>HG992012.1:24508490-25837696 GCA_905220435.1 Amphipyra tragopoginis | reverse complement strand
CCGTACTGCCTCCCGCTCTTCCGCGACGGGGCGCTCCCCCATCGCCCTTCGACGCGCCGTCCACTCGTACACTCTGGCGAGCACCCACGCCTCGAGTTCCCAAGGGGGGGTGCCGGCCAGAGCGCACGCCGCCGAGAAGCCCACCGAGCGGTAGGCCCTCGCCACCCGCTGTGCAATGGCCCGTTGCGGCCTGCGGATAGCGGTGGCATTCTCCCTTCTATGAAGGGAGTCCGCCCAGATGGGGGCCCCGTACAGGGCCATGCTCCGCAGGATGCCGGCATATAGACGCCGGCATCGTGCGCCGGGACCTCCCAGGTTGGGGAGGAGCCACGACAGGGCGTCGGCGGCCTTCAGCAGGCGCGTCGACAGACCGCTGAAGTGCGGCCCGAAGCGCCACCTGCTGTCCAGCACCAGACCCAGATATTTCATCTGGGGCCGGACCTCCACTCTGGCGCCCTCCACGGCTATGTGGGCGTCTGGAGGGCAGCGCTGCCGAGGCCCGTGGAAGAACACGGCCTCGGTCTTGTTCAGCGCCACCCTCAACCCCAGGCGGCGGATCCTCCCCGCCAACCTAACCTAACCTTTTTTTTTTTTTTTTTTTTTTTTTTTTTTTTTTGCGCTGGGAAAAAATGCAATTACGCATACCACGCCCATTTGGGGGAATGGGGGGCTATGTGGGACTCCCCGGGCTAGCCCGGTATACCCACTAAAACAACCCAGCGGCATTCCCGCATCGTCTGAGTGGAAGGGCACTGGGAAACCGGCATAGCCTTTACCTCCAGTACCCCTCCGACGATCGCCCGCCTTCACCGCGGCGGGCCCCGCACGAATGTCCCGCAGGTGGTGTGGAGTGCAACGCGGGCGGAGGCGCCCCCCCCGCGCCTGCCGCCCGCCCACACCACCACGAGGAGGAAAAGCCGGTTTCCGCTCCGACCTCCTCCTCGCCCACAGAGGCGCAGCGAGAGGGCCATCCTCCCGCGCGCGCTCCGCCGCCTCCCTTTGCGATTACGTTCTCGCAAAAGGAGGCGACCGCAGCCCAAGATCCCTCGCCCCCCAGCGTGGCGCGCTCCGTGCTAGGGAACGGAACGCAACACGCCGGGAAGCGAGAGGTCCCGGCCGATCCCCGCAATCAGACCGCGGCGCGGCCCAGACTGAGCCGTCAATACCCAAGGGTGTGCCGCGCCGCGTCCTCCGCAGCACGGGTTCGTCAGCCGGCTATTGCCAGCTGACAAACCCGTCGCCCCTACAAGGCTCGTTCCACCATGCCCTCTCCTAGATGAGAGGGCGGGGAAGAGCCCTCCCTCCCATGGCCAACTGGCCACCCCCCCATGGTCAGAATTCGCCACAGACAATAGCCTCCGGGAACTCAGAAGCTATTGCCCGTGCCCAGGGTGCACCGGCCCGAGCAACTGCTGTTCCCCCCGGACGTATCCATAAGGGACCAGCAGCCACCGGGCACACGAGGAGGTTTCTGACCACGCACCCCAACCTAACCTAACCTAACCTAACCTAACCTAACCTTTTTTTTTTTTTTTTTTTTTTTTTTTTTTTTGCGCTGGGAAAAAATGCAATTACGCATACCACGCCCATTTGGGGGAATGGGGGGCTATGTGGGACTCCCCGGGCTAGCCCGGTATACCCACTAAAACAACCCAGCGGCATTCCCGCATCGTCTGAGTGGAAGGGCACTGGGAAACCGGCATAGCCTTTACCTCCAGTACCCCTCCGACGATCGCCCGCCTTCACCGCGGCGGGCCCCGCACGAATGTCCCGCAGGTGGTGTGGAGTGCAACGCGGGCGGAGGCGCCCCCCCCGCGCCTGCCGCCCGCCCACACCACCACGAGGAGGGAAAGCCGGCATATCCGCTCCGACCTCCTCCTCGCCCACAGAGGCGCAGCGAGAGGGCATCCTCCCGCGCGCGCTCCGCCGCCTCCCTTTGCGATTACGTTCTCGCAAAAGGAGGCGACCGCAGCCCAAGATCCCTCGCCTCCCAGCGCGGCGCGCTCCGCCCTGGGGAACGGAACGCAACACGCCGGGAAGCGAGAGGCCCCAGCCGATCCCCGCAATCAGACCGCGGCGCGGCCCAGACTGAGCCGTCAATACCCAAGGGTGTGCCGCGCCGCGTCCTCCGCAGCACGGGTTCGTCAGCCGGCTATTGCCAGCTGACAAACCCGTCGCCCCTACAAGGCTCGTTCCACCATGCCCTCTCCTAGATGAGAGGGCGGGGAAGAGCCCTCCCTCCCATGGCCAACTGGCCACCCCCCCATGGTCAGAATTCGCCACAGACAATAGCCTCCGGGAGCTCAGAAGCTATTGCCCGTGCCCAGGGTGCACCGGCCCGAGCAACTGCTGTTCCCCCCCGGACGTATCCATAAGGGACCAGCAGCCACCGGGCACACGAGGAGGTTTCTGACCACGCACCCCAACCTAACCTTTTTTTTTTTTTTTTTTTTTTTTTTGCGCTGGGAAAAAATGCAATTACGCATACCACGCCCATTTGGGGGAATGGGGGGCTATGTGGGACTCCCCGGGCTAGCCCGGTATACCCACTAAAACAACCCAGCGGCATTCCCGCATCGTCTGAGTGGAAGGGCACTGGGAAACCGGCATAGCCTTTACCTCCAGTACCCCTCCGACGATCGCCCGCCTTAACCGCGGCGGGCCTAGCACGTCCTCCCCATCGGGGGAGGCTCGGAATGTCCCGCAGAGGTGGTGTGGAGTGCAACGCGGGCGGAGGCGCCCCCCCCCGCGCCTGCCGCCCGCCCACACCACCACGAGGAGGGAAAGCCGGTTTCCGCTCCGACCTCCTCCTCGCCCACAGAGGCGCAGCGAGAGGGCCATCCTCCCGCGCGCGCTCCGCCGCCTCCCTTTGCGATTACGTTCTCGCAAAAGGAGGCGACCGCAGCCCAAGATCCCTCGCCTCCCAGCGCGGCGCGCTCCGTGATAGGGAACGGAACGCAACACGCCGGGAAGCGAGAGGTCCCGGCCGATCCCCGCAATCAGACCGCGGCGCGACCCAGACTGAGCCGTCAATACCCAAGGGTGTGCCGCGCCGCGTCCTCCGCAGCACGGGTTCGTCAGCCGGCTATTGCCAGCTGACAAACCCGTCGCCCCTACAAGGCTCGTTCCACCATGCCCTCTCCTAGATGAGAGGGCGGGGAAGAGCCCTCCCTCCCATGGCCAACTGGCCACCCCCCCCATGGTCAGAATTCGCCACAGACAATAGCCTCCGGGAACTCAGAAGCTATTGCCCGTGCCCAGGGTGCACCGGCCCGAGCAACTGCTGTTCCCCCCGGACGTATCCATAAGGGACCAGCAGCCACCGGGCACACGAGGAGGTTTCTGACCACGCACCCCACCCCAACCTAACCTTTTTTTTTTTTTTTTTTTTTTTTTTTTGCGCTGGGAAAAAATGCAATTACGCATACCACGCCCATTTGGGGGAATGGGGGGCTATGTGGGACTCCCCGGGCTAGCCCGGTATACCCACTAAAACAACCCAGCGGCATTCCCGCATCGTCTGAGTGGAAGGGCACTGGGAAACCGGCATAGCCTTTACCTCCAGTACCCCTCCGACGATCGCCCGCCTTCACCGCGGCGGGCCCCGCACGAATGTCCCGCAAGTGGTGTGGAGTGCAACGCGGGCGGAGGCGCCCCCCCCGCGCCTGCCGCCCGCCCACACCACCACGAGGAGGGAAAGCCGGCATATCCGCTCCGACCTCCTCCTCGCCCACAGAGGCGCAGCGAGAGGGCATCCTCCCGCGCGCGCTCCGCCGCCTCCCTTTGCGATTACGTTCTCGCAAAAGGAGGCGACCGCAGCCCAAGATCCCTCGCCTCCCAGCGCGGCGCGCTCCGCCCTGGGGAACGGAACGCAACACGCCGGGAAGCGAGAGGTCCCGGCCGATCCCCGCAATCAGACCGCGGCGCGGCCCAGACTGAGCCGTCAGTACCCAAGGGTGTGCCGCGCCGCGTCCTCCGCAGCACGGGTTCGTCAGCCGGCTATTGCCAGCTGACAAACCCGTCGCCCCTACAAGGCTCGTTCCACCATGCCCTCTCCTAGATGAGAGGGCGGGGAAGAGCCCTCCCTCCCATGGCCAACTGGCCACCCCCCCCATGGTCAGAATTCGCCACAGACAATAGCCTCCGGGAGCTCAGAAGCTATTGCCCGTGCCCAGGGTGCACCGGCCCGAGCAACTGCTGTTCCCCCCGGACGTATCCATAAGGGACCAGCAGCCACCGGGCACACGAGGAGGTTTCTGACCACGCACCCCTTTTTTTTTTTTTTTTTTTTTTTTTTTTTTTTTTTTTTTTTTTTTTTTTTTGCGCTGGGAAAAAATGCAATTACGCATACCACGCCCATTTGGGGGAATGGGGGGCTATGTGGGACTCCCCGGGCTAGCCCGGTATACCCACTAAAACAACCCAGCGGCATTCCCGCATCGTCTGAGTGGAAGGGCACTGGGAAACCGGCATAGCCTTTACCTCCAGTACCCCTCCGACGATCGCCCGCCTTCACCGCGGCGGGCCCTGCACGTCCTCCCCGTTGGGGGAGGCTCGGAATGTCCCGCTAGTGGTGTGGAGTGCAACGCGGGCGGAGGCGCCCCCCCCGCGCCTGCCGCCCGCCCACACCACCACGAGGAGGGAAAGCCGGTTTCCGCTCCGACCTCCTCCTCGCCCACAGAGGCGCAGCGAGAGGGCATCCTCCCGCGCGCGCTCCGCCGCCTCCCTTTGCGATTACGTTCTCGCAAAAGGAGGCGACCGCAGCCCAAGATCCCTCGCCCCCCAGCGCGGCGCGCTCCGCCCTGGGGAACGGAACGCAACACGCCGGGAAGCGAGAGGCCCCGGCCGATCCCCGCAATCAGACCGCGGCGCGGCCCAGACTGAGCCGTCAGTACCCAAGGGTGTGCCGCGCCGCGTCCTCCGCAGCACGGGTTCGTCAGCCGGCTATTGCCAGCTGACAAACCCGTCGCCCCTACAAGGCTCGTTCCACCATGCCCTCTCCTAGATGAGAGGGCGGGGAAGAGCCCTCCCTCCCATGGCCAACTGGCCACCCCCCCCATGGTCAGAATTCGCCACAGACAATAGCCTCCGGGAGCTCAGAAGCTATTGCCCGTGCCCAGGGTGCACCGGCCCGAGCAACTGCTGTTCCCCCCGGACGTATCCATAAGGGACCAGCAGCCACCGGGCACACGAGGAGGTTTCTGACCACGCACCCCTTTTTTTTTTTTTTTTTTTTTTTTTTTTTTTTTTTTTTTGCGCTGGGAAAAAATGCAATTACGCATACCCGCCCATTTGGGGGAATGGGGGGCTATGTGGGACTCCCCGGGCTAGCCCGGTATACCCACTAAAACAACCCAGCGGCATTCCCGCATCGTCTGAGTGGAAGGGCACTGGGAAACCGGCATAGCCTTTACCTCCAGTACCCCTCCGACGATCGCCCGCCTTAACCGCGGCGGGCCTAGCACGTCCTCCCCATCGGGGGAGGCTCGGAATGACCCGCAGAGGTGGTGTGGAGTGCAACGCGGGCGGAGGCGCCCCCCCCGCGCCTGCCGCCCGCCCACACCACCACGAGGAGGGAAAGCCGGCATATCCGCTCCGACCTCCTCCTCGCCCACAGAGGCGCAGCGAGAGGGCATCCTCCCGCGCGCGCTCCGCCGCCTCCCTTTGCGATTACGTTCTCGCAAAAGGAGGCGACCGCAGCCCAAGATCCCTCGCCTCCCAGCGCGGCGCGCTCCGCCCTGGGGAACGGAACGCAACACGCCGGGAAGCGAGAGGCCCCGGCCGATCCCCGCAATCAGACCGCGGCGCGGCCCAGACTGAGCCGTCAATACCCAAGGGTGTGCCGCGCCGCGTCCTCCGCAGCACGGGTTCGTCAGCCGGCTATTGCCAGCTGACAAACCCGTCGCCCCTACAAGGCTCGTTCCACCATGCCCTCTCCTAGATGAGAGGGCGGGGAAGAGCCCTCCCTCCCATGGCCAACTGGCCACCCCCCCATGGTCAGAATTCGCCACAGACAATAGCCTCCGGGAGCTCAGAAGCTATTGCCCGTGCCCAGGGTGCACCGGCCCGAGCAACTGCTGTTCCCCCCGGACGTATCCATAAGGGACCAGCAGCCACCGGGCACACGAGGAGGTTTCTGACCACGCACCCCACCACGCACCCCTACCCCAACCTAACCTAACCTTTTTTTTTTTTTTTTTTTTTTTTTGCGCTGGGAAAAAATGCAATTACGCATACCACGCCCATTTGGGGGAATGGGGGGCTATGTGGGACTCCCCGGGCTAGCCCGGTATACCCACTAAAACAACCCAGCGGCATTCCCGCATCGTCTGAGTGGAAGGGCACTGGGAAACCGGCATAGCCTTTACCTCCAGTACCCCTCCGACGATCGCCCGCCTTCACCGCGGCGGGCCCCGCACGAATGTCCCGCAGGTGGTGTGGAGTGCAACGCGGGCGGAGGCGCCCCCCCCGCGCCTGCCGCCCGCCCACACCACCACGAGGAGGGAAAGCCGGCATATCCGCTCCGACCTCCTCCTCGCCCACAGAGGCGCAGCGAGAGGGCATCCTCCCGCGCGCGCTCCGCCGCCTCCCTTTGCGATTACGTTCTCGCAAAAGGAGGCGACCGCAGCCCAAGATCCCTCGCCTCCCAGCGCGGCGCGCTCCGCCCTGGGGAACGGAACGCAACACGCCGGGAAGCGAGAGGCCCCGGCCGATCCCCGCAATCAGACCGCGGCGCGGCCCAGACTGAGCCGTCAGTATCCAAGGGTGTGCCGCGCCGCGTCCTCCGCAGCACGGGTTCGTCAGCCGGCTATTGCCAGCTGACAAACCCGTCGCCCCTACAAGGCTCGTTCCACCATGCCCTCTCCTAGATGAGAGGGCGGGGAAGAGCCCTCCCTCCCATGGCCAACTGGCCACCCCCCCCATGGTCAGAATTCGCCACAGACAATAGCCTCCGGGAGCTCAGAAGCTATTGCCCGTGCCCAGGGTGCACCGGCCCGAGCAACTGCTGTTCCCCCCGGACGTATCCATAAGGGACCAGCAGCCACCGGGCACACGAGGAGGTTTCTGACCACGCACCCCAACCTAACCTTTTTTTTTTTTTTTTTTTTTTTTTTTGCGCTGGGAAAAAATGCAATTACGCATACCACGCCCATTTGGGGGAATGGGGGGCTATGTGGGACTCCCCGGGCTAGCCCGGTATACCCACTAAAACAACCCAGCGGCATTCCCGCATCGTCTGAGTGGAAGGGCACTGGGAAACCGGCATAGCCTTTACCTCCAGTACCCCTCCGACGATCGCCCGCCTTAACCGCGGCGGGCCTAGCACGTCCTCCCCATCGGGGGAGGCTCGGAATGACCCGCAGAGGTGGTGTGGAGTGCAACGCGGGCGGAGGCGCCCCCCCCGCGCCTGCCGCCCGCCCACACCACCACGAGGAGGGAAAGCCGGTTTCCGCTCCGACTTCCTCCTCGCCCACAGAGGCGCAGCGAGAGGGCATCCTCCCGCGCGCGCTCCGCCGCCTCCCTTTGCGATTACGTCCTCGCAAAAGGAGGCGACCGCAGCCCAAGATCCCTCGCCTCCCAGCGCGGCGCGCTCCGCCCTGGGGAACGGAACGCAACACGCCGGGAAGCGAGAGGCCCCGGCCGATCCCCGCAATCAGACCGCGGCGCGGCCCAGACTGAGCCGTCAGTACCCAAGGGTGTGCCGCGCCGCGTCCTCCGCAGCACGGGTTCGTCAGCCGGCTATTGCCAGCTGACAAACCCGTCGCCCCTACAAGGCTCGTTCCACCATGCCCTCTCCTAGATGAGAGGGTGGGGAAGAGCCCTCCCTCCCATGGCCAACTGGCCACCCCCCCATGGTCAGAATTCGCCACAGACAATAGCCTCCGGGAGCTCAGAAGCTATTGCCCGTGCCCAGGGTGCACCGGCCCGAGCAACTGCTGTTCCCCCCGGACGTATCCATAAGGGACCAGCAGCCACCGGGCACACGAGGAGGTTTCTGACCACGCACCCCACCCCAACCTAACCTAACCTAACCTAACCTAACCTAACCTAACCGCGTATGGGCCCCAGCCGTCGGAAAGCTGGGGGTCATGAAGCAGTTGGGAGCAGTACAGCGCGGTATAGCACAAAAGTTGTGCAAGGCTTACCGAACGGTCTCCTTGAACTCTGCGCTAGTGCTGGCTGGGATACTGCCTCTCGACCTCCGCGTCCGAGAGGCAGCAACGCTATACGAGGCCAGAAGGGGGGTGCCCCAGCCAGCACTTGGCGACAGGAGCGTCGAGCAGGCCGCCTCGGCTATGGAAGCCCCACACCCTGCGGAGCGCGCTGAGCTGGAGCTCGTCAGCCTGGTGAACCAAGAGCAATTAGATGCCCAAACCGAATACGAGGTCCGTATTTTCACGGACGGGAGCAAGATTGGGGGCAAAGTGGGTGCGGCGCTCTCAATGTGGAGTGGCGACGCTGAGACCAAAGCCCTCAAGCTTGCTCTCCCACACTACGCCACGGTTTACCAGGCCGAGCTCCTGGCAATATGCGTCGCGACCAGGCAGATCCTTAAAAAATAGCGCGCAGTCGTTTGGAATCTTCAGCGACTCCATGGCAGCCCTCCAAACCATACAGAACTACGACCGACACCACCCACTAGCGGTGGAAACAAGGGCCAACTTAAAGTCTATTACCATCCAAAACAAGGCCGTTACCTTGTTTTGGATTAAGGCACATGCGGGTTTGGAGGGCAATGAGAGGGCCGACGAACTGGCCAAGGCGGCCGCTGAAGGTTCCAAGCGAAAGCCCGACTACGACTTGTGCCCGGTTTCGTACGTCAAGCGTTGCATTCGTATGGCAACGCTTGACGAATGGAACCGCAGGTACAGCTCCGGTACAACTGCTTCAGTGACCAAACTGTTTTTCCCGGATGCGGTGGCTGCGTACAGGACTATTAGGAAGTTCAAAGCGTCGAATGTGACTACGCAAATCATGACGGGGCACGGTGGGTTCTCCGCATACTTGAACCGTTTCAAGTGTAAGGAGAGTCCATCGTGTATTTGCGACCCCGAAGCTGACGAAACGGTGCCACATATATTATTCGAGTGTCCCGTATTCGCTAGGGAAAGATTGGAGGCCGAGCATACACTAGACGCCAAACTAGATGCGGAAAACATTTCCAAAATAATAGCGGGGAAAAAGAGAGATGCGTTATTGGAGTATTGTATAAAGATAGCTAAAAGAGTCATAGACAGAAACAAAACTGCACAAGCAAATAATGCTTAATTAATATTATGTAAAATATTAAATGTTAAGCATTAGAAAATTAGAATGTAATAATATATATGTGTAAACGATAGCCAATAAGAAATAAATATATTTGTTTTGCGAAATAAAAATAAGTGTAAAATAGTTTTAAGAGATATGCACTAGTAATAAGATAATACGTGGTAACTGTAAACCAATTCAAGTAGCTATAGAATAGAAATAAGATAGAATAAGTACAATTGTATGAGATAAAAATGTAAAATAGTCATAAGTTTAGAGATAAGTAAATGTGTAAAAGTCAGAAATAAATGTTTTTCGCCTCCCAAATTATTACCCCAACTGCGAAATAAATAAAGTGAAACCAGCAGGTTAGTCAGCAAGCAGCTGAAAGTTGGGTATCCCACCCAAGAGTTGAACATGAGGATGAATGCAAGAAAGATACCGTATGCTGAATGAAAGTGCGAGAAGAATAAATGCGAGAACTAGTATGAATGTAGTACAGAATAGGCTCCACTTATGGGGGAGGAAGTACAAGAAAAAAAAAAAAAAAAAAAAAAAAAAAAAAAAAACCTAACCTAACCGAGTCACGTTCCACCCGGCACTCAGAGCGCCACGTTTTTAACTCGCTCCGCGATTAAAAATTCAAAATAAGTGGTTTTTCTTGTCCGATCCAAACAAGTGATACATCAAAAGTTGCGCATTTGCGCGGTGCATTCGGCTGTGCTTTTTGTTTTAGCCGCAAAGTGCCAGTGAAAAAGTTAAAGTGAAAACAGTGCAAATTTGGAGGTTATAAAATCTTGAAAGTGGGAAATCTCGCGTTTGGTCGCGACGACACACACTTTTTGACACGCTGTTGGGTGCGCCTCAGGCGCCCCTGCACAACAAGCGCAGCCCCGGATTTTTCCGGCGCACCAATCGTGAGAAATCTCAAGAAAAACAAAATCCACGTGGTGAAGAAAACCAGAAAACGCGGAGCTAGAAGGCTGAAATTTTGCAGCCATCAACCCGACTACTGGCATAGATTTATGCCGCAGGTATTTTTTAATTACCTACAATTTTCGATTTTTGGGAGCAGTTAGAAATTTCAAAATTCACACAGTAATATCTCCGGATATATAAAACATTTTCAAGATCTTCAACTGCAGCCCGGTGCGCGCTTATTGGGAGGATACAGACCTTAAGTTTTAGATTTTTTTTAGTTGAATAGTTTTTTAATTATAATCAAATATATGGTTTTAACACATTTTTTAAAAATTTTAAATGTTAACACGTGTTATTTTTTACTTTGAAAATCTCAGTGTGTAGGGCTTTATTTTAGCTTTATTTAGGTATTTTTCCAAAATTTTTCGTTCAGTGGTTCCTGAGAAATCGATTTTCTTCTATTATTTGCTGTTTATTCTAAATTTAATAGTAAATAAGTATTTTTGACACCGGGACAGGGTCCAAGTAGTCTATTGCGACCCCCTCAAGCCCAAACACGGGCAATATAACTCGAAAATAGCGAGATTTGCGATTTTTTAATAAATAGGTTTTTTAGGTTACATTATTTCACAGGATATATCTCAGGATCCGCTGGACTGACGAAGCTGGGATTTTGGATACCAGCTGTAGCTTTGTCTGCTACATATTTTAAAATAGTTTTCAGGAGTTTTTCAGGCCTGAAATTTTTCAGCGCTGAAACCGATCTCGGCGTACGCGGGAGGTCTGTCCCGACTTCCCATTCAAGACCGCGACTTTCTCCGACAAACGGTTGCGGAGTTACAGCCAGTTATATAAGGCATTTGACAGTTCGGCGGCCATCTTGGCAAACTTTGACGCCACGTAACTCCGGAACTAGTGGTCGTAGAGAGTCGCCGTTTTCACGCTATTGTGTGGGGAGACGGACTCTGTCTGACGCGCTGGTTTTCAGGCGGTTTCAGGTGAAAAATTTTCAGGATCCTGAAAGTTGTCCCGCACGAAGGGGTGGGTCGGCCCAGGCCGGAAGAGCCCAAACTCGAGGTTTCTGGGACCTCCCGAAGCCGAGAAAACACCTGTCAAAGTTCTACTTTGACAGCTGGGCCGCCATTTTGGCAAAAACTAAAACACCCGTATCTCGGCAACGGAGGGTCGCAGAGCGACGAGACTTGCTCTGAGGGGTTGGGCTACTACTGCCCTTGCGAGTGGGAGGGCTTTCAGGATTTTTCAGGAGCTGAAAGGTTTTCGGCCTGAAAGGTTCGCCGGTGCATGGACCTCGTCGGGCTCGACAAGATAAGCCCAAGCACGGAGGGATTCGGCCAGCGGGTTGCGGAGTAATTGAGTTTTAACCAGTTCTCAGGCCGCCATCTTGGCAAAAAACCCGAAATTCAAACTCCGATTGCTCCGGAACCCTTGCGGCTGGATACCTTGTGTTTGGTATCATTGAGTTTGGCTCGGCGGGCTCTATCTGCTGGAAGACTTAAATTGACAATCCCTAAGGTGGGATCCCCCAAGGTTCATACTGGGTCCAACTTTTGACCAAAAAAGTGTTTATTTTATCTTTTTTAGTTACATTCGGCAACCAGAAGCCCTTCTGACTACCCAGCCTTGAACCGGGGTGTAATTTTAAGGACCTAGTGCTAACTTTAGTTACGCTAGACTAGTTTGTAAGTTATATTTTGTATTTTTTGTTTTATTTCTGTGTACATCTTGTTTTATTGACTTGTTGCATACTTTAGTGCTGCTTTTGCAGTGCGTCCCTATTGACGCACATTTATATTGACGCATACCTCCATCATGTTCGGCCATAGGACTCCGACCAAGGCGACTGGCAGCCAGAAATCGCCTGCCAAAATCGTTACGGCCCCTTTCGCGGCAACTGTGAGAAGCTTCGACAAATGTGAGGCGGCGAATCGTAGCCCTCCACAACCAACATCCTCGTCGACGTCGACCGCCGAACCGACACTGCAGGCCGGCCCTGCCAAGACTAAGTTAAGACCTGCCCAAGAGGGCAAAACCGCGGGACAGTCGCAGAAGTCGACGGAAGCAGCAGCTTCATCTCCACCACCACCACCAATAGTGGTGAAATACGCGGACCGAACGGCGGAGGCCAAAGCCTGTCTAACTAAGACGAAGTTGCACCTCGGCAACTCCCGAAACACAAAGACGGAAATTAAAAATGCCATAACTGAAGCGACCGACAGGCTCTACCACCTGATAAAGGAGTCCGAGCTAGAGCTGAAAGTAGCCAAACGCCAGCCGACCTATACACCCGAGGCAACCGGAATGGCAGGGAAGACGCCCGAAAACGCCGCCGAGGAAAAAACCCCTCTCCTTGGAAATGAAGCCAGTCGCATAATTACCAAAATAGAAGAGCACTCTAAGCTCCTGGCCGAAAACGGCCGAAAGATGTTGGAGCTTAGAGAGGCTATGGAAAAACAACACCAGGCCTTGGAAAGGGGAAACTCCGGCTCGTATGCGGATGTGGCCGCATCTCGGGGTGCAAGAGTGCCGCTCAGAGGCGGTACCTTGCACTCCGTGGTGGTCACATCCAAAAACGGGGCGGATACCAGCGACGACGTGTTGGGCAGGGTCCGGGAGACGATAAACGCCAAGGACGGGTGGATCAAGATCGAGCGGGTACGAAAGGCCAGAGATAAGAAGGTCATTATAGGCCTGGAGACCAGAGAAGAAAGGACGAAGATCAAAGAGCGCCTGCAAAAAGAAGGAGCTAACCTCACCGTCGAGGAAGTCAAAAATAAGGATCCGTTATTGATCCTCAAGAACGTCCTGGTGTATAACACCGACGAGGACATTTTAAAGGCACTAAGGAATCAAAACAGGAACGTTTTTGACGGCCTCGACGGAGAGGAAAGCAGATTAGAAATAAAGTACAGGAGGAAGACGCGGAACCCCCACACTGGCCACATTGTCGTCAGTGTCTCGCCGACCATTTGGCGACGTGCACTAGAGATCGGAGCGCTGCACATAGATCTCCAGCGAGTGCGGGTCGAAGATCAGACCCCGCTGATACAGTGTACGCGCTGCCTGGGTTTCGGCCACGGCAGGCGATTCTGTAAGGAGCCTGCAGACCTGTGTGGCCACTGTGGAGGCCCGCACCTTAGAACAGAATGCGCTGATTGGCTCGCAGAGGTGCCTCCCAAGTGCATTAACTGTGCAAGAGCTAAGCTCGAGTGCGTGGACCACAACGCATTCAGCCACGATTGCCAGATACGGCATAGATGGGACGAGCTTGCCCGGACATCGGTAGCGTATTGCTAAGGGCACCCCGGGGAACCTAAACCCAAGCTCCTACAAGCTGGTTCAGGCCAACCTCCAGCGGAAAAGACTGGCGACGGACGAGCTCCTGGCAGAAGCAGTGAAGCGCGGCGTCGCCATAGCGCTCCTCCAAGAACCATACATCGGTGGCACTAAAGTGATGAAGAATCGAAGGGGAGTAAGGATCTTCCAGAGCACAGACCTAAGAGACGGGAATGTTAAGGCTGCAATAGCAGTATTCGACGACAGCCTTAACGTAATACAGTTCCCAAAACTCACGACAAATAACATCGTTGTCGTGGGAATCGAGACGACTGCCTGGAGGATCACGTTGGTATCACTTTACTTCGAGCCAGACCAACCAATCGAGCCACACTTGGAAAGACTCAAACTGATCGAGCAAGAGATAGGGTCCAGAATGTGGATCATTGGAGGAGACGTTAACGCCAAGAGTACCTGGTGGGGAAGCCTGACCATAGACCATAGAGGCGAGGAAGTGTCCGGAGCTCTCGACGAGATGGGGTTGAACATACTCAACAGAGGGGAAATTCCGACCTTCGACACGATCAGAGGAGGGAAACGCTACTGTAGCTACGTCGACATCACAGCCTGTTCGACAGACATACTGGACCTGGTAGACGACTGGAAGGTGGACGAGGGTCTGACGAGCTCGGACCACAACGGTATAGCGTTCCAAATCAAGCTGCAGAGATCCAAGGGCATCAGAATCAGCAGGACCACTCGACGCTTTAACACTAAAAAGGCAAATTGGTCTGAGTTTCGTCAGAAACTCAGCCAATTACTAGCAGGAAACGAAATCGTTAAAGCAGAAATCGACGAAATACGCTCGGCCGACCAACTAGAGACTGCAATCTGTGGATACACAGACGCAATAAAGGATGCATGCCTGTCATCAATGCCCTTGAAGAAGACTAGCGACGAACTTACCTTGCCGTGGTGGTCCGAGGAACTCGGGGCGCTGAAAAAGGCAGTCGCTACCAGGAAACGAAGAATCAGATGCGCTGCACCGTCCCGAAGATCGAAGGTCGTAGAAGAATACCTGAAACTAAAGAATGAGTATGAACTGGAGGCACAAAGGGCCCAGGTCGAGAGTTGGAAGAACTTCTGCGCAAAGCAGGACAGGGAAGGAGTTTGGGAGGGAATCTACCGGGTAATAGGAAGGACTAGGGGAAGGGAAGAGGACCTGCCACTGTTCAAAGACGGAGAAGTACTGGACGCAAAAGGCTCAGTCCAACTGCTGGCCGACACTTTCTACCCTGAGGACATCACGGAAACGGACACTATGCACCACCGCCAAATAAGAAACAAGGCGAATACCGTGAATGCTGGTGAACAAGGTGATCTTGGTGAACCACCATTCGCGATGACGGAACTTATGGCGGCGTGTAGGTCCTTCAACCCGAAGAAGGCCCCAGGAGCCGACGGCTTCACGGCCGACATATGTTGCCAGGCCATCGCGTGCGACCCCGAGGTGGCTCTGGCCCTTCTGAATAGCTGTTTAAAGCATCACCATTTCCCTAAGATCTGGAAGGTGGCAACCGTCGTAATCTTGAAGAAACCTGGGAAAGAGGATTACACAACCCCGAAAGCATATCGGCCAATTGGTCTTCTGCCGATACTAGGGAAAATTCTGGAGAAGATGTTGGTGGCCCGCCTCAAGTTTCATCTGATTCCAGGGATGAGTACTCGTCAGTACGGATTCATGCCACAAAGGAGCACCGAGGACTCCCTCTATACGCTAATGCAGCATATAAACAGAAAGATAAAAAGTAAGAAAATTGTCACACTAGTCTCATTGGATATAGAGGGAGCCTTCGATAGCGCCTGGTGGCCAGCCATAAGAGTCCGACTGGCTGAGGAAAAGTGTCCACTCGGTCTGAGGAGGGTCATCGACAGTTACCTCGAAGATAGAAGGGTCAGAGTTAGGTATGCCGGGGAAGAATGCGATAAGGCCACGGAGAAGGGCTGTGTACAAGGCTCCATTGGAGGACCGTTGCTGTGGAACCTATTGCTGGACCCGCTCCTGAAGAGCCTGGAGGCCAGACAGGACTACTGTCAGGCATTTGCAGATGACGTAGTGTTGGTCTTCGACGGTGACACATCATTGGAGATCGAAGGACGAGCGAACGCCGCTCTCGAACATGTTCGAGCGTGGGGAGTCGAAAACAAACTAAAGTTTGCACCTCATAAAACAAATGCGATGGTCATTACCAATAAACTAAAATACGACACCCCGCGCTTGAGCATGGGCGGGATCGACATCGCAATGTCCGACGAGGTTAAGATTTTGGGTGTCACCATCGACAAAAAGTTGACATTCAACAAGCACGTCGCAAATGTCTGCAGGAAAGCAATAGGTATCCACAAGCAGCTATCCAGGGCAGCAAAAACTAGCTGGGGCCTTCACCCCGAAGTAATCAGGACGATTTATATGGCCACAGTGGAGCCGGTCATTTTGTACGCCGCCAGCGTGTGGGCACCGGCGGCCGGGAAGTTGGGTGTCATCAAGCAGCTGGGAGCCGTGCAAAGAGGGATCGCTCAGAAGCTGTGTAAGGCGTACCGCACGGTTTCTCTAAACTCTGCGCTAGTGCTGGCTGGGATACTCCCTCTCGACCTTCGTGTTCGAGAGGCGGCATCACTGTATGAAGCCAGGAGGGGCGTGCCTCAGCCAGCACTTGGCGACAGGGAGGTCGAGCAACCCGTGTCGGCAATGGATGCCCCACACCCTGCGGAGCGCGCCGAGCTGAAGATCGTCAGCCTGGTAAATCAAGAGCAACTTGAGACTCAGAACGGGATAAATGTCCGCATCTTTACAGACGGAAGCAAGATTGGGGGTCGGGTGGGGGCGGCACTATCCATTTGGACTGGTGACGTCGAAACCAAGACCCTCAAACTTTCACTGCCACAGTACTCTACGGTTTACCAGGCTGAACTCTTGGCAGTATGCGTCGCGACCAGGGTAATCCTGAAACACAGCGCGCATTCGTTTGGAATCTTCAGTGACTCCATGGCGGCCCTCCAGACCATTCAGAACCACGACCGGCACCACCACCTTGCAGTAGAGACAAGAGCAAATATCAGGTCAATATTAAACCAGAACAAGGTCCTAACCTTGTTCTGGATAAAAGCTCATGCCGGTCTGGAAGGGAATGAGAGAGCCGACGAGTTGGCAAAGGAGGCCGCTGGAAATTCCAAGCGAAAGCCGGACTACGACCTGTGCCCGGTTTCTCACGTCAAGCGATGCATTCGAACGGCAACGCTTGACGAGTGGAACCGGCGATACAAAGCTGGGGAAACGGCCTCAGGAACGAAGTTGTTCTTCCCGGACGCAGTGGCGGCATTCAAGATAGTAAGAAAAATGGAGATAAACAACATAGTAACCCAAGTTATGACGGGGCACGGTGGGTTCTCGCAGTACTTGCACCGTTTTAAGTGCAAGGAGAACCCATCGTGCATATGTGACCCGGCAGTGGAGGAAACTGTCGCTCATGTATTGTTCGAATGCCCGGTTTTTGGAAGGGAGCGATTCGACGCGGAACACTTGCTCGACGCTACATTAAATGCCAGCAATGCGCCGGGCCTATTGTCGAGCATGAAAAGAGGTATATTTATACAGTATTGTACTAAAGTATGCAAAAAAGTCATTGATAGAAATAAAACTGTTTAAGAAATAGATGTTTGCGCAATATCATGTAGAATATTGTCGCTAAGCATTAACTGAAATGTGACCTTAGAATAAGTAAAATTGGAACAATATTGTAATAAAAGTAAAAATAGACGTGAAATAGTCATAAGTAGTATAAAAATAGAATTAGAATAGACATAAGGCCCCCTGTAAAACAAAAATTACAAAGAATGTATGTAAGCATTAGATGTAATTTAAAGTAAGAAAATATGTAAAAAAGAAAAAAGTTAAAAATATGTATTAGAATTAAGAAGTAGACTAAGGTAAAAAATAAGAAAATTGTGTAAAAATAAAAAAGCTACCCGTTGTTGTCTCCCTTAAATAAAGAAAATACAATGATAGTTAGACAGAATAGATAGTATAAGGGCATCCCACCCTTAGTAAGAAAGATGATAGAATGATAGAAAGAAACAGTATGCAGAATGAAAGTGCGAGAAGAATAATTGATAGAACTGGAATGAATGTATAGCTTGAGCATAGTCTCCGATTTACGTTGGAGGTAGAAGGATATAAAAAAAAAAAAAAAAAACCTAACCTAACCTGAGCGCGACCTAACCTAACCTAACCTGAGCGCGACCTAACCTAACCTAACCTGAGCGCGACCTAACCTAACCTAACCTGAGCGCGACCTAACCTAACCTAACCTGAGCGCGACCTAACCTAACCTAACCTGAGCGCGACCTAACCTAACCTAACCTGAGCGCGACCTAACCTAACCTAACCTGAGCGCGACCTAACCTAACCTAACCTGAGCGCGACCTAACCTAACCTAACCTGAGCGCGACCTAACCTAACCTAACCTGAGCGCGACCTAACCTAACCTAACCTGAGCGCGACCTAACCTAACCTAACCTGAGCGCGACCTAACCTAACCTAACCTGAGCGCGACCTAACCTAACCTAACCTGAGCGCGACCTAACCTAACCTGAGCGCGACCTAACCTAACCTAACCTGAGCGCGACCTAACCTAACCTAACCTGAGCGCGACCTAACCTAACCTAACCTGAGCGCGACCTAACCTAACCTAACCTGAGCGCGACCTAACCTAACCTAACCTGAGCGCGACCTAACCTAACCTAACCTGAGCGCGACCTAACCTAACCTAACCTGAGCGCGACCTAACCTAACCTAACCTGAGCGCGACCTAACCTAACCTAACCTGAGCGCGACCTAACCTAACCTAACCTGAGCGCGACCTAACCTAACCTAACCTGAGCGCGACCTAACCTAACCTAACCTGAGCGCGACCTAACCTAACCTAACCTGAGCGCGACCTAACCTAACCTAACCTGAGCGCGACCTAACCTAACCTAACCTGAGCGCGACCTAACCTAACCTAACCTGAGCGCGACCTAACCTAACCTAACCTGAGCGCGACCTAACCTAACCTAACCTGAGCGCGACCTAACCTAACCTAACCTGAGCGCGACCTAACCTAACCTAACCTGAGCGCGACCTAACCTAACCTAACCTGAGCGCGACCTAACCTAACCTAACCTGAGCGCGACCTAACCTAACCTAACCTGAGCGCGACCTAACCTAACCTAACCTGAGCGCGACCTAACCTAACCTAACCTGAGCGCGACCTAACCTAACCTAACCTGAGCGCGACCTAACCTAACCTAACCTGAGCGCGACCTAACCTAACCTAACCTGAGCGCGACCTAACCTAACCTAACCTGAGCGCGACCTAACCTAACCTAACCTGAGCGCGACCTAACCTAACCTAACCTGAGCGCGACCTAACCTAACCTAACCTGAGCGCGACCTAACCTAACCTAACCTGAGCGCGACCTAACCTAACCTAACCTGAGCGCGACCTAACCTAACCTAACCTGAGCGCGACCTAACCTAACCTAACCTGAGCGCGACCTAACCTAACCTGAGCGCGACCTAACCTAACCTAACCTGAGCGCGACCTAACCTAACCTAACCTGAGCGCGACCTAACCTAACCTAACCTGAGCGCGACCTAACCTAACCTAACCTGAGCGCGACCTAACCTAACCTGAGCGCGACCTAACCTAACCTAACCTGAGCGCGACCTAACCTAACCTAACCTGAGCGCGACCTAACCTAACCTAACCTGAGCGCGACCTAACCTAACCTAACCTGAGCGCGACCTACCACCCTCCCACCCCACCTCGGGACACCGCTTCCTTTGCCAGTACCCTCACCCGCGACACAGCGTGAGTGTTGGAGCACTCATGCCGAAAGCCAAACTGGCTCTAGGCCAGGTCCGGCCCCTCCGTATGCAAGTGGCCGGCAAGGCGGGCAGCGATTATTTGTTCGAACCTGAGCGCGACCTAACCTAACCTGAGCGCGTTATACGTATTATATGGTGTTTCTTTTATTTTAGATGCTATCTTATTGCGAAAAAGTAAATGTATCTGATCAAGCCATTCGATTACTACAATAAACTTAGTTTTTTTTTATTTCACATTTAGTCGATTCGATTCCCGGTTCAGATAGGTGATTATTTAAAATACTTTGAATGCAGTTCGTATTGTTTTTAAAATCAAAATGTAGTTTTCAGTCAGTATTTTTAGGGTTCCGTAGTCAACAAGGAACCCTTATAGTTTCGCCATGCCCGTCCGTTCGTCCGCAGCTTAGCTCAGAGACTCTTAGAACTAGAAAGCTATAATTTGCCACGAATATACATATAAATTATGCCGACAAAGTGGTAAAACTAAATCACGGAAAAAAAAAAAAAAATTTTTTTTTTTTTGAGGGTGCCTCCTTTTGCATCTAAAGTGGGGATCTTTTTTTTTTCTCGTCTACCACATCATTTGGGTTGTTGTTGGATAGGTCTTTCAAAAATATTGTGATGAAATATAGATATTACCGACCTGTGCAGATATTACTGACAGGTGTAGATATTAATGTACTCTGGAGATATTACTGACATGTATGGATATTAATTTCCTGTGCAGATAGTACTAACATGTATGGATATTAATTTCCTGTGCAGATAGTACTAACATGTGTGGATATTAATTTTCTGTGCAGAAAGTATTGTCATGTGTACGTATTAATTTCCTGTGCAGAAAGTACTGATTTGTGCAGATATTACTGACATGTGCAGACATTACTGATATGTGCAGACATTACCGAACTGTGTACATATTTCTGACATGTGCAGATATAAGTAACATGTGCAGATATTAGTGACAAATGTAGTTATTACCGACATGTGTAGATAATATTATCCTCTGTAGAATTTACTGACCTGTGTAGATATTATTGCCATGTACAGATATTACTCACATGTGCTATAAATATCCTGTTCAGGTATTACTGACATGTGCAGATATTAATGTGTTGTGTAGATATTACTGACATTTGCAGACATTACTGTCCTGTGTAGATATTACTGACATTTGCAGATATTACTGACATGTGTAGATATTAATGTACTCTGGAGATATTACTGACTTGTATAGATATTAATTTCCTATGTAGATACTACTGATATTGGTAGATATTAATTTCCTGTGCAGAAAGTACTGACATGTGTAGATATTAAAGTCCTGTGCAGATATTACTGACCTGTGTAGATATTACTGACATGTATGTGTAGATATAAATGTCCTCTGCAGATATTACTGACATGTATAGATATTAATGACACGTGAAGATAATAATGTCCTGTGCAGATATATTTTTTTTTAATTTTTTTTTTAAATCTCCCTTACAGCTATCCTTACAGGTGTACACCTAATGCGATAGAGTGGTCTTAATATTAACTTACAATTAAAACTATCATAAACTTAAACAACTTAAAATAATATCTAAAAATAATAACTATACCCTAAATTCCTAACTCAGATAATGTATGTAAACAAAGGGGATAACAGATCAAAAAAATATCTTATTAATGGTAATTCACTAAAAATGCCGGAAAAAAAGGTTAGATTCTCTTTTATGTACTGATTTTAGAAATAATAATTTAAAAAATATCATACCGTAATAACTTTTATAAATTTTCAGTTTTCAACAAAGTTATTAAAAAAAGGAGATTTTCTGGTATAAAGTATTTTATGATACTGGTAACACTGTAGGAGTACAAAACATTTTCAAATTTCGTTTGACAAAATGTCAGAAGCTGTCTATTGTTTGTCTTAGGGCTGATTTTTCAATCGTCAGATAAATTTTATCTGGGGAATAAGTTTGACGTTTTGACAGCTTTTATAAAGAACATATGTCAAACCGTCATATTTATTCCTTGGATAAAAGGAGATCGGACATTTTTGTTTGGGCTCTGGCCCAAGTGGCGTCGAAGCATGGCGTATATTTTATTTGAAAGTTCATTACCTAAGCTTACTTTTTTTGTATGGGTACAAAAAAATCTATCCAGGGAGAAAAAAGTTATAGTGCATATTAAAATACTCATCTATCGAGCTATTTTCAACTATTTAATCAATTAAATCTATTTCTTTTAACTTAATATGGTATGTTTGCTGTTGTCTAACATCTATGATGACTCAGGTGCGTGGTACTTTTTGCGCCAACATTAGAAAGAGACAAAAATGATACAAAGGCAAAGAAAACGCAACGCGGGCGCAGCGGTAGTGCGTTTCCCTTCCCTCCGCTCCATGATCAGGATGACGGGATCAGCTCAAGTCACTGGCAATCACTCTCTCCGCTCGCTGCTGTTCGATGTGATTGTTTCAACTGCGTTACCTATTCTGTTATTCGTCCACTGTTTACCGGCTGTGTTTGATTACTTTCTGACGACATTCGCGTGTTTATTTGAACTATCCGATTTCTTTTCGATTATCCTGGCGTGTTTAAATGGACTGATTCTTCTTACCTGTTTTGGATTTGTTACTTTTCTAATACGACCGAGTGCTGGTGTGAAGTGCCTACTTTGTAATCGTTCTGTTCTAAGAAGAGAGAGGCTTACCGAGACCGCCTTTTGAAGATTGCCGCCATGGGATCTGAAGGCGAGAGCCCTCGTGCACGTATACGCGTGGCGCGTGGAGGCGCTACGCCGGGGCGTAACTCCGTTACCGCGGCAAATCGCAGCACGGCGGACGGAGCTCCGGCAGGATCTCATGGCGGTATGGAGACGGCGACTGTCGCAACCCAGCGCTGGGCACGTCACAATGACGGCGATTAATCCCCTCTTTGAGGAGTGGCTAGAGAGGCGCCATGGCGTCCTCACCTTGCGCCTGCCGCAGGCACTCTCCTGACACGGTTGTTTCGAGAGCGAAATGTTCGAAAGAGTTACCGCAGCCCTGGAACGCAAAGGGCTTTAGGTCCTCCTAATGCCCTTACACGGATAGGTTTTAGTCAGTAAGAGTCTGACACTCCCTTCCGCTCCGCCCAGAGCGGAAGAAGTCATTTGATAATTTCAAATCATTAAATAAAAAAAATGGCCAATCCAGATGAAATCGGACAGTTCAAGTAAACACGCCAAGTTCGTCAGAAAGTAATCAAACACAGCCGGTAAACAGTGGACGAATAACAGAATAGGTAACGCAGTTGAAACAATCACATCGAACAGCAGCGAGCGGAGAGAGTGATTGCCAGTGACTTGAGCTGATCCCGTCATCCTGATCATGGAGCGGAGGGAAGGGAAACGCACTACCGCTGCGCCCGCGTTGCGTTTTCTTTGCCTTTGTATCATTTTTGTCTCTTTCTAATGTTGGCGCAAAAAGTACCACGCACCTGAGTCATCATAGATGTTAGACAACAGCAAACATACCATATTAAGTTAAAAGAAATAGATTTAATTGATTAAATAGTTGAAAATAGCTCGATAGATGAGTATTTTAATATGCACTATAACTTTTTTCTCCCTGGATAGATTTTTTTGTACCCATACAAAAAAAGTAAGCTTAAGTAATGAACTTTCAAATAAAATATACGCCATGCTCCGAAGCCACTTGGGCCACACCCGTCCGATCTCCTTTATCTGACGATTGAAAAATCGGCCCTTAGCGTCAATAAGTCATAACAATACATTCGTTTTCTTTTCCCGTTTTCCGTAACATGTAATTTTAAATGACTGATGTACCTGTGTGTGGTTTAATAAATGCAATAATGACTTAAAGGAGATGGCCCAAATCCCATACAAAAAAAACCCAGGTCCGGCGCAAAAGTTTTGTGTCTCAGATTTTAGAGGATATTTAAAAATAATATTCTACACCATCACTATCTCTTTATCGGGTGGCTAACATTTATTATTTGCGATTTTTGTGTAAACGCAATCGCGTTCAAGATTATCTCAAAACCATAGGGGTAGGCGTACATAAATAACACACAAAAAGTAAGGTAATATAAGTATGTACATCCACCCTCAACATACGCCACATTCGGCCGCAATAATGCTAACTATGCTAAGGATGTAATGGTACATGAAAATATATGACAAGTAATAGGAACCTACTAAGACCTATAAACTTAACAATCCCTACAACCCTACGCCTTGTAAGCCCTACAGCCCTAACCTATCATAATATGCCTAGTATGTGATAAAGAAATATACAGTGTGTCCGGTCATGGACTAGCAATATTCTAGGTACTTATATAACAACTATTCTAGTACACAAGTACAAGTATACACTAGGGTCCAATTCACTTCCATTTTTTTGTTAAGCTGTTCTGTACGTGTGTACAAAAAAAGTCATATCTCTCAGAGTTTTGGTCCTACTGAGATAAAAGAGGGCTTATTCCGAGAGACAATATTGTCTGTCGTTAATATTATGATACAATGGGTTCTCATTTTCATAACTTTAAGATAGAAAATATCTCAACAAAAAAGCAAAATGGCTACCAAATAGCAGGGAAGTGGATTCGACCCTAGTGTGTAGTGTATTTGTGTACTAGAATAGTTGCTATACAAGTGCCTAGAATATCGCTAGTCCATGACCGGACACATTGTATAAATAATTCAGGATGTTTGCACCATACGACCTAAGGCTGCAGACGGATAAAAGACAGGATGTTCAGGTTTGGGAAGGGTAATCTTACTGCCAGTCCGGCAGATTCACGAGTTAAAAGTTGTTCATTATTATGGGTATTTTAACATCTTTTCGGATTAGTACCCCCTTTCCGACTATCCTTGTATATGCTTCTCCCTCATAATAATGTAACTGGTATGCATGAGGTGAGACAACGCATCCGCAGGTATACATGACATGTCATAACAATACAGAATGCGAAATAATACTTTACGTTAAGTAAGACAAAAGAATTAGATTATAATAATGTGTTATTTATTTTAATAACCTGTAGGTATGCTTATTATAGGTTTTATATCAGTATGCTTGTTTGTAAACAATTAACGAATGAAAGTGTACAGTCTTCAACTATACATATTTTGCTGACTCTGCGGTCGGCACGAACGCGCGTCATTTTCCTTAGGTATATATTCATATTTCACTTAATTAATTGCCAGTGTGAATCAACTAATAACTACGTAAACAACATAAGAGAAAGGAATCGCCAACCGTGTCTATATTGTACTAAACCTATACAATAAACATAACTACAGTGACATCAACTTTGTGATCTTTTCTCTCCACACTCCACCAACAACATCAACAACTCTGCAAGTGTACGAAACCGTACAGAAAGAATAATAAATATTTTGGTCGTTAAATGAGTTTTTAATAAGAACGCCTACAAAACTTATTGAGCAAAAAAATAATGTTAGCCACCCGACACAGTGATAGTGAGAGTTTTAAATATTATTTTTAAATATCCTCTAAAATCTGAGATACAAAACTTTTGCGCCGGGCCTGGGTTATTTTTGGGCCATCGCCTTTGTATGTTTTATTTAACTACTTACATCTTCAACAACACACATAACTCTCATTCATAGATTAATTTTGTAAGTAGCAAGTCTTGTCACACGTTGGATGAAAACGACTGTAAACTGTTCCAAGTGAAAATTTGGTCCGATTTTGAGAAGTCTAATATTGGACTTAAAAGGACTGATTAAAATGATTATAAAGCGCGCCTCCGATACACTACACATGACATTGTTTGGCTACGGTATTTTGTTTGCATTGTTCTTATAATTAACTTTAATATTTTAAATGATTACTTAGTAAACATCATTATGATAAAATGTTTTGTACCACTAACCTGTCTCTTTGACAATGACATTTCTTTGTTTACATAAATTATCTGAATTATGGAATTAGGGTTTAGGTACTTTACTGAGTTCCCTAAAATAAAAAAGACAGTATTTAAAATATAGGAAATAAAAAACAACACATAGCCTACTCTAATCTACACTACTTATAACATAAAATAAACAACAGTATTTTTGCGAGTTCACTCAAATGGCATGTAAATACGTCGATCTTCATGTGAAGATCGTTAATAACCCGAATTGCGCGGGTCAATGGTGTTTTGGCGAGAAGGTTAGTCTTGGCAACCGGCACGGCCAGCAGCGGCGGGCGGCGCCGCCTCCACACATAGCGGTCTGGTACACATACACTCAGGCGCTGCAATACTCCTGGGTTATGCTCAATGCCACGAAGTAACCTAACCAGATACGCGACAAGCGTGAATTCCCGTCGTACCCTCAGTTGGTTGTACCCGACCATACTGAGCACAAACAGAGTGGGGTACATCAACGGGTAAAACGGGTATACCCCATATAATTTCTTATACAAGTGGCGCGTGAACTTGTTCTGTACGCGCTCCAGCATTAACGAGTACTTGGCCTCATGAGGAGCCCATATGACAGCACTATGTTCCAGATGACTCCTGACAAGTGCGTCATACAGGACCCTGACTGTTGCGATGTTAGTGAAGTGCCTTGTCTGTCTCAGAACAAATCCTAAGTTCCTAAACGCCCTTTTACAGATCCTCGTAATATGATCGCGAAACGACAGTTCAGGAGTGACAACAACCCCCAAGTCCCGTACCTCAGAGACTCGTTGCATAGGCACGGCGTCCACCACGTACTCGTGCACTAGAGGGGCTCGCGCGCGCGTAAAACTCATCACCGAGCACTTCGACACGTTGAAGAAAAGCCTGTTGTCCTGACTCCATTCCACTACCCTATCTATATCCTCCTGCAATCGTATTCACTATTAACATCGAGCAGCAACTTAAGGTCATCCGCAAACAATAAACAAGAGCCATGTTTGATGACTTCCGGCAAATCGTTTATCATTATGATGAATTCGAGGGGCCCCAAATTGCTGCCTTGGCTCACACCGGACCAGGTGTAATATGGATCGGATTCACACCCATTATAGTCTACGTACTGCTGTCTATCTTGCAAATAGCTGGCGAAGAATTGCAATAGATGTGGTGTGCAGCCGACTTCTGCGAGCTTCGTTAGTAAGATGTCATTGTCAACGGTGTCGAAAGCTTTTTTAAAATCAAAATAAGCAGCATCAACCTGCACACCAGCATCCACTGCCGGCACCACCTGCGCCATAAAGTTCAACAGGTTGGTGGCAGTGCTGCGCGCCGGCCGGAAACCATGCTGCGCGTCAGCCAGTTGTCCGCGCACCTGCTCCAGCATGCAGCGCTGGATAGCAGACTCGAACACCTTGGCCGGCGTCGACAGCACTGCCACCGGTCTATAACCAGTTATGTCCGAGCCCGCCTTACCTTTGGGTACAGGAATGACCCGCGTGATCTTCCACTGAGTGGGGGAACGTTGTGGAATGCAGACACATAATAAAAATATAAAGTAGCGGTTCCGCGAGCACCCTACCACAATCTCTAAAAAGAAATGCCGGTATACCGTCCGGGCCCGCTGAACGCTTCGGTTTCAGGCGCCCAAGTGCACCTCTGACGTCCTCCAAACTCAGTGCGTCAAGTTGCACCCGCGCACCACTCGCCGCTCCCGCTGCCGCCGCCGCTTGAGCGTCTAACCGCGGCGGCTGATCGCTGTAAACCGATTCGAAAAATTTTGCGAACTGTTTGGCACACTCATTATCCGATAAATGCTCACCATCCATTATAATAGTTTTCTTGCCTACTGCACTTTTCTTTGAACGTATGTACTGCCAGAATGACTTAGGATCTTTAGCAAACTGACCCTGGATTTTATGTTGATGCAGTTTGTGAACAGTTTGTATAGATTTTTTACTAAGCTAAGATTTATCTAAGCTATAATACAGCTAAGATTTTTTATATTGCTTTTGCTGCATTTCTTAATTAGTACCTTAATTTTGCCTACAAATATTTATGTCTGTAGGAAATATTGTGTTAATCACTTACACTAATGTGTCCTCTGAATCAGCTGTAGTAGCAATAAGAAATTAGGTACTTATTTATTTCGCGGACTCCGTACTAAAACTGAAGCTTTTTAATGTTAACTTTTCCTCAACTCGTTCGATTTAGGTACTTATTTGTTGTAACAAAAACATAGTTTATAGATGATATTTCTGATTGTAAGTTATTTGGTAACCAATACATTGTGTGATTTTAATATGAGCGGATTTACAAATCAAATCAAATCATTTATTTGCAATGAATGTAGGTTACATTAAAATACAGGTGGAGTAGAAAGGAGTGAGCCTTGTACATTCTGCCTGAAAATAGGCACGCAAAAATTATAAAAACATTAAAATAATTAAGCATCTAAAAATTGTTATTAATTAAGATGTCATAGTTAGAATTATTGCAATTATACATTAATTAATATCGAAAATGTCAAATTAGAATGTTAATATGAAAAAATCAAATAAGAATGTGGTACATATTATGTTCAAGATAATATTAATAATATTTAATTTTATTATACATATTGCTGATTAAAAAGTTTTGTCCATTAAAAAATCATTAATTGAATAATTACATTTTTCTGTTAGGAAGGCCACTAATTTCTTTTTAAAGTTTTTAATTGTTTCATTTTTCATTGCATCTGGCAATTTGTTGTATATAGTACAAATAACACTTTTCCTCATAAGTGCTGTGTTACAGGACTCGATGTGTAATAAATTTTTGTATTGACTTCTAACAGGTCGTTTTCTAGTTTCTGTCATCGTGGGAAAAAGGTTTTTATTTGTCTTTACAAACATGGTCATTTCCAGAATATACAATGACGGAAATGTGAGCACTTTTAGGGACTTAAACTTTGGTTCGCAACTGTCTGTGGTCTTCAAGCCACACATCGCTCTAATGCAACGTTTTTGCGCCTTGAATATGTACTCCCTTGAGCTGCAATTGCCCCAGAAAATAATACCAAACCTTAAAACTGATGCAACCAGACCATGATAAGCTACTAAAATAGTTTGAATGTCAACTTTCCTGGACAACCTTGAAAGGACATATGCCGCTGAATTCAACCTTTTGCAAATTTCCTCTGCTTGTGGTTGCCAATTTAGTTGTCTGTCAATATAAATTCCTAAAAATTTTGCTACTTTAACTTGGTCAATTTTTTGTTTATTGTAGTCTAACGATACTTCTTTTGAAATTGTGCGTTGATGGAAGTGTATTATGTTAGTTTTTTGTAAGTTTATCACTAAGTTGTTTCTGTCAAGCCAATGTACGATATCTTCCAGGGTCTTATTTATGTCCTGTTCATAGCTATCTGGATGCTTACATTTTACTACCGCGGTGCTGTCATCGGCAAATAACACCATTGGATTATCAACATGTCGTGGCAAATCGTTAATATAAGTTAAGAAAAGGGGTGGCCCAAGGACGGTGCCCTGTGGTACACCATATTTTATTGTTCGTCCTTCGGATTGGTATTTTCTTTCACTCTTCGTCTTAGGGCCAATTCTACATACATTGCACTTAAATAATGAGTAATTATTGGCTAACAATATTAGTAGCAACGATTAATACATAATAACGGATGAATTGCAAGTTTTGGCCGTGAACCAATACAACAGTATTTTAAATAAATATGGAAAAATCTTAGTTTTATGCAACGAGATAGTATCCGTTCTTGAATGCTTGGATCCCTTGTCACCTATCCACCACAACTATCACCCGGCCCTTATTATTGTTGCTAATTTCGCTAATTCCACTTAGGTAGGGTCAGCTCACACCGAGACGCGACGCGACGCGACGCGACGCGACGATACTGGAAGAAGCCCGTGAATACGCGCTGCGCCGCGCGCCGCCGCGATACGCATCGCAACGTCGCGAGGCGCATCGTAAAATCTTCGGCAACACGACGCCTCGCTGCGCAGCGAGACGCCGCGCGGCGCAGCGGAATGTGTTTACATTCGCCACGTGCTTCCGCCCCGGCCCGCGTCCACCCTCAAATTCACCATGAATTCTTCTATTTTTCCATAAATTATGCACCCAAATACTCCTGTGTGATGTCTTCCTTTTAATTTTATTTTTGTATTCTTCTTGCTGCAGAAGAGGCAGCTTCTGCAAGAAGTCCGATTATTACAAGATCCCAGTCAATCATTATAATTTCACTCGAGCACTCGACCGAACTGCATCAACTCTACACGAAGTCTGGACGGAAATAGTACAGACATGTTGTCACGGCGGCCTCGACTGCGCGCGTCATTAATTATAGACCTACTAGCTTTTGCCCCCGGCTTCTCTCGCGTTAATTTAGAATTTGACAATCGACTCTTAACACACTACTAAAGTTTCTATAATACCTAATATAACTCAATCGTGATTTGAAAGACACGTGGCGCCATCTATTAACGTTATTGTTGTTTTCCTCGGGAACAGTATTTTTTTGCGGGATGAAAGTCGATGTTTCTGTACACCTGACAACGTATATGCAAAATCTCAGAATGATCGGTTCGTTCAGTGGTTTAGCCGTGAGTAACAAACAAACTTACTTTCGCATTTATAATATTAGTTAGGATATCTAAACTCTGTATACTGACCAAAGTTTTTGAACGAATTGTTTGTGATCAGGTTTATGCAGCTCTTAAGCACTCAGTTAGCCTCTTACAGCATGGGTTTCTTAGGGGCCGGTCGACTGTTACTAACTTGACACTTTAGAACGATTTCATAACCGAAAGCATGGAGCTCAGGTCGATGTAGTTTATACTGACTAAGTACAGTAAAGCATTTGACCGCATTGACCACAGTATCCTTAAATCGAAACTATTTAATAATGTTATTAGGGGAGTTTTACCACAGTCTACCTATATCTTACTCCTTACAGTCGGTCAACGTAGAAAATTGTCGCAGAGCAATCGTGCGGGGGGTTGTGGGGTGAAGGAGCGGAGGTTATGTCCCGAGTAGCCATACTGCATGCTTGGGACATAACCTCCGCTCCTATATAATTTTGACATTTCATAGGACCTGTTAAATGTATGGGCGTTGACCCACTGTGTGTAGTAAGTAGGTACACTGTGGTTTTACTAAGATGGTATGATGGTTTTCCTCATTTCTTGAAAACCAGGTCACAAGCTGTAGTTATTAATAATTACATGTCTAGTTGGGTTCCTATCCCCAGTGGGGTGCCTCAGGGCTCCTTGATTGGCCCGTTACTCTTTATTCTTTACGTGAACGACATCGACTTCTGCTTCCATAGGTACGTCTCACCTTCTCAGTTTTGCTGATGACATGAAAATATACTCATCTATATCATCTACCAAAGATATGGAGGCCCTGCAATCGGATTTGACGCGTCTTGATGAGTATTGCAAACTCAATAAATTAGATCTCAATCCTCTTAAATGTTCCCAAGTCTGGAATCCAAGTTATTAACCACATTGAAAATCCGACCGATTTTTCCGACTATGTTTCACTCGTACTTGACCGATTTTTCAGAATTATTAATGTTTGTCAATAATAATGTCTGTGTGTTTCAATTACTTTTATTGAAACGCAACTAGATGGCGTTAGTAGAAAAAATAGAAGTCGGTTCGGTTTTGATACATGGCAAAGGAGAAAGATAGTGTGGGCTTTGTGGAAATCAATAGCCATGCTAAAAGAAATTAAACCATATATAAAAGTAAACTAAAACATGAATGTAAAAGAAGCCAAGTCTCGCGACTGCTTTGCCGTAGAAAGTTCTGAGATCTAGATGTAATGTAGAGTCAAACATTTCATTTATACAGAATATTTTTCATATGAGGATTACTGTAATGCCTACTTATATGCACAGTGTATCTTGTTGATTTTTTAAACAAATCTGTACCTCGGTAAACAAGTAGTCTATATCCTTATGTTGCGTGATTGCCACCTACAAAAAATATCTTTATAAATGAAATGCAAGACTTGTCTCTACATTAGATTTCAGAACTTTTTACAGCAAAAGAATTCAAATTATTTATTTTTGCAGAAAACACTGTTACAATGGTGTTATTAGATGTACATGTTTCAAGTGATTCTACCGTAAGGCATGCAATCATGATTTATCAAAATTTACATTGAAATGTTTAAAACTAGATTAAAATATTTTAAAATATTAAATCAATGCAATGTCCTTCTTAAAGTTATAATAATACAAATTAATTATTTATTTAGTAATAACAATTAAATTATTTCAATTTCATTCCTATAATTATTACAATCTTCTTCTTCTCTCGTGTCAGCACGAGCTATACGAAAATATCTCATGTTGTGATGAAAAGATTAGCCAGTCAGCAAGGTTGGTAGCGGGGCTGACTGCCCAGGGCGCGCTAGACGTACTTAAGTATCGTCACACGTGGAGGCTCTTTTCATGCATCCCAATTATGCACAAAAATTATTACAATACATTAACAGATTAATTATTTAAAAATTCATGCATGATTATTCTATTACTTGATGTCTCTGTGGGGTCTTAAATTTGGATAAAAACATCGTTTAAGTAGTCGTTCAAGCTATAGTAACATTTATTAACTAAAAGGCTCTTTAGATTTTTCTTAAATAAGGTAGAATTCATTGCCCTTATTTGTTTAGGTAATTTATTAAAATTACAGGACCCATGCAAAACACACTTTTGTGTATTAATGTGGTATGGGTTCGACGCACACAGAGGTGAAATGCGTCGCGTTGTTGCCTATTAAGAGTCGCGAGACTTGGATTTTTTTACATGAATGTTTTTGATAGGATATACTTATTTATACGAGAATACCAATATATTTTATGTCGTTATCCACCGTATCATATTAAAAACGTTTAATATAATAGTATTGTCGGTGTCATTTTGTTTAACTTTAAACCTAAAAATTATATTAAGGTATCATGATCAGATGGAAGTTTCTGCAACATTAGCTTGTGACGTAGCGGGTCTGTTGGCAATAACAGTTTAGGGGTCGAAGTAGTTGCGCTTGTCGTGTTCGTAACCCCTACTGGAGTTGAGGGACGGATGGTTACATATTGACATGGAGTAGGGAACGCGCTGCATCACTGGGTGGAACCTCGGAATACAAGTCACCGGGGAATATAGGTCAGTGTGGCACTGTGGTCAGATTGCATCCATGCAACTTTATATCCGTTACATAATACTTAGATTATTAAAATGTTGCGATAGCTACCGTATCTCAAATAATAAACAATAAAAATAATAGGCGGTGTATAAACTTACACTAGGTATTGAGATAACGACTGCAAGATAAAACCACAAATCTGAATATAATAATTTCGTCAGTCGGCAACATAAGTTATGTCCAAACGTAGTTAGTACACAACACACAGAACACTAGACTAGAGTTGACAGCAGTGCTCACAGCGCAGGAGACCACCGCGCACCATGAGCAGCCGCGGTACACGTGGCGTGTACGAGTGACAGTTAACGTGCAACTGATTTAAGATTACATGACGTAACTTTTCAATAGCTTACGCCAATATCTCTAATTAATTTGACTGATTTTAGATATCAGATATTGTCAGAGTGCGAGGGTAGTAATGAAACAAGTCATGTAGGTAAATATTAAGTGTTTATTGCGTGCTAGTCTTAGTAGGCGGGGGCTTACTGCTTGGTGGCAGCCTCGTGCAGCTTCTTCTGCACTTGTTCGGCTTGCTTCACGAAGTCGTCGTAGGCTGCCTTGATCTTGGGCGCCAGCTTCTGGTTGGTGGCCTCCATGTTGCTAGCGACCTCCTTGGCGAGCTTCTGGGTCTCCTGCGATAGTAGATAAGTCACTATGTTAATGTCAACGTACTAAGTGCTCAATACTTATTTATATTTTAAAGTATAGTGTGAGTTCCTTGTTACGCAGTGACGGCTTTAGGTAATTGTCGCTGCTGTTAATTGTAATGTTGTAAAAAAAATGTCAATTTTCACATAAATGCAGCCGAAAGAGTGAAACAGCAGGGTAAGTTACCTGTACGGTGTTCTGTACGGCAGCCTGCAGCTTGTCGCGCAGGGCTCCGGCCTGGCGCTCCACGTCGGGGTGCGCCTTGCGCAGTTCCTCGGCGGTCTTCTCAAGGTTCTGGCGAGTCTGCTCCAACGCGGTCTTAGCCTTGCCGTTCGCGTCGCTCAACTGTAACAACACACATAACACAATCAATATTATAACTTTATAATAAGTGGGTGCTGCCGACAGTAGAAGGATAATTGTTTATCTGCTCGTAAACGTGTCGTTTATGATTTAAAGTGAACGAAGTGTTCATGTACTGACCGCGCTCTGGAGGCTGTTGGAGAGAGCAGACAACTGTTGCAACACGGAGTCGGAGCCCTCCTTGACCGCCTTGTTCAATTCTTGTGAGTTCTTGGAGTTGACGAGCGAGTTGAACTGTTCGCTGAACGTCTTCTGGAACTCAGCGGCATGCTTCTCGATGTCCGCCAGCGGGTTGGGGGCCGGAGCGTCGCGGCGCACCATGGCGGCATGGCTCTGAGGACACAACACAATATCAATTAGTGACGTCAGCCCACAGGGAACAATGGTCAGAGAGCGTCGGTGGTGAGTACTTACGAGAGCGATGCAAGCTACTAAAACGAACAACTTGGCTGCCATTGCGATGCTTTGAAATTTTCGGAGACGAGATCGGGTTCCAAGTGTATCTGCCTGTAACACAACAGTGAATGTGCCGGGAGTCGTGAGTCCAGCCGTTATATAGCACGCCGGTAGATAACAAGACGCCGATAACGAGGGGCAGGCAGCGCCGGGAGGCAAGCCTACCCCCGCGGGGTAAAATTTTCCTGGTGTTGGCGGCCACGGCTCCCCGCCCGCAGCCCCCACCCCCTGGCCGTGCCCTCTGCACCTAGGCCGTGTTTACAAACACGTAGTGATCCGGGTGCGCGCCGGTGACCGTGTCAGCGATAGCGCTGCACTAGGTAACCTGTGCACTATGCACAATCTTCCACGACGTGTCACTTCCGCCTGCATGTGATGCACTACACATGCTACTCAAACGTTGCGAACACAAATCAACCCCAAAAATCTTTTGTTTAGTTTATTTATTTATTACAAATCGAAACTAAAACTAACTAGAACTTGAACTTGAAGTTGAGTCACACAAAGGGTACTGTGAAGTACAATTTTATTTTGTAGTTAAATCTTAACATAATTTTAGATCCGTCTGTATAAAATGTAGGTAAACTCCTCCAAACAATTTGTTACAAGTTTATAAAATGGTATTTCATAAGACCCCTTTAATTTTTGACCGTTTTGAACGCGTGTTGTGGTGACGCCATTTTAGTAAGTAGATAGTACTATCGATTATTACAATCAGTTAAAGAAACGTAAAACCCAAATGTGTGAAGTGACAATGTTGTCATAATATAAATAAAACGACGTAAAATAAAACTGTTGACAAGATGTGGTGCGAGTCGGCGCGCGGCGCTGCTGTGCGTGCGCAAGAGACAGGACGAAGAGAAATACCATTTTTTTTTGTAAAAGTAATTTCTTTCTTTTGTATCTTTCTCTAACTGAACATCTTCTTGTAATTTTTTTTTTTCGTTGCTTTTATTTAGTACTACCAAAGTGAAGTCAATACACCAAGCCCATAAAACCATACAAGATTATACGATGTACTACAGGGCGATTTGTAGTATAAATGCTAATATATTTAATTATGATATTTTTGCACTCGTTCACGGTAATGTTTGTGTAATGTTGTTGGTGTTTGTCTGCAGTGCCTGGCTGGCACTCACAAGTGTCTCGCCGCGCTACCTGGCAGGTACGGCTCGCCGCTCAGGTAACAGTTTAGACAAAAGCGTCCAAAGCGCCCAGGTAACAGTTTAGCAGGGTGCTTCTATTGATAATTAACAATCAAGGAATGTATGAATAGTAGCGTATAGGTACCCGTCAGTTATACAAAAAAAATAAGATGGCACAAAAGCACAACAAAATTGTGATTCGTTCTAAAAAATGTTGTAACGTTTCCGAGTCTCAGACTCTCAGTACGTATTGTGCGTCGTGAGCGGCAACTGATTACGTCATGTACAGGATGTATCCGAATTCGTGTAATTTCTTCAGCCCGCGTTATCCGAATTCGTGTAATTTCTTCAGCCCGCGTTATCCGAATTCGTGTAATTTCTTCAGCCCGCGTTATCCGAATTCGTGTAATTTCTTCAGCCCGCGTTATCCGAATTCGTGTAATTTCTTCAGCCCGCGTTATCCGAATTCGTGTAATTTCTTCAGCCCGCGTTATCCGAATTCGTGTAATTTCTTCAGCCCGCGTTATCCGAATTCGTGTAATTTCTTCAGCCCGCGTCATCACGCGGGCTGAAGAAATCACCAGTACATCTACTGGTGACACAGATTGACTGTACATGGGATTTTTTCAGACAAAACAAGAAAAAAAGAACACGGTGTTCTGTTTCTGAGTCATTTTAGCGGCCCGAGGTAACTGACTGAGCGATATCGTGCTAGTCGTGCTCGCTAGCTTTGTCGCGGTGCTTTCAGTCAATCACGCGTGACATCGAAAAGCAAATACGGTACTACAGACGATTTTTTTTTTGAAAAAATTGGGTATAACAGGTGAACAGAGTAGAAGGCTTCGGTACAGTTACTTTTTTTTCGTTCCTTTTTTATATTTATACCTACATCTAGACTAGACAGATCATAGATCTAATTTAGATAAGATTGACATAAACGCACGCCTGTATTCCCCGAAAGGTTGGCAGAGGTGTATAGTACATCCACATTTCGCCGTTATGTTTACGTCCCATGTAATAGGGGGCGAGCCTATTGCCATCGACCGGGCACAAATCCAGACTCCGAGCTGCTACTGAGAAATTCCACACGGAAAAACCCAATAACACTTTGCCCGACCTGGGAATCGAACCCAGGACCTCACGCTCAGGCAGTCAGATAGATATTATTTAGTGAATTTATTAACTTAAAAAAATCTTTTTTTATTGATTTACTATGAAAAAATTCAAATTAGTAGTAGGTATTTATTGAAAGATAACATTTCAAAAAAGACAATGTTTTTTTTTTAATCTATGCCATGGGGTCCTACTCTGTTGACGTATTAATATTTTTTGAGACGGTATAATGTGTGAACATGTAGCGGCGCGCTGCGGCTCCATGTTGGTAGGTACACACTACTAATGTGATGAGTGTCATTGCTATCAATAGGTGATTATCAGACTACTTATTATGTTTACAGTGACAGAGTTCAATGTGTATCAGCAGTAGTTAGGTACCTTTAATGATTCTCATTATTTTGTTCACTGTATGCATAATGGCTTCATGGCTATTTGCAACATAATAATAATACATTAACAAAAAAATACTAGCTGATGCCCTCGGCTTCGGTCGCGTGGTATATCGATGAAAAGTATGCAATGTACTTCTCTTCTTCTCGATTGTATTCCCAATGTACATATTTTCTAATACTTATGTATTTGAAGCGATGCCAACACAAAGGAATCAGCACAATTGTAAGTATTTCCGGATGTTTAGTAATGTGTCGTCACTTCCAGGACTGGATACTATCATCTGGAATGTTTGATATAAATGTAGTATGAACATTATTGAACATGTAATAATATACAGACTACTTCTTATAAATCAACATTAAATGTTATCAAATTAACTAGTATTTTTGTTCACATTGTATACGCGAATCGCACCTCGTATCATCATTATGTTATTTTTCCTTATTGATTTATTTTCTCAGTTTCGTTGGAATTCGTTAATTGTATTATACGGTCATTTCTATTATATATATTTCTATTAATCATTAAAAGTTTGATAAAAAGTGTGTTACAATATACCGTAGGTGTGTTAAGTTTATAACATGTATTTATTTGTGATTATATTATATGTAGATATTATATTATACTAGCGGTCCGCGACTCCGTCCGCGTGAAAGTCGGAAGTCAATATTGTGTCGCAATAACTTAAGAATGTTTTTGTTGATAACTTTATATTCCAATATCGTTTGATTGAGTGAACCGATTACGGTGAAATGAAAACTAAATGTTACTCCGAGATACGCACAATGTTTGTGTATAAAAGACAACAGCATTGAGTCAGTAGTTTTCACGCGATGCGTGCACAAACAAACCGACAAACAGATAAACAGACAAAAAATCCAAAAATAATCGAAATGGTTATTGGTTATTCTTTAACTAAACCATGTCTTTTAGCGACACGCTATGTATACAGATTTCTTATACGTGTACAGGGTGTAAACGAATTCGTGTAATTCCTTCAAACCGCATGATCTACTGGTGACACTGATTGACCTTGTAAGCGACTTTTTCGGATTCAAAAAAAAAAACAAAAACAAAACATGATGTTCTGTTTTTGAGTAATTTTAGGAATTTTAACTGACTACGCTAAGCGTTATCGCGCTAGTCCTACCCGCTAGTTGTGTGGCCGTGCTTTCATTAATTTATTCTTGGTATCGAAATGCGCAATCACAAAAAAACAACATTTTTTTTTCTTGTTAGTTGTAATTTTTTTAAATTTTACTTTGTATTCTTTAATTTATTTATTTTATTAGGTGGTTTAAATACGATTACTTATTGCTACCGCAAGAAAGAAAATAATTTCTTTTTTAATGTTTATTTAAGCTATAAATCCCGCGCGGGATTAATCTATTATACCAGTATAGATCATGCGGTTTTAAGGAATTACTCGAATTCGTTTACATTCTGTAGGTATATGTATGTATCAATCATCATAATTATCATCAATAACTTACACTAAGCTTCCGACTATAATAAATACTGGCACATAGGAACGCAATGGCTGGTTATTAGCCTGACACCTATTACGTATATTAAAATACAATCTGTAATTAATAATATTATCCATTTTTAATTATTTTTTTTACGTCTTGTACAATATTTCATTTACATATTTCAGTTCGTAACCTATGAAAATATCTCAAAAAATGGTTTCCTCTGATATTTTGCTTATGTACCCCCATGGTACATAAGCAAAAATACCACATGTACCTAAGCATGTTGATATTTTAAGTGGTACAACATCACTTTGTGTAATTATTGTAAGCAAGTGCGGCTGAACCGTCCTGCTGCCCGGTACCTGCTCGTTTGTATATTGACAGGAATGCGGGTGTAGTTTAGTGAACAGTCGGTCGCGAGCTGCAGGAAGCACTCCAGACAATACAAAGGAGACGGACTGCTTGTCTGTTGTCGTGCCGAGCATTATGTATGATACGCGGAGCTGCAGGTGCGGTGACTCGCCGGGAGCAGAGTGACCGCGCGATTCGCGATATCACAATCAGCGCGGCCTCGACCCGCGCGCTGATTGTGCGACCCCGCGCATCTCTACCTACACACACGTTGTCTCACACATCAGCTGCCATTTTAATGAATATGACAGACAAAATAACATCAACTACGTGTCACAACTAGGTATTGTTGAAACAGGGTGGAATTAAAATAACTATTTTATATCAAGACGAAGCACGATGATGACTGATACCTTGCTCTAGGTTAAGTCTAATGATTTATTGTCGCAGATATAGAAAGTACTCTACATATATGTTTAATATCAGTATAAAATAAAGTTGCCTCTATGTAAGTTTGAGACGTTCTTTTGTAAATGTTCATGGAAGCCCGTACGTGTAGGTACGGTATGAATGAATGATTTCCGTATACAAGGTTAGTCAGAAAGGGGGTACTAATACGAAAGGGTGTTAAAGTACGCTATTCGCTACTTCTACTTCGCTATACGCGTTCATTTTACCCAAAACTATTGACCGACGTCTTTCTTGCTATATTATGCATTATTTGCCATATTTTCACCACACCGAACTAACATTTTACGGAATATTATTTGGTCACAATATATAGCCGATTATTTGGTAGCATTTTCAATATAAATTAAAATAGTGTCATAAAAAGTCAAATTATGTTGTGCTACATAGTGACAGAAACGAATCGCTGCGAAACCGACTTCACGCAGTCTTGTCTGCCCTACCCCTAGAGTGCGCGGAAGGGCGGGGCGCCCCGCGAGCTGAGGAGCAGGTGGTTTGAAGGCCCGCCGCCGCGGCTGAGGCTGCAGCAAGCCGAAGCTGCGGTGGTGAGCGTTAAAACCGTCTGTGACGATAAGCTCGCGTGGGGCCGCCCAAACCCCGCAGCGCCGGAGCCGAAACAATGCTTGCTGCATGTTGCATGCCTGCTTGCATGTTGCATGCTTGTTTGTATGCTGTATGCTTCATTAAAACAGGGGTATAATGAATGTTCGGAAACATAATACTTCGAACAAACGTTATTTCGGCTAAGTGTAACTTTGGTAAAAAGTTTTTCGACCAAATGAAACGTCGGAGTAACGAAAAAAATCGAATTGATAATAGGTCAACTGATACAGTGGCAGACGCGACTTCCATGAAGTAAAAAAAAACTTTTCAACTAAACGTAACGATAATTATCGTTTCGTTTAGTTGAAAAGTTTTAGCCGAAATGAAATTCAGTCAAATAATAATAATAAGGTTTATTTCCAAATCTTGTACACTTTTCAATAAAAGTCACACAGGGGCCTCCTTTTAAGTAAAGAATATACCTGTGCTAGGAGGCCCCGTATTTTTCGAACTTATGATACCTGTAATGTAACCCATAATAATGAATAACCTTTTTCTACCACTTTCCCCAAAAGTTAATTATGACAAAGAGATGAATAGTTTAAGAGAAATAGCTGTTCAAAGATTTCATAAAAAAATACACTAAAATCTATCGTCAGCTACGATCAGCCGTGTTTACATTTAAAGTTATATTGGGAGTCCCGGATAGGAAGCTCCATTTTCTGAATTCGTAAGGTAAGAATAAAAAAAAAATTAAAACGATTAAGCATGGAGATAAAAATTGTCTAATTTTAACACTTTCTATAAAACAGTAATCAGTGATACAATAAGTATTCCGCGGCAAAGTACCCATTTCCGAGCAACCTTGTATATTAGTGTGCGACCGTACATTGACTCTACGCCGCACACCGCCCGCGCCCGGGACGGAACCGATAAGCGAGCCAGTGAACTTCAGCAAGCATTGTCTGTATAGGAAAGCACGTGACCGTCAACCCGCCCGTCACGCCTGCGCGCTTTCTGACTCCGAGAACCTGTATAGTCCATACCAAACGATATAGGCGGGATAACGACACGGGTCTGTCTTAAAAGCTCACTCAGGATATCGTACAAGCAGTGTGTATCGGAGGCCGGGGGCGCATGTCGACAGCGCGGCTCAAGGCCGGCACGGGCGCGGTTATGTAACGCTGGGAGATGCGCGTGACCGCTGGAGCTGCACGTTGCACTCGTATCTACTAATGAGCGCATCGTCTAACGATGCAAACACTAATTCGTTATCAGTAAGGAGTGTAAACATTTCCAGTTGGGCGCGAGGTCGGGGCGGCACGCGGGCGCGGCGTGCTCGCGCGCAGGGCGCAGGTGCACCTGCAGCAGTTAGTAACAAGTACATACGTGTGTGAGGTGGGCGCGTGTGGGCGGCGCGGCGCGGTGTCTCTGGTGCGTGCGTCGTGCTCGCGGGCGCGCGGTCTACTCGCTCGCCTCTCGCTGCCGTGTTGTCGCACCTGACAACTTTAGACTATGAGCTCGCTATTGTTCTCTGTATATGTACGTAAATTATACGGTTAAAGCTCAGACAAGTAGGGCTGAACTTCTCAACATAATTTTACAAAAACATATTTCCTAAAAACTGCAAGTTTATCATGTTCCTGTTTCCTATCGTGAGAAGTAATCCTAAATGTTTGTTGTTCATCTCGCAGTTCATGTAATGCTTATCCTGAAAAGTTCTCGATGCGCCGCGCCGGTAACTATTGACGGATTAAACCACGCTGGATTTTAAATGATATAATTAATTCCTAGTAGTTATCGTCATATTGGCAGCCCTAGACGGGTCGCAGCGGATATCCAAAACTGCAGAGTGAAGGTCGCGTGTGGACGCTTCACCGAGTCCTTTGTGAGCAGTGTCTGTCACATTATCACATTGTTGTATGTTATGTTATGCGTGGCGCGCGTCATCCTAGGTGGGTATAATGTCGTGCGCGTGTACACATCATCTGCCTCGCGGAGGCCGAAATACTTCCGGGTAGACGTTTGTATCTAGGAAGCGCGTGAGTGGACTCCTTAATAATGATTACCGGGCGAGTCGGTGATACCGACGCGCGACGCGATGCTGACAACTATTTGCATCAAAAACTAAGTGTTGGGTCCCACCGCGAAAAATAGCGTGCTCGTGTAACCGCGACAAAGACTATTTTAGCTTGTCACTGATCCGCGATACGATGCGGGGCCACTTCGAAAATCAAACTACGAAGTTTTGGCTGTTTTTGCACGTTTTCCAAACACGAAAGTGATCCGGATCCGACCATAGATTAGATTTTCACGATTTGACATCTAATATAAATAAGTTGTTTGTTTCAGTACCGTCCCCGCGACAACACCACGTATCCTCAGGGATAGATTAGGTAGGTACCTAATGCAGATGCTGACATCTGCACTAGGTACCTAACCTATATTTGTTAACGTTTGATGTAATTTTTAACGTATGCCTATCGAACGTGTCGGTCACACGTATATGTAAGAAAATAAAGTAAACTTCCAAACTCTCATATTATTAAAATACTTTAGATGGATACAACGCCAGGGTTTAACTTCTTAAGCGTGAATTACACAGAAAAGGCATAAGGCGCGTCGCTTTCATACGTTTTGTCGTGCCGCTTGAAATCTTTTTCGCAAAAAATGTATGAAAGCGACGCGCCTGCGCCGTATCTGCACCTTATGCCTTTTCTGTGTAATTCACGCTTTAGATATATTTGTGAGCGACACGCTCCTACCTATTTCAAAAACTAAATATTGATTTGTATTTAAACTATTATCTTTGTTTGTTTTTGATGTCGCAGTTAGGCCAAAGACCACGTTATCAAACTTTTTTTCTTTTCTCGGTTCAACACAAGCTATGAATAGCTCATGCCGTGGTGAAAATATTATTCAGTCAGCGAGGTTGGTAGCGGGGCTGACTGCGCAGAGGGCGCCCCACGTACTGAAGTATCGTCACTCGTGGAGGCTCTTTTCATACACCCCAAGACGTCACACAAAGGGTCAGTATCTGTATCAGCTTAAATTAAATAGGTCATTTTTTTGTGTTGAGCCACATGCAGTATGTACCTAATTAAGAAGCTATCAGTAAGATCCGCAAGTTATTTAAACACAGAGATGCTGTCGTCAAAGAAATGTTAACCATTGTCGTGTGATAAGTATCTACCGTAGTTTAAAGTAATGTTGTAACAATGTCCCTCTCGGGCTCGACGTAGTTTTCGTGAACCATGCTAGTCTGACTGTTGTCAAACACATATTAGAGGAGGATTATCGTGAACTGTTCAAGTGTGTGAGTATTGTTTGTATGTACTCCTCTTCATAGGTAGGTACTAAGTATTGTAGTAAAATATTTGATAAGAAAAGTGTTAACACGTTTCAACTGAACGGGGTGAATAATCGTGGCCACCAGATTGTGTTTTGTGCAAGTAGTATTAATTAATTAATTATTATTATTTGCAGTATTATTACAGTTCCGTGTATTACCCACCCGTGGGTGTCGCAGTCAATGGCTCAGCGGATAGCGTCAAGAGGCCGCGCGGACGGGCAGCAGCGTTTCCCTGTGCGCTACCAACAACAAAGTGCGTTCACCAGTCTGTGTGCACATCAAGGTGATTGTTGCAATTTCCCTTATGACCATTCACTGCGGCGGTTATTGGGAAGGCGATGCTCAGGATTTACAATGTAAGATTACCAAATTCCTTTTAGTTTGCCGCGGATAAACTCATTAGAGGTCAGAAGATCTAGTGACCAACTATTAATGATGTGCAAGACCCTCCGAGGGAAAGTAGATGCCCCTGATCTTAATTGCAAGTTGTGCCGATTGTTTGTTCCTAATAATTACCGCCGGAGCAGAAAACATAAGCTGTTTGCTATTCCGCCATGTACTGTGGCTCGTTCACGATCACCCATACCGCGAAGTGTCACCGCGCTCAATGCCCTCCTGGACGCCAGACAGAATATTGATATGTTTGCGGATGAATGGAGGGTGATTTTGTCGGACTGTCTGGAGTACTGCGAGAGGAATGCATCATGAAAGAATATACTGTCAGAAGTATTGTAAGGGATTTATGATAGAGTTTGTTAGATTTATTTTTTATTTTTATTTTCCTTTCCTTGTGTTGTATGTATCTTCTTCTATTACTATATTTAATTAGTATCATTCGCAAACTCTTGCAGCTGAACTTTATTTTGATCGTGAAGGAGGCGTGGAATGCTATGGTGCAGGTTACGTATAGCAACGACGTACCTAGTCAGTAAATAATCTGTGGAGCATGTACCAGGCGGACAGAACAATGTACTGTGGAGAACACTGCTGTACAAACACTCCATGCATAGACAACATAACTGAGTACTGAGATGGACTTGTTTCAATGGAGCTGCAGTCTGCAGGATTGTAGCAACATACCTATTGTATAATAAGCTAGTTTGTGGAGGCAACGTGATCATAAGTTTATGTTGCAGTTCCTGCGCGATCTCCGCCATCAACTATGTGTCACCGGCTGTTAGTCTAACTCACTTTTAGGACAATGCACGTCCACACATCGCCAGAGTTGTTACAAACACGCTTGCCGGAGCTAAAATCAATGTACTACAAATACTATGGCCTGCTCAATTGGCAGACTTAAAACCCATAGAGCACGCATGCGACGTGCTTTAAAGAAGAGCTTTGCCAAGTATGGATACCATACATATGTATACTAGAACATCTTTTTCATCTGTTACAACCGTTACAACGGACGTGGGCGACCTTTTCGCGAAGTGATTTGGATGAATTCATATTGAGCATGTCGAATCTGTGCAATGGAGAGATACGAGTTAACGGTAGAAATTCAGACTACTGATTGTTAATTTTATGCAATAAAACCTTTTTAATAACTTTATTTTTTATTAGTTTTATCACTTAACAATTAGCAAAAATCGCAAAAAGTCTTTATTAATGCAAACGCAGCGGTACTTCGTCGATCTACACATATGAAAACATTTTATCTAATCAATTTTTATAGATATTTTAACAAATATTTTTTTTTTTTTGTAAAATAATTTATAAAAATCAAAAAACCCGACCTCCGACTGCATGTTATGATTTGATAGCATGATTTCTTGAAAACCTACGTAAATTTTGTTATGATTATTTTAGTACGTCTTGTTTACATCTTTTCAGTTGTTATTTTTTTAGTTTTTTTTTTAATGCAGTCGGGTTTTTTGATTTATTTTAATTAACTTTTTTTATTGATTTCTTTTTTGTATTATTTTATCAATTTACCTATTTATATGTAAGTACCTACCATTTTAATGAGGACTAAAAATCTGTATACGAGGTTAGTCAGAAAGGGGGTACTAATCCGAAAGGGTCTTAAAGTACACATAATAATGAATAACTTTTGTTCTACAACTTTTCACAAAAATCAATAGTTTAAGAGAAACAGATGTTCAAAAATCAAAAAAAAAAACCTAAAATCTATCTATCCCCAGTTATGATCAGCTGTGTTTTCATTTTAGGTCATATTTGGGGTCATGAATTAGAAGCACCATTTTCTGAATTTGTAACTAAAGCAGGGATGAAGAATTCTTGAAAAAACTAAAATAAAAATCATATACTTAATATGGATTTTTTTTTTATCGAATTTTGAAATTTTAACACTTGCTTTCAAACAGTCATCAGCGATACTATAAGTGGGCTTCGGATTAGTACCCCCTTTCTGACTAACCTTGTATAGACACCTCATTTAATAGGGTTCCCTACGTGAGATCGAAACACTATTCTGCGAAAATTGATACATCGGTGACTATACATCGATGCCTTGATAACGCGATGCTCGCGTTGTTCGCTGATTCTATTTATCGAATACCTTACCTCGAATCTTCGATTCTTCGACGTTTGTTTGTTCGATGTAACGTTACTTGGAAAATATTTAGCAAACACATTTTTCTGCGAAATGCGTTACATCGAAAATTGCTATGAGAATCAATAGACAGCATTTTTCTAATATAATTTTTTAATAATCAAATAACGTCTTCTCGATCAGCATTATAGTAAAATAATTTTCACTAAAAATCGTAGGGAAAATTATTTAACAGATGGTTGAAATAGGTTCCAATTCTGTGTCTTATTCTATTAAATCGAGTATTTAACCGCTAGCGGCCCTAACGACGAACCGGTTCGTCAGTGCCATTGTTTATCTATTGTGTCTATAATTACAGTAGGTACTTGAGACTTTAAACTAGTTTTAGCTAGCATTGTAAAGTAAGCAAGAAGAATATTTTATATGTTTTTATTTTTTATGTTATATGTTATTAATATGTTTCGTAGTTACCTGTTTGGCCGCCGACAGCGTATTCGCATAGAAGAAAGTTTGTCTTCCTGGTGCAATACATCTGCTGGCGTGCCTCAGGGCGGCGTTTTATCTCCTTTACTTTTCGCAGTATTTATCAATACTATCTCTAACCGACTTCTTTCATCCTACCATCTTTATGCAGAAGATCTCCAAATCTATTCTATAGCTGCACCAGATAAGTTGTCGGAAGCGGTTAGCACTATCAATCGTGATCTGGACGTAATACACGGATGGAGCAATGCGTATGGACTGAAGGTCAATCCTTCAAAGACCCAGATCATTGTGGTCGGCAGTCCCAGGATGATTTCAAGAGTCGACTGGAATCAACTTCCACCGGTTCTTTTCGATGGCACTACGGTCCCCGTTAGTGACAAAGTTAAGAACCTGGGGATATTTATTGATAAGACCCTATCCTGGGATCCACAAATAAAGGAAGTCAGTCGTAAGATGTTCGCTTCTGCAGGGTCTCTGAGGAGACTACGCAACTTCCTGCCAGTTGTCACCAAAACTGCGCTTGCACAATCCCTTCTTCTTCCTATCCTTGACTATGCCGATACCAGCTATCTTGATCTCTCCGAGGACCAACTTGATAAGCTTGAGCGTCTTCAAAATTTCTGTATACGATTTATATTTGGTCTACGCAAATATGATCATGTGTCTGAGTTTCGTACTAAGCTCAAGTGGCTTCCAATACGCTATCGCCGGAATACACATATTCTTCACCTTCTATACAATATCTTGTACAATCCTTCTACTCCCTCCTATCTTAAAGAACGTTTCGAGTTCCTCCATGACACACATTCGAAATCATTAAAGTCATCAGAGAATCTGACGTTAAAAATGCCAGCACATTCTACTAACTTCTTTGGTAAATCCTTTACAGTCCAGGCTGCTCGGCTTTGGAACGCTTTGCCAGTTACAGCTAGACGAGCGCAATCCTTGGCAATTTTCAAAAGACTCGTCAAGGATCACTACCTATCGATATACAGGGCGTCCCACGACTTTGCCACATGGAGGGGAAGTACCTTAAATACTGTAGATAGAAAAATTTACTGAAGGAAGACTTCATTTTTATTTTAAAAACAATACGAACTGCATTCAAAGAATTTTAAATAATCACCTGTCTGAACCGGGAATCGAACCCGCTAAATGTGAAAATAAAAAAAATTGAAATTTTATTGTACTAATCGAAAGGCTCGATCAGATACATTTATTTCTTCTAAATAACATAGCATCTAAAATAAAAGGAACACCATGAAATTTAACATTTATATGAAATAATAAGACACGTTTAACTGTGCAACTTACAAATAATTTAATTTATTAAATGCTCAAAATGTGTCTCTTCCTATTGTATACTAATTGTAACTCTTTTAATAATCTCGCTTACCGTTGATTTATTTATTTTTTCCATGGTGAATATTTGAAATAATACTTCGAAATAGTAATAAAGCAGAAAGTAGTACATAAAGTCAGTTGTTTTAAGCACGACATAGAGAAAATGCTATTCATTATTCTGAACAAAATTTTAAATTAAATGTCAAATTTCATGGTGTTCCTTTTATTTTAGATGCTATGTTATTTAGAAGAAATAAATGTATCTGATCGAGCCTTTCGATCAGTACAACAAAATTACAGTTTTTTTTATTTTCATATTTAGCGGGTTCGATTCCCGGTTCAGACAGGTGATTATTTAAAATTCTTTGAATGCAGTTCGTATTGTTTTTAAAATAAAAATGAAGTCTTCATTCAGATTTTTTTTCTATCTAGAGTATTTAAGGTACTTTCCCTCCATGTGGCAAAGTCGTGGGACGCCCTGTATATTAGTTATCTGTTTGCATCTTTATATATATTTATACACTAGCTGTGCCCGCGACTCCGTCCGCGTGGAACTCGGAAAACAACATTGTGTCGCAGCAACTAAATAGTGTATATGTATTCCATTTATTATAATAATAGACAAAGGTGTCCCACCAAGACACTTATATCTTTTAAACCATTTCTTTAGGTAGAGTTTCAGCTCTTCTTGATTGACCGTAAAGGTTCATATAACCATAATACTAAAAACGCGTTGCTTATTTCCATACATTTCCTTGCTAAAATGGATTATAATTGAATATTGATATTTATTGTGATAATGTAACGAAACCTTATGGCGATACAAAAATGGCTACAACGCCGTCTAGTCACAATCGGCGAACTAAATCAAAATATTTTACGCAGTGCAGTCTATAAAATGATTTCATTCGAGGTGTGGAATAGGAAAGTACTTTAAATATGTAAAAAAGTCACCTATAATAGAAGACTTAATTTTATTTTTATAAGTTAGAAATAGGTACTGCTTTCAAAGATTTCAAAAAGTTTGATCTGGAAATCGAACCAACCCAAATGCGAAAAAAATTCTGTATTTTTATTTCACCAATCGATAGGACCAAATCGCTCCAATAAACTGTGTGTCTGAAATTGATGGAAGACCATAAAACGAAAATTGACTAACTTAGGTACATTTAAATTCAAGCACTTATTAATTGTTGTTAAGTAGTTCTTATTTTTTCCACTTCGTTCAATTTAAGATAGTGTGTTTGTTGGAGAGATTTGATCCTGATTATTGACCATAAAGATATTATCAACAGGTGCCACCAGATGGTATAGGTTTGTCAGTTTGATTCCCGGTTCAGGCAAAAAAATCAGTACAGGCAATATTTCTTACTTTTAAAAATAAAATGAAGTCACCTTTGAGTGAAATTTGCAATTTTTAATATTTAAAGTACTTTCCCTTCATGGCTATGTGTTTTGGGACATTACCTAAGGCTTAAATAAACTTAATAAAACGGCGATGACAGGCTTTGAATAGTTCTGACAACAATGAACAAAGTAAAATATATAAAACATTCCAAAAAAATTACAAAAAGTGCATGTTTTTAAAGTGAGGTTTTAGTGCAGGACACTGAGCCAGCGACCGTTCACTGCAGCACTTACTTCTGTCTACAACTGATACTACGCAGTATATGGAAATAATGTTCCGTTGCTCGGCATCTATGAGCAATAGCGTGATAGTTTATATACCAAAATAAGCGCAGGCCCATCAAAATCGATTCACGCGATTTTACGATCCGAATATTAAGCATATACTTCGCAGTATGTGGAAATAATGTTCCGCTGCTCGGCTCCTATAAACAATAGCGTGATGATATATGTACCAGCAAAATTATCGCTCTTTACGCAACACATCAGCGAAAGTCCCATCGAAATCCATCCACGGGATTCTACGTGATGTCCGGACGGAAAGACAAACAGACACAATAATTCAAAAAAAAACAAAATGTTATGGTTTCTGTATCGATAGTATAGTACCACCGAATCGAAATTTTGGAAAAATATTTAATTACAGACAAAGTGCACTTTGAATTTTATTAATAGTAAATAGATTTATAAATACGTATTTAAGTATTCATAATAAAATATATGAGTATTTCAAATTAATCTATCGTATTGCCTTGCACAATAAAAAATTTAGAATACCTTCACTCGCTTATGAAATTGAATGTATTTCTCTTCCACTGCCATTCAGATAGATAGGTACCTAATAAATTTTAAATAACATTATCTTCTTTTTTTTATAAAGGCTTAGTTTAGGCTTAGTTAGTACCTTCTTCGGATAGCATTTCAATAGACCTTTCGTAGACTGAGAATAGTAATATATTCGTTGTAATATATTTCCTCACAACGTGATTTGATACACGTAACGCCATCTATTGAAAAGAAATGGTAAGTATACACAAATACATGCTAAGTTCTTCTAGAAAACTTAAAATTCGCATAACTTTTGATTGCGTGAACCGATTGCGATGAAACAAAAAACATATGTTACTTGGAGATAAGCAAAATATTTATTTATAAAAGTCAACAACATTGGATCAGTTGTTTTTACGTGATGCTTGAACAAACAAACAGATAAACAGAGAAACAGATAAACAGACAAACAGATAAACAGACAAACAGATAAACAGACAAACAGACAAAAATTCCAAAAATGTTAAAAATGGGTTCTATTGGTTATAGTTTAACATCCCAACCAGGTTTTTTCAAAATATTTGCTATGTACAGACACGCCATGTCTACAGATTTATTATATGTATAGATTACCTTTTTATATTATATATTACTGTATATATATATAGGTATATGTATATGCTTCATGTAAAGTATGTTTATTGTATATAGTATTTATTTATTTGTGTTTTTAGGTTTATTTAAAGTATTTAATTTGATGTCTCTTTATTTATTGTTACACGGAGAACTACCCCTCACTTTTATTTTTCTTGCGCTTCATGTCCATCCGAAGGTTGTCTGGAAGAAATTGCCTAGTGCGATAAGATCGCCCATTGTACATTTCTATTTTAAAATAATGTTTCTTGTTTTTTTTTTTTTTGTGTACAATAAAGAGTATTGTATTGTATTGTAATATTTATAGATTTACAAACAACTTAGCTGACAACAATAAAATCAATGTGTTGTTAATAGTGACTGCCACAGATTGACAGACAGCATTACATTATCTCACGCCTGTACTCACCGAAGGGTTAGGCAGAGGTGTATAGTACACTCTCATTTAGTCGTTATGTTAAAGTCTCATGTAAAAGGGGGCGAGCCTATTGCCATCGACCGGGCACAAAACCAGACCCCGGTGCTACTGAAAAATTCCACACGGAAAAACCCAATATCACTTTACCCGACTTGGGGATCGAACCTAGGACCTCACGCTCAGCAGTCGCGATCTGTTGCGATCACTATACCAACGAGGCAGTGAGATAGAGAGATAAGTTGGAAATATAATAAGAATTGTACCCCAAACCGAATTTCAGTTACAGTGGCCAATTTTTGAACAGAGACTAGCCAACGACGCAGGGGACATTATAGTGCAGACACAGACCAGGTGCACTCTCATAATCCGATGGGACAGCAATCCGCCACGACCACGATGAGATCAGGTGCACGACTGACGGCTTCACGTACTCTCCGAGGCACGGAGGAGGCCTCGACATGATAAGAAAACGGTCACCCATCCATGGGAGTGACGGCGGCAAGCGCAACTGAACCTTGCAGATGTATTGACGCGCGGCTGTTACTTAGCCACGACCCACTCAAACTATTATAATACAATGTCTCTCGTGTTGTCCACTTAAATAACACATTTTTATAGTGTAAGCCATTATACAACGTTATTTTTACATTATGCGAAAACCGAGACACCCCAACAAGATTTTCATCAGAACTGCCTGAATATGTGTTTTTTTTAGTAAATATCCAAGTTACACCTTAGTTTATGTCGCGTTAAGTTCGCTAAAAAAGTGTGAAATGCCTGAGTTATGCTATGCAGGGGTTGTCTAATACGTGGCCTGCGGGCGACGGGTTAGGGGACCCGTCGCCCGACCAGTAACAGGCCTGAGAAGGCGGCGCGCATGTGTTCCGTGCGCGCCTCTCAGGTCCTCCTGAGAGGCGGACCTCTCCTTCTGTGGGGCCTTGCCTACGTCCTCGTAGGCAAGGCCCCACAGAAGGAGAGGTCCGCCAGGGGCTGGCGGACCGAGGCCTGCCGGGGTTGCGGTGCATGCAGCTGCGAATCCCGTGACCCCGGCCAAGGGTCAGGAGTAGGAACACCGTGGGTTTTTAGCCGGTAAGAGTCCGGCATAACCCTTCGCCTTCCCCAGGCGAAGGGTAACCATGAGGATTTTCCCACGATAAAAAAAAAAAAAAAAAAAGGGGTTGTCTAATACACGGAAACTGACCGAGCGGACCATTTCAAGCCTCAAGGTGTCTATTCCCGTCAACTGTTATGGGTAGAAACCTACTGAAACAAAACTGAAATTTATGAAAAAAAAAAACAAAAAAAAAATGTGGTGTAAAAATATGTCAATCGATTCTCCTAGTGATTCTGAACAAACTAGTTTCAGGTTTAGTATATACTAAAACTAACCTTGTATATCATATTATCGGTTTAACATATAATCGCAGATATAGTATTCGAAATAAAAGGACATGTCCGAAAATGTGTTTTTATTATTCAATGGGACCCGACGGCATACCTGGCCGTGCAAGGGTCCTAGCTCTCAAGGCTCTCGGGCCCCGACTGAGGGGGCTCCTGAGCGCATGTTGCCAGCGGGGCCAGATTCTAACCAGGATAAGTTAAATGTATTTGGATAAACATCCCTAAAACTAGTGATTTTAACTGTATCATACATTTTTAAAGGCCTCCAATTTTGAGAAAAATCGTTTCTTTATTTTAGTGTGAATTCACTCATAAAACAAACGCACCTTTCTATTTATCTTAGATATTAAAGCGAACACACACCCCTAAAAAATAGTAAACATGTCAAAATTGTCACATGGCACTATCATTACTGCAGTGTCAATCAATATTTGATTTGTGAGTAGGACAATGTAAACAAAACGTTTATCTATTCAGAGTATTTACCTTCAATAGTAATAATTAAGATGAAATGGAATATTTTCAGTCAAAAAGTGTAACATAATCCTTTTAGAACTGAAAGCGCAATCTAAGTGTATTATAGATTATGGTTGGAATGTTCATGACATGTCCAAGTTGCAATGACCCCCGTTATCAAGAAGTGCATGTTTCAGCACAGTCCACAGGGGTTGCTTATCACGAGTAAATGATAATAGTATCTACTGATCGTGAACATTTTATAATTACCTACTTAAGAGAGTTCCTTTTTATGACTTGGAATCGAGACGGGAAGTGGATGAAAAGCTTTTTGAATTATGCTATTTAAAAACTGAATTAATATGCCATAATTGGACGCAAGTTTCAGTTTTATTATGAAGTAAAATTTTCTTTAGTTTTAAATATTTATTTATTCATTTTCAATGTCTTCTCTTATTTAAATATTGTCGAGAAACTGAGCAGGTGGATATAGATTATTTTGATGCCGAGCCCATCCAAGATATCAGACAATAATTGTCATTACATGAGCACAGCTTCCAACAGTTCTTTTCCCAATTATGCAACTGCATTAATAAATCAGTAATAATCAGTGATCGGAAAAGGGTGAGCTAATTAACCTAAACTTCAAAGAACAGATACAAAAACTGGAGACTTCCTTACGACAGCATTTTTTTTTCGGGAGAATTTTCTCGGAGATTTTCTTTCATTTGTTTTCAAAAAATAAAAGACAATCTTCTTTTTTGAAAACAATACACAATCTCTTTTTAAAAACAATGAAAAACGTGTCATCTGGTTTTGTGACAATTTTGGGAAACAAAAATAGGAAACGAATTTAATTATTTTCTGTACTATTAACATTAATATTAAATGTACTTTAGTGATGTGACTTTTTTATTACTACACACACACGGACCACATAATAATATGTTTATGATAAGCTATTTATTGTTTTTATTTAGTAGTATTTTAATATTGTACAAAAATAATTTATCTATTTATCTATTTGTGTCGTTATTGCCCGTGGCATCACTATTAAGGTCCTATCAGAAAACCAGCGTTGCGACATTTTTTTTTTTTTTTTTAAATGTCGCAGCATTATGCTGAGATAGGAGCCTTTTTTGGCCTCGTGCAGGTAGTTTTAATTTTTTCTTTTTGTATATTGTTTTTGTTCTGTAACTGCCTGTGTGAGTCCACAATAAATATTTTTTCTTTCTTTCTTTCTGATGTCCCGAAACCCGGAATAATTTTCACGAAAAAAAATGTTGTCGTAAGGAAGTCTCCAGTTTTTGTCTCTGTTCTTTGAAGTTTAGGTAAATTAGCTCACCTTTTTCCGATCACTGCTAATAATACTTTGCCAACTAGTCGCTGCTACTTTCAATAAAATATAGTTCAGACTGATGAGACCTGTCAGTCACCACTTTGTCATATTTGATAGATGAATAGAATCATCTGTCAACTATAATATTGTCAAAGTGTATGGGAAGTTTTATTTAGGTTGCCATTAACAAATTAAATATACGTACCAACAATAAATACTTTATAATTTTTCTCGTAAATGGAGGGGTCTAAAAATATTATTTAGGTGGTTCCAAGTTCGATATTTTTGTCGCTTTTATTTAGGTGTGGTTTGATGCTGGTTTGATTTTTCTCGGAATAAAAAACCAACGTCCATACAAAAAGCGGACATCTAATTTTCGAAGTATAGTAATGTCAAACAAATAAAGCTTCGATGAAAGAAACACCGAAGAAACAAGGTAAGTCAAGGCAAGTCTTATCAAGGCATCGTTGTAAACTCACCGATGCAACAATTTTCGCTGAATGGTGTTTCGATCTCACTTAGGGAACCCCATTTAACATATCTACCATCACTCGCTCTAGTCCGCAATGTAGATCCTACACAAGTTACAGGTTGTGTATTTCTCATACGGGCTTATGTCTGTAAAATGGTCAAAGAAACATCATGCTGATTTTAAAAGACCTATTCAGGGATACCCCACATAATAAAATACGTGACATTTTTTTTCTCCAACCATTTTGTATTCCACTGCCGCCATTTTGATTTGATAAAATCAAAACTTAGCATATAATCATTGCACGGCTTAGACAAATCGATAGACACCTCATTCATTAAAATCCATCTAGCAGTTGGGCTGCTTCGAGGGGATAAAGAAGCCCACATACATGGATACATAGATACACTTAGATATACATAGATACGCGTGAAAAAAACATAACCCTGTCAGACTTTGTTGTCGGGCAGTCGGGTAACAACAGCTTCTTCTTCTTCCATCTTGTCGGCACGAGCTATACAAGAATATCTCATGCTGTGGTGAAAATATTAGTACATCAGCAAGAATGGTAGCGGGGCTGACTGCGCAGGGTGCGCCCCACGTACTTAAGTATCGTCACTCGTGGAGGCTCTTTTCATGCACCCCTTGATCCACACCCAAAACTACCTTGATCCCTAGACATTTGATTTGTTATTTTGGAGCCCCTAACTGGCCGGGACGACTTTCATTGATATATTTTAGTCGCGGCCGATTCGTTATGACCTTAGAGGTTATGACAACATTTATTTTAATATTTACACATCCCGCTTCGTGGAACATAAATGCTGGGTTATTTAGACAATAACAATCCGCCCCTAATGCTTGTTTATAGTATTGTGATAGGTATTAGTAACGAGGTCGCGTCAACTAAATACCGACAACATGATTATGTAGGGTGAAGTATTAGTCACGCGAGTTATCTCTACTATGCTAACAACAACAATTAGAATGCGCTCATCTTACTGGAAAACAACTAATTAATTAATTACTTACCTAATTAAAATTGGTTTTAATCACGGAATATGTTTGTCGTGGTTTTAAACACGTACCTAGTGATCGAAGGTTAGGTGTTGGCTGGCCGGACCAAGTCTACGGTTTTGTTATAATTTTATTTCGTGAGTGTGGGCGGTAATTATAAATATTGTTGTACATACACGGCCCGCCTAGGGGGAACTGTGTGGGACCGTGTGTGACAGTCACACGTGTCTGCCAACCCCTGAAGGGCAACACAGGCATGTAGGCTATCATGTTCCTTATCAAAGTACAAACTACACACATCAAAAGTGTCTAGGGATCAACATATATTTTTGCAATAACTTTTCTCCTGATTGATATTAATTAAAATTTTCTTTAAGGATTCATCAAATAAAGTGTTTTCGTTTGTCACAGTAACGATAAACCAAGTCACCTTTGCATTAATAAAGAAATTTGCCATTTTCCTAATAAAGGGATTTTTGACATTTGAACCACTAACACAAAAGTTCGAAAAAAAGACTGAAATAACAGTTTTCTTTAAAATTTTATTGGGTAACTTAAACAATTAATAATCCGTGTTTCTACCGCGAACACTAACAACACAAGAACATCGGTTTGGCATACTCAAAATGAGTTCATCCAAATCACGCTGTGGAATGGCCGCCCATGTTCGTTGCAACAACAAAAAAAGGTCTTCTTGCGACTGGATACCCTCCATATTCGGCAGAGCTCTTCTCTGTAGCATATCCCATGCATGCTCAATCGGGTTCAAGTCTGGCGACTGAGCAGGCCAGGGCAGGACATTGATGTTAGCTGCGGCGAGAGTCTGTCTTACAACTCTTGCGGTGTGCGGTCGTGCATTATCATGCATTAACTGAAATAAGGGACCGATTTGCGCTTGTAGAGGAACGATGACGTCTGATACAATCGTCTCAGCATAAATTTGAGCGTTGAGGTTGCCTCTGATCCAAATCAACTCAGTTCTTCCGCCGATCCAAATACCCGCCCATACCATGATGGTTCCACCACTATAAGGATGGACTTCCTGGCAGGATTTTAATCGCTGTTGGCGTCCAGGGGTTCTCCAGTGTCGTATACGTCTTGTATCCGGTCTCATACCAAAACGAGACTCATCAGAAAAGCACACGAAACGCCATTGTTCTTCTGCCCAATTTCTGTGTCCAAGAGCCCATTGATATCGAATCCTACGATTGTGCATTGCTATAGGTGGTACCCGTAGCGGTCTTCGGGAATGAAGGTTCACTTCATGCAAGCGGTTTCTGACTGTTTGGTCGCTAATTAAGTTCCCTGAAGAGTGATGAAGCCTCACGGCTAACATCATGGCGGTTATTGTTGGAGCTCTTCGAGTTAAGATTTGAATGTATCGGTCTTGTCTCCGTGTGGTGCAGCGATACCGTCCTCCATGGCGCTCAGCCACGGTACCAGTGCTTCGGTAACGTGTCCAAAGTCGACTGATAACACTCTGACTTGTATTCAGAGCTAAAGCCACAGTACGTTGCCGGGAACCAGCTTCTATCATTCCCACGGCTCTGAGCATTTCTTCCCTGCTTAAATGACGTCGCCGCTCCATAATAACGTTGGTTTTAATCAGTAGTAGGGAAACAGTAGCACTAATAATGTCTTCAATGCGTTGTATGTTTTTATAGGGAAAATATTGACAGCTGATTTTCATCTTTTACTCGAATTTGATTCACAGTTCCTGATTCAAATTATGAAATGCACCAAAAAGGATCCATATAAATTTATAAAATCATAAATTTATTACAAAGCCACATCTCAATCTCAAGAACGCCGCATAAAAATGCTTGATCCCTAGACACTTTTGATGTGTGTATATACCGGATGTCCCAAATTGATAGGCCATAGAGGGAAACTACTTTAAAATAAAGTACTTACTTAATACAATTTTTTTAGTAACAAAGCTGCTAAAGCTATATTTCAGAAGCCGGTGCATTCGTTTTAGTTCATCGTGTATTAACACCGACAACTGAAACTGTTAATTTATAAAAATAGTTATTATTTTACTGCTTTCGGTTATTTTTGACGTCAGTGTTAACTTTTTTTTTCTTCTTTTTTCACAAGTGCGAGTCGCTAATGCACGTAGCGGGTTTGTAAAACAGGTCGAAAACTTGTTTACTAACAGAACATTGTATTGTTATAAATTAAATAATTATAATAGTTGTAGGTGTTATTTAGTGTACCTATATGTTACAGTCAAAACTCTTAATCGGTCAAAACTACTTTTAACTGCAAAAAACAGACAAAAGTACTTTTCTGACTACTTACTACTTCAGACGTTTTACATATATAAGGGCACAACCTCTTAAGGGGTCATTGTACTCATCATTATGAACAACTTTTACTATGGGACCAAACCGGAAATCGCGAAAAAAAATCAGCTGTTCCCTACATTTTGACGAGTAATGTAATTCGTTGCGTAGTTTTAAAGATCTAAGCATACATAGGGACAGAAAGACTTTGTTCTATGTAGTCATAAAATACTTATTTGTATGTGACTTTAGTTTATTATCAGCCATCAACTTATTCAAACATTTATTTATGTCGCAAAAAATATCGGTTTATACAGAAGGATTGTGATCATGTAATTTTTTTCTTTTTTTTTTCCTTCGCTGAAATATAACTCCCGACATCAAATAAATCTTTTTTTCTGTATTAGTACACACTTCGTATTAAAATGACATTATAAGTTCTTCTGAAAAGTTTAGTTTGTAGTTTTCCAGACGCAGACATGATACTGTGTAGGTTCTAGAACTTATTTGATATTCTGGACAAGTTGCTATTGCTTTGTGTTTGAGATGCACAAAACGTACCACTTGAATAATATAATTGTTTTTCTATCAATAAATTAGGTAGGTACCGACGTGTGTACCTAGTCGTAACAAAAGTCACATTGGGCTTGGTTCTGTACAGGGTTCGATTCCCAGAGCATTAGGTACTGACCGAGGTTGGAACAGTGCCCGATAATAGGCGATAGACTGGAAAGACTCGCCTACGGGTTATACCGCTGGACCAGTGGGGTTCTTCCAATTATAGTTACTCCGGGTATACCCATACCTATCGTGATCGACGAACTAGTGTAGTGTACAGTAGTACGGAGGACGGTACATTATTGTCACATACTTGATCATTATGAACAACAAACATTATAACTTTAAGAATATACCACTTCATCTTTACATTAAACACACATCACGCCAGTATTTCCTACGGGGTAGGCAGGGGCGCGTCGCGGGCTATGTTATGGTTCCATCATAGTTATCTATGCGTAGTGGGTAGACTCTATTGTCATTTATCGAGTACTACTTAAACTGAGACCGGACTGCATGATAAATATAATCCCATCAAAAACATTCATGTTAAAAAAGCCACGTCTCGCGACTCTTTCACCGTGAAAATTTATGAGATTCAATGTAGAGCCACGTCGCGTCGGGCATGTCATTTATAAAGATATAAGTACATTTATTAGAGTACTTGTTTACGGTGGTACAGATTTATTTATAACATTTTCCAAGGTATCTTACATCACAGTAATCCTCATGCTGCGTGATCACCAAGTCAGAAAAATATCTAATAAATGAAATGTTGGCCGTGCCTGCTTGACGTTGACGGGGGCACTGCCGTGCTCCCTGATATGTAAAACAAACTAAAAATATAATAATGTTAAACTCTTTATTGATATTTATAATGTTGGCTGAACTACAGAAAGTATGTTACAATAATATGTTTTGATGGCTCCTGATGGCTCCATGTTTAGAATGTACTTACGAGTGTGATACATGCATAGAGTCGCGTCGTACTGACTGATCTACAAAACAAACAAAAACACGTAGGTAATACAAGGTTACTCCTTAGACGTGGGACCTTTGTACTGTAGCCACTATGTACAACATCAGCGGGAGCAGCTGCGCTTGTGATAAGGATGCGTCCTCTGGCCACCCGCCGCACCGCCGCGCCTGCGCCGTCACGCGCCGCAACGATACGCAGTCGTGGGTTACTGTCACACGGCACGCCGCGGCGCCGTACTTCAGAACAACTCTGCTTTAAAAACAGCGTGCATTATCACAAAGTCATTCACGTGTGTAGGTACTAATTATTACAATAAATACAATCCTATATCGTCTCCCACTATTTAGAAGCTTTTAACCTTGTTCGCGTGCATCGTCTGATACTTGTCCTCTTGTAAGACTCGCACGGTCTCCACAGCTGAAGGTACCTACAACATATCGAGTAGTACGTTAGGTTAGGTTTTAAATTAATATTAAATTAATAAAGAAGTTTTTTCAACATTTCTCCTCGAAGAGGGACATAATCCTATACCTATGTATATAATTTAGTTAGTGATATACATTACAGTAGGCTGTTCCAAAAAGTAGTGTCAAGCGGAAATCCAGAGATAGAGCACCCGTAGAGGTACCCGAATCACCCCGATGTTTGTTCGCGGAAAAAATACATCTCTATTCTATTTATTCAATAACGACACGTTTTATGCAGTGGCCACAGAACAGATAACTTTTATCTGTTCTGTGGCAGTGGCTGAGCGATTAGCTCTCTGCGTTACGGGTCGCGGGTTTGATTCTCGCACGGAACACATATTCGTATGCCTCACAAATAGTTGTTCTGTGTATTTGTGCATGTGACGATTTGTGTCTGTAAACGCACCTACGATACAGGAAAAATCTTAGTGTCCTCACACTAACATATCAAAGTTTTTAAAAAAGAAAAACAATAAGAAGTGCGCTTCATATACTGTACCATTTTATTCTAATAGAGTTTCTCAGAACGCTCATTAGCAGCGTAACGTAATGATTTGTTTTTCATCTGATGATCCTTCGTCCTGCTCGGACGCTGTGACGGAGGTGTTGCATCGGGCCATGGAATACTACGTTCCTTATTCCGATGTACCACTGTTCTGCAAAGCTCGCCCGTGGTTAGGGCCTCAATGTGGTCGCGTAGAAGCCCGTAAACATGAGGCATACTCGACGATGACTCGTATGAGCAAAGTGACTCGGACAAAATGCAGCTGTTATCCGAAATTACAAAGCTTTTTACGGATTTTGAATCCAAACAAAACCGGAAGTTAGACGGTCTCAAAACAACAATGAATGAAATATCAGAACAGAACTTTAAGATCCAGGAATCTATAGAGTTTTTCTCCCAAAAGTACGATGTATTACTGGATAGACTGGACGCAACTGAGAGAGAAAACTCCACTCTTAAGAAGCAGATTTGCTCTCTGGAAACCAAAATCGATTACCTGGAACGCAGTTCTCGCTCTGCAATGGTCGAGATAAATAACATGCCTGCAGGTATGCCGGAAAATAAGGAATCCCTAACGGCGAATTTGTGTAAGATTGGGGCTGCTGTCAATGAAAATATTGTGCCGTCTGAAGTGAAAAATATTTACCGATTGAAACCGAAAAAAGATTCACACTTTTCTGGTACTGTTCTAGCCGAGTTTCAATCATCTACCTTGCAAGAAAAATTTTTGAAAGCCACAGGAATTTATAATAAGCAAAACGGAAACACTAAACTATCGACCACAAGTATTGAGTTGCCAGGCCCCCCGAAACCTATCTATGTTGCCGAATCTTTAACCTCTCACGCCAAACATCTTTACTTCCTAGGCCGCAAACTACAAAAAGAAGGCAAATGTGATAGCTGCTGGACGAGCTACGGGAAGATTTATATGTAAAAGTCTGCGGGTTCGATTCCGTTTTGTATAAACTCCGAAAACGATCTGCATAAACTTCTGCCCCCCATTTTGTGACTAAGTCTTTTGATATTTTGGTTTGTTGTTGATTTTTGTTTTTGTTTTTACTGTATAATTTTTATTGTTGTCTTGCATGTTTCACACTCCACAAAACACTACTCAAGCTCACATACAAGCTCGTTCACTCTCACTACCCGGTACACACCACTAGACGCCAGCTGTTCTTATATTTACTTTTCTACAACTATTTTCCTGCCGATGCGACATACTCATAGCGATCCGCTAAATAAGTTCCGTTTTAATGATTCTATACACGATGCCGTTTTTGATCTTTACCTCTGTAGCATAATGTTAAGTCACCTTTTTTCCATAATTCGATAACATAAATGACATACAAATTGATCTGGACAGTATTTCGGTGGCGGACTCTGCGACCTGTATGATTGAAGATTGTAACCAAATTGCTAATTTACAAAAAAAACCCTCTCGCTTCTCTCTCAAAATATTAGAAGCATAAACAAGAACTTTGATGGCTTGACTACGCTCCTCAAAAGAAGTAGAACTTCCTGGGATCTAATAATCCTCACAGAATGCTGGCTGTCAAACTCTCCTCCTCTACCTTTAATCCATGATTACACCTCCGCTGCTACCAAGCGAAATAGAACGCAGAATGAGGGTGTAGTGGTGTTTTTCCGTTCCCACATTCAGGTTTCTATTGCGGAGCCCCTGGTCCAGGATGCTAACTGTCTATTATTAACACTCAACAAAAATACCGTTGTGATTGCAATTTATCGCCCACCTGCTGTTCGAAATGTCACCGCGTTCTTGACTCCTTAAATGATCTTTTAAAATCTGTTTCTTCCTATAAAAATATTATCCTAACCGGTGATATAAACATTAACATCTCCGACACCAGTGACGACTTGCGTGCAACTGAGTATCTTACTATCCTTGCGTATCACGGGATGCTGCCGGCACACACACTTCCTACGTGGCATAATAACTCCTGTCTTGACCACCTCATTTTAAAAACGAGACTACCTGCATTTTGTTTCGTCGCTAATACTTCGATTACTGACCATGACACGGTTTTGTTATTTCTTGATAACTCTAATCCTTCCAATTATTCTCGGCAAAAAACTAGAAAGACCCGGGTTCTTGATTATGACAAAATTAAATTAGAACTACTGCAGACAGACTTTAACCCCGTATATAACACCCTTGATGTTAATGAAGCTACTGACTACTTTATCAATACCCTTAACCTAGTCATAGTCCAAAACTCAATTTTGAAAGTGGTACCCAACCGTAAAAGGCTGAGCAAGCCCTGGATGACTCCAGGCCTCCTTAAATGCCTACGTAACCGTGACAATTTGCATATGAAAGTAAAAAAATCTCCTGATCATTATCACATACTACAAACTACATTTAAAAGATACAGGAATTACTGTTCTATGCTGCTTAAAACTACTAAGACTAATTATGATAAAGCTCAAATAAGTAACGCACAAAATAATAGTAAAAAACTCTGGGATACTATAAAATCTATCACCAACACAGCAAAAGTTAATAAGACATATGCCAACGAGCTTCTATCATCCTCCGAACCAGAGCGCTCTGTAAATGAGGTAAATTCATATTTAGCTAACATTGGCCGTACATTGGCTGAAAACACACATGTCTCTGCTTGCACACCTCCACAAACTAGCGATCGCCAAATGTACCATAATACCTTTGTCCTGTTAGATACAGATAAGTCAGAGTTGGATACTTTAATTATGAATCTTAGGAGCGACTGCGCAGTGGGTTCCGATGGGATCTCTGGCACATTTCTTAAGAAATTTAAAAATAATCTCATTCCACATTTCAATTTCATATGTAACCTGGCTTTTACTACAGGCGTCTTTCCCAATGCCCTTAAGCTGGCTGTATTGCATCCTATATATAAGGGCGGGGACAGAGATCTGCCGAACAACTACAGGCCCATTTCAATTTTACCCACTCTGTCTAAACTGCTTGAGAGACTCATGAATAACAGACTCGTTAAATACTTAGAACATAATCATACACTCTCTTCCTCTCAATACGGTTTTCGCTCTGGAATATCCACCAGTAATGCTGTGTTAGACCTAACTAATAATATCGTCACCAAACTGGATGAAAAGCAGAAGGTAATTGGCATTTTCTTGGACCTGGCAAAAGCCTTTGACACGATCTCTGTCTCCAGTCTCATAACTAAGCTGGAAAAAATCGGAATTAGAGGCATCCAATTATCACTTTTTCGGAGTTATCTCACAGGCAGACGACAATGCCTCAGGATCGGAGATTGGATCAGTGATGAGCTCCCCATATCCTACGGGGTCCCCCAGGGCAGTATTATCGGCCCGACCCTTTTTCTCATCTATATAAATGACCTATGCCAGTTAAAGCTTCCTAATACATCCATTTTCACTTACGCCGATGATACTGCCCTAATATTCCATGGAAGCTCTTGGGAGTCGGTGTTTCAGCATGCGCAATCGGGACTCCACTCTGTCACCAACTGGTTGGCTCGGAACCTGCTTACTTTAAACGTTGACAAAACTAAATACCTTACCTTCTCATTGTCCACCACTGGGAAACTCCCTTCCTCTCATTATTCTCTGATAGCACATTCCTGTACTGCACCTCATCTAACAGCTTGTAATTGTCCCCACCTCTGCCGCATCAACTGCATTAAATACTTGGGTGTGCAGATTGACGACTGCTTATCATTTAATACTCACATAGACACACTTGCCTCTAGGTTGCGCCGGCTGATTTACGACTAGTACCAACGAACTGACTAGCCACTACGATAGGGCTGCCTTGGCAGATTTGCGGCTCTGCGGCACTAGTGACCTACGTTATGTACGTATATACCTATAAAAGTAGTGTGAATCTTAGTAAAATGACAACGCCCCATCTCAACAGGAAGTGCGTACCGCCGCGCGCCGCCTGCTATTACAATTGATGTTGCCATATCTTTTGACTGACTGTCCTAAATTAAAAGTAGTTTTTATCTTTTATTTTTATTATCTTTTATTTTTATTGTATTTTTGCAATTGTAATTTATCTCAATAATATATGCATTATTAATTTATTGACACATTATAAAACACTAACCCGCATAAATAAAACATATATTTCAAATTACCTCCGTCCGTGTGTCACTGCAGGGGTACCAACTGAAAATCAGCGCTGGGTGTTTGACGTCCAGCATATGCTGAGTTGGTGACCCTTTCGGCATGGGCATGCTCGACAGCATAACATGTGTATGATTAATTATTTTTATATTTTTATTGTTTATGCTGTCATTGTGTCCTTGGCTGAATAAATTTATTTTCTTTCTTTCTTTCTTTATCTTTAAATTGACTGACGACTACGTTGGTCCAGTGATCTGCGATACGCTGTTATAGTAAGACTCAATGAAACACCATAAAGAGTTAGGTATCTATAAAAATACGTTTCATAGTATTTATTACACAGAAATAAGCGTAGAGGATTTGGAGCGTCACCGGTACGGCGGTGAGGCAGGTGGCAGCGGCGGCAGGAAGCCGAGCGCGCGCAGCACGCGGTCAGCACGCGCCACCAGTGGTTCGCGCCAGCGCCAAAGCGCCTCGTCGCGCACCGTCTCTGCCTTCAGCTCTCTGCACGACTTGAGCGTCGTGATGCAGTCGGCGCGGTAGTGCTGCAAACGCGCGTGCCGCGTCTCCAGCGCGTACGTGCTGCACGGGCGGTCCAGGCACGCAATCGGGAAGTGGTTGTGCAGCGCCAGCACGCGGTCTGTCACGTGGAACGCCTGCATATTACACGTATTCTTATTAGTTTCACGTGCATAGCAATTGAGGGATTATGACACATACACTGAGGCCAATAATTGAGTGGATGACTCTCCTTGTATCGAGACAGCTTCGTGCAACAGAGAGCACCTTAAACCATCGCCTCCGGCTGTCATGGGCATAACTACGACGTAATATAACGCTTTAAGTCTAACAACTGTTCTAAAATCTCCCACTCGGCTGCGGGGGTCAGACGACATTCACTTTAGTTAAAATCTCGGTCGGTTTCCGTCGGACCTGGTTCGACCGGAAACCGACCGATACGTGATAATGAATATTGTGAGTTCTCACCTTGACGTACTGGCCGGGCTTGGTAAAATTGCGCGTGCGGATAACGTGCTGCAGCATGTGCATGTAATGCGGTACGCCTTCCTCCCAGCCATGCTCGTGCCGCATCGAGTCCAAGAAGTAAAGGTTAGAGGCGTGGTACGAGGAGCGCGGCGGCTTGCCTTGTGCGGGCGCGGATAGCGGCAGTACGCGCTTCATGAGCCCCGCCCAGTCCGCATCCTCAAGCGGCACGATCACCTCGTCGATGTCCAGCAGCGCCAGCCAGCGGTACTGGTACATGTGCCGGTACAAGCAGTCATTGTACGGGATCAGCTCCATCTGCCGCTTGTGCGTGACCTTCTTTTTGAGGTACATGTGCTGCAGGCTGGGCAGGTTGGGCTGCCCGCCTGGCAGCATCACTGGCGTCACAGTGACTACGCCCTCCGCCGCGTAGTGCTCCAGCACTCTGGTGATATTGGAGTGCACCTGCAGCACGTAGAAGAAGATCTTGTCAGCGCCCATCAGCCGCACGAGTTCGATCCACTCCACGAGGCGCACGGACAAGTCCTCGTGTAGGAAATCTAGCCCCTTAACGCAGATAGCGAAGTCTTTGCGCGTGGCGGGCGGCTCGGGGCGATCATAATACACGCGCATGTTGTTGGTCGCGCGGTCGCACCCACGCTCTACCAGCGAGACGGACGCAGGCACGAGATCGCGCATGTCGGCCGGCAGCAAGCACGCCAGCAGGTACGGCTGCAGCACGTGATCGTGGTAGTTGCCCCACTTGCTCATCCATAGGTACTTGTACTCCAGATTGCGCACCACCACGGGTGCATCGCGCTCTTCAAACCACAGCTGGCAGTGCGTGACGAGCGTGGGTCGGATGCGGTCGTGTACGGCGAGGATGCGCACGGCGGGCCCGATGACCGACGTGTTGCGCACGTCCATGTACGCGCCGTACATATGGAACACGCCTTCGCTGGAGCGCAGCGTCTGCCAGTACGTGTTGTGGAACTCTAGGTCATAGATTGACGGGAAGGGCGCGCAGTCCTGCCTCATGAAGAATTTGTTCTTGTCCTTCTCGTGCTTGTACCAGTAAGTGAGCGGCAGCGAAAACAGGCGGCGTTCGGCGTCGGCGCGCTGCTCGTCCTCGGACAGTACGCGCGCGTCCGTGGCTGGCGCGGAAGAGCCGTCGGACGCCGCCGCCTCCAACTGCAGCAGCAATCGCAAGGAGAGGGCGGATGGTGCGCGGTTCAGCGACGGCTGCCGGCGGGGCAGCGCCAGCGTCGCCAGCGTCAACAAGCACAGAAGCGCGGTTAACCAGCGCAGGAGAGCTCGCGACCCGCCGCCGGCGCCCCACCGCACGTACCACCCACGCATCGCTTGAAACACAAACAATACACATTAGATCACATCAATAACCGCTCGTTCCAAATAGGAGACACAAGTACCTACCCTATATGACTCAACTCGACGTTGGTTCTACCGGTTCTGATGCCGGGCTTCGCCACCGCTCACATAGCGTACTTACTCAGACGGTCACCACTATAATTTACTCGATAAACTTGTCATAATTATCATTAAAATACAGAACCCCCATAAAACGGATGCTCCCCGGAAATATCCTCACATTATAATATAAAATATCGATGTCATGGATGAAATGTAACAAACCGTGACATGTGTCAGAGTTCTATATAAAAGTACTCTGTGGTTATAGACAAGGAACATAGGTAAATGTTGACATGGTAGCCCATAGAGCAACGCAGCTGACGCGACGACGCGACGTCACAGTCGACGTAGTAGGTCTAGTAGGTAGTAGTTAGTAGTAGTATCCTGGGTCTGAACCCGAAAGATTTTAACCATTGATTTCGATGCCTAATTGGAGAAGAAAAGCTAGGATATAGTTTGTCAAATAAAACTTAATTTTTACTCACACAACTACGCGCCCTATGCGAGCCTCCCGCGCGGTCGGATACCGCCGCGATACCTGGACGGTGCGTCTCTTTCACTCGCATAGAGACTCGCTCGTTCGTGCCGCTAACGGTTGCCATCGCGCGGCTCCGCAGTCCGCCGCCGAACCGTATGCTGTACGCTGCGCTAACCGTCGCGAGCCCTAGTTTAGGTTTTTCGTACCCAGTGTGATAACTACAATAAACAATTTCTTTTGTAGTGGTTCTGTTTTCCCCTGAGACAACTCACCCCCTCATAATATTCATTATTTCTGGAAATTCACAAGTCGAAAAATCTCTAGGGTATCAAGCCCTATGAACGCGGCGTTGCGGCGGCAGCAGTCTTTTTCGGCATGTTAAATTAATATCGCCGCTTTAGTTCGCTTCTTTCGCTTCTGCGCAGTTCCAGGCTCTATTAATCAAATCTGTAGTTGCTACTAATGGTGCCAAGCCATTCTTATGGTCGCCTGAGCTTCTAGAGCAGTTGCAAAAGTAATTTATCCAATGCCAACCTGCTGCACCATCCGGTTAACGGCGCCGCTCTTGGACTGTTTACTGATGCCTCCAGCGTCCACATCGGTTCCTGCCTTTAGCAAGAAGTTGAGAGAGAGTGGTCTCAAATTGCCTTCTTTGGCAAAAAAATTACCGATAAGCAAGCGCAGTGGCCACCTTACTACCGCGTGCTACTGGCGGTGTACGAAAGCGTATAACACCCACAATCACGAGATCCAGCATGTCACTATCTTCACGGATGTTGTATGCTTTTGTACAGCGCCGGGAAAAACTCCTCTCAGCATAATTAAATCAATTGTCTTTTATTAATCAGTTTACCACTGACATTAACTATATTACGAGAGAAGACAACGTCGTAGCAAGACTATGAAGCCCTTGCCAAATCATAGGAGACTGATCCGGAGTTATCTAACCTCCGTCACAAAGGCTTCTTCAACCTGCAATTTACCAAGGTCATTATTCCCAGGACTAACATCTCTGTCTACCCCCATGGGAAAAAGGCGTGAGTGTATGTATGTATGTATGTAACATCTCTGTCACCTGTGATGTATCTACAGACAAGCCTCGTCCTTATTTGGCCCCTTTTTTCCGAAAAGCAGTTTTAACAAGCTCCACAATTTGAGCCATCGCGGTGCACGATTTACCACACGCCTCGTGACCGAACGCTACGTGTGGCCTTCTGCCAACAGGGATTGCAAAGAGTGGACCCGCAGTAGCGAGGCGTATCAACGCGCCAAAGTGTCGCGACACAATTCTTGCCCTCTCGGCAACTTCGGCCTACCATCTGGTCGTTTTAGGCATGTCAATATCGACATTGTCGGTGCTTTGCCGATCTGCAATGGTTTCCGTTATTGTTTGACAGCCATTGATAGAGCCACTAGATGGCCTAAGGTCTGGCCAATGCGTTCTATCACCGCAGAGGAGGTGGCAGAAACTCTGACACAAGAATGGATTCCCTGCTTTGGCGTGCTAACAGTCATTACGACAGACCAAGGCACCAAGTTTGACTGACTGACGAAATACTTCGCCACGAAACAAATTAGAACCACGGCTTACCTTGCCTACGCCAATGGCATGATCGAGCGCGTTCATCATCAACTCAAAGCTGCTCTCATGTGCCACCAGGATTCTTAGGTTCGTGCACTTTTTTTCGTCTTTCTTGGCTGCGATCCGCTTTTAAGTAAGATTTGAAAACCACAGCCGCCGAAATGGTTAATTAAGAAACTCTTCGGTTGCCAGGCGAATTGCTTGTTTCAGCTTCAGGATCTGATGGCATCGGCAATAAACCTTAAAATAATTTGTCCTCTTCGTCGACTTTGTCGACTGTACGTCCAATCCCTGCATCTCGTCATTCTCAACCATCTTTCTTCAGTTTCAGAAAAGACTAATGAACATAAATTGTGACTACTGAAAAATCGAACTGAAAAGCATGAAATAGGATTTTTCGTTACATGCTTTTCGTTTCCACTTTTTCGAAGTAGGGTTTTAGATTTTTAATATTTACTTTTGTTGTATGGTGCTACCATCTATTTAGTTGTATACAGGAGAATAATTCGTGCCAAAACAAATCAAAGTTGTAGGAATTATTACTTTTGTCATTCTTTTGTGCAAGGCACTATTTTATTCCAAGAGCCGACTGATTGCAATCGATTCCTTGGTAGGCGCTTAAACAATAATACGGTTTACCTATGTTCTATGTTAGGAGATGTGGTTTACCTATTCTTTATCTCAGAATAACCATGAAGTGCAATAGTTGCCAGAAATTTGTCAAAGCGAATGAGCTAAAGTGCTGTGAACTCTGTTCTGCACGCTACCAGTACTTGGTACCAGTACAGTCTTGGAACTACCAGAGTAAATGATTAAAGGAATCTAAGCAAGCTGAGTCGGTATGGAAATGCCCTGCTTGCAAGACAATGGAAAAGCAGGTGAATACCTAAGTCTCGTACTCTAGTAAGAGAGCAAATTCCTCCAGACTCCTCTGTCAAACAAACGCCTTTGTGAGTGGATGTGGTTGATGAGCTGAAAGACTAATTTATTTAAAATAGACTAGAATTACTTAGTTATTAGGAAAGTCAATGTTACAAAAGACAGTCTCTAAAACGGCCGCTCTTCACCGCTTCCTAGTGTTTATGCTGTGAAGAAGCGGCGCAACTCTAAAATGAGCGGGTTACGAGATTTCGGTTTTTTTTATTTGAAATTTTCTGCCTTCTTATCGAAAAGAAGACTTAAAAAAAACGCATTTTTGGGACTGAATTGATACTTTTCTAAAAGCTAAAACTAAACTAACAACTTTAGATACAAATTCTCAATACCCACAATTCTCAATGTCTCAGAAATAAAAGGTCTCAAGTGACACGGCTTTTTATTATTTTGTATTTTTTCCTAAGATTGGGAAGAATTATTCAAAAATAATGTATGACGCTTGGCGCACAAATTAAATAAATTATTTCTGAGACATCGAGTATTTTGGGCCGGCGTTTTATCTGAAGTGATTGCTAGTTGACCGGCTTTTAAAAAAGTTGAGTGTTCTAAAATGAGTAAATTGTCTTTTTTCGAAAGTCAAGGTCAAGAACATTTAAAAAAAACTCCATTTGCTCAGAAACCACTCATTACCGACCCACAATTGATGGGGTTAATTTGTTGCAAATAATCTCTATTATAGCCCCTTTCAAGGAATATGTCGAATTAACCAGGCAGCCTGTAAACAATATAATACACAGGAGAAGTACGTCCAAATTGACATGCTGTTTTGTTTTTTAATCATATTACATTCAATTAAGGTCGTTACAATCACTCTTTGTAATTTATAATCATCTTTGGTTCATTGCCTTTAAGCTTCTGGATTTACAATCTGATCAAATGGATAGGAACTATGTATTTTTTTTATTGAGGTTTATCTCAAACTTTAACAAAAACCATTTTGTCCGTATAGTATGGACATAATGACATACCACATAAATTACGTATAAGCTCACAAATAAAAGTTTTTGGTCTTCTTAGTAACATCATCTCATGATGCATGAGCCCAACAAGAACTCGTAACACATAGTAAGCAGCACTTTCCGGGCTTAGAGAGTGAAAATATATCGTTACAATAACGGGCAGTCCTCATCGTCATTCTCAGAATCAAATGGAAAATCTTCGGCATCCTGAGCCATCACTTGTAATTAATGTTTTTTACCTGTCTACTCCTCATTTCCCGTGTTTTTTTAAAAATATTTTTGTCTTTTTTTTCTGTGGTGTTTTCGTATGTAGTTTTGTCCAGAGTGCTGGTATGTCATTTTGTATAAAGGATATTGAAACAATAATACTTTCATAGTTTCTATAAAAAGCGGATATTCATAATAAAACAAACGTATATTAAAATAATGCAATGTACCCATGCATCGATTTAAATAACAGTATAGACGAAACACAAAGTAAAACTAATCTTTTATGCAATGCGAAAATGTCTTGACTCGTTGCACCGTTACGACTGAGCCAATGTCGCTCTTTCACATGTTTGCCAACATGGTAGTTATTGTGTGTTACGATGTCAAACGGGGCCTCATAGCCCCCCCCCCCCCCCCATTTCGAAAAAAGCCCGATTGTCATATTGTCCGTGTACCTATGTCATTTTGAACGTACTTCCCCTACCTACCCATAAGAACTTTTGTGTGCGTTCGCGCAGCGGAATGTTGTTGAATTTAAAGATTTTAATTATGCAAATATTTAGTGTATGACGTCGTATAATTGTGTATGGTAAAAAAAAATTTGTGCACGTAGCCATTGTGGAGAAATTCACCAAAAACTGATTCCGCTGGGCGAACGTTGTCCTGGCGGAACTTTTTTTAATCCATAGACTTTAGAAGAAAGGAGATGTGTCCAAAAATTAGTGTGTATTTGTGTGTAATTGTGTATGTATGAATAAAATTAGTGCATGCATAAACTTCGGAGAAATTCAAGTTTCCGCTACGCGAACGTTTGGCCATTAGCTAGTTTTCATATAAAGCGCTTACATAGAGAGCTGTAGATTTTTACATACGTTGTTTTGAATTTGTTTATATTTGTTTAAAAAACAGATTTAGAAAAAATCGTAGGGCTTAAAAGATAAAAATATAAACGTAAAATACGCTTATTAGGTCTTAGTTCTTAAAGTATGCACTTTGGGGTCTAGATTTTCACGTTTATACAAACCTTGTAAGTGTCTGCAACATGTTGCCAAGTATCAATGATGTTCCGTTAGTAATTAAAGAGTTAAAGGACAATTTACCATGAATAGATCACTGTTTACAAAGCAGTCAAATATCACGACGTTCTAAAGGAATTGCATGGTAAAATGTATGCCAATAATTAGTGTATTCATTCAACTATTCACATGGAAAATTTCATGTCACTAAATTCAGTAATTAAAGCAAAATAATTATAATACTGACGAAGCATTGAAAACCTACATAACCCGACCAAGTTCGGATAGCTACAAAAAAGCGGCCGTGCAATATATTTAGGTAACATCCCAAAATTTACAGTATAATACCGGTATGGAATTGGTATAGGTGATAACACAATTGTTGTTTCGATATAATTTATAGGTCATTTATTTTTGTACACCTACTTTTTTAAATGTATTTGACTATGACAGAAAGTAGGTAAGTACTATTTACGTAGGTACTTTATTTAAGTATGCGCTTGAGACTTGAGATATAATCTAGATATATTATTTAAGACAAATAAAATTCATACAGCTAATTTCTATTGAAGATTTCACGGATCAGGATTCTAACTATAGACCCTTAGGGAAATTAAATAATTACCACAAGTTTTTAAATTTACCGTTTATTAAACCTATTTTAGTTAACTTTCGTGAGACACATTCATATTTATGATTATTTAACAGTTCGTCTCGCGACCTCGCCGCGTGTTCAGCTCATGATTAAGGGCTCCGTTTGGGTCCGAAACTAGTCGGGCAATTCCGAAAAATGCACATGAGTAAACCGTAAATAATCATAAATATTTTAGTTAAAACACATTTAAGTCTATTGCTGTCGTTGCAAGCGTTTGTTAACGTTATTATAATTACATAATCAAGTATTATATGTAATTAAAAATATTTTTGTACACGGATATTTAAATAGAGAAGTACTTGTTAATTGAAGATTTATTTTTATCGTAGATAGTGGCGTTATTATTAGCAAAATATTTTTCATTTAAGAAATGCAATTGTTTTATTTTTTCCTAACGCTTGTGTACGCAACTGTACCATATTAATAAATACTATATTGGAAGGTTAAGAACGTTACTTAGATATATGGCACGGCCGCTTTTTTGTAGCCATCCGAACTTGGTCGGGTTATGTAGGTTTTCGATGCTTCGTCAGTATTATAATTGTTTTTCTTTAATTACTGAATTTAATGACATGAAATTTTCCATGTGAATAGTTGAATGAATACACTAATTATTGGCATACATTTTACCATGCAATTCCTTTAGAACGTCGTGATATTTGACTGCTTTGTAAACAGTGATCTATTCATGGTAAATTGTCCTTTAACTCTTTAATTACTAACGGAACATCATTGATACTTGGCAACATGTTGCAGACACTTACAAGGTTTGTATAAACGTGAAAATCTAGACCCCAAAGTGCATACTTTAAGAACTAAGACCTAATAAGCGTATTTTACGTTTATATTTTTATCTTTTAAGCCCTACGATTTTTTCTAAATCTGTTTTTTAAACAAATATAAACAAATTCAAAACAACGTATGTAAAAATCTACAGCTCTCTATGTAAGCGCTTTATATGAAAACTAGCTAATGGCCAAACGTTCGCGTAGCGGAAACTTGAATTTCTCCGAAGTTTATGCATGCACTAATTTTATTCATACATACACAATTACACACAAATACACACTAATTTTTGGACACATCTCCTTTCTTCTAAAGTCTATGGATTAAAAAAAGTTCCGCCAGGACAACGTTCGCCCAGCGGAATCAGTTTTTGGTGAATTTCTCCACAATGGCTGCGTGCACAAATTTTTTTTTACCATACACAATTATACGACGTCATACACTAAATATCTGCATAATTAAAATCTTTAAATTCAACAACATTCCGCTGCGCGTACGCACACGAACTTTTGGTTTCTATAATAGGGAAGCCATATGTGCAGAAAAGAACTAGCGCCACACGTCCCTATCGTCAACATAGTCGATTATCTTATAGTATGCCTTTTTAATGAGAACTGATTTAACGTAAGATTTAAATTTGACTTTTTTGACGACACGTTTGGTGCAGTGGCTAAGTGATTGGCTTCTGCGCTACGGGTCGTGGGTTTGATTCCCACACGGAACAAAAATTTGTTTGGCCTACAGATGGTTGTTTCGGGTCTGGGCGTTTGTTTGTTAGATTTGTGTCTGTAAACGCACCCACGATACAAGAGATATCTTAGTGTGGGGCAACGTTTTATTAAAAAAAACAAACAAAAAAAATGCTATCGGTGAGATTCAAAATTGTTTTGGGAAGCTTATACACAGTTACCTAGGAATGACTTATTCGTTTTGGATAATCTAAATTTAGGGACTAAAAATAATTTATGTTTGTGTCTAGTATTTATATTATAAACGTCGCTTTTAACATACTAGGTACATTGGCAAATTTTAACGTACAAACATAATGTTTTCAAAAATTTAAAGGCAAGGCAGTATAATAATCTTATTAAAGAAATCTCCAAGGGTCTCCCGAGGAACCATATTAAGTTTTATAGATTGCGCGGATTGCTGTAATAACAATTTATTCCCACCCGCACGCTAAATACGCGCTTTGACGATGAGAGGGAGAAATAAGAATGTTTACAAAAAAAAAAAATGCGGCTCTTTAGCTATTCTATAAAAATGATCCATCACGGAAGGTTATAAAAAGTCTAATAGAAACGATGCGTCAAATTACAGGCCCATTTTAAAAGTATTTAGTTTTGCTAAAACACTAGAAAAAGTGCTGCACAAACAGCTATACGCAGCCTTTGCTAACTTTTTTCAGAGTGAACATCACGGGTTTCTTAAGAATCGCTCAACGTTTACTAACCTTATTCTTTCTAACGACAATATCACGAGGTATGGATGATGGTAGGAAATTTAACGCAATATATTTACTGACTATGGCAAAGCTTTCGATCGCATTCATCACGGAATTTTGTTCTGTAAACAACAGCAGGCGGGCGTATTCGGAAACTTGCACATTATGGTTAAAGTCGTATCTTAGTAGTCGCACATAAGCCGTTGCAATTAACGGCTTTCAATCAGATTGAGTCTCCATTCCCTCTGGCGTCCCTCGGGGTACGTTAATCGGTCCTCTGCTACTTTATTTTTTTATGAATGACATTATAAGACATGGGTAAGGTCATAAGCCTATAAAATAAATGTTAATTAAATCAAAGTAAAATGTTAAATTCAGATTTCACTAAAAATAAATAATAAATATGAACCGAAATACTGACATACTTTCGTACGTGCCACTGCTGTATCTTTGGAAATTGTATTTTGCAGAATCTATAACTAGTCCAAAGTACCAACGTCCAATGTGCGGTTGCTGACTGTTTCTTGGCTGGAGCAAAGGATGTAATCAAATATAACATGTTAAAAAATCTCACGATATAGGTATACAAGGTTAGTCAGAAAGGGGGTACTAATCCGCGGGCCACTTAAAGTATCATTGATTAACTAAAAAACAAAAATTTCAAAAAAATCGGTAGTTTTTATTTTCATGGAAATTGATTTTTATTTTAGTTTTTTCAAAAATTCTGCATCCCTGCTTTAGTTAATAATTCAGAAAATGAAACTTTCTAATTCGTGATCACAAATATTACCTAAAATTTAAACACAGCTGATCATAGGTAGCTGTGGATGGATAGATTTTAGCGATTTTTTTATGCAATCTTTGAACCGCTATTTCTTTTAAACTATTTACTTTTGGGGAAAGTTGTTGAACAAAAAGTATTCATTATTATGGGATCTTTAACACCCTTTAGGATTAGTACCCCTTTTCCGACTAACCTTGTTAAAACTCAAATATTAAATGTTTGAGGTGTTGCTTAGATAGTGCATCTAATCGTGGTCAGTTTTATGTTTTTAGTGGAAGATGCGGCCCTTGGCGGCTTCGGTGGCGGTAATCTAGCAGTCGCGCCGATTATACGATCGTCGAGATATCGATATGCTCCTCCCACGACAGCTATTACCGAGATCAGATATCCCATTGTACTGTAGCAAACTATGTATTGGTTGGTGCACATCGCGTTGCAACATTTCACTAGTTACTTGAATGCAACGCACGCGGCCAGCGCCCGCGCCGCCTCTATGTCGACAAACGTACAATAATATAGTAAATAGGTATAATACACGCACAGCATTGGTACTAGCAATAGTTTGCATCAAGGAGACTAGAGCAGTAGTCGCAGTTGTTATTAGTCAACAGTAACGGTCACCTACGCGATGCCGCGATACATGGCGGTGCTAAGCTACTCATCGTAGGACTACCAAGGAACAAACTAGCCGCTACGACAGGGCTGCCTGTACAGATATACAGCTCTGCGGCACTTGTGACTACGTTATTTTATATTGCCTGTTTGTCCAGTGATTTGCGATATGCAGTTGTGGTGAAACTCAATTAAACATCATGAAGAGTTTCTATAAAAATACGTTTAATACTAGTATTTAATACATAAGACTAAGCGTAGAGGGTTTGGAGGGTCACCGGTGCGGCGGTGTGGCAGGTGGCAGCGGTGGCAGGAAGCCGAGCGTGCGCAGCACGCGGTCTGCGCGCGCAATAAGTGGTTCGCGCCAGCGCCAAATAGCCTCGTCGCGTACGGGCTCTGCCTTCAACTCTGTGCAAGACTTGAGCGCCGTGACGCAGTCGGCGCGGTAGTGCTGTAAACGCGCGTGCCGCGTCTCCAGCGGGTACGTGCTGCACGCGCCGCCCAGGCACGCCAGCGGGAAGTGGTTGTGCAGCGCCAGCACGCGGTCCGTCTCGTGGAACGCCTGCAATGTTACACATACTCTAATTAGTTTCACGTGTACAAAAATTGAGATATTATGTGTGTTACCGTATACACTGAGGTCAATACTGGGGTGGATGACCGTCCTTGCAAAATTATGGGAATAACTATGATGGTCGTAAGACGTAGTAAAACGTCCAAAATGTCCCGGGAACGCTGCGTGGGTGAGACGGCGATGAATTTAAGTAAAATATATTCGGCCGGACTAAATTAAACGGGTAACTAAACGATTATACTAGGGAAAAGGCGTGCGAGTTCTCACCTTGACATACTGGCCGGGCTTGGTAAAGTTGCGCGTGCGGATGACGTGCTGCAGCATGTGCATGTAATGCGGTACGCCTTCCTCCCAGCCGTGCTCGTGCCGCATCGAGTCCAGGAAGTAAAGGTTAGAGGCGTGGTACGAGGAGCGCGGCGGCTTGCCTGGTGCGGGCGCGGATAGCGGCAGTACGCGCTTCATGAGCCCCGCCCAATCCGCATCCTCAAGCGGCACGATCACCTCGTCGATGTCCAGCAGCGCCAGCCAGCGGTACTGGTACATGTGCCGGTACAAGCAGTCATTGTACGGGATCAGCTCCATTTGCCGCTTGTGCGTGAGCTTCTTTTTGAGGTACATGTGCTGCAGACCGGGCAGGTTGGGCTGCCCGCCCGGCAGCGTTACCGGCGTCACAGTGATTACGCCCTCCGCCACGTAGTGCTCCAGCACTTTGGTGATGTTGGGGTGCACTTGCAGCTCGTAGAAGAAGATCTTGTCAGCGCCCATCAGCCGCACGAGTTCGATCCACTCCACGAGGCGCACGGACAAGTCCTCGTGTAGGAAGTCCAGCCCCTTGACGCAGATAGCGAAGTCTTTGCGCGTGGCGGGCGGCTCGGGGCGATCGTAGTGCACGCGCATGTTGTTGGTGGCGTGGTCGCAACCATTTTCCACCAGCGACACGGACGCGGGCACGAGGTGGCGCACGTCGGCCGGCAGCACGCACGCCAGCAGGTACGGCTGCAGCACGTGGTCGCGGTAGTTGCCCCACTTGCTGTTCCACACATACTTATATTCTAGATTGCGCACCACCACGGGTGCCTCGCGTTCCTCAAACCACAGCTGGCAGTGAGTTACGAGCGTGGGTCGGATGCGGTCGTGTACGGCGAGGATGCGCACGGCGGGCCCGATGAGCGACGTGTTGCGCGCGTCCATGTACGCGCCGTACATATGGAACACGCCTTCGCTGGAGCGCAGCGTCTGCCAGTACGTGTTGTGGAACTCTAGGTCATAGATTGAGGGGAAGGGCGCGCAGTCCTTCTTCTTGAAGAATTTGTTCTTGTCGTTTTTGTGCTTGTGCCAATAGGCGAGCGGCAGCGAGGGTAGGCGGCGCTCGGCGTCGGCGCGCAGCTCGTCCTCAGACACGATACGCGCGTCTGTGGCGGGCAGCGCCGTGGAGGGCGCGGGAGGGGCGGTGGATGCCGCCGCCTCCGACTGCAGCAGAAGGCGCGCGGGCGGCGCGGGCGGCGCCCTGCTCGGCGGCGGCTGCAAGCGAGGCAGCGCCAGCGCCGCCAGCGCCACCCAGCACAGCAGCGCGGCCAGCCAGCGCAAGCGCGCGCGTGACCCGCCGCCGCCCCACCGCACGCACCACCCACGCATCACCTGTAATACAAACAGTACACATTAGCTCTTAATTAACAATAAATAATTCATCTTTCTTTTTGTACTGAAGTCTTCTTCAATTTGGACACGTTTTCATTAGCCTTATCCTGTGGACCTTTTGTAAGTTGAAAGCGGTAGGGATGCATTTAGTAGGTACCAAATACGTAGCATATTATTGTACCAAGTGCGCATTAAAAATTAATGTAATGTTAACAGTATGATGTGATTGTTATGTTGTTATAAAGACACGCACACATGGACGTGGAACGATATTGAATTTATTCGGCCAACAACACGACACACGTGGTGTGGAGGACAATCATCAACCGATAGTGCTTACTGTTATTAGCGCTATCTGATAAGGTCGCCGCGTCGCGCGTCGATCACACATGAAAGCTGTGCTGCGTAAGGACGAGACGACGAGACCGAGACGTTTTATTTTCTTAGGCAAACCAACAACTATAAAAATTTTATGAGTTTCTAAAGTACGTGTCAATTGGACACTTACTTTAATTGCTCATTAAACATTTTCACAGGTTTTCACGAATAGCAACAGACATTAAATAAAATGTAAACTTAGAGAACACTCGACAGCAAAGCGATTACGAGTATTATTAAGTCGCAAAGTAAAATTAAGTAGGTACACGTCTTAATTAATGGAAAAACTGAAGGTTAAGCAAATGGGTCAAATGAGAACTCTTTACAGAGTTTATTATAATTATTGCTTGCTCGCACAATGTATGACCAATTTGTTCTGTATATTAACGTGGTAAAATTGCACGTTTCTTACAATGAAGAGATCTTAAGTGTTCGTACTTCTTAGAAACTGCACTCCATGGGGAAATAAGTCACGTCAGGTAGAAGATAAGCATCGCCCTTCGACAGCATTATGCTAATATCGCAGAAAATTATACTTTAAGACGATTTATTAGAGAATGTTCTGGTTTGCATGATGCAACAGGATGCAACTGTGTTATTTTCTATTATTTTTACTGAATGCCTTCCGCCATCACCGTTGGCTGTTGACGGTTTACCAAAAATAATAACAGTAGCATGTTGGCAGACTTACTACTAAGCAACAGCAGCTAGAAACGCCTCTGATTGTGTCTCGGAGCGTTGCGTTCACAAACGAGACTACTACACTTTCTATAATCAGACGCTAAGCACTCAAATTACATGATGGAAACTTTGTCCAGTCTATCTATACTGTCATATTATTAAGTTAGCTTCCCGTGAATATAACGCGGGTACGTATCCTGCCTCCGTGAAGGCTTCGCTAAATCCGTCAGAGCTAGAACACTGCATGACTGCACACGTAACGCATCGACGCGCGGCGTGCGGAGCCGGTCCGTCGAGCTAGCCACTAGTTACTTGTAATGCAACGCACACAAGCAGTGCGCGCGCCGGCTCTACATCTACAGACTAAGTTATAGTAAACAGGTACAATGCACGCGCAGCTTTGGCGTTAGCAATAGTTTGCATTTAAGCGATTAGAGACAGGAGCGCGCTTGCGAGGGGTGCTGCGTGCAACTCCGGTCGTGAGTCAGAGCCGGTCGGACGGTTTCTGTTGAGTCGCATATTATGCGCACATGCGAGACTCGCTCAAAGGGCGGAAGGGCTGGTCTGGTGCAATATTACATGTAGAGTTTTGCAAAAGTTCAGACAAAGGGACCGAAAATTACATTTAGTTATTATTATTTTGCACACATAGTTATTTTAATGTGTGATGTTCAAAAAGTGACGTTGTTAGTGACGTGCCGAGGACGGAGCGTCACGCGTTTCTCCAGAAGTGACCTGTCTCTTTACGTTCTTTGTTTTTGTTACTTGCACCTCATTATTATAATAAGTATGTTGATTGTTATCAAATTCGCGGTTAGAACATCAAACTGTTCATTTTCAAAGAGTTGCAATACATTGTGATTACACGAGCGTGTGGGGCGCCGCCGCCGCGCCGCGCCGCCGCGCTGTTTGCTGCTAGAGACTCAAGCTTTGTCGAAGCACGCGCTAATTATACAGAGTACTCATTGTAATTAGACAGGGTGCTCAATGTAATTACACAGGGTGCTCATTGCAATTACACAGGGGGTGCTCATTGCAATTCGCAGAAATGTCCCTGGAGTCGACTGTTTTGTTGAACCGATGCATGTCGCTGCTTATGAGACCGCATCCAGTTCTCGCATCGTCTATTACTTTTATAATCCTTGGAGTTTCTTCATGTCCGTCCATCTGTCTGTCTGTAACCCTCGTGAAAGCATTTTTAACCAATCTGTATGACATTTCGTAAGGTCTTGTGTAAAATGCCAAGAAGATAGGTAGTGTTACGAAAAAAAAATTGTGTGTGAGTGGCACTCCATAGCTCCATACATCATCAAAGCTCGTCGTTGGGGGCTGAGGTATCGTTTTACGGACGAAAGTTCCTAGGTTAGTTTTTTATTTAGATGAATATTTGGTGATATGAGCTGCGAAAGTTGTTATCAACGTGTGCCTACTCCCCCACCCCCCAAACTACCCAAGAAAACATGCAATTTAAAAAAAAAATGTATCACCTAATGTACACATTCCAACTTTTTCAAATATCCGCTATTTTCGTATGCTATTTTGATTTTATTCATCGCAACAATAACGTTCATTTCACAATCTTTTTGTGAAATATTATAAAATACAAGGAGGTACTAATGCGCAACGTTGTTAAAGAACCCATAATAATAAATAACTTTTGTTGTACAACTTTCCCCAAGAGTCAATAGTTTAAGATATAAATAGCTGTTCAAAGAGTTCATGAAAAGTACGCTAAAATCTATCTATCCTCAGCTATGCTCACCTAGTCACCTGGGTGATTTAATTACAAGGTGAACAAAGGACGCCAAATATGTCGAATTGTTTCAGCTGGGTGATATCACCTCGGTGAAATAAATCCGAGGTGATATGAGGACACCAAAAATTCCACCTTGTTAACCCAGGTGAACAAAGTGAAATAAACCTTTGAATTTGGAGATCAGCAAATCAGTCGCGACTGCTGCACCCGCATGTTTATGTATTGTGTATACCACTAAATATAGAACCATAAAACTAGATTAAAAAAAAAACTAAACAGAGTAAAGTAGAAAGAAATCGTTTTGCTTTCAATTTGGCTCAGCGTGGATTAGCACAGACGTCTAAAACTGTAATTTTATACTACTACTGGTAATTTTATTACTTTCATAATACGCCGTGACGTAATGTACTACTATGAGTATACAAGAAGATTGTTAAACGACTAGTAACCTAACTGATGTGGTCGGTTGACCTGCCGCCGGAGCACGAAATATGATAATTTTAACATGAAAACTGTACCTACCTACTTCCTGTTTCCTTGGTTTAAAACCAGCCTATATTTATTCAAAATAACTTAAAGCTGACAAAACTGTAGTGTTTCTTGACAGCGCGTGTTGTATTCATAATAATTAGCTTTTGATTTGGAGCCAAGTGTTTGCTCGCGCTAACAAGTTAATCTAATTGAAGCGAACAATTTCAACATGCTATTGTTGCAAATGTTTAGTTAGTCGCCAAATATAGACAATAATGTGTTTGCAGTGTGCACAGAGGTGCGCAGACACAGACGGGCGCGGGGTCGTCGCCCGCGCTGCAGCCGGGAGCGGCGGGACCGGTCCCTGCCGCGCGCACCCCCTCCTCACCCCGCACCCCGCACCCCGGCGCGCCCCTGCCCATGCACGACCAGTTTTTGCGTACCGCATGTCGCTGCGCCCTCAAGGTGACACTTGTGAATCATCTGCAGCCATTCAGCACTTGCATTGTGCTAGGATTTAAGTGAAACTTTTGGAATAAGCGTGTTGTCGCCACATTGGCATCTGTAAGTCAGGTAGGTGTGTTGGTCCGGTTGGTCGGTAGAAAGCAGGTAATGCGGGTACACAGCTATGTGCGAGATGAGCGCCCCTCCCTGCTGATTGTTTGTAGAGAGTCCACAAAATACACACACAGAAGGTCTATTACGTACATGTACAAACAGTAATGTTGCTTAAGCGCGGATTTATACGTATAGTCCGCGACTGCAGTGGTTCCAAACTGTTGCTCTGGGTTTCTAAACATCAAATGGGACTTCTGCACTTACAATATTTTCTCACGTGGCCTGTGGTTTGTCGACGGCACATCGTGCGCCCGCGCACGCCTCCCTGTGCAGACGACGCAACCAACACAACTCCAGCAAACGAAATAAAGTATGCGAGTACATTCAGTCTAAGTTAACGAAGCAATCTGTAGTAATAACTCGTGTAATTTTTATGTTGTAAAGGCGTCTACACACCAAGGCCGCCGGCCCGGCGGCTTCGCCCGGCGGGTTGTTGCTAGCGGGTTGTTGCGGCCAACTGGGCGGGCGAACATGACGCCAAACAAGGTTGGCGGACCTCACTAATTGTTTTGCGTCATGTTCGCTCGCTTGGTTGGCCGCAACAACCCGCTAGCAACAACCCGCCGGACGAAGCCGCCGGGCCGGCGGCCTTGGTGTGTAGACGCCTTAACATTAGTGACGGTAGAGCGGCCCCGAGCGGCTCCGTGTGTCCGCGTGGAGGGCACTGTGCTACGCACGTTATGTAAATAAGCTAATGTTAGTAATGACACGGTGCGCGTCATTAATTCGGCGGTGTAATGGCCGGGCGCGCGGCCGCTCAGCCGTGTAATCGCTGTAATGTAATACTTACACTAAATTAAATATTTCCGCAGCCTGCGCGAAATAAACACGTCATGTTCACCGGTTACGAACGTGGACGACAGAACCGCTCGGCGCACGCGCTTCAAGACACAAGTCACACTGCGACAAAACTATGAGATTGTCCTTCCTATTGAACTGGGAAATCTTCCCCAGATAAAAGCAACAACACACGTCACTACGTGCCTTGCTCCTAATACAGTGCAAGTCTGCATAAAGTGCACATAATAAAATTGGATGAAACTACACATAATTTTATCGAGGGGAAAAAAAACGACCATAACTTTTATGTTGTAATTTTTTAACCAAGTGGTCTATCATGTTAAAACATAAACAAAAAACAGTATTGATTGTAAATAACAGGCAATAACGATGAAATATAATTTACCCCAAAAACAATGACCGTTAATTGAAAATAAGGAAAATCTGTTTTTTTTGCAGTTTTCTCGATAACTGCAAAAGAGGTTTTTTTTTTTATTTCCTGTCTTTAATAATTATTATGTCTAGTTTCACCCAATTTCATATGTATGTAAGTACTTTACGTTGACTCACACTATATACTATACGAAACCCTTGAGCAACCAGGGCCTGGATGTTTGTTACCTGACACTTATTATTTTTTAGCAACAGCAGGCCGTTTTATTTAATAATACGGTGAGGCCAGCACTTGCGTTCATGATGACCGGGGTAGAGTTGCAATCTGGAAAACCGGATCCGGTAATCCGGCGGATCCGGCAACATTTAACGTCTACCGGATACGTATTAGTTTGCCGGATCCGGTAAATTAATAAATAATACATGCGTACACACCGATTTCTTGGAAAAATACTCACATTATTGTGATTATAGATTCAATGTCTAGGTGGAGAGGTCCCCCCTTATACAATATTTTTTTAATGAGAATATTTTTTGTTTAATAGTTTGGCCTGTTAACTACTTAAAACAGTCATCAATATTATCAAACGTTATCGTAAATGTATTTAAAAAATCTGAAACCTCGGATAATTGATCACTCTGGGCTGTCCTGACTCCCGTTTGGTTCAGAAAATAGTTCGCAGGCTTTTTGTATTTAAACATTATGACGTCTTCTTTCTTTATCTAACATAATAAAAGGTTTCGTTTAATTAATAGAACTAAATTAGATTATAACAATTATTGTATAGTTTCACCTAAATTAAAAAAAAAATTGTGTCCGAGGCTTTTCGTTGATTGCTCTGGAACGACACGAATTCGTGTTTTGAATCCCTAGCTCACGCTTTAGGCGACCAGTTTTTACCTTGCACGCTGTCATCAGCTGTGCTTCTTCTACTGAGAGGGACACGCATGTCCTGCTTTGCCAAGCTGTAGATTTATAGAGGTAAACGATTGATTACTCTGGCTTTGGATTTCTAAATGTTTGATCACTATGGTACAATTTTATCGTTTGTTTTCACTTTGTTTATGCTTCAATTTAATATTTAGAACGGTTTTAGTGACACTCTTATTGTGTAGAAATTATAGCTTTCTGTTGTTTTAAATCTCTGCAGAATCGATGAATAAGTTACTTTCTTTGATTTTGCAAAATTTGATTTTGAGAATTTATGGCTGAGTGATCCTATTTAAACCACCTTATAGGGTTTTATTAAAAATATAAGCAAAAAAAAAAACATTTTACAAGAATTGTTTTTTATGTCGCAGAACATTTCGATGCAACGCATAAATAAATGAAAGCACAGTGACACTACTGGTGGGTGGTGGGCACGACCTGACCTCCATCCTCATCGCTCCGCGCAGTCAGTTAACTCGGGCCGCTAAAACAACTCAAAAATAAAACATGTTTATTTTTATTTTTTTATGCGTCTTTAAATATTCCTTGCAGGGTCAATCTGTGTCACATCATACGCTATGAAGGAATGAAAAGAACTAGTTTACATCCTGTATATTTACAATTCTCCTGTGTGTTACAATTTCGCGCGATCGCAACTCGTGCGTCGCGAATCGCAAAGTGTTGCGATAATAATGTATAATAGAATAAGTATAGTAAGGTCTGTGTTTGGGCGGAGCAGCGCCGCGCGCCGGCGCGTGTCAGCTGTGTCACGCTGTCACTGAGAGGAGTTCCGTACTTGCGGTTGCATTAACGTAACGTCGCCTAACGTGTCAGTAGTGCCAACATTAACACACCACCGCTGTACCGCACAGCGTAGCTGAATTTACGACAATTTTATTATTGCAAAACGTCATCAGTCCTCATGATTCCCCACAGCGTCATTGCCCAAATGGAGTTTCTAGCTAGACTGTAGCCGTGTCGATCTTGACAAGAACCTCAACGAAACTTCGTTCAAACACTATGTTCAGGGTGTCTACTCCCTAAGCACGAAGTCCGTGGTTTCGGCCTTAGTTACGAGCGTTTCCTACTTCCCTATCACCTACGGACATACGATTATTTCGGGGCCCAAACTAATAATTAATGACAACACGATTTGACAGTTGTCCCTACTACCGATGTGTTTTTGCCCGTCCGAAAAGTTGAACTTGACACTTGTTTTGTTCACTCCTACGTTTCGGACGGGCGATTAACTTCGTTGACGGACTTAGGGAGTATGCCGCCAGGTACGAATGATGTGTCGGAACCGATCTACGTTGATAGTACGGCGCTTCAAGTGCTTAAACGTTGTGCAGTACCACCTTAAGCAAATTATTCAACGAGATAGACACAACTTTATGAATGAAAGTGACAGAACAGGATAAAACTGGGTTTAGCATCCTTTCGCAAACTTTGCCTTTTTAGCATTCACCAAACAGTGCGCTGTCATAGATCATAAATAAGTTAATTCTATGTAATCGACTTACAAGCCTAACAGACGCTATGACTTATTAGTGCACGCCAGGAACATCTGCACAGTTCATAATCCTGATATGTTACGCAAAAAGTTGGTTAGTTCAGCTGAGCGTTACAACAAGCGGAGCAATACTATACGGCGGCAATGAGCTTATTATGAGCTTGAACTAGTCAGTGTTCCGTGAAGGGCGCGCTAGGCACCGCCGTCAGTCCAGCTGTCCTCACTCAACACATACGAGCCTGCATAGAATGTCCGCTGTCTTAATAATAAAAGGGCAATGTCGCAGGTACCTGCAGCAAGTTACTATTTAATTCATAAATCCCTAGGGATTATTAACATTAAAAAGACTTCATAAAAGTATGTTTTCGCAGTAATTTTCCAGGTTCCCTAATTTGGTCCAGTGACTTATTGAAAGCTCTGCGATTTTTTTGTTTATTCTAATGGTTTCAAGCAAAAGGCTTTCGTTTTTGAAGTTATACTTATTATGATGCGTTTGTTGAGAGTAAAATTTAGAGCTGCGCACGCACACCATCGCAAAATGTTAGTTGTTGATTGATATAAACCTCTTTTCTTGACACTATGAATTTAATTGTTGACATAAACCTCGAAGGTGTCTAAAGCTCTACAATAAAGAGTACGAGTGATGAGAGCGGCAGTAGCGAAATTATGTTTTTTTTATAAAAAATAAGCTCTCTGGTATAAAATAGTAGTAAGTATAAGTTTACCGCGCGTTTATTTCACCGTGGATTTAGATTTTTACTTTAAGTTGCACCAACTACAAAAGTACCTAAATGACACTTATAATATATACATTATACAGGCTGGAAACGTTTTCAAACAGACGATTATTTCGTCAATATAACAGTACCCCAAGTGTGAGTTTTTTTCGTTAACTACTGTAGTTGCGTCACGACAAAAATGTATGAAAATTTAGGCTGCGTCTCTAGGCGCACCGTTCAATTAACGCGCGAATATTAGTTAGTGAACGGTGCGCCTAGAGGCGCAGCCTAAATTTTCATACATTTTTGTCGTGACGCAACTACAGTAGTTAACGAAAAAAACTCGCACTTGGGGTACTGGTAACTATTGAAAAACTTAGCTAATATCAAAACTAGGTTGCCTAGGGAACAAAATGACACTATAATCTTTTTTAAATTAAATCGCTTCATCCCCAAAATTTGATCTTAACCACACTCATAAATTATACAAAAAAATACGGTTTTCATGGGATTATTCTGTCAATGTAAAAGATACTTAAAAAAACTGGGATCGAAACTTAGTTGCTTACTGCATAAAGTGACAAATATTTTTCAATACAAAATTTACACCTAAGTATTTTTACTCAAATATTTTTTGTTTCGTGTTTTTTTTAAAAACCGTTGTTGCCCTTTTATTCATTTGGAGCTAAGTTTAAAGTTGTGTATGTATAAAATTATGGAATAATTTTCCAAACCGATTGCATTTCATACTTAATGTATGGGTACAGTGTAAATCAAATTTCGAACATTATAGTGATTTATTTTCGTAAAAATATTTATGTCATTAATTTGATTTCGTAGGCAAGCTAGTTTTCATATCGGCTAACAGATTTTCTATATCTGTAAATTAATAAAATAGTCGCCTGATGGCACTTAACGTTTCCACCCTGTAAAGTTCAAACTTGAAACTATCAAAAACTTCCGCTATAAAATGAACGTTATATTTGACAGTGGCTCATTTCTCACAATATTGTATACATACGTAACATAGTAAACAAACAAGCGTCACCCCGCAACGCTACCGCACCACGCTTCCTCAACCACGGCCAAAATAAATACAAACCTGTTTACCGACAATATAATATAAATAAAATGAAGTGAGTCGCGAAGCGAAGCGACATTCGCAAATTGAAGGAAATAGCGTCGGGGGGTGACGAAATACTTTTATGATTGGTTTTACAAGGAAGCCATTCATGTATCGACTTTACATACGTACCGTTGTAATGCAGGATATAGTAAGTTAATCATATAAATAATATCTGTAAGTCGATAGTTTAGTTGAAGACCAAGGATTGAGTTTGAGCCTTTGGAGTTGAAAATGTACACGTATTAGCATATTCTTTCATTTCTTTTACATTTCTTTACTATGTTTGGTGGTAGATAATATTCCACAAATTGTTTTCTGTTACACGGTGTATAAGTAATTAAAACTAAACAATTACACAGGATGAACATCCTACATAGCATAACATCTACACGTCAACTTTAAAACGGCTAGTGCTCACAGCTGCGTCAGCTGTGCAGCGTGCCATTCAGTAAACAGCTTGTGCAAAGTTGATGAACGTGAACCCATCTAGCTAGGAATGTCTTCGAGGAATACAATCTCGCGGAGGCTGAGTATCAGTGAGCACGGCGCAGGCGCGGCGCGCGCTCGGCGCAGATCGGGGCAGTTCGGAGTGTCGTGAGTACAGTTAACGACACAGATACCTCATGGTCACGGACTCACGCCCCGCTCTCCGAGCACTCGGCGCCTACCTAACACCTAGCCGACATCACCGCAGTAACAGTTCGATCTAGTTCAGCGATAGATCTAGTGAGTGTGCACATACTAGATCATACGCACAGAGGACCCGCTATGTACGGTAGCGAGCTCACGCACACGTAGCGTAGCGCGTGCAATCTGTAACCTAACTGCCTTGCGGTTTGAATTTCGTGTTACTTTTACTGAAACCACTAGGTATTTGTGCGAGTTTAGTTTCGGCCGTTATTAGAAGAGAACCTTCCTAAATGAAAGGTTGTTGAAAGGGGCACGACCTTAGCGCACGGCCCACATTAGGCATGCCCCGACTTGAGAGCTCTGCGGAACTAATACCTCTCCCGCCGGTTCCCCGCCCCTGCGCCTCGCTTCATACCGCGTGACTCACACAACACGACCTTCTCAGCGGAAATAAGCTCAAGTAGTGATTCCGACTCAATATAGTGTCTCAGTTCCAATACTTGCATTGCAATGTAGACGAAGAACCGACCCACGAGATAACAGACCACAACGATGTGTGACGTGACCTACCTCGTAAACATTTCAGATACTAGAAGCCAATGAATATAATATTTTATTTAATTGAACTAAGTTATTTTAGACTGAGAAACAGCGGCTATTAGTTTACGATGATTTTTGTTAGATTTTAGTCAAATGAGACGAACGAGTGACGTCTGAGACATAAGGTGGGAGATCCCACCCAATAGGCATTTAATTAGCTAACACTGATGTAAAAGGATAAAAGCAGGTGAATGCCAGGAACGATTCACTGATCAGTTTCCGCCATTCGTTTAATGGGTGCCTTCAGAAACAATTGGATTTTGATTTGATTATAGTGCGAACCATTTTGTAGTGGAAAGTATTAATTTTGAAGTGTGCCTAAACATTTTTGTTGTTTTTTCATTAATTTTAAAATACTCTTAAATACGTGTCTAAGTTACTTGTATGTTTAATTAGCTATTAGACAGTGGGTCGTCACAGTTCGCACGCCCCCGGACATCGACACTATGTGTAATGCATGCTATTATAGTGTACTATCTATCTGTTACATAACAGACAGAACACTAGAGAGTTGTCGTAAGGTCATAGTTTGAACCCCGACCGATGTAGTTGTTATACTGGCGTTATTTAGCTTAGTTGTGACTTCAGACATTGTTACAGGAATACAAATGATGTGCAATAACGTGTAAAGTGAAGCAACACACGTCACTACTCTTTGATAAAATAAAGTAATAATCTCTGTTAACGAGAATGTACGAGTGGAGTGCTGTGAGTGTTGTCCAGTGCGCGGCGGGTCTCGTGTCCTCGCTTTGTCAACTTTTCACACAATCTAATACGATGACGTTGACTTACTTGTTTATTTCAAACTAGCTTTCGCCCACAGCTTCGCTTGCGTGAAATTTTGAACCCGTTAAGTGACGATTTTCCATACAAACTTTCGTCCCCTATTTAACTCCCTTAGGGGTTGAATTTCGAAAAATCCCTATTTAGTGGATGCCTACGTTACAAAAAGAACCTACTGTCAAAATTTCAACTTTCTAACCCCAGCGGTTTAGGCTGTGCGTTGATAGATCAGTCAGTCAGTCAGCTTCTCCTTTTATATGCATAGATTGTTAATATTACAGTTGCTACAATTACTTGGGCACATACTTTCTTCCAAGATGTTTAGTAACAGCTCAGCTAAGGATGGTTAGTATGTAGGTTTTAAAATCTAAGAATGGCTCACGTTCCCGTGGACTTCTATTCTTTTTATATCTACGTAAATAGTTTGGAGCAGTGAAGTACAATTATAAATAGCTGTGCAATAAACAACAAGTCATGCATAAGTCTACATAACGTAATGATTGTAAAGCGTCCGGTAGGTTAGCAGTAAGTAGTTAATAACTGTGCACCTAATTAGTATTAGAGGCGGCGCGAGTCGCGCGGCGACCTTGTGCGGCGACCGCGCGGTACATACCAACCAGTGCGTACTACAATGGTAACACCCATTGATGGCAATGGGGCGTACGGGCGGCGACGTGACGTAGCAGTGTGAGGCTCTAACACTTAGGTACTGCCGTTAGACAACTAACATGGAAGTGGAAACTAATTTTCTCTGTACTCCTCTTTTTGACTTTTCTAATTAATTTGGTTAAGGGCCGATTTTTCAATCACCAGATAACTTTTATCTGAGGGATAAATATTAGGCTTTGACAGCTTTTGTATAGAAAATCTGTCAAAAGATCAAAATTATTCCTCAGATAAAAGTTATCTGACGATTGAAAAATTAGCCCTAAATGTAAAGAATCATTTATTTGGACACAGCACAAAGAGATACAACAGATAAAAAGTGTGATATAAAAAGTCTTGGGTATGTGTTTCACGGCTGGACCAAAAAGGTGTCCAGATCAGCTTAATGTCAAGCGCTGGTTTTTATCTGGAACTTTTGTGCTTCACGGTTGCGACAAGTCAGTTCAATCATTTCCTCGGGACGCGCCGAGCTTCATTGTTTGGGCATTTTTTCTGGTTGGTCACCTCACCATTGTATATCCTGGCTTGCAGGAGTTGCAGTGGTTTGGATAGTGTGGCGGGCTTGTAAAAAGACAACAAACATTTCACGTATGCAGACATCTTCGGCGGTTGACGACAAAACAATATTTAGGGTTTCCTGATGTCTTTTAAACTTGAATTTATCATTCATGCCCAAAAGATAAACTAAAACCCCTTATTACAAAAGATGGTCTAAGAAAAACCTAGATTTTAAAATAGCCCCGTCTCTTTTTGTTACATGACATAAGAAAGTGATGGGTATATTTTAAACCTGCGTTTACCTTAGTCTTGGTTTAAACCATCTTTTGTAATAAGGGGGATATACTTAGTTTATCTTTTGGTTTTTTTAAAGTGCGATTGGTAGAATGTTGTGACGTCATAGTCCATTGCATCATAGACCACCCTGTATAATACGATCTTGTTTTCACTGCATTGGATTTTGGTTACTTTGATTGTAGGTCAGTGTGAAGTACCTACTAGGGCTTTCATCCCGGGAGTCTCGGTCTCGAAAATTTCGAGAGTCTCGACGATTTTTTCGTATTTTCGAGACTCGAGACTGCTACCTCCAGTCTCGGGAGTAACGAGACTTTTGAAACATAAGTTAAATAACTACCATTATTAAAAAATCTACTAAACCACCAATATTTTTTTATTCCGGTTGCGGTGAGGTGATGGGTCGAGATTATTCTCTCACGGAGAATGTTCTCCGACCGAGAATATTCAGCAATATTCTTTTCGACAGAGATTTTTATCAGAACATGGAGAATTCAAAAATGGAAGTAAATTACTCAAACAACCATGTGGAAAAAGCTCTCTTTCAAATGGTGGCGACAGACGGAAATACATACCATAACATTGCTATGAGTTTCTAATCTTATCTATCCAGCAGAGAGGGCTTTTTCTAACGCAGGTAACTTTTGTAATAAAATCAGATCCTCTGAAAGTACATTAAATGCTCCTCGATTTTTACGTGCCCACTATAAAGATTAAAAAAAAAAACTCAGAAATATTTATTAATTTTACTTGTACTTGAGTCTGTAAAAGTTCAGTACAGCCAGAACTTTAAATCTTCTTTTATCTTTTCCCACTCCCGATTACTCTCCATTCGTCTTTAATCAATTCTCTGCTTGTGATGTTAAAAAGAGCATAGCATCTATCACGTCCAATGCTGTTGGAAGCGACTGTGTCAGCCGCAAAATGATACTCCCTGTCCTTGACGAAATTCTCCCAGTTATTTGTTCTATCCTCAATTATTCCATATCCTCTGGTGTCTTTCCTTCTTTATGGAAAGAAGCCCAAATTACTCCTTTGCCAAAAAAGTGTAATCCTATTACCTTCTCTGAGTACCGATCTCCTACGAGTACGAATCTCCATCCTACCATTCCTAGCCAAAGTCCTAGAACGTCTCATCCATAACCAGCTTAGTGCCTTTCTATGCAAAAACAATCTCCTTAATTCCTTCCAATCCGGGTTTCGTTCAGAACATAGTACCTCCACAGCTCTTGGTAACATTACTGACGATATTAGATTGGGTATGGAAAATGGAAATCTGACTGTTCTTTCCTTATTAGATTTCAGTAATGCTTTCAACACCGTCGATTTTGATATCCTGCTCGGCATACTTTGCTCTCTTAACATATCTCCAACGGTGATTGATTGGTTTCGTAGTTACCTGTGTGGCCGCCGACAACGTGTTCGCATTGAAGAGTCCTTCTCTTCATGGTGTGATCCTTCTGCCGGCGTACCACAGGGGGGCGTCCTCTCTCCTCTTCTTTTCGCAATATTTATAAATTCTATTTCCAATGAACTTCTCTCATCCTACCAGCTTTATGCTGATGATCTGCAAATTTATTCACAAGCACCCGTAGGCGAGTTGGCTGAGGCTGTTAATATGGTGAATAAGGATTTAGCACGTATTTCTGACTGGAGTATGGCTCATGGCTTAAAGGTTAACCCTGCGAAGACTCAAGTCATTGTTGTCGGTAGCCCTAGGCTACGCTCGAAAATTGACTGGTCACAGCTTCCCCAGATTGTTTTTGATGGTTCGACAATTCCTTTCAGCGATTCTGTGAAAGACCTGGGTATCTATGTAGACAAAGAGTTTTCTTGGGGTCCTCAGTTGCAAGAAGTAAGCCGCAAATTGTTTGCGTCTGCGGGGTCTTTACGGAGATTGCGCAATTTTCTGCCAACTGCCACTAAAACTGCGCTCGCGCAATCCCTTCTTCTCCCTATCCTTGATTATGCCGATGTCAGCTATCCTGATCTTACTGAAGTGCAGCTAGATAAGCTTGAGCGACTCCAAAACTTTTGTATCAGATTCATATTTGGTTTACGCAAATATGATCATATTTCAGAATTTCGCATTAAGCTCAAGTGGCTGCCAATCCGCCTTCGCCGGAATGCTCATATCTTATCATTGCTTTACAGTGTTCTGTTCAATCCTGCAACCCCCTCTTATCTCAAAGAACGTTTTAATATCCTTCATGACACTCATACTACAGACTTAAGATCATCGGAAAATTTGAGACTTTCGATGCCCTCGCATTCTACTAAATTCTATGACAAATCGTTCACAGTCCAGGCTGTACGTTTGTGGAATGCGTTGCCGATGCCAGTAAGACAAGCTCAGTCACTGGATTCTTTTAAAAAATTAGTCAAAGATCATTTCTTCTCTCAACATATTTCTATTTCTTCTTGACATTAATACCTCATCATCAACCTACTTTGTTTTTCCTTATCACATAATCATAATTATATAACATAATTATGTATATACAGTATATGTTTATATTTTTTGTATGTAAGTATTATGTCTATGTATTGTGTGTAGTATGTATTTTACAGCAGTACACCACGGACTACCCCCTCTATCTTATTCATTGTCTTCCTGTTCATCCAAAGGTTGTCTGGTAGATATCGCTATCAGCGATAAGACCGCCATTGTACCCTTCAATATATGATATTGTATAAGAGCTGTGTTACAATTTTGGTGTACAATAAAGTATATTCTATTCTATTCTATGATTAATGAAGTGCTTTATTGAAATGTTGACTGCCTAAATGCAGCCCCGGATCTTGAATTTTTTCGAGGTGGGGCAAAAACTAAAAAATGCCTCCCCGCCCGCCAATATTTTTACCTTTATCATGATCATCATTTAAGCCATCAGACGCCCACTGATGGATATAGACCTCCCTCAAAGAACGCCATAACGACCGGTCTAGCGCTGCTCTTTCTCTGTTAGGCATATTTTTTCCAACCATACATATCTAAATGGAATGGCCGCCCTCTGAATTTGCCGCCCACGGCATGGGCTCCGGCTTGCCCCCCCCCCCCTAGATCCAGGGCTACCTAAATGCCTATCCTTAAGAAACCTATTTTTGAGATAATCTCGAAAGTCTCGTTTTTCCCGGGAATTTCGAGATCGCACCAAGTCTCGATTTTTTTTCCCGGGACTCGTAAATGTAACGAGACTGAAAGCCCTAGTACCTACCCTATAGGGTTTGATGTGTTATGAAAATACATTGTGAACGGCCGCATCTTTTTATTGTATTTTATTTTGAAACTTGAATTTTTTAGGACTAAGCGGCTATGCAAGGCTAGTCGGAAAGGGGGTACTAATCCGAAAGGGTGTTAAAGTACCCACAATAATGAATAACTTTTGTTCTACAACTTTTCCCATAAGTCAGTAGGTAGTTAAAAAGAAATAGCTGTTCAAAAATCTAAAAAAAAAATACGCTTATATCTATCTATCGTCAGATGATCAGCTGTGTTTACATTTTAAGTCATATTTGAGGTCACGGATTAGAAGCTTAATTTTCTGAATTGGTATCTAAAGCAGGGACGAAAATTTATTGAATAAACAAAAAAAAATGTACGAAAATTACAATGATCGAATTTTGAAATTTTAATCCTCGCGTTAAACAGTCATCAGTGATACTTTAAGTGACCTGCGGATTAGTACCCCCTTTCTAACTAACCTTGTATACTTTAGTATTTGGTATCAATTTCAACTTCATACCTTCAGCCGTTCCTGAGACAAAGGGATTAACGGTTAGACAGATAGACAAACAACAAAGTCATTATAGGATCAGGATAGGGTTCCGTTTTTTCATTTTGAGGCACGGAACCCTAATTACCAATGTTGTCCGATATGTAGGTCGTTACCTAGTTATCTACTCATTTATAATTTACTAGCTTTTGCCCGCGGCTTCGCTCGCGGTAAATTTTCTATAATAATATAATTCAATCATGATTCGAAAGACACTCAAAAGATTAGGATAGCACTCAGAGATAACGTAGCTTCCTATTGGTGAAAGAGTTTTTGAAATCGGATGAGTAGTTTCGGAGATTATCTCTTACATACAAACAAACAAATTCTAACTTTTATAATACTAAGTACAGATAAGCCAATTTTTGATACCTTGGGTTACATTAATGTAATTTATTCACGGATCCCTAATTTTTAGATCCTAAAATATAGCCTATAGCACTCAGGGATAACGTAGCTTCCTATTGGTGAAAGAGTTTTTGAAATCGGTTGAGTAGTTTTGAAGATTATCTCCTACATACAAACAAACAAATTCTACCTATTTATAATATTAGTATAGATTGTTCATTGATATTAAGAATTTAGTATACATGGTGGCACGATACAGCGCATGTTCGCGCATTCCTCATACCCACTCATTATAATTGTGCCAGATAAGCAAAATCATTGAACTGGACACACTATGGGAGACAGCTCGACGGCCTCGAACCAGCTCGTGAGGTACTGTATAAGATAGATACCTAACAACTACAGAATACATTATTATGTTATTAAGATTGTTATCAAAGTCTCGATAACATATAATACCATCTTCGTGTCAGTAATCCCGTGTATGCGGATGTCACAAATTAATTAAACATTCTCATTAAAGTACCTTGAGCTGTACGAGATGCTAATCTACAAACCTATATTTAATTGGAATTGAGCAGATTAGATACCGCGTTATCTTAAAAACATTAAAAACTGATTGATATCGTGAGCGACAATACTCGTTGTTAGCGGCATTCACGGTGTTTTACAACGGGAGGCTCATTTGCGTTCGATAATGTCGCAGTAAATGCATGCCATAAATGTATGATATGAGTGGGTTTTACGTGCGTTGATAATGTTAGTTACCTATAATTGTTATTGTGCGCGAACGCGGCGCAGGCGCAGGTGAGACGCGACGGAATTAGACACGCGGCACGCGGAAGGTACCGGCGCGCATGCGTCGTGTCAAAGTTGACATCGCGTGGCGTCTCATTACATGGTATGCGTAGCGTGTAACATGGTGTAACATGACTCACACTAACAACACGTCATGACTGGAAGCCCCCGAGCTAGGCGGGGTTGTTAACCCTTTTGCCATACACCTGACGTCACTGAGAATGTCTCGACAGATAAACAGCCTAAACACAAGGACCCAATGCTCGGTAGTAGCAGCCACGCAAACATAGTTGTCTGTTCTGAATACATATAATATCTACATATTATGTGATATGAGCAAACGTCGTCGCCAGTTTGTCTGTCGCGGTGAGATACAAGATAACGACGACTATGGTCAGTTAGGGTTACTAAATCATTAGAGATTTTATAATTTGGAAACATGTTCTAAATATAAGAATGCAGCTTATGAGAATAAGAATATGGTACACCGTACAATGTAACAAGAAAGTTGTTGGTCAGTGTGAGTGCCCTGCACACAAATAGCTGTTCCAGTCTTGTTGCTCCTGTGCGGCCATCACACGCGGACATCAAACGTCGTCCATCGAAGCTGTCAGCTATTAACGTACTCGCGTCGTCCGGCATTGCGCTCGCCTTCAAGTCCCGACCGATGTACAGAACAGATTCCTTCCGAGCGACGTTCGTGGAACCCGGCGGCAGATTCTACGAGCAGATAGCTGCCATTATAATGTATAATACTATGCAGTACTCGAGACACTTGTCTTGTTAGAGGAGCGGGTAGTCGCGATCGTTGGCTGCGATACTACTGAATAAATTATTAGTAGTAACACTGTCCGAGGTGCGAGGAGTACTCAGACTCGCTGTCTATTAAATACGAGCATGTTGGGGAGCATCCATCACTCTGCATCTGCGCTGCATTATATCGAACACTTGTGCAACTATATCGCTCGTCTGACAGATCGCTTAGGATTACGATAACATACCGTCACAGTGTTTGTTAGAGCTACAACTAAACCAAAACTCACGTTTCCTTGGTTGCGCTCATCGCTGCTGTATACACACGAACAAGGGCACCATTGATGTCTTTTGCATTTAATTTGGAAACCATTGATTCGTCGATAATAATTATAAATGATCAGTATTGTACACTGTCTGTCTGCCACGGTCTTTTTTCTCAGAGACTTCTATTGCTATAAACTTGAAAGGAGATTAATTAAATGTTATTATTATTTACCCGTGATCATCTCATTGCAGGGCAAAGGCTTCCCTACCTTCCTTCCACTCCACTCGATTTATTGATTTTAGAGCCAATCCTTTCAATAAGTGTGTAACTAAGTGACAGTTAGTTAGATTAATTAAAGTTGGTGTTATTAAAACAGCTACGTGTTTAGTTACAAAATGATTATTAAATATCCTTGTATGATTTAAGATGACTATCTGCAAGATTTTAGGTTGAATTTTGCCAAATGTGCTCATCATGATTAAGGGCTCCGTTTGGGTCTAAAACTAGTCGGGCAATCCCAAATAAATGCACCTGAGGAAACCGTAAACAATCAAATTATAATAGGAGCATCACTAGTAGCTTAGATGAATGAGAGTCGAAAGTCACGCTACATTACTTACTATACTACATTCCAAATAATATTAGGAAAGTAAGGCTCATGGAGGCGTTAAAATTTTCTTCGAGAGCAGGAGTTTAAAACATTTTATTTGGTCTATGAGCCACAAACGCAACCGCAAGGGTTCAAAAGACTGATTTGCTCGTGTGAGCATTTTAAACGTAGTAACACAAATAGCTCACTACACTCATTACTATGCACTGAAATATATGAGCTGCGATGAGAGTAGAAAATTATTTGAGCAAATCTGCGGCTTGCCAAGTGTGTGCGATAGCTCAGGTTACACATGTGGGGCAAGTAAACATTGCAAGGGGGGGAGGAGTACTCTTGAAATAACAACACTTCTTCTCAACTTTATGTGCATTTGCTTCACCGCTGGTTAAAATATTCAGGGTACTTCTAAAAATATTTTTTGAGTATAAGAGATCAGTCCACATTTCGTGATTTCAATAGCAGATGCCGCTTGCGAACAAATCGGTACTGAATTAAAATGGATTCCATGTTATTGTGCACGCGATCCGTTAATTACTTCCATTCGTGAAATTACACTAAATGTATCGAGTTTCAATTGTTCAGAACGGTATCACAATTGTATAATTTTCCGGATCCGGTTACTTTCGTGAAGTGTGTTTACATCCCGTGTCGCTGTCTCGCCTAACTCCAGTGCATCATGTATAGTCTAGCGCTACTGTTGAACATTACGCCTCTCCCATTAAAGGGAGGTGTGACCTGTAGCCCATAAACTTCGTGCTACTCAAAATCCCACGAAATTAATAGAAACACAGCAGTAAGTTTGCAAAAGGCAGCTGCTGCCACAAGCTCTTCACAATCCACCGCATCGCTTACCTCGTAACACCGGCAGAGCATTGTTTCACTATATCACTATCACTGGTATATCACAGTAGGTCTCAGGAAACCGCCGGTCCTCAAGGGCGGCGCGCGTGCACTGTCAGGTAGAGCAGCGCGGCTATCTGCCACGCCGTCGTCGAACTATCGCGCCTTATCATCAGCAGATAACGAACGAATTTGTTTGATACAAATTGGTTCGTTATCTGCGGCGAGGGTCAACCCTCCTCGTGTTGTATTTGCTCGATAATGACATGTCAGGTGTGTTTGTCTGGCACATTGACAAGTGCACCGCGCACTTGATAAAGAGTGCTTACATGAGGACATGCTAAACTGATTGAAAACCGGAATCATATACAATAGATGCTGCCACTGATCCGCGGCGCTTTTAAACTAAAGTGCAATTAATGAAGTACACTTCAAACGTTATTTATATTTGAGTGGGAGGACATCGAATACGTCCTTTGACACCGTTTGAATAAAGATCGATGTGTTTACTATAATCAACGAGAATAAGATTTAGGAAAGAACCGACGAGTTCACAGACAGCACTGATGCAGAGGTTACAAATCGAAAAAGAATTTGAAGAGTGCGCAGGAGTAGGTCAGTTGAATGACCCTGCGAGGCCGGAAGGAGTGTTCCGGAGGAGTTCGACGACCCTACTGATAGACGTGACGATGACGTAGCACTCAAGTGTTTGAATTTTACGTCTGCTCGATTTGGCTTTGTGAAGACATCCAGGAGTCGCTAATGCTTGGCTATCTTCTAACATGTTACCGTACTTGGAACTGGAACTACAGCTTCCAGTACCTATCAGGAGATATAATATATATTATCCATTGACGTAGAAATTCTGAAGGCCCCAATATATTGGGTACAAGCCCCCCCGAGGTCGATCACCCAAATTATATGGATGTATTGTAGCGTTACGCGACTAATGAGTAATGAACAGGCATCGGAAGTGAGCCGAGCTGCATACGTAAGGTCCGCCATTGACGCCATTGTGACCGTCACACAATAATGTTGAAGGGTATTATATCGAACGTGAAAGGATGGCAGGCGGCGCGGCGCCGGCGGGCCCTGAGCGGTGAGCGCCGAGAGAAAGCGCGCATCTCCGCGCACCTACTACTGGACCAACTGATGAATATTCTAATGCGCGCATTATGTAGCACGATCATCTCGCACAACACGGTTTCTAAACAATCTTGATTTTGTTCACAAATATGACTTAAATATTTAAAAATATTCAGTCTTTGCGACGGATTTTTGGTACAACATTGATTTAGCTGTAGCTTCGTACGTCATGTAAGTTCTTGCGGCCGGGGATTGAGGTGACAATTTGCACGTGGGTAAAAGACATGTTACTTGTGACGTCACGGCGACTACGCAGTGCTAGTCTGTAAGCACTTTAATAGTAAGTAGGACTGCGGTTGTTCTGCGAACGCACAATTCTATCAGAAAGACTACGCTCTTACTATTGCGTTACTGAATAAGGCGCAGTGTTGGCTGGCGCACGAAACCCTCTGTACCCTCCCATATAATGGAAAGTGAACCATACCGAGTACCGCTGCCCATGCCCATGTTAATAGTTTTCAATCAAACTCATTTGTAACATCCGCGAGTGAGACGAAACGAAGGTATTACGGGGGATCATCAGCGCATCAACTAGACAGTTCTATGTATTGGTGAAATAAAATGACGACTTTTGTCTACAGTAGTGCGGCTACTTTCGATTTGTCTCCAGAAGCCAAACAATTGATCTACCATTTACTGTCCAGTACACTGCATTATTCGAGATGATCGCTGCGGCCGCTCTGTGGCGAGATGAACTTTTCCGCGTGCATTCGCGTGCTGTTACCGAGGCTTCACCTAGTGACGTAACAGAACGGACGAGGCAACAGCTCAGACAGACCCACACCGATGCTATCGTACGTACGCTGTGCTCCTAACATGATTTTAAAAGTTTTTATGAACACTTACATAATAGATTCGCTATGCATAATTACATTACAGCATTTCGAATACATTCTCTGTATTTCAGTGAGGTATAAGCGGCCGTGGTCGCTTGTTCGGCCGTGTACGGCTATAGAAGGGGTATGAAATAGGTGTTGGTTAGAAAGTGTGTCGCGAATCACGAACCTCGGCGCTATCGATGGTGGACTGATTAACGCGCAGATAAGCCACTGGAGATGAGAGCATCTCAGATAATGCTAACAATGTTGTAATGTGGCGTGCTTTGGGTCACATTTTGAATCTTACACAATCTTATCAATATCTGCTGTGTTCTCCTATCTGCAGATCAGAGGGCCTACTCCGTAAGTCCGTCAACGAAGTTAGTTGCCCGTCCGAAAGTAGCCCGAAACGTAGGAATGAACAAAACAAGTGTCAAGTTTAACTTTTCGGACGGGCAAAAACACATCGGTAGTAGGGACAACTGTCAAATCGTGTTGTCATTCATTCTTAGTTCGGGCCCCGAAATAATCGTATGTCTGTAGGTGATAGGGAGTAGGAAACGCTCGTAACTAAGGCCGAAACCACGGACTTCGTGCTTAGGGAGTAGACCCCCAGGATCGAAGCTTATGCAGGAGATGGTGAGGGTGACTTGAAGAAGGCTGGTGTCACGATCACTCACTATGCAACGAGCGATGCAATACTAATACGAATAGGTAGTAGTTGATGCAAAACATTACAAGTTCATGCACAGCACTGCATAATGTACGCGCCCGCGGGAACGTGAGAATAATCGCCATTGTAACGTTACACGACATAATGTTCTTCACTGTGAAACAATAAATTAATTGATTACTGTAAAACGCGACGTGTACGTTGAGGAGTTATTGATTAAAGTTACGCAGCCCAAAATGAACAGAATAGTGTTTTAGAGCGAAGGAGAGGAGGATACTGATAACAAAAAGGGGTAATTCGACGACAATTTCGACGACACGTTTGGTGCAGTGGCTAAGCGATTGGCTTCTGCGCTACGGGTCGTGGGTTCGATTCCCTCACGGAACAAAAATTTGTATGGCCTACAGATGGTTGTTTCGGGTCTGGGCATTTGTGTATGTGAGATTTGTGTCTGTAAACGCACCCACGATACAGGAGAAATCTTAGTGTGGGGCAACTTAAAAAAAACAAAAATAAGCAATGCTGGGACCTCGTTCGTGGCATAAAAAATCCTTGGTATAGTTTTTGAATGTAGTAAGTAATGTCACACGTATTTCCAATAATGTATGATAATGTTTAGAACTAAAGCTCGGCACTCTTGTAAAGGTTAAGCAGTAAGTTATTCACGTGCACATCTCCGTCTGGTTCGGTTCGTGCTGCACGACTGTGACGTCACAGCGACCAAGTTGCAGATCGCCAAAGTTAATTAATTCTAATAACAACTCCTTTAACGAACTGAGAGCTGTAATAGCTGTAAATGTCTGTAATTTTAAACTTTCTAACGACACGAATGTCGGAATTTAATTCAGTCAAATGGCAGAGTTTCGTCACGAGCATTGGTTCGATCCGGCTATCTATCCACATGTCACAGCTGGATATCTCGTCCGTGTAACAATAGACAGCGGCGGCGGCGCGGCGCGGGGCGTGCAGCTCAGTTGATCATGATCATAGATCACATCACACAAGCAAGCAATGCGCCCGCCTGCAGTGTGCGACACGCACACACACACACGCACACGGCAGCTAGAACAAGATCCTAGGCTTTTTTACATGTCCTTAGATTATATCGCAGTTGATCTCGCGCAGCTTTCGCTTTGCTAGACCTCGCACTAGTGATTGTTAGGTCATGACTTAATGCACATGTTGCGCAACTTGCTTCACTAAATCTATCGGACAGTGGTAGAACGGTGTGAGGCAACGCTGCGCATGCGCACCGAAGGACCCGCTCTCTTTCTAACGAGAAAGGGACGGTGGGTGACCAGATTTGTTGTGAGTCTTTTGCGTGGTTTCGCGTTGCTCCGTTATTTTGTACATTGTTCCCAGATCTACATCGACGACTAAGTACTTGCGTCACACGACTCGGAGCGGAGCTGGTTGAGGCGAGACTAACTGGACTCTTGCTTACTTTGCTTTGTGTTACCTCGGCGAGAGTGTAGAGCGTCGGCCTGCGCCCCGCGCTGCCGCTGCTTCAGCAGATGGCAGATAACACAGACAATGGAGCCCCCCGTCCCTCCCCCCCTCACATTTTGCCGTTGTATTTATATCCAGTTTCGGGCAGCAGTACATAATAGCGGCGGTGGTGTTGATTATTTAATCGTGATGTTATGATCAGCGTGCGAACGCTCCCAGCGCGCGTATTGTCGCCGTCGCCGTACTGCGTGGGCGCAAGTTTCACCGCGCAGAGAAACCGGCTCGTTTCACTGCGCGACACTCTACCTGTTCCTGTACGCCGCACGACATGCGCCTGCGCCACCGCAACACTCAACACGTATTATGTTACCCTCGCAGTGCGACACTCCTCAAGATGACCACGTGACTGTTACTGACAAGCGCGACGTCGCGTCCACGAACACGAGACTTCCCACTTACTACACCCACAGGATCAATTAATGTGTGTCCATGCATCATTGTGTGGAACAGTCTGAATATAATGAATCACTCACAAACAAACACATTAAGGTAGGTACCTATGTACATAATTATATCCGTAGTATCATTCTCATACACACAGGTAGATCACAACTTCACAAGTGAAAGAGGGAAGGATGGCTGAAATACCTATTTGTAGCGTCGTGAGCGTGATTATGAGTTGATTATACATCTAAACTAAAACTGTTCTATTTGACGATGTAGTCGTGCAGCACAGACGAAAATATTCGTGTTTATTTGCAAAGCTATAAATGTCACGTTAAAGTACCAACAAATAAAACACGCAAGAAAATAAATGTGACAAAACGGTTAGGCCCCCTGAAATGCAATGCTTACAAAAAGTAGACCCAACGACCAAACAAAAAAGTTGTAGGGTATGTCAAATGTTTGCATTTAATGGTTGCAGTTGCAGGCCTTTACATTAAATGTGTGAAATTAAACAGCAATACACTTCTAGATTGTAATTAGACATATATTATGCACACTAACGGGATTAAAGCAAAACGATTTTTTCTGTATACTTCTTACTCTATTATGTTTATGTCTAAACAGTCAAAAAAATATTCGTACTTACATCTACCAAAGTCTCGCTTCTATCATAAATTCATAATCCACGTTGATTACAGCTAATACGAGGGCGGTTCAAAAAGTACCTGTGTTAGGAATGAAGATCAAATTTTTTTCAAAATCTTTTTTTTTATTTCTCTTCGTAGTCTCCTTTTAGAGATATAAACTTCTCCCAATGGCCCTGCCATATTTTTAACCCATATAAAAAAATAGGATTTGTTAAACGCTCAAAAATATGCCTCTGTCTCGAGGATGACCTCCTCATTTCAGCTATTTCTTTTCCCCGTGAGCCATTTCTTTAGGTTTGTGAACAAGTAGAAATAGCAGAGAGCCAGGTCGGGCGAATACGGGGGATGCGGTAGCAATTCATAACACAATTTATTCAGTTTGGCGGCGACAACTTCAGATGAATGTGCTTGTTGCGTTGTCGTGGTGAAACAACTCTTTCTTCTTCGCCAAAGGGTTGTGTCTCCTTTAATTTCATGTCAAAGCGATCTAATAACTTACTGAAGTATTGTCTAGGGATCGTTTTTCCTGTTTCTTCGAAGTCCATGGAGTATGACGCCCTTCGCATCCCAAAGAATCGTTGCCATAACTTTTTCGGCCGATGGAACCGTCTTCGCTTTCTTTGGAGCAAATTCTTGGGGAGTAACCCATTGTTTTGATTGTTGCTTGGTGTTCGGCATATAATGGTGAATCCAGGTCTCATCAGGTGACAACACTCCGCAAAAAAGTACTTCGGATCTCGCTTAAATTGGTCCATACACAGTTTCGAAGTTGAGAGCCGCGCCCGCTTGTTGTCCGCCGTGAGCAATCGCGGCACGCATCGGGGTGATAACTTTTTCTTCGCCAACTTATCAGGTAAAATATTAATTAACGTTCCCGTCGAAACACCTATAATCTTCGCTACTGCGCAGCCTTTCGTTCGTCTATCAGTGAGAATCATGTCGTGGACTTTTTCAATGATTTCCTCAGTAACCACATCTGTCGGGCATCCTAGGCACTCCTCATCAAAAACGAATGTAAGACCACGTTTAAATTCATTAAACCAATATTTGACTGTAGTCATAAATGGCGAAGGGCCCCCATAAACAGCATCCAACTTCCGTTTTATCTCCTCACATGTTTTTCTATCCAAAACTAGAAAGCGAATCACTAAACGATACAGCACTTTTTCCATCTTGCCAAAAACTACGTTACACGTCCTACTGAAATTGCTGTAAAATCAAAACTCATCTATGAATCAGCATCAAAATTATTTTGGCGGCTTTTTATAAATGACAGCACACGATGGTAACACCAACTTGCTTTATCAACGTAAACTGTCTTCAAACACGGGTACTTATTGAACCGCCCAGGTAGTATCCTAAATCTACACGTAGAAGTACACTCTCGAGTTTTCAAGTGCGCACTCGTTCAGAGTACCGATTTAGAAATGCTTCCACTCAACATTGCCGAGTAACGACTGCTTTCCGACCGATCGCACTTGTAAAACGCTACATTGCACCCACGACCGGCCCATCAAGTGGTTGAGGTCAGCAGAGTGGCGACGCCACAGCTCATGTATCAACGTCTGACGGAGCTCGTCTTACAATCAAACCCTATTAGGGACGTGACAGGTATAAGTGAGGACGGATACTAAGCGAAGACAGGTTTGCAAAGACGACGCCTTGATTTTCTGTGACAAAACCATTAGAGATGGCTGATCAAAATGCTGCGCAATGTCGATAGGGATAGTAAAACGCTGGAAGTGTAATTCTCAGAGCGAATTATTACTTATTGTTTTGACATTAGATAAATTCTTGTCCTCTTGAATAAAACTTATATAATATCAAAGAGAAACGAGACGCGATGCCACAACGTGACTCAGCAAAGGAGGACGACGAAAATACGAAAAGCAAACAACATTCGATATAATAGTTGTCTGCTTTGAAGGAGGGAGGAGAGATGTGCAGAATACATGGCAAACGCTCGTGACAGAGTTGCATCACCACAACCACAAGATGATAATACAAATAAGCAGGTCTACTACTAACTACGAGAGTCCTAATCTCAAACCACTGCGCACTGTAGCAACAGTTGCACATTTATGTTCGGCGAAATGCTAATCATTTAAATGTATGCGAGTGCTCTTGGTTGTAAGATTATATGAAGTAGACTAAAGTAGACAGTCTGTTATTTAGTGCTGCAACTTTGAAGTAGTTCGTTGCGTTGGCGGTGCGTGCGCTGCGTCGGCAGGCGGCCAGGTGTCGGCGCACGATACTGCACGCCGTACACTCTCCGATACAGCGTATCACCGCATCCCGGACGTGCGCTATTTTGATACTATTCCCCTCAACTATTTCCATTTAATTTCAGTACATAGACATTTTGGTTATCTATGTTTTGTAGCTTATTTCAAGCACCACTCCGGAGGATGCAAATCGAGGACACTTCTCATTAAATCAACGTTTATTTTATTTGATTTCCACCTAATTTTTTATCATGAAAAACCTAAATAAACCTAGACAACAAAGTATATATTAAAAATTTTATTCCACAGAAGACCACGTATCACATAAACTTCCTAACCGTTTAGAAAACTTATGATTCAAGATCATAACTAAAAAAGGGTAACTCTGTTTATGTTTGTAACACAATAATCCAAACATCTAAGCAGATATAGCACAAACTTTGTCAAAGTATTGCACAAACACAATATTTTAATTCAAGGAAAAACAATATCAACAAGTCAAACAATTTCATATTAGATGAACTGATAAACACTAGGAGTCGCTTAGAGATTTCTTTAAAGAGATTAATATTCTGACGATGCCTTCCCTTTACATTTTTGAAAATATTATGTTTGTACGTAAAAATCTGCCAATGTATAATGTTAAAAGCGACGTTCATAATATAAATACTAGGAACAAACATAAATTAGTAGTCCCTAAATTTAGATTATCCAAAACGAATAAGTCATTCCTAGGAAATTGTGTTAGATTTTATAACAAGCTTCCCAAAACAATTACGGATCTCACCGATGGCAAATTTAAATCATTCGTTAAATCAGTTCTCATTAAAAAGGCATACTATAAGATAAACGATTATGTTGACGATAGGGACGTGTGGCGCTAATTCTTTTCTGCACATGTGGCTTCCCTGGAAACCATTAGTTTTTATGTGTTTGTTTAGATAAGTATCTATATTATTTAGATACGATTTTGATTTATCTCAATTCATACAGAATTGATTTATATACCTACTTATGTACTATTTTCATTTTTACTTTTCCTTTATGTGCATAATTTTATTATTGTAAAAAATATTATGATTTTCTTTGTATAGAGTCAATTAATTTATTCACTTGACAGACATATCTGTGTTGCTGGGGAGTTTGTTGCGCCGTTTCTTCTTCACAGCAAAAACACTAGGAAGCGGTGAAGGGAGGGCTTTTTGGGGGATGTCTATATTGTAAAATCGACGTTCAAAAAGAACTAAGTCATTCTAGTCTATTTTGAATAAATGAGTTTTGAGTTTGAGTTTGAGAAAACGTTAATATGGGACAAACAATATAACGGATCTCAAAATATCCAAACAGGTTTAAGCCTGTGGAATGCATTTTGACAGATTTCCTGTACAAAAGCTGTCAAAACTTCACATTTACTCCTCACATAAAGTTATCCGATGTTGGTAAAAGCGGCCCTAATTCTTTTAGGAAATAACTTTATTTTTTATTATTTCAGGCTTTGTATTCTGCTACATAATGTAAAGGCTAATTTAAATTCGATGCTCATCCTGGAAGAATCATCCATCCACAAGTTAGTGGTATTTGCCTTTCAATGCAGTTCCATTCAAAGTGATCATAAAAGATCTACGATAAACAAAGTATCGGCTTCGTGTTTTAATGAAACAAACCTTCAATAGGCGGATTTTCATTAATAGTGAAGATAATATTTATAGTTAAAGTGTAAACATCTCGGCCATACTTCGGTGAATATCGTCGAATAGTTTTTGCGATATTGTATCGCAGCATTACGGCCGTCATCAAAAATTTCGATGAAAATGTTTAAAGCGAAAAGCTTCACTTTAGATAATTATTCATCGTTGGTAATAAAGCGTTCATTTCTGATAAAACAGGAACAACAAGAATATTCTGAATTTAAGGAAATAAATTCTGGAGTACCACAAGGGAGTATGTTAGGTCCGCTCTCGATTTATTTCGAGACATTCCAGTTCGTATAACAATGTTACTATTTACTGCGAAACATAATCATGAATACACTAATATTACGACTAGAAGAAACAGTCACACGGAAGTGGTAAAAAACCAATTGGCTGGATAAAAATGACTAAAGCACAAAAAGTGGCAAATTCAGGTAAACCCAGCTAAACCAAAATAAACATGAACAACATTCATTCGTTGCTATAATGTACACTAAGACGAGCAACACCACCTCTTTTAAAACTTACATTAAACGAAGTATTTAGCACATACCTGAATAATGACTGTTAAACAATTTCGCAGAAGTAATTAGGTGCATTATCAGAAATACTTTTACGTAGAAGTTTAAGCTATAACCAAATTATATCTTAATGTTTAGAATACATTATAATATGAGTCGAACAACAAATAATTAGGGTCTTTAGGTGTTTCACACCACGTGTGGTTCGGACTACGGTGTGGATCGCCCAAAACGTGCTCTTTTTCAATGGCGTCTTTTGGACCATGGAGTGAGTCGCCACGTGCTCTTTGTCAATGGCGCCTTCGGTCCATGGTGTGCATCGCCCACGATTTTTTGGTGATCTGGATTGCAGTTTGAAACAACACCCCAGTGCTTGTTTTCGATGGGACAATTCAGACCACTATTGAAAGTTTAAGAAATCTAGTGTGTTTAGAATGTTTTTTTTTTTGGTTATTTTATTATAACGGTCGGTTCAAAATATTAAACAGTTCCAACAATATACAATATATCTTTTCTTAGTATGCTATTAGTTGAAATATAGAATTTTAAGGAATAATCGATTATAAATTGATTATTTTTTCACCTTAGTCAGTCCATTGTTTATATACGGTTATGGGATGACCGTTGAGTGGTCTTTTTTAACAAAAGGGTTATTTGTACAAGCAGGCCTACGATGACCAGTTCTATTTCTATTCTTCCGAGAATAGACAAAGCCATATCCAGTCTGTGTCAAAGTTATGGATGAAGGATTCGTGTAAACAAAGTAAGTATAATATTGTCAAATAGTTAAATTGAGATATTAGAAAGATGTAAGTAATTTGCTACTTAATAATTATAATGAGAAAAATAATAAGACAGTTTATAATAGCGTCAATAAAGAATATCTTATAAAAGTACCTAAGCTTTGTTGATGAAACTGGGAAGATAGCGACGGTAAAAACCCAACATGTTGTTATTATTGTCAAAGAACATCACTAAAATCCATATCCCAATAATATTGTAATAATTTCACTAAAGAACAATGTTGTCTAGGTTTCACGTGACTATTTGGAAAGAAATATTTCTACCCCAAAAGTAAAGATATTTTTTCGTTATGATTGACGTTGTAGACAGACGTATAGAAACATTTCTGTCCTTCAGTTTTCACATCGCTATGCTACGTACAAGTATTTCTACAATCTCTTATTTTGACTATTCTTCTGTCGACAAAACTCTTTTCTACGGTGGTCATTCTACACCTGCTGGGATTCCTGGAACGTAGGATGTGCGCGTTTATATAGACTTTTTTTCCATCAAACTTCTAATTGACAGATTTTATTTAGTTAATAATTATTATCCTATTGTAAACATAGTTGTGTTAAGTGCAACTTATACTAAAGTATGCAATGGTCTGGTAGCTCGTCATTATTTTAATATTTTGTTCTTAAAATATTTCCCAAAAGTGGTTGTAAGTTTACCTACACATTCTCGTAGCACAACCTGGGGCGTGAGTTTTTGAAGGGATGAAGAAATCAAAATTAAGTACTTGAAGTTATTTTAAACGTGGTTGTACTTTATGGAATTTGTAATAATAGGATATCCTCGGGCCGTATCGCCACATCGAAAAAAGGAACGAGTGTTTTCCACCGTGATCCAATTCACCCCATTATAAAAAAGATACTAAGTAGGTGATTCACTCCGTGGTTCAAACAGCCACATTGAAAAAGAGCACTTGGGTGATTCACGCCGAGGTCCGAACAGCACGTGATGCGAAATGCCTAAAGACCCATTAATTGTAAATAAATGAACCGGAAAACAGAACCTCGAAAAGATTTATTGCCATTGAATATTGAATACACAAACAACGACAGCGAGTGCGTTATTGCGTGTCGTTGTTTTGTGGCGGTTTTAGTTTAAAAACCTCTACACACTATATCAACTGGGTCTACAATTATTGATTGCCTTGACTATAAGAACGTTTTTCTTGGTTTTCAGTGAATAAAAAATAATCTTGCGCAATCTCTAACTAATGTTGAATTGAATTGAGTATCTTCTTCATTCTTGATATGGCGAGTTTCTAGTTCTAATAGGAGTCAGTCACTTCAATCCCTGGAGAAACGAAAGTCTATGCGAAAAGCCTTTGTTATGGGTAAGTTCTGTTATACTACTAAGATATAATTTGAAATAGTAACTATCTGTTTGGCGTAACACTGACAGTGGTGGAATGGAAAATACCACACATCATAGAAAATTGTTAAAAAATGCTTATCAAAGAAACAAAAGCGTTTATTTGACACAACCGAGACATTATGAAGACATGGGCGATGTCATCAACATAATATACATGTCATAGGTACTACCCGGATAGGGCGCATTCCTTATAAATTTAAGAGCAGTAAAGTTTCATCAGAAGCTTGAAGCTACTCGCTAATGAAGACTGCTGTTGTTGAAGCAGTGATAGACTAAGTTCCAGAAACCACAATATTGATAATTTCAGTCACATTTGACTAATTAGAACCTGATCCAAACATGCATCGATAAGACAAAGGTACATCATAATATTTCTTATGATACCTCAAATAAAAGACCAATAATGAAGTATAAAAAATTCTTAGATACCTATTAGGTTTTTTTGAATGAGGCTAATGAATGCTTCACATTAACACTGTAGTTTGACCAACTATTTATTTAACAAACCAAGAAACAAAGTTTCAATTCTATGTATTGCGAGTATTGTGGTGAGAATATTACTCTATTTCCATTTCAGGTGCTCAGTTGCTTCTCCTGAGTTCACATTGTCATTATAGAACGACTGTACATTGTACCCAATGTACTCCTCACAATGAATCGGCTGATTGCAGATCACGATATTGATGATGATAGGCCATTCCAATTCGATAATAAAGAATGTAACAATATTTGCTTAACTGTTAATAAGTGAGAAAAATGTGTCAGCCGTGTTAGAAAGACCGTACCTTGACACCATTAACGCAACTGGTTTTAAACCCGGGCGTACAGTTTCTAAACGTCTTGTAGATACAAAAGAACACCACTGAGAAGTCTAATGCTCCGAACTATTGACACAAACTTAAAAGATGTTAGACTGAAGGTGTTAACTTTACATTGTGTGTACAACCGTTATCTAAATGAACACATCACAACTAACTGAATTTACACCGTCGCGTCCTGTCTCAAACTGCACCGGGAGCAGAGTTAATTACAATGTTTTATCAATACCATAGGAGCTTGTTCGTTACAATTAAGCTTCACAGTCGATTGAGTCAGAACACTTGAAACCTTAAGTGACGTGACCAGCCGCAAATTAGGACAATTTATTATAATAAGTTATAACGATAGCAATACAACGAAGTCGCATCACGTTTACTCCGAGTGCTCCATTGGTTGCGGAGAGCGCACAACCGGTTACCATCGCGACGACTCGGCCAACCGGGGCGGGTGGTGGCGGGTGACGCCGGGGGTAGGAAGCGCAGCTCGGGAGCTCACCTTGTGTGGATCCCGATCAGATGAGAAGGCGAAGGGAACGCGGCGGCCGGAGCAGGCGCGAACTCATACTCGCGCGGTCGACGACCTGTTGCTGCTCCGCGGAACGTAACTGTACAACACACACACTGTCACACCGCGACTAGAAAGACTACACGCGACTGCTCGCTCGGGGATCGTGGGACGAACTGAGTCGGCAATGGGCGCCGCATGCGCCGGCGGCCTTGACCGCCCCCTGCCGTGCCGCACCTCTCCCCGTCTGCCTGCGCCGGCGCATCCGCAACGTTGCTGCTTGCTGATGGCTGCGCTGCGCCGAGCCGCCCGAGTGCCCGCGGGCTCGGGAACCGAGAGACGAGCGGGCGAAAGTCAATACCGTTAGATAATGATTACATTGGCTTTTAGTCGTTATCTGATAGCGGTAATCTTGGCCCGTGCCCGTCACCAGATAGGTGCACTGATAACTTTTTCAAAATATTTATTTAGCTGTCTGCCAGTAGGGTGTCCACTTTGTATTCGCCAAATACAATTGACGACATTGCGTGAGGAGATTACCTATAGTTATGTAGTTGTCTTCGAAGTGCTCTCTTGTAAACTGGCGATTTGAACAGAGGGGATACTTATACCTACCTACCTACTTAGAGAATGTCGCTAAGTGCCTAGTGCCAAGGTATTTATGTCCTAAATATGCTTGATCTTTACGAAATACAAATGCACCTGAAAGGCCATTTTGTTTAATAACTTGTTAAACCTTTTTAATTACAAATTAAGTGAAATAATGAAGCATCTATTTATCTATTTGAAAGGTGATTAACTCTGATTCATAATACATTAGGCCAGGCCAATGATAAAAATATGACAATGCGTCTAGTCAATGCTGATGTGAAAAATATCCTTAATCAACTAATAGTAGCATTAGGTGATGACTATGCTGATCCCATTCCAGACAATACAATACCGGTTAATCAGTTAACTGTTTCCAACAAACTTAACAGCTAATATTTTACTCACAAGTTTCTGATGAAAATAATATTTGCGTATGAAATTGTTGAAATAGCTTTAACTACAACAGCCTGCAAGACAAAATCGACGGGTCCTACGTATACTAGTGCAAGTGCAAAATCCCAATTTTTCAGGAGAGCGGTATAAAGGTTCTAAAGATTTAAAATTTGACGTAAATCAAAAGAAATATTTGAAATTTTCAAATGGTGAGGTATGGTCCATTCCAAAATTTCAAATATTTCTATTGATATATGTCAAAGTTAAAAGCTTTCGAACCTTTAAACCGCTCTCCTGTAAAGTTGGGTTTTTGCACTTATACTAGTATACGTAGGACCCGTCGAAATGCCGACATTATTTAAAGCTCAATTACTCTTCAAATGTGGCAATTGCGTTAAGCATTGTTATGGCTAATAAGCCTAGGTATTTGCAGTTTGTCAGTGTGCAAGTTGCAAAAAATAAACAACAAGGTCGTTCCGCGGTGCAAGCCGAGCTTCATGGCAATTACGAGGAAATGTGGCGCGCGTCCGGTCGCCGCACCACAGCCGCGCCCAGCTCCCGCGAAGACTTGGGCCGCGTTTGTATAGTTAAGAAAACAAACAAAGCACTACTTCACTGTAACCGTGTTGCAGTTGAAACGGTGCGGGGGTCCTGATCATTTTAATCTATGAATTGATGATCGCGTTTCAATATCGTCAGTGCGCTGAGAAATACTGCTTCAAGATGGTTTGATACATCTAATCCTTTTGATTCGTTATTAGCACCGTTAGTTACCGCAAAACTGTTACCGACAAGTGCGGTTGCAGTACCTAATCCAAATATTTGCTCCGTAATATAGGTACTTTTTTATTGGTCTGAGCGTAATACATACAAAAATCATACGGATTCCTTTATAAGCTCGGTCTGCAATGTCCGTCTAAGTATATGTCACGGTCGAGATTTTCGAAAGTATGACTGAACACTGACTATAATTAGACTAGACATTTTCTATATAACCTTTAGCCAAAGTTTCGGTAGCGAACGAGTTGAATATTATGTCGATGTTACCATTTCATTCTTAATCCCAGTGAGGGTCACTTTGTAACTATTCAATTCATTTTCATCGTAAAGGAAGTAGTTTTTGTTCTGCCAACAAAGATGACGTCACGCCCTCTACGAATCTGTATTTGTACATTTGTCTTAAAATCTGGTCCCGTCATGTTAATTCGCTTGGCATTAGTTAATTTATGTGTAAGTTCATATAATTAAAGTCGTAATTACCTGCGTATAAGAACTTGTTTACTTACGGAGCTGTCCGTTACTTTAATGTTGCTTGACGTCCTGTCCAAAGTACAATTTAACAAATAATTATAATGGTTAAAATTTAAATGGTTTAAAAAGTTAAAAGTGTAAAATTAAAAATGTTAAATGGTTTTGTAGATAAAAGCAGACTACTAGTAGAACCTGACGTGTTCTGTGATTCTCCGGTTATGCTGGCTCAAAAGAACAGCTCGAATAGTATGGAAGTTTATCCAACGGTCTTAGTGCTATAATAAAGATCATAAAGCAAATACAAGTAGTCCAGAAAACGCGTGCGGACCCCGGCGGCACCCGTGCTCCGCGTTCTATTGATTGAAGAACCCCGGAAGCGCTAATCCCGAAGGATACGAGACGCTGAGCTAGATCTGCGAGCTAACATACAATAACAATAACTTGCACTGTTGAAAAACTACTACATACACTCCCAAATTCGAGTTAACGTTTGTAACGTTATAACGTAAACGTAAGGTTCAAAAATGAATGAATGAGTCAGCTTTGCTTATCTTTCCTAGAACCATAATAAAATACATCGTAAATAGATCACGTGACTGCACCTATCTACGTCTTAGCTACTAATGAACCAATAAGCTTCGGCTTCTGTTGTCAAACATTGTTGTTATGTCTTGGAAAATATCACAAATGGTGACGTAATATGGTTCATCATCGGAAGAGAATACCTTGTTTTATTATACTAATCCTCAGGTGTGAGTGCTGAGGAACTAACGATGTTCTCGACGAAGTACGACTGCGCTGGTTTTCTTCTGGAACTGGTACATAAGCATTCCATAATCAGAAACTTTCATCGCACTTAGGAGAAGAAGTGTTTGATATGGTGTATAATAATATCATTCGTAGATTAGTTCATCATCATCATTCAGCCGAAAGACTTCCATTGCTGGACATAGGCCTCCCCTAAGCCATGTTGGGAGGGTTTGCACTAATCGCCACGCTTGGCAGGCGGGTTGGCGATCGCAGTATGGTTGTTAAAGTACTCAGAGAACGCTGCTGCCCATCCTCTAGTGAATCCCTTAGTCGCCTTTTACGACACCCGTGGGAAGAGATGGGGTAGTGCTATTCTTTACGTCCGGCACCACACGGAATGAGCTAGTTAACTGTGCATAATTAGATACCTGATAATAATCTTGATGCTGTTGTACAGATAACGATAAGAACCAATTCTTTAGATTTGAATCTATCAGGATCTTATCGTACATATCTATACTCTCTTCTTATTTCGTGTTGTAATTTGTAATTTAATGAAGCGATAGCAAGTCATCCTAGCGATTGTTTAGTTTACAATGAGCCCCTGGTTTATAGTGTCTGTTGTACATTTCTCATCGCGTATGTAAGTGGGCGATGATTCGGTAAGGTCGCGCACTAGTTGAGCGTAAGTGGAGCATTGCTCCGACGACCTAATTCTGTTTGCTGTACGAAAACACGCGCGTACGCCGGCTCTCGCCAGCATAGCACGCAGGCGCGAGATGCGTCCGCGCAGCATATGAATATCTTAATACATACATTAATTAATTTGAGAATGTTGCTGTTCTTTTTTTAGATACGTTTCATTAAAAGGATTTAACGTTCAAAGAAAAGTCGACGGACAGACGCCTTCTGCCAGAAAGATAGACATCCTGAAGAACGCAACTGGGTTGAAGTGGAAGTGGGAGACGGAGAACCGAAGATGTGGCGCAACTTGAGAGACTCCTATGTATAGCCATAGATTGCTATTAGCTGACTAGTTGGATAACTTGACGAGAAATAAAACAACGATTTTGTAAAATTATTTTTTTAGACAAAACCAAAAGTTATCTAGGGATTGTATGGCCGCCGGTGATCTGCCAAGAATCTTTTGCTATTCCAATCTATGATGGCTGGCCCATGACACAGAATAGATAATAGCTGTATGTAGTGATGTTCACAGCAGGCTGTTGTTATTGCTATGGTGTAACGCTGACACCGATACGGACAATTACTTTGGCCGGGCTTCAATTAACCGATCCCCCATCGAGTACAAGACGCTCACCGGCTCACATGTACCTCCGCGTTGAAGTACAACAATGCATTCACCGCTCTATCTTCACTCATTGTGTCGACAAGCCGACTTCAATTGACTGTAACGACCATCTAATAGAGAAGGGTCTCGTTGTTAGAGTACCTAGTGCGCAATGGCAGAGCACGAGGACACTTCTGAAATCAAATCCTGGCTCAGCTTGGAGAATTTCCACTATTACACACAGCACCATCATTGACAGCCAATTAAGTAGGTATCAATTCTATGCCTAAAAAGAAAACCATTCTGCCATTTCTTCCATCTTTTTTATTACTAACTGCAGCCAACTACTTCCTGTAATATTTTCGAAATCGACAACATAATTCCGAATCGAAATAGAGAAACGGGCCAGTGCAGTGTACCTACTCCTCTTTCGTGAAACGTACTCGCACGTGTCTGTGTGTGTGTGTGTGAGGCGTCGGACGTATTGGGAGATGGAGCGGAACATCGCGGCCGGCGCACTTCCTCGCGCGTCGGTCCGCGTGGCTGTGTGTCGTGTGTGTGTGTCCAGCCCATCGGCAGCGACACACTAATACATTTCCTCGCGTGCTGTGCTGTGCGCACGTCTAGGGTTACTTACCAAACGTCAGAATTTGATGTTATATGTAACATGTCTGGTACTTATTATAGGTACTTGGTTATAGACCTCAACAACTTTCATAGCAAGCTATGATTGTTGTTGAGGTCTATCGTCTTACAATTAATAACCAACTGTGCACATTGCACAATAACAACTTCGTTCTCATCTCAAATACCTAATATAAATAAAAAATGAAAATCATTTTTTTAAACAAATGCAATTCTACAGGTTGAAATTGTAAACACTCGACAAACCGAAATGGGAGATTGTACTCATCGCTATGAACAACTTTTACTATGGGTCCAAACCGGAAACCGCGAAAAAAAAATGTGCTGTTTCCTCATTTTGAAAAGTTATGCGAACATACTTAGTACATTTATGTTCGCATAACTCTTCAAAATGTAGGGAACAGCAGTTTTTTTATTTGCAAAATTTCAAATTTAGTTTTAATTCCTTCAAACTAGATCGTTAGTTTGGATGCAATCGGTATGCAGCGCCATCCCCCCGCCGACAAAATATAAATGCACATGCAGAATAAATATAAATTAAATGTATTTGCATATTGTATGTCATGGATTTCCGCAAAGTAGCGCCCGATTCCATCATTTCATTTGAATGCAATTCTGTCAATTACCTTAATAACGGATATATTATTGTAATACATGCGTCTCGCAAAAAGAATATACTAAATCTAATCGCATCTAAATTCTCATCGCCCCCCGGGTGACCTCGACGTAGGTCATTCTGTACGCTCGTGCACCGACGAACAGCGCTCGTGCAAACCGACACTAATTCGGTAATAGGTACACTGCTACTTCACGAACATGACACAATTTTATTGATATAAAGACCTACGGATGTGATCATACGAAACAGATGGAAGAACAAAGAGAAAAAAGATTAGGTACCTACAGTATGATTCCTAAAAACTCCCATATCATCGTACGGATGACGTTGTAAGTCAGTATAGTACACACGACTACAGATCAAGCTATGATTTTCCAGTTTACACTGACCTCTCATTCTAAGGAAATCCTATACAATGCGAGATCAGCTTATACTGGAAATGTATAGCTTGATCTGTAGCCGTGTGTACACGGAATTGTCATAGCTATTTAGTAATGTCACAAATTAACTAACATTTGTGACCACCACAACCTAACTAAAGGCAAGCTGGTTACCATACAAGCAGGCAGTGTTGGTAACACCAACAAACATTTTTATTTTTATGTTGCGTCTGGCAACACAAAAGTTGTCTTTGAGTGGATCTCGTAGCGGTAGTGCGAGCTTTATTATACATCTATTATAAAATTATAATGTCTCTGTGATTAAATACTTAAATATCAACAATGTCTATCACATACAGTACTCTGTGCCACAAGCAAGTGAATACATACACATACAGTCAACCAAGTCTAAACTCGTACAGGCAGTAAACGAGACAAGCTATCACTGTGGGCTTCTGAGCGTACTAGAGGACTGAAGTAGTGCATTATGACTGCTTCTTCTTCTCTCGTATCAGCATGAGCTAAATGTGGATAGCTCATGAGGTGGTGAAAAGATTAGCTTGTCAGCAAGGTTGGTAGCGGGACTGACTGCTTAAGATGCGCCGGACGTAATCTCGTGGAGTCTTTTAATGCATGACTGTTGATATATAAACATTGATGTGTCATCAACTAATGCGTGTGGCAGCCATTCTAGACTGATCAAGAGATCATCAACCCTAAGCCGGCGCACCTCGCGGTAGTTAGCACCTCGAAGAGTGCTAGTGATGCTAATTCCGAATTATCGTATTTAATCTGTTTGTTCAATATAAGTAGTCGTTATGCCGCTTTCTATAGTGGTCATAAAATCAAGCGATATGAATAAATCCAGTCATATTCAATGAAGATTAAGTAGTAAGTACATACAGAGTAATGTTCAATTGATAGTTTTTCCTACTACTTAAGATTCACGACGGTTTTATTCACTTCATTCAGTTAATTAGTACACGTAATTCATCGCACCTTGCCTTAGTTGTCGACGGATCATTGGAGTGTGTCAACCCAATTAGATAAAACAAAGAAATGATCTCTATTTTTACAATATCCAGTGAATGGATGGTATCATTGCGACCCAAATAGTTAATCTGTGTATTATTAGGAAAGATGGCGGGGGCGCGGGCCGACGACCCAAATATTTATATTTACTCGTTGTCTCGAGGAGTTGCGTCTCACCGCGCGTCTAAACGTCACCACCACTGCGGCGCGGGCGCATGCGCGGGGCCACTATTTATAATGCTATAATATTTGACAGCATCACATCTCGTATGTCTTATTGGTTTCTGTTTCTTCTCGTTGTTGTACTTTTTGTTGCTCATCTTTATAATTGAAACCTGAAAACAACGCCACAACAACAAGATCGACAGACTGTTTGTGCTGTCATGAGGCCGAAACGCATGTCTGGTATTAGCTTATCAACAGCATAACAGTGATTACTGATGATTACCTATCACCGCGGGGCATACGTTACAAATGGACTGTCTTATTTTTTCCTGACTATAGATTTCTATCTGTCAAGAAGATAGCCACTATAGATCGCGTTTGACAGTGTCACATTTTATAAAGAACCACTTCTTGGCAGATTTATGAGTAGCACACTAATCACAATATTCGTGTGTTATTTGCTAATGCACATAAGTATACATATGGTACTGATTATATTTTGTCTAGTGATCTCTGCTGCGAGTTCACCGCTTCCTTTAAACGTCTAAGAGTAACAAAGAGATCATTATTATGTCACCACATGACGAGGATGCGCAGTAGCATCTGGCATCTTCCTAGGCTACGCTACATATTACGAAGGTAATTCAAAAACCAATTTAGCCCTAAATAATGAAAACCAGAACTAACATCTTATGTCGAGGTCCACGTAGCATTGCTAAGGTTCCTTACAGTTAAGTTGTTAGCTCGGCGGAGGCTCTGTAGTACTGATCTTTTGAGCCTCTGAGTGGACTATAACGAGCGTCCCGTGAAATTATTCACCAGATCAAAAAGCAAGATCTGTAGGAAGCCACCGAGTCAGACAGGAGTATGATTTTATTCTGTCCGTGTATAGACCTAACTGGTACCTAGTACCTACAGATGTACGCGCCACGTGTTGTCTCATTCCGAATCAGATTTTTTATTGGTGTCATTTTGGATACAGGAGGTCTTAAAAGTAATGGAGGTGTAAACAGACTGCCTCGTTGGTCTAGTGGTCGCAAGCGCGGCTGCTGAGCGTGAGGTCTTTGGTTCGATCCCCAGGTCGGACAAAGTGTTATTGGGTTTTTCTGTGTGGAATTTCTCAGTGGCAGTCCGAGGTCTATATTGTGCCTGGTTTATAGCAATAGGTTCGTCCCCTATTACATAGGACTTAAACATAACGGTGAAATGTGCGTGTACTATACACCGCTGCCCAACCTTTTGGGGAATACAGGCTTGATGTTATGTGTAGACATACATGTTTGTATTATGATCCACAAAATCTGCCAGTTGGCGCGCTCTTGATATTTAAATTAAGGACGCATTTACAAAAAGCGTAAACAAAAAAAAATACGATATGCGGACGTCCCACACACATATAAACAGCGCATCTTTATCTTCTGCTTGTTTCCCACGGTGCGTGATATCGCGCACCGCGACATTCGAGCTCGCACCGGCACACCATGGGAAGAGACTCGTCCGTGGTAACGCGGACGCGTGCGGAGCGGTGCGCCGTATCCACATCACACACCCTCATAATGTGGCTTCCCACGGTGCGTGATTTTACGGATGATACTACGCACAGGCAGCTTTCAAGTTAAGTCATTCCAAATCTTTGTGACCGTGGATGGATCTATTTGACCGATACTTCTGCTATCAAGCGACTCGAGTCCACTCACGATGACGGTCCGCTGTAAAATGACAGATCGAAAACCAAACTTATTTTCAAATCGTTGAAGATATAATAAGGCTGTGTAGCAAAATATACTTACGGAAAAAAAAAAACTTTTTCTGTACCTTTTCCTAACATTTTTTTATAATTTTTCTCCTCCTTTTAAAGTTAAATATGTCTGCTAACTAATAGTTGTATATATATTTATTAAAACCCCTGATTTCTTCAGGAATATTTACCGAAACTCACCCCATTTCCGTTATTTTCGTGGGAATAAGCTACTGAAAATTAATATTATTGTATTATAATTGTCAAAAAACAATATGTAGCCTATCCGTAGTCGTAATATCTGGCGATGTTTCACGGATTGATCAAAGAATTTATTGAAAAACAGCTTACTTATAGCAATTAGTAAAATTTCTGCTTAAATAATGTTCAAAAATCATGCATTAAATAATAACAAGTTTATAAACAAATTGTATTAAATGATATAACGAAGAAGCATTCTCTTTCTGAAAGTATATGGGTGGCAGTCGACTTAAATATTAAAAAAAAAAAAACATAAATTAATATTAAGTTTTAATTTGTCAATTCAATTCATTTTGTTTTATTATAATATCATATCATTTAGAATAAATAGCATTTCGTATTTGAGTAAATTTTTTTTTCGTTGCCTTGCCAAATTCACATTATTATCTGTTCGGTACACGTTTCACTGTGTCTCTTAGGCTGAGATCTATAGATCCAACTTGGACTTAGCTTAGACTTTGCTCAGACTTTACTCACGCAATACTTTGCTAAGTGTATGCTTAGCATAATCTTAGATTTGGAATTTATAGACGTATCACGTTGAGACTATGCTGAGCATAGGCTAAGCATACGCTAAGACGGTCGATGTCAAAATACAAGTTATTGTTTCGTTTCAAGCATTACATTCTTGATTTTTCTTTATAAATGTTTAACAATAATAACATGTAAATAATCTAGAACTACGCTCATATTTCTTCTATGTATTATTATTATAAGAATAAGCAGAAATTGGCATGCTTATAAGTGTTTTTTTTTTTTTTTATAAACGAACACAATATTGTATTCATTGAAACGGATCGCATCGTTTTGACATCTGCAATTTGTCGAAAAAAAGTAACTTTTAATTCATTTTTATACATTTTAAACTTAGAAAAACTTGTTTTATGTGATGTTATACTACCTAATTGTTTTTATCTTAACTAATTCAGAATTAGTTATCAACATCAAGGAAATCTTCCCTAATCTGGTATTACTGAGTTGAGTCTGGTCACTTTATAATACTAAAAAATTAAAAAGTTGTGTAAATATAATGATGGTAAAGTAAATTACGGACCATTATTTTTTGTTAGGATAATAGTAACCTAAGTATTTGCTAAGTCGTCGATTTTGTGAACTTAGACTTTGCTAAGCATTTGCTAAGCACCCACTCAGATGAATTCAAAGACGGGTTTATAAATACTGACTTTGTCATAAGTCTAAAGTAAAGTCTGAGCAAAGTCCAAGTTGGGTCTATAGATCTCAGCCTTAGTTCAGGTGCATTCAGTGTCAAATTAAGTCCAACTCCATTACTTTGTTATCTCGACCTTGTATATTGTTGACTATTGTATCTACCATCAGACGTTTGTCATTACTGACTGCACGAACATTGCTGAACTATTTAGGCTGACTTTCCACCTGAGACATGCGAGGTAGCTAAGCGGTGCGAGAGAGCGACATTAAGCTATGAACCGATGTATCTTTCTTCACCAAAGTTAAGTGATGTAGCGGAGAAAGATGCGCTACAGAGTACGGAGTGCGGTAACATTTCATCATCAACTGTTTGAAACAACATAAATTATTCTGAATGTATCACGTGATACTTAATATGATTTCGGATTCAGAATCTGTGCCTTCTTAACTGGTGCAAACATAAGAAGGAAATAAATCCTTCTGCCTTAATGAATTCTACATTGCGCATTGTGAGATATAAAAGTTTTTTTGTGTGTTCAGGATGGCATATCTACTCTTTGTGACTGAACTGACAAAATTGCGTTGTCTACCCAGCTTTATTCAATACCTCGCATAGCTACACCACATCCCTCGCTTTTCAGCGAGTATATGTATTAAAACTCCGCTTCCCTGTACCTTTTTCACCAGAGCTATGATGCGCTAAACTATGAAAATGAAGTGATTCTATTGGTGAGTTTCTAAAACATCCCTCGCTACACATCATCGCACGCGGTGGAAAAGCAACCTTACGAAGGCATCAATATAAGAAATTATAATTTGTTCAGTTTGTAATTTACAAACGGTAAGTACAGTCAGCGTCAAATATATCGGGACGAATGGACTGTTCATAATAACCTAAACAACTTAAGAAATTAAACTTTATCTCAATGGGATAAAATTCTTATCAGAATGATAGTTGTCGTGTACTGTTTTTATTCTGAAACAGCCCTTGTTTCATTGAGATATTCTTAAATTTTCTTAGTTGTTCAGATCATTTGAACTGTCTGTTCGTACCCATATATTTGATGCTGATTGTACCAACAAGTTTTTGCGTTTGGTATTAATAAATGTTTTGTAGCCACCATTGTAAAATAAAAAAGTAAAATATTAACAGGAATACAACTACAACTAAAATTCACATTCAAATATTGAGTCTGACACATACATACAAACTTTGTTTGGTACTAAATGTCCACACAACTCAAGTCTATTTTTTTAATACCAGATAGTAATTTGACAGGCACAAATGTCACACTTGAAATAGGAACTATATTTGACAAGTTTGACATTTATGCTTGTCAAATTACTTTAAAAATTGACTTTAGTAATTATCCTATCCTAACTAATAATATAAATGCGAAACCAAATTTGTTTGTTTGTAACCTTTTCGCACCTAAACTACTAAACCGATCATCCTGAAATTTTGCATATACGTTGTCAGGTATACAGAAACGGACATAGGGTACCTTTCATCCCGAAAAAAAGTACTGTTCCCGAGGAAAACAACAATAACGATAATAGATGGCGCCACGTGTCTTTCGAATCATGATTGAATTATTATTATAGAAACTTCAATAGTGTAAGTTTTTTTAAAATTATAAATTGACGCGAGCGAAGCCGCGGGCAAAAGCTAGTTGGAAATACTTCTAACTTTAAGTCTTCTTTAAAAATAAGGCTTTGCACTAAAATTTTAACGCATTTAACTCCAAATCCCCGCAATTAGAAATAAAATAACAAACAGATAGCTGAAAGGTAGGTTAAGGTTATGTTAGAACTGTGACCACCAGACCACTAACGCACGAGCCGAGCGAGCGAAGCGGGTGATATCGCGGCGGCGGCCGGCGATTGCATGAAACGATTCGCCTCGCCGATCACTTTCCACCATTCGTAATGGGTGCGTTCAGAAACAAATGATGTTTGATTGATTGCAGTGCGAACATAATTTTGTAGTGGAAAGCATTATTTTTAAAGTGTGGCTTAGACATTTTTGCTGTTATTTTCATTCATTTTAAAGTAATTTTAAATACATCCCGTAATGATTGCTCCCGGTTGTCATACCTACCTATGACAGTCGTTACGGGTAATCAGAGGCCCGAAAGTCTGACAACCGGTCTAACCTTAGGATATCGGTATTGCCCAGTAACTGGGTAGCGGAGGTCTGATGGCAATCGCTCCGTGTAAAACACTGGTATTTAGCCGCATCTTGTTACACTGAAAGAACGAAATGATTGCTCCAGAGAGTAGAACCACTATACAAGTGAGTTTTGTGTAGACAAGTAACTGCCTACTGTGTTGTATGCATCACTAGTCAGGCTCACACGCATGCCCCAACCGGCTGACCGCTTCACGGGAGCATACACAGCAATCAATTGTTCTGTTGCTAATACATTCAATTATATCTATATGCATCTGCTGTATAATATACAATTTCCTGTTTAATTTATTTTTCTTTTTCTTTTGACGGCAAGATTGGCGCTGCGACTTAGTTACAGTTCTAAGGGTCGCGAGTTCAATTCCCACACAAAACAAATACTTGTGGGGCGTACAAACCAGTATGAGAGACTCACATTGTCGATTAAAGTCTCACAGTCGATTAAGCACTTTATTTACTAAAATACTCTACTAAATAGCTCCCTGTTGGTTACGTATCATAATACCTACGTTTATTCTAACTATTTTCAACTTAACTACGGTTGATTCACATATGTTCATAACGCATAATGGTCGACTCAACTACAGTTTAACTTACCTAATCTTGATTAAACTAAAATTAATTGCACTAACGAACGATTCAACTATGTATGAAATACCTAATGGACGACTCGCCTACAGTTTATTAATACTGATAATTAGACAATGGTGAAAACGTTTCTGCGAGCAACTTGGAAGTAGCGCTCGCCGGCCGCTGCCGCGGCACCGCTCGCTTCGCTCGCTCGGCTCGCGCGCGGTTGGTCACAGTTCTAACCTAACCTAACCGATTTCACTCAGTTCAAAATGATGAATCGTACAATCTGCCTGCGACTAGATAATTAGACAATGGTAAAAACATTTCTGCGGCAGATTGTATGATTCGTCATTTTGAACTGGGTGAAATAGGTTAGGTTAGGTTAGAACTGTGACAAACCGCGCGCGAGCCGAGCGAGCGAAGCGAGCGGTGCCGCGGCAGCGGCCGGCGAGCGCTACTTCCAAGTTGCTCGCAGAAATGTTGTCACATATACAAAATCACCAGTAAGACAAACACAAGACCACAGATAAATCAACAGTAGGTGAATCGTCTGTTAGTTTAATCAACGTTAGGTGAATTAATTGTAGTCGAATAAACCGTAGATGAATTCTCCATTATGGATTTCGTCCATTAGTTATTACAAAAATAGGTGAAACGATCTTTAGGTGTTTTAAACGGTAGGTCTTTTGATCGTAGTTAAGTTGAAAATAGTTAGAATAAACGTAGGTATTATGATACGTAACCTCCCTGTTACTTGCATTCCATTAAACTCTCACACTCGATCAAAGATTCATACAAACTTTACTAAAGATTCGCACAATACTAAATACTTGCAGACTACATAACACTCTAATAAACTTAGTTTAGTTAACACAAACTTTCCTTCTAGGGCGTCCTCTACCGGCGTTTTTATTGACATCTGCCGTGCAAATTCCTTTTGCTAATCGTCGTTCACCCATCTTCTCAACATGATTAAACCACCAAAGCATACTCTTTTAAATTTTTGTCACTACATCTTTCTTTTAAACCACAACTTTGTCTTATCACATCAATATTCAATCTATTATTGAAAGTTACACCGCACATACTTCGCAAGGAACGCATTTCCACGGCATTTATTCTAACACGACCATAATTAGCATAATTATGAGAGATTAATGTAGTCTTGAGTGCAGGAATACACAAAAAAATGAAATTAATAGGTCACTCAGCATCTAGGCATCTAGCAAGTTTGCGAAGTTCTTACATTTAAAATCTCTCTATGATATAAAACAACTAACATACTTAATTGTCATCAAAACTTTAAGAGCTCGTACTGAATTTGGTTAGCATTCCAAAAAAACATTGTAATGTAGGTATAATAAGACAAAGATACCTTGAGAATAACGATAGTTATTAAAAAAAGTTAATTGTAATGAGGTTAGTTAATAGACATGCACATACGTCTTAATGAAGTTACAGGGAAGCTACATGTGCAGAAGGAGTTAATGCCAAACATCCCTATTGTCAACGTAGTCTTTAGTCTTATAATATGCTTTTTGAATAAGGACACGTTTAACGGCTTTGAATTTTCTCTCGGTAAGATCTGCTAAAGATTTCGACAGCTTATTATAAAAAAGTACGCCATTATCTAGAAATGCCTTAGTAGTTATTTTACATAATCTATGGAATTACAATTTTATGTTTATCACGTGGAATTTGTCATAAAAATCGCTTCTAATATTAAACATGTGCAAATTCCGAACATACAAAATATTTTCAAAGATATAGTGTGACGGCAACGTAAATATATTGCTATCTTTGAACACGTTTCTAATGGACTCGCGGGAACCCATATTGTAGATTGCACGGATGTCTTTCCTACGTCTACGTCAACTACAAATATACGTCAGCTCCTGAGCTTCACAACAGAATGCTAGCTAGCTCTGGCTGTAGCCACATCAGTCCGCTGCTTAATTTTCCTAACTGCACATGCGGCAAAACTTAACCTCGCCGACAGGGCAGTAATATAAACACCCTACAGCAATATTGAATCGAGTGTTATACCTAAAAATACAGTTTCATTAATCGAATCAAGTTTGTTGCATTCAAGCATTAAATTTATATTTACTGCTGGAACATTTGGCAGTGAAAACTTATGAACGCCCACGTTTCGTCTCTGGTGTAAAGACCCATGCAGTAGTTATTTCGCCTGTTGCTATATTTCGGGAACAACAAACACCCCAAATTTTTTGGTACATTGCTGTATTCTACTTGCCATCAACCATTTGACTCGCGTCTTCTGAACGCGTCAGCTCGGCAGATCGCACCATTGTGCAACATTTATATTATTCACAACATATTATTATAATACTAAAACTGCTACGTTGTCTCATCGCATTCAGGTTCTGCAAATGTCGTGACATTACAAAATTCACAAGTAATTCCTACATGGATGCGCTTGCGCATGTTTGCGTAGATCTTAACTCCGTGTCCCACTTCTGCTAGATAGCTGAATATAAAACTTTTTCATTGACTATTAAATTTTATGCATGCTCGTCAATTATATTGTTATTAGGTACATCATCGGGGACTTAAAACTATTATGCATAATAGTTATTTCATAAAATGTGAATATTATGGTAAAACGATCGCGAATTCAAGAATAATAGTTACCTACTTTTTTTTTTCTCCAACACATGTATAATTAAACGGGTATAATAATTAACAGCTGCTATCGAAAGTGAACAATCATGTATTTACACATCCGTATTTCGCGTCTGTTTACCGCTGCATTCGAAATGTTCCGCAAACTCGATACATTTGTGTAAATATGCGTTTTATCGCGCCTCGTGTCGCGGAGACACACAATGTCATTTATTTTAGAGCAGTGCGCATCAAATTTTAACGACACCGACGCAGAAAGGAACCTTGATGATACGATCACTAATAGCTGTAAGAATGAGTGATGTGAGGAGGATGCTCCTCATTACATACTAGTACACGTACTAGACCAACAGCAGAGCCGCGAAGGTCGGCTGCGTCTGAATCTGTGCGCTCCAGCCGCGAGCTATATTTAGCTGCTAGTGAACCAGATTGGACAATCAAATCGTCGCAATCCAGTGCAGGGACGGGCGAGCTAAGCATGCAGTTGCAATAACAGACAATTACTGTCGACGCACGGCTCGTTTATTATTAGATGTAATTCACGGATGAAGATCATCATTTGCGTTTGGATCTGCAACTACTAATACACACATTGTAGAGGATGCGTGACTATCTGGACTCCTGCCGTAATTGTCGAAGGGAAGTCAAAAGTATAGACACTATGGACACCAGCCTCCCGTTGTGCGGCAATATTAACGTACCACGATCATCACACAGATAGTCAACGAGTGGTTCATCATCATCATCATTATTCAGCCGAGAGACGTCCACTCCAAGGCCTCCCCCAAGCATCGCCACATCAACCGGTCCTGTGCTTCTCGCATCCAGCGGATTTGTGGTTATATTAATAATATGTGTTACGACTGTTCAATGTAGTGATCTGTTAGCAGGCCACCAAGACTCCGCAGACGGTTACGCGCTGATGTCCTGAAGAATGGAAACAAGAGATAGAGCTGTTTAAGGTTTCTAAAATAAAATACACTTAACTTTTTGGTAGGTAGGTTCTAGGTACTTCAAGACTTCAAAAGATAAAATACATACACATTTCCGAGAAGATACACTAAATACAGTAACCTCTTTTCTGTTCTGTGACAATAACTATGCATCTTTGACAAATTGTCAAATACTCGTCTCCTGTTCGACATTCAACTTTATAAAAATATAATATATTCTCACCTCTATTTTGTATATAATATCTTTGCATTCACATTTATACCCGTATTAATGGTTGTGCAAAATAACTGAGGATTTGTATAAAAATTGTCTGCATTAGCAACCGCTGTTGTGACAGAGAAACGATGGGAGACCAGCTGACCCTAAGGTCACTCAAATTATTGTACCGGTTAGCATTAGAAATGCGATGCCACAATTTGACATCACACATTATTTTAGTAAAAATAAAATTGTTTCGATTATTATTGTCTACCAGCTTTTGCCCGCGACTTCGTCCGCGTGGAATAGTTACTTTGGTGGTTTTATCTACAATGACGGACTCCGATACAGACTTTCATCCCCTATTTCAACCCCTTCAAACCTTTTTTTCAAGACAAAAGGTAGCCTATGTCCTTCTCCAAGGTCTAATCTAACTCTGTACCTTTCATCCAAATTGGTTCAACGGTTTAGGCGTGAAAGCGTAACAGATAGACAGTTACTTTCGCATTTATAATATTATTAGTGATTACTCTAGATGCCCACACATGATCATCAGATCAAATTCTTCCTACACTCTGAGCAATGAATTTGAAGCCAGTTGATATAATATAAAACAAAGTAGCTCCTCGCTACCTCCACGACTATTTATATCTTGACAATGGTCGGCGACATTCAGCGCACGCGCCGCGATGCATCCTAACTACACGTAACGACCACTTACGAATGCTTGATAGCTGACGACCGGCCGCTGCAGGAACCGAGCCATCACTCCAATGACATACGAGCGATGACATAACACTGAACTACCAATCAGAGAGAAACGAACTCTATTAGCAGTTAAACATAATGATGATGGAGCTGTATTGATTGATCGTAAGGTCACGTACTGTAGACACGTGACACTTGACCATAATCAGCGGTATATTGACAAGCTCAGTACTATAGACATTTGGAAAAGGACATGACCTGTGACTTGTGTGTTATAAATCCCTACTAATAACTGACTGCCTCGTTGGTCTAGCGGTCGCAAGTGCGACTGCTGAACGTGAGGTCCTGGGTTCGATCCCCCGGTCGGGCAAAGTGTTTTTGGGGTTTTGCGGTTTTCAGTAGAAGCCCGGAGTCTGGATTTGTGCCCGGTCGATGGCAATAGGCTCGCCCCCTATTACTTACATGGGACGTAAAACATAACGGCGATACGTGGGTGTACTATACACCTCTGCCAACCCTTCGGGTAATACAGGCGTGAGTTTATGTTATGTAATTTTATAAATGCGAAAATAACTTTGTCTGTCTGTCAGTGACGCTTTCACGCCTAAACCGCTGAACCGATTTTGATAAAACTTTGTACAGAGATAGTCTGAAACCTGGAGAAGGATTTAGGCTGCTTTTGTCCCGAAAAATATGGAATACGCGATAAACGACATACACGCGGACGAAGCCGTGAGCGACCTGTAGTATAGACATAATTAGCTTACGTAGGTTCCTCTACTACTTAAGTTGTTGGCAGTCTGCTGATACTGCGGTAGCTTGTTATACAACCTTATTTTTACTTTATACGAAAACCGAGACACCCCAAAAAGATTTTCATCAGAACTGCCTGAATATGTGTTTTTTTAGTAAATCTCCAAGTTACACCTTATATTAGTTTATGTCGCGTTAAGTTCTCTAAAAAAGTGTTAAATGCCTGAGATATGCTATGCAGGGGTTGTCTAATACACGGAAACTGATCGAGAGGACCGTCTCAAGCCTCAAGGTGTCTATTCCCGTCAACTGTTATGGGTAGAAAACTACAGAAACAAAATAGAAATTTATGAAAAAAAAAACTGGTGTAAAAAATATGTCAATCGATTCTCCTAGTAATTTTGAATAAACTAGTTTCAGGTCTTCTTCTCTCGTGTCAGCAAGAGCTATACGAAAACAGTTCATGCCGTGGTGAAAAGATTAGCCAGTCAGCAAGGTTGGTAGCGGGGCTGACTGCCCAGGGTGCGCCGGACGTACTTAAGTATCGTCACTCGTTGAGGCTCTTTTCATGTACCCCCAGTTTCAGGTTTAGTATATACTAAAACTAAGCTTGTATAGCCGTCTATCACACCCGCGATCCCAAGAAGGTTACCGCATAGGCGTACTTTCTTTCACCCAGAGGTCGCAGATGCGATATTAAGTATCGCTCGGCAAGAAAGTTTACATCAGAAGTGATCTTTTTATACCTATCGTAATTTAAAGCACTTTGCTCTCGTCGCATTCAGTTGTTAGGTAATGATTCCCTATAATTTTCAAGTGCATAAAAATGTTTTGTTGTCGAAGGCCCAGACTAATTTCGTGGTCAGCATGCCATCTTAGTTGAAGTTTTAGTTTCTCGGCTTTACTGAACACTAACAAAATATTCCGTTTTCAGGGCTCAGTACCAAAATGGTAAAAAAAGAATCCTTTGTGACTTCGTCCGTTCGTCTGTCTGTCTTTCTGGCACAGCTGCTTATTTCAGCAACTGCTGTCGACTTGAAAGGAGTAGATTTAAATAACTCTTGCCAAAGTGGGATTAATAGGTCAAGCAGGGTATTATTGCAAGGAGGATGCGCGACGATCTCCGGCCACCGTAGTGTGTGGCCTGCGGGCAGCGGGTTAGGGGACCCGTCGCCCGACCAGTAACAGGCCCGAGAAGGCGGCGCGCAGTGTTCCGTGCGCGCCTCTCAGGAGGACGTGGGGCAAGGACCCACAGAAGAAGAGGTCCGCCAGGGGCTGGCAGACCGAGGCCTGCCGGGGTCGCGGTGTATGCAGCTGCGAATCCCGCGACTCCGGCTTAGGGTCCGGAGAAGGAACATCGTGGGTTTTTAGCCGGTAAGAGTCCGGCATACCCCTTCGCCTTCCCCGGGCGAAGGGCATCCATGACGATATTACAAAGAAAAAAAAAAGTGTATTATTGCAAGGGCTTCATTTGCATATTATGAAATATCTTTTCATTTATTTTATGCCACATTGTTTTCGAGAGGCTCGTGGCTAATATTTGCGAGGTTAAGCTACGATTGCCGCGGTCAGTCCGTGGATGGGTGACCGTTCGTTACATATTGAGACCCCTCCGTGCCTCGAAGAACACGTTAAACCGTTGGTCCCGGGTGTCATATGAATACCTGTGACAGTCGTTACGGGTAGTCAGAAGCCCGAAAGTCTGACAACCGGTCTAATCTTAGGATATCGGCATTTACTCAGTAACTGGGTTGCGGAATTCTGATGGCAGACGCTCTGTTTAAAATACTGGTTTTCTGCCGCGTCTGGTTGGACTGGAAGTTACACCCAACATAATTGATAAAAGGCTAAGAGACGGAGAAGTAGTTTTCGACTTATAATGAAATATCTCTAAAAAAGACTGCCTCGTTGGTCTAGTGGTCGCAAGCGCGACTGCTGAGCGTGAGGTCCTGGGTTCGATCCCCAGGTCGGGTAAAGTGTCACTGGGTTTTTCCTTCTGGAATTTCTCTTTAGCAGTCCGGAGTCTGGATTTATGCCCGGTCGATGGCAATAGGCTCGCCCCCTATTATATGGGACGTAAACACAACGGCGAAATGTGGGTGTACTATACACCTCTGCCAACCCTTCGGGGAATACAGGCGTGAGTTTATTTATGTTACATCTAAAAAATACCACACATCTGAAACAATTAGGATTGACAGAGGTTTATGTACTAACTAGAACAGTTCTTTTGAAAACACCAAAAATCCTTTACAAATAAACTTAGTTACCTATTTATGCGGTTACATAAAAATTAAAATTTAACTAAATTGCCTGCTTATAACAGCATACTGCCACACTTTATAAAGAAAAAAAAACGCAGAGATTTACAGAATCAGAAAAAATAACAATATTATATTGTACGGAACCCTCGCCTCGGTGCGCTAATCAAACTCGCACTAGCCCAGTTTTATAAATGCAGAGTAGTAGAGTTACAGAATGCACCCGAGCGACGGATGCATTAGCACAAATTAACGTTTTTACGAGCGGCGCATGATTGTGCATTGTGGACTAATGTGTGCATAACCACTCGACAATCAGCCAAAGAGCGCTCTGACAAACTAATGTAACATTACTGTAACGTGATAGCTGCTCATTTTCAATCTAGTACAATGGTTGCGTTAGCTGACTTAGCAGGACAAACAACACTAAACAAGGTTGAAATTATTAATTTATACTAGCTTAGTTTTAGTATATACTAAACCTGAAACTAGTTTGTTCAGAATCACTAGGAGAACCGATTGACATATTTTTTACAACACTTTTTTTTTTCATTCAATTTTTTTTCAGTAGTTTTCGACCCATAACAGTTGACGGGAATGGACACCTGGGGCTGCAGTCTCGACATGAGATAGCGATCGGTAAGCTTACGAAAAACGGTATTCATAGTGCAGAATTCTTACAGGGAAATGATGCCTGTTGAAAAATCTCCCAAAATTTTAAGGAAGATTGGTAAAGATGATTTTATCATAATAAATATTAAAAAATATAAAAATATAAATAAATTACATAAAACTATAATTACAACACCTATTTTACATTGAAATTATATTTCTTTACCGTTTGAAGTACAAAATACCTTATAAATGGACATACAAGTTTCATTCCTTGCAACACTAGCAAATGTCACAGTATTTGTCAATTGTCACTTTGTTGTTATGTGTCATGTGCTCTTTTTTGTGAATTTTAATTATTGAAAATTGTTGTAGTTTAGTTATTAGACAAAACAGACAATGGGTGATAGTCACACCGACTCATATATATAAAATTTCATTTCATTTCACGGCAGCACGCGGGTGCGTTGTCGTAGAATGTAAGAAAGTAAGTAGGTATCTTCAACACCTATTGTAAGAGTCTATGGGCGCTTTAAAGGGGAATGCCCATCAGCCACATAAAAAAATGCCTGAAATGAACAACAATGAAATATACGCCAAATTGCACTATAAGTCGTAGGGAACCCATATCATTTTCAATAATTACAAAAAAACTCGGCAAAACTTGTTCCAAACATCTTTTTCTAAAATATAGGTTAAGTCAAGGTTTAAGATTATTACGCAATAATTAATAAACAAAACTGCATTTAAATGTTTTAATCATCATTAAAAACCACTAACACATCATCAAGAAACTGTGCAGGAGGATTGATATTGGGTTGGTACCGGGCCCATGCTAAGTACCATATTATTGACATAGTATGGGCACAGGTACCAACTGTTCGCCGTCCCACGAGGCAGTTACAATAGCGATGCTGTAAAGCCCTTATCCCTGATAAGGAATTGTTAATTATTATATAAACAAAATATATTTTTTGAGAAATATGTCTGCTTTGTATTTTTCCTCGAAGTAAAAAGCAATTACCCGGAAGAGATAAATACTAATTCGTTATCCAGTTCCCTACATATTTCAATCTTATAAATACCATTCGCTCGTGTGTGCTCGCCATAGTATGAGCGAGCCTGTTTTATTTGGTACGTACCACATGCCAACAAAACCATTTCGCTGTATGTCAGTTGTGGGAAATCAGCAACATTGTTAGGATTTATATTAATGCTTTGGAATTGCGCTCTGCGACGATTCAAATTATTTGTGATCACATAATCAGCTAGTATATTTTCTGTATACATATTCTGATGTATTATTTGCAAAATATCAACAGCATCTGGCCTGTCAACTATTCTAGTATAAAACCTATTAATTAATGCTGCTGCTATAGAGAAATCTACCATTAAATGTCTCGAAGCTCTATTAAAAAAATCTTGGCGAAATAATTTGAATTGCTGCTTGAATATTCCATTTACGGCTTCCACAACCCAGCGGCAAATAGTAACTCTTCGGCTTTTATTAGCTTCCAGAGTGGATAATTGAATTTCATTTACTTGCAGTGTTGATGGCATGTGAACACTATAATTGCAAGATTGCAAAAGTGGAATGGAATCCCTGAACCCTCTATCAAGAATGAATACGTCACCATCCTGAAAATATTGTCTCAATGGCTTACTGGGTTCATCAAATTCACTAATCATTATCTGAGCATCGGAAGTTGTTGCTGGATAAGGGCCTAACACATCGATTATATAGCCATCGGAGCAAACAAGCAAAAATGGCTTCACAAGGTTTCGATATTTGTGAAGAGAATATGTCTCTTTTTGGTACAAATAGTTGGAGCTTTTTTGTACATAGATATATGTTCCATCAATAATTACGACAGGCTTCCTTATTCCGTCGACTTCGCCAAACAGCCCATTTGGTAGAACAAGGTTTCTTGCTGCTATTTGTTCTCTTGTTATATGTCCAATTCCAAGGTTCATAGGAACAAAATCTTGATGCAGTTTTTCCCTTGCTTTAGCCATTAGACGTTCCAGAGTACTTCTCGGTATTTGTAGAAGAGATGATAATCTTTCATCAGAATCTCCAGTTCTCAATTTCATCAGGTAAGCTCCAAGGGCAGTAGAACCTCTATGCATTTGCGCCAATCGGGGCACCTCTCCCATTAGAGTACCAAAACTATTTCTACTCATTCCTAAAAAGTACCACACCATATGTTCTTCCATTAAGTGTATATTTTCGAAGTCCAAAGCACGACATTCATAATTCACAAATGATGCAAAGTCTTCAATGTGGTCCACAGTGAATTCATGATTCATATCTTCCAAAGCAGGGAGTTCATGCCAAAAGTCACTATTCAAATGATGACTACATATTTTTGAATTCTTTGGTATATAAAACTTGTAGTCCTTGAAGAGCCACACCCTTAATGAAAGTGGTACCACATGTCTATCAATCATATTACATCCTGGATAGAAACAATGACTTTGAGTATCAACTGCTCTTCCGTAATTAGGTAACAGTACGCTGGATCTTATTTGAGGAGGTTCTTCATGTAGAGGTATATTCAAACTACCTGCCTGACTGGGTACCGGACTCGGGCTTGGTGAAGGAGTAGTAGGGGGTGAGGTAGCCCGGCTGCATCGTTGCCAACATGGGTGGCAGATCAAATCCGAAGAACGTAGCTGCAAGCAAAATGAAAAGTAAAAGTTGGTTTTGTTTTACTTCAAGCTCGATGAACGAAAACCTATGCATAAAAAAGTACTCTGTGATAAGTTTTTAAAAGACATGATAGTGACGTTATTTGCACGGGATAAGAGGGAATTACACAGAATTAGGGCAGAGGAATGAACTTACCTGGCGTGGTTGGATTCTGTGTGCTACTACATTCATTATGTGCCTCTCACGATCACTGCTATTTCTTACAACATGTGATCGTTGTCGTAGAACAGACTGTCCACAGCAAACGCACACATGTTGGTGGCCTACTTGTCTACCTGGCCGGCTGGTTCCAGGTGTCTCGGTGATAGTGTGAACCGCTAATCTAAGACATGCATCACAAACAACACTACCTGGTTCAACCTGTGAGAAAGAACAAAAAACAATGTACTAATTGTTCAATGTCAGTGCGTTCAGTTCAATATAATTATTCACAAAAACTATGGAATGAATATACTTACAGCTAATGGTGTTATCCATGCCTGTATTAAACGACGTACTTCATCATTTTGCTCTGATACGACATTACGTCTCATCGCTGTAAGATCGAGATAGCAATTAACACAGTGTACGTTTCCATCCATTTTTAAATGTACACGGTGTAAGAGTCCAAAACAATAGCAGAGTCGTATAAAAAGCAGGTCCAGGTCCGTCGTCAAAAAGCCGAGTCGTCGTCAAGGCGGGTTCAATCTAAGTCGAGTTCGAAAAGGGGTAACGTGTGCAGAAGTAAAATCAAAATCCTTAAAAATGGCCAAAGTCGTCGTTATTATATCCTATTAAGTTATACTCAAGTCGCAAACGCAAAATGTGAATCGATCAATTCAAAACCACAATTCAACGGAAAAATGAAATGCAGTAATCAATATCAAACTGTCAGTAAGGCAAAGGACATGTTATCCATGCAGCCTACGATACTTTTTCTTATTTGAAAACTAGCTGTACCCGCATGCGTTGCAATGCACTTTTTCCTACTTACTACCTACCTACTACCTACCTACTACCTACCTACTACCTACCTACTACCTACCTACTACCTACCTACTACCTACCTACTACCTACCTACTACCTACCTACTACCTACCTACTACCTACCTACTACCTACCTACTACCTACCTACTACCTACCTACTACCTACCTACTACCTACCTACTACCTACCTACTACCTACCTACTACCTACCTACTACCTACCTACTACCTACCTACTACCTACCTACTACCTACCTACTACCTACCTACTACCTACCTACTAACTACCTACTACCTACCTACTACCTACCTACTACCTACCTACTACCTACCTACTACCTACCTACTACCTACCTACTACCTACCTACTACCTACCTACTACCTACCTACTACCTACCTACTACCTACCTACTACCTACCTACTACCTACCTACTACCTACCTACTACCTACCTACTACCTACCTACTACCTACCTACTACCTACCTACTACCTACCTACTACCTACCTACTACCTACCTACTACCTACCTACTACCTACCTACTACCTACCTACTACCTACCTACTACCTACCTACTACCTACCTACTACCTACCTACTACCTACCTACTACCTACCTACTACCTACCTACTACCTACCTACTACCTACCTACTACCTACCTACTACCTACCTACTACCTACCTACATGATGTCGAACGGGATAAAAAGTATCCTATGTCCTTCTCCTGGCTCTAAACTACCTCCCTGCCAATTTTCAGCTAAATCGGTTCAGCCGTTCTTGAGTTATAAGTGAAGTAACTAACACGACTTTCTTTTATATATATAGATAATTTTATTTTAATTAATATTGACATGCATATAATATTACTTTCATTAGATAAACGTTATAATTAGGTCGAATTATTCTAAATGAACGATAACTGTGCAATAATTCTATAAAATACTTCGATAAATTATTTGAAAATTCTTGTTTGGCTGAATGTCGATTACACATGTCAGATTAAACACAGTTGTCCATTAAAAAATAAGAATGAATTAGACGGATATCAAGCGAAATATTTTAAAGATCGTTATATTTTCCTCCTACGTTTACAAACTTGAGAATTATTCATTATGCATATTTAATTCTAATTAGAATTAAGGACTATTCGTATTTTCTGTCCATTTCAGGCATTTTATGGGCGTTCCCCTTTAAACTGTTGGTGTCGGACTGCAGTCGTGCGGTGCAGCGGTGTGCGGATGGGCGGCTTGTGTTGTCTGTACCGTGCACGCACGGCGGCAGTACGGAGTAAGCACTGCTCTCTCGTCTCATCAACTGTATACAAAAACACAACCACCCGTCCGCAGCACTACATCCGCACCGCTGCGGCACGGGGTCAGAGGGTCGTCTTGGGGGCGGAGGTCCGACACCAACCGTCTAAATTTAAAGCGCCCTATAGTGTCGTTTGTTGTACACTTTTTACCTTAATAATGTTTACTTATGAATTCATGTTTTAGACGTGGACGTACAACACGTCCTTCAAGTAACCATATAGAAGTGTTGCTGGCTAAATAAGATGCTCGACCGTTTTTAGCCAGAAGATGATTTACTGTTCATCAAGGAAAGGTGAATTTTGAGTTGGCGTGGAAGGAAGTTGCTGCAGAGCTGAACAACATTTGAAACGACTCAATAAAATAAAATAAAATAAACAGAGGCACTGGCTTGTGATTTCGTGGAAAATCGTTGAAGAGATGGTCGCAGTTCATTTTGGTTGCTAATAAACGTTATTTTTTAAATTATTTTTTTATTGATGAGCTTGTTAAGCATCTCTTTTGATACCCGATAAAGCCTGAGACTACTGCTACAACTACAACATCTTTTATGCAGATTAACGTTTATTTTCAAATAAAAAATCTCTCGCACAACTTATCGATCGTAATGAATACTTTGCGGGCTTTCCAATTTGCTCGCAAAGTTATTCGCTAAAATGACGTTAAATCGTAAACTTGACAGTTGAATTCGCTACGTTTCCGACAAAAATCAATAAAAAAATTGTCATTATGACTTAAATAGTGATGTGCCGAGATGGCCATATATGGTATTTGATTAAATTAGTACTCGTTAAAAAGAGAATCGATTCAAAACTCGAGTCACTGACTCGAATCTAGATGTGAGTACTGCGTCAGGTACTCAAGTACTTCATAGGATTCGACTACTCTAATGTTTCTCACTTCCAAAAACACAAGCAAAAATACAAAATATGGGTCAATAAAATACAAATCAGTTTTATTGATCAGTCAATAAAAATAAAAAAAACGTAAACATTTTAAATATCCACTAAATAATTAGAAATCATATTACTTACTGTCTGATATACTGTATAACCATAAACATGTTATTCTCATTTTGTGTTCTAGGGGCCAAAATTACAAAAAAAGCAAATGTACGATACTCATTTCCATTGTCCCAACACTTAACAGATCAATCGCTTCAAAACGAATGTCACTTTAATGTTAATATACAAATATACAAGGTTAGTTGGAATGGGGGTACCTCTACTAATCCGCATGCAACTTAAAGTATCACTGATGACAGTTTTAAAGCAAGTGTTAAAATTTAAAGATTCGATCATTTTCATTTCCATGTAAAATGATTTTATTTTAGTTTTTTCAAAAATTCAACATTCCTGCTTCAGTTACGAAATTAGAAAAAGGAGCTTCTATTTGGTGACCCCGAATATGACCTAAGATGTTTCCCTCCCAGCTGACCATAACTGAGGATAGATAGATTTTAGCGTATTTTTATGAAATTTTTGAATAACTATTTATTTACTATTGACTTTTAGGGAAATTGGTAGAACAAAAGTTATTCATTATTATGTGTACTTTAACACCCTTTCGGATTAGTAACCACCAATAATTCTTAAAATGCAACTTGACAATCAAACTCTCGCGATCACAACAACAACCTGTATTTTTCGGAAGAGGGGTTCCGAACTCCCGACGAATTGACTTTATGAGCAACAACGTAAGGTCGCGATTTAAGTACTCGGTTCAGTATTCGCGTACCTACTATGAATACTCGAAATCTTTACTCGAGTTGTGAGCATTCGAATACTTCAATTCTATAACTCGAGGACACAATCACCTATCTATAGTTTAACTGACTCGATACATCACTATCACTTTACCACCGATTTCGGTCGTTAAGTGATAGCGATACATGTCGAGACTGCAGCCCCTGGAGGCTTGATACGGTCCTTTCGGTCAGTTTCCGTGTATTAGACAACCCCTGCATAGCACATCTCAGGCAATTCACACTTTTTTAGGGAACTTAACGCGACATAAACTAAGGTGTAACTTGGAGATTTACTAAAAAAAAAAACACATACTCAGGCAGCTCTCATGAAAATCTTGTTGGGGTGTCTCGATTTTCGTCTAAAGTAAAAATAAGGTTGTATACTCTTTATCACACACCAGGTTAACAAAAACAATGAAAAACTATTTAATTACAAAAAATGTACAGTGGGCAGTCTTATCGCACAAGGCGATATTTAATGGTAACAGCTCTATGCACTGAGGGCTAGCACTAATGACACTACTCACAAACTGTTTCAATGATTCCTAGATACTCGTACATAATAATACCAAACTAATACCTATTTTCTCGTCTTTACAGATGTGCATCAAGTAGTAACAATTTGCTTGGTGATAGGATACAGTCCGACTGGCTAGCTACCACCTGAACATCAAGCCTCGTCCCCACTAGGAACATTTGTCGAGCGACATGTGTCCCCGGTGACATCGGGCGATGTCGCGGCGACGTCGGACGACATCGCCGCGACATTGTTGAAACTGTTCCTTGTCGCACAGTCGATGGAGTGAAGCCTCGTCCCCACTAAGAACATTTGTCGAGCGACATGTGTCCCCGGTGACATCGAGCGACGTGGGGCGATGTAAGGCGACATCGCCGGATGTCTCCGGGGACACATGTCGCTCGACAAATGTTCCTAGTGGGGACGAAGCTTTAAAGTCATAGCGCCAAGCAGTTTACCATGTTCTGTCGTACCTATAGGTTATACGTGGTATATAAGGGCACAGTCTATCTATATCTTACTCCTTACAGTCGGTCAACGTAGAACATTGTCGCAGAGCAATTGTGTGGGGGGTTGCGGGGTGAAGGAGCGGAGGTTATGTCCCGAGTAGTCATACTGCATACTTGGGACATATCCTCCGCCCCTATATAATTTTGACATTTCTTATGACCTGTCAAATGTATGGGCGTTCACCCACTGTATGTAGTAAGTAGGTACACTGTGTATGGGGATGGTATATCCCGTGACGGGATATAAGGTACACCCACTGTATCTTTGTTAGTAAATGTTTTCCTAAAGAAAAAGAAACATAGACTTAAACTAAACACTTAAATCCATCGTAAATTCTCATTAGTTTCGACTTTTCTTCGCAGCAAAACTGTCTGTCCATCAGACACCGTGTGCACCGTAACATACAGTTTCGTAGTCAACAGCGCTATTTGTAAGTTTCAGGTTACGGGAGAAATGTGTTGTCCAATCTCGCTTGACATTAGTTAAGCACAACAAATAAATTCAGAAGCTCCACATCAAACAACACGCGTTAGTAAGCTGACAGCAAGTTATCGTTAACAGGTAACCCTACCTGAAGACTGCAGTGGCGAGTGCAGGCCCTTAATATTCAGTGCATTGGAATCCACTACTGATTATAAACTCCTCCAAAAAGATGGATTGTTTACAGCACATAGCTGAACCGTCTCGCACCGGGGTGTTAGGTACTGCTGCCCAACCTGAGTAGGTACCTTAAAGGTGGATCCACACAGCCCTTGTGAGCGCAGGCCTTTGTGATCGGCAGTCGCAACAAAGCCGGCGGCCATATTGCTGCCGAGGCTGCCGGCAGTGGGGAGGCAGTGCGTTCGCGGCTAACAATTAGTGCTAGTGTCGTTTGTTTTCGATAACTGGGAATCGATTCAGAGCCGCGCTTGCCGGCGCCTACCGGCGGCTACTCTGGCGGCTTTGCTTACTGTCAAACCACCGGCAGTGCCGCCGGGCTGTGTGGATCCACCATGAGGCTGACACGATGTATGGTTTCAAACCAACCAAAATCAAAAAGCAAAAGCCTCGATCAGCGTGCCGTTGTCCTAGGACTCTTGGACTTGACTGTGCTGTGTGCATTCTATTACATCCCAGACTACGCTAAACTATTTTGCTAAATAGTAAGGCATATTGCGTCACAAGTTATAACTATATATTAAGACATTCACACTAGATACCCAGCAAGTTATTTCCCGGCGATCCGTCGGGCGACTGACGGGGTACACCGTACAAGTGAGGCGGGGCGGGGACCGGAAAATCATACGATATAGCTCTGAAAATCGCTCAAGTTTATCGCGTACAGCATGCCAATACTTTATAGCATAGCGTTGTGTGAACGTGTCCATATCAAATGTATGCTGAGCGATATCGTTGTACTATACAATATTTGCTACATATTATAGCGTAGTCTGATTTTTATACATTGTTTGCAAACTACACGCGTTATTTGATATTTTACTGTTGTTCGGAGTAGCCCTTTTTTACGTTATGTGCCATGCACCGCTAGTCTGTAACAACGACCCGACGTTGATATGTTCCGGCATAAGAACGTACCGTGTCGTCCTCTGTTTGTCTACCCGAAACTTAAACACGCGTCAGCTTTCAAAATGTTTTGAGAATGACGCACAGATGGAATACTGTCGAGTCCGTGTCAATTTAACTATCAACGGAAGAATACGAGGAATAACATCTGTTGTCTCGTGTTACTTACACACTGTTGTTAATAACAAAAGGCCGTAGGATCTCAAAACATGATAACATTACGCATAATTATGATTTTGGTGGGAATTAAACCACAAAAATGTAACCATAGGTCACCAACAATAAACCTTTTTGAGTTGTGACTTGTGTCCTACCTAGGGTTACCATTTCGAAATTTGAAAAGTCCTAAGAAAACGCTGGACGTTTGTCAAAAAGTCCGGACATTTACAAAAAAGTCCAGACATAATAGTCACAAAATGAAATAATTGATAGTTTTAAGTTGAGATGAGACTGATTAAATAGTTGCTTAGTTGTATATAGTTTAAAAAGATTGGAGACTGATTTAATGCTTAAAATATGTTTTATTTTTAAGTAATTCAATGCGAAAATTAAACATTCATTAAAAAAACCCATCTAAGTCAAAAATCCGGACAAATTAAAAAGCTGGGCAAAGTCCGGATGGAAGGCTGAAAGTCCGGACATGTCCGGATAAATCCGGACGGATGGTAACCCTAGTCCTACCTAACTCAGTTCAATGCTGATAATTTCATTCGCATCTGGCCATCGAGTCTGGCCGACAGCCACGCACTCGAAGAAACTCTACAAACATGAAAATTTAATATTTAAGTAAAATCAAAAATGTCATAACGTGGCAGCTGACCTGTGACCTGAGGCTTCGACCTCGCGCATGCGCACAGCGACTCACGCAACGTTCTTTGGCGCCGACGCTGCCTTGGCGTATGATTCGTGCAAATTCAAATTGAATGCAGAAAGTGTTTATATCAAGATTTACTAACAATTCAGAACAGATTCCCATACCTACTTAGAAAGCTTATTTGAGGAAGATTAATGAATGTTGTAATCTTCTACTCTCGTGTCGGTACGAGTACGAGCTATACGATAATAGTTAATGTCGTGGTGAAAAGACTCGCCAGTCAGCCAGGTTTGCAACGGGAATGACTGCCCAGAGTGTGCCGGACGTACTTAAATACCTATCGTTACTCGTGGAGGCTCTTTTTATACACACCTTCTGTGTGAATATGCAAGTATACAGCTAGTGGCTACCTGGCTGCAATTTATGATGCGAGATCAAAAGTAAAAAAACAAAGTCAATATCGATAGACTTCCGAAGACATTCAGTAAAATAAAAATTGCACTAGTCACTTCTATTAATGAATATGTTATGTTTTCCAGTATTTATATTACCGAAACAAAAGCTAATAGGGCGATCTAATTTATTTTGATTTTCTGCAAGTCATCCTAAATGGGCCGGAGGCATGTAGGACGAGTTGATGAATTACCCACTTCTTTTGTTTTTGATAAGTAAGATAATGTTAAGATAGTTTTCCCTGAAAAAGGCAACTAAGATTATGAGACCTATTTTTATTTTGTAATACAAAATAAATATCTTTGAAACATTACAAGTTGAGAGACTCGCGTTTTTGCTGCACATTGATCTACTAACGGTTTTGTAATCAGAAACTCTGCGTAGGCGCATTAATTTACAAAGGAAACAATCTCTAATCCTTTTGCTAAGCTAGCGGCTCAAGCTTAAACATTGTTAGCATTAGGATATCGATATTTCTCGTAATTGGGTTATGGATAAGATGGCGGCCGCTGCGTTCAATATACAGCTACTCCAATGTTTTAGACACCATAGTCGCCTGCGCAGTGAAGTTCACTGTTCACGCGCACGCACCAGTCACAGCCACCAGGTGACACCCGACACAGCGGCTAGTGTTACTGCATCTATTAACATACCACGACACGGCGCGCACGCACCAGCCACAGCCACCAGGTGACACCCGACACAGCGGCTAGTGTTACTGCATCTATTAAGATACCACGACACGGCGCGCACGCACCAGACACAGCCACCAGGTGACACCCGACACAGCGGATAGTGTTACTGCATCTATTAAGATACCACGACACGGCGCGCACGCACCAGCCACAGCCACCAGGTGACACCCGACACAGCGGATAGTGTTACTGCATCTATTAAGATACGACGACACGGCGCGCACGCACCAGCCACCAGGTGACACCCGACACAGCGGCTAGTGTTACTGCATCTATTAAGATACGACGACACGGCGCGCACGCACCAGACACCAGGTGACACCCGACACAGCGGCTAGTGTTACTGCATCTATTAAGATACGACGACACGGCGCGCACGCACCAGACACCAGGTGACACCCGACACAGCGGCTAGTGTTACTGCATCTATTAAGATACGACGACACGGCGCGCACGCACCAGCCACCAGGTGACACCCGACACAGCGGCTAGTGTTACTGCATCTATTAAGATACGACGACACGGCGCGCACGCACCAGACACCAGGTGACACCCGACACAGCGGCTAGTGTTACTGCATCTATTAAGATACGACGACACGGCGCGCACGCACCAGCCACCAGGTGACACCCGACACAGCGGCTAGTGTTACTGCATCTATTAAGATACGACGACACGGCGCGCACGCACCAGACACCAGGTGACACCCGACACAGCGGCTAGTGTTACTGCATCTATTAAGATACGACGACACGGCGCGCACGCACCAGCCACAGCCACCAGGTGACACCCGACACAGCGGCTAGTGTTACTGCATCTATTAACATACCACGACACGGCGCGCACGCACCAGCCACAGCCACCAGGTGACACCCGACACAGCGGCTAGTGTTACTGCATCTATTAAGATACGACGACACGGCGCGCACGCACCAGCCACCAGGTGACACCCGACACAGCGGCTAGTGTTACTGCATCTATTAAGATACGACGACACGGCGCGCACGCACCAGACACCAGGTGACACCCGACACAGCGGCTAGTGTTACTGCATCTATTAACATACCACGACACGGCGCGCACGCACCAGACACCAGGTGACACCCGACACAGCGGCTAGTGTTACTGCATCTATTAAGATACGACGACACGGCGCGCACGCACCAGACACCAGGTGACACCCGACACAGCGGCTAGTGTTACTGCATCTATTAAGATACGACGACACGGCGCGCACGCACCAGCCACAGCCACCAGGTGACACCCGACACAGCGGATAGTGTTACTGCACCTATTAAGATACCACGACACGGCGCGCACGCACCAGCCACAGCCACCAGGTGACACCCGACACAGCGGCTAGTGTTACTGCATCTATTAAGATACGACGACACGGCGCGCACGCACCAGACACCAGGTGACACCCGACACAGCGGCTAGTGTTACTGCATCTATTAAGATACGACGACACGGCGCGCACGCACCAGCCACAGCCACCAGGTGACACCCGACACAGCGGATAGTGTTACTGCACCTATTAAGATACCACGACACGGCGCGCACGCACCAGCCACAGCCACCAGGTGACACCCGACACAGCGGCTAGTGTTACTGCACCTATTAAGATACCACGACACGGCGCGCACGCACCAGCCACAGCCACCAGGTGACACCCGACACAGCGGATAGTGTTACTGCACCTATTAAGATACCACGACACGGCGCGCACGCACCAGCCACAGCCACCAGGTGACACCCGACACAGCGGCTAGTGTTACTGCACCTATTAAGATACCACGACACGGCGCGCACGCACCAGCCACAGCCACCAGGTGACACCCGACACAGCGGCTAGTGTTACTGCACCTATTAAGATACCACGACACGGCGCGCACGCACCAGCCACAGCCACCAGGTGACACCCGACACAGCGGCTAGTGTTACTGCATCTATTAACATACCACGACACGGCGCGCACGCACCAGCCACCAGGTGACACCCGACACAGCGGCTAGTGTTACTGCACCTATTAAGATACAACGACACGGCGCGCACGCACCAGACACCAGGTGACACCCGACACAGCGGCTAGTGTTACTGCACCTATTAAGATACGACGACACGGCGCGCACGCACCAGCCACAGCCACCAGGTGACACCCGACACAGCGGATAGTGTTACTGCACCTATTAAGATACCACGACACGGCGCGCACGCACCAGCCACAGCCACCAGGTGACACCCGACACAGCGGCTAGTGTTACTGCACCTATTAAGATACCACGACACGGCGCGCACGCACCAGCCACAGCCACCAGGTGACACCCGACACAGCGGCTAGTGTTACTGCACCTATTAAGATACCACGACACGGCGCGCACGCACCAGCCACAGCCACCAGGTGACACCCGACACAGCGGCTAGTGTTACTGCACCTATTAAGATACCACGACACGGCGCGCACGCACCAGCCACAGCCACCAGGTGACACCCGACACAGCGGCTAGTGTTACTGCACCTATTAAGATACCACGACACGGCGCGCACGCACCAGCCACAGCCACCAGGTGACACCCGACACAGCGGCTAGTGTTACTGCATCTATTAAGATACGACGACACGGCGCGCACGCACCAGCCACAGCCACCAGGTGACACCCGACACAGCGGCTAGTGTTACTGCACCTATTAAGATACCACGACACGGCGCGCACGCACCAGCCACAGCCACCAGGTGACACCCGACACAGCGGCTAGTGTTACTGCACCTATTAAGATACCACGACACGGCGCGCACGCACCAGCCACAGCCACCAGGTGACACCCGACACAGCGGCTAGTGTTACTGCATCTATTAAGATACCACGACACGGCGCGCACGCACCAGCCACAGCCACCAGGTGACACCCGACACAGCGGATAGTGTTACTGCACCTATTAAGATACCACGACACGGCGCGCACGCACCAGCCACAGCCACCAGGTGACACCCGACACAGCGGCTAGTGTTACTGCATCTATTAAGATACCACGACACGGTGCGCACGCACCAGACACAGCCACCAGGTGACACCCGACACAGCGGATAGTGTTACTGCACCTATTAAGGTTATTCATAACAAGCCTGCACGGCAGTACATAACACTATGTTGTGTACAAACAGTTCCACTGCTACCGCTCTGTATTTTGATGTGTTGGTACTTGCTCGTATTGTTAATACCGCTGTATTTACAAACTATATACTAAGTTACTTGTGGCTATGTTTTATTTTTCAATGATAATCATGACACTACCGTGTATATCTTGTAATACATTATACATATTATCAAGCTGTTGAATGTGGACCAGTTCTGCAAACCGCTCAAGCGATACTCATCTTCAGTCTTACCATTCCAAATGACCTTTGTTTAACTGATTTTTATTATTTCTGTATATAAACCTGTTACATACAAGCTTAGTTTTAGTATATACTAAACCTGAAACTAGTTTGTTCAGAATCACTAGGAGAATCGATTGACATATTTTTTACACCAAATTTTTTTTTTCATAAATATCATTTTTGTTTCAGTAGGTTTCTACGCATACTCGTAACAGTTGACGGGAATAGACACCTTGAGGCTTGAGATGGTCCGCTCGGTCAGTTTCCGTGTGTTAGACAACCCCTGCATAGCACATCTCAGGCATTTCACACTTTACTAGGGAACTTAACGCGACATAAACTACGGTGTAACTTAGAGATTTATTAAAAAAACACATTCAGGAAGTTCTGATAAAAGTCTTTTTGGGGTGTCTCGGTTTTTGTATGTACTAAAAATAACGTTGTATAAACACTTTTACAAGTCAATTTTATATGCTTTTTTAAGACCAGATGGCGCCGGCATTTCCTGTTTAACTAGCTCTGAGAAGAAAACCAGAAACAAAATCAGAGGTCAAGGTCTCTTTTAAAGTCCAGACATTGTGGTATATATATCTATATACTACGCGAGTGTAACAATGTACGGCAACGTCTGGAACGGCTTTTTGAGGAAAGGCAGTTTTGAGTTGACCTGTCCCAATTATTTTGGGGTCTGCTACCAATCTAACCAGAGGGCCTACTCCCTAAGTCCGTCAACGAAGTTAGTCGCCCGTCCGAAAGTAGCCCGAAACGTAGGAGTGAACAAAACAAGTGTCAAGTTCAACTTTTCAGACGGGCAAAAACACATCGGTAGTAGGGACAACTGTCAAATCGTGTTGTCATTCATTCTTAGTTCGGGCCCCGAAATAATCGTATGTTCGTAGGTGATAGGGAGTAGGAAACGCTCGTAACTAAGGCCGAAACCACGGACTTCGTGCTCAGGGAGTAGACCCCCAGATACGACTCAATACCAGTAGGTCGCATCTGGTTACCTATTTTTCATGGAGCGACAGCGTCGTTTGAATTTCGCAACCTAATTTCTAAGAATACTGGTGTATCCTTATGCTCACAAGCAGTTCTCTTGAAGGATAAAGCAATGTTATTTTAGCTAAAGCCGTTCAGCTTAGCAAACGGATTACAAGTACAGATAGCTCTTTTGTATGCAGAGGTACGTGTGCGTTTGTTAACAGTTAGTCAGATTACAGTTTCTCCGTAAGTATGTATCTGCAGTGAGTCAGTGAGTCAACCGCAGATTATCTAACACTGGTTCATATAAACAGACCACAGAAACAGATCAACACAGAAACCACAGAGAACTGTTGAACAACACTCACTGAACTAACTAGTAATGATGATCAGTGGTAGTTGTACCACCCGGTGCTGTTTTATGATGAACACACTTAGTTGAAGGATCATAGTAGATGGTAAGTAAGAAAAATAAGCACCTATCTGCTTTTAAAAATACAACATTCAGATAATAAGACGCGGGCATCAACAATGTTTTCTAGTACGTAACGTGACCATACGTCCCGCTTTGAGAGGGACAGTCCCGCTTTTGAGCTGTGCCTGTGTCCCGCTGTCCCCAAAAGCACGTAAATGTCCCGCTTTGAAAAAAAGCAATCCGTGGAAATGAATTAAACATAAAACAGGCGCGTATTTATTAATTGCATCGGAAAACATTTTGCTAACCAAGTAACATCAACAAGTCATGCCAACATTATCACATATTATTCTGTATGTTTAAGTTTTTATGACTCACAATGTTTACGAAAAATTTTTTTTAACCCTTACTTTAAACCTTGACAAATGGACTTTACGAAATCTTTATTTTGCCAACAATAGAAATAAGTATATCTACTATAAAAAAAAGAAAGGTTTGTTTCCGAATCTTGTACACTTTGCAATAAATCTTACACACAGGGACCTCCTTTTAAGTAAAGAATATACCTGTGCTAAGATGCCCCGTTCTTGAATATTAAATATTAACATATGCACATTCATTGTATAAACTAAAGCTGGTAATTATTTAAAGCAAATTTCTCTTCCGCGTAACATATCAGGCCAGCCTACGAGACTACACGTCCATTTTTTTTTTGTAAATTTTCTTTGTACTTAATTATGTTGTGTTTTATTCTTATAACAAAATATTATTGCAGGCGTCCCGCTCTGAGGTAAAAAAAGAATGGTCACGTTAGTCATACGTCATACTCTCTTATTTACTTTACCAGGGGGTATTAACGTCACATTTGGTGAATCATGTTTCGTTTCATATTCGTAATCATAAACTGCGTGTGGACTGCACATCCAGTCGGCAGTTGTTCTGGCTGTTGCATAATTTGCAGTCGCAGTTGTCTGTGCAGTCAACGAATGCAGTTCTGTGTGGTGCCGGATGTAAAGAATAGCACTACCCCATCTCTTCCCACGGGTGTCGTAAAATGCGACTAAGGGATTCACTAGAGGATGGGCAGCAGCGTTCTCTGAGTACTTCAACAACGATACTGCGATCGCCAACCCAAGCGTGGCGATTATGGCAAACCCCCCTCAACTGAATGATGATGTTGATGATGATGTGCAGTCAACTTACAGTTTATAATTACGGATATAGGCCACCTTGGTCTACGACATCATTGCTGGTCATAGACCCCAGCTTGTGCATACGTGACATGACCAAACTACGTCAGTGTTACGTTGTAACTGTTCAGACAATAATCTGAGGTTTGATAGCAATCTTCAAGTTCACGTAATACATAGTCGCGGAGACCGCCCCGGAAGATATGTTCGTCTTTTAACGGGTCATTTACCAAAAGTCGGCGCAGACGCAGACATCAGACGAGACGTGACTCGCGTCTCGCGTGGCTGCGGGTAATCCCAGCCAATCCCAGGTGATCTCGAGTGCACACGTACAATAATTTGATACAGCCCGTGATTAGCCGTTATGTGCGAGCAATGATCCTTACTGCGGAACATACGGTATCTACATATACCTAGACAACTTATCGTAACTTTTCACTGAACTCTGTTTTACCCGTAGAATGCTATTTTAAATCGTGGAGCCAGAAGCTCCAGAAGTTTCTTCTGGCGAAACGCATTCAGGCGTCTGTAGACAAAATGGCAATCGATGGTCGCCATAGAATAGATACGCCAATTAAATGTATGTAAATGACATAACAGATCGCTTGACCGGTCGAAGTCTTATGTCAATCCAGTACATCTCAATGTCGTTTTTATTCTGTAGCGAACATCGATTGTCATTTGTTTACAGGGGGGAACGCTTGAAAATTTTCTTGCGTGCTTTATATTTCATGCGTATGAAAATTATGATAATAGTTTTAATGAAACCGACAACGAACCTTTGCAAACTAATGATATCGACACCTCTCCTCTTATTTAAGAAGTAAATAGTTAGAAGACCCCCAGCTGCACACCTGGAGCTTGGCATTCATACGGTAGGAGTACCTACTAGTTTCTGCTCCCACGCGATATTTTATAGTGTTGGACGCCTGAATGCACAAGATTACCTACAGTTAAATTACTGAAGTCTAAACTGTTTGTTCCGAGTAATTTGTATAGGCTTGCCAATTTGTATTCCGGTTGACGCCGGGAGCGAGAAAAAGATAGAGAGAAGCGACCGAACAATTACGAGAATTGGAGCAAAAAATAAATTCGTCATCACGTCGTATTTCCCTGCCTACTAATACAAAGATGTCATTGCCCTTGCAAGTGTCACAGTAATAGACAATCACCTACTATTATTATAACATTGCGTAACAAACAGATGTACATTCAATTGAGTCGTGCACCTGCGCAGCTGCAGTACTGCAGTTGTCCATCACTAGTACGGTTGTGGCACCTATGCACAATGACAATAAACACCACAATTGTTTACACATATCAGCTCATCTGTGACAGCTGTGTGGTGCACTGTCGACTATCACGCCCTTCCTGACACAGGTAAACATAGGAATCACCTCATCTCCGGCACAAAATAAATAAATGAATACCTTTATTAATGTAATCTGTGATCCAGGTAAGTTCAAATATTAGCGCAGTTAAAGCAAGCAGTGAGTGGTGTCATCAAACTCGTAAACGTATATTTTAAGAGTAGATAGTGAAATTATAACGAGTCTATTTGTAGACTTGTAAACAAAGATAACTGACTGTATAAAGCGCAATTCAAACTACTCTATAACATATAGCAAATATTATATAGCACAACGATATCGCTCAGCATACGTTTTATAAATTCATATGGACACAATCACACAACGCTATGCTAAAAAGTATTGGCTTGCTGTACGCGATAAACTTGAGCGATTTTCAGAGCTAAATCGTTTTATTTTCCGGTTCCCGCCCCGTTAACAGTTCTACCCCGTCCGTCGCCCGACGGATCGCCGTCAAATAACTTGCTATACATAGTAGATCGGCTTGCGATGAGGCTATAGCTCATGAAGCAAACTCAAACTCAAAACTCATTTATTCAAAATAGACTAGAATTACTTAGTTCTTTTTGAACGTTCGTTTTACAATATAGACATCCCACAAAAAGCCCTCCCTTCACCGCTTCCTAGTGTTTTTGCTGTGAAGAAGAAACGGCGCAACAAACTCCCCAGCAACACAGATATGTCTGTCAATTGAATAAATTAATTGACTCTATACAACGAAAATCATCATATTTTTTACAATAATAAAATTATGCAATTACAGGTAAAATAAAAATTAAAAATAAAGTAAGCATATAAATCAATTCTGTATGAATTGGGTTACATCATAATCGTATCTAACTAATATAGATACATACATAAACCTGCATCTAAAAACTATAAAATAAGCAATATGCTATACCATATAATTACGGTGCTTTTTAATATTTTTTTAATGCTAGAGAGCTTCCGCAGAAATGGTGTGTACATGCCAATGTAACATATTTATGTAGTGTTCCTTGATGAAAAAAATAATATATGCGTGTCAATATAATTTAAGACGGCTCGGAAATTTATTTTGGGACAACACGTTTAACGTATGACAATGAGATTGCAAAAAAAATAATAGATTTCGCTGTTTTGATAATATGATGGATGGTTTATTTTAGATAGTATTTGGTATGTATATCACTGTCGTGGCAGCTCCCTAGCCAATAAAAAGCACCGTGTACAGCGAAATAGTATAGCGTAGTCTGCGCTTTAAGCATACGTCGTAAACCAAAACAACTGTCAACTAATAAGTAAGTAATGACACGCTTCCGTAGTTACGTAAATGATTATATGATGATGCATGATGACAGAAGGACAACGAAAATACACGTTTTTGTAAGTCATTAAGTTTTTTAACGTCATTGATGTTTTTATACGGTCATTTGTTTGACAAATCATTGAGTGTAGTGTGGGTCTGTGGGTCGAATCAAATGTAAAATAAACATTTTTTTGATCGTACTTGTGTTATGATAATGCTCGCGGACACCGGGTCATTATACCTAATGTAAGTGCCAATATACACATGAGTGGACAAATTAAAACTAATTACCTAATAACCATCAACAAAAAAGAGAGAAAAAGAAGGTCTACTCTGCGTGAGCTTGATTTCACGCATCTATTAATATGCGCGAAGACAGGCTCAAACACACAATATACTGGGTTTAAAGTAAGATGCGGTATACCGAAAATTGATTAGATAATTCAACTCAGCATTTTTGATTGGAAACCAGTACTAATTATTAATCCGTGATTTTTTTAATAATATTTGTTCTACACACACGGAATACATATTGGATATTTACATCAAGTTATGTAAAATAAAACCTGGAAACTTCAGTGGTATCCATTAAACAATTCAGAATATTGGGCTGAATTCACCGGTTAAATTTTCGGTACCTATTACTACACAGACTTCCGATAATTATGACTAAAATAGTTTTTTTTTTCTTATTTATTAAAACGGTCTAGGGTCCCTTACAATAATTAAAGATTAGATGAAGATACATAAAATATAAATGAAAGAAAAAAACAATTCGGGACACCTCTTTCACAAATCCCTCACAATGCTTCTGATATACGAGGCCGTCAGTCAGGACCTAAGCCACATTTTTTCGTATACTAGTTAAGTGCGGTAAATAATTTCAAACATGCTAATTTTAACTCAAAAATGGCTTAACTCTAGTTTAACATTATTATGTCGGCCTCTCATCATCATCTGCCTAGCCTTTTCCCAACTATGTTGGGGTCGGCTTCCAGTCGAACCGGATGCAGCTGAATATCAGTATTTTACATGGAGCGACTGCCTATCAGACCTCCACAACCCAGTAACTGGGTAATACGATACTCTTGGTAAGACTGGTTGTCAGAATTTCTGGCTTCTGACCAACAGTAACGACTGTCAAAGATCTACAAATGACAGCCGGGACAAACAGCTTTACGTGCTTTCCGAGGCACGGAGGAAACTCGCTATGGTAAATGGTCACCCATCCACAGACCAACCTCGGCAAGCGTGGCTTAACCCGGAAGATCGGTCTATGCGGCTGTAATTATTTAGCCACGAGATCCTCTTATTATTATTATGTCGGCCTCTACTGTCAGTATATTCTTCGGGGGCTATTACACTATCAAATATTGGATCATATACAAGGTGTAACATAAATAACGCACAACCTCTTAAGGGGTCACCGTACTCATCATTATGAACAACTTTTACTATGGCACCAAATCGGAAATCGCGAAAAACAAATCAGCTGTTCCCTACATTCACAAAATGTAGGGAAAAGCTATTTTTTTTCCGTGATTTCTTGTTTTGTCCCATATTAAAAGTTGTTTATAATGATTAGTACAGTGACCCCTTGAGAGGTTGTGCGTTATGTATGCTACACCTTGTATAGGATCACATGTCTTATTTGACCTCTAGAGTCATATCTTTGTATGGAGATATGATTCATATGTCTACAAGGTTAGTCAGAAAGGGGGTACTAATCCGAAAGGGTGTTACCACCCATAATAATGAGTAACTTTTGTTCTACAACTTTTCCCAAAAGTCAATAGTTTAACCCTACAGTGCATGATTTTTTTTTCAGTAATGAATAAAATATATGTGGTTGTATAAATTACTGCTAATTTGGAAAAAATAGTAAAAAAAATCTCTATAGACTATTTAATTAAAAAAAATAGGTTTTTTTATATGACCCATATCTGTCACAAAATGCAATGAGTACAATATTTTTACTGCGTATGGGGTAATCTAGAAATAATAAAATTTAATGCTTATTATATGTTTTAATTAAAGAAAAATGATAATTTTAATACAAAAACGGATATAAGCCTTTAGTCTTATAAATCACAAACATAGAAACATAAACGAGATCAAAATTACACAAAAATAGACATAGCATATGGCTCATCAATATTATTGTCATAAATTACTACCTGCTTATGGAATGATATAAAACAATTCTTGTCATTGTTTAGACATAGTGTGACATTACATTTCTGGCAAGTCATAAAAGACTTTCCTTTACATCCTGGTAACTTGCAACGCTGCCTAGGGTTAGACCAAAACGGAAAATGGTCAACACCATCAATCCTGGAATCTCTAGGTGGTACATTAGCTTTCGGCTTCTTTTTTTTTTCTTCTAGCATATCGGAAATCAGCGATGATGGTCATCCTCTTTTTCGAATAAGTGACGTGTGTGTGTGTTATGTGTTATAAATCAATAGTACCCCTAGCTCAGAATTCCATAGCAATCGTATATTAGATTGAGGTACCAGACCCAACAGAAAACATAAACCCAAATATTTTTTGAGCTCTAATGCTGTTACCTTATAAGGCTTGGATGGACCTTTCTGAATTCCATATTTTGTGGATTCCTCTACAATATGCAGAGGAATCCACAGAGTAAATCTTCGTCAAAGAAATATTGAAATATTTGAAGAGGCGTTTCAAAGTCCTCAAAGGGTGCTCCTAGCTTGTCATTGAAGGGAGTAGATGGTGGTCTACGCCATAAACATCTTCTTTTATTTCTAGAAGTTCATACTATCGGATGAGCTGGTCGGATTAGAGACTGAGTTGAGTGATCTCGTGACGAGCAAATCAGTCTATTCAAAACAAGTGAAGAACTGGATTCAGGAACAATTATTTGACCCGAGAGGTCGAGATACTAGGCTGAGGTTCTCTAGTTGTGCTGTTCGTGATTACAGATGAGGTACTCGCCTGTAATGCATAGGCATCCAAGGTTTCTTCTAAAAAAACATCCTGAGATAATTGAGGATTACCCCCGAATCCATCCAACACCAAATCACGAAGTGTGATCAAATCACCTTCGTTATCCTCATCAGACGCTTCCAGTCCATCTTCGCTACCTGTCGGTAATTCCAACATGGTCTGGATGTCTTTATCCGTCACCAATTTATGAGGCCTCATCTGACATAACCGGGAGTTTGAAAATACCATTTTGCACAGTGTGACATATCAGTCACATACAAAAAAAATACAATATTGTAAACAATTTACAGCAAAATCATTCAAAAGTCAGTATATTATAAAATATAAGCATATCCTTACCTCCTGTATTTATTTATATTCAAAAACACGACGTTTTCATTTTTTTTGTGAATTTTTTACACTCACGTAAATTAATTTCACTATAACCACCCGCATATTTGAATTAAAATCAGTTTGAAGTACACCAGCGCCAACTTGTCAACTGGGTAAACTATTTTCTATAACCAGTATACTTCGTAGTTTCGCTATTAGGTGCTAGATGGCAGAAATACAAATTACTGATTGAAATAATCGAAGTTTTTTGGTATGACCCATATGTGTCACACTATGCGCTGTAGGGTTAAGAGAAACAGTTGGTCAAAAATCTCAAAAAAAAAAACTCAAAAACCTATCTATCCCCAGTTATGATCAGCTGTGTTTATATTTTAGGTCATATTTGGGGTCATGAATTAGAAGCACCATTTTCTGAATTTGTAACTAAAGCAGGGATGAAGAATTTTTGAAAAAACTAAAATAAAAATCATGTTATTTGGAAAAAAAAATATATCGAATTTTGAAATTTTAACACTTGCTTTCAAACAGTCATCAGCGATACTATAAGTGGGCTTCGGATTAGTACCCCCTTTCCGACTAACCTTGTATATTACATTATCATATAAGTATCTATGACTCAAAGATCTATGATCATATATATATGATAGCCCCCTTCCACTATATACCACTTCAGCTCCTGCTACTAATTCTGTGACAATTGCCCTGTATGTTAATGGCGCATTAATGGTGGCCCTACTGTACTTTCAATTGTAAAGCATTACCATTTGCATGTTTGAGTGATATTAACGCGCCAACCAAAGTAAAAAAGAATGTCAAGTTATCTACCATGTAAGTAATATGAGATAGTGAATGTGTATTTGTTCACAATCAATTAATGTGATGTATGATGAATGTAACGATCAACTTTCAAACAGTTAGTGAGGCATGCGTGGAATGTTCGCCGCTAAATTAAAGTTAATCCGCGAACGTATTCATTACCGCGGCCACTGGCCTCTGACCAATTACGATGAGTTAGTTACTACCGCGACATCATCAACTAATATACACGGTGTTGACGAATTCGTCTAATTCATTAAAAAGACATTATCTATTACTAATACAGATTAACACAACAGGGGAATGATAATGAGTAAAAGAAACCTTTTTAGGATTCCGTACCCAAAGGGTAAAACGGGACCCTATTATTAAGGCTCCGCTGTCCGTCTGTCTGTCCGTCTGTCACCAGGCTGTATCTCATGAACCTTGATAGTTAGACAGTTGAAATTTTCTCAGATGATGTATTTCTGTTGCCGCTATAACAACTAATACTAAAAAACAGAATAAAATAAATATTTAAGTGGGCTCCCATACAACAGATATGATTTTTTTGCCGTTTTTATAGATAATGGTACGGAGCCCTTCGTGCGCGAGTCCGACTCGCACTTGGCCGGTTTTTATTTTTAGTTGCTTTTATTTATCGTATCTAAATACCTAATAAAGATTCAATAAAAAAATTAAGCAAAACATTTTTTGGCAATTTTGTTTTTCTTTGATTGTTCATTTCGATGCCACTCATAAATGAATGAAAGCATGGCGACAATGGCGAGCACGACTAGCGCAATATCGCTCTGTGCAGTCAGTTAACTCGGGGAAAAAGAAAACAAGAATTATATTTTTTAAATGCAGCCTCTTTAATAAACCAGTGCTTGGTCAATCGGTTACCAGTAGATCACGTGGTTTGAAGTATATGAATTCGTTTACACCCTGTATAATTTTGTGTGAATCATTCGCTATCTTACATATATTACTGGTCTAACAACTTCGATCAAGTTCGATCTAATCACCGTTATTAACGAGATAATCTACTACATTAACAAAGAATCATATTACGTCATAATGCCCGTTTGGTAAAAAAAGTCCCTAATTATAAATAACGCTTATGTCATTTCCTGCGAATACAATACGGATATAGATACCGATCGTCATTTTATCAGTAACACGTGTGGTATATCCTATCTTCTGCTGCATGGAGGTATAAGATCAAAAATGTAAACAAACAGTTGTCAGTTTCTTTACACGTTACTTTTTTCCCAGTTAAAAAGTACACAAGGCTACATATCAAACTACACAGTTCCAGTATAAGCTGACCTCCCATTGTACGGTAAGCTTATACAATAAGAGATCAGCTCATATTGGAATACAATGGTTTTTGTTTTTAAAGAAATGTTTCCCCACACTAAGATTTCTCTTGTATCGTGGGTGCGTTTACAGACACAAATCTGACATACACAAACGCCCAGACCCGCAACAACCATCTGTAGGCCATACAAAATTTTGTTCCGTGTGGGAATCAAACCCACGACCCGTAGCGTAGCAGCCAATCGCTTAGCTACTGCACCAAACGTGTCGTCTTGCTTGATAATAATGAAGCGCTTATTTAAAAATTACCTATCAGATACAAAGCTAACGTCTGACATACTTACTTGGCTGGAGACCAATGACCATGTCTCGCCAATAACTGTCCGCAAGAACCATCAACAGCAGTAGAAAAGAAAAAAAACTGAAAAACATTATTATAAAAATAACGGACATTATTTACTTTCAAACAAACATTTGGCTGTTTGTGAGACTGACATATAAATAATAAAATAAACAAATATTAATACATAACATGATTGTAAATAACATTAGTTCTGTATCTGTCGATAAATCTGCCGATAAAAAGTCCGCCTTATGTACCACCAATGTACATGAAGTTTAAATAAATAAATAACCATTTGGATATTATTTGTTTGTTTACATTTTTGATCTAGAATTCTACTTCCAGGTGTTGTGCACTTCCACCATTTACCACTCATTTACTATCTCATCACCATCGTCATATAATATCAGCTTTTTATCGTTCACTGCTGGACATAGGCTTTCCCTATAGATTTCCAACCATGATCTACCTATATAAAGATAAGATCACACAACACTGCGACCATCAATCTACCTGGCAAACAAAAACTTCCATCACAACAAAGATATCAGCTATGTGGGTGGTCTTTACTGTGAGATCCATCCGACTGTAATCCATGAATTTGATTAAAGCTTTAAGTGCACGTTAAATGCGCAAAGGTCCTCCTACAATTACTTCGGAATGCTCAACAAGGTACACAAAACGTTGCGCCACACTCTAGCTCACCAGTGAGCGACCTTCCGCATCAGTGCAGGGAGCTGATTGCCGAACGATGGCCAATTAATGACGCGAGCCGTCCATTATCACTTACGACATCTATCACTCGTGAGGCAATCTATTGATGGGCCTCTGTTTGAGGAGGGTGAGGGGTGAGGGCCGCTAATTATGTGCTAATGGCACACTGTTTGAATGAAGACCTTCGGAACGCTAGTGATTTTATTGACCCTCTCAATCATAATAATCGGAACCATATTGAGAGATTGTGTGATGAAGTAGTCATACATATGCATTATAAATGTGTAAATAGACATTACAAAAGATCTAAGATATAAGAACATGGGTCAGTATAGCTGCGTGGTGGACTTAAAACATCATGTATGAAATCACAACATGATCAGATCAGAAGATTTAGAATTAGAAATAAAATGTAAGACGAAGTCTGAAAGTGGCGCCGGTGACTAAGAAATTGTGTGGAAACCGGTCATCATGGTATAGGCATGTGATATGGAGGAATGAGGAACATGTCGTGAGGAAAGTTTTGAGTATGAATGTCATAAGAGTAGAGGAATACCAAAGAAACGATGGATGGATAATGTAAAAGATGATATGACTAGAATGAGGATGACTACTGAGATGACGGCTAATAGAGATGTGTGGAAGAAAAATACATGCTGCGCCGACCACAAATAAGTTGGGATAGGGGCAAGAGGATTTGCGGAACTGTCGTATGTTCCCGCGACCCTCGGCGCAGGTGTGAGATGGAACACCGGGGTGGTTTTAGTCAGTAAGAGTCTGACTGACCCCTTCGCCCACCCCAGGGCGGAGGACATCCATGAGGATTTCCACCCCGAAAAAAAAAAAAAAAAAGGGGCAGGAGGATAGTGATTAGATCAGCACAGTGACCACAGTGAATACAGGGTTATTACTTAAAATTAACTGACGAAACTTTACAGGACAACTAGGTATAATTAAAAGAATAGATTAAAAAAACTCAAATTTCAATTAATTATGAAAGAGATAACTAACTAGTACAACAGCAATGAGCGTGCGCGTGCACATACTAGGTATCTTGTTACGTTTTACCTAAATTTTAAGTATTTTTTTTATTTAAATGTGTTCTATTAATGATATCTAGTAACTAGTAATAACTCTATCAAGTCTTGCCAGCTAATTTATAGTAAGTATATACGTAATGATAAGTTTCCATCCAATAGAATACTTACAGTATTTTTGTGTAATTTTAACTTCTTACGTGTTCCGTATGTCCATATACTCATAATTTGGGCAAATAAATGATCTTTTTTCTTGTATCCATGGTCTTTCCAGCTCCTTGCTTAGGAGTCACAGTACTCTATCCTTGAACCTCTCAGTCATCTTTACTACTTGATGACAGGCTTACCTCTGGTCAATCACCCTATGTTCTTTCTGACCCTGATAAGCATGGAAAGCTTATCGACATGAAGTATCGCGCACTCAAAGTTAAGAGGCAATCAGTTGCAGCCGGTGAGCGGTCGTCGGTCGTTGAAACTATTTCTAATGACTCGGCAACATATTTAACTAGAAAATGTGTATCACTCGCCTTTAACATTTTCTAGGAGTACATTCTTAACTTTCTTCGATCGAAGTCGTGTTGAGAAATAATGGCCATCGTTAAATTAGCGGTGTCAGTGGTCGAAGTAACTGTTTTAGATTGATTTGATAGTGGTTTTTATAATATGTAAAGATAAATCTCCCTCTCCTGCGTCGGATAATGTAAACTGGGCGTTTGGAGTATGAATGTGGATGGTTATAAGAGTAGAGGAAGACCAAAGAAATGATGGATGGATAATGTAAAAGATGATAATTATGATTAGAAAGAGGGTGACTACTGAGATGACGGCTAATAGAGAGATGTATGGAAGAAAAACACATGCTGCGACGACACAAATAGGTCAGATAAGGGCAGGAGGATGATGATGAATTGTAAAAAATAAACTTTAAAAAAAAGTAAAAACCGACTTCAAAGAAATACTAAAAGGAGTAAAATAATTACCATAATATAAAATTAACAGTTTCAGAAGTCGGTGCAACTCTACACTGAAGCAAATAGAAGCCACCGACTTCTGAAACTGTTAATTTTATATTATGGTAATTATTTTACTCCTTTTAGTATTTCTTTGAAGTCGGTTTTTACTTTTTTTTTAAAGTTTATTTTTTATTAAATACGTTTTAGTGTCATAATTTTAACCCCCTCCTTCATAACCCTTCTTTTTGGCTTTGACGTAGTCGGGCATAAAAAGTCCTTTCAAATGATACCTTACACGATATAATGAAAACATTCAAAAGGGGGGGAGGGGGGGGACACGCACCCCCTCCTCTTTTCTAGTAGTCAGTTCCCAACAACAAATATAAACAAAGCAATATTAGTAATTTGAGAATTTTGCTTTGATCCGATGAGGAGTTCCGTTCCATATCTCTGAAGTTCATGGTCTAATCATAACAAAATTTAAATGGGACCAATCGGAAAGTATGCCCTTTCGAACAAAAAAAGAATTTTTCAAATCGGTTCATAAATGACGGAGATATGAGGTAACACACATAAAAAATAAAAAAATAAAAAAATACAACCGAATTGAGAACCTCCTCCTTTTTGAAGTCGGTTAAAAATAGGATGGAATTGAAATTTGATCCCAAAGTCTACCGTCAGTTACTTTGAGAGCAAACTCTTCAAAGTCAAAGCATTTATTTCAATTTGACCATTTACATCGCATTCCAAAGTGTAGATTCCTATGGAGACCAACGGGCAATAAACTTCATGATCATACTTTTTCATCAATTAATATATTACAATAGTTACATTGTGAATAAGAATAATAAACGTGAGAATAATGTAAGATATGGAATGCTAATAAGAGTACCTACAATTCATTTGCCATGGCAGATTAAAGATGATCAATCCCAATTGATGGCGCCCGTTCACGAACATGACGCATGTATCCGCATAGCTCAGCTCAACCGTAAGGAACCGAACGATCAAACACACACGCCACCATTAGCGAGATATTTGGGGTAATCAGACATCTAGTGTACCTACTGTACACAAAGCAACAAGCGGCAGTTTACTGACACGTACCACAGTTAACTTTGTGTCACTAACTTTAGAATCCGGTACATACATAACCCTGCGCGAGTGAATTCGGTCGCCAGTGGTGGGCGGAGCGTGCTATCAGTCAGTGACACACAGCTGACACGACCAGATTGATCACCACACATACCACACACACCGGCCACTTGATAGCCAAGCACAGAAGACACACTCCTAACAATACACGAAAAGAAAAACACCCTTGATCTGTTAAAAAATTATATTTCAAATAGGATTTTATATGCTCGTGGCTAATTAATAACTGCGCGAATCATACGATTTGCAAGGTAAAGCTCCGCTTGCCGCGGTCAGTCCGTGGATGGATAACCGTTCGTTACACTTTGAGACTCCTCCGTGTCTCGGAGAGCACGTTAAGCCATCAGTCCCGGCTGTCATACGAATACCTATGACAGTCGTTACAGGTAGTCAGAAGCACGAAAGTCTGACAACAGGTCTAACCTTAGGATATTGGCATTGCCCAGTAAGTGGGTTGCGGAGGTCTGATGGCAGTTGCTCCGTATAAAATACTGGTACTCAGCCGCATCTAGTTATACTAGAAGCTGACCTCAACATCGTTGAGAAAAGGCTAGATAGATAGATTTCAAATAGGATTTCACGTGCTCTCTTGAAAGGTCAAGATTTTTGTCCTCTACGGTATGATGTACAAACGCCAGCAGGTCAAGCTAGCCGAAACTGTCAAATTTTCCCAATCAACCTTGAACCTAATGCTTTCGCGATTAAGAAGAAAATATATTAAAGTTTGACAGATTGTAGCTTGATGTGTTGGCGTCTGTACATCGTTCCTAGTTTAACTGTTCTGGAGTTGCACTTACACATTGACGTCAATGTGTGCGTGAGCTTACTTTCGCACATTGATGGAAATAATAGAATGGACCTTCTGCATTTATCTATTCTAAGTATCACTATCGCTTACCTGCATTCCATATGTAACACGTAATTATCCTAATTTCGTAATAGAACATTCAAATATTTACCAAATCATTAGGTATATTCTATGAGATTAGACGATAAATAATCGCTCCGTGAAGTTAAGCCGTATCATAAAGGATAAGAAACCGATGACAACATACTTTCAAAACATTTTAATTATCACAATGATTATCATTAAAGTATGACACTGATATTTTTTACTTAAAAACCACTTATTTAAGATTTCTTAACACTTCCGTTTTGATAGTAACATGTGATGTTTCCGCATTCTAGCCCTTTTTCAATTAATTTAAGGTCGGCTTCCTAATTAGATGCGTATGTATATCAGTATTTAACATTGTAGTACAACAACGCACATCATATTAGATAGTAATCAAGGCTCATATGTAATAGGAAATGGTAAACAATGAAGGTGCGCAACGAAACGAATACATTCAGTATTTAAAATAGAAGAGGTTCCGCCTGTCCGATGTGCATCAGAACGAAATGTTGCATGCGCCGCGCATCCAGCAGTTAAAATACTTTCCAGAATAATTAACAGTTGCATCCGTAGAACTAACCACTTACGACGGTATAACGCAAACGGTCTAAATACTAAGATAATTTACACGTCAGAGAAGCATGCAGCTTGGATTGCTTTGCTTGCTCAAATTATATTTTAATTATGGTACTAGCTTTTGCCCGCAGTTTTACTCGCATTCTAGGGGAATAACTTCATGTATCCGAATATGTGGTACTTAAAAGTATTTTATGTGTTCAACCAGGACATGGTCTGTCAGTACGCCAAACACCCAAATCCGTTTATCCCGCGTGGAGACGGGCTAGAATATAAAACTTCCTCGCCGCACGCTGGGAATAGACGCGTGTTTGTAACATACACAAAACCTAGCACGCTTGGTGGTAGGATCTTTACGGTCCGTCTGGCTAGCTACCACCCTTACATTAGAGTCTGGCGCCAATCAGTTCACTGTGTTCCGTCGTGTGTATGTGAGAGCCAGAGAGGTATAGGAGAATCTCTCTCTAGGTATATCTCTGTTACTTGTATTCGTGTGCTCCATCTTACACCCTGTCTGCGCTTACTATCAGGTGCGAGTAGGGTCAAGCGCGACCAAGTCAAATAATAATAAAAAAGCAGTTTCTGCATGATCGACTAACAAACATTCATCTTCACAAATTTTCACATTTAAAATATTATATAGTAGGATTTGTGTTCACGGTTTCAGCACTTGGAAGATCTGTGGAACCACCAATGCTATCAATATTTAAAATAGAAATTGTAATCCAAGAATGTGTAAGTACCGATATGCTTCTTTGTTGCATCATATTGGTCTACGTTGTCATATTGCCCTCGTTTTAGTGTCGAGTCATAGACTGCCTTTTTCGTGTCACCTCGTTGCAAGCCGCAGCAAGGCTTACTTCGAGATTATCTGACGTGTCAGCATGATTAGCATAAACATGCACTGCATTTTAAAATATTATGAAATAAATATCTTATACATAGTTCCACCATTTAAATTTTGTAATATTAAAGGGTAATGGTAATTTGATTGTCACTTGCGTTCACGGTGAAGGAAAACATCGTGAGGAAACATGCACACATGTCATGACAGAGCTCCAAACAGTCCTCGATGGTGTGTGTAGTCCGCCAAGTATCAGGCCAGTGGAGGACTAAGGCCTTAATCAACCCTTTCCATTCTGAGAAATGGTCCAGCAGTTGGATTGTAATAGGCTGATGATGGAAAGGGAAACAAACTTTTGATCATAATACATTCATTTCGGTTTAGGAATGCATTAAAAATTAAAATTTTTAGAGAATAAAGGGAATTGAAGAACTTTGTTAATGTTTTCTAAAAATGTGTAGGTATGTTAAATAGATTCTTTAAAAGCAATATGAATGTGTCACGAACAAAGATTGGTTCACCTTTTATTAAATATACAACATTTTAATAGCTGAACTATACCTGTGCAGCTGCCAGCTATCTACCTTGCTTATGGTAGCATTTGTCTAAAATAGGTCAACTTTACAGACTAGATTTTAGCTGTCATCATTCGAAAATTAAATAGATAATGTTTGTTTTAACAAAAATAACAAAGTCATAAAATGCTACAAAAATCTAGGCCGTCATTTCGCTAGAATATTGCAAGAAACTACTTAGCCCTACGCTTTTGCTAACACACGTGCGCACGCGCAGGTCTAAGCAATGACTTAAAAAGACTAAGGATAAAGGAAAATCTAATCAAGTACTACCCATCCATCTAGAAAAATCAGGGTATTGTGTATTTAGTAACACAACCCGAATCAAAGCTATTACGAGTGACGTCGGTATCGTTGACATAGTCGCAGCTAATTGTGTTTGCGATGCAGTGCACTTAACTATGAACACAGAGCTACGGCTCTGCTGACCCCGCTTGTTGCTTCATCATACAATCAGATTACACTAATTAGTAAATAGGGTAAGCGATCGTCGCTCACGCAACTGACATGATGTAGCCGTTCTGAAGTTGTACATTTAGTTTCAAAAGTGTCTGCAGTATATTTATTAGTGTGCTATGCTTTTATAGTTAAACACATTAATTTTTCACTTTCATAGAAAATACAACACTGTAAAAACTAATAAGCGTGGACGTGTTTATAAAGGGTTCTTCTTCTTTAAAAGTAAATTCTTCATCTTCTTTTATAATATTTTGAGGGAAATCTTTCAGAAATGCATCTGCAATGTAATTCGCATGATAATTATGTTCTGGCTCCATAATCGCCCTCTGTACCTTTTCATAAATTAACATTTTGCAGAATGACTAAGTAATATTCTTACAAGAGGTACTTTAGGCACGCAAACAATAACTGATTGCAGACACATTGAAATGGTAGATAATGGTAAATGACGCGAGATGACAATCCTCGTTCTAGCTAAGCAAGTAATAGACGAACATACTGTACATACTAACTAGACAAACACGTAACCTAGCTTAGACGTGAAACAGGCTAGTGCTATGTCAGAGGAGTGAGGGGCGAGGGGTGAGAGGCGCGGGGGCGACGCCCTGCAGCTGCCCTCACGATGGCGCCGCGACCAGTTCCTTACCCGCCATCAGCTAACTGTACCTACATCAACTGTGTGAGCGCTCGCCCGCTATGTATTACTAATGGAAATACAAACTTTACAAGCAAGCTTTATGTACTGGCACAGGAATCGTTGCCAGGTATCAGCAATATTCTGACCTCGACCATCACTCACAGTAAGGACTCACGTAGTCTATAGAATTTTGATTTGAACTACTGTTTGGTTGATAGCTGCAATATAACTGCAATCTGGTCCACTCGACCCACATCCTAGCTTTTGTTTGGCCTACTAATCCGGGTTGTGTAACTGTCACAACAACGAAAATTGCTTATAGACAGTTTGCGAGAATCCAACGTGTATTCAGCTACAATATACAACGTTATTTTTAGTATATACAAAAACCGAGACACCCCAACAAGATTTTCATCAGAACTGCCTGAATATGTGTTTTTTTTTAGTAAATCTCCAAGTTACACCTTAGTTTATGTCGCGTTAAGATCCCCAGTAGAGTGTGAAATGCCTGAGATGTGCTATGTAGGGGCTGTCTAATTAATACACGGAAACTGACCGAGCGGACCATCTCAAGCCTCAAGGTGTCTATTCCCGTCAACTGTTATGGGTAGAAACCTACTGAAACAAAATAGAAATGAATGAAAAAAAAAAGTGGATCGAACAAATGTCAATCGATTCTCCTAGTGATTCTGAACAAATTTATAAGGCGAATATCAGTGGAAACGCCAGTAGAGGACGCCCTAGAAGGACATACATTGATGTTATTGGTGATGTTCTTCAAAAAGGACAGGTGCGTAGTACTTTCAACCGGCGTGCGTGTATGACAAGATGTATGACCGTGGACGAAGCGAAAGGAGTATGTAAGGATCGTAGCATGTGGCGTTCTACAGTTTCTGCCTACCCCCATGGGAAAAAGGCGTGAGTTTATGTATGTATGTATGTATGTTCTGAACAAACTAGTTTCAGGTTTAGTATATACTAAAACTAAGCTTGTTTATCTACCCATGTATTGTTGATTGTACATAATGTGCAACGTGAGCAACACAGAAATGTAATAAAACCATAACTCAAAATAAAACTGAGTGCAGCGGTCGTTGACCCGCTCTGAATCAAGTCCGACAGCTGCTGAGCTTGTTTCATTATTATTTATTATTATTTATGTTGTTGGTATAACGAGCCGAGCAGCGACCCACGGCTCGACTGCAGCCTACGTACACGCGCACAGGCGACAACAAAACAAATATTATGTAGTACATCCGTTGAGACCGTTAACAGTTTCTAAGAACACGGTTTGTTTGAGGGGTGTTGCGCACTCGATTCGTTTCCCCAGTGTCAACACAAAATAGCGCTGAACAGAAGACCCACCAAATAATTGAAACAGACGCACATAACAAGAAAAGCGGTTAAGGGAGCACACATCAAACTTCAAACTTATTTATTCAAAATAAACTAGAATTACTTAGTTCTTTTTGAACGTCAAAATTACATAAGACAGCCCACAAAAGCGCCCACCCTTCACCGCTTCCTTGTGTTTTTGCTTTGAAGAAGAAACGGTGAAACAAACCCCCCAGCAACAAATATCTGTCTGTCAAGTGAACAAATTCATCCAGCTTCCCCAAACGTAACAGTCTAACGTTCGCGATAGGCAGTGTCTTCGGAGTGACAGCTGAGAGTACTAGCAGTGCGACACATAACTCCTGTGTACCGCGGCTTAAACTTAAGCTTCATTATCACCTCTTTTGAGAAAACTTTATCTGGCAGTGGGTGGGAAACAAAGTTATAACGGTAGTGCAAGCATTTTCCAATCACTAGTTGCCAATTGCACACGATTTTGCAACTTTCTTCATATGTTTCGAGTAACCGTGTCTGAGTTAGGTTTCGTGCATTCTATGGAGTGGACCTTCTGTATCTATTTCTCAGTTTCACAAGACTCGGCTAAATGTGTTCGCACTTTTACGAGCTCGGCCACATTAGCGCGCACTAATAACCGCAACTCCACGCTCCGCGTCACTTTGACGGTCCACTGTGAGATCTGCCGAATGGCGGCCGTTCAAAACGTCTTGCATGAACCACAACGAAACTATACACGCATCATCGTGTTGCTGGGAGCGTCGAACTGACATCCTGTATCAATAGTACATGAGACAACAGCTATAGAGAACCAACCATAACATTAAACATGTATTAATTGTCACACACCCATGAATATCCGGCACGCCATATAATATGGTCTGATTATCTCTTAATTTAAAACGTTCACACTTGGCTTATTTAGGAGGAAAATTCATGAAGTGGTTAATGCAGCTTAATTTGGAATTCAGTTTATAATAATATTTACATTTAAATGTGCCGGGCGTTTTATTAGCACTAATATAAGCAAGGTTTTTACTTGAGATAAAAACAAGTTGGTCTTGGAGTTTAGGTGAGGTGTTTGTTAATCTAAACTTTGATTATAATCGAATGTTTGGAGGTGGCTGTCGCGTTGCTATCGACCTTATTAGTGGTTGTCGTGATCACGTTGGTCAAATAGTAGATAAACACAGAAGGTCCAGGCCATACAGCGCACTGCAAGTTCAGTACAGTTTAGGGTGCTGGTCGGGCTGCCTCGCTTCTGTAGCGCATCGGGAAAGACGCACATGTTGATTGCTTCTACACAACGATGCTTAAGAGGTGTGTTTCCTTGGTGAGCTGGGTGCGTTCCAGCTCTAACAGTATCCTAAACATGATTGCAAGCAGACTGGATTGCGTATATGTGGGTCGTTGTTGCGCCGTCTTTCATGGGATGAGGTAGAGGTGAGTCATGGTCATGTATAAGATGTATATCCCTTACTGACATACATACACATACTTTTTTAGGGTTCCGTATCCAAAGGGTAAAACGGGACCCTATTACTAAGGCTCCGCTGTCCGTCTGTCCGTCTGTCACCAGGCTGTATCTCATGAACCGTGATAGTTAGACAGTTGAAATTTTCACAGATGATGTATTTCTGTTGCCGCTATAAGAACAAATACTAAAAAACAGAATAAAATAAATATTTAAGGGGGCTCCCATACAACAACGTGATTTTTTTGCTCGTTTTTGCTCGATATTGATAACGGCAACAGGTAGACGTTTGAAATATTCACAAAAGATTTAGATACCTATATTCAGTTTAAAAATAAATAATTAAATTAAAATAAAACAAATATTTAAGGGGGCTCCCATACAACAGACATGTTTTTTTGCCGTTTTATAGATAACTAGCTTTTGCCTGCGGCTTCGCTCGCGTTAATTTATAATTTTTGATCCTAAAATATAGCTTATAGCACTCAAGGATAACGAAGCTTCCTATTGGTGAAAGAATTTTTGAAATCGGATGAGTAGTTTTGGAGATTACCTCCTACATACAAACAAACAAACAAATTCTACCTCTTTATAATATTAGTATAGATGGTACGGAACCTTTCGTGCGCAAGTCCGACTCGCACTTGGCCAGTTTTTTTTTATTATTTGTTAGTTATTGAGTCTCCTTGTCACTTGAATAAATATATTTCTATTCTATTCATACATAGAATGTCAGAAAGACCTCGTCTGTATTCCGTGGTTCCTTAAAGTGAGCGAAGAAGCTCACGCATAGACGCTGAATATTATAGCGAAATCTGGGTCTGATTCGTTCAAGACTGTTCTGTTTCGAATTGTTATATTGAATTCCTTATCGTGCGTTGTTAGGATTGGTTCTTCTACATATCATAACATTACGCCTGTATCCCCCGAAGGGTTGGGCAGAGGTGTACAATACACCCACATTTCGCTGTTATGTTTAAGTCCCATGTAATAGAAGGCGAGTATATTACTATCAACCGGGCACAAATCCAGACTCCGGACTACTACTGAAAAATTCCAGACGGAAAAACCCAATAACATTTTGTCCGACCTGGGGATCGAACCCAAGACCTCAAGCTCAGCAGTTGAGGTTGTGAACACTAGACCAACGAAGCAGTGGTTCTTCTATTTAACTTCTTATTTTGTAGTTTGGCGTCGCGCGATAATTGCTTAAGGTTGCCAATAAACAGACAGCTCGCGACCTGCGCACACGCAGCCTTCAACTAATTACCCGCACGTTTGTATGTGGCATACGAACTTCAAGTAAAAAGACATCACGATTCTTACAGTTAGGTATACTTTTTATATAAATTACAACATCTTCCTATTCGTAAACATTTGAAGGTTGAGTTTCGTTAAATAATAAATTGTTTATTTGTTGATGTATCACGACAGCCGACACGATGTTATTAGCTGGTATCACGTAAGCGTGTCTGTGAGCCTCGAATTATGACTAAAGCGCAATTCAAACTACGCTACAATTACCGAACTGTCTAAAAAGCTTTAATTTAAACTTGTTTAAGCGCAGATTGTTTGACTTTAATAAGCAAATGTTATTATTCAACGAACGATTATCTCTGATGACAGTAAAGTGTAAGCGTTGTTATCCTTAGATTGTTGCATCATTCGCGTAAAATTATTGTTACTAAATGGAAATATTTGTACACCAGAAATGGTAGAATATACCTAAGAGACTTCAATACCTACTTCGTGACACCTATTGCATTGCACTATATTTTAACAAATAAACTGATCTTTCTTTCTTTATAATAATATGTAGCATAATGCAAATATTGTACCTATAGCACAACGATATCGCTCATCATACATTTCACATAAACACGGTCACACAACGCTATGCCATAAAGTATTGGCTTGCTGTACGCGATAAACTTGAGCGATTCTCAGAGCTAATCGTACGATTCTCCGGTCCCCGCCGCGCCTCATTTCTACCCCGTTCGTTACCCGATGGAATGCCGTCAAATAACTTGCTATACATAGTAGACTGGCTTACGATATAGCGTATAGTGTGAACATGCTATATACTTATAGCTTATAACACAATATGTTTTACTTTATGACGAAATTGTATAGCGTAATCTGAACTCTGAATATCGCCTAACGTAGTCACTGAAAACTGTACAATATTTTTCGTGTGTTCTGGCTTCGTCTTGTAATATTTAGTGAGACGTGCGGTTACAATCCTGTCTGTAGTGTGAGTCATCGTGTGTCTGTGTCCTACTTCTGTGTGTCACGTATTCTGTACATTGTTGTTGTTCAATAGACTTTTAAACTATCATAAAAGTTGTCGCGAGACAATTATTGGTTTGCTAGTTATAAGTTATGTCACGAAGCAATTATTGTTGTAACTTTGTGGTTAGGCAGCTTAGAAATCTACAGAATGATGTGCGCGTATGTCAGTATTAATAGAACTGCCGATTTATGGCACTTTGATTACCGGACGTCCGTGTAGTGCCGGACGTAAAGAATAGCACTACCCCATCTCTTCCCATGGGTGTTGTAAAAGGCGACTAAGCGATTCACTAGAGGATGGGCAGCAGCGTTCTCTGAGTAATTTAACAACCATACTGCGATCGACAACCCGCCTGCCAAGCTTGGCAATTATGCCCCCCCCCCCCCCGACATTTTTTGGGAGAGGCCTATGTCCAGCAGTGGACGTCATTCGGCTGAATGATGATGACGATGATGATGATTACCGGAAGCTTTGCTTCGATTTAATTACGAGACTTTAGTACACATAAACTTCATAATCCTTAGTAATATTATAAATACGAAAGTAACTCTGTCTGTTACGCTTTCACGCCTAAACCGCTGAATCGATTTTGATGAAATTGTATACCTAACTGTATAGAGATAGTCTGGAGCCCGAAGAAGGAGATAGGCTACTTTTATCCCGAACACCGCGAAATATCTACGCTAAGTATAAACCGCGACGCATTATAATAAACCTATGCGTGCAGTTAATGTACTTATCGTATTTAACATTTTCGTAAATTCCGTCTTAGTTATGACTAAACCATGACCTATTGGTACAGCTAACGACCTGACACAAAGCCTTGCTGGTTCCGTGCACTAACAACTTTACTTTAGTTCATATAGCACAGTTGACACACCGACAATGCGCATGCGCAGTGTTGTGTCGCAAGCAGCACATTCCTGCGACGCGTCCTCACATCTGAGTCCTTTGCACAACCAAGTGGACAAAGAACGGGATTTGGTCAGCTTACAGTAAGAGCAGTTAGCAAACATTGAAGCACTTAGTGATGCCACGCGCGGCACACATGACGTAATGATCTGATCACGTATTATTGCCCAAAGTAGTGCACCTTTACTGCCGTCTGATTTATAAAAGGCCGTTAAGTGACTAAATCTAATTTTGAGTTATGAGCAAAAACGTAGAAAATGTTGTCCCTAGAAATAGGCATGTTGACAGAGTCAATAAATTGCAAATCTAATAATTAGTCCGCCAGTTAGAGTTTTGAAAAATACCTAATGGACACGATTTTTTTGCTTTTGTTAAATCTATGAATATTTGGAAAGATAAAACGCATCAAAACTCGAGAGTGGGGGTTTGTGACGTCAGCAAGTAAAAATTGTACTTGCTTGTGACGTTTTGGCAATTTTAAAAGTGTCGTATCTTCATCAATTTGGTTTACGTAACAAAAGAAAAAATACGGGTTAAATATTTTTTGATAATCTAACTAACAGACTAATTAGATTCTTTCAGTCAAATACCCTATTCTGGAGACGTACAGATAGATGTTTTTGTTATACTAAATTATTGGGCTACTTTAAGCACACTGTATAACTTTTAATGAGTTAAAGGACTAATATTGTTTTTTAAAATTAAAGTCTTTGTTTTAGTTATGCTTTTTTGTGCCGAAATGTGACCATCTCTAATATGGTATGGAATGTTATGATATGGTAATAAGTCTTTGTAATAGTCTCTGGATCTCGTAACTGGGGGCCTACTCCCTCAAGTCCGTCAACGAAGTTAGTCGCCCGTCCGAAAGTAGCCCGAAACGTAGGAGTGAACAAAACAAGTATCAAGTTCAACTTTTCGGACGGGCAAAAACACATCGTTAGTAGGGACAACTGTCAAAACTGTCGTGTTGTCATACATTCTCAGTTCGGGCCCCGAAATAATCGTATGTCTGTAGGTGATAGGGAGTAGGAAACGCTTGTAACTAAGGCCGAAACCACGGAGTTCGTGCTTAGGGAGTAGACCCCCTGATAAGTGATAGAAAAATACGGACCAGATTGGTCGATAGAGAAAGGGTATATAGGGCTTTAACGTAGTATATAAAACTCAAATTTGACAAAAAAATAAACTTTAAAAAAAGCAAAAACCGACTTCAAAGAAATACTAAAAGGAGTAAAATAATTACCATAATATAAAATTAACACGTTCAGAAGTCGGTGGCTTCTATTTGCTTCAGTGTAGAGTTGCACCGACTTCTGAAACTGTTAATTTTATATTATGGTAATTATTTTACTCCTTTTAGTATTTCTTTGAAGTCGGTTTTTACTTTTTTTAAAGTTTATTTTTTATTAAATACGTTTTAGTGTCATAGTTTTAACCCCCTCCTTCATAACCCTTCTTTTTGGCTTTGACGTAGTCGGGCATAAAAAGTCCTTTCAAATGGTACCTTACACGATATAATGAAAACATTCCAAAGGGGGGGAGGGGAGGACACGCACCCCCTCCTCTTTTCCAGTAGTCAGTTCCCAACAACAAATATAAACAAAGCAATATTAGTAATTTGAGAATTTTGCTTTGATCCGATGAGGAGTTCCGTTCCATATCTCTGAAGTTCATGGTCTAATCATAACAAAATTTATATGGGACCAATCGGGACGTATACCCTTTCAAACAAAAAAAGAATTTTTCAAATCGGTTCATAAATGACGGAGATACGAGGTAAGAAACATAAAAAAAAAAAAAAAGAAATACAACCGAATTGAGAACCTCCTCCTTTTTGAAGTCGGTTACAAATGTCACTTAACGATCTTTTATAAATCGGTCGGCAGTTTAGCAGAAGTTACATTATTGAGTATAGCTGAGCACACAATTCGAGGGCGCGACACACATTAGCTGCTCACAACGCGTGGAGAATTAGGAACTAATTAATGAAATCGTATTCATTCTTTCCATTCTGATTAGTGCACAATTTGACATTGAATATAAGAATTGCTTTAATATTTAAAATATTTTTCAACAATATAATTATTTTCTTTTCCGGAGTATTAAATCCGGTTTATTATCATAAAAAAAACGTTGCAGGTTAATCGCTTTTTTGTTAGTATAATTGTGTAAAATTTGGAGCAACTCGTTCGTATGTTAATAACAGTGGAGGCTGCTATTAAAACCGCCTCTGTATAATAACGTGATGATATTCGTCTTGAAGCTATTAAAACAATGAGTTTGGAGCGCGTACAGTCACGAGTAACAATATGTATACACATAGCAAAATTCAAAAGCGATTTCAATTCGATCAAGAAGCAACGATTCGAAGAAGCGATTCGATAATTATAAAATATTACACACATACCTAGTTTCTACAAATGCATACGAATCATGGTTCCAAATATTAATTAACTACAAACTGTCCTCTAAAAAAATTCGTTTTTTAAGTTCGCTATGTATACAAGCTTAGTTTTAGTATATACTAAACCTGAAACTAGTTTGTTCTGAATCACTAGGAGAATCGATTGACATATTTTTTACACCATCTTTTTTTTTCTTTTTTTTTTCATAAATTTCAATTTTGTTTCAGTAGTTTTCTACCCATAACAGTTGACGGGAATAGACACCTTGAGGCTTGAGACGGTCTTCTCGGTCAGCTTCCGTGTATTAGACAACCCCTGCATAGCACATCTCAGGCATTTCACACTTTTTTAGGGAACTTAACGCGACATAAACTAAGGTGTAACTTGGAGATTTACTAAAAAAACACATATTCAGGCAGTTCTGATGAAAATCTTGTTGGGGTGTCTCGGTTTTCGTATAAAGTAAAAATAAGGTTGTATACTTATTATTACACGTAACTGTACGTCGCACAGTAGGTAAAAGTATGTTCAGGTGGGCGATGTTTCGCGAACTGTAATGTTTGCCGTACACTTCCGTCATTAACTCGTCTGTTTTAAAAACTGTCTCGTGCGCAGAGCGTTCAAATAACAGCGCGCGCGCAGGGAAAAGAAACAGTCACGCACTGAGCTAATGACTAGTGAGCATTTAGCGATTTCTTGTAGACTCTTATTTAAGTTAGAGAGGCTTCTGTGTGCTCTCAACATAATTGCAAGTTGTTTAGAGGTTGAACATAATGTATACTCTAATAATTTGTTTATAATAGGAGTATCGCTTGCTCTGGAAATTCTAGTCGTAGACGTTGGACTCAATGTAATAACTGGTTTTTAGTTATTTTGCTGTGCTCCAAATATTGCCGACTTTTAAATACCTAGCTCAACGGAAAAGAACGTATTATGGAAATAGATCCGATCAATATTGTCAGTAAACATAATAATCTAGACACACGGTAGTGTGTCAAGACAAGTTCGAAAGAGAAAAGGGCGACGCACCGGCCATGTGTTATTATTATAATACATTGTGTATTGGTTTGGCTGCATGTTGCATTATTCTTTCACTCTTTCTGCATGTGCATTTACTTGTGGGCGGGAGGGTGGTGCTACATACTGCATCCAAACTAGCGATCTTGTTCAGCGGAATTAAAGCTAGATATTTTATTTTGCATTTCTGTATGTCATGGATTTCCGCAAAGTAACGCCTGATTCCATCATTTATATTATAATACGAACCATTTCGAGCAACTTTCGACCCCCCATTAACCCAAAATCTATTTGAACTACACACTTGCAATTTTATGTGTCACTCAACAAAAACCTAGTCCAAGTGACTTTGAAACTTAAAATTTGGCATCGAGATAAGTCATTGGGCTATACAAAGGAAACATCAGAAAACAACAAATTATGGGTTAATGTGGTAGATAAGATTATTGGTGCGGCTATTTTCAGACACTCAGTATGAAACTAGGTGCAAATATTACTTTGTAGGTATTGTTATTTTACAAAAAAATATAATAATCCATCAAAACATAAATGTGAAAAGGGGGCCAAGGTCGCTACAAAGGACATGCAGGAATGGCCGGCTTCGCTGATAAAAGAATTGAGATCTAAATGAGTTCCAAGTTTCCCTAGCTACAGGAATACAAAACGTTCTCCAATTGCTTTTACAGAAAATTGGTCATGTTCCTTGCTACTGCTACAGTGATTTTCTTTGTAATGTGTTTTGATGACAATTAACCATGTCAGTTGTTTTATATAGTTTAGCGTCCTTTTACCTTTTGTAAATGTGAGAGCTTTGTAGACTTGCTAGATGCCTGGATACCTAGTTAATTTGTGACCATATTTTTCATTTTGTGTTTTTGTGTGTTCCTGCTCTTAAGTTTACTTTGCTCTCTCATAACTATTCTAAGTCATAACTGTACCCACTCAAATTGTTAAAGATATGGATTTTAAAAGAGTAACCATGGAGTTTCTTGCCGTCTCTTCTCCATAGGAAACCACTAATTGGAACCGTGCACCTAAATTCGGCTTTTCATAAGCACCTGTATTGGATTATGTGAAATAAAAACTTTTGATTTTGATTTTTACTGACGAAATTTTTAACTTGGCAAGTTTTCACACTCAAGGCAAGTATTTGTAGTATAAATTAAATGTTACAAGATTAGCTTGTATTTCATTTCATATTAAATGTTAAATGCGATAAATTAATTATTAAAACTTGCCAAGTTACATAACATGTATTTAGTAGCAAAGAACATAACAAAATAGAAAACGCAGCATAGCCAATGTTCCTCAGAGTGGTACAACCCGTGCGACGTGTGCAATTATTAAGAAGTGGTGAAGCGCGAGTATTATTATAACGACAAGTTTACAACTCGGTTTAATAACATTTATATAACTCGTACAGTTTACGACAAAGTTGTTCTTGACTTTACTGAAGCGTATTCGCGTCACTTGTGCGAATGATTGATGAAGCTATAATTAACTTTGTAGTACGTTTATTTATACCTCGTGCAGTTGTTTTACAAGTTTGCACTGCAGTTTGGACCGTTAAAATGATTACACCAATTTCGTGCAGGGAAGATATACAGGGTGTAAACGAATTCGTGTAATTCCTTCAAACCACATGATCTATTAATGGTATAGATTAATCCCGCACGGAATTTAGATTGATTGAATATGAAAAAAAACTTATTATCCCATTTTTTTTTATGTGATTGTATATTTCGACGCCCTGCATAAATGAATGAAGATATGACAACACAGCTGACGGGCACGACTAGCACGATATAGCTCCACGCAGTCAGTTAACTTGCGACGCTAAAATTACTTAGATACGGACGGAACACCATGGTTCATTTTTTGGAAACTTTTTTTTATTGTTTCTGAACAAAAACCTATGCAGGGTCAATCAGTGTCACCAGTAGATCACGCGGTTTGAAGGAATTACACGAATTCGTTTGCACCCTGTATATACGAATTTTTGATATTCGCTCGCTTCCAGAATATAGATATTGTATAATGAGTTTATCATGCGATAATAATAATACATATACAAGGTTAATCGGAAAAGGGGTATTAATCCACGCTTCCTTAAAGTATCACTGATGACTATTTTAAAGCAAGTGTTAAAATTTCAAAATTCGAGAATTTTAATTTTCATGCAGAATTAAATACCCGACTGCGCTACAGCAAATACAGGGTTATTATTTTAGTTTACGGACTTGGCCATTACGCAGCATGAGGATTACTGTGATGTAAGATACCTTGTTAATTCTATAAACAAATCTGTACCACGGTAAACAAGTAGTCTAGTTACCCTTATATTGCGTGATCGTGCGTGAAGTTGTTAAAATTTCCTTTTTTTACAAGAGTAACCATGGAGTTTCTTGCCGGCTCTTCTCCATAGGAAACGACAAATTGGAACAGTGCACCTAAATTCGACTTTTCATAAGTGCCTGTAATGGTTTATGTGTTTTTTTTTATTGGTTTTATTTGATCGCCCAGTCCGAAAAATATCTTTATAAATGAAAAATGCCCAACTTGGCTGTACGTACGTTAGATCTCAGAACTTTTCATAGCAAAAGTGTCGCGAGACGTGGCTTTTTTTACATTAATGTTTTTGATGGGATTATTACTTACCTGCAATGTGATTAGGTACATAAAATGCAAGAAAATACAGTTTTTACCCGAGTACAGCAGAGAGGAAGGGTGATGAATCTCACTGACTATTTATGTAGGTAAGTTTGTCTCACAGCCCAAACTGCTGAACCCATTTCAACATATAAGGTGTCCTTGGATTGGTATTGATCCAGAAAATGTCTCAGGGAATATGACGTCAGGAAAAAATATAATTTCGTATTTATAAAAAATCATAAATAACAGATAAATAATAATAATAAACCTCTTTCTTTAAGTTACTATATTGTTTTGAAGTGTACTTACTATACCTATTTTATTATACTTAGCTTAAATACTTTAATCAGTCGAAAAAATATTGGCAACCTTACCCCCTACCAACCACGCTGACTGGCTAATCTTTTCACCACAGCATGCACTATTCACGTACCCGTAGGTCGTGCCGATACAAAAGATGAATTGAAAATTACTAAACAAAACTGGAACCAAGCATAAGATTTTCAATTCAGTTTAAAATAGATCCCTAAGTAATTTTTTTAATAAACTAGATAGTAATACCTAATGTGAGTTTCGATGTATAAGTCGCGCGGAGAAGGTTTGCCGATAGCCTCATGACGTCACGCGTCGATGGTCGGTACGATTAGTAGGTAGGCCAGACGAGCGCGGGTAGCGGTCGGTGAAGTGGGAGGGGCAGTCATCGGCAAACCTTCTGCGCGCGACTAGTATGTGTAAGCACTTAATATCGGATGCGTGTCGCGCATCGTCTGTGCGTGCACATACTTCGTTCGTAGTAATGTGCACGACTATTATAAGTGCGCGCGCACAATTATACATCGATTGTCATTACAAAGAGCACGACGAGTGGCAAGTTCATACAATGCGCGAAACTTAGCAATACATGCCAATCAAAACTAAAATAATGCGAGTGAAGCGCAGTTCAGACTATGCTATAATATATAGCAAATAGCAAATATTGTATTATATATATAGCACTTTGATATCGCTCAGCATACATTTTATATGGACACGTTCACACAAAGCTATGCTATAAAGTATTGGCTTGTTGTACGCGATAAACTTGAGCGATTCTCAAAGCTATGTCGCACGATTCTTCGGTTCCCGCCTCTCCTTACTTCTACCCCGTCTGTCGCCTGACGAATCGCCGTCAAATAACTTGCTATACATAGTAGACAGACTTGCGATATAGCGTATGGTGTGAACGTCATGCTATATAGTTATAGCTTATGACGCAATATACGTTACTACATAGCGTAATAGTATAGAAGTAGTAGTCTGAACTGCGTTTAATAATTTTTCCAAATAAGCTTGTGCAAGAGCAAGCTTGTTTTCGCGCTTTGTATGAATTGAACGTTCTGTTCTAACCTGTACTGTGGCGGCAGTTTACGGATCTCGCCCCTCAGTATCCGTCCACATTAATGTTTTTGTTATTTACGTCACAATCGCTTGTCATCATAATGATCTTAACCATCCTCATGTAAGTACATAATTCTGTTGTAGATAATGTTATCAGCTAACTGATCTTATTAATATTTATTAAATAACGGAGGTAAAACCATCATAATAGATAACCGTAATATCTACAAGGTGTCGTGAGTGCTGATGAAATGTATCTATGCGATAGAGTGCAGAACGTACCAGTACTTCCCCCCGATTCAGATCTTTTCGATTACCAGTTATCGGCCGATTCAGTTTGTCTATGATTCTCGTAACAAGAAAAAACAAGATAGTTTATGGGGGATGTACACGGGTCGATTTTAGCCGTGCGGCAAGTCACCAGTCGCATCGCTTGTAAAAATTCAATCGCCACCCCATTTACACCGGTCGACAAAAATCGCATGCGACTTGTCTAGACACGCGGTAGCGTGTAAAGCCAACTTCAAGCTAACAGAACTGGCGAGCAGCACCGTGTGTAATATTCATTTCTAGCTGAACAACACAGCGCAAAACACACCTCACGCGGCGGGCGATCGCCTGCAACTGACCATTTATACCGTGTAAATCGCCTATTACTATTACAGAATCGTTCGACAACTTAATAATCAAGTCGTTCTGAATCAAGGTGTTCTTCGATAAGTCAGTTATCGACCGATTCGGTTTGTTTTATCGTTTTGTCTACGATTCTCGTTACGTGAGAAAGCGAGATAACAAACCGAAATCGGTCGATAACTGACACATTGAAGAGCTCTGAATCAAGGGACAGTTGATATCTCTCTTGTCATATTATCTTCTGTCACCGAGCTGCAACCGACATAATAAAAAAAAAACAAAAAAAAATCTTTGATTCGGATAAGTAACATCCATAGTTGTTATTAAAAAAAGGGACAAAGTAAATTAAACGTTAGTAAAAAAAAAAACTTAATATTTAGTTACGTTCATTGTTCGTCATGCATCTTTGAACAATGGCATTCAACAAAGAAGAGTCGTATCTCCCTGCTATGGTCTTCAGGATGGAGTTGGAGCTGGCCCGCACTCTGCAGAACAACGATGCAGATCTCTGTCTGACGATGGCATGAAAGCCATCGACGTGTGCCTGCGTGAGCATACCAGATGTACTACAGAAATGGGGGAGCCCCATCAACATCCTGAGACCGTTATTATATTGGACCCGCAGGGCGCTGATAGTCCGCTGAGTATAATTGGTCCACAGGCTGCACGTGTAAAATACTTGGCAATAAGCTTTAAAAAGCGTTATTTTAACTTGTTTACTACAACGTGCAAACCTGCGGACCAGCATGTTACATCGAACTGCCATCGCCCTAATAATAATGGTCAGACGAATATACATATTATTTCTATTTCAGTCCCGATGGTGGCCGGCAGAGTGGAGTCCTAGCAGAATGGTTGCCACCACACGACAGGTCAAGCGTTGGCAGATTACCAGCCAAGGGATCCAAGGATTCTTTGCAGCAGCCAGAGGATCTTGGGAAAGACGCAGAGGAAATGATCGGCGCAGAACTGATAAGTATAATCTACGGAACTGATGGAATTAACAAAAGAGAGAAGGGTTGTTCAGACAATCAGCAGTGGTGGTGGCAGGGACGGATTTTTATTAAAGATGAGTTTTTTTTTCAGTACTTTTATTATGGGGTGCAAGAAAACAGCCTCCACGAGTAACGATACTTAAATACGTCCGGCGCACCCTGCGCAGTCAGCCCCGCTACCAACCTTGCTGACTGGCTAATCTTTACACCACAGCATGAGCTATTTTCCTATAGCTCATGTTGACATGAAGTACTTTCATACATACCTACACATAGATAGGTACTCACGCCTGTAATGGAGTAAGCAGAGGTGTTCTCTTAATACAGGAGTCTGCACTCCTTCGCCTCTTGTATTAGTCCCATGTAGGTGGCCTATTGCTATTTTTTCGATAATTAGTGTAATACTTCTACTTGAAACAGATCAAAATATAGAAGACGTTTGCCCTCAACCAGCCTGCAGTGCATAGTGCGAAATTTCGGCCACTCGCAGAGGTGCCGATAACCTGGAACGTCTAATGGTAACAGGAAAAATAGAGGGCAAAAGACCTAGAGGCCGAAACCCAAACCATCATGGTCAGATCAGATATCCGAACAACTCGCGATACCTATAACCGCCGCAATCCACCAGACAAATGATCGTAACAGATGGAGACAGACCGAGGACAGGTTGAAATGGAGTCACGATCCTCAGTAGTGAGGAAACGATTAAGAAGTAGTTAAATACTTGTATAATATGAACAAACCCTTTGTTATAGTTGCAGCATGCTGCAGATGCTAGTCACATAAGCGTCGTGACAATGTGTCCTGCACTTGTGGGATGCGTCGCGAGTCACACGTGTATGCGCCGCCGCGCCGGCGCAGCCGTGTGCACTCGTATTAGCAAGTTTATGGTTCTGCGAATCGAGGCACAATGTTCTCATGTTTCCATCGAGCTTCAATCGTGGCTAAAAACAACGTCATGCTTATTTTACTTTGCGGAATCGTGGCGTAAGAAAATATACCATCAGCGGAATTACCGATTAGTTTTTTTTTTTTTTAACTTTGTTTCCCCTTGATTTTCAACTTCAACTTCAAAACTCATTTATTCAAAATAGACTAGGTATTAGGTACTTAATTCTTTTTGAAATTCAATGTTCCAAAAAAAGCCCCAAATACACCCGCTCTTCACCGCTTCCTAGTTTTTATATTTTCTTCTGTATCATAGGTGGTAGGGCTAACACCTTACTAAAGATAAACACCAATATTATTCCATCCACGTTCGGCACAGATGGGTTGTTGGTTGTTGCCAACACATCGCCCAACGCACCCAAATGCTATTACAGCACAGTTTTATACGACTTTTTTTCTAGCTAGTTCTAAAATACGTCAAAAATGTCAACTTATGGAGAACCGTATGTCTAATAATAGGTATTTACAATAAAACAGTTTACGTTAGTTGAAATTTTTACATGCATACCTACTACATATTATTATAAGTACATGTTACATTGTTTGAGGTAAGAAGTCACATAACAACACATTAATTTAACCAACACGCTCTTTGTTTGCGCTATTCAAAACAGCTGAACTAATAAGTTTTCGGTCGCTATCTCAAAATTCCATTAAAATGTACGCAAATTACTTAAATGTTATCAAGTAAACGATAGTTGTTGATACAGGAGTAATTATACCATTTATACATGAATATTAAAACGAAATAATAGGTGTACACCAACAAAATATATAAGTACAGAAGGTTTATCCTATACATGCGCGAAAACCAGCTCACGCGCATACACCAACCTGACGCATATGCAATTAGCAACTGTACTGGTTTAACCCTCTTCCATCTTGTCTTTACCGCAGCCACAGTAATAGTAATTATCACAGTAATATAACTAATAAGACAAGTAATTACTAACGTACCGTTAGCTCTGAAGCTGTCATATAACAGTTCTAAACGGCGCAAGATTACGGATAGGTCTTCTGTGCCTATCTACTATGTAGTAAAACGGGTACAAAATGGCAGGACACGGTATACTGGTTGGTCCTGCGCGGTAATTACACCGGCAGGACCGGTCCCTGAGTGCTACTGTCACCATCCTACGGGGAAGGACAATGAGACTGCGAAGAAAATAGTAGATGCTAAAAAACCTCTTAGCTACTTAAAGTTCATTCGATAATTCTGCCTTTATCAAGCTTCCAATCTCTCGCCAACAACGCCGTAAGCCGAGGTCCGAGTCCCACTAGGGGTCGCCCTTAGTGCTGTTGTTGCCAGTAGTCATGATGTTAGTGTACTGTTAGTAGTTAGCTTAGGCTAAGTATTTTACTTCCCCCATTGGCTGGAGACCCTTCAGGTCTCGCCAATAACTACCCGGTTAAATAAAAGCGGTCTGCAAGGACGACCTACAAGAAGAAAAACAGAAAAAAAAAGAAATGGATTCACCGAAACCTTGCTGAGTCAAAAAGCGAGGAAGCTGTGTGGTGCTCCTTTTTATTGAAGGCTCAATCACTGTTGGGTCAGACACATCTTAGAGTAGAGATCGTGAATACGACGCCCCACTGCTAGATAGACTGACGGTCTGGAAAAGATAGCTAAATACATCAAGTGACAAACCAAGTATGAAACCGCAACGAGAGCGAGAGATGTCAGAGATCTAATCACGTCTTACAGTACACATGTCCAAAAACCGTATTGACGGTAACACTCAAGGTGACCCCGTGATGACCATCAAATTTGTAAAAAGGCCGCAACGACAGGAAATGTAAAAGTTAATTGAACCGCAAGATAATCTGTTGAACCAGTTTATATCAATAACATTCACTTAATTATTGCATCATCACCATCAACTTTATTGCACCCACTGATAAGTATCTAATCGAAGTGACTGCTTCGCATTTTCTCCTATCGTTGGATCCATGACACTATTGGATGCCCAGAAATCATTGCATTTAATTAAACAATAGCATTTCTTATTCCAGTGATAGACACGAGCTTCATACCCCTTTCGACATGGACATACTCGACAGCATAAAATATATGTATAGGGGAGCATGGGTTACAGTGGATAGTGGGTCACAGTGGATAAATCGTTATAGCTGCGTATGTACAGCACGCACACACATGTGCGTCCGCACGGTGGTCGGTCTTACACCCCTCCCCGCGACCGTACTAGTCGCCATTTCATTTCGGAGCGGGAGGTCGCGTCGCGGCGCATCGGTCAACAAGTAAGCCACAAAGTAATTTTTTGCGTACTTTTGTAAAACGTATTGCCATTCCGTGTGTTAAGATTTTGCGGGTTTTGATATTTTTTCCTAGACTATAGTTAACATATAGTTATTTTTTTATTATAATTTGTTTATTAAACAAATAAAAAATGTGCTGAAATTTTTCAAATAAAATTTCTATGGGTGGGGAACAGCGGATCGTTTTGAATTGGGGTACATTGGACTACCTACTGTTTAGTATTTTATGTTTCTTATTTTTTATTGTTTATGTTGTTATATTGTATCCTTGGCCTTGGCTGAATAAAATTTATTTTCTTTCTTTCTTCTTTTCTTTCATACAAAAGTTGCACCGAAATACCCGATTTTCCGCCTTCTGCATCTACTCTCCCTCCGTTTGGCTCGTCTGTAGGTTGTTTGGAAGTCTTCACTCAAGGCCTCATCTGCTCAGACAGTCAATATTGACTGTACATACTATTGACTGCAACTGTTTACAGTCGTACATCATGTCTGGTTGCTACCTAAAACATATTATATGAAAGTAATATTCGTCCAGGTCGTTGCGAATTGAGACCAATGCTTTCAATGATTACTTCATAGTTAATAGGTACACGAGGGTAGCGTAATCATAATAATTTATATTAGATATTTTACTAATGTAGCATGACGCAGGTAATAACAAAATGTAGGTAAGTAATATAATTTGCATTACTCTACATTGATCAGTTGGATTAGAAGCCTTGAACAAACTGAATTGAATGCGTTTATTTGCGTTCTACACAATCATGGTTCCTATTGATTTGGACAACAGCAGCTTCTTTTTCGTCACCATGCATGAAACATCATCATCATCAGTTCAGCTTGTTTCCAACCCTCACTGAGTTTAAGTCTCATGTCTATTACGCAACATTAGACTGCCTGGTGCTGTTTGTATTAACAGTTTTCCAGCCATCTTTACGATGTCATCAGACATAGTGAAGTTTCTAAAAATCGTAACAGGAACCCGCCTCCTATGTTTCAAGGGACGAGCTTACGTAGTACTTGTATAAACAATCTTAAGGGCCAGTGATATCGTTAGGGTCAAGCTAAAGATCAATTGAATACAAACTGCATGCGCATTGCCGTGAGAACTGCGGTACTGTTACTCGACCCATTTCCCTCATTAGAGAACAGCCGCCGCGGGCCATAACTGATCTCTGGTGCCCTTAATATACACATAAAAACAAAAATAAATCGAAAATATAGACCGTTATAGGTAGATCGTTCTTGTGAATAGGTACTCTCTCACAAACTGGAGAGACACTATTGGCAACACATAGTTTAACTGCTGGTTAAGGATAATTTTAATTTGATAAAGCTTTGTACAATAAAATCACAAGTAAGAGAGTATTGCCCGAATTTGATTGCTTTGTCCTGTGCATCGCAAAGTCACCCTATTAAGTAGGTACCTACAAGAAACGGTCCTCACGCGATGTCCAAATGAGATGAATTCAGAAGGTTCACAAGCATCCGGGGGGCGGTGAGCAGGCGGGTTGATACAACACCCAGAGTACTTGGATGATTATTAACTCCATCAATCGGTCGATGTAGGAGTGTTTTTCAGCGGCAGGTTTTTTTGTTCTTATTTTATCTGCAATCATTCTTTTTAACCCCCGACGCAAAAAGAGGGGTGTTATAAGTTTGACCGCTATGTGTGTCTGTGTGTCTGTCTGACTGTGGAACCATAGCTCTTAAACGGGTGAACCGATTTAGGTGCGGTTTTTTTTATTTAAAAGCTGGTTTTCTAGCGGTGGTTCTTAGACATGTTTCATCAAAATCGGTTCAGCCATTTCAGGGTCATCAGTTGTTTTGTTATTTGCGTTGGGGGTTTTTCAATGTTATTTGACTATAATCAGATTGAGTTCCATGGATGTTGTTTTGCAGAGTGCTTCCTCTAACGAGAATAGCTACTCATCTGTACTACACAGCTACACTCTGGCATGTAGCTTCATTATATCATGTCGTTTAAGGCAATTGAGGTAACTTTGGTGCATTAGTTGGACTGCTAGTTCATTCGGGTGATTACACAGTCACCGTTTGTATTTCTCTGCAGGCGATCGGATTTCTTCCTTGACTGTGTTTGATGTAAGTGTTGGTGTATTTCATTGTTTGTAATAAACCAATGAGAGTTCAGCGGCAGGATGCACTCCATAAAGTGGACATAGCCTGAAAGTTGGATGTTACGCTCATCCCTCTTACATTTATTTTACTTATACCGCAGAGCGGGCTTTCTGTAACTAATAATTTCGTTTGCGATGCATCGACCGCAGCTCGCGTCTGATGCATGAGGTCCTTGCCATCTGCAGGTAATTGCACCAACCCGAAGACGAATCACTGTCATTACACAAACTATACGTTGCTCTGGCAACACAATTTATGTTTGTAAATGTACGGCGGACGAGACTGGAAGATTTAGTATTTATTATTACTTTATGCTACGAAGACTCGTCTCATTGTCTTCTTGATGTCTATATGTGTGCTTCACTACCTACTGGGACAATGGGGCGGTTAGTACTTACACTAATATTATTTGCCTCAAATAATATAAGCTTTTTGATAATAATAATCACCTGATTACTGAATCTGCTTTGAATCTGTTCGCTTCTCGACGGTTTCGCGGAAAATGGAAGAATAACATAATTATTTTGACTATAGTTTTGACACGCGATTAGCCTTCACCTGTAAGTTTAAACCACCATTTAAACCATTTATTTTTGTCACACATACACAAGTTACATACACATAATTATAATATTAAACGAATTAGAATGTGTAACAAGGGGTCCAGCTCAGTATTCGCTGTGCTAGTGCACAGCACTGATTTTCAGCTGGCCCCTGACATTTAGATTTTTTTTTAGTTTGTTGTCACCATGTAAGTATAATATTCACGTATAATTGTTCGATTATTTCGATTAGTGCAAACTTATAGGCATCGAGAGAGCGTTCGCGCTATCGTGCGATGCAATGGTGCGAATGTACAATTAAAATATTTTAATGTGCGTAATATTTTCTAGTTGAAAGTTTTATGATGGTTTATTACGACCAATTTTTTTTATTCGATACCCTGTATACCTCATTTCACATTCTTTAAGATATTTGATGCAGTATTTGCATGCACCATCACATCGCACTGTTAGGACGACGCCATAGACGGTGCATGACTGATTATACATTATGTTACTACAATATCATTAATATAAAAAATATGTGTAAAATGACTGTCTATGTGGTGTAATATGTGGAAGTGACTGCCTCGTTGGTCCAGTGGTCGCAAGCGCGACTGCTGAGCGTGAGGTCTTGGGTTCGATCCCCAGGTCGGGCAAAGTGTTATTGGGTTTTTCCGTGTGGAATTTCTCAGTAGCAGCTCGGAGTCTGGATTTGTGCCCGGTTGATGGCAATAGGCTCGCCCCCTATTACATGGGACTTAAAACATAACGGCGAAACGTGGGTGTACTATACACCTCAGCCAACCCTTCGGGGAATAAGGCGTGAAGTTATGTGTAAAATGTATAAGAGTACTTTTTAATTTTTAAGCTATCTTCATTAAGTAAGTATTGTCGTTGTGATAGTTTTTGGAGGAAGAGAGAAGATTTCCGTAAGTAAGCATTTAATTGTAACGCGACAAAAAATATACGCACTAGATTACAGCGAATACTTCTTTTTAAAATATTGATATTCAGTCGCAACTGGTCGAGCTGGACTAGAGCCTCCCCTGATTGATGTTGAATAATAATAATAGTTTATTAGTACATAAATCAACAACACAGTACATAGCATTTGGAAACAGTGGGTTGCACTACCAAGTTTAAAATTATTGTCAGCTTTCCGGGCTCCTAAACTAGGTAGGTACGCAGACCTGTATCTTAGGAGTCGGAGATTTTGCGGTTTAAATTTTTATAATACGAGTACAACCGTGATGTGAGTGTTTGATAAGCGTTCCTTTAAAGTAGGTTTGATAAAGTTATGATTGTATAGCCAACATATTTTCTGTTTCATCATAAGTTAAGGATAAGAGCCATTTTCTTAATTTATTTTTAACTTCATATATGTTAAGTATATCTGTACAACGGAATAATTTTATTTATTTTATTGTACATGCGTGAACTTTGGGTCAACAATTGTCGACTTGTAAATGCAAAGCGACAGGGGTTAGTTTTACACCCCGGGTCGGGAAGGGTGGGGTCGGCGAGAGATGTCGTGCGGCGTTCCACAGGGATCGGTCTTGGGGCCGCTCCTGTGGAACATCGGATACGACTGGGTGCTTCGCGGAGCGTTCCTCCGCGGTGTCGGCGTGACTTGCTACGCCGACGACACGCTGGTCACGGCGCGGGGGAGGACGCATCGCGAGGCAGCCATACTAGCGACAGCTGGGGTTGCGCAGGTCGTCGCAAGAATCCGGCGGTTGGGTCTCGAGGTGGCCTTGCAGAAGTCCGAGGCCCTGTGTTTCCACGGGCCCCGGAAGGGACCACCCTCGGGATCCCACATCGTAGTGGGGGGCGTCCGCATCGGCGTCGAGTCGACGATGAAGTACCTAGGACTTGTCCTCGACGGCCGATGGAACTTTGGGCCTCACTTTCGGCAGCTGATGCCAAAATTGATGGGCACCGCGGCTGCGTTGTCGCGGCTGCTGCCCAATCTGGGGGGGCCCAACGCCTCCTGCCGGAGGCTCTACGCGGGGATCGTACGGTCCATGGCCCTATATGGGGCGCCAATATGGGCAGACACCCTGACGGCCCGCAATGTCGCAATCCTGCGGAGACCGCAGCGGGCGATGGCCGTCAGGGTGATAAGGGGGTACCGTACGATCTCCTTCGAAGCGGGGAGCCTCTTAGCCGGATCGATGCCCTGGGATCTGGAGGCGAGGGCCCTCGCGCTGAGATATCGTCAGCGCGAGGAGGCGCCTGAGCGGAGTGAGCTCCGCCAGATCCTAGTGGCCGAGTGGAGAGAACGACTTGCGCAACCCAGCGCAGGGCACGCCGCAATAGCGGCGGTAAGACCCGTTATGGAGGAGTGGCTGGAGAGGCGGCATGGCGCCCTCAGCTTCCGGCTGACGCAGGTGCTCTCGGGACATGGATGTTTCGGGAAGTACCTGTGTCGTATAGGCCGTGAGCAGACGCCCGGATGTCACAACTGCGTCGACTGCCCTGAGGACACGGAGCTGCACACGCTGCAGGCGTGCCCTGCGTGGGCGACGCAGCGCCGTGAACTAGTGGCGGCAGTCGGTGGTGACCTCTCGCTTCCGGCCGTGGTTCTGTCCATGGTCGGGAGCGAGAGTGCGTGGGAAGCCGTCACCTCCTTTTGCGAGGTGGTGATGGCAACCAAGGAGGGAGCGGAGAGGGAGAGAGAGGCGACGGCCACTCTCCCTTCCCGCGCCAGACGCACCGGGCGCCGCCGGAGGGCGCGCGACGATCTCCGCCCACCCTAGTGTGTGGCCTGCGGGCGACGGGTTAGGGGACCCGTCGCCCGACCAGTAACAGGCCCGAGAAGGCGGCGCGCATTGTTCCGTGCGCGCCTCTCAGGAGGACGTGGGGCAAGGCCCCACAGAAGGAGAGGTCCGCCAGGGGCTGGCGGACCGAGGCCTGCCGGGGTTGCGGCGCATGCAGCTGCGAATCCCGTGACCCCGGCCAAGGGTCAGGAGAAGGAACACCGTGGGTTTGTAGCCGGTAAGAGTCCGGCATAACCCTTCGCCATCCCCGGGCGAAGGGTATCCATGAGGATTTTCCCACGATAAAAAAAAAAGGGGTTAGTTTTACACATAGGGAAACCGTGGCGTCTTAGCAGCAGATTTTTATCTAGTGGAAGGTTAATACGAATTTGCTTATTCTGTAAATAATCATTGTGATTGTCACACTTCAATTCAATATCATAATCATCATCATAATCAGCTTATTACTGTCCCACTGCTGGGCACAGGCTTCATCACAGTTTTTTTTTTAATTACTTGTCTTGATCACCTTTGACCCTCGGCGCACCTGATGGTAAGCGCAGACAGAGTCTAAGATGGAGCACACGAATACAAGTAACAGAGATATAGAGGGATTCCCCTATACCCCTCTGGCTCTCACATACACACGACTTAACACAGTAAACTGCTTGGCGCCGGACTTTACTGTGAGGATGGTAACTAGCCAGGCGGACCGTATAGATCCTACCACCAAGCGTGCTGTGTTTTGTATAATGTTACAACACGCGTCTATTCCCAGCGTGCGGTGAGGAAGTTTTATATTCTAGCTCGTCCCCACACGGGAAAAAGAATGAGAAGGGTTTAGATCTTCGTCGACCACGCCGACTACGACAACGACACGTAGACTATACGCACCACAGAAAACTATATGGACGCAACCTGCATGTGTGCAGGTTTCTGCACGATGTTTTTCTTCACGGTTAACGCAAGTGATAATAATTAAATTCTGATACGCACATCACTTCCAAAAGTCAGAAATGTGACCGGTATCGGACTCGGTCTGAGTCTCCTGCATGAAAGGCAACCGTTCAACCGCTGAGCTAGCTGCTTATCTACTACAAATCAGTACGAACAACATAAATCTAATTAACTTCAAACTTCAAAAGTACAACCGTGAAGAAACAGTAAGTACTCTAATCTAGTCGTAACTCGCAATGACGCGACGGTGGGGACTCGAGATAACCGCTCATTACCCGATACGTCTGACATAACGAGTTACACGTAACTTGTAACAAAGCAAGTAAAAGGCAGGTGAAGCGACCCCACACAATGTGTGAAAGTAATAGAGTCACTGGAATCATTCACACACACACAATGCACATAGTTAGCACACAAAAACGTTGAGATGCGCAATATCACTGTCACTGGGTGACTGGAGCGAGATCTAGTGACAGTTGCATAGGTAAGGTTACATACAGACCTATTCTCAGTGCATAACAACTGAAAACAGGTAAACAGAACCACAGAATAAATAATAATAGCTCTCATGGCCCTCTGTTATGACCCTTGTTATGACCCTTGTTATGATCTAATGACACAGGTAGGGCGACAAATGGTAATATTCCTCTTTAAACAGAATCACAGAATTAATAAATAATAATAGCAGCCATGACCCTTGTTATGATCTAAACACACAGGTAAAGCGACAAATGGTAATCTTCTTCATTAAACAGAACCACAGAATAAATAATAGAACTCATGGCGCTCTCTTATAACCCTTGTTATGGTCTAATGACACACCTAGGGCGGTATATGGTAATATTCTTCTGTAAACAGAACCACAGAATAAATAATAATAGCACTTATGGCTTCTATTATGACCCTTGTTATGATCTAATGACACAGGTAGGGCGACAAATGGTAATCTTCTTTAAACAGAACCACAGAATAAATAATAACACTCATGGCCCTCTCTTATAACCCTTGTTGTGATCTAATGACACATGTAGGGCGACAAATGGTAATCTTCTTTAAACAAAACTACAGAATAAATAATAACATTTACGGCCCTCTCTTATTATGGCACAGGTAGGCGGGCTAATGGTGATCTTCTTTCTGGTTCCCCGACTTCTGAAGATTGCGTCTACATCCACCGGTCTTCCGTGGCGCGGACGCGAAGTCGGCTTCAAGCGAAGGAGGTCTAGATTACAATAGAAATAGACAGTGCCGTTATGGTTTTTGGATGTGGTTGAAAATGTATAAAATTTAAAGAAAGCATCCTGCGTTAGGAGTAGGACGCACAAGCACGCCAACAAGCACTTAACTGAACTGCTTGTATACACACAAGCAGTTCAGTTTAGTGCTTGTTTACTTAGTTAAACAAATTTTAAGAACGTAATTATAAAAACGTCCAATATACATAATTACATACCAACACCAACCTTCGCTCCATACGGGGTCGTGTGTAGATCAGGTGAACAACTGTTACTGTAGTTTGCCTAAACATTTAAGCCCTTCCGTGTGTAATTTACTAAACGTTCGTTAATCGAAGGTTAGTTAAGTTTGGATAATAATTACATAGCCGTCGATCACGGTGGCTCACCCACACACGCACATGCGTCGGCGCAGGCGTGCCGAATGCCTCCATTTGTTTAGCTAATTACAACACGTGCAGAACTAACTGTAAGCTCGTAATTATAATCACTTACCTTCACACTTTACTTGCATCAGAGGGAACCAATCGGTTACCAATCATCATCACAATTATAGCTAACTGTGATGATGAACCCATAGGGTCATACAGTCGAAGGGAGAAGTCAGTAAGTCTTTCAAAAAATTTGATTATCCCTTGCATTAACGGTGAAGCAAAACATCGCGAGATAGAATAGAATACCTTCGTTTGCACAAAATGTAGGTTACATAAAGATGGATAATTAAACAATCAGTGCCAGATACATTTTATCGCTATAAGACATGCAAATATTAAAGTACTAAAACACAATAATTCAGTTCATCTTGGGTATCAGTAACATAGTTATAATTAAGACACAGCATGCAAATAGTAACCTGCATACTGAACTGAAAGGAACTCAAAAAAAAAAACAGTTCTCGGTAGTGTGTAGTCCGCCAACAAACTGTATCAAGTCGGCGTGATGGACTCTCTCATTCTGAGAAGAGGCTCGTGTCCATCAGTTGAATTATTCAATTGTATTATTAAAATAATTTCATTTCAGCTTTCACACACCGAGATTATGCTAGCCCTTCATACTTAAGAAAACGCGGCACAGCCATAGATAACAAAATAGTTATTAGACCATCTAAATAGATAATTTTGCCATCCACCATCTACTTCTGGATGTAGGCTTTCTTGTTCTATCTCCTTGATATCTAACATATTACATGAAATTATTTTTTTATGACATTTAATACAACAGTTTGTATTCAATATATTTATAATGGCGATAGTCACAGGAACAGCGTGCTATCCACGAATGCCCCTTAAACTTACATAGTCGATTATAAAACATGGCGTATTGCATGGGTCTGAGTGTTGGGCCACCAAGGAGATGGTTGAAAGGATAGTGCATGCAGCGAAGATGCGAATGTTGAGGTGGATGTGTGGAATGACAAGAATGGATAAGATAAGGAATAAGTCTAACAGAAGAATTTTGAAAATAGCGCCAGTGACTGAAAAGTTGAGGAGTTATAAGTTAGCGTGGTATAGACATATTATGCGGAGGGAAGGTCATGTTACTAGAAGAGTGTTAAATATAAATGTGGATGGATATAGAAGTAGAGGTAGGCCAGAGAAAAGATGGATGGGTTATGTGAAGGATGATTTGCGTAAGAAAGAAGTGAGCACTGCGATGACGGCTGATAGAGGAGAATGGAAGAAGAATACATGTTGTCCTAGAGTGGGATAAGAACAGGGAGATGATGAAAACAGATGTAAGAGCTATAAATATTTATATTAATGAATATATTTTGTAACTGGTAGTGGCACCTACCTAACTAAATTATTGACTATTCAAAACAACTTGTAAAGAATTGAGTCTAATTGGGATAATATTCGTTTTAATTGGACTTTGATATAGCTTATCGAAACGTTACATATTGATGAGATAAAGAACATTCAAAATTACAGCCTTCTGGTAGTGAAGGCCGCGGCACGCATACTAAGTACCGAAACTTATAGAATATTTACGAAGTGTGTATAATGAACAGTCACGTTCTACTAGCTAATGGGGTGGGCGGATCAAACCACAACGTCTTGTGAGACTTTAAAACTGCTCTCATGATTTTCACGCTAGCTTGCTTGATGAATTAAATACGACGTCAAATTCAATATTTCATGGTCAAGGGGTTGAATGGTCACAATTCTGTAAGTTCTTTCCCTCATAGGGGCCCGATTCTATTAACAGAAACGTTGATTAATTGCAACCGAACTAAGTAAAGCCGAAGCGTTCATTCAGACAGATACCTACTGTTTTCGACAACAAAAACAAAAATGTTAGGAGTTTTCGTAAACGAGAACTGAATGATGGTTGTAGTTCATTTTCGGTTTGGCAACAATTTTGTTAGAAGAATTGTCCTCCAAATCATTGCGATTGTTTCAGAGACTGACAAACCAGCACAACGCACAGAAAATAAAGTGGTCTACTTATGCAAGCTAAACTGCACAAATAACTGCATGTAATAAATCTCTTCTCGATTTTGTACTAAAGGAAAATTCTGATCTTGTCTGTTATATGTATTAAACTTTGCTGGCTTCAACAATGAAGGAAAACCTCGAAAAAAGGAAAGTGTTGTTCACGCAATGAATTATACAAAACTTTGGCATTGAGCGTTAGGTGAGGAAAACATATGATTACTTATTCCGACCTTCTCCACATACTGGCATATTATCATATAGGTCTGTCTACTGTTGGTCAAAAACCTCCGCGTAGATTGCTAATTAATGCTTGATCTAAATCCAAAATCTCTGGATAGATGTAGGTTTTCAAAAGAAATTCAATAGACGTAATGTCAAAAATCTATATCAATCCAAAGATTTTGTATTGATATCTGTAATTAATTTGGGCGTTAGTCCTCATTTATGACGCCGATCAAAAACAGTGGTGGTCTCGTCGATAACGTCACAATTGGTGAATATTTCATTTCATATTCGTAATTTTAACTGCACATCCAATCGCAACTGCTAACTATGCAACTGCTAAATGCAGCTTCAAAGCAGATAAGATGATCAAACTAAAGATGCAGTCACTGCAACTGCTGACTGGATGTTAGAGTCAGTGCAACTGTGTGACAACTGCCCACTGGATGTGCAGCCCAGTTGCAGTTATGATTAGGAATGTGAATAAAAATGATTCGTCGAATGTGAAGTTATTAGACCTCCTGGGGGGTTACCATGATCTGTTAGAGCAGGAATGTTTTAATATTATTACGGGGGGGTAACCCCCCTCCCTGTTCTTTATCGGGACGACACCACAACAACTTGATAGGACTCATACATAAGATCAACTTCAAACTGAGCAAGTGGGCATTGACTTCTAAGATATTTGTGTGGAAAGTTAATCCAAACATAACCGTAATTGTACACGTAATGTTATTGCTTTTACCGAAACTGTACGAAAACGGGTTCTTCACTATACGTGTGTATATTAGTACCAACGCTTAGTATTGGAACAAAATATTGACGCTGTGACGTCAGAGATGCTCACACAATACGACAAGATTTCACCGGAGTAGGACGGCCATCTGTTAAGTTGTAAAACCAGGAAAAACATGTCTTATATTTGGGGTTAAGCCAGTTTCGATTGACTGTTCTTTTAATACATTTTTCCCGTTAATCTCCCGTCAAACCTGTTCTTCTGCTACAAATTGGAACAATGATACGGTCGAAATCTTAGTTATATTAGAAGTTTTTACTACACAGATGCTTGCTGATATTTCGAGAGACCGCGGTCATCAAAGTTGCGGCGAGAACATGGTATTTGAAAGGGGGCTATTACACTATCATATATCTAAGATCATATCTCTTAGGGGGATGTTAAACTATCACCACGACCATAAATAGGATTATATGTCTTACTAGCTGTTGCCCGCAGCTTCGCTTGCGTAAAATTTTAAACCCTTTTTAAGCCTTTTTTAAATGTAGGTATAAAATTTAAAAAATCCGTCTTTTATTACTTACTTTGAACAGTGTTTGTGCCAAATTTTATGTGAATAACCCCATGGAATAAGGGTTTTTATACAAACGTTAACAACCCATTTCACCACTTAAGGGGTGGAATTTCCAAAAACCTTTCCATAGTGGATGCCAACAGAGGTACTTGCTACTTTGAACATTTCATGTTTCTAACCCCAGCGGTTTAGGCTTTGCGTTGATAGACCCGTCAGCCATTCAGTCAGTTTCTACCATTATTACTTGAAAAGTACCAGATTTTCATAAAAACTTGCAACCCTTATTTCACCTCCTTATAGGTTGAATTTGTAAAAACACTCAAACATATGTACATTTATTTCTAACCAGAAACCCAATTATTTGAAATCATGCTTTTAACTATGAAAAAACTTTCATCCCTTATTTTATCCCTTAGGGGAAGAATGTCCAAAACCCTCAAACATGTATGTTTACTTATAACCAGAAGCATAAATATTTAATTTTATGCTTCTTACCTTCTTACTTTAAAAGTAGCACATTTCTCAAACAAACTTTCAACCCTTATTATTTCACCCTCTTAGAGGTAGAATTTCCAAAAAACATCAAAAACGTGTATGTTTATTTCCCAGCAGAAACTCTATTATTTGATTGCTTGCTTTTTACTTCAGAAAACCTTTCATGCTTATTTCACCCCTTATGGGTAGTCATTCCAAAAACCCCTAAACACGTGTATTGCTTCGTACCATAAAGTACCAGATTTTTCATACAAACTTTCAACCCTTATTTTTTCACCACCTTAGGGATTTCATTTACAAACACGCTCAAATACGTGTACATTGATTTCTAACCAGAAACCCTATTATTTGATTGGGAGTGCCTCCGCTGCCGGCGCCTTCACCCAAAAATAACGCCATCGGGAACTGGCGGTATATTATTGCCGGCAGCCGAGATTAAAAACATTGGTTGCCGGCACCCAAAAAGGGATAACAGCGGCGGTAATAAGTTGTTTGGTAGGTATTTTAGATGAAAGGTAGATTATATTTTGGGCCAAACAGTGTAACTTGTCTTCCAACTGACTAATTTCAAGAGCGAGCGAAGCGAGCTCGTTAATTTGGGGCACGCCGACACGGATAGGTTAGGTTCGAAGGGGATGACGGGGGCTAGAGTGAGCGAGCGAAGCGAGCGAAGCGAGCGAACGAAGCCCCCTTCATCCCCTTGCATGATAGGTTACTTTAAACCCTGCAGATAGAAATAGGAGCCCAGCGGGACTCCGTCGACTCCGCTTTGGAAAACCAAACAATCTCACAAACATCCCCCTAAGTTTTTCATTTGTTTTTATTGTGAGAACGAAAGTGTGTCACGAATAATCGTCTCATGAAAAGTTTGAAGAGACTTTGAAGGTGTATAAAAACTGTGTATGTAGTCGGCGCGGCGCCGGCAGCCAGTTTGGCAACCGGCGCCGGCAGCAGTGGCACTCCCTATTTGATTACCTGCTTTTTTTAACTACAAAAATCTTTCATCCCACATTTCATCCCTTTGGGGTAGAATTTCCAAACCACCTCAAAAACGTGGGTATTTATTTCTCACCAGAATATTAAAATTTAACCCTGATTTCACCCCCCCTGGGAGTTGAATTTACAAAAACGGTCAAACACGTGTACATTTATATCTAACCAGAAACCTTAATATTTAATTTCATGCTTCTTACTTCAATAATGACGGACTTGCATACAAACGTTAATCACCCTTTTCACCCCCTTAGTGGTTGAATTTCGAGAAATCCCTTCTTAGTGGATGCTTACGTTACAAAAGGAATCGACTGTCCTAATATCATGTTTCAGTCAGTACCTTTCTCTTTATATTAGAAGAACACAAACAATTATCCAATACGACTCGCGCGCCACCTCTTGTACGTTAATAGTACTATATCACAAACTCTGGCGCTAGTGATAACATCAACTGAACGAAGTTTCAACTCAGTCGGATAAACGATGTGATTTTTTATTTAAAACCATCCGATACGACTCGCGCACCACCTCCTATATTACGGTGAAGGTGCATACTATGCCAGAAAGTCTCGCACAAGTGTCAACAATGAAAAACTTTCACCTTCTAGGGACAGATTTTAAAAAACCCTGAAACACGTGTATGTTTTATGCTTCTTACTTCAAGAGTACCAGACTTCTTATACAAACTTTCATCCGCTATTTCACCCCCTTAGGGGTTTAATTTACAAAAACGCTCATACTTGTACATTTCTTTCTAACCATCAACTCTCATGCTTTTATCTTATATAAAACTTTCACCTCCTATTTCGCCCCCTAGGGGAAGAATTTATAAAAACGTTCAAACACATGTATTTATTCCCAGCCAGAAAGCCTATTATTTGATTTCATGCTTTTAACTTCGTAGAAACTATTATCCTCTATTTCACCCCTTAGGGGTATAATTTCCAAAAACGGTCAAACAGGTGTATATTTATTTCTAACCAGAAGCCGAAATATTTAATTCCATGCTTCTTACTTCAAAAGTAACAGATTTCTCATACAAAATTACAACACTTATTTCACCCCTTTAGGGGTTGAATTTCCAAAAATCCTGAAACATGTGTACGTTTATTTCTGACCAATAACCTAAATATTGAATTTCATGCTTCTTACTTCAAAAGTACCAGATTTCTCATACAAACTTACAACACTTATTTCACCCCCTTAGGGGTTGAATTTCCAAAATTGCTCAAACACGTGTACCTTCACTCCTAACCAGAAACCTTAATACTTAATTTCATGCTTCTTACTTCAAAAATGACGGACTTGCATACAAACGTTAATCACCCTTTTCACCCCCTTAGGGGTTGAATTTCGAAAAATCCGTTCTTAGTGGATGTTTTCGTCACGTAAGGAACCTACTGTCCAAATTTCATATTTCCAGCATTAGTGGTTTAGGCTCTGCGTTGATGAATGAAATGTCAGTCAGTACCAGTCTCTTTATATATAAGAAGATTGGACCTCTAGAGTCATATCTTTGTATATAATATATTTTTTTATTATTTGCGTGGCGAAATGATTCATATGTCTATATTACATTATCTTAAACAGAGTTATTGGTAAAAAACTAACAACCTCTTAAGGGGTCATTATACTCAACATTATGAACAACTTTTACTATGGGACCAAACCTGAAATCGCGAAAACAATATCTGCTGTTCCCTACATTTTGACAAGTTATGCGAACATATACATATATCCTGTATCTATGACTCATAGATATATGATCACAGATATATAATAGTGTAATACCAGCATAGGAAAACAAAAAAATGCTACTGTCCAAATAACGCTTCAGTCGTTTCACAGTTTCTCGAAATTCTACGCTCCGCAGAAGACCTGCAAACTAAGACACATCCAGGAAATGAAGAACGCATGGCACCTCTACACTGTTGTGACCAAACGTCAGTTCACAGCGGGATACTGATGGATCAATCGTTGCCCTGTATATAAATATGACCCGAGTTGCTTTGAGTAAGTGTCACACGATTGACGAATAAATAGATGATAGAGAAACGAGAAAAGGTCATCGTTAGAAAGTTTAGCCACTATAATAGGATGACGATTGATTTATTTTCGTTGGTGCCTCATCATTAATTACCTAAAATGTTTTCTATTTACATTTATGATTGTTTACGGTTTACCCACGTAAATGCGGGATTATCCACCAACGCACATCAGGCAGCTCCAGGCTTATTCCCTTCTCATTATAAGAAGAGCCCCTTGCTGCAATAAGCCTGTTGCTGTCCGTAATTAGTTATTAGCAAGTATTATTGTTTTGTATATCTGTTTTTTTTTTGCAAGTTCTTGTTCCTTAAAAATAGCTCATCCTGGATGACAGTTTATACAAGGTTGGTCGGAAAGGGGGTACTAATCCGAAAGGGTGTTAAAGTACCCATAATAATAAGTAACTTTTGTTCTACGACTTTCCCCAAAAGTCAATAGTTTAGGAGAAATAGCTGTTCAAAAATTACATAAAAAATACGCCAAAATCTATCTGTCCTCAGCTATGATCAGCTGTGTTTACATTTTAGGTCATATTTGGGGTTACGAATTAGAAGCACCATTTTCTGAATTCGTAACTAAATTAGGTACGAAGAATTTTTGAAAAAACTAAAATAAAAATACATGGAAACAAAAGTTATCGAATTTTAAAATTTTAACACTTTCTTTAAAACAGTCATCAGTGATACTTTAAGTGGCCTGCGGATTAGTACCCCCTTTCTGACTACTTGTATACGTCTTTTTACTATGTCCGGCTTTCGACGAAAAAATCCCGCTTTTTTTACTCAAAAGTTTCAAAATCCCGATTTGCCAAAAAAATAAACTGGCAAAGCTGGAGTAGGCCCTCAGGCTAGCGTGGTAGACTAAGGCCTGCACCCTTCTCATTCTAAGAAGAGTCATTTGCTTCAGTGGGACACTAATGGACTGGATTATGCCTGACTAGTTATTTGCAAGTTTGATATTGCAATGCATTATTGTTTATTGTTGCAAGATCTTATGCCTTCAATAGAGCACATATCGTGGATGACAGTTAAAATAAACGTTAGGTATACTTTTATTAATTAAACGACTACGTTACTTTGTTGAATATTTATTGGCCGTCATTGCCCATCTCGCTACGTTTTGCTTGCGATTTCACCAAGTTTCATGTTGATACTGTTTCAAAATTTTATGAGTACATTCCACGTAAACACTTTCAAATGAAGCAACATCATGTTATTGTACAATAGACAACAAAAACGTATTGAAATAAAACTAATTTAACGCATTATTTCGTACAGATTTTTTGTTGTGTCGTGGTCTATCAGATTCCACGCAATCGTGAGGGCTTAAAACTTGTACTTATAGAAATAGCTTCGGAATACTTTGGACGATAAAAAGATAAATTGCAGTATGGCGCTTGGGTTGCGCCCAGATTTGCTTGTAACGAAAGATGGGGTCCAAGATACTTCGTATCAGTGGCGAAGGGTGAATTTTCTTAAAAGGGAAGCCGGACCAATTATTTGTTTAAATGATAATTGAAAATAATAGATACTAGTATTTGCCATATTTCGAAAGGGAAGCCGATAGGAATCGGGTTGTATGGAGCCTTCGCCACTGCTTCGTATGATTGAAAATATAAACATGTAAATACAGTATACTGAGAGGAGATGAATAGAACTTATAATATGAGTATGGTACAGTAACGGAATGAGTGCTTGAATGCGTATATTGCGTATGAGTTGTGCGAGTTCAAACTTGCTCTCTGATCGTAGACAAACATAGAGTAATTATCAGAGAGAATTCCATCATTACTATTGGCTAACAATTAGTGTTGTCATCACTAAACTATTAGGGCGACCACAGATAGAATGTACATTAATACAGGTACAGGGTTATTGGTAAAACACTAATAACCTCATGGGGTCATTGTACTTATCATTATGAACAACTTTTACTATGGGACCAAATCTGAAATAGCGAGAAAAAAATCAGCCATTCCCTACATTACCTACTTATGTTTCCATAACTCGTCAAAATGTAGGGAACAGCTGTTTTTAGGGATCTGTACCCAAAGGGTAAAACGGGACCCTATTACTAAGGCTCCGCTGTCCGTCTGTCACCAGGCTGTATCTCATGAACCGTGATAGTTAGTTAGACAGTTGAAATTTTCACAGATGATGTATTTCTGTTGCCGCTATAACAGCAAATACTAAAAAATTGAATAAAATATTTATTTAAGGGGGCTTCCATACAACAAACGTGTTTTTTTGCCGTTTTTATAGATATTGGTACGGAACCCTTAGTGCGCGAGTCCGACTCGCACTTGGCCGATTTTTTTTCTCGATTTTATGTTTGGTCCCATAGTAAAAGTTGTTCATACTGATGAGTACAGTGACCTCTTAACTGGTTGTTAGTGTTTTACCGATAGCCCTGTATAAAGGTGGTTCGCCACAACAGTAATCACCTCATCATCATCATCTCCCTGCCCTTATCTCACTTATCGGTGGTGTCAGCACAACATGTATTCCTCTTCCATTCTCCTGTATCAGCCGTCATCTCAGTACTCTCTTCTTTCTTAACCTTATCATCTTTTACACAATCCATCTAATTTGCAGGAATCACCTAAGTAGTAATTTGAATTTATTCAGTACTAGCTTTTGCCCGCGACCTCGCTTGCATTAATTTACATATAAAAAAACTGTTAACACACTATTAAAGTTTCTTTAATAATATAAATTCAATCTTAATTCGAAAGACACGTGGCGCCATCTATTGTTATATAAGTTTTTAAACTGACATGGTCACTAACACTATCATTAGAACTTAGAACGGGATATTTACAAATAATAAACATGGTAAATATCCCGTTCTAAGTTCTAATGATAGTGCCATCTATTGTTGTTCAGAATAGTACTTTTTTCGGCATGAAAGGTACCCTATGTCCGTTTCTGTACACCTGACAACGTATATGCAAAGTTTCAGGATGATCGGTTCAGTGGTTTAGGCGTGAAAAGGTAACAAACAAGCTTACTTTCGCATTTATAATATTAGTTAGGACTTCAAATCACATAGGTTCCATGCTGACTCGTTTGTCTTCCGACTATGTCGCCCAGTTCCCTGTGTTACTCATCCAGTCCACCTGTCTAACTTACAAGACGTCACTGATAAAGATAACTCCTATAATCTTTCGAAGGTAATCAATGTAGGAGCAGATATACAGATTGCTAAAGAATGCGGTTGATTCCTTAAAACCACAAATGATCGATACCCTGCTCGGTATTCAGATCGATTAAACAAAAATAAAAAAACATAAGATCGTTTTTGTCTTGCGTGGTTAGTGGTTAGTCATCGTATCTAAACCAATTAACAAGTTATAACGAAAAAAAAACGATAAAATTATTAGCAAAAAAATACTGAATGTGATGGAACATTTCAGAGCCACGCATAAGCGGAAGTCTGGCGAGACTGGTGGATACGACCAGCGCGTTATCGTTCCGCGCAGTCAGTTAACTATATTAGGGACGCTTTTTTTATTGAAAATAGGTTTTTGTAACTCGAAAATTGTATTAACTCAAACAATATTAACATAATTACAAATAAAAGTATATACAAATAAAGAAAAATATATCCTAATAAAACTATAAACTAAAATAGGGCATCAAAATATTCCTCCGCATCGCTGTCTACTGGTAACGTGCCCAGAAGGCTGGCAGCATTGCCACGTTGTGTGGCAATTCCAATCCTTTAACCAAAGTAGAGACCAGCCTTCGGGTCACGGGAAGTGTCGACCACCCGCTAGTTTTTGTTGAATTAATAGAATCCCATGTAGGAGCATTATGTGTCACCAGCAGACCACGAGGTTTAGAACAATTACAGGATATTTATGATTAGTTACGGTTTACTCACGTGCATTTTTCGGGATTGCCCGACTAGTTTCAGTTCGACTCGCCATTTCGCCGCGTGATAAGCTCATAAAAGGGCTCCGTTTGGGTCCGAAACTAGTCGGACAATCCCGAAAAATGCACGTGAGTAAACCGTAACTAATCACAAGTATGAATGTGTCTCACATTCATTCATTGCTTGCGTCATCCCACTGCTGGGCAAAGGCCTCGCCCCATGACTTCCAGTTTCCTCGATCCAGAGCCAAAGTGGACCACTGGTCATTGGTTTTGTCTAGCTCGTTCCGTCATCTTCTTCGAGGTCTGCCGCCTGCCGCGACGCCTTCTGGCTGTGTCAGAGCTCCATAAAGTGGTTATTTTGGCCCACAGCTCATTGGGCATGCGGCACACGTGTCTCACGAAAGTTATAATTAATACAAAAATTACAGGATATTACAGTAATAACACGAGTTCGGATAGATCCTCTCACATATTCTATATCTTGGTCACCTCACCACAGATGACTATGAACTACGCAACAGAAGCGCCGCTTGTTTACTCAACTGCTTCCCTCTGTAATGGTCGTACGTACTCGTACGTATTAGTACGCCATTCACCGGCTTCCTATCGTAAACAACTCGTATCGAGCATCGTGAGCGAGCTGTTACAGCGGCTATTACCAGTGATTACTCTCAGAAAAACTAGGAAATCATTAACTTAATCGATGCGGATTCAACCGATTTGTTTTTATTTAGGTTTTGAGCGTTATTAAATGATTTATAGTGTTGTAGGCAGTCTACTGATGTTGATTGTTGTTATATCATAAAAAGGAAATGCCAATCTTTCATATACACACATCAAAAAAAGTTTGCGATCACTTGGAAAAATTTAAATCTTTTTTGTTACGGTATATTATATTATGATTTCTTCTTCTTTTTAGATTCTTTAGACACGAGTTTTCTTTATCAAGAAAACACACAACAAAGAATTTTTCGTGATAAAGTTCAATTTAAAAAATTATATCAGCATATGCTAGTGATCGCAAACTTTTTTTGATGTGTATATAGAATACTAGCGGTCGCCCGCATCTTCGCCCGCGTGTATGTCGTTTATCGCGTATTCCATATTTTTCGGGATAAAAATAGCCTATGTCCTTCTCCAAGTTCCAGACTAACTCAGTACCAAGTATCATCAAAATCGGTTCAGCGGTTTAGGCGTGAAAGCGTCACAGAGTCACAGACAGACAGAGCTACTTTCGCATTTATAATATTACTAGCGACCCGCCCCGGCGTCGCTCGGTTACGTGTCATAGCTTAAAACCTTTCGGAATAAATTACCTAAATAAAGGTGAAAACCGCATCAAAATTGAGTAGTTTAGAAGAAATAAGCAGACAGACGCGAAAAGCGATTTCAATTTATACATAGGTACTGTTTAGAGATTAGTAGAGATTATAGATAATTATTTTCTGGAAGCTGACCCTAACGTTTTTGAGGGAAGGCTAGACAGAACATGTTCTGAGATCTAATGCAGAGCCAAGTTTGGCATCACTACATAGTATAAAAGAAAGTCGCTTCCCGCTGTCTGTCTGTCCCTATGTATGCTTAGATCTTTAAAACTACGCAACGGATTTTGATGCGATTTTTTTTAATAGATAGAGTGATTCAAGAGGAAGGTTTATATGCATATTACATGAATATTATAGTAGAGAAAGACGCGGAATACGTGATAAACGACATCCACGCGGGCAAAACCGCTGGCGACCTGTAATTATTTATAAAGATATTTTTCATGGTTGGCAATCACGCAGCATATCTGCAGTCTAATTATTTGAATGGTTGATCGGTTACCGTGCACATTGATCGATCTCTGAGTTTATCCAATCGACGGCGACGTCGATCTTCTGTTTCATCCTCATGAACCAACCTTGACGATAATATTTAAATTAAAAGAATAATAAAGCTATCATCCTCATGCCGGGCACGGGCCCTGAACTTTCCTTATACTCAAACAATTTATCTTCATCAAAGTGATCTCAGTAATCTGGTCTCACTGTCCGCTGTGCGTTGGCCTTTACAATACAATTGAGTGATATTAAACTACATTGTTATTACCTTAATAAAAAGATGACTGTTATTCAACATAACATTATTATACTAACGTTTTTATTAGACATACGTACACACAGGGCCGTATTTAACCTAATAGAAGCCCTGGGCACATTAATGGGGCCCTTGGTGACCTTGACATAGTACTGTTTTTTTACAACAGACAAAGAAATAACCATAAATAATGAAGTATTGTTGTATTAGAGATAACAATTGAAAGACAAAAATGTTTTATAAAAAACTAGTTCACTGATGATTTTTCTTTAAAACAGTGTACTTACTTAGTTTATAAAATGTATTTTTAACCGACTTCAAAACGGAGGAGGTTCTCAATTCGGATGTTTGTATTTTTTTAATGTATTTTCGGGCATAACTCCGTCATATATGTATAGACGGATTTGCAAAATTCTTTTTTTGTTTGAAAGAGTGTTCTTCCGAAATGGTCCTATTTAAATTTGGTGAACATCTGATGAAGACCCTCGGAGATTGACAATGGAACTCTTCAATGGATAACAACAAATTACCCCAGATTGCTGTAATTGCATGTTTGTGTATTGTTTATGCCACTAAAAATAGAAAAATAAAATTACTTTTAAAAAAAGTAAAAACCAACTTCAAAAAAAAAACTAAAAAGAGTATAATAATGGGAAATTATAAGTCTAGCCACAAAATTATTTATTGGACACGTGATTAAACTTCTAATTTTATAACTAAGCAACGGAAAAATGACATAGCCTCTAATAAACTAATTGGTCTTTTTTACAACGCCCACTAAATATTCTATAGAAAGCGTCAAGTAAAGATCATCAATTATTGTGACTTGTCCTTCTTATTTATGCATTGCCACCTAATTTACTAACTCGGCCACGGATTTTACATCTCGTCACCATTTTACGTTTTACAGCTTCCACGCAATGTCCTCAAAAAAATATAATTCAAGCTTCTACAGAAAGCATCATTTATTAAAACTTAGCATGTAAAATAATACATCATATTCTTTTATCGTGAAAATAGCCACTGCATGATTTGGCGCGAGTACGCGAGACGACAGCGACCGGCCATTTGCACCACCAATAATCTATTTTCGTAATAAAGTTTTTGAAGTTGGTTTTACTTTTTTTATATATTTAAATTTATCTAAACATGCTAGAATCGGAAAGCCTGATTTTCGGGCGAGAGTAAATTAGCTTCACGCATGCAAAAGCTAATAAGCAAGTAGGTATTGTAGTCAGTCATTGTCATTATCGTTTGATTTTTTCCAACTAAATATGTTTATCTGTAACAAATCGGTTATCGTTTGGTGATCTATAGTAAGTGTCAAACAACTCGCACTCGCGTTTTTTGGTCTCGCTATTCGCCGCTAGAGGTGCTGCTTAAATTTTCATACATTTTTGTCGTGACGCAACTACTGTAGTTAACGAAAAAAACTCACACTTGGGGTACTAAGGGGCCCCTATCTATCGCGGGGCCCTGGGCACGTGCTCAGAGTGCCCAGTGGGAAAGAGGGCCCTGCATTCATATACTCGTGCCTGTAATACCCTAAAGGGTAAGCAGAGGTGTTCTCCTATTAGAGGAGTCCGTACAAGTCCCAGGTGGCAAGTCTATTGCCATTTTGCCGGGCACAATAGTGCCAAGTTCGTCGCTTCTAACGGCTCGTTTGCCCGACAATAGAGGTCAATAGTTTTTAATAGATATTTTTTAGAGTAGTTACCACCATATGCCAAGTCTTTCCTGCCTTTGCATGTAAAAGATAAAAGATAACTAATGGTATGTGTACCCGTGCGCTTTCATGTGCATCTTACGCTTTCAAATTTCAATTCCTCTTGCGTCAAGCGCATGCAATATTGATTGCCATAAGACGCATGCAGCTTATCGTCTACACCGGTGCGCATCGATCAGTCGTCAGTCGACAAACAATAGACGGTTAGCGTGCGCTAGGGGCATGCGCTTTTCTCGAACTAGTATTAAGGCATGCGCCATTGCATGCGCTATGGCGCTTCACGCATGCTTCAGACGAAGACGCAAGATGAACATGAAAGCGCACTGGTGTAGATATAGCTTAAGAGCTAATGTCAAGAAGGTGGTCAGACAGACACATCTTTGTCACACTGCGACTACCAATCCGTCTCTCAAGCTGGGTGATTGTATTAATATCACATCCGTTTTTGCAGCGTTCTTTGAAGAGTTATGAAAAAGGTCTCGTCAGGAAACTGGTATCATCATTATAAAATCCTTTTTATATTAATCCACAAACGGAATAATAAAAGCTTTATTTTCCTTTACAAATACAGTAAAAAAAACATGTGTATTGGTTAGATAGTGTGTTTGTAGTTCTATAGTATTATTTAATTCATGTTTTTTAATGTTCTTTCTCCTTTACATCTATATAAGGGCCTCCTGTGGCGGTAAAAGCCTCCTCCAAAGCCTTCCACTTCTCTCTGTATAGCTGCTCTCATCCACAACTTTCCTGCTACTGTGACTATGTCGTCGTTCTACCTTTTTCGTGGACTTCCTCTTTTCCTTGTGGCGTAAATTGGGTACCACTTAGTTTTTCACTTCGTCCATCTTTCGTCTGACGATCGCTGTATTAGTACATATCAGTATTTAAATACTGATGTGTCATCCGCTTTGGGTTAGCCCGGATGCTGACCCCAACGGCCTGGGAAAAGGTTAGTTGATGATTTATCTGACAACTCATTGTAACATGTTATGTTATGTATAAAAGCGGGAGGATGATGGCATCAGAGGTAGATCGTGATGTTATATCATCGTGGATCATCTCCGCACATCATAACACCGGTGACGCAGAGTAGGCACGCACAGAAGGTTCACTTCACACAATGCGATAAACGAAACTAAAGTTTTGTCAAAGCTCGAGGCTGTTAGATCTCTTGCAGTGCGTTTAACGTACCACATCAGCTTTACTGGACAAAATGGCGAGTCTTCGATAGGCTCTTTATTAGTGCATTATAAAGAGAAGAGCTAGTGAGCTGGATTTACAAAAAACCTGAGCTTTCTAGCGCGAGTCAAAGGACGAAGGTAGAGGCAATACTGGGAGCAACTGAGCAATAAGTGTAGATGCTGTTACTTCGCCTCGTTGTCGACAAACATCTCGATAATATGACTTTGTAGGAGTGAAAAGCTACTATGAACTACTATGAAAAGATACTACATATAATTTAACTGTACAATGCTTTGGTAATATTACGTAATATTGTGCATGTACACAACGTGTTACATAATTTGCCTGAAAAAAGAAAATATTAATCAAGTAGTCTTTTGTTGTTGTTGTCATTTACCTCTTCGAGGAAATTAGGTAAGAATGTAAATAACTTTCTGGGTAGTCTACTATTTACTTTTATATTTTCAGGATTGCTTATCAGTGATGATTTTATTTTATGAAATTTTCTTTTTTATGGGGAATTAAAATAAAATAAATAAAATAAGGTTTATTTCCAAATCTTGTACACTTTGGAAATGGAATTATGTAACATGTTGTAGGTATATAAATAAATTAATAAATTATTTTTACTGAATATATTGTTATGTGCTAGTTCCTAAGTACCTGTGAAAACCTTCTGTACTACCTCTATTGTGTGATCCAGCGGTGATCACGGACGCGTAACGGCGAGGTCGCGGCCGGGTCGCGGGCGGTGCAGGGGGCGTGATGTGTACGAGGGGGGGACAAGGTCGCACGCGCAGAGCATGATGCGCATACACAGCACCAGGAACACGACAGGCACGAGTCAACGTGTGACGTCATGCGAGAAGACCCCCACTTACTTGCGTAAGCAGTAACGATTAGCGTAATAATTGGGAGTAGAAGAAAATAACAAGATGCGTCACACGCTAGGAGTCGTTCCCCCCTCCCCCTACCACCTAGCAACATCTCTTTTCGGGTGCTAAAGTACGTACTACTATGCGAAAGTCTGGATATAGGTGTGTTAGTATGTGTTACCGGAAGTTGACCGGATTTGGATAAAGCCCACGCCACATAGTAAGTGAGCCTCGCTACTATTTCGACCAGCCTACTATTTGGCATGCGCTTAGGGGTCAAAATACACGTCCGATAGTTGTTTCCGGGAGCCGGATCAGACTATCTGATCGGATTCATGAAACACACGTGCGATTCTTGTGTCCGATTTTTTCTGGACGACGATGACGCCCGGACGATGCTTACGATTCTGACATCCGATCCGATAGTCTGATCGTACGTGTAATTCATGTTCAAACAAATGTATGACGCGGAGGTCTTCAGATAGTCTGATCAGACTATCGGAACCGACTATCGGAGGCAAGTATCAGACGTGTATTTGGGCTCTAAGAGTTATAGAGGTGGAACGTGTCCAGGGTTAGCACATATAGATAGGATAGGGCTAGCTGATAGACTGTTCGGCAAACTTGAACTATTAGAATACCAAATTGGATTGGCTTTTAGATTGTACTAGGTACTATTATTTTACTATACTTGTAGAACTGGGTACAGCTACTTTTGTAAATAGAAAGTGTCTTAATGCAAATGAGGGGTTAAAAGTTTAAGGCCACTACAAGTCGTAAATAAAATGTAAATGACACTGCTTTACGAACATTTAAATAAACTTACGTAACAAACTTATGTAACTTATCAGTAACAAAACAATATTATACCGCCGAGGCTACAGTTAATACAGTTAGTGCAATGTTATTGAGCTCCGAAACCATAACCGAAACTATCGGATATCCGAAATAAAATCTATCCGAAACCATAACTGAATCTGATGTCTGATCTGAATCAGTTTAGAATAATTTCGGCTAGGGGCGGAGTATAAATGAGACACGTTCTGTGATTAAAGTACCAAATGATAACCTTTTTTTTAGAATTAAATTAAAATCATTACCTATTTGTATACTCATTTTACATTTAAAAAAAATCTTATATCCGTACCTGTAACTATTCGAAACTATCGGGTAATCCGAAATAATTTCATATCCGTAACCGTATCAGGAGATCTACTCCCTAGGCACGAAGTCCGTGGTTTCAGCCTTAGTTACGAGCGTTTCCTACTCCCTATCACCTACAGACATAGGATTACTTCCGGGCCTGAACTAAGAATGAATGACAACACGATTTGACAGTTGTCCCTACTACCGATGTGTTTTTGCCCGTCTGAAAAGTTGAACTTGACACTTGTTTTGTTCACTCCTACGTTTCGGGCTACTTTCGGACGGGCGACTAACTTCGTTGACGGACTTAGGGAGTAGGCCTCCCTGAACCGGTATAATATTATTTAAATATTCGTACCCATAGCCAGATCCAAAATTTCATATTCATAACAGCCCTGTTAAGAACACACAACATCTCATAAGTTTACAATATTCTAAGCTTCACCTCCGACGTGTGTGTGTGTGACAGGGTTTACGTTAGCTTAGGTCAAGATACTTTGCGGTCACATAACAATACATGTGTACTCGTAGTTAGCTGAGGCTTTCTTTGACGAGTAGGGTAAACTGGGTACGGTTGTGACAATTTTCATTTGATCACCCATAATTTTGTTAGTATGCCAGTTAGATGCAAGAAAGGTATTTTTTATAGTAAAGTGTACATTCGTGTACATTTAAATACTAAAATATTGTGCCTAAGTAGAATGGTTAACTCATAGGAGCAAACTAGAAGAGATGGAAAAAATGACACAACTGACCACACCCCAGGGGCGGTTGTGACAGAGTTTGGGGTCGGTAGTGACAAGTTCAAAAATACACAAAAATGGTCTAAAATCACGTTTATTGCGAGTAATATCTAACATAATGCAACATAATCGTCTTCTAGAAAAAAAAATATATTTACGTAACAAAACAAATAAAATCTAGGAACATACACCACACAAACCAAACAGAAATACTCTTCTGCATCTGATGACGGTGGTGATGTCTTCTTCTTCGTGGCTTTGTTTTTTCCTTTTCCTTTGTTTTTTTCTTTTGGTTCAGTAAGATTTTTCTTGACCTGCTTAGCCTTCAACCGTTTTTCTTTTTCTTCATATTCTTTTCTGACTGCCTCTTTTTCAGGCGTGTTTGTATAAATAGTCGACTTTTTGGTTCTTGAACCTCTTGTTTTTCTTTGGGGAGCCTTCGGAAAAGGCCGAACCACTTCAGGTGAAAAAACAGGTAGCGTAGCTGAGGATGACGCAGTTGGTTGAACATTGCTTGGATTTGGAATTGAAGATTCGCCCAATAAGGAAGCTGAAAGTGGTGGTATTTCATCGTTAGGTCTAGGATTGTTCTCTCCAGCATCAGGGTTAAGGGACGGTGAAAAGTCAAATTCTTGTAATAGATGCGGCGGTATTTCATTATTAGCTGCAGGATTGCTTTCTCCAGTGTTAGGGTTTGGTCTGTCTGTTCCAAAACATGGTTCTGCAGCATTAGTCTCTCCAGTGTCAGGGTTTGGTCTGTCTGTTATATATCTTGACAGCTGCTGTTCTTGCTCCTCAGAGAAAACTTTATTATGAGCGACATACCCCATGCTGACGCTGTCTGGTCCGCGCCGGCTCCATCGCGTTTACGAATGTATCGTAACAGTGCGATTAATTTCATGCATTTCAGCAGCTCTCTGCAAAGAAGTCCTGCGTTTCACTTCTTTATAACCGTCTTCATATTTAGTTATATCACACTGCCCTCTTTCGGTCTTCCTCAAGCGTTTTCTAGGCATCTAAAAGCAAAAAAACAATTTTTACTTGTGTCACAACCGTACCCAGTAAAAATGTCACAACCGTACCCAGCACACTCCTTCGCAAAAAAAACAATCACCATGACAATATAAAATAATCTACATACAAAGTAATCACTGCTATTTAACTACTAATGTTTAACTTATAACTACGAAAAACAACCATTACTCTATCTGTACACATATAACAACAATTATTAAAAGAAATCGAATAAAAATACTTACTTTTGACTGATAAAAAGAAATGTGGGCCTCTGCTAACGTTAATGTCGCGCGATGGCTGACGCAATACTGTGAAACATGTTCAGACTCGCATGCCGCTCCTCTCTTCCCTTGCACCCTCCCTGGTATTCCTTATAGTTTCGCTATTATGACGACTGTCACAACCGTACCCTGGCACAACCGTACCCAGTCTACCCTACTTAGAATACTTATGTCGTTTGTAGTGTTTATTTTATGATCGAGACGCTCGAACAACATTCCAATCATAGTACCTAGTACAAAAGAACAATGAAGGTAATTGCACAACAATACTTTATTTTATTTGATGCATTGTAGCATAGATAAATAAATCGTCTGTAACTAAGGGCTGTGGGGTATATCTTTGGCTATGTAGATTGGGTCGAAGGACAGAGTCCCAATTCTCCTAGAAGAAATCTGAATCGAAACCAAACCGTTCATTCGGACAGTTTTCGTTTTCAAAAGCTGTCAAATTGTTTGACACAAAAAACAAAACCAATCGTTTTGACAGGTTTCGTAAACAAAAACTGACTAACGGTTGTGATTCGTTTGCGTTTGGCAACAATTTTGTTACTCGAATTGGCCCCCGCAGGACACCAAAATTGGCCAAAACTCTAATAACAAAATTGTTTAAAAATCGCTATCGATCAGCAGCTGAACCACAACCGTGTTAAGCTGCGGTACGATTGCGACTTTAACATTTTTTTTTAGTTTAATCGGCTTACAGTGGTCTTATGACCATGACCTTGATGCTCATCCAGTTTTACAACCCAAATACTCAAATTAAAGCACGTCTTTGGTAACTGACATAGCCCGCATAGCGAGAGAACTGGTTATTCACTCACCTAGCGTGACTACCTCCAGTTTTGGAGACCTTTGTCTCTTGTGCACTGGCGAAGTACATGGTAGACACGACTGTATTGTCCGAAGGGTTAGACAGAGGTGTATAGAACACAATCATTTCACCGTTATGTTTAAGTCCCATGTAATAAGGGGGCGAGTCTATTACCATCAAACGAGCACAAATCAAGACAGTGGCGTAGCTGTATTATAACTTTCGTGAGACACATTCATATTTATGATTAGTTACGGTTTACTCACGTGCAATCGTCGCGTGTCGGGCAATCCCGAAAAAATGCACGTGAGTAAACCGTAACTAATCATAAATATGAGTGGCGTAGCTATCATAGGGCCAGATGGTGCAGTGCACTAGGGCCCCGAAGGTCAGAGAGCCCAATCCCCCTTAAGCTTTGAAAAGAGAGGAGCAGCGGGCTCCTGAAGCTAGACAACCTCGAGCCTGCTCACAAGTGTGAGGGCTAATAAAACTTTAAGCTACGTGGAAAGAGGGGGTGGGGGCCTGATTTTTCCTCTAGGCACCGAGGCCCTTGTCCACCTAGCTACGCCACTGAATCCAGACTCAGAAAAATTCCATACAGATTAACCCTATAGCAGTGCTCATGCTCAGCAGTCGCGTTTGCGATCACTAGACCGACGAGGAGGCGGTCAGAAACATCTAGTAGGCCTTTTTTTAACGCGGGGAAATCCTCATGTATACCCTCCACCTTGGGGAAAGCAGGGGGTTATGTCGGACTTCTTCCGACATAAACAACCAGTGTTCCTCCGAGGATCTACGCCCGCGGGATTCGCTAGTGCATTCACCACAATCCCGGCATTACATCTAATAGGCCCAATAACATTACACCTACTCTAATCACCAACAGGCCAATTTACCACAGAGATTATAGTCAAGACTTTTAAACTCACTTAAAGCAGGTTTTACGTTGAGTATGGTTGGGTAAATACCTATGTTTGCACGTCGATATCTGAAGGTAAACGATTGACATAGATTTAGCGCGAGTTGCAAATCATTCTACATTATGTATGTATTTTATATTACTTGAACAAGCAACATTTTTAATTATCCATAACGTAACGAATTTCTAACAATAAATCTAGTTTATTTTATCAAAATTCAATCTAATAAAAACACGTTAAGTTATTCAGCTAATTTTCAAATTCCGCGTGAAACTGTTGTGGAATTATAAATAAAAACGCAGGAATGTTAATAAGCGTTGGTCGAACTTGACCCTTGAAGCCTGAGGCCGCGTCATTATTCATGAGGCTATCGCCCATCGGATGTTTAGTACATTTACACTGACACGTAATAGTGAATGTGGCGCGGAAGCGCCGCGCACGCATGTCCGGCGACTATCGTGCCATCACCACAGATTACATTCAATAGGTACAGCAAATACTTTACTTCCTACATTCATAAGTACGCACGCACACAAACGCAACTGTCGATGACACAAAATTCTATGAACTTCGCGAATTATTCCCCTTACTTCCCCGCAGAATTCCGTGTATAAAAGAATTGAGTATGTGTGCGTGCGGCTGGCAATTTATGTAGGGAGTCAAGTGCCTGTGTTGTATGTAATCTTTACCATCGCCAGGGGACTGAACTGGGTACAATGGTATCACCACATCACATCGCAACGTCGTCGTCGGCGGCGTCTCACCACACAGCAGTTATTAACGACACCAGTGTTGCCAACCATTGTCTAATAACTACGTCACAACTCATACCACAATAATAATTTACATTGAAAGGACCGTCGTCATCGCGCCCTAAATATGTAGGTCACAGTTATACTGTCTGTCAGTTTGTAATTGGCTTAATGAGGCTTCCATAGTCACGGTAAGTGTACTAATTCGAAGAATGATTTGAATAAAAGAGGAGTTAGAGGTTATCCAGCGGGTTGTGGGAACCGCTGACTGTATTCTCCTAGCGATGCTGCTACCGAATAGGGCATACCAGCTGGACCGCCTATAGTCCGACATTTGGATACAATTTACTTTACAATTTAATATCACTATCTATCTAGTTAAGTTAGTTCATAAATAAAAATATCACAGTCAACTTTTGCTCTTGTTCGATTGTTACGTGGCTGCAGATTGTTATATCTTGGAGACTTGTTTTCAAAATCCTCGGTTAAAAACTCTTAGCTGAAAGATAAATATGGTGGCTTGACAGTTTCTGTACAGAAAATCTGCCAAACTTCTTTATTTCCCAGATAAGAGTTATCCGACGATTGTGAAACAGGCCCTGAGTAAAATGAACTCCATCTTGACTCTTGACCTTTCGGTGAATATATGTAACTAACTGATTCATTTAATATAGATACTTAGTATCACAAGAAGATGATGCATTAACCTGGAATTACATTTGTCTGGAAGAAATTGCTACAAGACCGCCATTAAAATTTGTACTGTTCTTATTTACGTGTATTCCTTCTGTTTTAATCCTTTTACTGTACATTAAAGTATATCTAGTTATCTATCTAACCTCCTTTGTTCCTTTTTAACCCTTAATTTGGTCTCGTTGAGTATACTCAACGTTACAAATAAAAAAATCTAGACATCAAATTTTCTTCTGCAGTTTGAATTTTGTAGGCTAAGAACACTTCAATATTAGTTTAATTTGATAGGAAAAAGTATTTTGCCCGCCTCGCAACATTTTACTTGACATTAGCTAGCAAAAATGGCAACGAGACAACATGTTCTGCGAGCTTTACAGGTAAATATTTATTTTTGTTGGTTTTCGGGCGAATTTGGATACATACGTTACTTATTTCTATTTATATAATGTGTAATCAATACGAAAAAATTATTTGCAATCCGTTTCTCACCCGGATAAGAACACGACAAGGCAGTAACCATGATTGTTAAGTATACTCAACAAAATCCGGTGGTGGGTAATCTTGTGTGAATACAGTATGTATAGTATACTCAACAAATCTGCATGGTGAGATTTATTGAAACAATGGTTTCAAGGGCTTCATATCGGCTTGATCAGCTTTTTTGTGGGAATGGTTTTTCGGAATGAAAATCAAGTTTCGGTTTAGCTTAAAGGCATGACATGCATCTTATTTTGAAATCAAATTATATCATTTCGATTTTTTACATGGTATTGAAAAATCGACTTTATCACCTTACGATAAAGTTCAGTTTCCATTAATATGTAAATATTTTTATGACCTTTCCAATAGGTTTTTTTCATTTCGAACTGAACTTAGCTGTTTTTTTTTTGTGTGGTATCAATACAAAAATATATCAAATGCATAATTTTCACACCTTTCACGCATTAGCGTATTAATCTAACCTTTTTTTTGCACGTCATTTATTCGTATGCGTCGTGTTATTTTTGTTTGTTCCGTGCTTGGGTGCCTGCAAATATCTATATTATTTTCAGAATTCAAGATCAAGGGATATCAGGAAATTTATAGAGCATTGCATTCACGAAGGAAGGAATGTAGATAAAACTACAATCCAAGATTTGAACCCTGAAAAAAACCTAAACGTCCCAGGCCTGTAGATGACATAAAATGTGTTATCGTTAGAGTAGCACTGGGCAATGTTGAGAAAGGAAGGTAGTCGTCGATATGGATCAACCTACCCGATGTTATAAAGGCGGTGGTCATTCGACGAAGCGGAGCATTCTGTGTTGATCAGCTGAAGCAGTCTGACCTTTTATATCTGACTAGCTTGCCCTTATTTTCTGATCTTGTATAATTGTGTAAATTATTATATTGTGATCTAGTTCATGTTACTAATACTAACCCAAATACAAGTGCTCACAGTGGTGGAGAGTCTATGTTGGTTTTATTTACTACATTTACCTTGCTCGCAAACCTGACATACCGATATTAGCCATAACTGTAGTGATAGAATCACTCCTAAACGATTATGTTGTTGTGTCGTTTTACAAATATGACAATATCAACCATTTCCCTGGTGATGGTAAGGAATATGGTCGATATACCTACTGTAAAAGAGGGTTTACCACATTTTTTTTGTCTAAAATGTAACGTTAGGCTATGTTTTGTGAAAGAAAGAAATTGTCGCTTCAATAATCATCATAATTAACCACACTTACTGCATGTAAACGTGTTTTTCAACAATTATTTCTAGTGTTAAAAGCTGTAAAATAAGTGTTAGTAAGCTTGATTTGTTAAGTATACACAACAGTTATATTATACCTTAATTCTTTAATCATCGCATTTTGTTGAGTATAATTAACGTTGTGTTTTCAGGAAATCCTTCAGGCATGATTTTTTATTTTATTTTTCCCGTGTGTTTTGAATTCATATGAACACAATATACTAACGGCATCTTCCTACTACAACTTTTTTAGTCTTGCCAAATTAAGGGCGAAAGCAGTTGTAGCAACTCCTTATGCTCGGTTCCTATGACCAAAAACTAATCGTTTTGCTTACCAATAGTAGCATTTTTCATTACCAAACTTGGCATAATATAAATAGACTCGTAAGCAAATAAGTGGAATATCTACTAACGTATGTGAGGGTCCACTATACAAAGTTATGGGGTCTTAGCTTCAATATTGGTAAAGATACAAGAGTTTTTATATGAACCATTTAACACTTGGTAAATCATAGGAATAACAATATAGTATAATCATAGTAATAACCGTCCGTGTGGTGCCGCGTACCGGACGTAAAGAATAGCACCAGCCCATCTCTTCCCGTGGGTGTCGTAAAAGGCGACTAAGGGATTCACTAGAGGATGGCCAGCAGCGTTCTCTGAGTACTTTAACAACCATACTGCGATCGCCAACCCACCTGTCAAGCGTGGAGATTATGGCAAACCCCCCAACATGGCTTGGGGGTGGCCTATGTCCAGCAGTGGATGTCTTTCGACTGAATGATGAAATTATAGTAATCGGCCATTAGTGTATCACATTAACTTTTCCTAGTACTACTATTATTGGCCTCTCCACAAACTGTATTACAAAAGCAACACCAAACGTAGGTATTAACTTGAGTTTTACATTTCACAGTAATCGTAAAATACCTACGCGAAAATATTACCCAACCACTGCAAAATGTTCACATGTTTTGTACAAAATATAGTCTGTGTTGACCTTTTTAAATGACGTTGTTGATCATACATTATAATGCATGCTTCAGCCCATCGTAACTCAGCAGGATACGTGTATGACATCAGTGAACGATTAGCCTCCTTCTAAGGACTCGCTTATGAATAAAAATGATAATTTACTAGCAGTAGCTCGTAGTGTTGTCTTTGTAATGCAATTCAGTAGTTATTATAACACCGCGGTTATTATTCCTGACAGGGGTCAGTAGGATTTCAAAAATAATCGAAAGCAGTTCTTAAAATGTCGTTTAGCACAAATTAGATTAGTTTATGCATGGTAAATAGTTAATAGTAGGAAGAAGACGGATGAAAAAAGATTGCATGTAGCGGAGATGAGAATGTTGAGATGGATGTGTGGAGTGATCAGAATGGATAAGGTCAGGAATGAGTATATTAGAGGAAGTTTGAAAGTAGCGCCAGTGACAGAAAAGTTGAAAGGGAACCGTTTGTCTTGGTATGGGCATGTGAAGAGGAGAGATGAAACGCATGTGACGAAAAGAGTTATGAATATAAGGGCGCTTTAAATTTAGACGTTTCGTGTCGGACCGCTGCCGCACGTTTACCGTGCCGCTGGTTATAACCCGCTGCCGGGCCGCTGCAGTACGGTTGCAGTCCGACACGAAACGTCGAAATTGAAAGCGTATCTGACTGCAGTGCGTTTGTATGCTAGTGATGTTTTAAATATATTTGACAGCAGTTAAGTCATGGACTTTAGTGCTCTTGTTGAAAAACATCAAACAGAAACAAAAACGACGCCCTCGTAAAAGAGCATCACCGATGTTTTCGTTAACATGTAATTTTGGTGATTTCCATAATCTTTACCCCAGGTTAAAACAAGATCCAAGCAATTTTTTTAATTACCTAAGAATGCCTATAGAGTGTTTCCACGAATTACTTGAATTAGATAAAAGTAAAATCCAGCGGCAAATAACTATTTTATTTCCGTGCGATTACTGTATTTGTCGCTTTTGGAGTTCCTTAAAGTAGGACGTATTTGAATTTCATTTATAAATTCTTCCACGTTTATAACATCCATTTTAAGCAAAAAAATAAATGAAAATTCGATGTAATTAGCTCTCACGTCTATTCACCGCACTATTCAACAGCGAAAAGAACACGTGGAGTTCGCGACGTTGCCGTCCTGTTGTCGAGCGTTCGCGGTACCGACGCCGCACTGTTGCCGTACCGCGCGCTTTATATGAAAACAAGCGACCGTCCGTGCGCAATACGACAAACGCACCGCTTCGGCACCGCAGCGGTCCGACACGAAACGTCTAAATTGAAAGAGCCCTTAATGTGGATGGATGGAGAGGAAGAGGGTGGCCAAAGAAAAGATGGATGGATTGTGTGAAGAATGATATGAAAGAGAAGGGAGTCAGTGATATCATGACGGGTGATAGGACGGAATGGAAGAAGAAAACGTGTTGCGCCGACCCCAAGTAACATGGGATAAGGGCAGGAAGAAGAAGAAGAAGATGTATGGTTAATAGTTGAAATATACCATATAGTGATATGTTTACAAAATAATCCTTTTCAAACTCAACTCATTTATTAAAAATAAACTAGAACTACGTAGTTTTTGTTTGTTACTAAAGTCGGCCCCCAAGAGCCTGCGCTTCGCGATGGGAAGAAGACTCCCTTTTTTTATTGTGGGAATATCCTCACGGATTCCTTCGCCTGGAGAAGGTGAAGGGTTATGCCGGACTCTTACCGGCTAAAAACCCACGGTGTTCCTTCTCCTGACCCTGGGCCGGGGTCGCGGGATTCGCAGCTGCATGCACCGCAACCGGACGAAGTCTCCTTAGCAAATTATAATTATTTTCCTTGATTAGCTTTACAATCCACTAGTAGCTTTAAGGTTGGGGTAGATCAGCTACTTTCTAATAGTTTATATGTTTTTCTGCGCGAACCTTTGTTTGCATTGCTAACATTTCAAGATTGAAATAAATAAATTTATTCAATAAACCTACAAAATAATAATTTTACATTTGGCACTAGCTTCCACACTAGAAATAGAAATTTATTTGCGAGAAACACGGTAGGTATATGGGTCTTATAATAATGCAGGTACAGATCAACATGTTTCGCCGGCACATTTACACGGCACAACCTATTATAGGTACAACCTAGGTTAGGCACTAGGATTCCTTGTGTCGTGAAAGCTCGGCAATAAGATGGAATGGAATGTCTGAATTATCCTAGGCGCTATGGACGCTAGAATGCATTCAACTTCAAACTCAAACTCAAAACTCATTTATTCAAAATAGACTAGAATTACTTAGTTCTTTTTGAACGTTAGTTTTACAATATTATAGACATCCCACAAAAAGCCCTCCCTTCACCGCTTCCTAGTGTTTTTGCTGTGAAGAAGAAACGGCGCAACAAACTCCCCAGCAACACAGATATGTCTGTCAAGTGAATAAATTAATTGACTCTATACAACAAAAATCATCATATTTTTTACAATTATAAAATTATGCAATTACAGGTAAAAAACAAATTAAAAATAAAGTATATAAATCAATTCTGTATGAATTGGGTTAAATCATAATCGTATCTAACTAATATAGATACATACATAAACCTACATCCATCATACTTCTGCACTAAACCACACAAAAAGATGTTCAATTTAAAAAAAAAGTCAAGATCCATTCACCGATAATTCGCACTTCACTCGAATGTTCGAATGCTCCGCTGTCTAGCTGTCTACACATCAATGTGATGTTTTGTGTCACAGGGGTCATCACTAGTTTGTGATGATTGTCGTCAACTGTCCGTGTGTCGTCTGTTGTCTGTTGCACAACACGCCACAACGTGTGGTGTTGCGAGGCAAATGTCGCGACCTTTCTTATTCATGTTTATTAAAGTACGCCTTATATGCGTCACTTGCGCTTAGGGTTGTCAGCCCACATTCTTTGGTTCTGCGTTTTTATTGAGGAGGTGATCCTGAAACATTACGCTCAATTTACACCGCCGCGGAATGGAATGGAAGCGACTTTTTGCAACGAAATTGTACATAGCTTAATGTACTGTATGTCGGTTGTATAAAGTACAAACTAAATACGAGCCAAAAAGGTCGCGCGTCTTCCGGGGAATCCTCGTGCATTCTCGAGAATTCCCGTAGCTACTGTCAGCGCCGTCTGTGGAATCCGCGGGAAGGGGCGCGAACGGGGAGTCGGTCGGGACGGTCATAATAGTGCGGTGCCAAACGTTTATGATGATGATTCGCTGGAATGCGCGGGAATTCTCGAGCATTTCCGCGAAATCGCGCGCCTTTTAGCGTCATGAGGCGAAATTGACGCTTCCAGTCCATTCCATTCCACGGCGGTGTATATTGAGCCTTAAAGAGTCAACTTCTAAGTATAAAAAGTACAAGTAGTTACAAGTTGGAGCAAAAGTAATGTTATAGGTACTGTGAATGTGTCATAATTTTTGCAAATGCAGTCAAATGTCATTGTGCTTTGTTTATGTTGTAGAGAGATAGAGAATTAGTTGACAACAAGTAATGGAGCGATACACACCTGAAGAACGCGGAATTATTGATAAGTACTAAGTACTGCTTATTTGACCAATTTCCGGTCTGTTGTTTTAACTCGGCGTGAATTTTGTCATCGTCTTCCTTGTCGTCCTGCACCATGTGCGCGAACAATTAAGCGTTTGACTGAGCGTTTCGTGGAAACTGGGTCCACTAGATGTTACAAGAAATGATCGGCCCTGTATTGCTCGTTCGACCGAGAACAATGCAAATTGCCGAAATACAAACACAAATGTGCATAAACTTAGGTGGTCATTTGACCAATAATAATTTTTCAACTTAATAATATTTTGACACGTTTAAGTACCTAATCTTTCCGTAAAAACAAAGTCAATTTTTTTCATTTGTAACAGAATGGCAGCCAATTTACATTATGACATTACTTTTTCCCCACCTTATACCTAGTTGCCTAAATCCTACGCACAGCTTTATTCAATGTACTATAGACGCAGAGTATGTGACCTAATTAGACTGCACTCACGAAAAAGTCTATTAATAATAAGTCTATTAATGAAGGCCTATTAAACACGATGAATAAACATAATCACGAAAGTCCGAGTTGCCAGTTATTTTTTATTTTTGAACTCTTTGACGCAGATCTAGTTTATGGAAATTACAATATTTAGCATAATACGGGTGCTTATTTATTGTAATTCATATCAATGACTGTGTCAGCTTCACGGTTACGCCCGCATCACTTAAACTCGGTATTCTCTGTCAAGGCACACTCATTTGAATTGAGCATAACTTTCGAAGCGGCACAAGCGCGGCGTGACGACTGATAATCATCAAGCATTCAAAGCGAAACAGTGTTGATTGTTTGTTTAGTCAATTAGCCTTGCATCAAGGCCGCGGCAGCCCTGGCTGGCTGACGAGCGCGCGCAGGCGGCCGGGCGTGCGCGGAGATTGGCCAACGACGAGGAAGTCACGCGCAGCCACCGCGGCCTCTGCGACCCCTCACCATGGAGCCGCTGTGAATCTACGTGTCATATGTAATATCCCGGTAGTTAGATTTCGTTGAGATGAACTTAAAAATAAATAAATGATGGAATCAGGCGTTACTTTGTGGAAATCCATGACACAAATAAGGAAATACAATACCTAGCTTTAATTTCATTAAACAAGATCGCTAGTTTAGATGCAGTATGCAGCACCACTAGGCTTGCCAACCGTCCCGCGAGAGCCGGGACGTCCCGTTTATAGAGCGTTAGAGGATGAGTCCTGCGAAAGACGTGTGCGGGACGCCAATTGTCACGTCTAACCTACGGCTAAACCTTCAGGCAGAAGTCGGTATTTAATGAACGCACGTTTTGTTTTGCTAGAAGAGTGGAGATCGCGACCGCGAGTTTCGCGTCGAACGAACGAAAAAATAATTTTTAATTGTATTTTTCGCCTCCCTATACCTACTCCCGGTTTTTTTTGCCACGTCCCGCATTTTGACTGCCAAAGTCCCGGTAAATTCATACATAAAGTCCAAGTCACCTATTCCTCGGACATTAGCCGCTATTAACGCTCTCCTGAACTCAAACACAGATCTTGATATGTTTGCGGATGAATGGAAGGTGATACTGTCAGAATGTTTGAATTTTTGCGAGAAGAATGCATGACTGTGTTAAATAAGTAAAATATGTAAATAAATAAAATGTTTAAATAGTGTAATTGGTTTCGGCCGTGCTATTTAGAATAAATAAATAAATAAATAAAATAAATAAATAAAAATAAATAAAGGTTGGCAAGCCTAAGCAGTAAGCACCATCCTCCCGCCCACAAGTATATGCACATGCAGGAGTGAAGAAATAATGCAACATGTAACCGAACCAATAGGACACGTGTTTCGCCTCTCCACGGGACATCCTCAGGATTTGATTCGTCGACTATTCGCGTCCAAGCGGGCGTTGTTTGGCGGAATTAAAGATAGATAATGTATTTGCATATTTGGGTACCTATCTCAATCTTTCTTTCTTTCTTTTCATGTCAATTGACTCGTACTAAATTTTGTCCGACCAGTATTGAGCAACCTGTACAGCTCTATCGTTGGCCTCGTTTAGATCTTGGATGGTGCAGGTGGTTGTGCACGACGGGCAACTAAGGAGGTGACGCATGTCCTGTGATGGTGCTCCACACTGGTACTGCGTTTGGGATGGGTGAATAATGCCCCGTTTGGCCAAGTTAGTTTTACAGTGGCCAACCTGGTTTCACAATCTGGAAATCTCTCAACCTATCTTAAAAAAATATCTATAGTTCACTTTCTAAGTATTTTTAACCCCCGACGCAAAAAGAGGGGTGTTATAAGTTTGACCGCTATGTGTGTCTGTCTGTGGCACCATAGCTCTTAAACGGGTGAACCGATTTAGGTGCGGTTTTATTATTTAAAAGCTGGTTTTCTAGCGGTGGTTCTTAGACATGTTTTATCAAAATCGGTTCAGCCGTTTCAGGGTCATCAGCTGTTTTGTTATTTGCGTTGAGGGTTTTTACATTTCTTAATTTATATGTTATGTTCATTCATCCATCGTGGCGTGCGCTCCGCGATACTCAGAAACGTTAGTCACTATACGAGGGTGTTGACTATTGATTACTCTGTAGTATACACTTTTTATAAGCAACTCCAATCGTCAGAAAGAATTCCACTTGTTAATGAAGCAAGCACATGACACACTGTTCTAAGAATTACAGGTAAATCGTTGCCGCGTCATTGTGTTGTGAACTTTTGATATCAGTGATATGCCGGTAATAAAATACACACCAGCCTCTATTATATGGTATGTAGTATAGACACAACTAGCAACTATTGTCGTAGGTTTATTTATCTCAAGATGACACTCATAAAAAGTCATAAAGGTTTTAAATACCGGATGTTGCCTCACATTATAATTAAGTATTTATTTTTCTTATAACGATCTCACGATAGTGTTGCTATGTATTATGGAATTGTAAGATTGTATTTTAAGATAAACTTGCCATTTGTACCTAACGGTTTGTTTTCACGTTTTATTTTTAGGATTTTCAGTTCGCACCATAGCTTTAATACCTAGTCTTTACAGCATAATATTTGGTAAGAGAATAGTAGGTATTCTCTTAATGTTTGAGTGCTCAAGACTACATTGTTCAGTTACAACTATTCTGAATCATAGTTTTTACTGAAATCGTCAAAGATATTGATTTTAAAAGAGTAACCATGTAGTTTCTTGTCGGCTCTTCTCTATAGGAAACGATTAATTGGAACGGTGCACCTAAATTCGACTTTGCATAAGCGCCTGTAATGATTTATATGAAATAAAACTTTTGATTTTAAAGGACAAAAAAGTCTTTATCATGGCTAAGATAACATCTGAATCCATAAGCATATTACATTTGTATTTTGAAAGTTACAAGTACAAGCAACATACAGCGCCATCTGTTTTTCGCCCTACGAACCACCGCTCTAAACATTTTATTTGTACGGTATTAGGCTTTCCCTTGTTACATGGGGTCTGAACACCGTCATCACTGAACTGTGGGTGATACTATGCGGTAGTGCACCAGTCTAAACCTTGATTAACGGCTTGAAGGTGTTGTTTTGTAAGTGTGTCAAGTATTACCTACAGTAACGAGGGATATAATCGTGACGCTTCTACTAATACAATACTTTACTATCGGGTATAAGTAGTATTACCAGAGGCGTGTTGATAGCAGTGTTTAAGTCTCACTGTGGCCACAAAGCAGGCAAGAAGGGAAAGCCCACTCCTAACGGAACGCTGGTGTTCTTTGAAGCTGTTCCAAACATCTGTAGGTAGTTGCTGACTGCACGCCCAATTTAATTAGTTCTATTAGTTCTTTCCCCAGTTATTGAGTTGCGAAGGTCTGTCTGATGGCAGTCGCTCAGTGTAAAATACTGGTATTTGGCCGCATCTGGTTAGGCTGGAAGCTAACCCCTTGATAGTTGGGGAAAGGCTAGGTAGAGAGCAGTGGCGTAGGGTGAATTTTCTTAAAAGGGAAGCCGGACCAAAAAATGCTTACCTTGCTCAAGTGTGATGCGTGAATTCCAGTAACTACTCGTTTCGAAAGGGAAGCCGATAGGAATCGAGTTGTATGGAGCCTTCGCCACTGGTAGAGAGAGTCCTTCAGACCTCAACCAAAAAGAGACTCACCTAATACATAATTCTCCATGGTCCTATGGTTACCATACGTGACAGTCATCAATTCGCGGACCAAAGTGGTGAACCAAGGCCGGCAAAGGATACGTTGGTCGCAAGAAGTAGGTAATGGCTATACTTCAGGAGTGGATCGGTGTTGAAGAGTGTAACCTCCGGTTTCTGATTTGAGAATTCGAGATAAGCAAAAACTTAAGTAATATTTGGGTACAAAGAGGTCAATAAAATGCTAAAATCCGTCAGTTCTTTGACAACTCCATACTCAAATGTTACGTATTGGCCTATCCCGAATTCTCAAATCAGAAACCGGAGGTATGTGAACTGTTTACACTCGAGAGAGACAAAGAAATATGCGACTAGATTCAAACGATACCATACATAACAAAATAAAAACGCTTCGCCACGTTATCGGTTCGCTGTCTATTTAACACGGGCTTTACGCCTTACAAGTAGCGCCTATTCGATGAACGATATTTTTGGTTAACGTACGAAGCCGTTCTTCTGACTTCTGCACTTTATTCAGTATCTGTGGTCGTCGTCGTCAGCGCGTGTCGCTCGCGCCGGATGTGCGCCGCGCGGCACCGCCCCGCCCTCGCGCCCAATCACCCGACGCTAACTCTATGATTATATGCACGCATAGGTAGCATGCGCAAGAAGCGGTAAGCTTCGCATCCTAATACGATGAAGATGGACTGCTCTGACTTTATGGACAGGCGCTACAAGGCAGGCCCTGCATGGGTTCGTGCGCCGCCGCGCCGCATGCTAATTGGATATAGACGGAACTGACCACGGGAAAAGAACAGATAAGTAACCTATTTCTTGCCAAGAATCACAGTGGAGTGCCTCACTGTAAACTGTACAACGACGACATTTCCTTTTTTTTTATTTATTACAGCTTCGTGTAATTTTCCAGCTGACTATGCATATATTATAAAGAGAGGCAAATTGGGAACACCGGATTTAATTTTAAAATTAAAAATCGAAAAGAAAAATATGTTGTTGTCATTAAAACAATCAGAGTACCTACGCCAGGCCACGGCGGCCATTTGGTTAACATCAATATCAAACATTCTTCTTAAAAAATAATTAAAAAAGACTTCCACAAAATATTAAAATTTATTTCGACGTTCCTGACGGATCGCCCTTTATTATTATGTTTGGCTAAAGCACAGTTTACGTCTACGCTGTTAAGAAAAAACTAATTTTATTCGAGAATCAATTTGATCGGTGTAACCTCGCATAAAGCAATAAATCAATGCTATGAGATGTGTGGAAGCGGAACCGATAGCAGTCACTGAAGTCAGACCAGACAGATAAAATTTAATTTAGACACGAATTCGAAAAGATCATTTAAAAGTTTAGGCTATTAATTAAATTAAATTAAATATCATTTATTTCAGGCAATTATTAAACCCATACCATACATACACATACTCTTACATACTATAGGCATAACAAGATAGAATATATACACACAGCTATACACACAGATTAACACGCAAAGAACCATTGAACAATCGCGCTCATAATTTATCGATTTCAAATACGTAAGTGTTATTCGATCTGTTAGACGGCCGACCCCGATTGTCTTTTTAAAAAAACTACTTTATCACAAACACTATTTTATTAAAGAATCACAAACTACATAATACACATAGACCGGAATTATTTTAAGATGACTTCCCAAATTTTGGTACTGCACGCGGTGGTATCCAGAATCTAACTGAACTTTAATTAATTAATAAAATCTTAAGTAAACAGAGTGCTGAATTGCATTAATCAGCCAACACTTCATGAAGTAAACAATAGGCGTGCTGATGTCAGCTTTACTGCCTTGTAATAAGGGTCATAACAGCTCCCCCTTTTTGACGAAGCTTTATCTTGTTTAGATGAAGCGAAGAAAATTGAAGTGATGCAGTATAGAAGATTTAGGGAGTCATTTACAAAGATTTTGAAATATAGAATTTGAAAAGATTTAGATATTTGTAAACTTAAATTTTAGAATATTGCATAGAAAGATATAGTAAGATATAGTATAGTAAAAGAAACTATAATTATTTCTTAAGTATTAATAGTTTAAATTCCTATTTGAAGGAAATTGAACCTTATGACAAACAGTTGATTTATAATTTTGATGACGAATTGGCAAAGACTGTACAGATTTTTTATCATCATCACTTGAAGACATTTCGACCATTTCTACTGAATTAGACATCCTAGATTTTTGTTTAACAGATTTTTTATTATAACATTGATTAAATATTTGAACACAACATCCAGAGTTGGTTGAATTTCTACGTTTAATGTATCTATAAATCTTATAGATTAAATATAAAAATAAACACACAATTAGAATACAAGTGAATGTCGAATAGTATGGACCATATCTAATAAAATGGGATTCTTTTTCTAAATTAGTTAATTCTTCTTCCAAATTATCCATTTGATGATTTGCATATTTTAGAGAGTCTAGGTTAATTTTACTTAAGGAAATTGGCGATAAATGTGGTAAGCTTTTATTAAATATGTCCTTTTTACAGCAGTCATCAACTGTTATATCAAAGCTTATATCTAAAGGAGACTTAATTATAAAAGAATAAGAATTAGTTGGCAATAACTGGATAGTTTTTGAGTAACCAATACAGTTTTCTGTTAATTTTACAATTCCTGTACCAACAATTGAATAATCATTAATGTCATCATCACATCGAATATTTAATTTATTTGTATTTGATTGAACATAAATCCATCTATTGTTTTGCAACTTTTGCCAAATATCAATTTGGCCATATAGAATTTTGGCATTACATTCTGAAGGCAATGAAAGTGTTACCTCAGTTAATATTTTAGACTCACAATTTGGGTTACTTATACAAGAGTATATAGTAATTAATTCACAAATAGAATAGTTGTTATTTATTATCTTACACATATCAAGAGTGTCCAGCATAGCATAATGCATTCTGTCGTCGCTTAGGGCGATATATGAATTAGAAGGTTGAATCAAAGCGAATGTATTGTGTGACTCATCGTGAGGTGTAGGTAGAGGTATGTTTTTATAGACTATAAATTTATCAGGTGTTATTAAAGGGATGTGCAACACAAAAATGACCTTATTATTATAATAATAAGAACTAAGTTTAGAAATGTCAATCAATGAATGAATGTTTTGAATATTGAGAGGAACTGGGAAATCTAGTCTTTTGCTTACTTGATTACTATGCTTAGATAATTCCTTATAAAGACTTAAGGGACTAATTACACTAGGGTGTAACACATTAACCTTAGAAAATAAGATAGAGTTTAACGTAGTATCTAGTAAATTAGAAATAGTAAGTAAAGAACCTTCAATTATATTCATTAGGTTATTTAACTTGGTAGTATAAAGTAATAGGTTGTCAGTTTTTGTAATTTGAGAAAATATTTCATTCATACTATTTATTTGAGCATTTAGTCTAATTTCGTTTTGATTAAGTTTGTAAATAGTAGTGTTAAAGTTATTTATTGTTGATTTGATTATATGAATATTATCTCTCATTAAATTAAATATTTCTGTCTCACTCTTTTTGGACGATTCAATTGCAGCGTCATACTTTCTAGCATCATCTGCATCTAATGTGCCAAAGAAAAACTTTAAAATTTCGCCTCCAAACTCTAAAGATCGTTTCATCTTATTTGTCTGTCTGTCAGCAATAATGTGTGACAAGGATTGGAGTTTAATGTAACTAGATTGAATTAGGACTTCAATAGGGCTAGAGATATCCTTGCACGAATTTAAATCTTGAGATTGAATTTTGTTACAGAGATTAAGAGTATCTTGTAATAATTTTTCTATTTTATTAAGATAGGGCTCTAAAGAGATTAAGTCGACTTGTGTTACAACTTTCCAGTAATCACTATAAAAATTAATATGAGTAATTGGTTCAAAATAGATGCCAGGGCTATGAGCTATGGGAATTATACTTGATTCGGTGTGGCTGTAGCATAATATGCCATGGCAGCATGTTCTGAAAAGAAATATTATATTAATTTAAGGAGTAGCGGGCTTGATCTCGTTAGTGTGGTACTTTATATGTTTGCGACCTACTTGTAGACTTACGTTGTGTTTATTGTGCACCTTTACGATTTTGTATGGGCCTTTCCATACGGGTGATAAAGCTTTACGTAATCGGTGATGATGTTTTAGGTACACCATATCACCTGTTTTATAAGTTATTTCGCGGGAATTAGAATCATAGTATTGCTTAGACTTTTCTTTGCTATTAATAATATTTTCAATAGCCTTTTCTCGACTAAAACGCATTCTGTATTGAAGAGCACGAATATATTCGTTATAAGTTGTATTACCGGAGGGTTCATACAAAGAATTTGGGATACTTGGCTTAAAGCCATATAACAATTCATGCGGAGTAAAATTAGTGGTGCAATGAGGAGTAGTATTGTAAGCTAATATTGCGGTAAATAAATAACAATGCCAGTCATTTTGATTTTCAGTTACAAAGGACTTCAGGTACTCTTTTAAAGTAGCATGTGAGCGTTCAAGTGCTCCATTAGTTTGCGGATGATACGGAGTAGTAAAAAGAGCTTTAACTTTTAAAATTTCTGTCAGCTGTTTAAATAAATCCGAAGTAAAGCAAGTACCTAAATCTGTTAAAATTGTTCTTGGAAAACCGAAAAGAGACATAAAATGTACGAGACTTCTAGCTATTTCCTCACTGGTAGCTGTGACCATGGGATAGGCGCTTGTAAATTTTGTTAAATCATCTTGTAAGGTAAGTATAAATTTGTATTTTTGAAAACCAGCTTCAGGTAAAGGACCTACAACATCGAGAGCTAATCGTTCAAATGGTTTAGTAGAGGTAGAGGTTATCTCCATAGGAGCTTTGTTAGACTTTCTTAAAGGTTTATTAATTTGACACAATTTACACTTTTTTATATATTGTTCAATGTCAGAGCGCATGCCCTTCCAATAATAGGCGGCTTTAATTCTTTTGTACATGCGCTGTGATCCTGGATGACCAGCGATAGCTGAGTCATGATTCTCTTTTAGTATTTTAGGGACTTCTACTGGAGTAGGATAAATTAATTGATTTTTATACATATGAATTTTAATATGAGTGTCATGAAAGATATAGGAAATCATATTGTATATTTTAGTATAAGCTAACTTAGAGAATGGATCTGAAAAGTCGGGTAAAGCAAGGTCTTTAATATTTGGACAATCAATTAAGATATTTCTAAGTTTGATTAATAGATTATAAACGTCTCTAAAATTTGTTTGATCATAATGATGAACTTTAGTAAATAAAAAATAGTAATTTTTATTCTTATCATTAATTAATTTTACTGTAAGAGGCTCGCGCTCGGAATTAAGTAAGTCAGCAGTATTATCAAGCTGAGATAATATTTCTTCGCAATGAGGCATAGAGTAGTCAAAGTCTAAAGAGACTGGACACGCGATTGTGTTTAATTTAGATAAATGTAAACCTTGAGTGCATTCTTCTATAATAGTATTTGAATTAGTAATTTGGTTTGTGAATTGGGCCTTAAAATATGCTTCATAAGTAGAATTATTTAAATTGTTAACATCAATAGCATTTACCGGACAACGTGATAACGCATCAGCGTTGGAATTCAAACGACCTTGTTTATAAATAATTTCATAGTCGTACTCCTCAAGTTTGAGGCGCCAACGAATAAGTCTACTACCTGGATCTTTTACGTTAAATAACCATACAAGAGGTCTATGGTCGGTTATTATTTTAAATCGGTTACCAGATAGATATGGTCTAAAAGTTTTTACAGCGAATATGATAGCTAAAAGTTCTTTTTCAGTAGTTGAATAATTTCCTTCTGGTTTATTTAGTGTGCGCGATGCATACGCGATAGGCATATCTTTACCTTTAGAACCTTGAGACAAAACTGCGCCTACGGCGTAGTTACTAGCGTCAGTAGTGACGTTAAAAGGTTGTGAGAAGTCTGGATATTGAAGAAGTGGGGCGGTAATTAATTTTTCTTTCAGGAAATCGAATGCGTGTTGCTGTTCAGTGTTCCAGTGGAAGACAGCATCTTTCTTCAATAAGGAGGTAAGTGGTTTAGTTAATTTAGCGAAGTTTTCTATAAATCGGCGATAGTAGCCTATGAGACCTAGGAATGACTTTATATTTTTAGGATTTTCAGGGACTGGAAAGTGCGATACAGCTTTCACTTTTTCAGGATTTGGAGATACACCTTTATCGGTAATAATATGGCCTAGGTAAGTGACTTCATGTCTTAAGAACTCGCATTTGTCGGGTTGAAGTTTTAAATTGAATTCACGAAATTTGTCGAAGACTGATTGTAATTTAATCATATGATCTTGTAGATTTTGGCTATAAACGATACAATCGTCTAAATATATATAGCAGTGGAGGCCTTGTAAGCCTGATAATACAGTGTTCATGAGACGTTGGAAGGTAGCAGGGGCGTTTTTCAACCCAAAAGGCATTCTGGTAAACTCATAATGTCCAGACATGCTTGAATTAGTACTAATTGTGAAACCCGTTTTTGGGGCGTCCTTGGGACAAATTTTGAGTTGGTGAAAGCCACTGGTAAGGTCCAGTGTGCTGAAATATTTAGAATGACCTAATTGATCGAGAATATCAGTGATAAGTGGCAGTGGATAAGTCTCAGAAACGGTGACGTCATTTAAACGGCGATAATCAATGACTATTCTCCACTTTTGTTTACCAAAAGCGTCCATTTTTTTCGGGACTACCCAAACTGGGGCGCTCCAAGGCGAAATAGAGGGTTGAATGATTTTTTGATCAAGCATTTTACGAATTTGAGAATCTACTTCCTCTTTATGACATTCAGGGAAGCGATAGGATTTAACATGAATAGGAGGTGCATCACCTGTGGTTATAGTATGTTCAATAGCACTTGTGAAGGTTAAAGGCTCACCTTCGATATGAAAAATATCTGTATATTGGGAACAACATTGTAAGAGAGCTTTTCTTTCTTCATCATTCAGATGAGAACAACGAATAAGATTTAATACTTTGTTTATACGATCAGATTTAGTAGTAGAAATAGAGTTAATATTATAACAGGATTCAGAGACAAAACACTCGCGTTCAAGCGGCGTTAGCTTTACGTGATAGTCTTTAACTTCAATGTCAGTCTCTGTAGTATTTAAAATAGTAATATTCGTTTTCTTGTTTGATTTTATAGAAACTATGCAATTAGCGACATAAACGCCTTCACTTAAGGTATGATCTAGTACGAGAGCTTCATTGTTATGATAAAGCTCGTGCGAGTAATTTGATACTGTACATTCGATAACAGCTTCAGAACGCGCTGGAATAATATACGTCGGTTGCGTATAAATGATAGGAATAGATCGATTCATTATAGACATAGATTTAGAAAAATAATCAATATTTGATTTAAAATGATTACAGAAATCACTACCGATAATTCCGTCATAATTATTTAAATTGATATCATCTTTTGTCACGTGAAACTTATATTTAAACGTTGCGTTAGATATATTAAATTCCATCTGAAAAGTACCTAGTGTTTCAACAGGATTTTCAGAACTGTTTATGCCTTTCAGTTTTACAGTTTCATCAGAAAGATTTGGAATTTGCAGCAAACAGGACCTTTTTATAATACTGATAGTTGATCCTGTATCGATAAGGAAACATAACTTTGTCAAGGAATGCTTAGAACGTAAATAAGTGTGAGGTAAGGATATCTTTTTACTATAATCATTAATTTCGTACATAAGTTTAGATTTAGAATTAGTATGTAAATTAGATTTAGAATTAGTGTGTAAGTTAGATTTAAGTAAGTTATCTTTAGAACTAAGATAAGTATTTTGAATTTTATTTTGGCAACTTTTGCATTTTGCTTTGCCGTTGGAAATAGTAGGACTTAGCTCGTTTGACTGAGACGTAAGTTTAGGAGGACTCAAACATTTAGATTGAGATATTGATTTAGTATTAGAATTTTTGATTTTATTTAGGCATTTTTGGCAATTAATTTTACCATTAAAAATAGTATTTAGATTATTATGTCCACCGCGAGTTTGGGACTGGTTACCCCGTTCGTTAGTGGCTGAATTAGAAAAAAGATTTATTTTAATATGACCACCGTGAGTTTGGGGCTGGTTACCCTGTTCGTTGGTGGGTGAGTTAGGAATAATATTTATATTATTCAGACCACTGTGAGTTTGGGACTGGTTACCCTGTTCGTTAGTGGATGAGTTAGAAATAATAATTTTATTACGACCACTGTGAGTTTGGGACTGGTTACCCTGTTCGTTAGTGGATGAGTTAGAAATAATAATTTTATTACGACCACCGTGAGTTTGGGACTGGTTACCCTGTTCGTTAGTGGATGAGTTAGAAATAATAATTTTATTATGACCACCGTGAGTTTGGGGCTGGTTACCCTGTTCGTTGGTGAATGAATTAGAAATTTTATTATGACCACCGTGAGTTTGGGACTGGTTACCCTGTTCGTTGGTGGGTGAGTAAGGATAAGATTTAGTAAGACTCAATCGTTTAGATTGAGGTGAAGATTTAGAAAGACTCAACTCTTTTGGTTGAGGTAGAGATTTAGTAAGACTCAATCGTTTAGATTGAGATGTAGATTTAGTAAAATTAGTGTAAGAGTTAGCATTAGTCGTGTCATGACCTTGAGTCGATTTTGACAGACACGGCACCAAAATCGGATTTAGTTTAAATTATTATCATCAAGAGGCTCAATTTCATTATCATAATTATTGGCCTCACATTCACATGTATGCGCAGGTGCATTAGTAGAGTTATAAGTATGTGGCGAGTTACGGTCACGTTGCGCATGGTCAGTATTTTGACGGCGCTGCATATTAAATTTACGCTTACGACATTCTTCAATCGTGTGACCAATGCCTTTACAATAATTGCATGTTTTAGCGTAAGAATTAGAATTGAAACCTGTATTATTTAAATTAGGTTGAGGATTAATATGATAAGATTTATGTGAATTATTGTAATTAGATTTTTTATTTCTGAAACATTCAGATGAACTATGTCCGATTTTGTTACAGATTGAGCACTGTTTTTGAGTTTTATTAATATTTTTAGATAAATTATATAATTTTTCCTCATCAGTGGCATATTGTACAGCATCACTGAGGGTTGCTGGATTTTTACACCGGACAATATTAGATACAGAGGGGTTCAAACCTAGCAAAAAGGAATTGAGAGCAAGGTCTTCCATGGCTGCTATTCTGCCTGGTAATTCCTTCTCATCTTTACAACTATAATGTATATCAGACTGAATACGTGTTAAAATTGCCTCAACTCTAAGTGAGTATTTTGTAACATCTTCATTGGGCAACTGTTTGGAATGTTGTAAATCTGATAAAAGGTGAGTAGCGTGCTTTTTCTCACCAAATGTAGACCTTAAAAATGTTTTTAATTCAGACCAGTTAGAAAATGTTTTAAGACTACACGCGACTTGGGCTTTTCCCTCTAGTTGTGTAATAACGAATTTACATAAAATAGACTGCTGATCTGGAGTAGCTAAGCTCATTGCATTTTCGCAATTTGTTAAAAATGCGGGAAGCAACTCCCTGTCACCATTATAAGTTTTAATAAATTTAGTTAAAAAGGATAAGGTAATTTTGTCCGACATTTCGCTTTTCTTATCTGAGGATTCTTTTTTAAGAGACATAAGATTATGATGTGCTGGACGAAACTGTCAATAACACACAATATTAAAACAAGTAAAAATATGTTAAATGTAAAAAGAATGTAAAACAATGTAAAAATAGGAAACAGTGTAGATATTTGTATAGAAGTACAATTGATTTAGAAATAGGAAACAGTGTAAATATTTGTATAGAAGTACAATTGATTTAGAAATAGAAAGATTTAGAACTTGTACGATTTAGGATTTAGAAATTGTACGATTTACGATTTAGAAATTGTACGATTTACGATTTAGAAATTGTACGATGTAGGATTTAGAAATACGTTTCACTTTTTTAAAACGATGAATTTTGCAAGCACAAGAAACACTCACAGTAACACGAAGAATTGCACGTGCATCGCCGCGGTGGGAACCGGTGTCCTGTTGCAGTGACGCTGACGTCGTCGGTGGAATGTTCACACGGTTAACTGTGGAATTTCTTGACTTTTCTGTGGTTGGTGAGTTAGACCTGGATGGAGCTAGACTGGATCCGGCTGGAGCGGGCTCAGACTATTAGCTGAGACTGATCGTCGTCCTGTGATGTAGCTGAAGCAGACACACGCTGAAGAGCGGTGATTTACTGTCGTCCAAAATGTGATTCTAGTTGGAGCGGGCTCACGCTGGAGAGCGGAGGCTTAACGTCGTCCTTGTAGTGTGACTGGAGCAGACACAGCTGAAGAGCTGTGATTTACTGTCGTCCTCGTAGCTGACGCAGGCTTCGCCTTAGGCCAAGTCTCACTGTCGATCAGAGACGGTTGGGGTGGCTTAGGTTCGGGATACCAGTATCTGTTTGACTCAACGTCGTAAGATGTCTTCTCTGGTATCCCACTTCTGACACCAATTTGTTAGACGGCCGACCCCGATTGTCTTTTTAAAAAAACTACTTTATCACAAACACTATTTTATTAAAGAATCACAAACTACATAATACACATAGACCGGAATTATTTTAAGATGACTTCCCAAATTTTGGTACTGCACGCGGTGGTATCCAGAATCTAACTGAACTTTAATTAATTAATAAAATCTTAAGTAAACAGAGTGCTGAATTGCATTAATCAGCCAACACTTCATGAAGTAAACAATAGGCGTGCTGATGTCAGCTTTACTGCCTTGTAATAAGGGTCATAACAGATCCTATGGCATCCAATTTCAAGTAGGGAGCCAATCCAAATGTGCATTCGGAAAAATAGGGATCAATGTTTAATGTGCGTTTGAAATTTATTAATGACAACGCCACCATGAGTCGAAAGATTTCATTGTAACGCAGGCGCGTTAATTGCATGTATTTCTTAAATGTTTGAGTTTAGATAATCAAGGCCCCGTAGAAATGCTGAGGCTATGAAAGGCTTAATTACTTGAAATTCGCTCTTGAAATAGGGGATATCTCTATTCCTATTCTTTTTACCACTCAGCTGTCATATCGCGCTATCTCTTTCTGAGATCCAACACACCCGGAACGCCATCGTATTAATCTGAATCAATCTGAATGCACTTTTAAAAAACAAGGCTTGCACAGATATGTTCAATTAATAACTATACCTACGTTGTAGAATAAATTATAGAAACCCTTTTAACTGCACTGCATGTAAAGCTGATATTAGCTTGGGGGAAAACTAAATAGATACTCACAGAAATCTAAATAATAACCTCCGATGTCTGAATTGAGAATGACAACCAGTACATGTAACATTTGAGTACGGAGTTGTCAAAAAAATGACAGATATTCCTCCGGTTTCTGAATTGAGAATTCGAGATAAGCAATACTTAAGTAATATTTGAGTACGGAGTTGTCAAAAAAATGCTTTAAAATCCGTAATTTTTTTGACAACTCCGTACTCAAATGTTACTTAAGTACTGCTTATCCTAAAATTCTCAATTCAGAAACCGGAGGTATAAAGCATTTTTTTTGACAACTCCGTACTCAAATACTACTTAAGTATTGCTTGTCCCGAATTCTCAATTCAGAAACCGGAGGTAAGACAAATATTTCTGTGGTAATACCTAATAACAATTAAGATGCTGCTATTACCATTGTTTCCAATCTTAATAAACCTATATAAAAATTCAGCTTCCGTATGTTTGTGTTCGCAAAACTCGAAAAGTAGTCGATGGATTGACTTGAAATTATGTACAGCTGTTGTTGGCATTTGCGCAAAGGTTTCAAACATAATAAAAAATAAAAAAAATTCTTACACAAACGGAGCCGCGAGGGCACGCCTAGTTGCTTATAAAAACAAATTGAGATGTAAAAACAACCTTTTTTTTAAATTTTAGCATTCAATTGATTCTCTCCTGAACGTTGGTCGGACTACCGAGAAACAGGTGTATTTAAAATGATGAACGTATCATAATGTAACGTTAATTGTGATCATTAACACTTGCCACGGCTGGTTGGGCTCCAACACGATGTAATCTTTATAGTCACGACAACTGACTGTAGGTATTCATCAGGTATTAGTTAGTCTTCTTCGCCTTGTCCCGCTTTGTCACAGTGATAAGTTATTGGCCCCGATTCTGTTGAACACCCACTAAACTTAACTAAACATATAGCTGTCCTTATCTTGCAGATAAAACAAGAGAGAGATGGAGGAACATTAGAGATGTCAAATTAGGTTGAACTAAATCAAACAGATTTAAACCAGTGTTCCGCAGACTTTTTGTGTTCAAGGTAAACCTACAAAATCTGGAAATTTTAGTTGTACTGGTGACACTTTAGAACCGCTGTGTAGTGTAAGTAGGTAGGTATTGTATCTTCATGTCTTTCTGACAAAACTTGCTATTTTTCACCGGCACACTAACTAACGACCACGGTACACACACGGAACACTGATTTAGATGACGTAAGCCGCCCAAAAACTCGGTGGTGAACAAGTTTGACAACTCTAAAATAATTCAGTCACTTTCTTGTTATTTTCAGTTATGTTTGGTTGATTAACACTTGTTACAGTTCAGTTCAGTAACATTCGCAATAGAATCATTGAACAATTCATGTAACATGACGCCTGTATTCCGTAAAGGGTTGGGCAGAGGTGTATAATACAACCACATTTCACCGTTGTGTTTAAGTCACAAGTAGGTACATAATAGGGGGCGAGTCTATTGCCATCTACCAGGCACAAATCCAGACACCGGCTGCTACCGAGAAATTCCACTAACTTACTAATCTTGTATAATGTTATTTTATAATTTTTTATGTAAATTTTTGCGTTATGTCCCGTAATTTTATTCCAAGTCCTGTAATTTTAGACCATTATGTAGGTACTTAAAAATGAATGAAAGGGAAGAAAAGTATAGTAGGAAGTTCTCCGACAACTTCAGAGTCAATGTTAAACTGTTCTGGAAACAAGTAAGATTGGCTCGTGGAGTTTCGGGATCATCAAGTATGAATATAATTAGAGGAGGAGATGGATGCTTGTTAAGTGAAGAGTGTAAGGTTTTGGAACGCTGGAAGGAATATTTTAAAAGTTTATTGTGTTGGCAGGACAGTGTGCAAAGAGTGGGTAACTGGGCGGAAGCAAGTGGGTCAGACATTGATATGGAAGTAACAGATGATGAAAATATGATTCAGATGGATGAAATTGTAAAAGCGCTGAAAGGTATGAAAATTGGAAAAGCAGCTGGGTATGACAGAGTGTCTGTCGAAATGCTTAAGGGAGGTGACGGGGTGGTAGCAAGCCTGCTGTACCGGATCTTTAATATATGTTGGAGATACGGCCAAGTGCCAAGCGATTGGTGCAAAGCGGTAATCGTACCACTATATAAGGGAAAGGGTTCACAGCAGGAGTGTAAAAACTACCGCGGCATTAGCCTTTTGAGTGTAGTCGGCAAACTACAGGGTGTTAACGAATTCGTGTAATTCTTTCAAACCACGTGATCTACTGATGACACAGATTAAACCTAAATGGCAATTTTTGAAAATCAACTAAAAAAATTTTTCCAAAAAAAATTTTTGTTTTCTATTTCTGAGTCATTTTAGAGTCTTGGGTTATCTGACTGCAAAGAGAGATATCGCGTTAGTCGTGCCAGTCAGCCGTGTCGCCGTGCTTTCATTAATTTATGCGTGGCATCGAAATGTTCACAAAAATAAAACATTTTTTTTGCAAAAAAAAAAAAATTCTATTTTTTTACTGAATCCTTAATAGGTGGTTTAGATACGATCGGTAACAAAGCCGCATGAAAAAATAATAATTTTATTTTTTTATTTTTGATCAAGCTAAATCCCGTGCGGGGCCTATCTACATCAGTAGTAGATCATGTGGTTTTAAGGAATTACACGAATTCGTTAACACCCTGTATATGCGAAAGTTTTAATTAATAGAGTGATAAGAATAACAGACGAGAAAGTATGGGATGTTCAGGCAGGATTTAGAGAGGGAATGGGGTGTATGGATCAGATCTTCTCCTTAAGATGCATAGCCGAGAAACATCTGGCAAAGCACAAGAAAGTGTATTGCGCTTTCGTTGATTTGGAGAAGGCTTATGATAGTGTGTGGAGGGAAGAATTGTGGTCAACACTATCTACGTATGGGGTGAACTGGCGCTTGGTGCGGGCACTGAAATCGCTGTACAGGGATTCCAGTGCTTGTATTAGGATAAATGGGGCGTTCACAGACTGGTTTGGCATCTCAAGGGGTGTTAGACAGGGTTGTGTAGCGTCACCATGGCTGTTCAACCTATACATGGATAGTTGTTTGACAGATTTAAAAGGGAGTGATTGTGGATTGAAAATGAATGAATTGCCTATCAAATGTCTTCTCTACGCAGATGATCAAGTTCTGCTTGCATCATCAGTGGAAGGGTTGCAAGACATGGTAACTGTGATGAACGAAGCATATAAGAGGAAAGGGATGAAAATTAATATAAGTAAGACGAAAGTAATGGTTTTTGAAAGAGATGCAGATGTATCTGGGTGTAAGGTAAGGATTGGAGATGAAAGTATTGAACAGGTGAATGAGTTTGTTTATTTGGGAAGTATGTTTACAAGAGATGGTAAGATTGATGAATTGTATTACAACTGCGCCATGCAAGCCAAGAATTATTAACCTCTTTGTCTTCTACCTCTTTGTCCAAAAGGTTAAGTCTCCGCCGAGCTAGTCTTTTTACGTCGGTGACGCTGCTGGTCATCACTGCTGGCATATCAAGGCTGGTAAGTTACAAGAGGTTATAATGATATCATAGTCTCTCATTAGTCTCGTATCCCGCTTGTGTAAGTGAGATAGACGTTGGAACTTGATTAAAGGATTTTAGGCGCGTATTTAACCGAATTCGAAAAGGAGGTCAAGAAAAGTTCAAAGGGTTATTATTAGGCCGAAGCGTATTTTTAAAAATGTATGTGCACCCACACACCCATTTCTCGAAGATTTGTGGACCAATTTAAGTAGGTACTTCTTTTTTTAGTAGGTAAAGAATACTTTCGAGTTAGTCCCACATGAATTTCATTAAGTTTGGTTGAGTACCTAGTGTTTTAAACAATATTATTAATAGTTTATCAGTTTGAAAATGAATTACAATACCTATACAGGGTGTAAAGAATTCGTGTAATTCCTTCAAACCACGTGATCTACTGGTGACACTGATTACCTAACCCTAAAGGAATATTTTTGAAAATCAAATAAAATAATTAAAAAACAAGACTTGGTTTTCTATTTCCGAGTCATTTTAGAGCACCGAGTTAACTGACTGCAAAGAGCAATAATGCGTTAGTCGTCAAAAAAATCGACTTGACAAAACACTGAAAGAAGCCAGTTTTTGGCATTCACCTTTCCATAGTGGAATGGAGAGGTCGTAGTAATCGTATTTTCAAGTAATTTGAAATCTAGCATTTCCCATTAAATCTGCCATAATCATAATATAAAGTGGTGCGTCGCGGTCACACAATGTCAACAGATGATAACCAACAGAGAGATAACGATCAACCGAAATATTTAATGAACAGTGTTAATTACTTAGCTGTTGAATCAGGTTGCGACATTGACGCTATTGACGAGCGCCTTGAGCCACCGGATGAACAGATGTTTAACACGTAGCGGTTGTAGCCACAGAGTAACAAATTTATATGGAGTGAGTATTATATGCGTACTTCTACACTCGAATTTGCGAGGTGTGGAAAGACGGCAAAGAGTTGGGTAAGATTGGGCGTATCGGTTCGGTACCTGAAGGCGCCTAAGTCGTTATATAACTTGTATTGCAGTCGCCACACTAATCCCAGACGCCTTCGTTTGTCAACGTTATTAGATGTGATTGGCGAGCGAACGAATAAAAAATCATAAGGAAAAGCTACTGGTCCATGAAGACGCTAATGAAGGGAGATCTACCGATCAAGCGCAAACTCGTCGACATGTGTATCCTGCCCATCCTAACCTACGGTGCTCAGACCTGGTCGCTCACCGAGTTGCAAATGTCCCGCCTTGGAGTTTGCCAAAGAGCAATGGAGCGCAAAGAACAGACAGAATGCGGAACAGCACACTGCGCTCCAAAACGGGGATAATAGACGTAGGCAAAAAGGCTGCTAGGCTCAAATAGGATTGGGCGGTTCACGTCAGCCGCATGTATAATGACCGCTGGGCAAGAGTCTCCACACAATGGGTGCCTGAAGGGGGACGGCGCCGATGCGGTCGGTCCAGAAATAGGTGGCGAGATGACCCAGACGCGTACCGCGACGGGTGGTTTGAGGTAGCGCAGGAAAAGAGTGCATGGAAGGACTTGGGGGAGGTATTTGCCCAGCAGTGGGACAGCACAGGCTGACAAAAAAGAAAAAAAATACATACATAACTTCACGCCTTATTCCCCGAAGGGTTGGCAGAGGTGTATAGCACACCCACGTTTCGCCGTTATGTTTAAGTCCCATGTAATAGGGGGCGAGCCTATTGCCATCAACCGGGCACAAATCCAGACTCCGAGCTGTTACTGAGAAATTCCACACGGAAAAACCCAATAACACTTTGCCCGACCTGGTGATCGAACCCAAGACCTCACGCTCAGCAGTCGCGCTTGCGACCACTAGACCAACGAGGCAGTCTGAGTTTGAAGAAAAAAAATGTAATGCCATAACGGTGAATGAAAATACTGCAAGAAAACCTGAAGAAATGAGGTTTCAAAAAAACTCAATGTTGTGTGTAGTCCGCCAACCCGTACACGGCCAGGTGGTGGACTAAGGCCTGAAATGACTCTGAAAAGAGGCCCGTGTACAGTACCTAGTGGGACAGTAATGGACTGACTTTATGTTATTCTAAAGTATGGGATGCGTGTCCCAGAGCGGCCAGTTTCAAGTCTAGAAGCCGAAAGCCGATACTACTAACGTTAATGTTCAAGGAATATTTTTGATTGGTGGCTGTTGCAGTTGCGGCGATATATGCAATGCTTGTGTAGAGATGTTATATTGCTAGGTGGTAAGATCTGGCTTACAGACTTACAAAATAGCACTACCCTTTCTCTTCCCGTGGGTGTCGTAAAGGGCAACTAAGGGATACTCCAGGAGGATAAGCAGCAGCGTTCTCTGAGTACTTTAACAACCATACTGCGTTCGCCAACCCGCCTGCCAAGCGTGGCGATTACGGCAAACCCCCACTTTTGGGGGAGGCCTATGTCCAGCAGTGGATGTCTTTTTGCTGAATGATGATGATGATGATGAAAATCTGGCTAACTACACACTTCACATTAAAGTACGGCGCACCAAACAGTTTTCTGTGTTCCGTCGTGTATATGTGAGAGCCAGAAGAGTATAGCGGAGTCCGTCTATACATTTGCTATTTGGATTTGTGGGCTTCACTTTAGACCCTGCCTGGGCTTACCGTCATGTGCAACTAGGGCCAACCACTATTATATGAAGTCAAAGATTTATAACAAGTGTCGACGGCTCGTAATCACTCCATGTCAGACTCCTCTGTTGCAACAGGCGCAATCAATCGCTTCCCGCGTCTCAATGAGTTTGTTAACGTGTGACTCATAGCCACTATATTGTGTACAAACTGACTTACTTTTGTTTACAAGTGGTCGTTCCAAAGGTTACGAACATTATGTTTGTGTAATTGTATGAAAGGGTAGCTACCGACCGAGACTACTTGCGAGTGAGGTAACAGTTTGGAATGCGATTTCAAGCATTATATTAAAATGCTCCACAGGTCCAGATACTGAACTTAGTATTCGCTTTTGTTGCAGATTGACTTGAGCCATTTTATCCGAAATAATCGTCATTATGCTGTAACTTATTACCCTCAGTAGGTAGATTACTAAATACTGCTATGTCAAATGTGTGCACTTTGTAATGTAGCAGATGGCCCCAGGATCTCCTGAGCTAGAGGCACGTCTGCTACACCAGTTATAAAGAAGGTTGAATACTAAGGGATCCTACCTACCCTTAGCCGGACAAACAAGGAAAACACTTTTCAAGACAACTTCTATAATCTTCATAACTTCACGCCTTATTCTCCGAAGGGTTGGCAGAGGTGTATAGTACACCCACGTTTCGCCGTTATGTTTAAGTCCCATGTAATAGGGGGCGAGCCTATTGCCATCAACCGGGCACAAATCCAGACTCCGAGCTGCTACTGAGAAATTCCACACAGAAAAACCCAATAATACTTTGCCCGACCTGGGGATCGAACCCAAGACCTCACGCTCAGCAGTCGCGCTTGCGACCACTAGGCCAACGAGGCAGTAACTTCTACTTAATATGGATAAAAAAACACTTATAGTTTCTTATAGCACACGTAAAAATTTGGAATAGATACACGAAACTTCTCTGAGTGATATTTGGGTGACCGGGAGCTCAGTAGTACCTACAGTGACTAGGCGGAGTGCTGGAAGGTCAGCATGAGTGCGGCGACTCCCTCAAGTAATTCGGAGTGCCGGAGACTCAACAGTACAGCGACTATACGGAGTGCTGGAAGGTCAGCAGTGCAGAGCGGCGACTCTCTCAAGTAAGTCGGAGTACCGGAGGCTCAGCAGTACAGTCTCCTTCAAGTTAACACCAATCCGCTCAGTTTCCTGACCGCCTCTAGAATCCTTTTCTTTTTAATCGAGAGATTTTTAAATTTTGAAAGTGTTCGAAAACGATGTGGCCTGTGATAAAAAAAAGAGTTGTAGATAGAAATATGGTGAAATGAATGATGATGAAAAAGTTATCCTACAACTTCATCGTCCTCATGAATGTACCTAATGCTCAATTCTGAACTGTTAGAATTACACGCAATCATTCCCAGTCAATCATCCCAATCAAAAAGTCAAAGTCGCGTGCCTTATGTTTGCAAAACGTGCAAGATACTAATAACTAACTTATTGGGGGGCTCGCCCTTAGCGACCCTTCTCCAAATATAAAGGGAAAAAATATTGATGCAAAGCATTATTTTTGAAGTGCGCCTCAAACATTTTTTGTTGTTATTTTCGTTAATTTGAAAGTGCTTTTAAATGCATCCCAAATACATATAAATAGTAAAGTTGAGCAATCTATTCGTTGTATATTATAATATAATACAGCGAATAATACATATTATGTATTATTACATATACAGCGAATAATACATATTATGTATTATTCGCTAGTAACTAATAGAACGGTTTGCTATAAGAATAGAATAATGTAGATTGTATTTAAATGTTATGTGGTTAACAAAATGTGTTGCCTGAGATTCACAATGGCTCATATTGCCAAACTAACACGATATTATAATGAACCCTCTCGCCGCAGCCGCGCAATGCAAGACAGATTGTCTTCACCCAATTCAATGGCTTGTGATGATTGTGTAACAAATACGTATATCTATAGAGAAACAACACACGCGTAGACAAAGTGATGCATCATCTGCAAGTAACAGTAGCCTATCCTGTGATGCAAACAAACCGAGAATAGCGCCTTGTGGAACACCCATTATGAACAATGACTCAGGAATCAACGTTAACATTCTGAATTCTATTAGTTACTTATTGTTGATTTATCTTTGAATTTTTGTATTAGGTATAGCTTTTGTGACACACATTCATATTTATGATTAGTTACGGTTTACTCACGTGCATTTTTCGGGACTGCCTGACTATTTTGGATTTCTTTATTAGTTTTTTCAAAAATTCTTCGTCCCTACTTTAGTTAAGAATTTAGAAAATGGAGATCTAATTAGTGACCCCAAATATGACCTAAAATGTAAACAGATCATAGCTGAGAATAGACAGTTTTGCGGAACACTGCATTAAATGACAACAATATAATATTATTATGAATCCACTGATTCAAAAAGGATTTGTAGGTACAGTGCGAACCTACTGCAATCTAAATAAATGTATAATATTGCTTATCATCCTGAAAACCTTGTCAAAAATATAATTATCATTACTCTTGAGAAAGCACTGAATTTGATCAACATAGTTACGACATCAGTTTTGAGTGACTAACATTTTTGTTTCTCTGTCGCTATTTTTTGCGTTGAATTTGGTTATGTAAAGTTGGACACCACTGGAATTGACGAATCCAAATCAGCTAGAAATAAATAACGGAACTATCCTGGACTCGTCACGGATCGACTGGAGCCTATAAAATCGTCCTAGAATCCCACGGACAGTTGACGAATTCGTTACGTATGACGCGCCCGGCAAGGCGAGCTGTTTAAACATAGAATGGTGGTGGTCTTCGTTGTCGTCGGAGGTGGAAATCACTGGCCGTAGGATGGCCGGCACGAGGTCGCAACGATGCATTAAGTAGTAGCAGAACAATGCGCGGAAACCATCCTCCCATGGCACTCGGAGCGGCAGCGGAACATGCAAGGCAGAACGTATTCCGCGTGCGATGACACCATGCACAGCCCGTCCGTCCCGAAAGACACAGGCTTTTCCGGCAACGGCGCACAGCGCACACGTCGCAGCACCGGGTGAGCTGATAACAAGCCCAGCTGTTCCAGGCTCAGCGCCACATCTACGTCGAGACACTTTTCCGGAAGCGAGGCAGCCAGCATCAGCACACCTTCCGCTGCAATGGTACCTACCTTGCCATAACTCAAGCTCACGCAGGCACGGCGCGTGGCGAGACAGCAGAGCTGCGTGCGAGAAACCCGAGGCACGTAGCGCCAGGTCGGTGACGCCGGGCGCGCGCCCTTCACGTGCAAGCGGTTCAGCAGGCGCGGATGTGTCACGAACGGCGTGGACGCGCCCATCAGCTGCCGGTACGAGTACAGCTGCAGCGACGTGGGGTTGGGACAGGTGGCTATCAGTTCATACGCGGAGTCAGGTGAGTGTCTGCAGCGCAGGGAACCAGCGTGTCCAGTCGCACCAGTAACGGCAGCAGGCGTCTGTCGAGCTTCTTCGTCGTAAACACGTCGAGGTGGTGGAGATACAGCTGATCGTGCAATGTGCGTAACGTGACCGTGTTCAGGCGGTATGTTTACGCCAATGGACAGCATGACTAGCAGATGTGCACGTTGATGAAGTCGAACAGCGGTGCCATAGGGGGCAGAAAGCAGTACAGGCCGGGCAGCACGACGTACAGCGCGCGCAGTGAGTGCTATAGGTACGAGCGCAAAATGACTTGTGTCACGCAACACCTGGGGGCTTACTATGATCTCTTATGAAAACGTTCAAATGCCAGCCAGTCAACTTCCGTTCAAAAGCAGGCCTGCTTCTGAATCGCTAAAAATCGTACCATGACAGTACTAAAGGTGAACGACTATTGAACCAAGTTAAACGGTAATGCTTGTTGTACATGGTTTTTTTTTTTTTTTTCTTTCCCACTGCTGGGCAAAGGCCTCCCCCAAGTCCTTCCATGTACTCTTTTCCTACGCTATCTCAAACCAGCCCTCGCGGCACGCGAAAAGTTTATACAAAAAAAGGTGATCGGATTTCGTAAACGTAAACGCGTAGCAGGCCTGCCGCAAGCCTGCTCTAACGATGTCATAGTACAAAAAAGCAGGGCAGTTCAACTTCCAGGCAACTTCTGTCCTGCTTTAAAAGGTCATAGTAAGCCCCCTGCGCGTGCCTGGTGACAAACGCGTTCCAACGGAGGCTTACGAGCGCGCAAGAGCGCAGCAGCTCCAGCAACGGCAAATACAGAAACACCTCCTCCAGCCTCCTTGTCCTCCGAGTTTCTCCTCCGTGTCGGGCAGAGAATCCATCTTTACCGCACTTCAATTAACGCCATACTCCTACCTAATCAGAGTTAGGTACCTACTATACTATTCTCCCAATTTGTTAATTTTTTTTCTGTGATAATCGAATAGTACAATTATTCTAAGAGTACAAATCAAAACATACAGACAGACGGACGGACAGACGTCTAGGCTTAGTAATAGGACCCCGTTGGGTTCAGAACCTTAAAAAATCATAAATATTAATACTTTAGGCTCATAGAAGTAATATGTACTACGTAAGCTTTAAGGACTTGTATCCAAGGCTGTTAAATAAATAAATAAAAAATTACTTCAGTTCAGTCATCTGTTTTTGTCGTTCTCGCTGTCACTGTCAGTGTCAAAATATCAAAATAATATTTTTCTTGAATAAAAAAATTCGAGTTTAGCTATATTTAAGCCCAAAATGCGTTTGTTAACATTTAGTTTTCTGAAAAACTGCAAATATAAAACGTTATACGGCAGCCTTCCTCGCAGGATTAGTGGCGTCTTGCAAACAGATGCCTTGCCAAAAACTACAGGTTAATATTCACATTTACCCGTTTAGATCGACCTTTTTTTACCAATTTTCCTGATCTGATCCTTTCAAGCGTTCAGTTTAATACTTTGTTATCCATACGATACGTAAACATACAACACATGTTTCGTTTCGTTTAATTTCGCTACAGAACTTTGGTTATAACCTACAATAATATCTGGACTTCTGGCTATCCGGAATACGATCCGTATTCCGTATCCGTAGCCCGAAGTCCATTGTTTGTCCATCTTTTCATTTTTTTTGACGTATAAATATAATACAATTATATTTATCTGTTAAGAATATCTGTACTCACCTTCTATTAAATATTTGAAACAAAAAATAAGATTATTTAGATTAATGTGCGATGAGTATTTATTAAATAGATATTTTGAGCGAAACCCAGTAAGTACATTCAATTGTTAGCAAGCGCACCTGCTGAAATTGGTCTTGCACAGATTACATCCAACTTGTTTCCTCTCATCCAACAGCTGATTTGGAATTGTGACATGTTAACCAAAACCTGTACTCTATTTCCGTTTATTCAATAATATTTAAGTAAATATTTACTAATCCTAACTAATATTATAAATGTGAAAATAAGTTTGTTTGTTTGTTACCTTTTCACGCCTAAACCACTGAATCGATCATTGTTGGTTTGTTTGTGCATGCATCACAACATAATTGACTTTTGTACACAAAATAGAGGTGTCGCTCGCAGCGTCGCCAGCGTGTATGTCGTTCGTCGGGTATTCCGTATTTTTCGGGATAAAAGTAGCCTATGTCTTTCTCCAGGTTCCAGACTATCTCTGTACCGAGTTTCATTAAAATCGGTAGAGGTTTAGGTGTGAAAGCGTAATGCTGGCTGTACACTCTCGCCGAGACAGCCCGAGACTTAGATGCTGTCCTTTGCTATTTGATGTAAAAGTTAAGGATAGAGATAGCACCTCATGCTGTCTCGGCGAGAGTGTACAGTCGGCATAACAGGCAGACAGAGTTACTTTCGCATTTATAATATTAGTAGGGATATATCCACCAGCCATAGGATACACCATTACGTCACCAGGGATAGCTGACAATGATGATTTGTTAAATTAATTAATGTTAGTAATGTGTATTTGCAGGTGATCCAAGCCTGGTGGAGATCAGTCCGTCATGGAAGGCGGATGAGGAGGAGGAGCTCCGCGCGGCTGTACTGCGGGACATGCAGGTGCTGCCTGACTTCATCACGGAGCGTGAGGAGGTCGCCATGTTGAATGAGTTGGAGCCACAGCTTCGGCGCATGCGGTACGAGTTTGATCACTGGGATAATGTTAGTAATAACTTGTTTATTATGTTTTTTTTAATATGACTGACTATGCTATTCATTGATATCCTAGATAGACCGATAAGGTTTCTTAGTTTCTTTAATAAACCAGTGTTGATGATTCTAAATCAGTCACTTATTTTACTTCTTTTAATTATCATTATCTCCATCCATTACTTGGAACATCTACAGTGAGTCCTCCAGTGTCATCGAATGTGGAGGGATTTGCAAAGCCCTAAACAAACTATCTGAATTATTCTTTTTATTTTGTGAGTACGACGTGCCGCGGCATGCATCATTTATTAGTCCAGTCAATAAAGTTTATTTTGTGGTGTTAAGGTCACAGCTCATTAGAGCCACCGACTCGCATCGCCTTGCCTCGTGCGGTTAACATTCTTAATATGAACTTGTATGGATGTGCGCTCACTACATCAACTGCGTAGCGCCACCGGATCGCCTCGGGCGTATGCCGTCCACGTGCGGACGACGAGTTGACCACTCGGTGACAACTTGCTGCTCGCATGCTTGCCTTGCGTTGCTGCGCATTGCCAACGCACAAGATCCGAGTGAACCGCGCGCTGCCATCGAGTGGACTCCTCCGACGACTCCTCTGGTTGACCACGCGACGTTTACTGGTGATAACGCGGCATCCACCCGTAAACCACTTGCTGACAATGAGTGGACGCCAAGCGACGCGGCGATGCGGGTCGGGTGCCGGGTGGCTGTAATGAGTTGTGACCTTTGTGTCCATCCTCTAGTATTAGGTGATAATTCCAGGCGATCCACGGTTTCCGCGAGACGGAGCGCAGTCAGTGGACGTCGGAGAGCGAGGTTGTGCTGTCGCGAGTGCGCGGCGTCGCCTTCGCGGCGAGCGCCGGCGCGGGCTCCCCGCTGCCGCACGCGCACGTGCTCGACCTCGCCGCCACCGGACACATCAAGCCGCACATCGATGCCGTGCGGGTGAGTACTGCGTAGGTACACAGTAACAATAGCTCCTGCCGCAGTGTGCCAGCGCCGGCGCGGGCTCCCCGCTGCCGCACGCGCACGTGCTCGACCTCGCCGCCACCGGACACATCAAGCCGCACATCGATGCCGTGCGGGTGAGTACTGCGTAGGTACACAGTAACAATAGCTCCTGCCGCAGTGTGCCAGCGCCGGCGCGGGCTCCCCGCTGCCGCACGCGCACGTGCTCGACCTCGCCGCCACCGGACACATCAAGCCGCACATCGATGCCGTGCGGGTGAGTACTGCGTAGGTACACAGTAACAATAGCTCCTGCCGCAGTGTGCCAGCGCCGGCGCGGGCTCCCCGCTGCCGCACGCGCACGTGCTCGACCTCGCCGCCACCGGACACATCAAGCCGCACATCGATGCCGTGCGGGTGAGTACTGCGTAGGTACACAGTAACAATAGCTCCTGCCGCAGTGTGCCAGCGCCGGCGCGGGCTCCCCGCTGCCGCACGCGCACGTGCTCGACCTCGCCGCCACCGGACACATCAAGCCGCACATCGATGCCGTGCGGGTGAGTACTGCGTAGGTACACAGTAACAATAGCTCCTGCCGCAGTGTGCCAGTGGCGGCGTAGCATGGGTTGCCACCTGGGGCACAGATACTAAATGTGCTTACGTGAACCACTTGCCGCGCTTGCTATTTGCTATTTTTTCTGTGATGCGCTGCGGACGATTTCCTTAGTCAAAAGTGGTTTTCCCCGGGCGCGAACTGTCACCCCCCCCCCCCCCCCCCCTTTACACCGCCACTGAGTGAACTTAATGAAAAGAGAAGCCAGTCAGCAAGGTTGGTACCGTCCGCGAGGCCTAAGCTGAACTTTGCATTTGTGTGAGAATTAATGCAGACGCGTCCTTTATTTGATTTAAACCGGTTTATACTGCTTTTTGACAATCGATTCTATGTGCACTCACACAAATGCAAAACTCAGCTTACGCTTCGCCAGTTGTAGCACTACCAACCTGGACGTACTTAAGTATTACAACTTCTAGAGACCTTATAAATGCACCACAATTAAATCCGTTTTAACCTCCCGTACTAAACTCATAATAAAGTTATGGGAAGCTTAACTTTATAGTACGAAAGTGCAGGATTAAACTGACACGTTATTTTAATTGGCATAACTTTACTTCGCGTTTATACCTACTGAGGGGCTAAATATTTGTCAAAGCTATAATGTAGGTACAGCTTTAATAAACTGACCATTCTGTGTGTCAGTTCTGCGGGGGCGTGATCGCTGGCCTGTGCTTAGTTTCGAGCGCGGTGATGCAGCTCGTGCACAACGAGAAGAAACATCTCGCACTCAACGCGTTACTGGCCAGGCGGGCGCTGTATATCATGAAGTATGTACGCCTTTCTATTTACAATATTCATAGGAAATTAAGTTATTTTATGTGTAAAAGGTTAGGCGGCCCTACTGAGAATTTCACTTAGTCTACGGGCACAACAATGGTGGCAGACTAAGCGCCTAGTGGCTAGATAGATGCTAGGATGAATCATCCTAGAGAATGTACGAGAAGCAGTCGTGTTGTCCTCACCGACCAGACCTTGTCCTCGCTAGTCGCCAGGTAGCCATGGACGAGATCAGGCGTGTCTATTTTTTCCTCAAGATATATTTGGCAAAATGGATGACCAATTTGATTGCTGCGGTTTTGAAACGGGAAGCTTTGTGGAGCACTATGCAAAAAATGCAAGTGAAAACTTTCTACTGCAACTTTTACTTTTATCCCAACATAGCAGCTAGCCTCCTGTGTGGACAGTGGTATATCCTAGCGTAGCATGTATCTTAGCAAGCCATCTATCCTGCCACCATTGTTGTGACCGTAGCTTTTGTCTTCTCGTGTGCGTGAAAGGCGGATAAAATCTTCAGAATAATTCCTAGATTGTAGCACAGTCTACCTATTGATTACTCCTTACAGTAGGTCAACGTAGAACATTGTCACAGAGCAAATGTGCGGGGGGAAGGGGGCGGAGCTTATGTCCCAAGCTGCCATACTGCTACTTGGGACATAAATTCCAGGGCTTCCGCTTTTTGATTTTGAATTTGATTGCCGTTCTTAGAAATGAAGATAATTTAATTTATTAATATTATGTAGGTACTTACACTACGATTTTATTATAAAGTATGTTTTTACTAATAAAAGATGGCGGCCATATACATTTCCAAATTATTGTTCGCGGGAAGTCTTTTCCATGGTTTTCGAGGTCACTGATGCCGATAATGAGGTCAAAATCTAAATCCAATATGGCGGCTATAAAAAAAAAACAAATTAGACGTCATGGGCGTCAAATCCATGGTTTTCTGGGATGCTAATGCCGAAAATGAGGTCAAAATCCATTTCCAAGATGGCGGCTATAAAAATTTGCATATTAGCCTTCATGGGTGTCAAATCCATGATTTTCGGGGGCGCTGATGACGAAAAAAGATTAATTTTCAAACACCAAGATGGCGACCACGTTTTACCTGGTAATTTTTTATGACCGCCATGTTAGATTTTAGAATAGGCTTTATTTCCGGCATCAGCACCCACGAAAACCATAGATTTTTTACACCCATGAAGGCTAATTTACAAATTTTCATAGCCGCCATCCTGGAAATGGATTTTGACCTCATTTTCGGCATCAGTACCCCCGAAAACCATGAAAATGACACCCATGACGGCTATTTTGATTACCCATAATACCCATGAATAATAAGTAAATTTCTATGGCCGCCATCTTGGATTTGGGAATAATTTATCACTCTTACCTACTGCCGCAAGCCTAAGCAACTTAGTCGCAGTGAAACCTCGACAAAATTTGTACTTTTAAATAAATTGTTAGAAAATTCCAAGTTAAGAGGGCTAAATTGCTGTTAGCTGTTCCATACATACCTTTGCATTATTTTGGCAAACGTCGAAATTACGCATGCATGAAACTTTTGTTTTCGGCGTCACTATTTCTATACATTAACGTTAATTACTTTGGACGTTTGTTAACATAGTTTGAGTAATTTGCTTTTGTTACAACCATTTGACAAGTGGTTTCAATTTTGACATTTCACAAGACCTGTCAAATGTATGGGCGTTGACCCACTGTAAGTAGGTAGAGTGCGTGCAAGATAAGTCTGCGCGCGGCCGAAACCGGAACTAATCATGGTCCACCAAAGTGTGTGCCGTTTTATCAATTTTGATAGTAAAACTACCTGATTGTAGGAATATTTAACGGGAAAATTATGTTATGCGATAAAAAGTTAAGCTTAAAAAGCGATAATTTGAACTTTTGCGATCATGGCAACGTTTAGCACGCCCTCAGTCGCGCGCAGTTATCTTGCGCGCACTCTACACTGTGATTGTGAGTGTGGACTTGATCGGTGATAGTCGGATAGATCGGTGGTGTGTTCTTATCGGTAGAGGGAGGTTTATTGTTGTCCATATATATGAAAAAATCATTAAAAAAAAATTACACTTCTCACGCGTGTAAATTGAGTCAAGATTTCATACAATTCGACAGTCGAAGATTATAGAATATTATAATTTATCCAAATGTTTGACTACGTAGAGGCACAGCTCGCTACGACTTCACTCACGCGGTGCTGGGCGGCGACGACAGCACGTGGCGCGGCACCAAGCTGCCGCGACAGCGACGCGTCGCCGTCATCTGTCGCAGCAAGCCCAAGCTGCACGACATGCCGCCAGACGTCAAGGGATCCATCTCTATGGCTGACTAGCCACTAACTACCAGGGGAACCGATTAAGGGAACCAAAAATAGGCGTACATTTTGGGGTCATCAAATAGGTATAAGTTACCTACTTTATTCGTCATTTTGACTGCAAATGTAGCCATGAGAAAAAAAAAATTCTTCAGACTGCGTTTTGACCGGAAATAAAAAGAGTTCAACCGCTCATTAGCACTCCATTTTGTTTGCTACTCCGTTCGCATAACGAAATTCCGAACACCTAACTATGCGAAAACATACATATCGTGTTTAACTGCGTGTTTAGATAATACCTATCTTTATTAATGGACAAAAATGTTTTGATTGATTGATTTGAAAGGAATTTATGTTTTATGTAATGCGCTTGTAAGAGAGATTTGTTTTGGCGCGACCCTTACCTACAATTCTATTGTGATATATTGTTAGTTGACATTAAAGTATTTTTCCACGGTTATTTAGTATTGTAACGTTGTTATAATAAAGTATTATTGTTGAAGCTTTGCTTGTTTTTATTATTCAACCCATTCAGTGCCAGGGAGGGACCCACAAAGTGGGCACAAATTTATCAAATTCGCGTATAAAAAAAAAATTGTATTCCTTCGCAAATACATGGTTAGTATGACGGCATGACGTATGAGCTGTATGAAAAGTGTGGAGGAAGCGAATATGTTATTACAATTCGAGGAAATAAAGGAACGAGCACACAATACCAAGCGTTCCCGAACGTCACTGCTCAGAATTGAAATGAATGTACAGTTGCTTAGTGTGGAAAGTACGAGTAGTAATTTATTTTGTGGACGCCTTTTATTAATTAAATAAAACACTATAATGCAAATAAATGTAGCTTTATTTATGTAGAACCTAAACAAAAACAATAATTAATAGTAATAAAATGAAGCTGTCTTTATTCAACTTATTTACACTACTAAAAATAATAGGAAAGAAAGTTATTATGTACTTACATTTTATAACAAAAGTGTATTATTATTTATTACCTAACCTTATAAATATGCCTGTTCTAACCATAGAAGTAATAAGTACTACGTACAACTGGAATGAGTACTTGTCGATTTCTGCGAATCACGTGAGATAGGTATAAGTGTACGCCTTGTCACTTTCTAACACAAGGGTAACCATATGGCAGACTTATGGTGTAATAAGTCCTGCCTAGTATTACTAAATATTGTATGTCCTTTAAAGCATTACAATATCTTTATACCGCAAGTTAACTAAACCAATCGGAAAAAGATATAACCATAATTAGCAATGTCTTCTAACATTTACACGATTATTGTACATGGGTACTTCTCAGATTTCGTGCAAATCGCATGTCCGGTTAAATATTTACGAATCTAAGTGTGTTATGCGAACTAATTATTTTTTATGTTGTAGATATAACTGTAAGGTATACTTGCTACAAAAAGTATAGTTTTATTATTATTAAATCAATTTAAAAAAATTAAAAAACTGGTCAAAATTTCATTCCCTTCAGCGTCCTTTTAATAAACTTAAGCAAACACATTAAAAACAAGCCTCATCTAAGAGCTTTAATGCTTTGTGATTACTTTATATATCTTGGGTATTTCATTAGGAATAAAACGTGATATTTATTTCATAAATATATATTATCCCTGAAGTTCCAGGGGACCAAACAATTTTAACAAAAAAAAAATTGCATTACCTTCAGCATACAAAACATATCAAAATAGAATAGTTTATTTTGCTGCTATCGATACAACTCCCATAGCAAAAGATTCGCGCGCTCGCCACCCACCGGCCGAGAAACAGTGTAGAGGACAGACGTTGCCAATTTTTTTTTTATGCTCCTTTCTTTGTCGTGATTACTGGTTTCAACATTTTATCTTGTCATTACCTTCATTGGAATTTAACGGTAAGTTTTCGTCTTTTTATTTTAGGATTAGATTTAGTGCATTTGTAGGTATATTTCAATACCTAGAAATTTGTATTATGGAAATATTTTGATTATTTATTGCGTAATATCCAAAAAAGTGTATAGATCTCATTACCCTCTAATACATTACCATCAATTACCTTCAGTTTTAAAGATGATGGTAATGAGGCAGAAATGAAGGTAATGTAAATGTTTTAAAATAACTTTTTTTCGGTACAGTTTGAATGTGTTGATACAGTTGACTACCTCAATAGCGCAGTGGTAGTGCATGAAACTGCCACGAGAGGTCCTCCTAGCTTCGAAATTCGGGTTTTTAAAGCAAAATTAAGCTTTTATTTCTTTGAATATCACTTCGCTTTCTTGGTTATTGCAATTTAAAATACATGGAACCTAACATAGCTAGCGAACCGTGAGTGTGATATACCTCTGCCTACCCTTTTTGAAAAGGGGTGCGATAATATATTATAGATGTTTTATGTAGGTACGTATTAATTGTTGTAGTAATTGAAATTTATTATTTTTACTGGAATATTCAACATGCCTAAAAAGAGGGAAAAAAAACTCATTTAAGCAAGATTAAATAAAATAAAAATATATCAAGTAATCAAAAATGATCCGGTAAAATATCAAATTCAAAAAAAAAAACTAGGTTACATGGTTACATGGACCTACCACCACCTTTGCTTAATAATGACCATGTTCAACTGGAAGACTTTCTGGATGCAAATTCAACTCTAACAAAAGACGTTCTCTTAGATGTGACGAATTGTTTGTACCCCACTGCTGAACAACATGCACTACAATCACAGCTTGAGAGTACGATGATTATCGAGACTCCCCGAAATGTCAAAGCTTCATCAAATGACATACCTGACAGTAAAGAAAATACTATATTTTCAAACAAAAAACTGGATTGCAGTAGTATGTCCTTTATTGATAAGGACCGGACATCTTCCGCATGGAAGATGAGCCGTGAATTCAGACGAGATATCCAGGCAACTTGGCCCATAGAAAACTAATACATAAATAATAAAAACAAGACATAATTATAAACTAATACATATTATTATTAAACTTCACTTAAGCGCTGTCGTTGTGCGATCGTGTGGCACTTGTCCGCGGAAGAACACCACTCCCTCCGGCCAAAAGTTCTCCTCCATGACGAGGTGCAGAAGACACTTTGGTACTCGCACCACAAACGCCTTGAAGTTGGCGTTACGGCGCGATTCCAGCAGCTGCACTCTCACCAAGGACTTGGCCTTTTGGCGTACATACTCCACGATGTCCTCCGCATTAGTGGTGTATTGTATGCGGGAGAGTACACCGGAGTGTTCGGCAACGCGGCACGAAACGTCATATTCGGCTCCGCAGGAGCCGTGCCGCAGCAGTTCTTTCTGTTTCTCTGACGGCACTTCTTTTGTACCGTCACGAAACCATCCTCATTTTCAGTCTTTTCCGGCGCCTTTTCCGGCATAGGTTTCATACTGGTAGGAACGTTTGCGGTGACGCTAGCGAAATCCCCACGTTTCGGTTTCGCCGAGGTCGGAGGGAGGAGGCCGAGGGATAATAAGTTAAAAATACCAAACCCTAGTTATCAAAATGATTTTGCTAAATTTATTTCTAAAAGTGATTTGGAGCAGAATCGGCAAAATGTTAATGATAAGAGTTTTAGATTCAGGGTGAACAAAGAAAATATTAGTGCAGGTAAACCCTTAAATACCAGAGAGATGAAGAAGGCCCAGTTTTTTTGACTGCTCATCTTCGGATGAAGATATATTTTAATAAACTCACCAAAGTAAAAGCCATAATAACAGTACTTACTTTATTTTGGAATTTCCACTACTTAGGTTTAATAGTAGGAACAATTAAATAAATATTAGAGATGTTTTTTAAAAAATATACTTTGAAGAGTTACGAAGACTGATTTGTTAAGAATAATATAAAATTAGGTAGCTATTGATGTTTAAAAGTTCCTGATTATTTTTTATTTGTTTTAGTTTTAACAATTATTGTAACTATTAAGTTTTCGAGGAGATATGTTATGTCTGTTACGTTTTGGGAGATACTTTTATTTACTTGAGATTTAATCCTGAGAAAAGATACGTTTTGTTTTCAAAATAGTCACTCAGTCAATACAATATGATTACAAACTAGTTTTTTATTAATTACCAGGAATACTTACTCATTACCATCTTGAAGAATATCATTACCAGATTTACTCATTTCATTACCTTCAGCCAGTATAAAATTATAATATCAATATCTTGAATAATTACGTGTGGAATGACACATAAATCGCTCAGTAAATATAAACTTATTATAGCTTTGAGTTGACATCAGAAAAATTATCTTTTTTTTTCTTCTCACAATTTCATCCATTTTGCACCAAATCAGAGAAGTACCCACATACTAGGAATGTTACGGAGTTTCGACTCCGACTCCGATAAGTCGGAACTTCCGATTGATATTACATCTCCGGTTCCGACTTCGGCTCCGATACTTTTAAATCGTAGGTTTGAATAGGAGGTCGAAGCATTTTTTTTATCGCCTGCGCCTTTACTAAGTATGTAGGTTTATTATTTTTAATTGAAATTAAAGAGGCTGACTGAAATTATGTAAATACTATTTTATTTTATTAGGCCTGTCCTTAACACATCTCTCTTCTGCTAACACCTCCGAATCCGCCTCCGACTCCGATTCCGGTTCCGAATCCGACAAACCAAATTTAAAAACTCCGACTCCGACTTCGGTTCCGATAAAACCACCTCCGTAACATCCCTGGTGCATACTACTCCTTTTTTGTTTAGGTACATTTTGTAATTATATTCAGATGTTAGGCTGGGACTATAGGTCGCCGCGCCGCCGCTCCTATTTGGGTCAGGGGGCTTACTATGACCTCTTAAAGCAGGGCAGAAGTTGCCTGGAAGTTGAACTGCCCTGCGTTTTTGTACTATGACATCGTTAAAGCAGGCCTGTAGCAGGCCTGCTAAGTTGACGTTTACGAAATCCGTTCACCTTTTCTTTTGTATAGTTTTCATACCATGATGTGTTATTTGATAGCAGCAGAGTGTATATTGAGCGGCTGTAATGTCAAAATAAGCGATCTTGAAAAAGTTAATATTTACGAGCTTATTCAACATTGTTTTTGTTATTAGAGGTAAACTGTTGTGAGGACCCACTTAAAATTTGGTCGATAAGACTTTCTAAACTCGATACTTTGTATAAAAATTACAAGTGTTTATTAGATCACACTTTTTACTGTTTTTGTAAATGTGTGACGAGTACGAGATATTTGAATATTTAGAGAGTAAATATCGTATGGAGAAAAAGCGACAGCGTCGCATTAGGGAAATAAATAACCCATTCCAAATTGATGAAAGGAAATTTATAAACCAATATAGGTACCTATTGCAATATTATATGCAATTTATTTAAAGTTATTTAAAAATTCCCACAGGTGAAGCAGTTTGGTCATACTAACACGACGGCGACGTCTTGTTTGTGTTTCACTAAAAATAAAAGCATCACATTTTATATACATTTTAATAAAAAAAACTGAGACTATGTGCCTAGATTTAATTCGATATTTTGATAAAGGTAAGTAAACGAACGTACGACATTGTTGAAACAGGATTCACAATAAAGTATGAAATCACAACGAAATGCTAGTTTACAATTTCATTGACAACTTCGATCGACTGACTGTGATACAGATATCTGAATGATGACAGAATATCACGCTGCGGAAACAAATTTACCTAAAAAAAACACTTAAAACTGCATTAACTAAAGTATTTAATAACTACATCGATGTAGTGGGGAACAAAACAACTCGAGATGATTTTTAAATTTACGCGCTAAAAAAAGTTGACAAAACTAATCCACGTTGGTACGTTCATAACCACGTTGTTTCTTTTATTTAGAGTCACAAAGGTCTTTTGAACGTGAAACTTTTGCTTTTTAGAGCTATTAAATAATGTATCAATGCCTTGATTTAAATTTGAAAATGAGTATCATTGCGGTCTTAGAGTTACAACAATAAAAATCTTTGAAAAATAATCCCATATTAGACATTTAGATTTTGTATGTACTGCTACTAGAAGTATCATGGTCACCCTAACGGTAAGAAAATTCAAGTAATGAAAAACCCTTTCTGTGAAAAGATATTCCACAGTCCGGGTAATATTCGCTTTTGCAAGCATTTACAACGCAAATTCCAAATTAATTGTGTAATAAATCCAATTATTATTTTTTTTTAATTCAAATTATCGGTTTACGTCAATGCAAATGGGGTTATCAGCATTTGTATTTTTTTTACTACCAATGAGAAGAAGCTTAATAGAAAAGCCCAAACCGAGTTCTCTTATCTTCATTACGAGTCAGATAGAGAGAATACCTAGATTTTTTTTGTTAAATTAGTAATAAAATATTTATTATAGGTACCAATGAAATCGTTTAATTTATAATATTTAGGGCTGATTATTCAATCGTCAGATAACTTTTATGTAAGGAATGAGTTTGACGTTTTGACAGCTTTTCTATGGACAATGTGTCGAAATGCCATTTTTTTTTTTTTGATGCAAAAGAGTAACCATGTAGTTTACTGCCCGTTTTAATCCATAGGAATCTACACTTTGGAACGCGGCAGTAACTTCTTTTTTTTCCTATTATAAATACCTAATAAATCAAAAGTGTCTTTATATGGTCTAATTGAAATAAATGCGTTGACTTAATATCAAGCTGTCAAAAAACTATAGATAAAAGCACATTATATGAAAATCGCCTCCTGGCCTTACGTTGACGAAAAAAAGTCCTCTTACAACGAATCGTTGACGAACAAAAGTTCCGATAGTTGTATCGCGTCTCTTGGGATAAATTAAGATGAAAAAAGTTGGTTTATGAATTTGTACATTTAGTTCAAAAATTCTACTAATTTAAGAATATGCATTTTCTATTTACGTGACAACACACAGTGTGTATTAGACAGGGACACAAGGTACAATTATTGCTATCTCAAGTGTACCGTAATGTTTGCCAAGCCATATTATGTCTTATGTCTTGCATATAAAGTCTATTTTAGATAATATAAATTGCCAAGATCTCGGTCCAGTTCTATATAAAGTCCTTGGTTCTAACATACTCATCCCATGTTTTGGTACATTTTCATGAATTAATTCATGTTAAACATGCACTTTCATTCAATCTTCCAAAATTTAATCTTACTATATATTCTTTTCACCATAAGATGAGTCCTGACAGCTCGGTCATTTCGTAAATTGTAGCCGTAAGGAGACTGCTATCGAAAAAACGTAAACGACATCATCAAATACCGTAAAATTGCTATAATATCCATGTTTTGTTTTAAAAAAAAATTTGATTTTCTTTGAATGGTAACGTTTTGTAGAGAAACGTCAGGAATCAACTTATAGTGAAAAGGGTATAATTGTCTTACCTCAGGGTTCCCTCTAGTATTCATTGCTAACTACTCAAGTCTTATTATTAAATTAAATAAACAGAAAAACATATCTATAATTTGAAAAGAAATAAAAAAAAAATACAATTCAATGCAATCAAGGTAAGTTCTGACCCTAATCAAGTGATGAAGAAAGCTGGGTAATATATAAGGTAGCTGGTTAATAGCTTGCCTTAGGGCCTTATCACAAAAGCGATTCGCGAGCGAGATCAAAGCTAGGCGAAAGCGTAGCGGGCTCGTCGCGAGTTCGCAGCGAGCGCGCCGCTAACTCGTGGCGAGCAAAATGTGCTCTCGCTGCGAACTCTCGGCGAGCCCGCTGCGCTCTCGCCTCGCTTTGAATTCGCTCGCGAATCGCCACTGTGATAAGGCTCTTATAGCTACGAGCAATATTACATATAGGTGAAATGTATGATAATAATATAGTGGTTCGAGTATGCGAGAATCATTTCAACCCAAACCCATGTTAAGTGGTTCACACACAAAACTATTTATTTGCACAAGTTTAAGCTAGAATAAGTATGCAGTTGCGTGTGTGATACGCAGGTATTTAGGTACTACAGCATCATGCAGGCTTGTGCAAGTCTAAGGTAGCGCAAAGAAGTCGTAATATGTGGGGGGGGGGGGGGGGGGGGGGGCTATATAACTGTCCTAAAAGTAACGTTACGTAAATTAAACTAAAATAAAAAAGACCGTTCGTATGCTACGACTATAGTGAATGTTATTCAATGCATGTGTTCGATGTCTGGCTTCTGTTCGTACTGGTCGTGTTCGCGGTAGTGCATCTCGTCTAGTTCCTCCACCTCCAAGTATTCCACTTCTCCCTCCATGTCTTCGCCTTCTTGAGAATCGTTGCCCTCCTCCTGTCACAGACCAAAGATCATATAATAAATCTACTACCGACTTAGAAATGCTTTCGTGTAGAAAAAGGCTGTTATTATTTTAGTACTTCATTAGGCAGTTGTGCCACCGCTGGAGAGGAAGCGACTAACTATCGGCTATTTTCTCGCTCAAAAATATATACTCCGTGTAAACAAAAGAGATGCATATATTAATAGTTGATCGCTGACTGTTTACACTGCCGACGAGGACTCGCTCCACTAGTTTGTCGCTGAGCGATAAGACCTATCAAAGACAATACTCGCTCAGCGATACTTGCTCAGCGTTGCTCGCTTGGCGGTCGGAACTCACGCCGAGAGACCAACCAGCGGTCATTTGCGAGTAAATGTCCGTCGCACTCGCACACTCGCTTATAGCCCAGCGACAAAACTATCGGAACTACACATACGTTTCTCGCTGCTCGGCAACTCGTTTCTAGTTTCTAGCTCCACTCGTTTCTCGCTCATCGTTGGCGGTGGGACAAGTGTCTTATCTTCCTGCCCCTTATCCTAACTTATTTGGGATCGGCTTGCTTTTGTTGGTAGTAATCACCGAGTATGGTCATTATTTTAGTGCTCGTTAATAACTATTTAAATATTGGATCTGGATCGCGATTAAGTATTAAAATGTATCTTTGTTCCCGACGTTTCACGTCTGAAAGAACGGACCGTGCAACCGAATTACGCTGCAGTATGTTCGTGTAGTGAGGGCTTTTTCATCTGTCACTCGTTTTTGATTAATGTATGTACCTTTTAATATTACAATGCAATATAGAGCCGATATCCTAGTGTAATGTGTACAAATCGCGGAAGTTTGTAAACAATTGTTTTAACTATCTCAAAATCCATGCCGATTCATGTTGAAGTACACGTGTAGCGTGTTGGATCGCAGACTAAAGGCCTTGTCAAACATAACTGCGAACCGAACCGAAAATGTGGCGAATGTGAACCGAAGCGGAGACGTCAAACTAGGTGCAGCGAATCGAACTCTCGTAGAAACCGAAGTGTCGTTCGGTTCACAGTTGTTTGTTGTTTTCGTCGCGCGTCGCTCTTGCTTCGTCTCTCATTCGTTCTCTGTTAGACGTTGTGTATACACAGCTAAAACAACTATCTCGCTCACGCTTCGCTTCGTGTGCTCGCCTTTGGTTTGTCATGGCGTCACACGTATTCGGTATCGGCACGTATCGATTCGCTTTCGCTTTTCTGTGTGACTAGATTCAAACGATACCATACATAACAAAATAAAAATGCTTCGCCACGCTATCGGTTCGTTGTCTATTTGAGACGGGCTTAAGTATGTAAGTATGTACATACCTGTGTGGCGCGCTGGTTGTGTCGCACCGTGCGGTGCACGCGCGCGTGACGCTTCATGGCGGCCACTGAACCGAACCTGAACACATTACACGTGTTAAATATTGTGACGCGAGTAGAAGGCAACGTGCCGCAACAGTGTACAGTGTGGTGTACTCACGTGCGGCCGCACTGGTCACACGTAGTGGTGGGCGCGGGCTCGTCCACGTTGGGTTCGGGCTCCTCGGCCTCCTCCGGCGCAGAGCTCGTGTGGCACTTGCGGATGTGGGCCATCAGGTTGCTCCTGTAAACGAGGAGGGATGACGTCTGGAGTGATAACTTTTTCATCTTCATTACAAGACCACGAAGTTGCTTAAAGAAACCCAGAATGTGGGACACAGATGTGTACCGAATCTAACTCATACAGTATGCGTTGTTATCCATTGGCATACAAAATACGGAAATCTCGGTGTGACAAGGATAAAGGTTTCATTTTCACAACAAGAACATTTTCCCAACCAGTTGGGCCAAAAGTCCAAAAGTTAAAACTATGATAGTTTGTAGTATAACCAACTTCTGCTGTTCAGATTTTTCTCTTGTACAACGGATTGAATCTTACTTGAAACTGAGTCGATTAGTGTACTTAATACTTTTTTTTTGTCAACTTTATTAATTTTCTTGTAATGTTCACGCTTGACCAAAAAAATGAATATGTCAGTATTTTTTTTATAAAAAATGAGTAATATCTCCAAAGAACATTTTCCTGTAGCTCCTTTGGTTTAGTATTTCCCCATAGTCTCACTGTCTCGCAACGTAGCAGTAATGGTACACTCGGCCAAAAAAGTGGTTTACCACCTTAAGATTGAAATTCGTTTGCACGTCATAAAACAATAAGGTCGATTTTCACATGCAAATATTTTCTGACAACAACCCTAGCGATATTTTCAGTTGACAGGAACTGTTGTCAAAACTGGTAAACCACTTATTTGGCCCACCGTACCCAGCTACATGTTTTCGTTGTCTTCGACTACGCTTTCGTCGACGGAGTAGCAAAAGTAACAACTGCGGTTCCATTTCGACATCTACTTTTAACTGGACTAATCGCGCGGCGACTGCGTACTTGCATTCAGATCTGACTGCATTGTTCTCACACAATTTTAAGTAGGTACCATATTGTAACAATAGAGTATCCATGGAGTGTCTTGCCGGCTCTTCTCCATAGGACCTGCTGTTTGGAACCGTGCAACTAAATTCGAAATAAAATCTTTTGAATTGAACTTGAATTGAACTGTAGATAACTGCGTGCACTTGAATATATCGACTGCGTGCGTGTGGTCCGCCTGATATCAGTCTTATTGTCAAACGTCTGTATACACAAACATGTCACATATAATTTAAATATCATCATACAGGATTCATGACATTAGTTGATGACGTCAGGCGCATGTATCAATCAAACGCAGGTATCAATACACGACGTAAATGTACACTGCCAAAAAAATTTGCTGTAAAAAACCTATGCAAAGACCATAACAAATTAATTATATTAAAAACATACAAGTAGCGTATGATAAAGTAATACATTGATGTTTTACCTGGTCCCGAACCTCAGGATGCAGCCATCGTACCCGCACACGAACTGCTTGGCTTGTCTGTGTCGCAGCAAGTGAGCCGACAGCAGCTCGGGCGTGTCGCACGTGCGGAAACATGTCGGACACACGTGCGGAGCGCGCGACGACCGACCGTGCAGCGCCGCGCAGTGAGCCGACAGGGCTGCGCGGTCCGCGAGCAGCAAGCCTAGGGGGGGACACTATACGTGAGGGACAACGGAAACATGTCGGACACACGTGCGGAGCGCGCGACGACCGACCGTGCAGCGCCGCGCAGTGAGCCGACAGGGCTGCGCGGTCCGCGAGCAGCAAGCCTAGGGGGGGACACTATACGTGAGGGACAACGGAAACATGTCGGACACACGTGCGGAGCGCGCGACGACCGACCGTGCAGCGCCGCGCAGTGAGCCGACAGGGCTGCGCGGTCCGCGAGCAGCAAGCCTAGGGGGGGACACTATACGTGAGGGACAACGGAAACATGTCGGACACACGTGCGGAGCGCGCGACGACCGACCGTGCAGCGCCGCGCAGTGAGCCGACAGGGCTGCGCGGTCCGCGAGCAGCAAGCCTAGGGGGGGACACTATACGTGAGGGACAACGGAAACATGTCGGACACACGTGCGGAGCGCGCGACGACCGACCGTGCAGCGCCGCGCAGTGAGCCGACAGGGCTGCGCGGTCCGCGAGCAGCAAGCCTAGGGGGGGACACTATACGTGAGGGACAACGGAAACATGTCGGACACACGTGCGGAGCGCGCGACGACCGACCGTGCAGCGCCGCGCAGTGAGCCGACAGGGCTGCGCGGTCCGCGAGCAGCAAGCCTAGGGGGGGACACTATACGTGAGGGACAACGGAAACATGTCGGACACACGTGCGGAGCGCGCGACGACCGACCGTGCAGCGCCGCGCAGTGAGCCGACAGGGCTGCGCGGTCCGCGAGCAGCAAGCCTAGGGGGGGACACTATACGTGAGGGACAACGGAAACATGTCGGACACACGTGCGGAGCGCGCGACGACCGACCGTGCAGCGCCGCGCAGTGAGCCGACAGGGCTGCGCGGTCCGCGAGCAGCAAGCCTAGGGGGGGACACTATACGTGAGGGACAACGGAAACATGTCGGACACACGTGCGGAGCGCGCGACGACCGACCGTGCAGCGCCGCGCAGTGAGCCGACAGGGCTGCGCGGTCCGCGAGCAGCAAGCCTAGGGGGGGACACTATACGTGAGGGACAACGGAAACATGTCGGACACACGTGCGGAGCGCGCGACGACCGACCGTGCAGCGCCGCGCAGTGAGCCGACAGGGCTGCGCGGTCCGCGAGCAGCAAGCCTAGGGGGGGACACTATACGTGAGGGACAACGGAAACATGTCGGACACACGTGCGGAGCGCGCGACGACCGACCGTGCAGCGCCGCGCAGTGAGCCGACAGGGCTGCGCGGTCCGCGAGCAGCAAGCCTAGGGGGGGACACTATACGTGAGGGACAACGGAAACATGTCGGACACACGTGCGGAGCGCGCGACGACCGACCGTGCAGCGCCGCGCAGTGAGCCGACAGGGCTGCGCGGTCCGCGAGCAGCAAGCCTAGGGGGGGACACTATACGTGAGGGACAACGGAAACATGTCGGACACACGTGCGGAGCGCGCGACGACCGACCGTGCAGCGCCGCGCAGTGAGCCGACAGGGCTGCGCGGTCCGCGAGCAGCAAGCCTAGGGGGGGACACTATACGTGAGGGACAACGGAAACATGTCGGACACACGTGCGGAGCGCGCGACGACCGACCGTGCAGCGCCGCGCAGTGAGCCGACAGGGCTGCGCGGTCCGCGAGCAGCAAGCCTAGGGGGGGACACTATACGTGAGGGACAACGGAAACATGTCGGACACACGTGCGGAGCGCGCGACGACCGACCGTGCAGCGCCGCGCAGTGAGCCGACAGGGCTGCGCGGTCCGCGAGCAGCAAGCCTAGGGGGGGACACTATACGTGAGGGACAACGGAAACATGTCGGACACACGTGCGGAGCGCGCGACGACCGACCGTGCAGCGCCGCGCAGTGAGCCGACAGGGCTGCGCGGTCCGCGAGCAGCAAGCCTAGGGGGGGACACTATACGTGAGGGACAACGGAAACATGTCGGACACACGTGCGGAGCGCGCGACGACCGACCGTGCAGCGCCGCGCAGTGAGCCGACAGGGCTGCGCGGTCCGCGAGCAGCAAGCCTAGGGGGGGACACTATACGTGAGGGACAACGGAAACATGTCGGACACACGTGCGGAGCGCGCGACGACCGACCGTGCAGCGCCGCGCAGTGAGCCGACAGGGCTGCGCGGTCCGCGAGCAGCAAGCCTAGGGGGGGACACTATACGTGAGGGACAACGGAAACATGTCGGACACACGTGCGGAGCGCGCGACGACCGACCGTGCAGCGCCGCGCAGTGAGCCGACAGGGCTGCGCGGTCCGCGAGCAGCAAGCCTAGGGGGGGACACTATACGTGAGGGACAACGGAAACATGTCGGACACACGTGCGGAGCGCGCGACGACCGACCGTGCAGCGCCGCGCAGTGAGCCGACAGGGCTGCGCGGTCCGCGAGCAGCAAGCCTAGGGGGGGACACTATACGTGAGGGACAACGGAAACATGTCGGACACACGTGCGGAGCGCGCGACGACCGACCGTGCAGCGCCGCGCAGTGAGCCGACAGGGCTGCGCGGTCCGCGAGCAGCAAGCCTAGGGGGGGACACTATACGTGAGGGACAACGGAAACATGTCGGACACACGTGCGGAGCGCGCGACGACCGACCGTGCAGCGCCGCGCAGTGAGCCGACAGGGCTGCGCGGTCCGCGAGCAGCAAGCCTAGGGGGGGACACTATACGTGAGGGACAACGGAAACATGTCGGACACACGTGCGGAGCGCGCGACGACCGACCGTGCAGCGCCGCGCAGTGAGCCGACAGGGCTGCGCGGTCCGCGAGCAGCAAGCCTAGGGGGGGACACTATACGTGAGGGACAACGGAAACATGTCGGACACACGTGCGGAGCGCGCGACGACCGACCGTGCAGCGCCGCGCAGTGAGCCGACAGGGCTGCGCGGTCCGCGAGCAGCAAGCCTAGGGGGGGACACTATACGTGAGGGACAACGGAAACATGTCGGACACACGTGCGGAGCGCGCGACGACCGACCGTGCAGCGCCGCGCAGTGAGCCGACAGGGCTGCGCGGTCCGCGAGCAGCAAGCCTAGGGGGGGACACTATACGTGAGGGACAACGGAAACATGTCGGACACACGTGCGGAGCGCGCGACGACCGACCGTGCAGCGCCGCGCAGTGAGCCGACAGGGCTGCGCGGTCCGCGAGCAGCAAGCCTAGGGGGGGACACTATACGTGAGGGACAACGGAAACATGTCGGACACACGTGCGGAGCGCGCGACGACCGACCGTGCAGCGCCGCGCAGTGAGCCGACAGGGCTGCGCGGTCCGCGAGCAGCAAGCCTAGGGGGGGACACTATACGTGAGGGACAACGGAAACATGTCGGACACACGTGCGGAGCGCGCGACGACCGACCGTGCAGCGCCGCGCAGTGAGCCGATAGTGCCGCGCGGTCCGTGAGCAACAAGCCTAGCGGGAGCAAACTTCTTACTTTGGTCACATTATGAAGTTAAAAGTGAAATCTACCTACAATTTGTCACGAAAAAAGCCTTTTAATTTTTTGAATTCAAAATATTCTGTCATTTTTATGGTGGCTGAAAGTTTAACATCGACAACTGCTATTTGACGTCTGTTATCCAATAACTACCGACTAAAGTATTACAGACTTCGTAGGCTAGATCAATAGTCCTGGTTTTGAAGTAGTGAGTATGGATGTGTAACATACCGCAGGCGGGGCAGCGCGGCGGGCAGGTGGCCTCGTGTCGGCGCAGGTCGGCCGGGCCGGCGTGCGCGCGCGCGCACAGCTGGCACGTGAGCGCCGCGCCACACGCGCCCGCCGCGTGCGCGCGCAGCCCCGCACGCGACGAGAACTGCGCGCCGCACGTCCAGCACGAGTGCAGCGCATCCGCCGGGTGTGTCGCAGAGTGCGCGCGGTATTCCGCCACACGCTACCAATACATATTTAAAAAATATAACTATTTTTGAAAACCCAATAGACAGTCACGTAAATGCTAGTTTAGTGTAAAGGTCGCTTCCCGCTGATACGAATTATCACGCACCGCGACGCACTAGCACCGGCACACCATGGGAAGAGACTCATCCGTGGTAACGCAGACGAGTGCGTGGCGGTGCACCGTATCCGCCGCGAGTGGTTAAATTCAAAGATACGATGCTAGTTCTCTTTCACTTGATATTTTGTCATAACAAAATAGCTTCGAATCACGAACCCTCGAAATGTGACTCCCAACGGTGCGTAATTTTACAGATGATACCACGCAGAGTCGGTACGCGATATCAAGCACCACGGGAAGCCACCTTTTAGAGATTATTTGACAACTTTGACTTGCCAGTGACTGAAAAGCCGACTATCTAGCAGTTATTGTAGTATGGACATGTGATACATAAAATTAGAAGAGTTGTTACAAAAAAAAAAACATGAATATGAATGACTAGGAAATGTAAACCAAAAAAAGTATAAAAAGAACAAATTTATTGGGTTATCTTTATTATCATACAAAATAACCATTCTTGACATTTATTTTTTAAAGATTATTTCTTTCAAATGTTGTCCATAACTACAATTAACATGGTCCATTCTGCAATTCCAATTTTCGATGACCATTTCCAGGGATATTTGGCGAATAACACGAGTAATTTTGGCTTCCAGTTGCTCAAGTAGACCAGAAAAAAATTGATGAATTAGATGAAAAATTAAATGAGTAAGAAAATTATTGTTGCACTGATAGAAATGTAAAGAGTTACACATGACGAAATATTGCAAAAAAATTGGAAGAAGCATTAAAGAAGCTAAAGAACTACCTAAAATCAAACGATTAACAACATATAGTAAAAAAAAACAGTAGTACCTATATATTTGGTTATTAAACTTGTGACCAACAGACTCTGATCGACATAGACCTTACCTGGAATGACAACGGACACACGGAGCACTGATACACTGAGTCGCCCCTAGCATTGCGAGCACGCTCCAAGTCTTCATCGTCAGCGGCTGCGGCGGCGGCGAGCGTGTCACGTTCTACCATAATGATGTCCTCCTCAGAGTACGCGCCGCCAGCTCCTGCGCCCCCCACTACTATGAACACGTCGATCTTCTGCGTCAACTCGTGCAGTCTGATGACAAACAGCAATATGGGTGGGATACTCAACTTCAAAAACCAAAACAGCAACAATCAAAATATCAACACCATATAATCAACAGTTTAATTGTTCAATGAATCAGAATAACATTAGCTTAAAACATAAACGGTTCAAAATGTCAACTCTTCAGATGAGCAACGAATGTGAATGTCACTGATTTATGAAGTAAATTGTTCACTTAATCAACACTTTACAAAATCGATGTTTAACAAAATATCGTGAAATATTCAGTCATAACTTATTATTCGTCGATTATAACTTGATCTGATCTTTCAAAATTATGTGGGCCACCGGTTCAGAATAAAGGTTTCACAATAGAAAACCAGACATTTCAGTATGTTATGTTTAACAATGTCTGCGACGAATATTATGTTATGACTGAAAATTTCACGATATTTAGTTAAACATCGATTTACTAAAGTGTTGATTAAGTGAACAATTTACGTTATAAATTAGTGACATTCCGATTCGTTGCTCATCGGAAGTGTTGACATTTTGAACCGTTTATGTTTTAAGCTAATGTTATTCTGATTCATTGAAAAATTAGACTGTTGATTATATGGTGTTGATATTTTGATTGTTGGTGTTTTGGTTTTTGAAGTTGAGTATCCCACCCCAGCAATATAACAATCATTGTAATCGACGAGAACCTCGTGAAAGCTGAGAAAGATAAACAAATAAAATATCTTGATCTAGCACACGAGGTTGTCGGCATGTGGGATGTGGACTCAGCAGTCATTGTTCCGATAGTCGTTACGGCGAATGGCCTCATGGCCAAGAGCCTCGATCAACACCTTAAGAGGCTCTCGTTGGGCGGCTGGATCAAGGGCTTGATACAAAAAGCAGTACTCCTAGATACGGCACGCATAGTGAGGAGGTTTCTTTCTCTGGAGCCCTGACTGCCGGCAGCTTGGACCCTGTTCCCGATGCCGGTGGGATCCTATTTTTTATATTTTTAAATGTTTTATTTTTATATTAGAATATTTAAAAATGAAATAAAATATGTTTCATGTTTAAAGATGAATAAAGGGAATTGTAATCTTATCAGACTGTCTCTTTGGTCTAGTGGGCGCAAATTCTACAGCTGGAGCCTTACCACGAGCTCTTAACGCGATCCATTTTAGGACCTAAACTGAACTGTTCTTCTAATTCGTACCATGACGTCAGTTTAACGATTCAATTAATTATATGAATTAGGCCATGCCAGACAGCGATTCACCCAAACTGAGTCGCAAGTTTTGGTTTCATTCATTCAATTTGGTACCATGTCGTCCTTTAAAGCAGCTCAACTGAAACGCTCAAGTGTCAAAATAAGCGATTCAATTAAAGTTACTATTTTTCTAACATAAACTGAATCGTTTGGTGAATTCATATATACCTAGATAAACTCAGGTAATTTAAAGAGAAGTGAACTTTATATAAATATGTATTAGGTGGATTTACAAAGTTTAGGTGTGATCGCGCTCGTGGCGAACGATGCAGTGTTCCGCGCGATGGTATCACGTCGCTCGGTCCCCGCGCCGCTCGACGTCCTTATGTGTGTGTGAACAATATGTAGGTATTATTTTACTCTTTGAGTGAATTATTGACGAAAACAAAGTTTAGTGTTTAGTTTTAGTGGAATTTTACAAAAACTAAGTATGTAAGTGTACTTTAATCTTTCCTTTGAAATCTAACATACTTATTTTACATGTACCTTTTTTAACCGCATTTGTTTTTCTTTATCAGATATCTGATGAACTACTTTTATTGGAGTTTTTTGCCCCATCAATAATTTTGAGGATGCCCAATTCATTAGACGCTACAGGCTGTCCAAAGAATTAGTGCTCAATTTATGCACCGAGTTGAGCCCAATGTTTAAGGAGCCTGTCAAGTCAACGGATTTATCCTAATGGTGATATTACATGGTTCACTTCTGCCTTTCAATTTGGATGAAGCAACCAAATTGAACCATGTAAACGTAAAGGTGAATCATTCAATATCATTGATCAATAGCATATGCTTTCATTTTTGCACCTTTCAACCAAAGTGAATCAATTTGGTTAAACCGTGTAATATCACCATTAGAAAACAAGGTAGATAACCTCATTTCTTAACTCTTACTTTATTAATTTAGCCTATGTACTAATTGCTTAGTTCAAATTAAATAGATGTAAGTACCTATGGTTTAGCCAGTGTATTGTTTCATACTACCTAGATATCTAATGGCTGGTAAGTAAATAAATAATAGATTGACAACTAGGTACCTATGTAGTGCAAATGTGTAGTGAGTATCTGAGTCTGGTAGATAGGTATTGCGAGGTGATGGTCACATTCCAATTCCACCACTTCACCCTATATACATCCCAATGCAGGACACAAGGCCTTCCCTCGCCATGAGTCACTAGTAATGTAACAAACTTAATACCTACCTCATTGAATGGTTTTTCATATCATGTAAATATAACAATACAAAGGGGTTCGAACATTTTTCTATGGAAGCTGGCATAGGCCCCTGCCGCCATTTTCATTTTTTTTCCAAGTTGCGGCGCACGGTGTGACTAACATATTTGAGTAGAGGACACTCAAACAAACAAAAATTGTTCAGAGATATAGCGCCCTAAAGGGTCACGTTGCCGAGATATTTGGACTCAAATATTTTTTTTCAAGATTATCTCGATACAATATCTCGGTAACGTGACACTTTAGGGCACCATATCTCTGAATATTTTTTATTTGTTTGAGTGTCTTCTACACATATCAGTTCAGTTACAAAGTGGGCTGCAATAAAAAAAACTACGTCAAAATATCTCGGCAACGTAACACTTTAGGGCACCATATCTCTGAATATTTTTTGTTTGTTTGAGTGTTCTCTATCCATATTTACCAGTTACAAAGTGCGCTGCAATCTTGAAAAAAAATCTTTAAGTCCAAATATCTCGGCAACGTGGCACTTTAGGGGCCATATCCCTAATATTTTTTGTTTGTCTAAGTGTCCTCTTCCCATATATGTTAGTGTAAAAGTGCGCCACAACTTGGAAAAAAAATCAAAATGGCAGCGGGGGGGCTTTGCCACAAAGGTTCTATCCCCTTTATAAAATTAGGTATTTTGAAATCACAGACAGACACTCAATTAATTTTGTTTAATATTGATTATAAATCAGTATCACTGTCTAATACAAATTTTCAGATTAATCTAAATCTTTGACTGCTAATAACTACATTCTTATATTTAAATTCTTACATTAATTAAATCAACAATAGTAAAAAGTTTCGAGTGCTATTCGATATGTAAAGTAAAAGTTAACCTATGCTGAAATCAAAACCATTTCGAAACTTTACTTTTCTAAACCTTATTTTGCTATTTCCAGCTCTTCAAATTATAAGATGGTGAAGATTTTTACATAAATACACAAATACGCTTGACTTAAATTTCGTTAAATACGTTCGATTCAGAGTCTTCAATATAAAAAAAAACAAGTTTCTGAATAACAATTTTAATCATTGTATCAACTTATTAACCTCAAAGCTAAAAACTAACTCTTTAACTAAATGTTGTAAAAGAAATCAACATCAAAACTATTCAGTGACGTCATAGAATAGGATCACTTGCAAAGGTTTAAAAAATAATTAAAAAATAACTACCGCGTAGTAAACAACAAAATATTCAAATCAGTTTTCTAAAATAGCCTAATGTTTAAGAAAAAAATATAAAAAAAAACTTTACATACCGAATTAGGTAACTTAAATTCCAAAATTTACATTAATTAGGTCATACTGCTTCACTGTTCAGTTGAAGATACATAAACCAAGGAATAATAATCACATAATATTATATTATATTTCAAATTTAATCTTGAAAGGCAGACGCCGTTTTCTTCCGGCAATCGAAGTTATCCAGTCCATTTAACACCCCCTCCCATAGACTAGTTTTATTTTTACCATATTTCACAATAGTTTTGCGCCCACCTGGGACGGTCCATGACTGTACTCCAATAGTGCAGCCGTGGATAGTCCCCGGTTGGTGCCCCACCCCATTTTAGATTAAAGCTCTCAAAGGGGCCTCTGCGCGTTGGACCTGTGTCCCCGTGTATACCTTCCAAAGGACCGGACATCTTCCGCACGGAAGATGAGCCGTGATGTCCAAAGAGATACAAACATAATATTATAATATTGACAGCAACAGGCGGGTGAATATACACACATCAAAAAAAGTTTGCGATCACTAGCATAAGATGATATCATTTTTTAAATTGAACTTTATCAAGAAAAATTCTTTGTGTGTTTTCTTGATAAAGAAAACTCGTGTCTAAAGAATCTAAAAAGAAAAAGAAATCATAATATAAAGTACCGTAACAAAAAAGATTTCGATTTTTCAAAGTGATCGCAAACTTTTTTTTATGGCTGTACGAAGTTCCTTAAAAAAGATAATAACAAATCATTGTTCTCGTTCGTTGTTAACATTAATATTAATTTCAGATTGTTTTTATTCTTGTCTTATTGCTTGACGGCCAGTGGTATAGTTTGATTTTTCATTATTATAATTGAAGTTTGAAACATCTGCATTTAGAACTTTGGGATGATGATAATGACGTTCTTATTTTTTGCTAACATTTTTCGAATAATCCCCCAGGCGCTTACTTATTTACCATGCTTTACAATGTTTCTTTTGATTTTTATCTATAGTGGTGTTGTAGGTACACACGGTTAAAGATCAAGCTACACATTTCCAGTTTATGCTGATCTCGTATTGTATAGGATTTCCTTATAGTGAGAGATCAGTGTAAACTGGTACGTATAACTTGATGTGTAGCCGTGTGTACTATACATTTTTGATGGATTAGTCAACCATCCCGTGTGGTGCCCGACATAAAGAATAGCACTACCCCATCTCTTCCCATGGGTGTCGTAGAAGGCGACTAAGGGATTCACTAGAGGATGGGCAGCAGCGTTCTCTGAATACTTTAACAACCATACTGCGATCGCCAACCCGCCTGCCAAGCGTGGCGATTATGGCAAACCCCCCCAACATGGATAGCACAAAGAAGAAACGGCCCCTAGTCCCCGGCGGCTCTGCTAGCCCTGGTCAAGGTAGCGGCCTAGGTTCTTCAAGAGCCGTCGTAGAAATAGAACCAAAAAGCTCTCTGATCCTACTCTTAAGCTCATGGACGCAAGGCGCGAGATGATTCTGCAGTCTCCAGATGACGCACTTAAGTACCGGCAGCTCAATATACGGATCTCTAAGTCCTTGAAGTGCGATCTAGGCCGATTTAATACAGAGCGTATTAAGGAGTCGATTGAGCGGAACAAGGACTCGAAAGTTTTTGCAAGAGATTTGTCTATTGGGCAGAGTCAGCTTACGAAACTGAAGACCGATGACGGCAGAATCATATCCGCCAAATCAGAGCTTTTGAGAGAGGTCGAGAAGTTCTATGGACAGTTGTACACTTCAACAAGTGAACCGGTTGCGAATCTGGCAAAGAACCCATGAGCTAGATTGATCCGACACTATACCGAAGACATCCCGGACGTCAGCCTGTACGAGATTAAGATGGCTCTGAAGTACCTTAAAAACAACAAGGCGCCGGGCGATGACGGAATTACGGCCGAACTTCTGAAGGCGGGTGGAAAACCGGTCCTTAAGGCCCTTCAGAGGCTGTTTAATTCCGTCATACTCGAGGGGAAAACGCCACAGGCATGGAACAGAGGTGTGGTGATACTTTTCTTCAAAAAGGGTGATAATACCCTATTGAAGAACTACAGGCCCAACTCACTTCTGAGTCATGTCTACAAGTTGTTTTCAAGAGTCATCATGAACCGTCTCGCGCGCAGGTTTGACGACTTCCAGCCTCCTGAACAAGCCGGATTCCGAAAAGGCTTTAGCACCGTGAATCACATACATACGCTGCGGCAGGTTATACAGAAAACCGAATAATATAACCTGCCTCTTTGCTTAGCGTTTGTGGACTACGAGAAAGCCTTCGATTCGATCGAGACCTGGGCTGTACTGCAGTCTCTTCAACGGTGCCAGATTGACTATCGGTACATCGAAGTGCTGAAGTGTTCGTATGAAAACGCCACTATGTCAGTCCGATTACAGGATCAGACCTCGAAACCTATCCTTCTGCAGCGAGGTGTGAGGCAGGGAGACGTCATCTCCCCGAAACTGTTCACCGCTGCACTGTAGGATGTCTTCAAGGTTCTGGACTGGAAAGGGCTAGGCATCAACATTAACGGCGAGTACATCACTCACCTTCGGTTTGCCGACGACAGCGACATAGTCATCATGGCTGAGACCATGGAGGACCTCAGTACAATGCTCGATGACCTTAGTAGAGCTTCCGAAAGAGTGGGTCTTAAAATGAACATGGATAAGACAAAGATCATGTCAAATATCCATGTAACACCCACTCCCATGAAGATCGGAGACTCTACACTCGAAGTTGTCGACGATTATGTTTACCAAGGGCAAACAGTCCAGTTAGGTAGGTCCAACTTCGAGAAAGAGGTCAATCGTCGAATCCGACTCGGCTGGGCAGCGTTCGGGAAGCTGCGTAGAATCTTTTCGTCCCAACTACCGCAGTGTCTCAAGACAAAAGTATTTGACCAGTGCGTGTTGCCAGTGATTACATACGGCACTGAAACGTGGTCGCTCACAACGGGCCTCGTAAAAAGGCTCAAGGTCACCCAAAAGGCAATGGAGAGGGCTATGCTCGGAGTTACCCTGCGTGATCATATCAAAAATGATGAGATCCGCAGGAGAACCAAGGTAACCGACAGCTCGAAGAATTGCCAAACTTAAGTGGCAGTGGGCGGCACATTGCTCACAGAACGGATGGCCGATGGGGACGAAAGGTTCTGGAGTGGCGACCGCGTACCGGAAGACGTAGCGTGGGTAGGCGACCACAAGGTGGACCGATGTGAAGGTGAAGGTCGCGGGAAACCGCTGGATGCGAGAAGGACAGGACCACGAGATGTGGCGATGCTTGGGGGAGGCCTATGTCCAGCAGTGGACGTCTTTCGGCTGGATGATGATGAGTCAACCAACCCATTTTATTTTAATAATTTCGGGATTGTTTCTTAAATTACCACTTTTTTTAGGTTTTATGAACAATTTAGAATCCCAGGAGTTTTGGGTTGCATCTACTGCACGGAAATCGCCATTATAAGACCCAATGAGCATGAAGAGAGATATTTTTGCAGAAAACACTATCATTCCTTAAATGTTCAACTGGTAATTAAACTATAACTAAACTTTTATTATAATGTAACATTTTAAACTTAGTATTACTTTTAAATAATAAACATTATTATGACAGTGCAAGCCCAAGTTAAAACTTTGGTAAAGGAGAACGATCAAAAATGTATGGGCCGTGTCCTCACCCAGCAATAACGGCAAGGCTTATGTCGTTAGAAAGCTCTCTTCATGACTGTCATTTATTACTATGACATTTAGTACAAAGCATTTAGCAAAATTATGAAAAAAAAGTTTTCCATACAAAAATCGTTTGTTCCAAAAATAAAAAAATCACATTTGAGTAAAAAACAAATGAAAAAAAACTTTAAAAAAAGTAAAAACCGACTTCAAAGAAAAACTAAAAGGAGTAAAATAATTACCATAATATGTATAAAATTAATAGTTTCAGAAGTCGGTGGCTTTTATTTGTTTCAGTGTATAGTTGCACCGACTTCTGAAACTGTTAATTTTATATTATGGTAATTATTTTACTCCTTTTAGTTTTTCTTTGAAGTCGGTTTTTACTTTTTGTTTAAGTTTTTTTTTTTGAATACGTTTTAGTGCCATAAATTTAACGACACGCACCCCCTCCTCTTTTCCAGTAGTCAGTTCGCAACAACAAATATAAACAAAGCAATATTAGTAATTTGAGAATTTTGCTTTGATCCGATGAGGAGTTCCGTTCCATATCTCTGAAGTTCATGGTCTAATCATAACAAAATGTATATGGGACCAATCGGGAAGTATACCCTTTCGAACAAAAAAATAATTTTTCAAATCGGTTCATAAATGACGGAGATATGAGGTAACAAACATAAAAAATAAAAACAACCGAATTGAGAACCTCCTCCTTTTTGAAGTCGGTTAAAATCAATAAATAACATTGGCTTTGTAATATGCTACTCTAGGGTTAGTAGGTAGGACTTTTAATAAAACACGCTGTTTTGCACATAAATCATAGAGTTCAGGGGTCATCAATAATGACATCATTCAAACGCTGCTGGAGCAACGAAAGGGGCATGCCTTGCGTATCCTATGTACCATATTATCGAAGTTATTTAGGTATTTTTACATTAAATCATACATTTTTTTTTGGCTGTAACTTTTTTCACACAGTGTTTTGGACTAAATGCCCATAGTAATAAATGATAGTCATGAAGAGAGCTTTCTAACGACATATAAATGTCTTGTTGTTATTGCTGGGTGGGGACATTTTGATCGTCCTCCTTTGTTAATTCTAAGTTTTTACTTTTTTAGATATGTGATGCTAATATGTACATCTCAAGTGTTGATGCCAGCTACGGTGGAGCTTCGCATGATTTTTTTATCTGGAATCAACATCCATTAAAGACTTATTTAGAGGCACTTGATGAGCCAACTTAGCTTCTTGGTAAGAAATTACTTACATTATATGAATTATATTCTATGAGCATCTCCACAGTTGTCTACATCAAACCACTAGTGTAGTTTGATAACAGATACATATGTAGTGCAGTCTTTATTCTCTTAAGTATATGTAATATACTTCAGTTAATGTACTTATTCAAAATTAGTACACCTATTTTTAATTTTTTTACATGTATAAGTATATAATTCTAATATTAAATTTGAGTAATTTTTAAACAGACTAATAGGTGTTACATTTATTTACAGGTGACTCTGGATATCCACTAAGACCAAATATCGTCACCCTCCCTGCTAACTGTTGTAACTAGCAATTGACAATTTTTCAGAGAAATTCTCACAAAGTGACGTATACGCTTCAAATGAATAGAAATAAATAAATAGATACCCTAGGGCTTTAGGGCAACTACTAACTTAAAAGAGAAAGCCAAGAGCAATATAAAAAAGTTATTAATTCATTAAAATAAAGCCACAGCTAACGCAACTACTGAAAAATTATCAATTACTAGTTACAACAGTTAGCGCGGAGGGAGGGTGACGATATGATGACACTAATATTAGATGCTGCATCTGATACGTCTGAGAGACATTATACAGATATGCATATTCGGCCCAGGAACATTGTTGAGAGGACAATTGGGCTTCTTAAAGCACGTTTTCGCTGCCTGTTGGTGCATTATAAGCCAGAAGTTGCAGCCTCTATTGTCTGTGTCATTTTACACAACATTTGTAATTGGGCACAACTTCCAGTGCCAGAACTAACAGATGCAGAGGTTCACCAAGAAGCCCAAATGCAACAAAACTATGTTGATGTTGGTGATGGCAGCCATGATACTTTACAGCAAGGCACGTCCACGAGAGCTAGACTTGTCTGTCGGTTTTAGGCAGCAAGGGAAGCCTGAAAAAAAAAAAAAAATGTAATTTATGTTGTTTTATTTTGTACCTATTGCCACTGTAGAGTTGAGAGAGAGGATTGAGTTATTTATTTAAAAAATCCATCATTGTCTGTACTTAGCACAAAGGCTGAGCACTGCCAGTCAATGTCAACTTTTTGAAATTGTTATCAACTGCTAGCAGGTTAATAGATTAGTACTTTTTTAATTACAGCAGTGGCGTTTCATTGTATTTTGAATAAGAAACTTATATTCTTACCTATTATTTAATATGTATTTTATTTCTCTGAGCTCTTGAAGAAGATTTTCAAAAATTTCATTGTTTCTTTGAGCAAGTCTAACTCTCTCCTCAGACATATTAACGAGTGCGCGCCTTGCTGTATCTGCTGACATTGCAGCCACTACTCGCCGCCGCCGCCGACGCAGGGTGCGGCGCGGGGCGGGGGGAGGGGGAGGCGAAGGGGGCGGGGGGGTCTCCGCCGCTGTCGACTCGGGAGCAACCACTAATAAATCTACTGACTCCATGTTGAAGTCATGAGGCAGTATGCTCTCAGATTCCTCATTTTGAGCAGATAACAGTGGAGTACTCCCTGCCTCGGTCCAATCTTCTGTTGGCTGTTAATAATTGAAAGATGTTAAGCAATGTCTATCATGTAGGTACTGTATAGTGTGTACCTACAGGCCAGAAATGTATTAGTCTTCATGTATGTTTTGAATAGCGAAACGTCAAAATCAAGCAAATCCTTAAAGTTTAGTACACATACTTACAATATCAACTTGTACCATTCTAGCTGCAGGAAGATCCGACCCAAAATCCTCACCCAATATCTGTAGAAATTTTATTTCCAGATCGGACAGTCTTCCTTCGTTAGATGGCCCACCTTCAGTCCCGTGCAGAGAAGCTCGTGCACTGGCAGCTTTAGACTTTAATTTACTTTTATAGTCAGTCCAGTACTGAAAAGATTACATAAGTTAGTAAATGTATCTATCAATGTAAAGAAATTCCGGTTATGTAATACATATGAAATTTACTAACCTTACACCAGCTCATCCAATCCTTTTCCACACCCTCACCATGGGAGTTTAAAATGTTGGCCGCTCTCTGCCACATCCTTTTAGAAGATGCTCTGGCTTGAGAAGTTTTATTGTAGCCAGTTGCGAGAGCTCTGTTTTCATTTACAATCTCCCACAAGGCCTGAAGCTGGTTAAAACTTACTCTCCTTCTTAAAAAAATCGTATAATAAATAGCACAAGCTAAATAAATATCTACTTTGACTAAGAATTATTTTAACAATAGTTACCATGTCAACGTAGAATCTTAAAAACAACTGTTGTGTCTTTTTCACTTTAAAGTAACAATGCCGAAGTAGAGAACAAAATATTCTGTTACCTGCTTCTGAACGTGTCTGACACTAAAATGTGAGCGAAACAAACTTATCCGATACTAATAGCATTGTCTCTTTTTCACCAAAAACATTTCAAACGCGACTCAGCCACAAATTGCGATCTTTCATTCGCTATAACGATTCAAATGCAGCTGAGCGTATTGGACGTCATGGTACGAATTTGAAGCGATTCAGTTTAGGAACCTAAACTGAAATGTCTTGCTTTTGAATCGTTTTTAATTAGGTAGGTAGGCATCCTGAGCGTGAGGTGGGAGGAGTGTTATTGGGTTGTTCCATGTGGAATTTCTCAGTAGCAGCCCGGAGTCTGGATTTGTGCCTGGTGGATGGCAATAGACTCGCCCCCTATTGCATGGGACTTAAACATAACAGTGAAATGTGGTTGTATTGTACACCTCTGCCCAACACTTTGGGGAATACAGGTGTGATGTTATGTAAATTGTTCAATGGTGCAGTTTATGTTGCGAATGTTACTGAACTGAACTGTAACAAGTGTTAATCAACCAAACTTAACTAAAAATAACAAGAAAGTGACTGATTTATTTTGGAGTTGTCAATCTTGTTCACCACCGTGTTTTTGGGTGGCTTACGTCGTCTAAATCAGTGTTCCGCAAAGTGTGTGCCGCGGCACACTGGTGTACCGTGGTCGTTAGTCAGTGTACCGCGGAAAAATAGCAAGTTTTGTCAGAAACACATGAAGATCTACCCCCTACTAGCGTTGCCAGATATTGTTTTTTTGCTTTGATGATGATTTATGCCTGGTTGATAGCAATAGGCACGCCCCCTGTTACATGGAACTTAAACGTGACAGCAAAATGAGGGTGTTCTATACACCTCTACCCAGCTCTTCGTGGGAATACAGCCGTGATGTTGTTATGTAATCTTATCCTAAAGAGTAGTCACAATATTGAGGTGTGCTATAGCAACATCTGTCTGTCAGTCTATTAAAGTTGGGGATTGGTATGTGACAGTGGATTCTCCAAATTAGGAACCGAACAGAGCAGGCCTTAGTCTCCAAGGCCTTGAGTAGGGGTCTCCTAAACTTTTTATACCACAGCCTTATATTTGCACCAATCTTAGAGCCAATACAAAAATATGTGAATGGGTCTCCAACGACACTTGGACAGTGATGTGAACAGTAGTTGGATTCAAAATTTCCTGTTTAACCGGTAGCGGCCCGCCCGACCACCCGGATCGTCAGCGTCAATGCCATTGTTTATCTATTGTGTCTATAATTACAGTACTACACAGGACCGATGGAGTACTATAATTATAGACACAATAGATAAACAATGGCACTGACGATCCGGATCGTCGCGTGGGACGTTACCAGTTAATCTTTGAGGTAAGGTTGGACTCAAAGATGAATAATTTGTGGCCACGGTATTATAAGGTGTAACGGGCTGGTGTCCGCAACTCCACGTCTGAGCGCGTACTTTGCGTGAAGGCCACGGTATTAGCCTAAGGGCTACACTGACTCCTCCACTAAGCCCCAAGTAGCCAAGACCTACTTAGTTCATCATAACAAAATAATTTGTAGATTGGATTGGTGCCTACTGATCTTGGTTTTACATTGGTTGTTTGAATGAAAAGGCAGCATTTTCTACTATAAATCTAGTAAAGCCAATAAATAATCTTCTTTTTAAAGTCCAGCACAAAATGCTTTTGATTTGATTTCTGTAAGTTTATATTGGCACAGCAGGTAAGCAAAATAAATGAATAAAGTTTATGGAACAAAAGTGCTTACCTCCTGCGCAGAGCTCTAATCTTTTCGCTGAGCGGTGGAACACCCCTCGCGGACAAAGCCGTACTGAACTCGTAAGACTCGATGGTGCGCCGAATGCAGCTGCCACAGAGTCGCCCCTCTGGCACCACCTGACATCAAGAATCATCTATCAATCATACGTAAGAGAGGTGATAAAAGAGATTATGAGGCGTTCAAAAGAATGTAAAGACAGCGGCGTCCTAGTTCTGTAGTACCCACCGAACTAGGTTGGTTATAAAATTATTTTGATTATCGCCCGTCGACATACAAATATCTGCGTACCTTGCTAGAGTTGAGGTGCACGAGCATGGTGCGCAGCGGCACCTGCATGGGCGGAGCGCCCGCGTCGTGCTCCTCCGGCGACAGCAGCTCGCCGCTGCCGCCGCACACGCAACAGGTCTCCATCTCTAACTCAATTTTCATCACTTCTGCTGCCATGGCTTAACTTACAAACTTAGCATTCACCGTAAAACTATAATATGTATTCACAATTTTTATTAAAGAGAAAAACTTTCAGCAACGCAAGTTAAATTTTAACAAACTTTTTTTATTTGGTGTTTGACCACAGACAAAACAGACTTGATTAATCACAGACTCACTGACCTCTGTGGTAATTATTTATGTCAGTGTCACAGACTACACAGAGACAGATACTTCAATGGGAAATATCTTAGAATAAGTAATAAAGCAACTTATTCTAAGGGAAATATATTCAATGAAATGCAATAAGCATGCAAGTTGCAAGCTTTGGATGTTTTTATTTGACACTTTTTTAACTTTAAGCTTTTTTATAAGTATTTGTTTTTATGAACCCAGAAGTTAAGTGTAGCATTGTATCCTTAGAATAAGTACTAAAGCATAGAAGCCGCCTCAGTACTTGAAAAACGTACAGGGGCATCTGTCAAATAAGAGCTATTTCGAGATTTTGAGCCAAAGCCAAGCTACCAAATTAAATAGCCCGCCACTAGTACCGCCTGTCAGACGGCAACGACATTTTAAATTATGTCGTATCAAACTCAAACTCAAACTCAAAACTCATTTATTCAAAATAGACTAGAATTACTTAGTTCTTTTTGAACGTCGGTTTTACAATATAGACATCCCCCAAAAAGCCCTCCCTTCACCGCTTCCTAGTGTTTATGCTGTGAAGAAGAAACGGCGCAACAAACTCCCCAGCAACACAGATATGTCTGTCAAGTGAATAAATTAATTGACTATATACAAAGAAAATCATAATATTTTTTACAATAATAAAATTATGCACATAAAGGAAAAGTAAAAATGAAAATAGTACATAAGTAGGTATATAAATCAATTCTGTATGAATTGAGATAAATCAAAATCGTATCTAAATAATATTATAGATACTTATATAAAACAACACATAAAAACTAATGGTTTCCAGGGAAGCCACATGTGCAGAAAAGAACTAGCGCCACACGTCCGTATCGTCAACATAGTCGTTTATCTTATAGTACGCCTTTTTAATGAGAACTGATTTAACGTGAGATTTAAATTTGCCATCAGTGAGATCCGTAATTGATTTGGGAAGCTTGTTATAAAATCGAACACAGTTTCCTAGGAATGACTTATTAGTTTTGGATAATCTAAATTTAGGGACTACCAATTTATGTTTGTTCCTAGTATTTATATTATGAACGTCGCTTTTTACACTATAGATTGGCAGATTTTTACGTACAAACATAATGTTTTCAAAAATGTAAAGGGAAGGCATCGTCAGAATATTAATCTCTTTAAAGAAATCTCTAAGGGACTCCCGAGGGCCCATATTATAGATCGCGCGGATTGCCCTCTTCTGTAATATAAATATCGAGTCGCGATCGGCCGCTGCCCCCCACAACAGAATACCATAAGACATGATGCTGTGGAAGTACGCAAAATAAACAAGTCGGGCAGTAGGTATGTCAGTTAGCTGTCTAATTCTTCTGACTGCAAAAGCAGCAGAACTTAACCTACTAGAAAGGGCAGTTATATGAGCTCCCCACTGTAATTTGGAATCTATTGTTATGCCTAGAAATACAGTTTGATCTACTATATCCAGTTTACTGCCGTCAAGCGTTATGTTTACTCCTACATGGGGAACGTTTGGCAATGAGAACTTCAGACATTTCGTTTTAGTCGCATTTAATAAAAGATTATTTGCAGCAAACCATTTCGATAGAGCGGATAAACTACTATTTACATTTAAAAGATCTATGTCTTTCCTATTGATTTTAAAAATAAGGGAAGTGTCGTCCGCGAACAAAATTATGTCAGATAGTGCCGACATCATGTAAGGAAGATCATTAATATAAGCAAGGAATAGAAAGGGGCCCAGAATCGAGCCCTGTGGCACGCCCATTTTTACTAGAGACCCTGAAGATGTTATGCCAGATATGCCTACTTTTTGTTGTCTTTTGGAAAGATAGGATAACACCAGTTAGTTATAGTTATAGTATAATACTTGTGTCAGTGGCGCGGTGATTTGAAAAAATATTTTAGTCTAGAATTTATATTTAATTAATTGTGTTTTGTATATGTGCACATTGTTCTTATAAATAAGAGTGTGCGCTACGTCCTGAATAGTAAAAAAATGTAAATCTCGCAAGGGATGTACAAAAAATCTAAGTGAAAATATCAGTTTCCACAAGTACGTAGTATTTTTATGTTTATTCATAGATTTTCCTTTAAATATATTTCATTATACATTAAATAAGTAAAAGTAAGACATTACCTTTTAGAAGAAGTAAAATAAATAAGTGTAAACTATCTAAATCTTATCTATTTATCAATATGAATATTCGCCAAAGAAATTATTAAAGGGGTGCGAAAATTGTATCGATAAATCTATCGACAACGTGATTTTTGTGTTAGATTTAATTAATTAGGTATTTATACTTTTTTTTTCATTTAGGTTTCCCTGTGACGAATATTTTCGAAATAAATTGATTGCCGTGGTAGCTCACGAAATTGGTTGGGTTCCAAGAAAGCACCACAGAATTTGCTCCAGACATTTCACTTTATCTTCTTTTACTCGGTCTGGCAAATGGCGGAGACTGAAGGAGGACTCTATACCAACATTATACCTTCAATCTAAATTTAAAAGCCTAAGTACTTATTGAATTGCATGTCTACAGGAAGTAAAAGAATTCGAGTAATTTCTTTAAAAAAAATTGGGACAGATTAACCCCGCACTGGATTTAGCTTGCTGAAAATAAAAAAATAAAAATCTTTTTTTTCTTGCAACATTACGTTCGACATCTTCTTTCGGCCATTCATACAATAGACTATTTCAGATAATATTTCATTGTCTTGTTTATCTTTCAAATAAATGCTGTTAATACAGTCGTAATCTTCAAGCCTGATAGATAAAATAATTAGGAGAACAGTGAATCTAAACAAAATTAACGTATTTAATAAACGATGATTAACTTACTTCTCATTCAGTTTGCATTTGGTGCCACTAACTTTTACACCTCTTTACCGTAATTATCTTTAAAATCTTGTATTTTTAGGGATGCAGTTTTTTTTATAGATAGAATGATTCAAGAGGAAGGTTTTAAGCTATAAAACGTACACGTGCGAAGCCGGGGCGGGTCGCTAGTTATATATAAAACAATCATTATTTTGTTTAAAATTTCCAGCGCCTCGAAATTGACAACTTACCTGAGACCATGTGGCGCCGTTCTAGTGACAGAAAAAAACGTGCATGTCCAAGTATATTACAAGGAATACTCAATAATAATGTATTAAACTTTTGTGAAGCTTTTACTAATTGCAAATTAAATAATAGACATTTATACATATACGATGACTTTATTTATTGATAGCGATAATAACAGGACCAGTCGAAGTGATGATGCTCGGGAGAGGCCTATGTCCAGCAGTGGGCATCTTTCGGCTGAATAATAATGATATTATAACTTTACTTTTGTCATTATAACTTTCTAAGAAGTAAGTATTTATATGTACTATGGCAATATCCGGCGTGGCTGTTATTTGGTTAACACAATCATAGTCACCTTCTTTCGACCTTACAATACTACTTCAGATATTTCGTAATATACATTACTAGCTTTTGCCTGCGGCTTCGCTCGCGTAAATTTACATTTTTTATCCTAAAATATAGCCTATAGCACTCAAGGATAACGTAGCTTCCTATTGGTGAAAGAATTTTTGAAATCGGATGAGTAGTTTCGGAGATTACCTCCTACATACAAACAAACAAACAAACAAACAAACAAATTCTACCTCTTTATAATATTAGTATAGATACGATGACTTTATTTTATCGAAAGCTATAGTCTAATAGTGTGAATACCCTCATCCCTAGTCTCTGTACAAAAGGTTACAAAATTATTTTTTACGGCCTGTCAAAAGTTTATCTTTCCCGCTCTGACAACAGCGAGTCCGCCATATGAGTAAATCGCATGGCTATATTTTGATTCGTTTATGCTAAGTAGCGCTCCTTCTATGCTTTAGTACTTATTCTAAGATTGTATCCCTATCTAGTCTGTGAGTGTAGCATAGCGCGTGGCGGTGGCGCCCCGATTTTTCGTACTCTTCTATGCACAGATGTACTTGCATTTAAGTAAAATAAATAGTTAGAAATAGGTAGCTAAATTGTATCGTGTTAAGAATGTCAGATGTGTTATTTTTCAGCGAAATTATTACTAAACTTATTTTAGTGGGCAAACCTTCTTTATTGTTTATAGTATTTACAAGATTATTGTGGCAACACTACTACGGAAATAAAAAAAAACTCCTATTCTTGTTTCTTGTCTCTGACTAGTATATAGTTATCTGTGGTTTCTTTCTTGTCTATTGTTGTTTTGTTTGGTTAGGAATTTGCACAAACAAATTGTGAATTTTAATCCATTTTCATCTTGTTAAAACCTGATAAATCGCTATCAATATCTAGTGAGTGTGCTACTGAATCTTTAAAAATGTCGATCGGTGTTCCTATTAAAGTACTTCACGAAGCGGAGGGCCATGTAGTGACCTGTGAAACGAATACCGGTGAAGTTTATCGCGGGAAGCTAATTGAAGCCGAGGATAACATGAATTGCCAGATGACGCTCGTTACTGTGACGTACAGGGACGGACGGGTTGCACAACTGGAAAATGTGTACATCAGGGGCTCCAAGATCAGGTTCCTTATATTACCTGACATGTTAAAGAACGCGCCAATGTTCAAACGACAAGGCAACAAGCCGACCGCCGGACGCGGTAAAAGTGCAATACTACGAGCACAGGGTTAGTATTACTGGCTCCAGAAGCTATATTTCAACTAAACATTTGTGTACGAAGTAAATAAACATGTTTGTGAAAACAATAATTTTGCAACTGTCACTCTGACAAGTCATTGGACTCTAGTTTTTACAAAATGTGTAAATTCTGCTGTTAAAGAGACATTATAGTACCCTACATCAATAGAATAGTTGAGGGTGTTATTCATTTTGGGGAATATATAGACTAAAAACAACAACAATTTTTATATATTTTCTACTTTTACCATCTGCTGCTACTTTGATCTATTTGTTAGCAAACATTACAGCAGACTAGAGTCACAGTAGATATATAAACTAAAGCAGTACCTCAACATACTATAATCACCTGAATTGAAACACTCACATAGACACGCTTTAGCTTCTTCATTCTGTGCTAGAGTTGATTGATGTATCAACATATAAAAACCCAGCTGACTAGTTTCATAGTCCAAAATGTATGGCTGGTAGACCACCGGGCATAACTGCAAATCATGAGGTCTCTGGTCAAGCAATATGTAATATTTTGGTCTGCCAGACATACCTACCTAGTTCAGTTATTTTGACCTTCCTCATCATTTTACCAGCCCCTACACATACACCACCTCTGCAGTCCCATATTCATAGTGGCTAATGACCACTACAAAGTACAGTCTGAGAGAATATTGATATTATCAAAAACTTAGAATGGAGTTTTCTTAACATTAACTTCAACATTTTGCAATAAACATATCAGCAATATTGCTGCTCGTCTATAATTAAATAAATATTTAAAAAAATAAAATTAGACATTTTAAAATATAAAAAATAGTAGCTCCCAGGCATCGGGAACAGAGTCCAAACTTTCAAGGCCTCAGAGAGAGGGACTTCCTAACAAAAACGTTTTTAGAATAAGATAGATTATAAGATACTTAAATGATAAGTCCTCATCTCCACATATTATCATTCTTTTGCTATGCCCGACAGGTTCTACAATTGTTTCTTTTGAAAAAATGTTTACCACCTAAGCCTACATTGTGGAATGCAATAAAGAATTGAGTATACGAGTAGTATGCAGGGATACTGGTTGATTTCATGTTATTAATAACAGACAGGAGGAAATTGCTGCCCATTCTCTTGACCTATAAATCTATTAGCTTGTTCTATTGAAAACTGACAAATTCATGACTATATTCTGGTTATTCCAGCTGCTGGTCGGGGCCGGGCGGGGGGGAGAGGCGGGGGGCATCGGGGCGGCTGGCAGGGCGGCTCAGGACCTTCACGACGTTAAATCTATGTCACTACACTATCATCTCTGTGACAACAACAGTGATAATACCTGTCTAAGTATAATATATCTTAAGTAGGCTACTCTTAGTTTTATTTTTATAATAAGTCCCTAATTAATTGCAGTTCCTGTGTCTTGATACAAGATTTTGTACCTATAGTTGTTTTTTGTATCATTTTCCAACTACCTATGTAAAGGAAGTATTATTTTGAACTTAAAAAGTAGTCCAGTCACTGGACTGTTTGAATAAAATTACACTGGACTCCAGGGTAGGGGGATTCTATCATTGTATTTATTTTCATTATGATAAAGCTGATCATGAAAATTTCAGTTTTATAATAGTGCTTTTTTTAGGGAGAATTCACACTACAACCGCAGCACATTGCTGCCACAAAAAGTGGTCAAACAGTGGTTACATGTGAATAGTGAAGTGACTTCTCAATCACTGTAATTATAGACACAATAGATAAACAATAGCGGTGTCGTCCTCGGACGACACGCGGGACGCAACCGGTTAAACTATTAATTTTCACACAAATTAGTGCCCACCCACCTTGTTGTTGTGGTGTAGTTGTGGTACGTGTGAAACAAGCCTTAAGCTGTGGTCTGTTACAAATGCTGTAGGCTGCATCCGGTCATCTGGTGTGACCAGTATGTGACTTTATATGCAACCTTATTAACCCTTTAACGCGCAACATAGTTTTGGGTGAAAAAATATAAATTTTATTATTAATATATGTTGTATATGACTCAAATATGTCCAAAAAATTAATATAAAAAATTATTATTTATCAGTTTTTGAGAAACTATACGTTGAGTATGCTCAACATTACGATACTCTCAGGAATTAATATGTAGAAATAGTAGTTGAGTATTTTCAACAACATCCATTAATGAATAATGTACTTTTGTAATAAAACCAAACAATAAAAAAATCAAATGTCTTTATTGTGCAACATGAAAATTATAAAAACAATTCCTCTTACTTACTAAACACAGCCTCATTGAGCATTTGGTACAATTAATGTTAGTGTATCCATTTTTACAATATTTGCACCTACCATAGGGTACAAAAACGGGTAAATGCCCTGTATTATCAAATCGTATTGCATCGGGAGGGCGAGGTGTTGCAGGCGTTTTTATGACATCTTGAGGAGTATTAATATTGCTTATTTTTTCCTTGCTGACTCTATTTTTTTTCAATAATTCGGTAAATATGTTAATTCGGAATGTCTTCAATGGCAGGCACTTATTTCCCGATTGCTTTAGATCCCTCTTATATAGTAACCAGGCATTATTTACACAAATATCTAAGGCTTGTGAGAAAATAGCCATATACCATCTCTTAGTCTTGAAAGTGCTGCGGTATATCGCAATTAACATGTCTGCTAAATCGACACCTCCCATATGCATGTTATATTGTTTAATAATTTGGGGACAGTCGACTTCTACCCTGGACTTCGATTCCTTACAGTACCGCTTTATTTTTTCAATAGGATAAGAGTCCACAAACGAACTGGCTAGAGTGACGCATTTATTGTCTTGCCATTTGACAACAGCAATTTTATTAGTATTGCAAACCGCTTGTTTGCTTGCGCCACGACCTTTCTTCGATAATTGTTTATCGGTGGGCAACTTGTCTGCACATCCTCTCAGCCTGTTATTTTTGATGATCCCTAAACTGAATATCCCGTATTCTTCGCGCAAGAAATGGAATAACTCTATTGAGGTAAAAAAGTTGTCGAAGTACAAAATTAACGGTCTTTTCTTAATTGTCTTCGCAAGAGCTAGGACAACTTTAGCCCCTAAACCAAGGCTGTTTTCTAGATTGGTGAACGATATTCCCCTAAACGTATCTTCTCCTCCGTAGGGTAGGAAATCGTACACCAATCCAGAAACTCCGGCTCTAACAAAAATCTTAAACCCCCATTTTTTTGGTTTCTTGGGAAGGTATTGTCTTCGGCTTCCAGCACGAGTTCCTTTGTAAGGCACCATCATCTCGTCGATGCTATATCGCCCTTCTTCTTCCACGGATAAACAATTGCGTCTAATAAGTGGACGGATCTTAAAATAACGGTCGTCATTGGTGTTATTATTATCGGCAAAATGGAGGTATTTCCTGATTTGCTCATACTTCTTCAGAGGCATAATATCTGCTATAGGAGCATACCTTAGACTTCTACTCCAATAGTCCCTGTATGATGGCATTGGGACTACCCCCATAAGGATCGTAATAGCCAAAAAGTCACAGACGTCATCTCTTGTCATATTTATGCATTTTGAAAGGCCACACTGAACGGAGTATAAATTTGTTTGTTCTATTATAAGATCAATAATATCTTCAGAAAAAAATTAAAAAAAGTAATCAAGGGGGGATTTAGAAACTGTTGGTGTGGTGAAATTAAATTCTTCTATAGTTGCAACGTATTGAAATTTACATGTCTTCCATTTAAAATCAAGTGGTTTTCTCACATATTTTTTTACCCTTTTCGACATAATAACAGGCTTATTAGCTGCTTTTCTCTTGGAACGGGTATTTGGTTCTAATGGAGAAGATATAAACGGTGAATTTAAAATTGGTAGATCTGTACTGCCACCTGACGGAAACATCTGATTTATTAGAGGGGTCAAAGGAACTGTGTCTTCTTCATACGGGAGTATTGGTGAATCTGTTGAAGTAGTTATCTCATCGTTGTCGTCTAATATATTCAATCTTTCCAAAGAGGAATCTACTGACTTCGGCTCTGAACTATAATCGGATTCTTCATTCACCGCACCTATGTTTTGGGGCTTCGGAATCAGATCTTCATCTTCTGATGTATTGCTACTGTCCGAAGGAGCACGTACTGGTGGCACCATTGCCATGATGCGCTTGGTACGCTCCCATCGTGGCTTCATCTAAGAAAAGCAAATAACAAAAGCTTGCAAATCCCATTCCGACACCGAAGCAAACTAATAACATACACACATTCACAAATAAACAATATACAAACATAAAAAATTAAAATAAAGTAATAATAATATAGATATACCTTAAATAAATACTTTTGTAAAAAAATATTTAATATACCAAATTTCGTGCAGAGTTGAATATACTCAACATAGATATACACATCTATTTTGTTCATAGTTGATCAACGTTGAGAATACTCAACGTCAAGAAAGTAGTTGTTATAACTTGCTAGGCAAAACAGTTCAGTATCCAATAAATAGCAAAACACAAAGAGTGGTTATATTGGAACATAATAACTATTGGTTATTAGTGCAAATCTGTCAAAAAACGGTATTAATTAAAATATCTTACCGCACGTCCGCGAGTAGCTCCATTACCCGGTGCCATTTTGTCGCATAATGTCAAATTTTGCGCACAAACTGTCATATGTCATCTGTCACTAGTTGCGTTTAGATTATACCACTAATTTAATGTAGAAACAACATTCACAAACGAAGTATTTACGTCAAAATTTTTTTTTTTTTTTGGGACGTTGAGAATATTCAACATTGCGAATTAAAGGGTTAAGGAAATACACTATATTGGTCTCTCTCGAATGCTGGACGCGGCCTACAGCGTTTGTATCAGACCGCAGCCTTACATTATTGGGAAATGTTACTAAAATCAACTTCTTCATATTTTCTTTTAATTAAAGTAATTTTGGAGCCACTAAGGCTACAAACTCTGCCAATATTCAGGTGAAACGCCTGTCACTTATTTAGGTAGGTGTTCTTATAGTAATATAATAAGACTGGATATGCAATGGTAAGGGGACCGTGTCTTGATAGTAATGTATCAAGTGATTCTGTAAATGTGTGAAGTTAATTATTGTGATCAGACGGGTGTGTGTATGATACGCAATAAAGTCTTTAAAATTAATTTTACCGTGTTTTTAATTTTATGGTACACCACTACTTACTATTTATTGATTTCGAATAGGCCTTAGAAACAAACTGATACAACGTTTTTTTGTTAAATTGAACTATTGCCTTAAAAGGTTATGTTAATTCAATTTCATCAAAATTTTTACTTGGATCTTCCAAGGTAGGTACTTATCCATATTTTGAATGAAACTTGGTTGATGGGGTTTAGTATTTATTATTTGCGACTTTTCTAAACTAATAAAATTTACCATAAATGAACAGTAGCAGCATAAACTATTACCAAAATTGTATTGTATAGCGCCAAATTCACTAGCAAGTATTGCGGCGCAAGCTGACTTGCGCAACCGACTGTCAAGCAGTGGACCGACCCGCAGCAAGTTGGCTTTGCAAGTTTTACGAACTGAACAAGTCAACTTCAAAGTTTTTTATTTCAAATAGACCAGATTACAGGCACTTTTAAAACGTCAAAACTACCTAGTTTTGACGTTTTAAAAGTGCCTGTACCTACCTTTTGGAACCGTGCACCTGCACGGTTCCAAAAGGTAGGTTCAATGGAGAAGAGCCGGCAAGAAACTCCATGAATACTCTTTTTAAAATAGTAGCTCATGACTATTCATGACAATTCCATTACAGTAGCGTGCGACATAGAATGAGAATAATGCAGGTTAACGTAACAAATAAACTCACTTATGATTATAAGTGACAAACAGAAAAATATGCCTTCTAGGATTGCCGTAGCAGTTAAGAGCTGACCAGTCCCGACAGACAGCACCCGTTCACGAGCATGACGTGCACATCCGCATCGCTTAGCTCAACCATATTGTAGGGTACCCAACGACCGGATATACAACGCCTCCATCAGCAGGACATTTATGTGAGCATGACAGCAATGGAGTGCAATAACTTACTCAACAAAACTTGCTAGACAGCCAATCGATATGGCGCTTAACACGTTCAGTGCCTCCCTGTAGTCGCACTCGACATGCCGGGTGTCCTCGTGGAGGGCTCATGTCTTGAAAAATACACCGTCATGAAAGAAGCAAACACCTATTTCACGACGCAGTAGCGTATTTTTCACGGTTTTTAACCTAATGCCAGGAACTTTCGAGGGTTCACTTTTAGCGCAAATGTAATGCCGAGGAAGGTCCACTAGTAATATATGTATGGCGGCATGGCGTATGAATTCTACGAAGTGTGGTGGACTCGGCAGAAATTGTAGAAATAAAACAACGTAGATATTATGTACAGATTTATTGAACTGAACTTAGTATCCTAAGAGCACAAAAGATGATTCGGCTTCACTTTGATAACTCCTATCCATTTCTCAGGTGTTACTGAGATGAGATCAAACTTCATAATATTTTAATAACAAATGAGATAAAACTGGTATTTAGTTCTGGTTACACGTTTACCTAATCTTATTTGCATAAAATTATAATTTCCACAAGTGAGCATCGGTAACCGCACCATTTAATACCTTTAATAACGTTTGCGCAAACTTGTACAAGTCGTTTGCGCATGCAAGTTGCTGCAATTAGCCGAACTATGGAAAGCACCTATCTACAGCTATTGCAATTTATGATGACACCGCAAGTGACATTTATTACATTGCTATAAGGTTCAAATTAGAATGATTCACGCGTCATCATGAATACTTTCTACAAATATTTTTCATAGTGATTGTCCTTTTGTGCTCTTAAGGCTGGGTACAGACGAAATCTTATACGTATTTATTACACACAGCTAGGTAAGTCTTTCACCACGGGCGGCGCCCTTACGCTAAGCTCCACGATCACAATATTGTCACGGGGAATAGTCCTCACTTTTGACAACTTTGATACACCAAGTCAGAAATCGCCAGTGTCGGCTATTGACGGCAAATCAAAATGTTCTTTAAAACTCTTGGATATTCGGAGTTGCCAGAAAATGCTGTACATTACCTAAGCGTTTTCTGGCAACTACAATCTAGTGATCAATATTTTGAATACAACCAAAAGGGGCGCGGCTATTTACCAGATAATGGTATCGATTCAGTTGCGCATCCACTAAACTTCACTAAAAATATTGCTCTTTAATAATGGGCAAAACAAGAACGAGACGGAACATTTTTAGAGCTGTCATTTGTTGAACATCACCATGTTTTAGGCGGCATATGCTGAGGTGTCGTCTAACGGTTGATTCCTATGATTTATCAAGTGTTATTGGTTAAAATTAGGACTCTTGTATCATCGTCATCATTCAGCCGAAAGACGTACACTGCTAGACATAAGCCTCCCCCAAGCATCGCCACATCGACCGGTCCTGTGCCTCTCGCATCCAGCGGATTCCCGCGACCTTCACCTTCACATCGGTCCACTTTGTGGTCGCCTACCCACGCTGCGTCTTCCGGTACGCGGTCGCCACTCCAGAAACTTTCGGCCACATCGGCCATCCGTTCTGCGAGCAATGTGCCGCTCACTGCCACTTAAGTTTGGCAATTCTTCGAGCTATGTCGGTTACCTTGGTTCTCCTGTGGATCTCATCATTTTTGATTATGATCATGCAGGGTAACTCCGAGTATAGCCCTCTCCATTGCTTTTTGGGTGACCTTAAGCCTTCTTATGAGGGCCATTGCGAGCGACCACGTTTCAGTGCCGTATGTTATCACTGGCAACACGCACTCTTGTATCTTTACCAATAATGAAGCTAAGACCTTAGGCTTTGTACCTATAGTGGAACCTCACATACGTTAGTAGATATCGCACTCATTTGCTTACGAGTCCATTATATTCCCAGTTTGGCAATAAAAAATGCTACCACGGGTAAATAAAACGATTCGTTTTTGTTCATAGGAACCGAACATTAATCTGTTTGTAAATTTTAGTTCAAATTAATTTGACAGCTCTAATATTCTTCCATCTCTATCTTGTTTTATCTACAAGTAAGGGATGGCAATATTTTTAGATAAGCTTAGACGGTGCTCACTAGAATCTAGTCCAATAAACATTACAAACTAACTTAACCTATGTTAATCAGTTCAAGCACTGTATTTCAATTCGTATCCCTGTAGGCACCATGGTCTATAAGCATAGATATGGCTAAATTAAGTAATAAATTACAAACTAAGCGATTGTTCATAACTCGCGTTCAGTGTACTTGGCGAGGCCAAGTTGTGTGATGTTACGATATCACGAAAACTCTGTGAATACTTAGTTCACACTAAATATTACAGATTTTTTCGCATATTTTATTATTTTCCGTCTCAGCATTGGAGTCTGCAGAATATATAGAGATGGAAGTCAATTCTTTAGTAGAAAGTTTCTGAATAGTCAATAAAAAATGATTTTTAATAACAATGCTCCAGAATTCGTGTGAATTTTACTTCAACGTAAGTAGCTATACTGTTATTAACTAAGTAAGTATGTACCTAAGTACTCTACTTAAATTATTATTTATTGCGGAGACAGATTTACTTACATAAATTTTTCGGTCGAATTATGATTGGTAGAGAGCAGATTATTTACACTTAGAAATGAGAAAATACGCTGCTGGTATTGTAGGGTTAATTTTCTTAACATTAATTTGATTTCTTACACAAAATAACCCCATAATTTTGGAACCAATATCCAACTAGGTCCAGCCCAGAATAATTTAAAATAAGCCGACCAATCAACGAGAAGATTGTACACAAGCACAGGGTAGGCTCGAATAGAGTGCTTAGGGTAGGGTGGTGTAAGATCGCGCAGGCGATAAGATTGCGCACACGTCATTACTCGACACCGGTGTGCAACACGTTGCCAACTCTAGTAGTGTTTCGATTCCTTTGCATGCTAGTATGCGCTCCCAAAAAAGTATTCAGATACGAGTAAAAACGGCGAGTCCAAGTGAGTTCAAAGTTTTTATAGCCCTTTGATCTAGTTTTTTGACAGTTTGCAAGTTTAGCCTATAAAAAACCTGTTGGATATTCAATGTTTTGCTGATAGGTTTACTTGTGTTTACCTTTGAAATTTCAGCTAGTGATAACGTAGTTTAATAACTTTTTATGAGATAGCTGTAGTATCAAAATAATTGCGTTGGAGGCCAAGTGTGTAAGTTTGCGCATTAAGGGGGTGTATAATATTGCGCGCGCAGTCTTACACGCCACTGTATAATATTCATCTATATCTACTAATGAATATTGATTGGTTTTAATGGTTATAAATAGCGCTTCACTTTGTTGTAAAATGTCACGAAGATCACGCAAAATTGACCGTAAAGTTTGGTCACCTTCCACCAACAAATATGCTCGTAAGCGCATTGAAAAAGGAGAAAGCAAGAGGCAAGTGGCTTTGAGTATAGGAATGGCTGAGTCAACACTAAGACACTGGTTATACCAACCACAATGTGTAACTAAGATAAAAAAAGAATTCACCAAAAAAAATAATGGTGGTGTGGAGAATGCTCTGAAGTCTTCGTAGAACCTATTAATAAAGACTGGACCAAGTGCGATACGTGCCAGGTGTGGTGGTACGAAAAGTGAACTGATTACTTGGATTTTGGGGTATTTAAATATGTTTTATGCAAGTAATTCGCCTAAATAACACTGCGCAATCTTATAGCCATCTGTGCGCAATCTTACACACTAGGGTGTGTAAAGTTGCGCATGTCCCGACTTCTGTTTTTTTGTTTATTACGTAAAAAGTGATTATGTTTGCTCCATAATTGTTGTTAAAATTTATTGTCAGATAAATTTAGATTTAGTAATAATCAAGAAACCTGTGATTAATCCGTATGATTTATTGAGACGACCGATTGATTCAAAACTGCGCAAACTTACACCACCCTACCCTATTTACATGCGAACGCTCTTGCAGCGCCACCACAAAATATTCATCAAGAGAATTACAAAATAAGACACGATATCAGGGGGCTTACTATGACCTCTTATGAAAACGTTCAAATGCCAGCCAGTCAACTTCCGTTCAAAAGCAGGCCTGCTTCTGAATCGCTAAAAATCGTACCATGTCAGTACTAAAGGTGAACGACTATAGAACCAAGTTGAACGGTAATGCTTGTTCATGGTACGAAAAGTCTATACAAAAAAAAAGGTGAACGGATTTCGTAAACGTCAAAGTAGCAGGCCTGCCGCAGCCCTGCTATACCGATGACATAGTACAAAAAAGCAGGGCAGTTCAACTTCCAGGCAACTTCTGTCCTGCTTTAAGAGGTCATAGTAAGCCCCCAGACGTTGGTCCCATATTATATGTTACTACATTATATGTTAAAGCACTCAATTCGTTCTCCTCTGTGGTCCTCTACGTGATCACAAGTCGGCCTTATCGGTGGGCGTGTCTTGGCTGGGCGGCGGCGGCGCGGGTTTAGGTTTAGTTCTGGTGAGGGCGCGGTGCAGCCGCTGTGCAGGTAACTCAACCAGAATCGCCAGCGGTAACGCTGCTAAGTATGAGACGGCTGCCACGCCGAACCACTCCAGTATCTGTTGGAACAAAGATGATTGTGATGTGGTGTTTAGCAACCTAGAAGACGTAAGGGAGCTCACAATAGCCCCCTTACTTCACACAATGCTCTGGTGCCCCCTCTTTCCTTACTTATGCTTTGGTTTTGTAAAAACCCTCATGGGCATCTTGCGGTAATCCAGGCAAGTCGGTAAAACTTCTAGGAGTCTGATTACTGCGGGTGTGTCAACAGAGAAAATGGGTTGCAGAAGTCAACATGCACAATTTAATTGGCTAACTAGTGGCGATTGAAAACCGCATTGGGCAATGTCAGCATCCACCTATACTTTAGATGAAGTAAGTACAATCTTGTGCTTAGGTACTTCACAGTAAACATTTTTTTTTCTTTGGAACTCCTTGCCCCACACTAGGATTTCTCCTGTATCGTGGGTGCGTTTACAGACACAAATCTCACATACACAAACGCCCAGACCCGAAACAACTATCTGTAAGGCCATAGGTACACATTTTTGTTTCGTGTGAGAATCGAACCCACGACCCGTAGCGCAGAAACCAATCACTCAGCCACTGCTCCAAACGTGTGGTCATAATAAATAATAGGTAATTTAATAAATAATACCATACGCTTCTTCTAAAATTGCTAAAAATAGACCAGTCTAGTCAGTAGTCTTTTGTGCATATTTCCCTGCACTGATGTCTGCCAATAGCATCGGTTGTCATTCCCAAAGTAATGCGGTATTGAAAGAGAGGATCAAGATCCTCCCTTTCAATTCCGCCTTTCCTTCCTGATTGTAACGTTGTTAAGTTAGTAAAAGGATAGTTATATTACCGCGGACTGCCTGTCGAGCTGTGACGTCATGAGCCTCGCCGCCACCAGTGACTTGTTGATGGGCATGTGCAGCAGGAGCGCGCCGAACGACAGCCGCGCCCACGACGCCCAGCCCGCCCACGACAGGCAGCGACGGACTGCCGCTGGAAATAACAATAAACAAATGTATCAACGACCGAAGTAGGCAATAAGATGGAATAGAGCCAGCTGGATAATGGAGGCTGAGGATTGAGCTCCAACAATGAACCACTATAAGCTGAATACTATAGTTGTTAAATGATAAAGGGAGCTATTCTACTATCATATACCTATCTAGGATCATAAATCTATAAGTCATAGATATAAGTTTTAATGTAATAGACATATGAATCACATCTTCATACATAGATACGACTCTAGAGATCTTACGAGACATACGATCTTGTAAATGATCCTAGAATATATGATAGGGTAATATCCCCCAATGCCTGATTGTGACCCAGCAAATACAAGATTATGAACCTAGCATAAACAATAATTATCTTTAATTTAGGAATATGTTACTATCAATTATAATAATGAATGACTAGCGATGCCAAAATACCCATAAAATAGTATTCAACATGTTTTTATTGTTTCTAACTCGCATGCTCCATTTTTTCTGTGACAATTTTCATTATGTTCCGTGTTATGAATATTTTGATAGCATTGGGTCACGCCCAAAAAAGTATATTTTAAAATCTAAGAGCGTTCTTTTATACACACTTTACGCAACGGCTGGCATTGTCCTTTATAGATCCTACTACTTACCTACTTGTTCTTAAATTCACCTTTTAATTTTGCAAACTGTACCTACATTTTATAAGAGTTGACTCAATAAATTACTTCGCTTCTACGTCCTATAAAATACCACAGCCGCAATGGTCTGTTATGAAACAAGTTATCGCAATGAGCAGATTATTCGTAACCACGGCTAACCGCTCCACTCTACAGCTGTAGGTAGGTAATGCAAAACTAACAAACATTAAATACTTAGCGAATAGAAAGTTATGACAATCTCTGAGCACAGTTTAAACAACTGACAAGATGTTTTTATAATATTATTATTGGACTGTACCGTTCATTTTATTATCATTTATAGAATAAGACGTTTATAAATAGTGATTACGCAATGTCGTCTGCGCCACATAACTGAAAGACATGGGTCGAGTGTTGCGCAAGCAGGAAGCTTGTTCAACATAGATAGGAAGCCGACAATATACCACAGTCCACGATTACATAGTTAAGTACTAGATGACCTATACTTATGATACAATCCTTTCAAGATGGACATCATTAAAGTTATATTATGAGACGTCTTCGCACTTCTTTGTTACGGCTGTTATGACTAATTTATAGGTAAATGGCTGTAGGTACTTATTGTAACATCTAATGTTATGTGAGACCGTGAGTTTGTTGATACATGCCATTCCATTGAATTACATACATTTATCAATTTTTTCATCTCAACATGCAGCTTTTTCCCATGAAAAAGCGACCACTACAAAAATACAACTTTTATAAATCTAACTATGAGCACATCAACCATAAAATTCAGAATACTGCCTGGATGGAACTTCTCACCCCTTTAGGATCCGAAGAGGCACTTAGCACATTTTACAATAAGATTAATGAAATTATTAAGCAGCACACACCGCTATCTGCATCCAGAACGGCTGGCTTCCCAGTCTGGTTCACAAAGTCATTAATTAGCACATTCAGAAAAAAACAAAAGTCATGGGTCAAATGGAAAAAGTACGGCAATCTTACAGACTACGAAACTTTTTCTCAGCACAGAGCCTTATTTAAGGAAAATTGTGGCAAATGTTTCTCTAAATACATTCAGTCGGTTGAGGATAGCATTCATAAAAATATTAAAGATTTTTGGGTCTATGTTTCGAATCGCAAAGACAAACCCGGTATACCGGCAAAAGTACAATATAACAACATTGTATCCAACGATCCTCAGTCGATTTGCAACATGTTTTCCGATTTCTTTGCTTCTGTATATGAGCCTGTGTCACCTGCCCTTTCTCGATGGGAGCCACCTTCTGAATCGATGTCTAATGACATAGTTATTTCTGACCTTCATTTCAAAGAGGAAACAATAATGACAGAACTGAAATCACTGGATCCAACTAAAGGTCCAGGTCAAGATGGTCTGTCTGCGTTTTTTCTCAAAAATACTGCCTCTTTTATATGTAGACCCTTAGCTATAATTTATAATAAATGCATCAGTGAAGGTGTTATGCCGACGGTTTGGAAACACGCTAATATCACGCCTGTACACAAGGCCGGATCTAAACGTAGTGTTGAGCAATACCGACCAATTTCCATTCTGTCTACCTTGTCTAAGCTTTTCGAAAGACTAGTGCATAACGAAGTGTACCCTATTCTTCATCACGCTATCATACAACAACAGCATGGGTTTGTAAAAAAGAGATCAACGACAACGAATTTATTGGCTTTCTCTAGCGACCTGTTTGACAAGATGGATAATCGTGTACAGGTTGATGCGGTGTACACGGACTTTCGGAAAGCTTTCGACAAGGTGGATCATGAATTACTGCTGAGCCGAATAGCCTTCAATGGCATTCGTGGTAACTTGTTGCGATGGTTCATTTCTTACATCACTAATCGCTGTCAACGGGTTGTAATCAACGGTTACCACTCTGATGCTATTCAAGTTACCTCTGGCGTCCCTCAAGGCTCTATTCTAGGTCATCTTTTATTCATTATCTTTATAAATGATATTGGTAACTGCTTTCGCAACTCAAAATTTTTGTTATATGCAGATGACCTTAAGGTATTCAGACCTATTCGAAACTTACAGGATTGTTATCTTCTACAAGAGGACTTGGACAGACTGACGGACTATTGTCACACAAGTAAGCTTCTTCTAAGCATTCCCAAGTGCAACTATATTAATTTTACCAAAAATAAAAACATTATTAGGTTTGTGTACTCTTTATGTAGTATCTTACTTAATAAAGTAGACTCGGTACGTGATTTGGGCATATTGCTTGATTCTAAGCTCTGCTTGGATTTACATGTCGAACAAATCATGAATAAGGCGTACAAGATGTATGGGTTTATAATGAGATCAACTCATGACTTTAAACGGACCTCTTCGTACCTCTGCCTATACAAAACTCTAGTCCGCTCACAGCTTGAATACGCCGTGCCCATCTGGAACCCGTACTATAAAAAATATATAGATATGTTAGAAAATGTACAACGCAAATTCCTTCGTGCAATGTATTACAGATGTCACGGAACGTATCTGCCGTATGACCAGTTGCTCAATAGGTACAGACTTCTGACGCTCAGCTCCAGACGCAAACAATTAGAAGCAATGACCTTGTATAATATTGTTAACGGCAAATTTGACTGTATCGACCTGAATAATGTGTTGTGTTATGCAGTCCCCAGAACTGTTCATAGACGCCAGGTGCGTGCAGGTACACTATTTGCAATAGGTACCTGTCGATCTAATACTGGCGAACGTTCACCAATTCGGCGAATGGCAGCATCATACAATACAGAATTTGAGCATATAGACATATTTACATGCTCCATGCAAAAGTTTCGAAGCCTTTTGTATGAGAAACTTAAACTCCTGGATTAATTAATTAATATTCATAGCCTTATAATTTAGTAATCTCATCATTAGTAAGCATAGTACTTTGTTTCTTTCTTTTTTTTTTTGTTTTTGTAATTTGTTTTAACTGCATGAACAGCTTACTTCCTAGCAATTTAAAGTTTAGTTATTAATGGTAATCTGTGAACAGCGCTGTGGGCTACATTATTGTTTAAGTTATTTTAAGTTATCATGTTGTAATATTCCATAATGTAGCTGTTTGTTGTTCCTATTTGATAAAATAAAATAAAAAAATAAAATAAAAAGAGCGGCACGCACATGCGCTCTAGGGTAGTAAGTAAGTAAAATAAACGCCATTGAGGAACGTCTGATATTTTTGCTATTTTCCCTTTTATGACTAACTAGCTGTACCCGCATGCGTTGCAATGCACTTTTTCCTACTTACTACCTACCTACTACCTACCTACTACCTACCTACTACCTACCTACTACCTACCTACTACCTACCTACTACCTACCTACTACCTACCTACTACCTACCTACTACCTACCTACTACCTACCTACTACCTACCTACTACCTACCTACTACCTACCTACTACCTACCTACTACCTACCTACTACCTACCTACTACCTACCTACTACCTACCTACTACCTACCTACTACCTACCTACTACCTACCTACTACCTACCTACTACCTACCTACTACCTACCTACTACCTACCTACTACCTACCTACTACCTACCTACTACCTACCTACTACCTACCTACTACCTACCTACTACCTACCTACTACCTACCTACTACCTACCTACTACCTACCTACTACCTACCTACTACCTACCTACTACCTACCTACTACCTACCTACTACCTACCTACTACCTACCTACTACCTACCTACTACCTACCTACTACCTACCTACTACCTACCTACTACCTACCTACTACCTACCTACTACCTACCTACTACCTACCTACTACCTACCTACTACCTACCTACTACCTACCTACTACCTACCTACTACCTACCTACTACCTACCTACTACCTACCTACTACCTACCTACTACCTACCTACTACCTACCTACTACCTACCTACTACCTACCTACATGATGTCGAACGGGATAAAAAGTATCCTATGTCCTTCTCCTGGCTCTAAACTACCTCCCTGCCAATTTTCAGCTAAATCGGTTCAGCCGTTCTTGAGTTATAAGTGAAGTAACTAACACGACTTTCTTTTATATATATAGATTTTGTTGTGATAACTTAATAACTGATTGTGAATCAGTGTCTATGTTTTTAAAAAGTACCTCTAGTTCAAGGTATACAAGATTATAATATCACCGATAAGTTCTCCCGTGTGATGTTTCCTCCGTTTAATAATATGATAACTTACAAGGCACGCCGTTCATAGCTCCCAGCAACGCCATGGCCACGAAGAAGGAGAAGATGGGCCTCTCGAGCGCAGCGAGCGCTGCGGCCGCCAGTCGCGCCGGCGGACCGCGCCCCAGCGACAGCGGGGACGCCGCCACCCACCACGCGGCTACCGGCACTGACGCTACGGATAACCACCCGAATATCTGCAACACAAACACATCGTTAGGGGCTATCTATAAATTACGCCACACGAATTTCATGATTTTTGAAGCCCTCCTTCTCATTTTGTGTGACCCCCGCTACCCTAGTGTGACGTCACATATTTTGTAATTTTAAAAGAAGTTATTGAATTAAAACAGCAGTCTTACCAAGAGTATCGTATTACCCAGTTACTGGGTTGTGGAGGTCTGATAGGCAGTCGCTCCATGTAAAATACTGATATTCAGCTGCATCCGGTTCGACTGGAAGCCGACCCTAACATAGTTGGGAAAAGGCTAGGCAGATGATGATAATTGAATTAAAACAGGACAAAAAATAATTAAATACAGGCTGGGTAAAAAATCGTGGATCAAACGAAACAGGGCGATAGTTGGGGTTTTTTGCAGCATGTTTTGGTAGGTAGTACCTACCTACTTTTTTTTACAATAAGTTTTTAAAGTTACAAATAATAATTTTTGTGAGACTTAAACTATTGAAAAAAATGCCAATACTCATAAATCATGGCATACTCACTGTCATAAAAGCACTTTCAAGCAACTAAACACCATTTATTGTTTTAAAATAGGTACCCATTTTACTCTAATTGCCTATTTATTACAAAATTTGATATTTTCTTAAAAACACTCAAATTGTCGTAACTTTTAAGGAGATCATGTTAGGGCTCTGCCACAGACATTTTTTACTGCAAATAACCCCAACTGTTGCCCTGTTTCGTTTGACCCACGATTTTTCGTCCCCCCTCTTGTCACAAGTTAACACACTTTGTTTGTGTGACGTCATTTAAGGATGGCCCCTTAACATCAAATAACTTATTGAGACGCCCACTATGCCTCAAGTATTGACGAATATTCCAATCTCTAGTTACTAGAGACTACTAGAGTCTAGTAGATAGGAACGTGGTTTAGTGACAGACCCAGTATTTAAGCATTTAATTTATAACAGTGCTGCCCGACAAGGGCCAAGTGTAGACTGGTCCAATTTGTCCTAGCAAGTTGGATGTAAATCCCTACAACTCTTGATATTCATTGTGTATGAGTTTTATCAGTAAGCGGCTATGGTAGGTACACTTACTAGATATTGTGTATTTAATACGCCTACATTAGGTAAATGTTATGAACAACGGAAATTATCTAGTAATTACCTACAAATAATTATAGTATTGATACTTTCACGCGGAATTATGTTATTATACCCTGCTATTACGTAGGTAAGTACCTCCTGCTTATGCCTCATGAATATAGGAAATTAAACTAAACCCTCTCATCATCATACCTCTAACATTATCTAAACGTGTTCGTAAATTAATGAGCATGCATGTAAACTAGTGAAATTGTACATGTTGACCACGGCTCAGACAATGACACACATTACTTGTCAATACCTAATCAACAAACATCCGGCCACTAATGATGGACAACAATATTTAATATTATATTGTTGAAATAATACCTTCATTGTAGGTAATGAACGGCGATTGTTTCTAATGGCTGATGTGAGAAGTTTAGGTAAAACAAATGACGATGACTGTGCTTCGAGCAACTTAGTGGCTCATGTGCTGTCAACCTAACTGCGACTAACCCGTGTGATTTTTGATCTTTCTTGTTTAATGACAATTTGAAGAAGGAATACCAAAGTTAAAATACCCGGCGGTATGCATTAGGGGACAAATGTCCCGCGACACGCGTCTCCAGACACATCGAGCGAAGTCACGACGTCGCCAGACAATTTGTCTCACGACCGTTTTCGTCCACAGTAAGCAGTCGATTCCTTAATGTCGCCCTAGGTGGTAATTTTGTTGGCTGCCGCATATACAGGGTGTCCAGTAAATTGTACGACATACTGCGGGGGGATAGCTTGGTTCAATACCTACCAAAATAGCAAATTATATGTACCACAAAATGTTACGGTTTTCAAGTTATACAAAATTTTCCAAAATATCGAATATCTGATTATTTACTCTGTTGTAAAGAAAATTTCCTTTTCTGATATATTTTTTTGCATCAATTTATTCGTGAATTGTTACTGTACTCATTGATTTCGTTTATATCAAAAAGGAGAACATGTTCAAGAAAAAAAAAAACTTACATTATTCAACATTTTGGAAAATTTTGTTTAATTTGGAAACCGTAACATTTTCCGGAAAATTTTATGTGCTATTTTGGTAGGTATTGACCTAAGCTATCACTCCCTACCGTATGTCGTACTATTTACTGGACATCCTGTATAACTAGGTACTTTTGTATAATCATACAAATAAGAAGAGAAAAAAAGATGGTGGGTTTGAAAGTACTTGCAACAGTCTGATAACTTATTCGTCCACATTGTTACACTTAGCATACACACACGTCTACATTAACGCGATGCAGCGACAAAGCACAAGTCGCGCGATGTCGCCAGACATGTCGTGCGAAGTCGGGCGACGTCGCGCGATATCTCTGGAGACACATATCGCGGGCGAGTACCCTAGTGAATACGCGGGTTTGAGATCTTATTACATGGTTTATACTCCTACTACCAACTGCTCTGACTGAGTATGTCTACTGCTGGATTCAAGCCAAAAAATAAGGATGTTCATAGTCACGTCTGCAAAGCCCAACATGCGCAGCGTGACATAATTTTTTCGTCGCATTATCTCGCGCTGCTTATGTTAGTCCGGCTGGTCGACGTGTTCACCAAATCAGTCATTCGTTTTACACTGTTGATTCTGCTTCCCGTTACGGGCTTGGTGGGATGGTTACGACATTTCCTTACTGACCGCTTAGGGAAACAAGATATTATAAATCTAGATGTTTAAGATTAGCATGAATGTTTTGACATATTGTAACGTAAACGTAACGTTAATGTTAGTTAATTTTGAATTCGAAATACTCGTTTCGCACATAATATTTGATTAAATTGAAAACTTTATTCAAATCAATGATACAAATGGTGCTTGTCGCATCATTGTATTTTTTATTCAAAATTCACTCACATTAACGTTAAGCTGTGTACGTACGATTGAAAACGAACATCGAACACAAATCATTAGGTATTTTGTTCGCCGAACACTCTATTTGGTAATGGTAAGCATGCAAACAACGTGTTCGATTTTAGTGTTCACGATGTTCCTGTTCGAAAGTGCGTATACGGCTTTACGTTTACGTTATATACTTCAAAACATTCGTGGTAGGCCTACTGTAGGTATGTATAACGCGAGTCCTTTTCCTCGCACCGTGTAAGTGGTGTAAGCTCAGTCCATGGGTGTGATGTTTACACAACCGCGTGTGGAACCAGTCTCTTGGGTGAAAGTGACCTAGTGCTTGTAGCTCGTGTCTTAGGTCCACTTTGATGACCTGATTTTAGTAGGAACATTGGAAATGTTATGTAACTTGGGAGAGGCCTATGTCTTTAATAGACTGAGTTTATGGATTGATTTACACCAAGGTAAAAACCGAGAGTGAGAATCATTGTTTATGTTTTATAAATATTTTGATGTGATAACCAGTGATCGGAAAAAGGTGAGCTAATTTCCCTAAACTTCAAAGAACAGAGACAAAAACTGAAGACTTCCTTACGACAACATTTTTTTTCGTGAAAATTATTCCAGGTTTCGGGACATCACTAAAGTACATTTAATATTAATGTTATTAGTACAGAACACAATTCAAAAAATTGTCACAAATCCAGATGACACGTTTTTCATTGTTTTTAAAAAGAGATTGTTTATTGTTTTCAAAAAAGGAGATTGTCTTTTATTTTTTGAAAACAAATGAAAGACAATCTCATAGAAAATTCTCCCAAAAAAAAATGTTGTCGTAAGGAAGTCTCCAGTTTTTGTCTCTGTTCTTTGAAGTTTAAGTAAATTAGCTCACCCTTTTCCGATCACTGGTGATAACCATAGACAGAATTAGAAATTAGTATGTAAGAGGAAGTCTGAAAGTGGTGCCGGTGACTGAGAAATTGTGTGGAAACCGAGTATTATGGTATGGGCATGTGATGCGGAGGAAAGTTTTGACTATGAATGTGGATGGTTATAAGAGTAGAGGAAGATCAAAGAAACGATGGATGGATAATGTAAAAGATGATATGACTAGAAAGAGGGTGACTACTGAGATGACGGCTGAGGCTCAATTTACACCGCCGCGAAATGGAATGGAAGCGACGAAATTGTACATAGTATAATGAATTTTATGTCAATTGCATAAAGTACAACTAATATGAGCCAAAAAAGGTCGCGAGGATTCCCCGGAGGTTTTGTACCTACTCTGTAAATCTAATAGGTGCTCGTGGCTAATTAATAACCGCACGGGTCATATGATTTGCAACGTTAAGATGCGCTTGCCGCGGTCAGTATGTGGATGGGTGGCCGTTTGTTACACATCAAGTCTCTCCGTGCCTCGGAGAACACGTTAACCCGTCGGTCCCGAGTGTCATATGAATACCTATGACAGTCGTTACGGGTAGTCAGAAGCCCGAAAGTCTGACAACCGGTCAAACCTTAGGATATCGGCATTGTTCACAGTAACTGGGTTGTGGAGGTCTGATGGCAGTCGTTCCGTGTAAAATATTGGTATTCAGTCGCATCTGCTTAGGCTGGAAGCTGACCCCAAAATAGTTGGGAAAAGGTTAGGCGGACCTAATCGTCTTTTTTTACGAGTTGGAAATCCTCATTGGTATCCTCCGCCCTGGGGTGGGCGGAGGGGTTTGTCAGACTCTTACTGACTAAAACCACCCCGGTGTTCCTTCGCACACTTAGGCCGGGGGCCGCGGGAGCAGTACATTCGTCCACAGCCCCCAACTAGCCCGCCGCTCCAGGCCCCAATGGCGGGGGGAGTGAGACTCCCCTTGTGTCAGCTGAGAGCTGAGAGGCGCGCGTGGAATACTACGCGCCACCGCCTTTGGTCCATTTGGATGGGGGAGGCGGTAGTCCCCAAGTCCACCGCCCCTGGACTCGTTTACGGGGGTTGAAAGAGGGCGTTTTCCGCCCTCGCGGCGCGCCGCCCGGCGCGCCTTATGCGGGCTGGAAGAGTGCTTGCGCTCTCCCTCTCCCTTTCCGCATTCTCCTTCTGCGAGATGACACTTTTGCAGGAGAAAGCGGACCTAACCTAAATTAACTTCAGGAATTGTACGTGTTACGTTAAAGATGGTTCATGATATGTTCACGTTTTGATGACAATTCATGATAGTTCCATGTTCATGTTTGCGGAAAGATTACAAACAATCACAGGGAAGAGATCTTTAACATTACTTATGTTACTTGTGCGTGCGGTCGCGGTGACTGCACTGCTATCATTACGTACAGAACATAATTTATAAATAGCTAGGGGTCGCGCGCGGCTTCACCCGCGTGGATGTCGTTTATCGCGTTAGTCTATGTCCTTCTCCAGGCTTCAGACTATCTCTGTACCAAGTTTCATCAAAATCGGTTCAGCGGTTTAGACGTCACAGACATACAGAGTTACTTTCGCATTTATAATATTAGTAGCGATTATGTCGTCATCCGCGTGTTTCTGATGCGTATAATATAAACATGAGAGTGATCTTTATTCTAAATTAGCGTTTGCGCAAATACTAATTAGAAATTAACGGCTGAGAAACTGGACACTATTCCGTTATTTAATGTTTTAAAACAATGCTTTCTAATTAAGCTATATTGCTTACAATTTTCAGTTAATTAGTAGATGACCAGATAGTGATATACTAGTAGCGCCTCTGTCGGTCAACTGCGTAACTATTGCCGGCCAGGCAACTCTTGATAAATATTTCCTTACTATCAATATTGCTGTGTGTGTGGTGCTAACTAAAATATATTAAAAAAAAATACAGTAGACAAAAAAAAAACATGAATCCACGAAAGGTGTCAAGTGAAATTAGAGAGGTTTTTTTTTAAAAAATTGAGTTTTCTCGTTAAATATGTTGCTATCAGCAGATAAACAACAACCACAATAATGAACTTCTTCATTTGCATTCAAATTGAACTCGAACCAGTCTAAAATATGGGTTGCGAGGTTTTCTGGCTAAATATGACATAAAACGTGTTTGACCAAAATTACTATTTACGAGGTTTTCACTGCTTATCAACGATAGAGGCTATGGCGTTTTTGACCAAACCAGTTAGAAAAGTTACAAAACCTAGGGTTAGATTGATCCAGCAACAAAGTAGAGAAAGTACCTTATAGCGAGGCAGCTGCACTTCCATGTCGAGCAGTGAGTGATGAAGATGAGCGAGCAGTAGCCCGGCGAGCGCTCCGGGAACGTTGCCGAGCGGTGACTGGTATAGCACGTTGAAGGACAACTCCTCGTGGTATGCTAAGCGCACCGATCTGTAACACGCATACATAAGCATAAGCATTACTGTCCCACAGGCACGGGTACGAGCTTCTTCTCAAATTAAAGTCAAAATCAAACACGCTGGCTTGGTGCGGGTTGGCGGACCACACACCATTGGTTGTAAGATTCAACAAATCCCAGCACGCTTGGTGATAAGATCTGTACGGTCCGCCTGTCTAGCTACCACCCTCACATTAAAGTCCGGCGCGAAGCAGTTTACTGTGTTCCGTTGTGTGTATGTGAGAGTCAGAGGGGTATAGGGGAATCTCTCTATATCTCTGTTACTTGGATTCGTGTGCTCCATCTTAGACCATGACTGCGCTTACTATCAAGTGCGACGAGGGTCAAAAGCGATCAAGACAAATACAAAATATAAAAGAAATCGAGAACTTTATGAAGCCTTCTAAGGTGTACATGTTTCCTCAGGATATACGAGTATTCCATCATCGTTCTACTTGTAAAATCTGTAGAAAAGTCCAGAATCAAGTAAGTTTAGGAAATTGTGGCCGTGTAGTATCGATCAATTGCGGGTCGTAGTGTGACGATGCATTAAAAAATATTTAAAAAGTGACGACTTGATTTGGAATCTAGAATTGATCAACAAAAAATAGCATGATACACAAAATTTGTGGCTTGATACTTAACTTGCAATTGGCTGGGTATAGATCTAGGGCTTATAATTAATATCCAAACTAAAGGAACTCACTCAGGGCGATGCATGACGTAGGTAGGCACGAGATGCCAGGAGTAAGCAAGCCCGAACAGCAAGGCAATCGAGCCGATCAGCAGGGCCGCCAGCACTGCGACTGCCGCGCGTCGCCAGCGCCAGAGCACCAGCGTTAGTGCCAGACATACGGCGTACAGCTGCATGTCAGCGGCCAGGTACCTTAGGGGGAACAGGAATTTATAACGTGTCCAGTCTAACCAGCCTCCTGATTCAGAACCTTTTCGATTTGTTGACCGATTAAGCTTATTATCTCATTCCGTCTACGATTCTCGTAACGAGAGAAAAAAAGATAGCTTATCGAATCGTTCAACAACTAATTAATCGAATCGTTCTTCAAGGGGCAGATGTGGCAAACAATAATATTTAGATACTACGGAATTAGTGGCGACACATGTGTTATCTAAGTTTAGACTGGTTTTTAGACTTTCTCAAGCTTCTGAATTTTCCGTGATTGAGTTTCCCAATATAGATCCTCCTTGTCTTTATAGGATCAAAGCATCTTTCATGAACTCAGGATTATGTACTTTGAAGCTACGCTTCGTGTTTGGATCAAAAGATCCAAGTATGAGGCTTCAGTACCACAAGTGTGAGTTTTTTTCGTTAACGCTTAGAGGCGCAGCCTAAATTTTCATACATTTTTGTCGTGACGCAACTACAGTAGTTAACGAAAAAAACTCACACTTGGGGTACAGTAAGGCCTTAGAAAAGAACTACAACAGGCTTCAAAAGCATGAAAGTCTCTCATTTGGCAATAACATAGTTCTTTAGGTACTCACCAGGTCTGTATCAGGCACTTCTCATCAGCGTGCAGGATATTGTTCAGGTACAGCAGATGTGTCCACCACTTGCGGCGACACACGGCCGCCTCGCTGCCCACCAGCGGGGCCCACATCGGGCCGCGCCCCATCCGCTCCCACCAGGACGCCCCGAACCATACCACCACCCAGTAGGATGGGCTTATCCTGCAGATACGGTTATTATTAAATTGGAGTGCTAGACTATAGTACTTTATTTCCAATGGCTTCCAACGCTAAAGTTCTCGTGTTACACCTTACAATTTTATGACGTTTTAACGATACTGTTCAAGGTCAAGTTAAACCAGGTCAGGGTCAAGAATCACCTCTATCAAGTCTTTTCTAAGTTATTGGTGGTGTAGCATACCAGTTTAACCAGCAAATGCCAGGACCTGCAGTCCTTTACAAGCAAAGAGCCGTTGAACTCGTTATGTAGGTACAAATACTTATTTATCCAATATTCTAAGGTAGTCAGACATTTCAGGCTTTTATCTGAGAACGTATGACCAAGTCAGTTGAAAACAAACGAAAGAAGTACTATTTCTTAGGTCAAAACCAAACGGCGAGACTGACCTGATGATCCTATTAACCATAGTCTCCACGAAGGTGGACAGCGGCGGCACGTTCTCCCCTCGGCGCCGCTGCTGCAGCAGCTTGTGGGCCAGCAGGAATGAGGACATGATGAAGAAGATCTGCACCACCAGCGTGCTGTTCGTCATCAGTATTACGTCGACTGAGCCGCGGATCTAAGAGTAGACATCAATATCTTAGATTTAAAGCCACAGATAACTGGTCCACACCTAATACAGGTTTCGGCTAGCAGTTGTGTGCTATTTTCGGGGTTTTGGTTGCCCATGAAGACTGTTCTAAATAATTGGATGAAAGTCTGCAGAAATAGCTAGTATTTCCCTTTGAGTTTCATCGGTAAGAAATTCAGATCTGCATAAAAGTCTACCTGTTCATATATTTTGGTGTCGGTGAGGTAGGTCTGCGTGGTGATCCAGCACACGTGTTCAATGATGACGACCAGCATGGTCAGCACTCGAAGGCCGTCGAAGGACGCGAGGTCGGTGCGGGCGGAGCGCGGCGGCGGGGCGTGCAGCGCGCGCCAGCACGCCGGGATGGACCAGGCTAGGGCCCATTCTGCTCCTGGTGAAAAAAGACCTTGTGAGTATGCGTATAAAGATGGTTCTTGAAGAACAGACCTTGCAATGCCTAGTCATAGAGCTGGTTTTTCTTATAAGTAGAGCACCAGCAGACCAACAGCACGCTAGTAAAGAGTAGGGGATAGCCACTACTGCAACTAGAGGAATAAGGATCTTATGAATACTAATCATAAGGTTAGTTTTTCTTAGACCTGGCGAGAGGTAATTTTACATCTTACACAATAATATTGGAATGTTTGATACATTTGCTCAGTATCCTTCAAAACTGAAATATCTATCAAATAACGGCCGGCGCTCACTAACAGGACGGCACTACGAAGGATTTTTAAGCTCAAATACTTTTAAGTTTGTGTATGTGAGATTGTGTCTCTAAACGCACCCACAATACAAGAGAAATCTTAGTGTGGGGCAAAGTATTAATAAAAAGAAAAAAAACTTATTTTAATACCCTTCGCATGCGCGGGATGCTACGGCATGCCTCGTCGTACTGCAGCATGCCGAAGCATCCCGCGTTACGGTAAATAAGAGTGTTAGGAGTATTAAAATAAAGTTTTAAATTATGTGCCATCCTGTTAGTGAGCGGAACGGAGCATCATCGGCACTATAGCGTTGATTGACACACATTTGAACAACCAACGTTTAGTCTTAATAAACTACTAATTTATTTAATTGTCTGTCGATTGCCTTAAAGTTACACATCCATTCATCATCGATGCTGTAACAGTTGTAACACTGCACTACAAATTGCTTCAACGTCATTAATCCGGCGCGCTCAACGAAAGTGAGCCGCGGTCCAGTTAGACAACGTGCAAAAAATTATAGAGATCCGTAGTTAATCTGCTGGAGGCCAATTATTTTTATTTTATTTTATTTATTAGGGACAAAAAACAGTTACACGCTACAATATTAACATTGAGTTTAAGCATAATAGTAAAAAAACGCATAACCCACACTATTGTCCACGGAATAACATGGAATTTAAAAGAAATAAGGAAACGGACGTATGCAGAAAGGACGAGAAAGAAAACAAAAAACAACCTGAAAAGTCGCACCAACCAACCCTGGACAGCGCTCACCGTTCAAAGTAGGTCTGCAGTCACCAATCAGATTGTGTTTATGATAACAAAAGTATTTAAAATCGCAATCGAAACGCAGCTGAACCACGGCTATAACTTTTTTTCTTATAAAGACGACAATCAAACGACCATGGTTGAGCTGCGCTTCGATTGCAACGTTTAACAAATTTTTTTGTAGATACGAGTTTTTTGTGCTGCGCCTCTTCTTTCTAGTTAACTAGGAAGTGAGAATGTTTGGGTGAGCGTTTTTTGTATCTATTATTGTTTGATGTTCAAAAAGTGCAAATTAGTTTTAAAGTCAAAGTTTTGATATCAAGACCAGATTACAGGTGCTTTTAAAACGTCAAAACTATTGAGATTAGGATAGTAAACAAGATTTCTTGAGTTAAACTGAGTAATATTTATTTGAATCACACAATGCACATTAAGTAAACGACATGACGGTCCTAATACAAAATGGCGCCGTCAGGTGTTGCAATAGAAAAATAAAAAGGCAAACACTCATAGCTTAAAGCCTAGTATTAATATAAAATGTAATCCAACAAAAACTAGATGCACGTTTCCAAGCGGTAGGTTTTATGGAGAAGAACCGGCAATAAACTCCATTTACTTTGAATAATTGATTTTAGTTTTGTAGTTGCTACAATAAAACGTTTTTTTCACGTTTCACAGTGCTCCGCTGGTGATAGAAAGGTTGATCAATAATGCGGGTACTTCGGTACTACCTTAAGCACTCTTAAAAATGTGTCTATTTACTTTTGATGAGTGATGTAAAAATATACATATACCTATACTCAAAAGCTGAGGAACCCCACAGTAAATGATGGCTCAATCTTCATTATTTATAGTGGTTAGTAACGCGATTAGCGGCCGAATAAATAAATGATTGCGGCAATCATGCCTAGCGCGTGAGTCGCACGCACACTACAAAGATATTCACACAAAGTCCAATCAATACAATACGCGATAACAAGCCTACTCCCAAAATCGAACAACGAAGTTTCAGCTGAAGGATCGCAAGTTTTCCAACCAAGAAAGTGCTTCGGATCCGACAGTCGATTAAATTTTCACTATTTGGCATTTTGTTTTTCGTTTACCCTACTCTAAAATGTTAATTGACATCTACAGTTCTGACAACGTAATAGCCCCGATTTGACGTTTGCATTAAAACACAAAATAAACGTGTACAGAAGTTTTACGCCTTCGATCTTAAAGAAAGGCACCTTTTTATTTATCTGAACATAGCGCACCCATGATAAAATTAAAAAAAGTAATTATTATTAGTGTTGACATTACTCCTAGTAATCTGACAGGTGTCAAATCGGACTGTAGTAGTTCGTTGTTTGACAATACTTTGATAATATTTAATAAATTCGATGTTCATTGCTGTATTGTCACGTCCAAACGTCAAATAATAAGAAGATATGGGCTAAAGCAAGTGTAATACGAATGCAGTGAGTCAAAAGTACCTATTCCGACTTGCCTCCTCTAACGTGTGACTGATTGTTTAGTTTCTAATAGAACGTTGATTGGAATGGTATTTCTGTACTTTTTATTTAGAGTGCGCAGGCGCCGCCGGACCAGTGACCCGTGCAAAATTTCAACGTTACGCAGCCTTACGTTATAATGTTTACGCAAATTTTATTTATTTGGAAATAAGTTTTTAGTGACGGAATTAATTTCAGTTTTTAAACTTTAGCGATTTTTACACATCATCTGACTCGGGTCTAATCGCGTAGAATATTTAATTAATTGCATTAAGCTTAATTGTCCTCAATAACCACTGTTACTCTGTCCCAACGTGCAGAACAACATTAATGATTCATTGAATAATAGTTTATCCTTTACTGATACAGAACATAATATTATATTCTGCTGCATTATCCACCGATTCAGAACTTTTTTGATAAGTTAGTTATTGACAACTGACTGAATCGTCAACAGATGATGAGGGTAGCTCGCGTGTCTCTCCGATTGAATTAGCCTACTCTCAAATTCATTAGAAAATATACATATTTAAGATTTTTACGGTTTACTCAGGTGAATTTTTCGAGATTGTCCGACTTTTTTCGGATCCCTAGTCGAGTTTTTGGTTGTCTACGTAGCCCACGTTTGGGTCCAAACCACGTCAAGCAATCCCGAAAAATGCGCGTGAGTAAACCGTAAACACTCATAAATACATTAGGTATACGTTAACGATACGGTATTAAAATGGACTGTCGCAATTTCCTCTATAATGTTGATGTTACACCGATCAAGAACGTTAAACGCACGTTTCTTGATGATTATCTAACTGTGACGATGACTAGACCGTCAGTTTCTAGTGTTTAGCACTACGCTGTGATGTTAAAACAGTTAGTACTGTTGACTCACTTTCTACATGGGTTTTATACAGTTTCAATAACTGAACAAGAAGGATATTTCTTACAAAAAGGACCAAGAATTTTTCGAGAAAGACAAGCATCGCCACATTGACCGACATAACCCGAAGAATTGCCAAACTTATTAAGTGAGTGGGGCACATTGCTCGTAGAACGGATGGCTAATGGGGCCGAAAGGTTCTGAATTGGCGACCGCGTACCAACAGTTTTTAAATAAGAAAAATCTGTCTCCGATCAATTTAGCCTCTGACCGTTTCTGGATGTAGTCCTTCTTCACCAATGAAGTATTTCGTACACACGGCTACACATCAAGCTATACATTTCCAGTTTACCCTGATCTCTCATTGTAAGGAAATCCTATACAATGCGAGATCAGCTTATACTGGAAACCTATAGCTTGATCTGTAGCCGTGCGTACCTAGAAATGTTTTATAGTAATCTTTGTAGGTCATTGTGAACAAAGGCACGTTTCTAAGGGCGCTATCTATGTAGTTTTTCGAATAACTACTATTATTTCTGACTGGTATGCGAATTCTCAAAAATAATATCGCACCAGTTGACTGCAGACCGCTGATTATGACGGTTTTAGGAGACCTAGCAGGCCATGAGCTGATCATTATGGTCTCAAAACGCCCAATATACACGCAATATGCATGCAATATACACGCGATATGCACGCAATATACACGTTGTTCAGACCATGATGTACTAACATTCTATAACATAAATAAAAAATATACTAGGCGTTCTTAAAAAGTCTTATGTTGCTCAAACGTGTTCAAACATTAACCGTAACATTAAAGTACTCATTGCGGCAATTACGGTTAAGTTCCCGGCAAATAAATTGAACCATCAAGGCGCCGACTGCGCAGGTCCCCCCTCTGACATGTCGTCACCCTCCCCGCTAACTGTCGTAACTAGCAATTGATAATTTTTCACAGAAATTCTCACAGAGTGACGTATCTGCTTCAAATGAATAGAAATAAATAAATAGATACCTTAGGGCTTTAGGGCAACTACTAACCTAAAAGAGGAAGCCAAGAGCAAAAAAAAAAATATTAATTCATTAAAATAAAGCCAAAGCTACGCAACTACTAAAAATTATCAATTGCTAGTTACGACAGTTAGCGCGGAGAGTGACGATTTATGGATACGCGCTCCCGCGCGACCAATGACCAAAGACCAATGACTTTTTTTTATTTGATTCTTTCCAATGGTAGTAGACCATTGTCTGAACAACGTTTGTTCTAGCAAAACAACCAATTAAATGTCAGCGTGTATACGTCTAATAGATACCTTTCCTAGCGTGATCTGGCAGCGTGAGGTCGAGCGCCGTGCAGACGGCAGCCAGGCCGAGCATCGCCGCCAGGAAGCCGGCGAACGCGCGCTCGTTGGTTGTCAGGGAAGGCGTGTCGTCACCGCGGCTGCAGTAGTCCAGCTTGTACAGATGCGCTGATAGGTTGTAGGAGGCTGAGGTGCTTGCGTTCACGCACGTTGAGAACCTTAACACAATTGGGGGATAGATAGATTTCATTAATTGCTACACTGTGCACTAAGGATGTAAAAAAAAACAATCACAAAATATTCTATCATGTAATAAATATTTGTACGTTAGGATACTGCACATAGGTATTTAAAACAAAGAAAGTGAACGCTATAATATACAACATAATCTGTAAAAACTGTTGTGTACAAATTATTATTATTTTGTATAAAACATTATAAGTAATGTAGATAAATAATACTACATATAAAGGATAGAATTATAGTTACTATAATGATTTAGTCCGGTCAAGTTAGCCCAAAAAATAGGGGTAGGTTAACAGAAATTCGCTTAGAGCTGAAAATTGGTACGAATGTTTGGAACACCATTATAAATGAAATGTAAAAAGTCCTCATCGATCCCACACTTGCAAAAAAAAATATTCAGGGTCAAAGTTCGCAAATATGGGTGTTTTGAGTTTTTTAGCCAAACGGTAAGTTTTATGATAAAAATAGGGCAGACAAAAATTGTAGATTATGCAATTGTCTATAAAAATTGTTAACAATTTTTCTCCTAAACGTCACCGTTTCTGAGATATAGTGGTTGAAAAAGTTGTATTCTTCATAATATGCGTTTCCACGCCACCTCGAAGCTAGTGTACTTGGCGAGTTTTTTTAACGTGGTTTCCCCGATAGGCCTATCCCACAATCTATTGTAATCCTGTTTGATTCAATACTATTTTAAAATATGTAAAAACTGTTACTATTGGAAGTGATGAAAGCCGTATGAATTCTAAAAAAATAGGTAAAATTATCCGTCTCATTCATAATCATCTGATAATTTTACTTCCTCTTCTTCTTGTTCGTGTTCTTGTACTTCTTCTTCTGCTTGTTCTTCTTCTTCCTGCTGGGTGTAAGTAAATTGTTCTAACAGCGATGCATCAGATGCCTCCTCACTGATATTGTACGAATCCTTTTCTGATGGCGATTCAACATTGGAGCACGACTGACCTTGACAACTGGTACATGTTAATGGACTCTATCTATGTAGCTCCAAAAAAAAAATTACCTGCTTAGATAAATTCCGATACCTACGTGTGTTTTGTAAAAATACTCGTAACAAAAATCGAGTGCCATTAGCTTGTCTTCCTCCAACCTCTGCTTCTGCTCATCAACGTCTATTTCGGGTATATTATCAAGTACAAGTATGGCTTGGTAACCAATTGGACTTAAAGACTGGGGTTGGAATTTAATCAACAATACATTGGAATCAATTCAGACTTTACTTCCACCTGCATCGGAAAAACTCCTCAACACAATTTTTTGCAATTGTAAAAAAGGATGTAGGTAATGCTAAATGCGGCTGCAAAAAAGTTGGATTGTTTTGTTCATTAGCATGTAGGTATCAGTTCTCAAGATCAGTCGTACTCCAATGTTGAATCGCCATCAGAGGAGGATTTGTACGATATCAGTGAGGAGACATCTGATGCATCGCTTTTAGAATAATTTACTCAGCAGGAAGAAGAAGAAAAAGCAGAGGAAGAAGTACAAGAAGACGAACAAGAAGAAGAGGAAGCAGAATTATCAGGTGATTATGAATGAGACGGCTCTAAGAAGATTGCTCTCATGTGGCGATCTTAACCTCCAAAGATTTCGGCAACGTGACACTTTAGGAAACCATATTGCTGTAATTTTTTGCTTGTTTATGTGTCCTCTACCCATACATATTAGTGAAGTAGGTAATCTTGAAAAAAAATATGGCGGCGTTGGGGCTGTTCCACAAAGGTTCTATCCCCTTAAGAAATATTTATTAACTTTTACAGTAGACTGTACGCCAGTTCTTATGCAGATGCAGCCCGCACCGCACCGTATCTTACCGCACCGCACCGCGTTTTCAACCTTTTTGTGCTACTTTTGGAACTCGGCGCAATACAACATTAACTATATATTTTTTGAGCACGCAACGATCAGCTTACTAATGATATTTTAAGTAGTCGCTTTAAATACGAGTGACCCCAATACATACTGTTATTTATGAAAACCATTAAGACGTGCATTAAATAGGTAATTAAAATTATGCTAATCTTGACAAACTAAGCCTAATAGTTTGTTCATCAAATGTTAAGTAAAAGCATAGACCAATTCTCTAGATTTTATCTCTATACAGGGTGTTAACGAATTCGTGTAATTCCTTCAAACCCCATGATCTGTTAATGGTATAGATTAACCCAGTACAGGATTTAAATTGATTATAAATAAATATAAACTTTTTTTTTCCAATTTTTTTATTTTATTTTATTTAGAATTTCGATGACTTGCATAAATTAATGAAGGCACGGCGACACAGCTGACGTGCACAACTAGCGCGATATCGCTCCACGCAGTCAGTTAACTTGGAACGCTAAATTTACTCAGATACAGAATGCGATGGTTCATTTTTTGAAAACTTTTTTTTGTTGATTCTGAAAAAAAACTTGTGCAGGGTCAATCAGTGTCACCAGTAGATCACGCGGTTTGAAGGAATTACACGAATTCGTTAACACCCTGTATGTAAATAGAAAATTTTAAAAATCCGACTTCAAAAAACTGAAATGCATCAAATTATGGAATTAAAATTTTCTGAAGACGGCGATAAGCTACTTGAAAGCTGAATTGAAGGCACGCACTGACTTCAGAAAATGTTCATGTATTATATCTACCTATGAACATTATTTGATAAAAAAACATACGCACTGAATAGCGAAACACTAACTTTTTTGAAGTCGGTTAAAAACACTTTATGGTCCAGAGTGATCATTCACAGACATTTGTAATATAATTTTAATCGATTACTTCTAAACTTTTCAATAAAATTGAAATAAGGTACCGAAATTGGATGAATAACGCTGTTCGATAACATTTACATTGAAAAGACATCAACGCGCGTATCTGTTGCGTGCTCAATATTATTGATGAAATTCTTGGCAGTTATGACGGGACTTGAAATTAACATACATAATAAGCCCATTTACTGTCCCACAGCTGGGCGTGGGCATCTTCTCAAAATAAGAAGAGTTTAGTCCATAGTCCACCACACTGGCCTAGTGCGAGTTGCCGGTCTACACACACCATTGAGAGCTTTTTGGAGCTCTCTCAGGTGTGCAAGTTTCGATGTTTTTTCTTCACCAATCCCTACTAATATTATAAATGCGAAACTAACTCTGTCTGTCTGTGACGCTTTCATACTTAAACCGCTGAACCGATTTTGATAAAACTTGGTATAGAGATAGTCTGGAATCTGGAGAAGGACAAAGGCTACTTTTATCCCGAAAAATACGGAATACGCGATAAACAACATCCACGCGGGCGAAGCCGCAAGCGATCCCTAGTATAATATAAATATATAAATTAACAGCAGTCCATTTATATTTCTGTGGTTACCATAAAATAATAGTCTCCCCTTCTCACGAGTATCGTAAAACACTAAGAGATTATGTCTGGAAGCTGTGTTCCCGATTGAAGCTGCCTTTTTCTTTCAGCTATGAAACAACAAAAATTGCGATCACTATTTTGGAATACCTAATAAGCCCACGCTTGGGCGTGGTGATTTTGGCAACGTTCATTGGGAGGCTTAAATTAATCAGTGGGTTAAAGTACATACCATTCGCGCAAGTGTTCGTCGCGCAGGTCATGCTGCTGCGCGGGCGCATGCTGTGCGCAGCTGCGGGGAAGACAGAGTCCCCGGTGTAGTCGCGTGTGGTTGAAGTTGTCCACCCAGTTGCCTGAGTAGCGCTGTGTGAACAATAAGATTATTAGAATTTGATAGATTGCAAGACACATACACATTCTCTCTATTTCTTCTTGGGGGTATTTTAGGTCACATGTAGGTTTAACAAAGGTACATTTTGTTCCCTCAGGATTTTCTTTCAAAGGACATTTTAATAAGGTAAATAATTCGTGAAACTTAAAAAAAAAACGCTTTGTAAATAGGTACTAAGTAGGCCGATTTAGTCTTTTTACACATATTTAAGGCTATACAGATAAGTTATGTGATTCACAACTAAACTTTGCAAAAGCATTGTTTGTAACACGTACGTAAGTACGTACGGAGCGAGGCCAATTCCGAAAATCGAACTACGAAGTTTCGGCTGTCTGATCGCACGTTTTCCAACCACGAAAGTGTTTCGGATCCGACGTTCAATTCGATTTGACATTTTGTCTTTCGTTCAGTCCACGTCTCAACATTAATTGGAATGTAGTACTTATTTAGTTCAATGTTTGATAATACTTTGATCGTCTCTACATAGTACAAAAGAAAGTCGCTTCCCGCCGTTTGTACTCTTAGATCTTTTAAATTACGCAACATATTTTGATGCGGTTTTCATCAATAGACAGAATAATTCAAGAGGAAGGTTTATATGTATAATAAATGCATATTATAGTAGAGAAAAACGCGGAACACGCGATAAACTAGATCCACGCGCGTGAAGCTGCTGGCGACCCCTAGTATACTTATAAGTTCGATATTCGTCATGGTTTCGTTTCAATCTGAAAGTTCGACGTTCGTTTAACGGAGTAGGCCCCCTCGGACTCTATATTTATGAATATTAAAGTTGAATAAAATATCAGAAATATCTTTCATTAACATCAATTAGGTGACAGAAACTAATCTTATAACACGAACACTAATTTATTCCTAACCGCTAGTTAAGATAGGTTGCTCAACCGCGCGTCGAACCCGCGCACCGGGCTCCTGACAGCAGTAGCTTTGCTAGTCAGCACACTGTTGTGCAATGTGGCGGTACTCTGGTTGTGGGTTGAGCAACCATGTTGTAAGGTCACTAACACGCCTTGTGCCGTAAGGTTTTATGAGTTTTATAGATATTTTAAATATGGGTATTCAGCTATATCTTTCTTTCTTTTCTTTTAATCGTTAATAAGGCAAAGGGAATATATTTCCCACCAACTTTTCTTAACTAATTAACTTTCAGAGAATGTCGCGAAAGCCTGTTATCTTTATTTTAAAATTTAGCAATATTACAATTTTGTAATATTTTCCTTAATAGAATATAAAAATAAGAAATTAAACTTAATAAAACCTAGCAGTATTAAACTTAATTAAATTAAACTGTGTTGCTGGGGAGTTTGTTGCGCCGTTTCTTCTTCACAGCATAAACACTAGGAAGCGGTGAAGGGAGGGCTTTTTTGTGGGCTGTCTATTGTAAACCTGATTTTCAAAAAGAACTAAGTAATTCTAGTCTATTTTGAATAAATGAGTTTGAGTTTTTTTTTTTTTTTTTTATAAAATTCCAAATTCTTTGTTATTTACTTTTTTTAAAACCTTGTGCCCTATTATACGTTAAAAACGTTCTCCCTCACTAGTATTTCTTCTGTATCGTGGGTGCGTTTAGAGACACAAATATTAACATGCACAAACGCCCAGATCCGAAACAACTACCTGTAGGCCATAAAAATATTTGTTCCGTGCGGAAACAGATCCCGCTACCTGTAGCGCTGAAGCAAATCAGTTAGCTACTGCACCAAACGTGCCGCCGACGCCGACATGTCATACATATTTGGCAAAAGCTAGATTTCTATATTTTACCAACATCGGTATTGATAATAACGAAGCGTAGCGAAAAACAGTCTCCTATGCATTGATTAGTAGTAGTAGCGACCTAACTATGTTCAAATTGTGTTAATTTTCTTTAATTTGGCATTAGCAAATTATGGTTACTACAATTTGTAAGCAAAATGATTAGTTTTTCGATATAGGAACGGGTACGCGTACTGGGTACACACATTAATGTTACTCAAAATTAATAGTGGCGGTAAACTTGTCAGTTGTTTATCGAAACAAGCCAAGTCGGCTAACATTAAAAGGGCTCAGCTCTCGCATTATCACAATACTAATTTACAACATCAATTAATTTCAATTCCGACATCAGGCGTATAGGTAAAAGTAGCAATAAAGATGTATTGATGAGATAACTACCAAAAATTCTACTAAATCATAGACGGTTAGGGTTTTATTTTGTTTAAATTTTAGTTTTTGATGCCTGGTGGCATTGCCGTGGAAACATATGGACCAAGGGTACAATATTCACGAAAAAAGTGTCCTGAGTTTACATACACCATCAGAGCGTGCGCCAAGACATAAAGCAATAGAAAATTAGAAATACCGACAAACTAATTTAAATCCTACGTCGTCATCACAATGCCTAACTTAGCTTATATCCATGAGAAGATTCGACTGCACCCATTGACGGAAATTAGTCTTCATTTTTGCAAATTAGTCTACATTCGATTCGGACATTTTTGAGTGCTGACTCGAGGTGTATGCGTTCCTACGTCAATGCCTGGTGGCCTTTATTAGTTCCGTTGGCAATGCAAATGAGGAAGGCAGAACCCAAACATTGATGAACCTTGATAGATCAGCAGCGTGAGTGCATCGTTCCACTTCGGGCGCCGGGCGTGCCCCAACATCTCGACACCTCAAGGTGAGCGCCAGCGCAGCCGGTCAGTAGACCACGTGAGCGAAGTTCATTGACCTCCCCCTACTCCTAAGACCCCCCTCTAAGCTCCTTTCACTGCGCGCGCGCCGCTCCCTTGTATAATAACTAATAGTATTTCATAGTTTCAGTGTAATACCATTTAATAACACGTTATAGATAGGTTTGTTATGTTACACATATAATTCAATTAGTTATAACACGTCTTATGATCAACACTTCCTCACAGACCGGTACAATCAATGGAAACGTAAGCGTTCATTTGCAAATATTGCCATTAAAACTAGGTTGTTTTACGAAATTGACCCACATTAAATAAACACTAAGAGTGACCTCAGTAAGTCCATGAAAATTGTTCAAAATAAAATGTGTCCTGTCCAGCTTACAACCATTTGGTAGGTGGCAGTGATGGATGTCAGACTGTTGGTTTCACTTTTACATTTGCTCGAAAAAATATTTTTTTGTACTGAATGAATATTTTGTTATGCTCAGACATCAAAAACAAGAGGTCTACATTGTATGGTAACCTCAGAGAGTTTCAAAAGTAGGTCTAAAACATTTAATATAAATCATGATCATAAATAATGATTAGTGATGTTCCGACTAGTCGGCAAAGCCGACTATCCGGCCACTTTCGTAGTCGGCGACTATTTCACAAAGAGCGCCGACTATCCGGCTTCTTACTTTGTATGTATTTCTCAATAAAATGTATACAAGGTTAGTCAGAAAGGGGGTACTAATCCGAAAGGGTGTTAAAGTACACATAATAATGAATAACTTTTGTTCTACAACTTTTCCCAAAACTCTATAGTTTAAGAGAAACAGTTGTTCAAAAATCTCAAAAAAAAAAAACTCTAAAATCTATCTATCCCCAGTTATGATCAGCTGTGTTTACATTTTAGGTTATATTTGGGGTCATGAATTAGAAGAACCATTTTCTGAATTTATATCTAAAGCAGGGATGGAGAATTTTTGAAAAAACTAAAATAAAAATCATTTTATTTGGAAAAAAAAACGAATTTTGAAATTTTAACACTTGCTTTCAAACAGTCATCAGTGATACTATAAGTGGGCTTCGGATTAGTACCCCCTTTCCGACTAACCTTGTATAGGAGGAATTACATTAAAATAAAAAAAGAGAAGCAATGCGAAGTAAACAAAACATATTATTCCGACACGCTCACAGGCGACGGTTTTGATCGGCTTGGCCGACTAGTAGGCCGATTAGTCGGCCTATTTACAACCGACTAATCGGCTAGTCGGCCAAAGTTATAGTCGGCACGTCTCTAATAATTATTGATCAACCCACATCCAACTGTTTTCATAAAAGTGTCATACGTAAATAAATAAATGTATGTCCGAGTTGTGATCTGTTTGCGGATGTGTGGAAGAATATACTGTCAGAATGTCAGAAGTTTTATTTTATTAATTTGTTTAATTTCATTTTCTCTAATTTGTTCTTTAATTATTGTAATTGATCCTAGACCGTTTTAATTCAAGTCAAATAAATAAACTGATTTAATGAACGATTAGTGATCGCATTAGGTTGTTAGAAGCCACAGAAACCGTGGTTAAGAATGATTGATGATAATGAAGAGAAAACATTACCTCAGTGACAACTAATGATCATAAGTAGGTACTGAATGGGGTTGTTGCAAACAACTCGTCAAGTGTCAACAGGACGATAGTAAATTAGTGTCACATCTGTCGGAGACTAATGTCGACACAGATTTAGTGATGTAGACTCCAAGACTAATGATGTGTGTATTGTAATACATTATGTGAAAAGTGTCGCCTTTTATACAACTAATTTAGATCATCAGTCAAAATGTCGATGTTGACGTTATTGTTACAACATTAAACAATAAAATATTGAGTTATAAATGAATGTAAAGAATTATACTAAATACAGGGATGGTTGTACACATACACGACTGTCTCACTGGTCGCAAGCGCGACTGTTGAGCGTGAGGTCTTGGGTTCAATCCCCAGGTTGGGTAAAGTGTTATTGGGTTTTTCTGTAGGGAATTTCTCCGTAGCAGTCTGGAGTATGGATTTGTGCCCGGGCAACAGGCTCGCCCCTTATTCCATACTTAAACATAACGGTGAAATGAGGGTGTACTATACAGGGTGTTAACGAATTCGTGTAATTCCTTAAAACCACATGATCTACTACTGGTGTAGACAGGCCCCGCACGGGATTTAGCTAGATTAAAAATAAAAATCTTTTTTTTTTCATGCGGCTTTGTTACCTATCGTATCTAAACCACCTAATAAGGATTCAGTAAAAAAATAAGAATTTTTTATTTTGCAGTAAAATTATGTTATTTGTGTGAACATTTCGATGCCACGCATAAATTAATGAAAGTACGGCGAAACGGCTGGCAGGAACGACTAACGCGATATCGCTATTTGCAGTCAGATAACTCAAGGCTCTAAAAAGACTTAGAAATTGAAAAGCAAAAATTTATTTTTTATTTTGTTTTTGGTTGATTTTCGAAAATTCTCATTTAAGGTTAATCTGTGTCACCAGTAGATCACGTGGTTTGAAGGAATTACACGATTTCGTTAACACCCTGTATACCTCTGCCCAATCCTTTGGGGAATACAAGCGTTAGGTTATGTTATACATACATATTCTTACGCCTGTATTCCTCCCGGAAGGGGTAAGCAGAGGTATCAAATCAAATCAAATCATTTATTTGCAATAAATAGGGTACATAGAATGGTGTTATATAAAATACAAAATTAGATCAAGCCCATTTAGCCATTATAAATAGCATGCAAATTTTACTTAAAAACTATTAGAAGCAGATTACTGAATATTCAAATTAATCATTATGCTTAAACAGATCACAAGATACATTCAGGCAACGAGGTTATGCTTGCAATACAAAACATATGTAATACCACCTACTCAGAATAATTTAAAAACTCTTTGATGGAGTAAAATCTGTGATTTAATAACCAATTGCTTAAAGCTGCTATGAACCTATTTAACGGTAGTTCTTTAAAACGTGTTGGAATTTTATTGTAGATGCATATGCACATTACATAGCAGTTTTTTTGCAAACGACTAGTTTTGGGTATCAAACTCAGTACTAATCTGTTTGGGTTTCTAATATTTGTTCTCTGAGTAACATCTTTTGCGTGTTTGAATAAGCTAGAGCGCTGTTTAACGAATTAACCTACCTCTAGAATGTATAGACAAGGCAGGGGGAGTATTTTTAAAATTTTAAAATATGGGTAACAGGACACATCCGGAGCAATATCGCATATGGACCTAATGCACCGTTTTTGAGCAATGAAAGCTTTATTTACATTAGTTCCATTACCCCAGATTAGTAACCCATAGCGAAGTACTGATTCCACATATGCAAAGTAGGCCGTACGTGCAGTATTTCTATTAGCCACTTTTACAAGTTTATAAAGAGCAAATGAAAATCCGTTAATTTTATTACTTACTTTCTCTATTTGTTCATTCCAATTTAATTTACTATTTATATTTTTTTATTCTTCTATTACAGGTGGTCGTAATAGCTGGGGAGCTTATTGCCATTTTTATATTAATTCAGGTATACACCTGGCACCATAATTGTCGTACGACTCCCTTGCCCGGCGACACGCAAGAAAATTATATTTTTAATCTGTCTTTCCACGGACGAAGTATGATAGTTTCTGAATATAGTGATGTTCAGTAGATTATTAATCAATTTGATTTAAAGTGGTCAAATGGAAATTGTTTAAATTCAAATTTCAGCTACTTTTGGTTAATTATTATCATTAAGAAGCTGTCACATCGTATTTGGGAATAGTTTAGGATTTTAATCATAATTTTCGTTGTTCCTATGAATTGATGCAATCATAATAACTGCCATATAGAACAAACAAAATGTGGAAATAAAATAGCTTTTTATCTTTATCTTTTTTTTTTTTTTTAAAAACGTTGTTCCACATTAAGATTTCTCTTGTATCGTGGGTGCGTTTACAAACACAAATCTCACAAACAAACGCCCAGACCCGAAACAACCATCTGTAGGCCATAAAAATTTTTGTTCCGTGTGGGAATCGAACCCACGACCCGTGGCGCAGAAGCCAATCGCTTAGCCACTGCACCAAACGTGTCGTCAAAACGCGGAAGCAATTGTTTCAAAAATACAGTTATTTCAGTAGGTAGTGAATTTCAACACCAGATGTATAATAATGCGTATTATTGTATAATAAAAGTTTTAAAAAGTGCGTATAGTTAATTGTATTTAAAATGTTACGTTATAATTAAGAGTGTAAGCTATTGTGAAAGGATATGAGCGCATAAATTAGAATTTGAATAATAAAGATATACGTAATTGAAAGTGAGAGTAAGTAGGTTACACATACTCGTTATGATAAAAGATTGCTTATTATTTATAAACGTTTTTTTTTGGCAAAAACTAAATCTGTTCATTAGTAGTATTGGCGTGAAGCTCAAACATACAAACAGATAAATAGACAAACAGAGATATTCTAAAAACTTCTGCATCAGTATCGTTTCTAGTACACGTAGCAACTATTTTTACAGATTTTGCTTCGCTACGATTTTATTATATGCGTAGATAGATTAAGATAAACATTAATATATTTTTTTGTGAAAATAAAAAACCTTTCTCGTGTCGATACGAGGTATAATGTGTATCTCTTCTCCGCACAAGATAATGCAGCAAGAAAATTATCTCGCGCTGCGCATGATATCCCGTCAGAGCTGAATTATATCAGACTTTATGCTCTGTGACAGACATTTCCTGATTCCGGTTTTAATTAGTCCAATACAATTCAGTTTCGGATGTGTTCCGATCAGTAGGCCACGGCAGTACACTTCTCGCGCGACCGCCTGCCTCTCGTGAGGTAGTTACCTGCATGACGTCATAAAGCTGGTGCGGTCGCTGCTCCGCTGTCAGCTCGAAGGTGCCGACGCAGTACACCCCCCGCGCCGCCAGGCAGCCGGGCCACTCGTCCAGCGCAAACAGCTGGGGCATCTCGTAGTACTGCTCATCTGAAATAATGCTCTGTTGTGAATTAATTCTTCCTCTAAGGGGTCTTAACTGTGTGGAATTCTTGGTGATAGGAATCGAAACCGAAATCGATTGTAGCGACAACCCATGATTACAAAAATTGGAAAAGACAAGTACTGAGACACAACGCTGATTGAAAATATTGAAATACGTTCCTCGCGGGTGCTATGTAGACGAAAAGTTTCAGGATTGAAAGACCTTATCAACTTTCGACAAAGTACTTGTAATATAAACGATGCGATAGACAAATAAAACACAAACAAGTGCAACAAAAATCTAAAATCATTACGTAATATCGAGAAGTAATTCCTAACGAAATTCTCACCATGATACTAGGATAGCATAAAGGGCTAGACAATTAAAATGTCGATACAGAGTTGTCCTATATACAACACTATTCATTCTCTATGAGGGTGAACCAATCAATATTCTCAAAGAAGTACTAAGATAACATAAAGAGCTAGACGATTAAAATGCATCAGCCGAGTAGTCACTGATAGACCAATCTTACAATGTTCTTTCTCTATGAAGGTGTACTATAATATTGTCAACGAAGTACTAGGATAACATAGAGAGCTAGACGATTAAACTGCAACAGTCGAGTTCAGTGACTGGCATTGGCATTGTATCCTGTGATGATCCGATCAAACTATTGTTATGGTAATCAACCTTTGTATGCAACCGCTGCAATTTTTAGCTTTTGAATTATTTTGATGAGTAACCTATGCCGGAAATAAAAATGAATACATTTGTTATGAAAGCCGTGCCAAGAAAATTAGCAGCAGCATCGTCCAGTGTATTAGTTAATAATATAACATACCGCCGGGGCCGTACTAAAACATACACACTATAGGCTGCAGCCTTAGGAGACCGCAACACAAAAGACATGTTTAAAGTTAAAAAGGTAGCTGGGTTGGACTGGATGCGGAAAGCGGAGGACCCAGTAATGTGGCGCAACTTGAGAGGGCAAGGCAAAAGGAGAGGTCCACCATGTGCATGCAGCTGCGAATCCCGCGACCCCGGCCATACGTCAGGAGAAGGAACACCGTGGATTTTTAGGCGGTAAGAATCCGCCTTCACCCTTCGTCTTCCCCGGGCGGAGGGTATCAATGAGGATTTTCAGAAGAAAATAAAAAAGGATATTACAGAACCTAACTTATGCGGCCCAGCATACCCGCCGCATTCATATATTCGTATGCTAGACGGTGTCTTTAAATGATATTTATTTCTGTAATTATATCTGTTACAGACACTTTTACAAGTCAATGTAATGTTTTTTTAAGACTAGATGGAGCCGGCATTTCCTATCTGACTCGCTCTGAGAAGAAAAGCCGAAACAAACTCAGAGGTCAACGTCTCTTTTAAAGTCCAGACATTGTAGTATCAAAAACTATGCGAGTGTAACAATGTAGGGCTACGTTTGGAATGGCCTTTTGTTGCAGCATAAGCTGCTGCTTGTACTACTGCTGCTGTAAGAAGCCAATAGGTTGATGATGATATCGAAATTGTGATTTGGTTGATGATGATATCAAGTGTGGTGCAGGTTCAATAGAGATATACCTTTGAATAAGCGCACACAACTTTCGCAGTTGATCGAAGTTAGGTCCCATGTAATGTACCCAATATCAGGCGATCCTATCGTCATTTTAGCCACACCCTATTGTCGGGCACAATTCAAACCCCATCGGTGCATCGGATCGGATCCACCGTAACGCTTGCACTGGCCCAGTGAGGCAACCACACAAAATATTCATATTTTCTTCACTATTCAGCGTTGTTTTAGTAACAGAGTGTAGTAAGCACGTGTCGTTGCCGGCTATCGGGGACGCCTTACACAATGAAGTGTATGCAATACCCTAACATATTACACGCCGGTCACACTGACCAGCACTTCGGCAACTGTTAGGAAATGTAGCCCCAAATACCCTGTGGGGGCTATTAAACAAGAATAATAAGTACAGCCCAGGCTTAAAATCCGGCCCTTAGGGTAACGTGAAATGCTATAAATACATGCATAATAGGGGCCAGGGGGGGGGGGGGTGGTGTTACCTCCGATAGCTTTGAGTTCTGAGTCGATCGAATTTGACGGATAACGACACGTCTGGTGCAGTGGCTAAGCGATTGGCTTCTGCGCTACGGGTCGTGGGTTCGATTCCCACACGGAACAAAAATTTGTATAGCCTACAGATGGTTGTTTCGGGTCTGGGTGTTTGTGTATGTCAGATTTGTGTCTGTAAACGCACCTACGATACAAGAGAAATCTTAGTGAGGGGCAACGGACAAATTAAAAAAAAAACTTTCGAATTACTGTCAATTCTTAATCTTGAAATCGCCGAAACGGCACGACAGTAGGCAGGCTCAAATTAAAAGTAACGACTATTTGTTATTATCAACAGACAAAACAACAACAGGCTGCACGACTGTGCTGATGTTCATCTCAGCACGGTCGTGCAGTTTTGTCGATTTCAATAGTAAGAATAGACACTAATTCGAATCAAACTCGATTGATTTACAACTCGAAGCTGTCAGCCACCATGTAGAGGCCAGCAGCTCAGTAGTGATCAAAATGCAACGGATAGATTATCTAACTGAGAAGCTCAGGTTTGAATAATGCAGGCATTTACGTAAACAGTACATAAGTGCAGTATTATGCTCGAATATGCGAGTATATGTTGAACTCGAACTTGACATGTGCATGACTTTGCATAACGCATCCTGTAGACACCCGGCGGAAATTAACAGGTCAATGTGAACAGCCTTTGTAATAAATTGAATTACGAGGCGGTATTATTAAATGGAACTTTTGCATACAATAATAACGTAATTTAAATAATTTAATTAGTTTTGTTACTCCGATTTTTATTGAATTGTTAAAAAGCCTGTCAGGATATTGGTCCGTTAACGATAATGCCTGATCCGTCTCGTCATACTTCACTGCAGTGAGAGCCCATGACCACCATATACAATTTGTTACAAAAATACCCATAAAGCCGAAACGGGATTAAATGATCCCTTATAAATAGTCTATTCGCAATATTTTATAATAAAAGTAAAACCCATAAAAAAAATTGGGCAAATCTTCTATATAAATAAAGAGAAAAGTCCTGACTGACTGACTGATTCATCAACGCCCAGCCCAAACCCTTGGACCTAGAAACCAGAAATTTTGCACAGAGGTTCCCTTTATAATGTAGACAAGGAATAAGGAAGCATTTTTCGAAATTCAACCCCTAAGGGAGTTAAATAGGGGATGAAAGTTTGTGTGGAAAATCGTCGCTTAACGGGTTCAAAATTTCACGTAAGCGAAGCTGCGGGCAAAGGCTAGTCATAAAATAAAATCATCACTGAAACGCAACCCTGAAAACATAATAGTAAAGAGTAGACTACCCAGAAATTTATTTACATTCTTACCTAATTTCCTCTGAGAGGTAAATGACAACAACCATAAAATACTACTCGATTAACATTTTCTTTTTTAAGGGGAATTATGTAACACGTTGTATATTTAAGGTGCCTCGTTGGTCTAGTGATCGCAAGCGCGACTGCTGAGCGTCCTGGATTCGATCCCCAAGTCTTTTTTTATTTTTTTTTGTTTATCGGTAGGCTCACGTTTGTCCTCGCCTGATGGTAAGCGATGATGTGGTCGACGGTGAAGCACGCTTGCCTAGAAGTAACCTATTCACTCTTGACTTAAAGACCCCAAGGTTGTAACTCTCAGCAAACACAGACTCCGGCAGAGAATTCCACTCCTTAGCTATCCGAACAATGAAAGTGTTCGCAAAACGCTTTGTACGTATGAGTGGGATGTCCACCATGTACCGATGGCGCATTGCCGTACGTCTGGTAGTCCGATGATGGAAAGGGCCAGGCGGAATCAAATTGTGCAGTTCCATCGCACACTCCCCGAAGTGTAACCGATTAAAAACCGACAGGCTGGCAACTCGGCGTCGATGTTCAAGGCTCAAGGAGCTTTGAGTTGACCAAAGTCGTGCAAAGTGTTTGGTTTTTCCGTGTAGAATTTTTCAGTAGCAGCCCGGAGTCTGCCTTTATGTCCGGTTGATGGCAACAGGCTCGCCCTCTATTACATGAGTTTTTAACATAACGGTGAAATGAGGTTGCTACTATACACCTCTGCCCACCCTTCGGGAAATGCAGGCGTGATGTTATGTGATTTATTTTACTTTATTTGGGAAATATACCCATACAATAGCAAACGTAAGTCTCCTCGGGTGACATACTAGTTAGGTACCCACATTATAATAACAACGGACATGACCTTTGCCCGGCCTGGCAATCGAACCCGGTACGTCACACTCAGCAACCGCGTTTACAATCACAACTTCACTGAGGCAGTTGACTCCACTTGCAATAACATAAATTAAATACATTAGATAAAACTACAAGTTTAGTTTTAATATACACTAAACCTGAAACTAGTTTGTTCAGAATCACTAGGAGAATCAATTGACATAGTTTTTACACCACATTATATTTTTACTTCTTTTTTACAAAAATTTAAATTCTCTTTCAATAGGTTTCTATGCATAACAGTGGACAGGAATAGACACCTTGAGGCTTGCGACGGTTCGCTCGGTCAGTTTTTGTGTATTAGACAACCCCAACACATCTCAGGCATTTCACACTTTACTAGGGAACTTAACGCGACATAAACTAAGGTGTAACGTGGAGATTTATTAAAAAAAAATACATTCAGGCACTTCTGATGAAAATCTTGTTGGAGTGTCTCGTTTTTTGTATATACTAAAAATAACGTTGTATATTACTTGTGATAATAAGACCGACTTCGCCATTACATAAGTCAGTAACCATGTTATGTTGCAAAAATTATTATACAGCAAATTCTACCTTTCATTCATGAATATTTAAGAGTAACAATTACCCAGATGCTCGTTATATAGCACTGGTAATAAACACTACAATATCCAACAGAATCATTTCAATTTTAAAAGGCAGTCGCCGGTTTCTTCCGGCAATGGAAGGTCCACTAAACACCCCTCTCCATGGACCAAATATTTCATACCATATTTAACCGTAGTCTTGCACCATTCCGGGATGGTCCATGACAGTACTCCAAAATAGTACAGGCGTGGACTGTCCCGTTGGGGCCTTAACTCATTTTAAAGTTCTCAAAGGGACTGCTGTGAGTTGGACCTGTGCCTCATCATCATCATTCAGCCGAGAGACGTCCACTGCTGGACATAGGCCTCCCCCAAACAATGTTGGGAGGGCTTGCCATAATCGCCACGCTTGGCAGGCGGCTTGATCGCAGTATGGTTATTAAAGTACTCAGAAAACGCTGCTGCACATCCTCTAGTGAATCCCTTAGTCGCCTTTTACGACACTCACGAGAAGAGGTGGGGTAGTGCTATTCTTTACGTTCGGCACTACACGGACCTGTGCCTAAAGTCCAATAATATAATTAAAGTTATCAAGCAGTTTACTGTGTGTGTTCCGTCGTGTGTATGTGAGAGCCAGAGATAATCCTAATCCTAGTTCTTAATCCTAATATCCTAATCCTATCCTATCCTAATTCCTTCCTAATCTATACTAATATTATAAAGAGGTAGAATTTGTTTGTTTGTTTGTTTGTATGTAGGAGGTAATCTCCGAAATTACTCATCCGATTTCAAAAATTTTTTCACCAATAGGAAGCTACGTTATCCCTGAGTGCTATAGGCTATATTTTGGGATCAAAAAATTCGGGATCCGTAAATTAACGGGAGCGAAGCCGCGAGCAAAAGCTAGTCCTAACTAATATTATAAATGCGAAAGTAAGTTTGTTTGTTTGTTAACTTTTCACGCCTAAACCACTGAACCGATCATCCTGAAATTTTGCATATACGAGGGGCGTTCAATGTATTCTCGGTATCGACATGAAAAAAAACATTAATTCGATTAAAATTATTTTTATTTTTCAATGCAGACCTTCATTACCTCAATGCATTTATTACATCTCGAAATTAACTTTTCAATACCCTGTAAAAAATAATTTTCCTCCTTCTCTGAAAAATGCGCATTTATTGCCGCCTTGAGCTCTTCATCGTTCGAAAAACGTATCCCACGAAGGTCTTTTTTTAAATTAGGGAACAAATAATAATAGCACGGGGTTAGGTCCGGGCTGTAGGGTGGGTGATTGACTTCTTCGAAACCACAATCTCGCACAGCAGCCTTTCAAACACGCGCCGTGTGGACCGGGGCGTTGTCGTGAAGAAGCAACACACCGGCGGTCAGCTTACCCCTTCTTTTTTCTATAATTGCTTCCCGTAAATTACGTAAAGTGGATGCGTAGGGTACTACGTTTATGGTTTCACCTTTTTTTGTGTACTCAATCAGCAAAATTCCCTTTGAGTCCCAAAACACTATGGCTATGACTTTTCCGGCCGACGGAACGACTTTGAATTTCTTCGGGGGCCAGTACCCTTCTTGTGCCACTGCATGGATTCCTGATTACTTTCAAGGTCATAATGATGAACCCACGTTTCATCTCCAGTAACAATTCGATCAAAAACGTTTGATGGAACTTCACCACAGAGCTCTAAAAACTCTCTACAGCACTCAATTCGCACTTGTTTTTGAGGCGTCGTGAGCATTCGCGGCACCCATCTTGCACTGACTTTTGAAAGGTTAAGAAAGTCATGAAGAATAGTGTTTATGGTACCAACAGAGAGGTGGGTCACCTCTGCTATCATTTTCATCTTCATTCGAGCATCTTCCAGTATAAGCTTCTCAACTTTTTTCACGTTTTCTTCCGAAGAGGCAGTAATCGGGCCGCCCGAGCCATTGTCGTCTTCAATACTCTCTCTGCCCCTTTTAAATTCACTTGACCACTTTTCAACCATAGATAATGAAGGTGCAGAGTCTTGGTAACCAGCCACTATCTCTTCGTGAATAGTTTTTTGACTTTTTCCTTGTTTGGTAAGGAGTTTAATCACAGCGCGGTGCTCGATTTTCTTCAACATTGTCACATTACTCATTCCAACAGTTGTCGTTGACTAATGTAAAAGACACAACAATATAATCGTTCAGGGGTGATTCTATCATTACAGTTTTAGCTAATATCGGTATGTCAGGATTGCGAGCAAGGTAAACACAGTAAATAAAACCAACATAGACTCTCCACCACTGAGAGTACTTGTATTTGGGTTAATATTAGTAACATTAACTAGATCACAGTATATTACTTTACACAATTATTACAAGATCATAAAATAAGGACAAGCTAATCAGATATAAAAGGTCAGACTTCTTCAGCTGTTCAACACGGAATGCCCTCGCTTCGTCGAATGACCACCGCCTTTATAACCTCGGGTGGGCCGATCCATATCAACGGCTACCCTCTCTTGTCAACATTGCCCAGTGCTACCCGCTATCGATAACACGGCCCTCCTGCAAAACACACGTCCTCGTGTGTTGGTGGTTGGTGGTTGACGCACCATCAACCCCCATCGTCAAGATTGTACATCAAGGCCTAACTTCAGTGACACCTTCGGACCTTAAACAGAAACAAATAATACAGTACACATCTCGGCCACACCTGATCACTCATCTTTGACCTCGTCATGTTACTCATGTCTTTGACCAAAGTAACATGAAGAGCATCCAAAGAATGTTTGTATCGATTAGAGCTTGTTATCCCATCGACGGCCAACAAGCTCATCACCCATGACTTAAACTAGTTGATATTCATTCAGTATCAACCTAGTTCTATATTCGTTCATAACTTCTCGTATCAAACTTACTTACTTACAAACATCCACACATTAGATTTCAACATTTTCACAATAAAATACTATCTCAGATGCCTAATAGGTAGATAGTTCTACTTTGGTTAAACATCAAATCATAGTTATTCAATAAATCATAATAGGTACCTACATAAACACACAATCTCATCATACTTACACAAATTCATAAAATCATTTAAATACATTTACAATGTTCTTCAGGGCTAAATATCTCAAAGTTTTTCACAAATTCATAATACATAAACACTTAAAATATTTCTTGGTTAAATATCTTAACGATTCACAAAGCCATAATACATAAACACTTAAAATATTTCATTCGTAAAAATCTCATAATTATTCACAAAATCATAACATAATATCTCAATAATTTACAAACTCATAGTACATTTAACACTTAAAATATTCCATGATTATAAATCTCAATTATTCACAATTCATTTTACCAGCATATAAACACTTCAAACTCATAGTACGTTAAACACTCAAAATATTTCAAGATTAAATATCTCATTATTCACAAACTCATAGTACATATCAACCTTTAAAATAATTCACGATTCAATATCTCATTATTATTCACAACATCCTACATTCTTAAATATCTCAATTCTTCACAAAATCATAAAACAAACATCCTAAATGTTTCATGGTTAAATATCTTTAAATCTTTAATCATTATTCACAGTATCATAGTACATAATTATAAACACTTAAAATATTATCTCAATTATTCCCAAAATCATAATACTTAAATTAATAACCTTTAAAACTTTTCATGATCAAAATAATATCTCAATTATTCACAAACTCATATTACAAAACTGACATGATGTTTTAAACATAACATTTCTATATTGCGCTAATAATCCAACCTTTTTACAACAATACAATACATATTATACACTTCTTTAACGAAAATAAGTCAAATTATTTTTTATTTAAAATAAATTTGACAAATTAATCTTTAACGGAAGTCATCATAGTAATTATCATCAATAATAAATACAATTTCCTGTTTTCGTCTACAAAAAATACATTTTAAACCATAAGTAATAATAACAAACTACTTTTTAATTTCAATAAACTATTTTGTACCATTCTACAACAAGAATTATAACAAAACCAATCAAAACAAATATCAATACTTTCAAAACTTTTTCAAAACATTAATTCAAAACAGAATCTCATTTTCACTGCATTTTCATTTATCAATTAATAGCATCACCCGCCTTGGATTTAGCCAACTCATTTGGCATCACCCGCCTGGGATCCTGCTTTATCAACATGGCATCACCCGCCTTGGATCTAGCCATATCATGGCATATCCCGCCTTGGTTCCAGCCCTATAACAATTGCTTCGCCACGTTAGAGTTTCAGTTTTCCCCAGGCGAAGCCTTCGGCCAACCCCGGCTGGCCAAACCGGGCGGTGCCAAAGATCAACCCTGGTTGCATCTCACCACAAACTCTAATACGACTTGCAATGTATTTTCCTACACGAATAAATACAGATGCCGTATTTATTTTCCACGAATAAATACAGATACCATCATATTTATTTTATACGAATAAACACAGATATCATCTCATTTATTTTACACGAATAAATACAGATAACATCTCTTTTATTTTACATGAATAAGCAAAGATATCATTTAATATTTATTTTACACGAATAAATAACCTCTCATATTATATTTCCTTCCTCAAAATTCCTTCACACATAATAAAATGGTTGTGACTCACCGGATTTATCACATTTTCTCATTCTCACATTTCTCACCATTGTAATATCAGTCGAAATCAAGTTTTTGTCAGTCCGTCTACAAGGGATTTTAAAAATCATAAAATATTTACATAAGTGGGTATACAATCATAATATGGACTGGTTTTTTTTCTGTTCCACTTCTGATGTAAAAGACACAACAATATAATCGTTCAGGGGTGATTCTATCATTACAGTTTTAGCTAATATCGGTATGTCAGGATTGCGAGCAAGGTAAACACAGTAAATAAAACCAACATAGACTCTCCACCACTGAGAGTACTTGTATTTGGGTTAATATTAGTAACATTAACTAGATCACAGTATATTACTTTACACAATTATTACAAGATCATAAAATAAGGACAAGCTAATCAGATATAAAAGGTCAGACTTCTTCAGCTGTTCAACACGGAATGCCCTCGCTTCGTCGAATGACCACCGCCTTTATAACCTCGGGTGGGCCGATCCATATCAACGGCTACCCTCTCTTGTCAACATTGCCCAGTGCTACCCGCTATCGATAACACTAATAACTAGCAAACTAGTGATCACAACTATTTTAAATTTTATTTTTATACCCTCAGATAATGTCATTAATTAATTAATTAGTCAAATTACCCACATCATTAGTAAATCACCCCCATACCGAGAATACATTGAACGCCCCTCGTACGTTGTCAGGTGTACAGAAACGGACATGGGGCACCATTCATCCCGAAAAAAAGTACTGTTCCCGAGGAAAACAACAATAACGTTCATAGATGGCGCCACGTGTCTTTAGAATCATGATAGAATTATATGATTATAGAAACTTTAGTAGTGTGATACGAGTTTTTTTTGAGCTTAATTAATTAACGCGAGCAAAGCCGCGGGCATAAGCTAGTCTCTCTATATCTCCGTTAATTGGATTCGCGTGCTCCATCTTAGACCCTGTTTGCGCTTACCATCAGGTGCGCCTAGAGTTAATAGCGACGAAGACAAACAATAAAAAAGAGCTAAACCCGACACTATGAGACAAACTATTAGCAAAAAGACTTCAAAGGAATCGTAAGCTCGATGATGGAGAAAACAAAGTTTGTGTTTTAAGATTTCAGAAAAAGTAGCTGGTTTAGACGGGAATCGCAAACAATGTATACTAAAAAATATACCATCCTGTCTTATTGCAACAATTAACAATGAATCCTACAAAGGAATATTATGTAGCAAATCAAAGAAAACGTAATTTTTGTACAATTTTATGTACGTACTAGCTTTTGCCCGCAGCTTCGCTTGCGTGAAATTTTGAACCCGTTAAGTGACGATTTTCCATACAAACTTTCATCCTCTATTTAACTCCCTTAGGGGTTGAATTTCGAAAAATCCTTCCTTATTCCTTGTCTACATTATAAAGGGAACCTCTGTGCAAAATTTCAGTTTTCTAGGTCCAATTGTTTGGGCTGAGTGTTGATGAGTCAGTCAATCAGTCAGGACCTTCCTTTTTATTTATATAGATTTACTAGTGATAACATTGACCACCAATAAACAGAAACTTCAAATGGAACTATAGAAAATGTCATTAGTTTTCACATTACAATAATTCAAAGTCAGTAAACATCGAGAAAGCTTCACTATTATAGATAAAATGCACAAACGACACTTTCCAGTAATGTTAGAAACTTCGTATAAATGTGTAAGTGATAGCTCACAGCTTTCCCCCCGAGCACCACAAGTACTCTGACATATCATCTTTACCTACTTTGTAAAGTCTGTCTTTTCACTTACTATGATATCTTCTGTTGAAGAGATTTTGATGTGTGGCTTGCAATGCTAGTCAGATCGTTTATTAAAGATTTCAAGACGAGAGTTCCCGACTGCAAAATGTAGGTATGCAAAGCGCAGTGAGAACGTCGATAATATTGTAATTTGGGTAATTTTAGAATTCATTCATTCATAATTTTATTTCACCACTTTGTCTGCGTGATTGATATGGATATCCAATTATCCATGCCAAAATTATATCTTTCTGGCACTAAGAGTCTCTGAGCTAAGCTGCGGACGGACGGACAGACGGACGGACATAGCGAAACTATAAGGGTTCCTTGTTGACTACGGAACCCTAAAAATCATGTAATGAAGGGCTGACACAATTAGATGAAAGATTGTAAAATAACGTATTTTTTCAGGACATAAATCTGTTTACTCGTATTTCTCTAGTCGAAACTAGTCAGGCAATCCCTTTCGGAAATGCCCGTGAGTAATCCGTAACTAATAATAAATACTAAGAAAAGTGTTAGACATTCTTAGTATAATTACGTAGTTGAAGTTAAAATTAAATCACACATTAGTCTTCAATCACACATTAGGCTAGATTGAAATATAAATAAAGCAGGTGCTTTATCAATGGCCTCAAGGGGTTGCGGTGCATGCAGCTGCGAATATCGCGACTCCGGCGAAGGTTCAGGAGAAGGAACACCGTGGCCGTAGCTGGTAAGAGTCCGGTATAACCCTTCGCCTTCCCCAGGCGAGGAGTTAGGGTACACATGAAGAATTTACCACGAAAAAAAAAAACCGTGCTTTATCAATAAACAAGGGACATTGAACAAACCGTTTTGTTTATTTGAGTTTCCGTCATTACTGCACTAACTGCAGTACAAATAAATCTCCACATATGACCCAAATGCCTCAGCAACAAAGAGCGGCCGCTCGTGCGGAGTTGCGAGTTCAATTCCACACCAAGACAATTATTTGTTTGTAATACAGTTCTTAGTTAGCATGTTTTATTAGTTATTTGCAAGCCTATTGAGAAATCACGGAATGCGTTGTTTACATTCTCGTGTATTTGGGAATTTGGGTTAACTTGAAATCATTATTTCAGAAAAAAATATGTTTATGGTTGTTGTTAAATATGGGATAGTTACGATCATTGTTTGGGATTGCTTGACTAGTTTCCGTCACAAACGGAGCCCTTAATCACGACGCCCGATATCGGGCATATCCGAAAAATGCTCGTAAGTAAAACCGTAAACAATTATAAATCAATTAACGTCATATTTATGATTAGTTCGAGTTCTACTCGCAACCTCAGCGTGTGTTCAGCTCATTATTAAGAGCTCCGTTTGGTTCCAAAACTAGTCGGGCAATCCCGAAAAATGCACGTGAGTAAACCGTAAATAATCATATAGTGGTGCCGATTCTCTTGTTCACCAACTAAACTAAAATTAGAGAATTGCTATCTTTTACTAACAGATAGCGCAAGCAAAGGACGGTGATAGACAACAACTAAGTTAGAGATGTCAATTAGTTTACCCCTTGAACTTCACGGTGTTTTTAGTCGATCCATTTTAAATGTCGTCTAAATTTGTATGGAACTTTTAGTTGAACTAAATTTGACAGCTCTTATTTACGTCTGTCTCATTCTTATTTTATTAGAGTGAAAAAGATGGCAATAGCCTAAATTAAGTTTAGTTTGTCCATAACAGAATCGGCACTAGTGTCACACGTGTCTCACGAAAGTTATAATAAAAAAGTTAACGTCAATTAAGGTATTCTGACTTGGAAACTAGAAATCTGGAATTCAAAGCTAAAGATGTTTGCATATAGGCTTTCTTGTATCATCATAGCTCAAAACAAGAGTGAATACACAACCTAGATAAACTGAGAACTTTCATATAACCAGAGCCAGATTTAGAGGAAGGTAACAGAAGTTTTAGTCCTGAGGCCTCCACAAGAGAGTGGCCTCCACAATATTACGTGCATCTGAACTGAGGGATCAAATCTTAAATCCTTGCAAAACAAAAAGACAGAATTTGTAAATAATTGTAAAATCCTGATGGGATACTCCAAAAATTTGTTAAACGCGATTTAAATAAGTTATGGTCGAAAAACATGATCCCTCAGTTCTGACGCGCGAAATAACTGTCACATCATGAATCTCAGAATATACCGAAAGTGCGAGTAATGTTTTATACCTAATAATTTGTTAAGAATTTGTCAAAGCTTTTAACAAATTCCCAGCTCACTAGAACGCTGCATCACAAAATTATTGCGGTTTAATATGATCCCTCAGATCGACACATGTCGTGACTGAGATCATTCAAACATGGCCTTAGAATGGATAAAATCTTGTTATACCGTTTGTAACATTTTTTTAGATAGATAGATAGTTTTTTTAGATAAGAAAAAAAAACTGACACCCTTCCTGACAAAAAGAAAAAAGTTCACATTTATGAGGTTTGTTTTTGACTACCTCTTTCCCAACTATGTTGGTGTTCTTCCAGTCTAACCAAATGCGACTGAATACCAGTATTTTACACGGAGCGACTACCATCAGACCTCCGCAACACAGTTACTGGGCTATGCCGATATCCTACAGTTAGATCAGTTGTCAGACTTCCGCGCTTCTAACTACCCGTAATGACTGTCATAGTTATTCGTATGACACCCAGGCCCGACGGTTTAACGTGCTCTTAGAGGCACGGATTTTTTTTAAAAACATTTCAACGAGCCTCTACTTCTTAGCTTCTCTAGGGCCTCTGTATAATAGCTAAGTATTGATAAACGTTCCATTTAGTACAAGTGCTCTACCGGCTACTTGCGACTAGTTTGTAGAAATCTCAGTCTGCGGTATTCAGGTATGTTCCCTTCGCTAGACGCTCCACGTCTACCTACACCGCAAACTGTTACACTTACTAAACTTAATTGCAATAGCTTATTGCTAGCTTATTACAGACAAGTCTAGAACGAAATGTGATTGACTTGATTTGACGTGATTTTAGTAAAAAATATTAAAATATTTTTATGATTTTATTAGCTAATTTCATTTGGAAAATGAAAGAACTTCCAAAACTAAAATGTAAGTATGTGTGAATTGACGTAATGATATTGTTATTAGCAGTGATCGGATAATCGGGCGCTTATATACGTAAACTTCTTCCCACGAAAGAATAATATTTATGGACATTCCTTTTTGAATAAATACCTAAGTAATCCCGGGCTCCCGGAATTGAACAATTTTGTAAAAACAACTACCTATAACAAACTTAATTAAATTATAGCAGTGGTTATTTTGATTTAGTATCTTTTTTTATTCAAAACAAATAGAATATCAATAAAAAAAACATTTTCACAACGAGTTCTAACTATATTTTGTATGCAGGTAACATTTCTAGCAATCTCAGGAATTTCAAACGATTCCGGGGTCCGGGATTCTGAAAGGCATGTCCGTATTATTCTTTCATGGGAATAAAAGTGAAGTTTAGGTATATTAGCGCCCGATAATCCGATCACTGGTTATTAGTCTTGTCAAAAGTCCAATTGTTGGAGACCTTTAAAGATCTGTAAAAAGTGCATCAATTTCAGTATCTACACTAAACAATAGAATCAGCCTTTAATTGCGGAAATCCATGACATACAAATATGGAATTACAATATTTAGTTTTAGTTCCGTCAAATTAGCTCGATAGCTTGGATGCAGTATGCAGCACCTTCCGCCTGCAATAGTACACTACCTACTTAATCAATCAACTTTTTCTCAATGAGTGCCTATTAACGAAAGCCATATACACGTATTTCAAATGGAGGAACCATTCCTTTTACTCCTAACCAGAACAGTACTACTTACTAACGTCGGATAGACATAAAACACGAAAGACGATTGTCCGATCATTAATTTTCAATACAACAGAACCAATTTCAAATGCAGATGACCGAAATACCAATTTTACTTGAACCGCTCCAAATTGAGTATAAACCAGCACACGGTCTGTTATGAGCTTACAAAGCCAACTTCATTACGACATCAAGCGTTCAAAAATCATCATCATTGACGTTCAAAAAGAATTGAGTAAGTAATTTTAGTCTATTTTGAATAAATCAGTTTTGAAGTTTGGAAGTCTAATTCTAAATTCCCGGATCAAGAAACCAAGTCCGCTTTACATGCAACTTTTGTCTGCAATTTAGCAGAAACCACAGAAGACGAGCTTTCAATTCCAAACCTTTAACCACAATTGTAATGGAACAGATCCAAAGTATCACAATCACATCACTGTTACCGTACCGCTTAACTCGAAGAGTACTTCAGGAGTCGCGTGTGTCACGCTAAAGAGCGCCAGCAGGGTCAGCGCGCGCGCCGGAGCCATGGTGCGCACTGCCAGCGTCGCCGACCGGCGCTGCGCGGCCGCACGCGTTGCATAACACCGGCCTTTCATTTCAAGCAGGGATGGTACGGGCCAGTTAGTGACGTGTTTACATTTATTTGGTGCATCAATGAGTTACTTAATATTGGTTAAGATGATTTTGGTAGACTGTGAGAGTTGTGTGTGTTTGCAATCATTAGAGTAAAGATAAAGAATCATTTATTTGGACACAGCACAAAGAGACACAACAGGTAAAAAAATGTGATGCAAATAAAAAAGTCTTGGGTATGTGTCTCACGGCTGGACCAAAAAGGTGTCCAGAACAGCTTAATGTCAAGCACTTAAAGTACTTGACGCTGGTTTTCGTCTGGAACCTTTGTGCTCCACGGATGTCAGTCAGCGGTCATGCCCGTTCACTTAAACTAACATGTGTGTGTATATGTGTAGTGTACGTAAAGAAGGAAAATAAATAGATACGCAATAAATTAGGAACAAACTAAAGGTGAATGGAATATAATTATAATATTTAAATAATACTAGTACTAGTAGTAAATAGTACAGTACTGTTATTTGTTGCTGGTAGTAGCGGATGGTACTTTGAAGAAGCATTCCATTTAGAGCACCAATTTGAAGAGCATTCATTCGCATCACACCAATAGTAAAAGGAATACTATTACCACAGTCTACCTATATCTTACTCCTTGCAGTCGGTCAACGTCAACGTAGAACATTGTCGCAGAGCAATCGTGCGGGGGGTAGCGGGGTGAAGGGGGCGGAGTTTATATGTCCCGAGTAGCCATACTGCATACTTGGAACATAACCTCCGCTCCTACATAATTTTGACATTTCATAGGACCTGTCAAATGTATGGGTGTTGACCCACTGTATGTAGTAAGTAGGTACACTGTGCTATTACTAAGGGAGAATACACAACTAAAAGTGGTCAAACAGTCGTTACGTGTGAATAGTGTCGCTTCAGCTTTGGTGACAAAATGTGGTTCGTGTGAATTAAACTATTAGTTTTCATACAAATTACGTGCCCACGTGTTGTTGTTGTTGTGGTGAAGTTGTGGATGTGGTGTAGTTATGGTTATGGTGTAGTTGTGGTTGTGGTGTAGTTGTGGTTGTGGTGTAGTTGTGGTTGTGGTGTAGTTGTGATGTAGTTGTGGTTGTGGTGTAGTTGTGGTAAATGTGAAATAAGCCTTAGTGTGATTAGAATTGGTCCCCTTCTAATTGTTGCGCTAAATGAATTACCTCACTTTGGATGATACAATGTTGCGAGCTTGTGATTTCCGATGGATCACCTCTTGCCTCAGAGATGTAGGTACCGTCGTAAATTGGTTGTTATTAATGGTATATTGTACAAGGGGCAAGTTTGTTAGGCAAGGGGTCACCTGCTAAACCTACTTACATATCGGGCACCATACCAAACTCAATAAATTAGCTAAACTCGGCTCAAAAAATAAATGTGAAAAACTGTAGTAAGTAGGTATTGTGTTGATAACATAGGATTTGAATTAAGTACTTTGTTGGTTTCTAAGTTTAGTATAAGTGTGCCTTTGGACTCGGGACACTTTTTTCGTGAATTTTGTACTAGACCCTAATTGGTCCACATGTTTCTACGTCAATGATTTCATAATACTGTTCTTTTGTTTTACATGTTTCAAGGATGTGTATGACATCTGTAAAGAATATTAATGATTTTAAGAAAATCAATGCTTGTAGCGAATATTGTATAGCACAATGATATCGCTCAGCATACATTTTATATGGACACGTTCACTCAACGCTCTGCTATAAAGTATTGGCTTGCTGTACGCAATAAACTTGAGCTATTCTCAGAGCTATATCGAACGATTCTCCGGTCCCCGCCCCGCCTTACTTCTTGCCAGTCGGTCGCCCGACGGATCGCCGTCAAATAACTTGCCATACTTAATAGACCGGCTTGCGATATAGCGTATAGTGTGATCGTCATGCTATAAGTATAGTCATAGCTTATGATGCAATATGCTTTACTATTATAGCGAAATAGCGTAGTCTGAACTGCGCTTTAGATGGTTGACATTATTCTTTATAGTTTCTTTTAGAAGTCCCGAGATGTTTGCTTGACAGTTGTATGATATTAATGGCTGCACTGTCAGGCAGTAAGGTCAGATTGGATGTACTCGCGATTGTGAGCTCATGATTGATGATGGATGAGGATTTTGTAACGCACTGGTATGTCATATGAAAAGATGTTGACATAAATTCGCTCGCCGAGGACGCTGGACTATGACATGACGGAAGAATTCTTAAAAATATTTAATTAAATTTTTTAAAGTTACACAATACACTCCCACTCATTGTCTGGTCACAAATACATACTCACTAACACACACACACACCCACACAAATACACACACCCACACATATTATTCATTCATTCATATACTTAAGAGAAATGAAACACTAATGATGAACTTTATTTTTTTTCTATTTTACTTTAGATTAAGAATTTTATTAGAAATGTTCTTATTTAGATTATTTCCGAAAAGTCTTCTTTAACACGATAATATTTGTAAACGGAACGAAAGAGCCTAGATCTCACGACACAGGGAATTCTAGTGTGAGGTCTAGGACTTCAACTAAATTATATGTAATCTTTTGAAAACAATAAAATTCTTATTCTAAAATTACACTCGGGAGCAATCCGGGTCACCAACATAAACTTGAATATCTCGGAAACTAAGAATGATAGCTTATTCAAATAAAAAGTATATTATAAACTATTTAAGAAGTTTTATAATCTAGCTTTCTTAGTTTTTGAGATATTCAGGTTTATGTTGGTGACATGGATTCATTGCTCTCAAGTATAGTTTGATTTTGTTTTCATGTCTAGTTCCGTTCGTAAGCTGAGATAAGAGTAAAAATTTATTTACTTCTTTGAACTCATAATAATATATAAACTACTGCTTTGCCTACATAATAAGACATCAAGGAAACCAATGTTTTCTTATTGGGACCTCCGGTTGAGAAAAATAAGGATGAGGTCTCTAGTAAGCCGGATTATTATCTCTTCGACGTAATGAAGTCGCTACTAATTGAAACTCTAAAAAAAAAACATTTATTATTACGTGAATATTATTAAAACTACACTCACCGGCATAATTAGCGGAACGCAACAAAAAACCGTGTTTTTTTCATAATTTTGTATTGTACATTAATTTTTTTGTTTAAATATTTTATAATTAGAGTTGAATGCATTAAAAGGACAAATAATCAATAATTATTTAATTGAATTTGGCAAATTAAATCTTTAATTTGCTAAACTATCCATTTTGTAACTTTCGGCGCATATTTTTTGGAATAATTAATTTGCTATTTATTTTACTTTTTTGTTTGTTTTATCACCGTTTCTATACTGCTAGGATCCTTATCAGTATTATGTCATGTTTTTCCATCCAATTTTTTAATCCGTTATCTTTTCTTAAGGCAAATTGTCCCCAAACTCCCATGAAACACTTTTTAATCCTCTAATGTTTCTGGGTGGCTGGATTTTTTTCTCTAACCCTATTTCTCGTCAAGGCCAAGTCATATTCTATTGGACCCATGTCCGGGGTCCACGTTGACCCACCCTGGTGGGTTATTACAACATCTTATATGAAATTGCGGACCACGAATACACTGTCCGGCCACACATAATCGTGCATATTTATTTTTTCTTGTCTGGTAATTCGTCAAGTGGTATCGCATGAGGTTCTGGAATGTCTATCCTGCAAAAATAAGCAGCCAGTAAGCCTCCTTCAATAATGCCTAACTCCGTGTGCGATTCAAAACAAAAGACATCCCAAACCATTACTGGAGAATTCCAGTATAAGGCATATTCCTGTAAAATTTGCCTGTTCAAAGCGATTTTCTTGACGTATTCATATTCTATGCCTCCTATCCAAAAAATGAGTATCAAAAACAGCTTGCCGCTGAGAAAAAATCTCTTTCTAACTCCTTAGTCCGATCTCGGTGTTATTGAGCAAAACTTAATTTCACTACGCGATGATCTATAGCACGTTTTGGCCATTCAGCAGTCGCGTTAGACATCAGATTACCTTTAATGAGACGTCGTCTTTCTTTCCACATACTCACAAGCAAAATACGGACCCCCTTCAGGATGCTACAGGTCCGAATAGCAGCATTACGCCAATTTTTCAGAACCTGAACCGGTTTGAACTGTCATAAACCAATCATCAGAAGCGCTTTTTCCTTGATTTCTGTATTATTCTCATCTTCTAACGAAACATCCTGTCTGCTTTTACCGATTGACTTTGCGAGGAATGACTAATATCGATACACCCAGTGCTTAACTTACTGCACGAAAGGTTTGACTTTCATCGATCACTGTAACATCCCTCGCAGCTTTTGTCACAGGTAAATTACTTATTTCAGCCTCTACGCAATGCTTACTCTCCAAATGCAATGAATACACTAAGGCCAAACCACCAGTACTTAAATGAAACAAAGTTCCGACCAAAAACACAAAAGGGCAAAATCTCTGTAAAATCAAAACTGGGCCTAATTTACCTCCAATCGCTTTGGATAACCAAATTTTTCTTCAACATGCAAGTCCTAATTGAAGGTTCTTTTGAAAAAAAAAATCGTTATAGCAATAGCAGTAGAATATAATAAAAAAATGTAAAAATGAAAACGTTCCGCTAATTATGCCGGTGAGTGTATTAATCGACAGCCCTGCATCGGTCACAACTGTACATATCGATGAACGATAGCCAGCTACGTTTTGTACACAACTCGTCGCTGCATAGTTGTCGGTAGCAGACGGTACATCTTCACAGCCCGACACTGCAATGTCTCGCGGCTGTTATTCAATCAACTCAGCTTAACGCAGTCCACTGTTGGACATAGGCCTCTCCCAAGTCGTGCCACAACCTGTGGTAGTTTGATCCATGTGCTCCATCTAAGACCCAGTCTTCCTGCGGCTGAACACTATTTCCCAAAATACAAGCTCAAACTTAGTTTGGGAATCAGTAGCAGTACCTTTTGTGCAATACATTTATATAATGCATATGTTAGATTACTCTAAGATCAGATGAATGTATTAACTGGCGACAATAAAGATGTTTACTTATTTATTATAGTCTGCGCTCATCATTAGAGGCGACTGGGCTAAACGCGACAACGTTAAAGAAGAAAAAAATACATAAAAAAAACCGGCCAAGTGCGAGTCGGACTTGCGCACGTACCATTATCTATAAAACCGCAAAAAGTCATGTCTGTTGTATGGCAGCTCCCCTTCATTATTTGTTTTATTTTAATTTAATTATTTATTTTTAAAGTGAATATAGGTTTATCTAAATATTTTGTGAATATTTCAAACGTCTACCTTTTGCCGTTATCAATATCGAGCAAAAACGAGCAAAAAAATCACGTTTGTTGTATGGGAGCCCCCTTAAATATTTATTTTATTCTGTTTTTTAGTATTTTTTGTTAAAGCGGCAACAGAAATACATCATCTGTGAAAATTTCAACTGTCTAACTATCACGGTTCATGAGATACAGCCTGGTGACAGACGGACAGCGGAGTCTTAGTAATAGGGTCCCGTTTTACCCTTTGGGTACGGAACCCTAAAAAACGACTTCAAAAAATCTTAAACGAGTAAAATAATAACAGTTTCAGAAGTGAGCGCAATTTTTTATTTTTTGGAATGTTTTTTCCAACAATTGTTTACACTGGTTACGGACATAAGAAACGAGCAAAAACAGATAAACAACAGTGTACAATCACTTACAGGTAAACTCAGCACAGCATGCAAAACGAAAGTAGTACGTGTACAAAAGAAAGAAAACTACCTAAAAAATCAACTACTATACAGGATGTTAACGAATTCGTGTAATTCCTCAAAACCATATGATCTACTACTGGTGTACACTGGCCCCGCACGGAATTTAGCTTGACTGAAAATAAAAAAATAAAATACTCTTATTTTCATGCGGCTTTGTTACCGATCATATCTAAACCACCTAATAAGGATTCAGTAAAAAAAATAGAATTTTTTTTTGCCAAAAAAAATATTTTATTTTTGGCAAAAAAAATATTTTATTTTTGTGAACATTTCGATGCCACGCATAAATTAATAAAAGTATGGTGACACGGCTGGCAGGAACGACTGACGCGATATCGCTCTTCGCAGTCAGATTACTCAAGGCTCTAAAAATAATCAGAAATTGGAAACCAAAAATTGTTTTTTTTTTCTTGTTTTTCGGAAATTCCCATTTAGGGTTAATCTGTGTCTCCAGTAGATCACGCGGTTTGAAGGAATTACACGATTTCGTTATCACTCTGTATACTATCTAAATTATTATACATTAAAGGATCCAGATACCGAAAAAAAAAGTCAAGTTAGGTAATCCTTATCGAGATTTTCCAAAGTCTTCGCTTTTAAACTGTACCTATAGTGAGTCAAAGTGCAAGTCGATTAGATCGCTACATTCATTAATTATCTTGCTTAACCTCGCGACAGGGGAACTAGCACCCAAAACCGTTCGTTGGAGCGGTGGACAGAGTGGCGTTATTGGCTTACGAGGAATCCTTGAAGGCACACGAAATCTAAAAGTATTTAGTATCTGTGGACAGTCAATTTTATTAGCCATTACTTTGTACACAAATATTACGTCAATAAGGGAACGGCGCTTTTCCAGCGAGATCATTTTAAAGTAGTTCAACCGCTTGGTAAGCTGGGTACTGACCGGCGTTACGGGGCGTAATGTAACGTGTTACACAGCGAGCGTTCGTGCAGTCAGTACAGGGAAACAAGGCGCTCGTAATGAGCAACGAGCGGCTCGCTGCGAGTGTTCCACCCCGGTGTCGGTTTTTTGGCGAATCCTTTGAGTGTTACGCGCTTCAGTCAGTACGTCGCAGCGATTTGTCACGAGCGCATTGTTATTAACGACAAACCACCAGATAGGTTTTTGTTTTTAAACAAGTTTGATATACCTGTTTAAGCTTAGACAAACGGTCAGTAGCCCAACTGTCCTTACAGCCTATAACGGCTATGTTGCACCTATTCTAAAGTATTGTGTTATTTTTTGGGGAAACTCCACTGAAAAAGAAGCTGTATTTAAAGCGCAGAAGAAATGTATACGAGCCATAACTAATATAAAGCTAACTGATAGCTGTAGACCATTCTTTTTAAAATTAAATATTCTTACATTACCATGTATATACATATTAGAGGTTGTATTATTTGTTAAAAAAAATGCAAACTACTTCAAAAAGTTAAATAGCAAAAGACATAAGTTCAATATATGTTTACCAGAAAATAAGACAGCATTACTAAATAAAAGTATATTATGTATGGCTCCACGCATTTATAATCATTTACCAAACTCAGTCCTCTCCATTGTTGACATAAACATATTTAAAAACAATATTAAGACATTGTTACTAAAAAAAGCTTATTATTCTGTCAATGAATATTTACAGGATAAACTCATGTAATTTTACTTTTCCTGTCTTTCTTTTATTATTGTTATTTATGTTCTTAGTTTCATAGGTACCTATTTTGTAATTTGCATGCCTCATGGTAGGATATGGCTAATGGTCACTATTGTTAATATGTATAAGAGCTTTTGTACCCATATTCGCAAATGAATAAATGATTTGATTTGATTTGATATCCAATAACGTTTCTTTTTTTTCTTCTTAATTTAGATTAGGTATACAATAATTGAGTAAAATCAAAGATCCCAACACAACTTCGTCGCCCGACATCTTGAGTAAAAGTGGCAACGAATCTGGAGCACCGGCGAGCAAAGAGTTCGAAACTAGCATGTTACACGCAGTTTAGAACACGGCGTAATGTAGCATGCTCGCTGCGAATGGTACATTCAGCCCGTAAAACCGGTCAGTACCCACCTGTATATGAATGCATTTGTTTGATATTCCGCTGGCAAACGCCAGGTGCCACAGAAAACGTTTTTGGATTCTCTCCAGACGCAACGAATCCACACTAATCTACGCTGAACCAAATTAAAGGCACCGACTTTTGAAACTGTTAATTTTATAATTTGGTTACTTTACTCTTTTGTTTGAAGTCTGTTTTTTTTACGTTTTTTTTCTCTGTCTGCTGCAGAAATAGTACATAAACATACGATTACAGTAATCGCGAGTGATTTGTTGTGATCCATTCAAGAGTTCCATTGTTGATTTTCGAAGATCTTGATCAGATCTTTACCAAATTTAAACAGGACCGCCTCGGGAGAATACTCTTACAAATAAAAACAAGAATCATTAAAATCAATTGTCAATTGGCGGAAATATTGCTGAACAAACATGAAGTAGGTTAAAAAAAAGAAAATAAATGACTGTTCCCTAAAGCTGGTTTCCCACGGTGCGTGTTAGCGCGCACCGGCTGTGCGTGGTATCATCCGTAAAATCACGCCCCGTGGGAAGCCACATTATGAGGGTGTGTGATGTGGATACGGCGCACCGCTCCGCACGCGTCCGCGTTACCACGGATGAGTCTCTTCCCATGGTGCGCCGGTGCGAGCTCGTGCATCGTGGTGCGCGCTATCACGCACCATGGGAAGTCGGTATAAAATAGAAAAAAACCTATTCCCACTTAAATCAGTCATATGGTCACACCTTGTGGCTTCAACATCAACCGCGCGGGTGGATAGATTTTTAAGTACCAATAGCAGCTAAATAATTAGGTATGTATTTTACACGGAGCAACTGCCATCTTGTGCATAGCTGACTCCTAAAACACAATTACTGGAGATATGTTAAGGTCAGAGTTGTCAGGCTTTTGGTCTTGAGAATACACTTAACATCTATCATAGATGACAATACAGGGTGGTTCAAAAATCGTGGATCAAACGAAACAGGGCGATAGTTCTTATTTGCAGTAAAAAACATCTTTGTGGCAGAGCCCTAACTTGATTTCCTTAAAATTTACGACAATTTGAGTGTTTTTAAGAAAATACCAAAATTTGTAATAAATAGGCAATTGGAGTAAAATGGGTACCTATTTTAAAACAATATATGGTGTTTAATTGCTTGAAAGTGCTTTTATGACAGTGGGTGTCATGATTTACGAGTATTGGCACTTTTTTCAATATCTATTAAGTCTCGTGAAGAAATATTTGTAACTTTAGAAACTTACTGTAAAAAACAATGTACTACCAAAAAATGCTACAAATAACCCCAACTATCGCCCTGTTTCGTTTGATCCACGATTTTTTACACAACCTGTATAAATAGTCACCCATCACAGGAATGACCGCGCTAAGCGCTGCTTAACCACGCAGGTCGATGTATCTGCATGCTTGTTATTTAATTCCTATACGATTACTTTCTATAAAGCTGATAAATTCAATAGATTTTAATGTAATTATTGCAGCGGCCGTGTCATGTTATACGATGCTCCTTTGTTTTTTTTTACAGTTGAAATAATAATTATAGTTGTTTAATAGTATAAATTATGTTCAACATAATTTGGATTGCGACCATTCAATACTGTCAGACACCTAGAGTTCTATTTAAAAAAAAAAAACTTTAAAATAAAGTAAAAACCGACTTCAAAGAAATGCTAAAAGGAGTAAAATAATTACCATAATATAAAATTAACAGTTTCAGAAGTCGGTGCAACTCTACACAGAAGCAAATAGAAGCCACCGACTTCTGAAACTGTTAATTTTATATTACGGTAATTATTTTACTCCTTTTAGCATTTCTTTGAAGTCGGTTTTTACTTTTTTTTAAAGTTTATTTTTTATTAAATACGTTTTAGTGTCATAATTTTAACCCTTCTTTTTGGCTTTGACGTAGTCGGGCATAAAAAGTCCTTTCAAATGATACCTTACACGATATAATGAAAACATTCCAAAGGGGGGGGGGGGGACACGCACCCCCTCCTCTTTTCCAGTAGTCAGTTCCCAACAACAAATGTAAACAAAGCAATATTAGTAATTTGAGAATTTTGCTTTGATCCGATGAGGAGTTCCGTTCCATATCTCTGAAGTTCATGGTCTAATCATAACAAAATTTATATGGGACCAATCGGGAAGTATACCCTTTCGAACAAGAAAAGAATTTCTCAAATCGGTTCATAAATGACGGAGATATGAGGTAACAAACATAAAAAATAAAAAAACAACCGACTTGAGAACCTCCTCCTTTTTGAAGTCGGTTAAAAACAGTCTACGATCTCTGAAGCTAAGTTAGAGCTGTAAAGCCTAGGACAGCTAACAGAACGCTAGGTTTTGACTTTAATGAACCTTTCATCATGAAGGTACAAGTCAGAGACGGGCTGCAAACTGCAGACTGCAACCGCAGACCGCAAGTCACATTGGTTTGTATGAACCAGTAGTGTCGCTTGTCTGCTGCTGTCATCTGCGGTTGCTGTTTGCGGTCGTCGTTGGAATACTACCTTTAAGGTGTGCACCTTAAAGGTGTTATTCGGACGATGAGTTGCGGTCTGCGGATGCAGTCTGCAGTTTGCAGCTCGTCTCGGTGTTGTACCTTTAAATGAGTAGCCATGGCAAAAGTCTTAATACCTTTCTTTTCCCTGTGAAAATCCTCATGTGTACCGTTGTGCTCGTGGTTATTTAACCGTGTAGATCATATGATTTGCAAGGTTAAGCTGCGCTTGCCGCGGTCAGTCTGTGGATGGGTGACCGTTCGTTAAATATCGAGACCCCCCCCGTGTCTCGGAGAGCACGGTATACCGTCCGTTCCGGATGTCATACGAATACCTACTTACGACAGTCGTTATGGGTAGTCAGAAGCCTGAAAGTCTGACAACCGGTGTAACTTTAGGATATCGGCATTGCCCAGTAACTGGGTTGCGGAGTTTGATGGCAGTCGCTCCGTGTGATATGCTGGTATTCAGCCGCATCTGGTTAGACTGGAAGCTGACTCCAACCAAGTTGGGAAAAGGCTAGTTACTAGTACCCCGTCTTGTGCTACGCCTTTGGCACGGTCCCGGGAAACAATGACCAAAATCTTCTGTCTAGATTGTTTAACACATTTGAATCCACCACACTTTTCATAGAGCTCGTATCGATATCGCTGGGCTCAAAGGGCGTATAGCACATTTTTGGCATAATGACATTTTCACATAATTATCACGAAAATTCATTTTTTTTGTTGTTTTTTGCTTCTCCTGAAAACCCATGTTTTGTGCTATATGTATAATAATAATATAGTTTATTTCTCTCAAAAAGGTACAATTCGGTACATAGTATCTACGTTACAAGGAGATTCAAACCTTTGTGAGAGCTGGAGTCTATACTGGGTTCGGGACCTGTGTGACAGATCTCCAGGCTCACACCCTTAAAAATTAGAGTAATTAGGTTGCACTTACGTACTACAACATTGTAAAGATCCAAATTTTGAGAGGAAGTGGTGGAATATACAAAACAAAAGAATATGTGCTATGTGTGTTTTTGGAGAGTGTTGTGTGTCCGTGAGTGCAATATAGGTCCTCACGCCCGGCGCTCGTGAAGGGCACCAGGCGCGAGCAACCACTTGCCTGAGAGTGTGTGTGTGTCTGTGTGTGGTTAAGAAGGTGAAACGCGATCTAACATTAATTTGAGTAGAAAATAGAAAAAATATTTTAGAATTTGTAGTAGATTTTCAGTTTCTGCATAATCCAATTCAAGTAGCCATTTCGTGATAGTTCTTTTGCATTTTGATCTGCACATAGGGTATATATTTAAAATTTTATTAGCCTTGTTATAGACGTAGCTACTGAGGAAAGGGAAACTACGTTGGGCCGCTATACTCCCTTTGAGCCCAGAGGTATCGATATGCCATCCCGCCATCATACTGCTAGTGGACCTTTCAGGAGGGTGCACGGCATTGCGGGTGCGCTAAGAGTGAACCCTCGAGGAGAGTTCCTGGCATTAGGTTAAAAACCGTAAAAATACGCTACTACGTCGTAAAATAGGTGTTTGCTTGTTTCATGACGGTGCATTGTCCAAGAATAACCTACATTAATATGAGCCCTCCACGAAGGCACCCGGCATGGCGAATGCGACTACAGGGTGCCCTCCTGGAGGGCACTCGGCACTGAACGTGTTAACCAAACATCTAATTACAAATTGCTTGGCCTGGCACCCGAATCCACGTTCTGTTCCAAACAGTTGTGGTTCCTACCGTCAAGCCAATAAATACATTGAAAACAGCACTTACTCGTACACTTACAGAAATATAAAATAAGGGATTCTTTAGATTAGTGTGATTTTTAATGCCTCATCAATAACTAGATGCTGTGCAACCCTGGACGCCACAGGAATTTTAAACCAACTAAGTAGAAAACCTCCAAACAGTGGAATGCGCTGTCCGAGTGGGTGTTCCCCGAAGACACGAGTAAATCGGTTTCTTCTGGGCAAGCGGGCTCCATCGTAAACCGCATGATTGCTTAAAATCAAATTCATCGCTTAATTTTTTTTTCCAAATTATCAACAATTGTCATGCCATGTAATCGCGTTTAACGAAAGTTTTACATAATTATTTATCATAGGTCCCTGACCTGTGATGACGGATCAATGCACTGATATGGTTGCATACGAGTATGAGCCTGATAGACACTTCCGTTACACATCGTTTTATCTAATTGTTACGTAAAATAAATAAGTTTTATTACCCTGTCTGTGTCACAGCAGCTGCGAAATACGTTTTAAAATATCGCAGAGAAATTAAGAAACCAGGGATTTTCCGACATCCCTAGGCATGCAAAGAAATCCTGGATGTTGTCAAATATTACGGTTAAAGATATTTATTTTCTCAAAAGATTACAGAATCACTTACAGAGAAAATAACAGTATTATTTACAAAAATATTAAGCCGATAAGCGTACTTGTTAGTATGTAATATTTGTAAAGTAGGGTAGCCGCGTAAAAAGTGTTCATCCAATTTTTATTATAGTACCGCTTAAAGTGACTGCAGGTAAAATAACGAGTATGAACGGATACAATGTTTAATAAGGCCTAGCACACAGTGATTGTTGAGTTAGAATGCATGTTTTTACTTTGTTAACAGATAATGTTAGGTTAATACTACGATGACTGCTTTAGTGACTAATGCATTATAGCGTGTAATGTTTAATGTATATATATATACTTATTATGTGTATTTTAGTAATAATATAGGTACATATATATAAATATGCATTTTTTTTTAAATTTATATTAACAATTTTATATAAAACTGCCTTAATTAAAATTGCCTGTTTTTAATTTATATTAAACTAGCTTTTGCTCGCGGCTTCGCTCCCGTTAATTTACGGATCCCTAATTTTTTGATCCCAAAATATAGCCTATAGCACTCAGGGATAACGTAGCTTCCTATTGGTGAAAGAATTTTTGAAATCGGATGAGTAATTTCGGAGATTACCTCCTACATACAAACAAACAAACAAACAAACAAACAAACAAACAAATTCTACCTCTTTATAATATTAGTATAGATATTCCAACCGATTAATGATTTACCGAGCGTAGTTCGGTTAAAATTAAGACGCTTATATCTTTACCAATCAAACTCAAACTCGTTTATTCAAAATAGACTAGAATTACTTACCTAGTTCTTTATGAATGTCAATTTTACATAAGACAGCCTCCTAAAGCGTCCACCCTTCAGCGCTTCCTAGTGTTTATGATGTAAAGAAGAAACCACAGATACACTATCTACTAAGAAACAATAATAACAAAGACCACAGCAGAAATAGTAGATCCTCCTATAATGAATATAATAATTACGAGAATAACTTACGAGTCTATTTCTATACTAAGTTTGGCAATGAAAAAAGCTACTATTGGTTAGCAAAACGATTAGTTTTTGGTCATAGTAACCAGGCATAAATCATCTTATTGAAAAAATCTAGTGATTTGACGAAATACCTCTCAAACAAAGGGTGAAACTTTCCCCACTCGTGGGTATCCTATGGCGACTATGGAATTTATCAAGACGATGGGCAGCGCCGTATTCATAATAACCTCACGCCTGAATTACCCGAGGGGTTGGGCAGAGGTGTGAGTCCCATGTAATAGCCCATATACCTGCTTGTACATGTAATAGTACAAATCCAGACTCCAGGGGCCCAATTCTGCTAAAATAAATTGTTGCCAAACGCAATCGAACCACAACCGTCAGTCAGTTTTTGATTTCGAAAACTTTCAAAATGATTGATTTTGTTTTTTGTGTCAAACAATTTGATAGCTTTTAAAATTGAGAACTGTCTGAATGAACGGTTCGGCCTTGGTTCGGTTGTGATTTATCAAGATTTATTTTAGGAGAATTAGGCCCCAGGCTGCTGTGTTCTATGTTAGGAGATGTGGTTTCCGCACTTAGTCCTTTAAGCGGACCATTGTACGTGAGCCATGGCGGCCATCATTCCAACCAGTGGTCTCGAACGTCATAGAGCGAGATCGGTAGATTTGCCAGCTATAATCGGTATATTTGTACCCAAAATCGGTATTTGACAAAAAAACACAATATTCAATCAAATTCGTTTATTTATTGAAAAAAAACTTACAGACTACTTTATAACAATCACGCTTAAGTATAATTATTTTTTATTATACCAATATTCTTTGGCCATAGCCGCGGTCATCTTCGAATTAATTTCAAAATCATAACAGTTAGCTGTAATAACCGCTAGCGGCCCGACCGACCGCGACGATCCGGTTCGTCAGTGCCATTGTTTATCTATTGTGTCTATAATTACAGTACTCGATAAGTTAAAGAGTCATTTTCATGTAATAGACCAGTGATTGATTCAGTAGACAGCCTATTTTGCTGGGGTATTCCCCAAAATATATGGAATTGAGGGCTTCCCCCTAACATTAAACATAAATGGAAAAGGGTTGCCAACTTAAAAGTGTAAAATCGGTAAATAATCGGAAGAACCTCCTATTCTCAAAAATCGTGAGAAATTGTTTACATTTCGGTATTTCGGTAGAAGCGGTCCCATATCGGTAGAAATACCGAAAAATCGGTAGGTTCGAGACCACTGATTCCAACCAGCCCACCTTCCAGAAGCAGATTAGGGCTCTCAGTCCGCTCAGAACATTTGCGAGTGATTTCGGTGCGCCAAGGGCTGTTTCTCGTATTCGGGTGACCCCTGTGCATTCCAGGAGCACGTGTGCGACCGTCTCTTCGGCCCCCATACATGCTCTGCACAGAGGGCTGACCGTTATGCCTATCGTGTGGAAGTGCCAGGCTGCTACTGAGAAATTCCATTTTGCCCTACCTGGGGACCGAACCCAGGAGCTCACGCTCAACAGTCGCACTTGCGACCACTTGACCAACGAGGCAGTCAAATAGGTATATGTGTAGATTTCGAAGTCGGTAGCAATAAAACAGTAAAAACTTTATAGGGACATTCTCCAGCAACAGATTTATTACTCAAGCTATATACTAGGAGGTATGTGGAATGTGAGAGGGTTTTACGAGTAAACGTAACGTTTAGAGCCTAAACATTTTACCTACAGGCGAGCAGAGCGGTTAGAGTGGCACGGTAAAGCAAAATATAAATAAAAAATAATTAAAAAGTCATGACATATGTGTCCCGGATTTTATGAAAGTAGGAGATATTGTATGAGATACTGTTTACATAGATACTATATCACATATTGTATGATTTATTGTATAAGATATTATATAAGTTATTGTATGACTTATTGTATGACACATTGTATGATTTATTGCATGACATATTATGAATTATTGTATGATAAAATATACTGTTTCAGATGCTTATCGAGATATTGTAAGAGATAGTGCTTGAGAAACTGTATGAAATATTGTATGATATACTGAATGAGACATTGTATGAATTATTCGAGAAAATAAGTGACAGATATCTTTATGGGGTATTAGGTTGCTTGATTGCCACATGCAAAGTCGCTTCGAAAAACTACAGGAACTTATTAGCTAATTTTATCAATGTACTAAGATCACCCATACGTCTGACAAGTGTGCCTATATTTCTTCACACTACAGCTATAAACATTATTATTAATAGTTAAACGCATTAGCATGACAGGCTGTAAGTTTGCTAAACTATAGGGTTCTGCTAGATACGTTTATATAACAGTTACGTCATAAGTCCACCAGTGAGCTAACTTCCTTATCGCTAGGTATTTATGAGAAACTCCCGACCGTGTCTGTTTGTATGTTCGTGCTGAGCTCCAAAAGTGATACATTTTGACTAATTTTTCGTATGTACTCATTATTCTCGCTAGGTATCACAAAGTTGTGTCGACTTTCACTGGGATTTAGATATGGTCGGCTTTCACTGGCTTTTAATTTAAACAATTGCGGCTGAAAATAGGTTTTGCACAAGAAACAACTGCCTAATTACTGCCTAATAAGCAGAGATCGGAATAGGTAGACATATCAGCAATATTGCTGCTCGTCTATAATTAAATAAATAAATAAATATTTACCTAAACTTTGAGGAATCAAGTAACATAGATTGGATAATACCTCCTCTAAAATCCCGGAATAATTATAATGACGTTTCCCGGGATTTAAAAATCAAGAATTGTTTATTGGACTTTATTTATTTGTCTGTCTCGGTCTGTAATAGCCAGTGACCGGAAAAAGGTGAGCTAATTTACCTAAACTTCAAAGAACAGAGACAAACTATAGACTTCCTTACGACAACATTTTTTTTTCGTGAAAATTATTCCGGGTTTCGGGACATCACTAAAGTACATTTAATATTAATGTTAATAGTACAGAAAACAATTAAATTCGTTTCCTATTTTTGTTTCCCAAAATTGTCACAAAACCAGATGACACGTTTTTCATTGTTTTTAAAAAAGAGATTGTTTATTGTTTTCAAAAAAGGAGATTGTCATTAATTTTTTGAAAACAAACGAAAGAAAATTCTCCCGAAAAAAAAATGTTGTCGTTAGGAAGTCTCCAGTTTTTGCCTCTGTTCTTTGAAGTTTAGGTAAATTAGCTCACCCTTTTCCGATCACTGGTATTAGCGATGGGCGATTGTTGCAAAAAAAAAAAACAATCGACTGAATCGAAAATTGTACTGTTGTGCATTCGATTGCCGATTTAGTAGTTCCTCACCGTAATTATTCGAATAACAATCGACGAACTACTAAATGTAAACTGAGACAGTAGAAGACAATTAAATAATCTATTAGCGCCAATCGCTAACTGCAGTTGTAGGTACTTGTAAGTAGTGGCGCACGGACTTTTGACTATTGAATTGTGGCGCAGCGGCAGCGCACGCACCACTTTTTAATAATTACTTATTTAGTAGTATGAGTATAGTAATACGTGCGCTGCGCCACATTTCAATGCAAATTAGTAGTTAAAGTTGATATGGTAACCTTATCAGTGTTTGTCGCCTGCTGCGCGCCGTTAGTCGATAATAATCGACTAACATCAATTGTTATCAACTTTTATCGACTGGACTGAACTATCGACTAAGTTGATTAGTTTTAGTAAAAATTGCCCATCGCTAGTCTGTAACCTCTAGGCCACGATGATGTGGAGAAACTTGGTGTGGTGTTCCTCCAACCAAAGGGAGGATCCTCCAACCAGGCGGAGTCTTGTGCCTGGCGAGCTACTGCCCAACGGTTGATGTTGGGAGGTTGTATATGTATATGTCGTGGCCATATCGTAGAATTGATCACTTCATGATTTAGGGCCTTTTCTCTTCATTTTAACAACTAACGACCTGCCGGGAGTAGTCGATAAATCCACACCATTGTTATTCGCTGACGACTTGAAATTGGTTCTTGAAATGAAGCAGGAAACTGATCATGACGTACTGCAGCAGGATATTAATAGGGTAGTAGAGTGGAGTCGTAGCAATAAGTTGTACTTCAATGTGGCCAAATGTTCGGTGTTATCATTTACTCGTGCACGCGACCCAAGTCATTATCAGTATTGCATGGATGGAATCCGATTGCAACGTATCTCAGAGGTTAAGGACTTAGGCGTGCGCTTTACAACTGATTTAAATTTCCGTAAGCATACCACGGATGTTTGTAAAAAAGCATACCGCAATTTAGGGTTGGTCTTACGACTAGGGAACCAGTTCACGAACATCAGTGCTCTGAGATCGTTGTACGAAGCGCTTGTAAAAAGTCATTTGGAATGCAATGCTGTCGTCTGGTCGCCACATGAAGCCAAGTACAAAATAATGCTAGAACGTATCCAGAACAAATTTGTGAGATTCCTGTACTTGAAGCAGTATGGTGTGTACCCAGGGTATCCACTGCTGTATCCAACTCTATTTGTGTTGGGCATGGTAGGCTATTATAAACTGGAAGTAAGAAGGGAAGTAGCTCTCGCCACTTACTTATTTAAGATTATGCGTGGTAAAATACACAACCCAGGCGTTTTAAACACAGTTGGGTTGTGTGTACCTGATGGGTACGTGGGGCGACGGAGGCGGCCGCCGCTGTTGTGGGTGCCACCCGCTCGCACCAACCTGCTGCAGCACGCGCCGCTGATGCGTGCGCTGCATGCACTCAATATGGTGTCACAACAGATTGACTGTTTCAATTGTACTCTGAGTGAATTCACAAGGGCCGCATTTTGTAAAATTACTTTTGGTTGATCATAATTAATAATAATTTGTAAGTCAAATCTTTGTAACATAGTACTTATAATTATAACTACACTATTGTATTAGGTAAGCCTGTGATGATAGTTGTATGTGTGTTTAAATAAATAAATAAATAAATGATGTGGCCGGCCATTTCATGAAATGGCCAACTAAAATTGGCCATATCGTTTAAACGTCAACGTTTAATGATATGGCCATCCACGTTTGGCCATATCATTAATGTAGGGTTTCCATGATATCAAAGGTTTAATAAAAAATCCAAATAAAGGAAGCACGTACCATGCAAGCAAAGGAGCGGAATTTCGATGCACAAAATATCGCCAAAATTAAGGGGATCTGGCGCTTTGGTCACTGTTCTAACCTAACCTAACCCAAATGATTCATTATACTAAATAGTAAACTTTCGCAGTAACGTGCATCGATATTTTGTGCTGTGTTCTGTAGTTTGACAGGTTAACCAGATAAATAATCGAACAAATAAAATTTTATGAAAAGTTCACCCGCAGTTACCATGAAGTCAATTATTTTGAAATCCAATAATAGTCCATTAATTTTCGTTGCGTGGTCACCCTACTTTACTTATTATTATTAACTTTTTTTCAGAATAATTGTCCGCCACCATGATGCATTCCAATAACAATACGATATCAGCGCCTCTAACAGCAGATAATGTAACTAATTTTATGATATGATCACTAATGTTTGACCATATCATGAAGTGGCCGTGCGTTTAGCTGATCATATCGTCAAACGCTGATTATTCATTGATCTGGCCAGGCCATATCATGACGTGGCCAGCGGGCATTGGCCAATTCATGAAATGGTCGGCCACATCATGAAATGATCAATTCTATTTTTTTTTTTTTTTTTTCTATTGGACTGCAGTAGGTCGTCCTAGGGGACGGTTTCTACGTAACCGGGCAGTTATTGGCGAGACCTGAAGGGTCTCCAGCCAAAATCAATTCTATGATCTGGCCACGACATATATACTATCTGCGTGTTAAATCTTGATTGCGCGATGTAGGATAGTTCGCATGTGGCGAGATAGATGCCGCCACAACGACATTTCTGGACTAGATCAGTATTCAAACTGTTTTGGACTGCCTTGAGTTTCCCAAGTCAGCTAAACTCAGAGTGAAGTCAGGGCAAGCCTCTTTACTTGTTAAATGGGAGCAGCCAGCAAGTATTGGCTAACAGAAAGTTTCCGTTACATAACATCACTTACCTATAAGGTCCTGTAAGAGCGGGGGCACACGATGCGTTGCGGCGGAGGTGCGGCGCCGGAGCGGTGTCGCTACGTCGGCGTCGTCTTACATAGAAATATCTGTGGCATGTCACACGATGCGCTCCGGCGCCGCACCGGACTTGCAACCACCGAGACGAGGCGGAGAGGGGTGAATGCGTTGCGACGTCGGAGCGGCACCGCTCAGTTGTTTATGCGTCATAAGGAAGCTCGCTCGTTTTGTTTTTTTTTCTCAACGATTTTTTTTGCTACGGCGCCGCTGCGACGTAACAACGTTGCGGCGCCGCACCGCTCGTGTGCCCGCTGATACGGTAAAATCTTTGCGGTACGGCGCCGCAACGCATCGTGTGCCCCCGCTCTTAGTGACGTGGATGTTGCTAATCCATGCTAGCACATAAAATACACCTAGCTGTTACGTCATAAAATTGCGTACCTATTTAAAGAGGTGTCTCGTGTGGACTTAAAGAATATCACTACCCCATCTCTTTCCATGAGTGTCGTAAAAGGCGACTAAGGGATTCTCTAGAGGATGGGCAGCAGCGTTCTCTGAGTACTTTAACAACCATACTGCGATCGCCAACCCGCCTGCCAAGCGTGGCGATTACGGCAAACCCCCTTTTGGGGGAGGCCTATGTCTAGCAGTTGGACTTCTTTCGGCTGAATGATGATGATGATTTAAAGAGGATAATGTTTCTAAAAATCTAACTACGGAATTTTACTTTTTGCTCGGTCCAATAAGCATGTGTGCAAGGGTGTCAACTGAAAAGAAACGCTGGGTGTTTGATGCCCAGCATATGCTGAGTTGGTGACCCTTTCGGCATGAGCATGCTCGACAGCATAAGGGTCAAAATACACGTCCGATAGTTGCTTCCGGGAGCCGGATCAGACTATCTAATTGGATTCATGAAATACACGTACGATTCTCGTGTCCGATTTTTTCTGGACGGCGACGACGCCCGGAGGATGCTTACGATTCTGACATCCGATCCGATAGTCTGATCGTTAATTCATGTTCAAATAAATTTCAAGTTCAATCAAGTTTTAAATATGCTAAAACACTCTTCAAACTCGTTTTTAAGGGCGCGTAAACATTACTGGAGTAAGTAATTTAGTACAGGTAGCGTGGAGTACTGAAAATACTTCTCCTAGTCCAATGTTTATCTTTTACTCTCAGCTCGGATGATTGTGTGAACTAAAAGGATGGAATTCAGTAATACGCGGTAAAAGTATAATAAATAATACAGCGGAGCTATTACCGGTTTTAGTAATATTTACGCTATGCATAATATTAGCACACATTCAGTCTGTACCGCTCCTAGAAGCGTGGTCGTACTGATAGCGGGCGATCATTTAATAACGCGTAGCGCTTTGAAAGGCGTTAGGTTGTGTATATTTTGAAGGCTAATGGTGATATTACACGGTTCAACCAAAGTGAATCAATTTGAAAGGTGAAAGGTGCAAAAATGAAAGCATATGCTATTGGTCAACGATATTGAACGATTCACCTTTATGTTTACATGGTTCAATTTGGTTGCTTCATCCAAATTGAAAGGCAGAAGTGAACCGTGTCACCATTACATATTTTCCATAATGAACGCGAAAGCTGTTTGCGCACGTGTTCATGAAAGAGAATGGGCAAATTCGCTCTAAACCCCGTCGGTCAATTTGACCTAGGTTCTCTTAAAGTTGAATTCGAAGAACACAAAAATCCATCCTGTGAAAAAAAGTTATGGTAGGGTCGCATTTTTTGCACTTGAGGGTGCAGAGAATGTTGCCATCAGAAGGGCGCAGACCACATAAGCTTCTGCAATTGTAAACCTTACCACGTTTTTACTATAAGCAACATCGGTAGATATACCCTTCCTTCGTCACCCATTTACGTAGGGAAATACCACTAGTCGTCGTGGTAGGACGAGGTAGATATGTCCCACATGTTCTTTTAAAACCCCAAAGTGTTCCTCCTGCTGCCTTTCACCAGGGGTGCAGGACTAAGTCACGCATTCACCCCCCCCCCCCCCTCCAATTTGCTATCCTAACTAAAGTATGAGCTCTTTGAATTCGGTGCGACCGCGCCTACCCCGCTTCCGACCCGCTACCTATTGATGTTGATCAAATTGTCCAGAAAAAGACACGTGCGATAAAGATGGCTTTGTCAAGGTGGAGAAGAAGAAGAGGAAGCCGTCTTGTCGCAACCAGTGCGGCACTGCACCGAGCGGGTCGAACTTTCTGTTGCGTCCTTCTGTACCAGTGACGCCACAGTACGTGTCCCGATTGCATTACTCTGCAAAGGTCGCAAAGATTGTAGAGTATGTACATCAGTATCAAGACCAAGCTTAATCTGAGGGTCGAGCGGTTGGAGTCTCGCCATAGCGTGAATTTTAACTTGTTTGTGGTGAGGGTGCCGACTGAACATCTGTCGACCTTCACGAAGGAAGAATTTTGGCCGAGAGGTGTAGTATTCCGGCGATTCCGAGGCCGGATACCCGACACCGCGCGACACACGACGCCGACTTTACGTGTGAAGTAGTTTTTAAATAATATTGTTTATGTAAGTATAGTATTTTTAGAATTATTGTACTTTATTGTAATATATGTTTTCTATTGGCCTTGATGCAGGAATTAAATAAAAAATGCTCCGCTGTGAGTGGCACCTCGCTCGCTACGAGCATGTCCGTCGAGCAAGTATTACGTCACCGGGCTAGCTGACACACTGCCCCCGACTCGACACCCTCTTGTATAATATAAGTAGATTATGACACTAATCTCGAATTTTGTTTATAGATAAATATAGAATTTAATTGATTTATTACGTACAAAATGTTTGATTTAATTATTATTTAAATTGAAGGCGTTATTTTGTGTTTATCATTGTTTACGGGGTTTTTGGGATTGTCCGACTAGTTTCGGACGTAAATGCAGTATGCATGAGCATGCATGCATGCATGAGTAAAACGTAAACAATCATAATAATAATTTATTTCTCTCACCACAAATATAGGAGATACATTTAACATGGCAATAAGTACATTTAAAAACTGTCATAATTATATTGTGGGACACTGGAGCCTAAGCTAGAAGGTAAGGTCTGTATTTCAGGACCCCAGGTCTTCGCCCCTTCGGATATAGTTACATTTATAGCTAGTTACATAGAGGATTATGTCTCAAACATTATTTATGCGGTAAGTTATTTATAACTACGCTTACAAAAAAAAATATGAAAACATTGTTTATTTATTGCAGTGTTAGTATTTGAGTGTGCGTGTGTGTGTGTGTTTGAGGGTGTGTGTGTATGGATGTGTGTGTTTGAGTGTGTGTGTGTAATATTACGTAAATATGAATGTGTCTCACGAAAGTCATATCTCATACAAAAAGAGAAAAGAGTTATTTCATTAAAAAAAAAAAAAAAAACTCGCCTTGAGAATTGAGCGACACGTAGCACATAGGACAAACACGGGATGGATGAAGTGGAGACAACTTACAGGCGCAATGTGCGACAAGAAGATGCCAATCAAGCTTAAAGGCAAACTGTACAAAACAGCAGTTAGACCCGCTATCCTATATGGTACAGAGTGCTGGGCAACCACTAAACAACACCTGTCACAACTACACACCACGGAAATGCGCATGTTACGATGGTCAGCGGGCGTCACACTTCTGGATAAAGTACGCAACGTACACATCCGAGGTAGCTACAAGATTGCCCCCATTGCTGAGAAGGTTAAAGAGCAACGCCTTCGATGGTATGGACATATGTTACGCCGTCCAGAAGCCCACATGGTGCGAGTAGCCCTTAATCTACCAACAGTGTCGCGAAATCGCGGACGACCCCCCGCCACCTGGCTGACAACAATCTAGAAAGATCTGAAGGAGCGCGAAACAGACACCGCAACAACAGTGGATCGACAGAAATGGAGAAGACAGGCAAGAAGAGCCGACCCCAGAGAATGGAAGAAGGCAAAGGAAGAAGAAGAAGAATTCACGCCTATAATCCCCGAAGGAGTAAGCAGAGGTGTTCTTCTATTACAGGTATCTGGACACCCGCGTTCCGCCTCTTTTGTTTTAGTCTCATGGAATAGGTGGCGAGCGTAATGCCATTTTTGGGGCCAAATTTTACTACGGTGCCTGTTTTTGTTTTAATATAGGTATTGTTTTTTAATCTTACTAATAAGTGATTAAAATACTATGTTACAGATGAATTAATAATTAAGAATCATTTTATTCAGGGTCATCGCGTGGTGCAATCTGATTTTGTATTCAAGGAAAAAAAAAAAAATTCTAGGTAACATATTTTTAGGCATCAAATCCAGGCATTCTAAATAAATATAATTATTGCAAAAGATCTCTCCATAGCTGTGCTGAAAGTCAAATATTATATTTAAGCAATTCATTAAACAAATTCACAATAATTGCATACTCGTTTAAAATGCCAAAAGAACTCGCTCTCTGTTTGCTAAGTAGTATTTTTTTAATCTAGACGTCTGCATGACTTATATCATCTATGTTTATAATTACCTAACATCTTTAGTACCTTACCTACTTTTATGGCAGACTTCTCTCGTGTCAGCACGAGCTATACGAAAATAGCTCATGCTGTGGTGAAAAGATTAGCCAGTCAGCAAGGTTGGTAGCGGGGCTGACTGCCCAGGGTGCGCCGGACGTACTTAAGTATCGTCACTCGTCTATCGGAGGCTCTTTTCATGCACCCCCACGAACTACTGTAAACACTGTATATTTATATAATTATATATTATAATCTATATATCTAAAATTCAAAGTCCTGACTGACTGACTTAGTCATCAACGCACAGCCTAAACCGCTGGTCCTAGAGACATGAAATATGAACGGTGTGTTTTTTGTGAAGAGTAAGGATCCACTAAAAAAGGGTTTTTTGAAATTCCACCCCTAAGGGGGTGAAATAGGGTATTTAAATTTGTATGCAAGTCCGTCATTTTTGAATTAAGAAGCATGACATTAAATGTTAAGGTTTCTGATTAGAAATAAATGTAAAAATGTTTCAGCGTTTTTGTAAATTCAACCCCTAAGGGGATGAAATAAGTGTTGAAAGTTTGTATGAAACATTTGGTAGTTTTGAAGTAAGAAGCATGGAATTAAAAAAATTAAGCTTTTAGTAAGAAATAAATGTACATGTATATCAGGGTTTTTGGAAATGCTACCCCTAAGGAGTGAAATAGGGATGAAAGATTTTTGGAATTTAAAAGTATGAAATCAAATAATAGGGTTAGAAGTGAATGTACACGTACTTGAACGTTTTTGGAAATTCAACCCTTAAGGGGGTGAAATAACTGTTGAAAGTTTGTATGAGAAATCTGGTACTTTAAAAAGGGGCTTAATCAAAGTTCAAAATTTCACGCAAGCGAAGCTGCGGGCAGAAGCTAGTATACATATAAAATTGTTTTATTATAATGCAAATACTACTACAAGAGTATTGCTCATGCGTTTATTCAGGCGCTTTTGTAGACCTTACTGTGTAGATCTATGTGAAACTGAATTCATTATGCAAATAGAGCGAATAAGCTCATGTTATAATTATAACGTTGAACTATAAAGTTATAAATATTTAACTACGTGTCAGTGGAACAACTGCATGAATTCTGATTGATCTCTAAATTCTATGTGAATATTATCGCCTTACAAATATACGAGAGCAACAAATCAAGTTGCTCTATGTATTTGTGAGGCGATAATATTCACACAGAATTTAAAACAAGTCGAGATTCAAACATTTCTCCCATGTTCAACATTATAATGAACATGAGCATATTCGCTCTCTTCGCATAGTAAATTCAGTTTCACATAGGTCTACACAATAAGGTCTATAAAGGCGCCTAACTAAACGCATGAGCAATATTCCTGTAATGGTTTTTGCATTAAAATAAAACAATTTTAAATATTATGTATATGTTAACGGAAATGTATGTAATCCGTCATTGCATAGAATTCCTAGGAAATGTATATAATACCTAAAATCGACAGGAAATGTGTGAAATAAATTTTATCATACACATTTCCCAGGAATTCTATACATTTCCTAAACACGACGACACGTTTGGTGCAGTGGCTAAGCGATTGGCTTCTGCGCTACGGGTCGTGGGTTCGATTCCCACACGGAACAATTTGTATGGCCTACAGATGGTTGTTTCGGGTCTGGGCGTTTGTTTGTGAGATTTGTGTCTGTAAACGCACCCACGATACAAGAGAAATCTTAGTGTGGGGCAACGTTTGTTAAAACTCAAAAAAAAAACAGCAATCGGAAATGTGTTCAAAGATTTTTGTTTCTTTATGTAAAAAAAATAAACTTTAAAAAAAGTAAAAACCGACTTCAAAGAAATACTAAAAAGAGTAAAATAATTACCATAATATAAAATTAACAGTTTCAGAAGTCGGTGGCTTCTATTTGCTTCAGTGTAGAGTTGCACCGACTTCTGAAACTGTTAATTTTATATTATGGTAATTATTTTACTCTTTTTAGTATTTCTTTGAAGTCGGTTTTTACTTTTTTTAAAGTTTATTTTTTATTAAATACGTTTTAGTGTCATAATTTTAACCCCCTCCATCATAACCCTTCTTTTTGGCTTTGACGTAGTCGGGCATAAAAAGTCCTTTCAAATGATACCTTACACGATATAATGAAAACATTCCAAAGGGGGGAGGGGGGACACGCACCCCCTCCTCTTTTCCAGTAGTCAGTTCCCAACAACAAATATAAACAATGCAATATTAGTAATTTGAGAATTTTGCTTTGATCCGATGAGGAGTTCCGTTCCATATTTCTGAAGTTCATGGTCTAATCATAACAAAATTTATATGGGACCAATCGGGAAGCATACCCTTTCGAACAAAAAAAGAATTTTTCAAATCGGTTCATAAATGACGGAGATATGAGGTAACAAACATAAAAAAAAAAAATAAAAAAAAAAAAAATACAACCGAATTGAGAACCTCCTCCTTTTTGAAGTCGGTTAAAAAAGTGAGTGCCTCCGCTGATAAGGTAAGGTTGTTTGGGTTTCCAAAAGCAGAGTCGACGGAGCCTCGCTGAGCGGGGCTCCTATTTCTATCTGCAGGGTTTAAAGTAACCTAACACCTAACCTATCCGTGCCGGGGTGCCCCAAATTACAGGTCAAATGTTAATTTGTATACATTTCCTAGTACCATACAATTATGCAATTCCTAAATGGCCTAGGAAATATATATATTCAATCGGCATTTACAGATTTTGAAAAAAAAGTACAGTCAGAGAGAAAAAGGGCTGTTTTCAAAAAACTTTTTTATGATGCCGATCGATCCTATTTCTCATAAGGATCAAAAGAGTCTTCGGGACCAACTGAGGTTGGAGTACTAGAAAAGTCAGAAATCGCAAAAAACTTATTTGAGATGGGCTAGTAATAAGGGCAGCTACCTTAATCGTTGTGGCCTGAAGAAAATGTTCATAAGAGACTATCCATAACTTTTGAAAATATTTCGAACTGCATTCACAGTTTTCGAAAATATTTTTTTTTTTCGGCATGAACTTTGCTTTTGCACAAAATGTTGTTTTTCGTGATTTTTGACGTTTCTAGTACTCTAACCTCAGTAGGTCCAGAAGAGTATATTGATCCTTATGAGAAATAGGATCGATTGGCATCATAAAAAAGTTTTGTGAGAACTGACAATTTTTTTGCCGACTGTACAAATTTTTTTTTTCAGTATTTTTTTTTGTGCAGTTCGAAATAATCCCAAAAATTATGGCCAGTCTCCTATCAACATTTTTCTGTAGCGATAACGGTTAAGGTAGCTGCCCTTATAACTTACCCATCTCAAATAGTTTTTTGTTACTTCTGACGTTTCTAGTACTCAAACCTCAGTTGGTCCCGAAAAGTGTTTTGATCCTAATGGGAAATAGGATCGATTGGCATCATAAAAAAGTTTTGTGAAAACATCCCTTTTTCTCGCTGACTGTACTTTTTTTTCAAAATCTGTGAATGCCGATTGAAATTATCCCAAAAGTTAGGGGTGGTCTTCTAAGAACGTTTTCCTGTAGCTACAATGTTTAAGGTAGTTGCCCTTCATGCCCCATCTCAAATTACCACCCTGTATATACATTTCCTAGGAAATTGTATACAACTCCTAGGTTTCATACATTTCCTGAGACATATGTACAGTGTTCACAGTAGTTCAGTAGTGAAGTAATTACTTATATAAACTTTTATTCTGGGTGATAATCCCACTGCTGTACAAGCTGGGAAAGCTTTCAGCGGTGAAAAATATAAACGTTGTAACATTTTTATCTTTCCTTACAGAATCATTGATCTGATCGTCCAGTTTGTACACATGATTCTTTTGCATACATCTGTCACTGTACAAAAGTGTTTTTAGAATGGATACATTCTCTTAGAAAGGTCCAAGAAAGTCCTTGCCATTTAAATGTACCATATAAGTAGGTAGGTAAGGTAATAAAGGTGATAAGTAATTGTAAACATAGCTACAGACGTCATCAAGGCGTCTAAATAATAAAAAAAAACTAATTGGCATTCAGAGAGCGAGTCCTTTTGTCATTTCATATGTATGTGTAATTATTGTGAATTTGTTTAATGACTTACTAAAATAATATTTGAATGCATGCAATGATGCATGCGTGCCATCAGTTGGGATAGGTCAACTCAACCCTGCTATGGCTCTTTCCTCAAAAGGCCATTCCAAAAGTTGCCCTACATTGTTACACTCGCATAGTTTTATACCACAATGTCTGGACTTTAAAAGAGACCTTGACCTCTGAGTTTGTTTCGGCTTTTCTCTTCTCAGACCTAGTCAGATAGGAAATCCCGGCGTCATCTAGTCTTAAAAAAACATTACATTGACTTGTAAAAGTGTCTGTAACAGATTTATTTACAGAAATAAATATCATTTATCATTAGAATTTCAGCACAGTCGTGATAATAAGAGATCTCTTTTGTAATATTTATAACAGCTGGATTTTGATCTTGATAGGATGTCTAGAAAGTTTTCGCCTAGAAATGTTCTACGCAGTCGATACTGATAAGATGATAAATTATTTTAAGTGACCCTGACTCTATCGTGCAAAGTGATATGAATAAAAAAAAATCATGACAAAAATAAACAATAAATCATCTATTAATAGATATAATAATATTGCACTGGTATTTCACACATTCATATTTAAAAATAACATCGCAATATATTATAAAGATGATTGCCTTGAGGCGTCAGCTATTGGATCAAAGTAAGATTTATTACTTACTTTGACTCAATATGATTGATGATGATGATGAATCAAGATTTATTAATGACAAGAGTTCCAACTTGCAGATGCATGAGTCATACCAGTTGATATCGCGTATCAACTACATATAAGTGTAACAACACTAAGGCCCGGAAAAGGCCCGAAATTCAACCCCTAAGGGGTTGAATTTCGAAAATAGGGGATGAAAGTTTGTATGGAAAATCGTCACTTAACGGGTTCAAATATTTCACGCAAGCGAAGCTGCGGGCGAAAGCTAGTAACTAAAATAACTCAAAGCTGATGTCGCGACACTGATAGCTGATGTCATGACACTGATAGTTACTGTCATGACACTGATTGTTGGCCACGACAGCGATAGTTCGTGTCCCGACATTGTCAGTTGATGTCATGACTCTTATAGTTGATGTCATGACTCTTATAGTTGATGTCATGACACTGACAGCTGCTGTCCCGACACTGATAGTTGACGTCATGACACTGTTAGTTGTTGCCTCGACACTGATAGTTGGTATCATGACCCTTATTGATGATGTCATGACAATGACAATTGGTGTCATGACAGTAATAGTAGATCACGACACTGATAGTTGATGTCATAACACTGATAGTTATTGTACCGACACTGATAGTTGAAGCCATGACACTGATAGTTGGTGTCACGTCACAGATAGTAGACGCCGTGACACTCCTATTTAATGTCATGGCACTTACAGAAGATGTCATGACACTGAAAGCTGGTGTCATGACGCTGATAGTTGATTTCGTGACAGTGATAGACGCTGTACAGACACTGGTATTTGATGTCAAGACACTGATAGTTGTTGCCTCGATATCAGGACACTGATAGTTGGTGTAATGATCCTTATAATTGATGTCATGACACCAATTATTGGTGTCATGACCTTGAAGATTGATTTTGTGGCACACTTTTCTAAATGACTCTTCTAAAGACTTCATCATATCATATCAGCCTATTGCCGTCCACTGCTGAACGTAGGCCTCCCCCAAAGATCGCCAACCATCCCGGTCTTGGGCAGCCCGCATCCATCCGCTGCCAGCCACCTTTTTCAAATCGTCGGTCCATCGTGCCGCAGGGCGTCCCACACTACGTTTGCCCAAACGCGGTCTCCACTCTAACACGTGTCTGCTCCATCTACCATCTGTTCGTCTGCAGACATGGCCGGCCCACTTCCACTTCAGCGTGCTAATTCTACGCGCAATGTTGGTGACTTTAGTTCTCTGGCGAATGACTTCATTTCGAATTCTATCCACCAGAGAAACCCCGAGCATCGCTCTCTCCATAGCACGCTGAGCAACCTTAAATTTGTGGACCAGGCCCACGGTGAGTGTCCACGTTTCGGCTCCGTAAGTCATTACGGGTAGGACGCACTGGTTAAAGACCCTGGTCTTAAGGGATTGTGGGATCGACGATTTAAAGATATTACGTAGCTTCCCGAATGCCGCCCAGCCCAAGCGTATTCTTCTGCTCGCCTCTTTCTCGAAGTTGTGCCGCCCCAGTTGTATAGTTTGGCCAAGGTATATGTACTCTTGCACAACCTCGAGAATAGCGCCATTTACGACTACGGGTCTCGGGAAGACATGACCATTGTACATGACTTTGGTCTTATCCATGTTCATCCCGAGGCCCACCTGTCTTGAAGAATCGCCTAGGCCGTTTAGCATCACCTCCAGATCCTGCAGAGACTCTGCCATGATGACAATGTCATCCGCAAATCGTAGGTGCGAGATGTACTGACCGTTGATGTTTATACCCCGTCCTTTCCAGTTAAGCGTCTTGAAAATGTCCTCCAACGCGCTTGTAAACAGTTTCGGAGAGATAACGTCTCCCTGTCTTACTCCTCGGCGCAGTTGGATTGGTTTTGTGCTCCTTTCTTGTACTTGGACGGTCATTGTTGCGGCCTTATACAGACACCTCAGCACCTCGACGTATCGGCAGTCAACGAGGCATCTCTGCATGGAGTCCAGCACAGCCCAGGTCTCGACGGTGTCGAAGGCTTTCTCGTAATCCACATACGCAAGGCACAGAGGCTGATTGTATTCCTCGGTCTTTTGGATAATTTGCCTGAGGGTGTGTATGTGGTCTACGGTGCTGTAGCCTTTCCGAAACCCGGCCTGCTCCGGTGGCTGGAAGTCATCAAACTTTTGTGCGAGACGATTCGAGATAACCCTCGAAAACAGCTTATAAACATGGCTCAGGAGTGAAATGGGGCGGTAGTTTTTAAGGAGCGTATTATCACCTTTTTTGAAGAATAATACCACCACGCTCCTGCTCCATGCCTCCGGTGTAATGCCTGTGTGGATGACGGAATTGAATACCTTTACAAGTTCAGTCAAAACAGGCGTTCCTCCTGCTTTGAGCAGCTCTGTGGTTATCCCGTCATCCCCCGGAGCTTTGTAGTTATGAAGCTGTCCGAGAGCTATTCTAATCTCGCCCAAGTCAATGTCGGGAAGCTCGTCTGTAAGGTGGCGTGTGAGTCTGGCTCGTGAATCATCCGCGCCGTGGGCCTGAGGCGGGCATGTTTTCTGGGAGTATAAGTCCCCGTAGAACTTTTCGACTTCAGCGAGTATCTCTGGCTTCGAGGTGACGGTGGTGCTCTGTGACGTTCTGAGTTTCATCAGGTGACAACTGGAGGCTCCAGGCTTAGCGAACACCTTTGAGCCTTTGTTCCGGGCTATGGCTTGCTCGATGGCTCGGGTGTTCGCGCGCCGATTGTCGCGTCTGATCAGCTTCTTGACCTCCCTGTTAAGTACCTGACGCTCAGATGGTGTGGCATGCGTTAGTTCTCGTCGTTTCCTCATCAATTCCAGAGTCTCGCTGGTGAGTATCGACTTACGTCCATTTCTCACTGGTCGAAAGTGTTTATAGCCCACCACGCGGATGATACGTTCCAGGCAATCGGTGACGTCGTTTACGTCCTCTGTAGTTTCCAACAAGGCGAATCGGTTCTGAAGTCTAAAGACTTGCACTCGACTAAATCACACTAATAAGGACTCGCACTGGACTAAGTGAATCTACTTAAAACTCGCACTCACTGAATCACTACCATAAACACTCGTATTCGTATCTATGACTCTACTACATAACTGAAATAACTCAAAGCTGATGTCGCGACAGTGATAGATGGTGTCAGGGCACTGATAGTTGGTGTCATGACACTGATAGCTGGTGTCATGATGCTGATGGGTGGTTTCGTGACACTGATAGCTGCTGTCCTGACTCTGATAGTTGATGTCATGGCATTAGTTGTTGATGCCTCAACACTGATAGTTGATGTCATGACACTGGTAGTTGCTGCATCGAAACTGATAGTTGGTGTCATGACCATTATGGTTGATGTCACGACACCAACAGTTGACGTCATGACACTGATAGTTGATTTCGTGACACACTTTTTTAAATCACTCGACTAAAGATTCGCACTCGACTAATCACTCTAACAAAGACTCGCACTGGACTAAATGAATCTACTTAAAACTCGCACTTACTGAATCACTATCATAAACACTCGTATTCGTCTCTATCATTCTACTAAATTACTGAAATAACTCAAAGCTGATGTCACGACACTGATATCTGATGTCAGGGCACTGATTGCTGGTGTCATGACACTGATAGTAGATCAGGACACTGATAATTGATGTCATGATACTGATAGTTGGTATCCCGACTCTGGTAGTTGAAGTCATGACACTGATAGTTGGTGTCACGTAATAGATAGTTGATATCATGACACCAATAGTTGGTATCATGACACTGATTACGTGACACAACTTTCTAAATCACTCTACTAAAGACTCGTACTCGACTAAATCACTCTAATAAAGATTCGCACTGGACTAAATTAATCTACTTAAAACACGTACTCACTGAATTACGATCATAAACACTCGTATTCATCTTTATCACTCTACTAATTAAATCAAAACTGAAGTCACGACACTGACAGTTGATGTCATGACACTGATAGTTGGAGTCCCGACACTGATAGTTGAAGTCATGATACTGATAGTTGGTGTCACGTCACAGATAGTTGACGGCATGACACTGGTAGTTGGTGTCATGACAAAAATATAGTTGTTGTTATGACACTGGTGGTTGGTCACGATACTGATAATTGGTGTCCCGAAACTGATAGTTGATGTCATGACACTGATAGTTGGGGCCCCGGCTGTGATATTTGATGTCATGACACTGATAGCTGTTTCCTCGACACTGATAGTTGGTGTCATGAACCTTATACTTGATGTCATGACACCAATAGTTGATCTCATGACAGTGAATTGGTGTCATGACACTGTTAGTAGATGACGACACTGATAGTTGAAGTCATGACACTGATAGTCGGTGTCACGTCACAGATAGTTGATGTCATAACACTGATAGTTAGTGTCATGACAAATATAGTTGTAGTTATGACACTGGTAGTTGGTGTCATGACACTGACGGTTGGTCTCGATACTGATAGTTGGTGTCCCGAAACTGATAGTTGATGTCATGACACTGATAGTCGGTGTCACGACACAGATAGTTGATGTCATAACACTGGTCAAATAACTCAATGCTGATGTCGCGACACTGAAAGATGATGTCTGGGCACTGATAGCTGGTGTCATGACACTGATAGTAGATCACAGCACTTATGATTGATATCATGTCACTCGTATTCATCTTTATCACTCTACTAAATAAATCAAAGCTGATGTCATGACACTGACAATTGATGTCATGACACTGATAGTTGGAGTACCGACACTGATAGTTGAAGTCATGACACTGATAGTCGGTGTCACATCACAGATAGTTGATGTCATAACACTGATAGTTTGTGTCATGACACTGATAGTTGGTGCCCCGGCTATGATATTTGATGTCATGACACTGATAGCTGTTTCCTCGACACTGATAGTTGGTGTCATGACCCTTATACTTGATGTCATGACACCAATAGTTGATCTCATGACAGCCAATTGGTGTCATGACACTGATGGTAGATGACGACACTGATAGTTGATATCATGACACTCATAGATGGTGTTCCGACACTGACAGTTGAAGTCATGACACTGATAGCTGGTGTCATGGCGCTGATAGTTGATTTCGTGACACTGATAGACGCTGTACAGACACTGGTAGTTGATGTCAAGAACTGATAGTTGTTGCCTCGATATCAGGACACTGATAGTTGGTGTAATGATCCTTGTAATTGATGTCGTGACACCAATAGTTTATGTCATGACAATGACAATTGGTGTCATGACACTGATAGTAGACAACGACACTGATAGTTGATACTCGTATCATGACACTCATAGTTGGTGTCCCGACACTGACAGTAGAAGTCATGACACTGATAGCTGGTGTCGAGACGCTGATAGTTGATTTCGTGACACTGATAGACGCTGTACAGACACTGGTAGTTGATGTCAAGACACTGATAGCTGCTGCCTCGACACTGATAGCTGGTGTCATGACACTTATAGTTGATGTCATGACAGCAATAGTTGGTATCATGACACTGATAGTTGATTACTTGGCACAGTTTTCTAAATCACTCTATTACATTATTCGTTCGTGCACGTCTCTATCACTCTACTAAATTACTGAAATATCTCAAAGCTGATGTCGCGACACTGATAGATGATGTCAGGGCACTGATAGCTGGTGTCATGTCACTGATAGTAGATCACGACACTTATGATTGATGTCATGACACTCGCATTCATCTTTATCATTCTACTAAATAAATCAAAGCTGATGTCATGACACTGACAGTTGATGTCATGACAATGATAGTTGGAGTACCGACACTGATAGTTGAAGTCATGACACTGATAGTCGGTGTCACGTCACAGATAGTTGATGTCATAACACTGATAGTTGGTGTCATGACATATATAGTTGTTGTTATGACACTGGTACTTGGTGTCATGACACTGACGGTTGGTCTCGATACTGATAGTTGGTGTCCCGAAACTGATAGTTGATGTCATGACACTGATAGTTGGTGTCATGACAAATATAGTTGTTGTTATGACCCTGGTAGTTGGTGTCACGTCACAGATAATTGATGTCATGACACTGGTAGTTGGTGTCATGACAAATATAGTTGTTGTTATGACACTGGTGGTTGGTCACGATACTGATAATTGGTGTCCCGAAACTGATAGTTGATGTCATGACACTGATAGTTGGTGCCCAGGCTATGATATTTGATGTCATGACACTGATAGTTGGTGTCGCGGCAATGATATTTGTTGTCATGACACTGACAGCTTTTGACTCGACACTGATAGTTGTTGTCATGACCCTTATAGTTGATGTTATGACACCAATAGTTGGTAACATGACACCGATAGTTGATTACGTGACACAGTTTTCTAAATCACTCTACTAAAGATTCGCACTGGACTAAATGAATCTACTTAAAACACGTACTCACTGAATTACTAGTTTATCCTGTTTTGTTAACTAGCATTTAGTCAAGTGTACCTACAAATGTTCGTATGTATATGTTAACATTGTTGTTTTTGATGAAATAAATTATTATTATTATTATTTAAAACACGTACTCACTGAATTACTATCATAAACACTCGTATTCATCTTAATCACTCTACTAATTAAGTCAAAGCTGATGTCATGACACTGACAGTTGATGTCATGACACTGATAGTTGGAGTCCCGACACTGATCGTTGAAGTCATGACACTGATAGTCGGTGTCACGTCGCAGATAGTTGATGTCATGACACTGATAGTTGGTGTCATGACAAATATAGTTGCATGACACTAGCATGACACCAACATGGACGACATGGAGGAGCTCGTGGCTAAATAATTACAGCCGCATAGACCGGTCTTCCGGGTTAAGCCACGCTTGCCGAGGTTGGTCTGTAGATGGGAGACCATTTACCATAGCGAGTTTCCTCCGTGCCTCGGAAAGCACGTAAAGCCGTTGGTCCCGGCTGTCATTTGTAGATCTTTGACAGTCGTTGCTGTTGGTCAGAAGCCAGAAAGTCTGACAACCAGTCTTACCAAGAGTATCGTATTACCAAGAGTATGAAATTTGACGTCATGACACTGGTAGTTACTGCCTCGATACTGATAGTTGGTGTCATGACCGTTATAGTTGATGTCATGACTTCAACAGTTGGTGTCATCACACTGATAGTTGATTTCGTGACACATTTTTCTAAATCACTCTACTAAAGACTGGCACTCGACTAATCACTCTAACAAAGACTCGTACTGGACTAAATGAATCTACTTAAAACTCGTACTTACTGAATCACTATCATAAACACTCGTATTTGTCACTATAACTCTATTAAATTACCTAAAGCTGATGTCGCGACGCCGATAGTTGATGTCATGACAATGACAATTGGTGTCATGACACTGATAGTAGACCAGGACACTGATAATTGATGTCATGACACTCATAGACGGTGATCCGACACTAATAGTTGAAGTCATGACACTGATAGTCGGTGTCACGATATTGATAGTTAGTGTCATGATATTTATTGTTGATTCCATGACACTGATAGTTGATGTTTTGACACTGATAGAGCTATTGTCGCTCTAATAAGGACTCGCACTGGATTAAATGGATCAGTAAATTCATTAAGTATAAGACTCGTACTCGACTGAAACACTATCATACACACTCGTATTCGTCTAAATCACTCTACTGAATAATTTAAAAAACACAAAGTTGATGTCATGATATTGATAGTTGATGTCATGTCACTTATAGTTGACGTCATGACTCTGATTGTTGGCGTCATGACACTAATTGTAGAGGACAAGACACTGACATTTTGAGTCATGACACTGATAGTCGGTGTCATGACACAGACAGTTTGTGTCGTGACCCTGATAGTTTATGTCATGACACTGATTGTGATAGTTAATGTCATGACATTAATACTTGATGTCGCGACGCCGCTACTTGATGTCGTGACACGGACAGTTGATGTCGTTACACTGAATTTCGGTGTCATGGCTTTGACAGTTTGTGTCACGACATTGGTGGTTGGTGTCATGACGTTTATAGTTAATGCCATGACACTGACTGTTGATGTCATGACACTGATACTTGAAGCCATGTCGCTGATAGTTGATGTCATGACACTGATAGTTGATGTCATGATACTGATAATTGTTGTCGTGACACTGATATTTAATGTCGTAGCTCTGGTAATTTAATGTCGTGGCACTGATAGTTGATGACGTGACACTGATAGTCGGTGTCATGACAGTGACATTCTATGTCGCGGCACTGATAGTTGTTGCCATGACACTGATAGTTGATGTCTTGACACTGGTAGTTGATGTCATGACATTGATAGCTAATGTCGCTCTTATAAACTCGCAATAGACTAAATGAATCAGTAGATTCATGGGATGCATGAAAAGAGCCTCCGCGAGTGACGATACTACAGTACGTCCGGCGCACCCTGGGCAGTCAGCCTCGCTACCATCCTTGCTGACTGGCTAATCTTTTCACCACGGCATGAGCTATTCTTGTATAGCTCGTGCCGACACGATAGAAGAAGAAGTAGATTCATCAAGTATAAGACTCGTACTCGACTGAATCACTTATCATACACATTCGTATTCGTCTAAATCACTCTACTAAATAATTTAAAAAACTCAAAGTTGATGTAACATCACTGATAATTGATGTCATGACACTGATATTTGATGTTACGACACTGATTGTTGATGTCATGACACTAATAGATGACAACATGACTCTGATATTATGTGTCACGACACTGATAGTCGGTGTCATGAGACAGATAGTTTGTGACGTGACCCTGATAGTTGACGTCATGACACTGACAATAAACGTCGTGACACTGATAGTTAATGTCTTGATGCAGGTATTTGATGACGTGACACTGATAGTCGGTGTTATGACAGTGATATTCTATGATGTTACACTGATAGTTGGTGTCATGACACTGATAGTTGGTATCATGACACTGATATTTGTTGTCGTGACACTGATATTTAATGTCGTGGCACTGGTAGTTGATGACGTGACATTGATAGTCGGTGTCATGACAGTGACACTGTCGCTGTGACTATGTCGCGGCACTGAAAGTTTATGCCATGACACTGATAGTTGAGGTCTTGACACTGATAATTGATCTTGACACTGATAGCTAATGTCGCTCTTATACAAACTCGCCCTGGACTAAATGAATCAGTAGATTCATTAAGTATAAGACACGTACTCGACTGAAACACTTATCATACACATTCGTATTCGTCTAAAACACTCTACTAAATAATTTAAAAAACTCAAAGTTGATGTCGCATCACTGATAATTGATGTCATGACACTGATATTTCATGTTACGACACTGATAGTTGATGTCATGTTACTGATATTTGATGTTACGACACTGATTGTTGGTGTCATGACACCAATAGACGACGACATGAATCTGACATCATGTGTCACGACACTGACAGTCGGTGTCATGAGACAGATAGATTGTGCCGTGACCCTGATAGCCGATGTCATGACACTGACAGAAGACGTCGTGACACTGATAGTTAATGTCGTGACGCTGGTATTTGATGACGTGACACTGATAGTCCGGGTCATGACAGTGAAATTCTATGACGTAACAATGATAGTTGATGTCATGACACTGACAGTTGATGTCATGACACTGATAGTTGGTGTCATGTCACTGATTGTTAATGCCATGACACTGATAGCTGATGTCTTGACACTGATAGTTGGTGCCAAGAAACTGACAATAGATGTCGTGACACTGATAGTTAATGTCTTGACGCTGGTATTTGATGACGTGACACTGATAGTTGGTGTCATGACAGTGACATTCTATGCCGTAATCCTGATAGTTGATGTCATGACACTGACATTTGGACTCATGACACTGATCGTTGGTATCATGTCACTGATTGTTGATGCCATGACACTGATAGCTGATGTCTCGACACTGATTGTTGGTGTTATGACACTAATAGATGACGACATGACACTGACATTATGTGTCACGACGCTGATAGTCGGTGTCATGACACAGATACACTCACATAATTAGCGGAACGTTTTTATTTTTTCATTTTTTTTATTATATGGTACTGCTATTGCTATGACGATTTTTTTATTCAAAAGAACCTTCAATTAGAACTTGCATGTTGAAGAAAAATTCGGTTTTCCTAAGCGATTAGAGGTAAATTAGGCCCAGTTTTGATTTTACAAAGATTTTGCCGTTTTGTGTTTTTGATCGGAACTTTGTTTTATTCAAGTACTGGTGGTTTGGCCTTAGTGTATTCATTGCATTTGGAGAATAAACATTGGGTAGACGCTGAAAGAAGTAATTTACCTGTGACAAAAGCTACGAGGGATGTTACAGTGATCGATGAAAGTCAAACCTATCGTGCAGTAAGTTAAGCACTGGGTGTATCGATATTAGTCATTCCTCGCAATGTCCATCGGTACTAGCAGACAGGATGTTTCGTTAGAAAATGAGAATAATGCAGAAATCAAGGAAAAAGCGCCGCTGATGATTGGTTTATGACAGTTCTAACCGGTAAAGGCTCTGAAAAATTGGCGCAATGCTGCTATTCGGGCCTGTAGCATCCTGAAGGTGGTCCGTATTTTGTTTGTGAGTATGCGGAAAGAAAGACGACGTCTCATTGAAGGTAATCTGATGTCTAACGCGACTGCTGAATGTCCAAAACGTGCTGCAGGTCATCGCGTAGTGAAATTAAGTTTTGCTCAATAACACCGAGATCGGACTAAGGAGTTAGAAAGAGATTTTTTCTCAGGGGCAAGCTGTTTTTTGATATACATTTTTTGGATGAGAGGCATAGAATATGAATACGTCAAGAGAATCGCTTTGAACTGTCAAATTTTACAGGAATGTGCCTTATACTGGAGGCTCTAGTAATCGTTTGGGGTGTCATTTGTTTTGAAGCGCACACGGAGTTAGGCATTATTGAAGGAGGCTTACGGGCTGCTTATTTTTGCAGGATAGACATCCTAGAACATCATGCGATGCCACTTGACAAATTATCAGTCAAGAAAAACAAAATATGCACGATTATGTGTCACCGGAATGTGTATTCGTGGCCCGCAATTTCGTATAAGATGTTGTAATAACCCACCAGGATGGGTCAACGTGGACCCCGGTCATGAGTCCAATAGAATATGACCTGGCCTTGACGGAAAATAGGGTTAGAGAAAAAAATCCAACCGCCCAGAAACATTAGAGGATTAAAAAGTGTTTCATGGGAGTATGGGGACAATTTGTCTTAAGAAAAGACAATGGATTAAAAAATTGAGTGGAAAAACATGTCATAATACTGACAAGGACCCTAGCAGTATAGAAGCGGTGATAAAACAAACAATAAAGTAAAATAAATAGCAAATTAATTATTCCAAAAAATATGCGCCGAAAGTTACAAAATGGATATTTTAGCAAATTGAAGATTTAAATTGCCTAATTCAATTAAATGAATATTGATTATTTGTCCTTTTAATGCATTTAACCCTAATTATAAAATATTTAAACAAAAACATTAGTGTACAATACAAAATTATGGAAAAAACACAGTTTTTTGTTGCGTTCCGCTAATTATGCCGGTGAGTGTAGTTTGTGTCGTGACCCTGATGGTTTATGTGGTGACAGTGGTACTATATGTCATGACACTGATAGTGATAGTTAATGTCATGACACCGATACTTGATGTCGTGACGCCGTTACATGTTGTCGTAACACTGACAGTTGATGTCGTGACACTGACTTTCGGTGTCATGGCAGTGACAGTCTATGCCACGACATTGGTAGTTGGTGTCATGACATTGGTAATTGTGTCATGATATTGACAGTTGAAGTCACAACACTGATAGTAGAAGTCGTGATACCGGTAGTTAATGCCGTGACGTTGATATTTGATGACGTGACACTGATACTTGATGTTACGACACTGGTAGTCATGACACTGATATTTGAGGACATGATATTGATAGTTGGTGTCATGACATTTATAGTTGATGCCTTGACACTGATAGTTAATGACTTGACACTGATAGTTGATGTCATGACACTGACAGTATTCGTCGTGACACTGATAGTTAATGTCGTGGCGCTGGTATTTGTTGACGTGACACTGATAGTCGGTGTCATGACAGTGACATTCTATGCCGTAACACTGATAGTTGATGTCATGACACTGACAGTTGATGTCATGACACTGATAGTTGGTGTCATGTCACTGATTGTTGATGCCATGACACTGATAGCTTGATGTCTTGACACTGATAGTTGATGTCATGACACTGATAGCTGATATCGCGACATTGATTGTCTAGTTAGAAAAATATATTTTTAAATGAATTGTCAGACTTGGCTCTCCATTAAATCACAGAACTTTTTACGGCAAGAGTCGCGGGACGGCTTTTTTACTTGAATGGTTTTATTGGGATAGATATTATCTAGTACCTAATAACTAACTACTATTCTCGTAGGATAAAATAACCGATTTATAAACAGTACAATACATTATGTATCATGGAACATTTGTATGTAAATGTAAGACTAACATAATTTTGAATAATTTAATAGGTAACGCTTTAGTAACAACATGCGTTATTCATATGTTATATTTTTAAAACATAGCTTTATATTTTTGTTTATTTACTTCAATTAGTAACGGTAATTACGTTTAATGATTTACATTAAATGCCGTGGTTGGTCCAATCCTTACTAATATTATAAATGCGAAAGGAACTCTATCTATCTGTCTGTTACCTCATCACGACTAAACTACTGAACCGATTTTGATGAAACTTGGTACAGAGATAGTCTGGAGCCCGGAGAAGGATATAGGCTACTTTCATCCCAAAAAACGCGGAATACGCGATAAACCGGCTGTCCCATTTCAAAACCTAGTAAGGGTTTAAAACGAAATTTTACAGGAGAGCGCATAAACTTTAAATCGGTCAGTCTTTGAAAAGTATGTAAGTTAAGTAAAACCATGTGGTTAAAGTGACTTACTAGGTTTTAAAATGATCAGAGGCAGTAAATGGCACTTACTAGGTATCGATGCTTAAATATATCTGATTATTATGTGAGTTTTTAACGCTGGTGTTTTTGTATTTGGTAAAGACTTTCTAGGTTAGCAAGATTATGTAATAAAACGATTTTTGTAAAAAGTGTCCCTTGCTAGGTTTTGAAATGGGACAGCCGAAACGACATCCACGCGTGCGAAGCTGTGAGTGACCACTAGACTATTTTATAACATAACATCACGCTTGTATTCCCCGAAGGGCTGGGCAGAGGTGTGTAGTACACCCTCATTTTGCCGTTATGTTTAATTCCTATGTAATAGAAGGCGAGCCTATTGCCATAAATCGGGTACAAATCCAGACTCCAGGGTGCCACTGAAAAATTTCACGTGGTGAACCCAAAAACACATTTCGGAGAGTGTGCTTCAGATCTGCATGATGTATTACCCCCCTGCCGTTTTTTCTCTCGGACGGCCAGAAGCACGAAAAAGCGCCATCGGTTCGTGCTTGATATACCAAAAACCCGAACGGAGCGCTTTGATTCCAGTTTCATTGTGAAAACCGCGGAATAGTGGAATGTGCTGCCCGAGTGGGTGTTTTCCGACAGCTACAATTTGGGTGTCTTCAAGTCACGAGTGAATCGGTTTCTTCTGGGCAAGTGTGCTCCATCGTAGACCGCATCATCGCTTAACATCAGGCGAGATGGCGGTAAACGCAGGCACAAAAAAGATAAAAAAAAAAAAAAAAATGCTCAACTCGGGGATCGAGCCCAGGATCTCACAATCAGCAGTCGCGCTTGCGACCACTAACGTCCACCCATTTAACGTCCAAAGTGTTGGTCACTTGTCGGTGTAGCAATCTCCGTCTCTCTCTATCCAGAGCCAATTCCTTCACTTCTCTGTATGTTATCACTTGTCTTTTCCTTCAATTGGTTTGTGTACTTTTTCTTATTCTTATATTCTTATTCTTATATTCTTATTCTTTATTGTACACAAGAAAATTATGTCTCTGTACCCAGTGATTGACCATGCCCTGCGTTTTAACGAATACATTAAATAATTAGATCTGTTTGTTTATTTACAGAACTAATCGCCTATCTAGATTTAATTTTGTAAAGTGCGTAATTTATAAGTATATCGCTGGCTAACTGTTATAGAAGAAGTCATTTATTATAAAAACTGAAAAGGAACAAATTGCGTATTATGCATATTTCGATAAAACAAATATAGATCTAATTATTTCATGTATTCGTTAAAACGCAGGGCACGGTCAATTGCTAGGTACAGAGACATAAGAAAATTACAATAATAAACTTTTAATATTGATAGGATGTCTAGAAAGTTTTCGCTTGGAAATGTTCTACGCAGTCGATACTGACCAGATGCTAAATTATTTTAAGTGACTATTGCGCAAAGTGATATGAATAAAAAAAATCATGACAGAAATAAACAATAAATAATCTATTAATAGATATAATAATGTTGCACTGCTACTACACACATTCATGTTTAAAAATAACAGCGCTTAATATGATTGCCTTGAGGTAGCTATTGGATCAAAGTAAGATTTATTACTTATTTTGATTCAATATGATTGATGATGATGATTGAAGATTTATTAATGACAAGAGTTCCAACCTGAAGATGCATGAATCATACCAGTTGAAATCGCGAATCAACTACATAACAGTGTAACAACACTGGGGCTCGTTCACTATCTGTAAGTAAAGCGTTGGTTAGTTACTTCCTAGTTAGCGTTAATTGAAAAGTAAAAGTTACGAGTATCTTTTGTCAATTTCACAAACAAAACTAAAGGTTCGAGTAACAACTTACTGGTTATGTGAATGACGTAACAAAAAATACGTTACATTCGTTCAATAAATAATACGTCAATGGTACTCGTCAAACGTTATTGCCAGATGCAAGCCAGATGTCAATTGTCCTTTGTGGTGTTTTTGTGTCTGGTTTGGAAAGCGTGTGATTTTAATTTCTAACTTTATTTACCTATATTTTTTAATTAACATGGATAAAGTTAAAAGAGATAGAAGTGCAAACTTTTCTATATATGAGAGGGACATTGTGGTATCCCTTGTGCAGAAATAGCCTAATATATAAACTATCAAAAAAACAGTTTCGTCTAGGTCCGTAAAATAATCAACACGGAATTTAAATACACGAATCCTAGGTACTCGTTGGGTCGTAGACTGTTCTAATTCATCCAATTGATGATCAATCAAGTCAAATAAGTCCATTTTTATTAATGAATTTTAAAATAAATCGGTGTTCTCTGATGAGTTTCTACACAAAATGACAACGGACAACTTTTAACTGTACAGTAAGCACCCTTATTGCCAGATGTGATGGCAAGTAAGTTACGGGTCGGTTAATCTTATGATTAGTGCTACTCGAACATTGTGAAATTCACACATGGAGTTACGGGTGACATTATCTGGCGGTTAGCCTACTCTACACTTTACTTGAGGATGGTGAAAGAGGCCCTTAACACTAGTATCGACATAAGTAACAACATCAACTATCACTGTCGTAACATTAACTATCAGCTTCATGACATCGACTATCAGTGTCGCGACATCATGTATCAGTTATTTAGTCTTAAGGAGAGTCATCTAGTCCAGTGCGAATCTTTAGTAGAGTGAGTTAGTCGGGTAAGAGTCTTATAGAGTAATGTAGTCCACTGCGAGTCTTAAGTAGAGCGATTTTGTAGAGTGCAAGTCTTTAGCAGCTATTTAGTTGAGTGCGAGTCTTTAAGAGAGATATTTTTTCCACTGCAAATCTTCACTAGAATGATTTAGTCGAGTGCGAGTCTTTGCTAAAGACTCGTCGAAATCACTCTAATAAAGACTCGCACTGGACTAAATAAATCAGTAGATTCATTAAGTGTAAGACTCGTACTCGACTGAATCACTATCAAACACACTCGTATTCGTCTAAATCACTCTACTAAATAATTTGAAAAACTCAAAGCTGATGTCATAACACTGATAGTTGATGTCATGACCCTGATAGTTGGTGTCAGGACACTGATAGCTGATGTCATGACACTGATGCTTGACGTCACGACACTGATATTTGAAGTCATGATATGATAATGCACGATTGAGTATCTTAAAAAAATCGGCTTTTGATTCCGGTGTACTCATTACAAATTGGTAATAGCAATATTTAAGTTACTAAATTAGTATCTTTTTAGTATTTATTACATTGATGGGCCAAACATGGCCAAAAATGGGCATTTCCCTTTCCAAAAACTCTGAAACACCTTCATTTATTTCTAAGCAGAAACCAATTTCAAAAAATATTAACATCCAACCAACTTAATACCACAATAAATCGAGAGGGTCATCAATCCACGGAAAATCTTAACACCGTGATTCAGAAAAATTATGTATTTGTACAACGCCATCTATTGGGAAATATAGGATAAAACGTCAGCACAAAGCATGTTCTAGATTTTTCTAACTTTTAACACTTCTAAACAAAAGGTCCAATTCGAATAATTTACAGAGCATTTTACATGTGCATAATCAACCTTGATTAAGAAGCTATTTACTTGGATAAGGATTAATATCATGATAGGAATGTCTTAAATTTTCGATTCTATCCGTGTTTTGATCGACTAATTTGAACAAAAAACGGTTGATATGTCATAACTATAATAGTTAGACATATACCCTCACGGACTTTTTTGTGGATAATTAAGTGTACTATAAACATGTCGTACATTATTTTTATGTATCATCAATAGTTTTCGCAGCGCACGCCAAATAATACTATTATAAGGAAATTTTTGATACCTTGGGTTACATTATTGTATTTTTCTTACGGATCCCTAAATTTTTGATAATTAAATATAAGCTATAGCACTCAGGAATAACGTAGCTTTTTATTGGTGAAAGAATTTTTGAAATCGGCGGAGTAGTTTCGGAGATTACCTCCTACATACAAAAAACAAATAAACTAATTATACCTCTTTATAATATTAGTATAGATAAGATTCGTACTCGACTGAAACACTATCATACACACTCGCATTCGTCTAAATAACTCTACTAAATAATTTAAAACACTCAAAGTTGATGTCGCAATACTGGTAGTTGATATCATGACACTGATATTTAATATTACGACGCTGGTAGTTGATGTCATGACACTGATAGTTGACGTCATGATATTGATAGTTGGTGTCATGTAACTTATAGTTGACGTCGTGTCTCTAGTAGTAGGTGTCATGACACTTATAGTTGTTGTCATGACACTGATAGTCGGTGTCATGACACATATAGATTGTGTCGTGACCCTGATAGTTTATGTCGTGACAGTGGTACTCTATGTCACGACACTGATAGTGATAGAGAATGTCATGACACCGATAATTGATGTCGTGACGCCGCTACATGACGTCGTGACACTGACAGTTGATGTCGTGACACTGACTTTCAGTGTTATGGCAGGGACAGTCTATGACACAACATTGGTAGTTGGTGTCATGAAATTGTAAGTTGGTGTCATGTCATTTACAGTTGATGCCATGACACTGACAGTTGATGTCATGACACTGATAGCTAATGTCGCTCTTATAAAGACTCGCACTGGACTAAATGAATCAGTAGATTCATTAAGTATAAGACTCGTACTCGACTGGATGACTATCATACACACTCGTATTCGTCAAAATAACTCTACTAAATAATTAAAAAAACTCAAAGCTTATGTCATCACACTGATAGTTGATGTCATGACCCTGATAGTTGGTGTCATGACCCTGATAGTTGGTGTCAGGACACTGATAGCTGATGTCATGACAGTGATGCTTGACGTCACGACACTGATATTTGAAGTCATGATATTGATAGCTGATGTCATGACACCGATAGTTGGTGTCACGACACTGATAGTTGGTATCATGACACTGTTAGTTGGTGTCATGACAATTATAGTCTTTGTAACGACACTGATTGTTGGTGCCATGACACTGATAGTTGATGTCATGACACCGATAGTTTGAGTCACGACACTGATTAATGGTGTCAGGACACTGATAGTTGATGTCATGACATAGATGCCTGATGCCATGACACCGATAGTTGCAGTCACGATACTGATAATTGGTGTCACGACACTGATAGTTGGTGTCATGACAATTATAGTCGATGCCATGGCACTGATAGTTGATGTCATGACTCTGATAGTCTTTGTAACGACACTGATTGTTGATGCCATGACACTGATAGTTGATGTCATGACCCTGATAGTTGGTCTCAGGACGCTGATAGCTGATGTCATACACTGATGCTTGATGTCACGACACTGATAATTGGTGTCAAGACACTGATAGTTGATATCACGACACTGATGCCTGATGTCAAACACTGATATTTGAAGTCATGATATTGACAGCTGATGTCATGACACCGATAGTTGCTGTCACGAACCGATAGTTGGTGTCATGACACTGACAGTTGGAGCCATGACAATTATAGTCGATGCCATGGCACTGATAGTTGATGTCATGACTCTGATAGTCTTTGTAACGACACTGATTATTGATGCCATGACACTGATAGTTGATGTCATGACACCGATAGTTGGTGTCACGACACTAATAGTTGGTATCATGACTTTTATAGATGGTGTCATGTCACTTATAGTTGACGTCGTGTCTCAGGTAGTAGGTGTCGTGACACTTATTGCAGCTGCCATGACTCTGATAGCCAGTGTCATAACACAGATAGTTTGTGTCGTGACCCTGATAGTTAATGTCGTGACAGTGGACTCTATGTCACGACACTGATAGTGATAGTTAATGTCATGACACCGATAGTTGATGTCGTGACGCCGCTATATGACGTCGTGACACTGACAGTTGATGTCATGACACTGATAGCTAATGTCGCTCTTATAAAGACTCGCACTGGGCTAAATGAATCAGTAGATTCATTAAGTATAAGACTCGTACTCGACTGAAACACTATCATACACACTCGTATTCGTCTAAATCACTCTATGAAATAATTTAAAAAACTCAAAGTTGATGTCGCAACACTGATAGTTGATGTCATGATACTGATAGTTGGTGTCACGGTATTGATAGTTAGTGTCATGACATTTATAGTTGACGCCATGGCACTGATAGTTTATGTCATGACTCTGATAGTCTTTGTAACGACACTGATTGTTGATGCCATGACACTGATAGTTGATGTCATGACACCGATAGTAGGAGTCACGACACTGATAATTGGTGTCAAGACACTGGTAGATGATGTCACGACACTGATGTTTTATGTCACGACACTGGTATTTGAAGTCACGATATTGATAGCTGATGTCATGACACCGATAGTTGCTGTCACGATACCGATAGTTGGTGTCATGACACTGACAGTAGGTGTCATGACAATTATAGTCGATGCCATGGCACTGATAGTTGATGTCATGACTCTGATAGTCTTTGTAACGACACTGACTGTTGATGCCACGACACTAATGGTTGATGTCATGACCTTTATAGATGGTGTCATGTCACTTATAGTTGACGTCGTGTCCCTGGTAGTAGGTGTCGTGACACTTATTGTAGCTGCCATGACTCTGATAGCCAGTGTCATGACACAGATAGTTTGTGTCGTGACCCTGATAGTTAATGTCGTGACAGTGGACTCTATGTCACGACACTGATGGTGATAGTTAATGTTATGAGACCGATACTTGATGTCGTGACGCCGCTACATGACGTCGTGACACTGACAGTTGATGTCGTGACACTTACTTTCGGTGTTATGGCAGAGACAGTCTATGTCACGACTTTGGTAGTTGGTATCATGAAATTGTTAGTTGGTGTCATGACATTTATAGTTGTTGCCATGACACTGACAGTTGATGTCTTGACACTGAGAGTTGATGTCTTGACACTGATACTTGATGTCATGACAGTGGTAGTTGCAGTTACGACACTGGTTGTTGGTGTCATGACACTGATACTTGGTGTTTCGACACAGATAGTTTATGTCATGACACTGATAACTAATGTCGCTCTAATAAAGATTCTCACTGGACTAAATGAATTAGTAGATTCATTAAGTATAAGACTCGTACTCGACTAAAACACTATCATACAAGTACAAACTCGTATTCGTCTAAATCACTCTACTAAATAATTTAAAACATTCAAAGTTGGTGTCATGACACTGATAGCCGATGTCATGACATGGATGGTTGGTGTCATGACACCTATATTTGATGTGTTGGCACTGATTTTTGGCGTCATTACAGTAATAGCTGACGACGTGACACTGACATTTCGTGTCGTGGGACTGATAGTCGATGTCATGACACAGACAGTATTTGTTGTGACAGTGGTACTCTATGTCACGACACTGATAGCGATAGTTAATGTCATAACACCGATACTTGATGTCGCAACGCCGCTACTTGATGTCGTGACACTGACAGTTGATGTCGTGACACTGAATTTCGGTGTCATCGCAGTGACAGTCTATGTCACGACATTGGCAGTAGGTGTCATGAAATTGTTAATTGGTGTCATGACAGTTATAGTTGATGCCATGACACTGACAGTTGACGTCATGACACTGATACTTGATGTCATGACACTGATAGTTAATGTCGCGTGGCACTGGTATTTGATTACGTGGCACTGATAGTCAGTGTCATGACAGTGACAATCTGTGTCGTGGAACTGATAGTTGATGCCATGACACTGATAGTTGATGTCTTGACACTTATAGTTAATGTCATGACACTGATAGCTAATGTCGCTCTTATAAAGACTCGCACTGGACTAAATGAATCAGTAGTTTCATTAATATAAGACTCGTACGCGACTGAAACACTATCATACACACTCGTATTTGTCTAAATCACTCTACTAAATAATTTAAAAAACTCAAAGTTGGTGTCGCATCACTGATAATTGAATTCATGACACTGATACTTGATGTTACGACACTGATAGTTGATGTCATGATACTGATATTTGATGTTACGGCACTGATTGTTGGTGTCATGACACTAATAGTTGACGACATGACACTGACATTATGTGTCATAACACTGTTAGTCGGTGTCATGACACAGATAGATTGTGTCATGACCCTGATAGTTTATGTCGTGAAAGTAGTACTCTATGTCACGACACTGATAGTGATAGTTAATGTCATGACACCGATACTTGATGTCGTGACGCCGCTACGTTGTGTCGTGACACTGACAGTTGACGTCGTGACACTGACTTTCGGTGTCATGGCAGTGACAGTCTATGCCACGACATTGGTAGTTGGTGTCATGACATTGGTTGTTAGTGTCATGACGCTGACAGTAGATATCGTGACACCGGTAGTTAATGCCGTGACACTGGTATTTGATGACGTGACACTGATACTTGATGTTACGACACTGATAGTTGAAGTCATGACACTGATATTTGAGGTCATGATATTGATAGTTGGTGTCATGATATTTATAATTGATGCCATGACCCTGATAGTTGATGACTTGACACTGATAGTTGATGTCAAGACACTGACAGTAGACGTCGTGACACTGATAGTTAATTTCGTGGCGCTGGTATTTGATGACGTGACACTGACAGTCGGTGTCATGACAGTGACATTCTGTGCCGTAACATTGATAGTTGATGTCATGACACTGACAGTTGATGTCATGACACTGATAGTTGGTGTCATTTCACTGATTGTTGATGCCATGACACTGATAGCTTGATGTCTTGACACTGATAGTTGATGTCATGACACTGATAGCTGATATCGCGACATTGATTGTCTAGTTTGAAAAATATATTTTTAAATGAATTGTCAGACTTGGCTCTCCATTAAATCACAGAACTTTTTACGGCAAGAGTCGCGGGACGGCTTTTTTACTTGAATGGTTTTATTGGGATAGATATTATCTAGTACCTAATAACTAACTACTATTCTCGTAGGATAAAATAACCGATTTATAAACAGTACAATACATTATGTATCATGGAACATTTGTATGTAAATGTAAGACTAACATAATTTTGAATAATTTAATAGGTAACGCTTTAGTAACAACATGCGTTATTCATATGTTATATTTTTAAAACATAGCTTTATATTTTTGTTTATTTACTTCAATTAGTAACGGTAATTACGTTTAATGATTTACATTAAATGCCGTGGTTGGTCCAATCCTCACTAATATTATAAACGCAAAAGGAACTCTATCCAAAAAACGCGGAATACGCGATAAACCGGCTGTCCCATTTCAAAACCTAGTAAGGGCTTAAAACGAAATTTTACAGGAGAGCGCATAAACGTTAAATCGGTCAGTCTTTGAAAAGTATGTAAGTTAGGTAAAACCATGTGGTAAAAGTGACTTACTAGGTTTTAAAATGATCAGAGGCAGTAAATGGCACTTACTAGGTATCGATGCTTAAATATATCTGCTTATTATGTGAGTTTTCGACGCTGGTGTTTTTGTATTTGGTAGAGACTTTCTAGGTTAGCAAGATTATGCAATAAAACGATTTTTGTAAAAAGTGTCCCTTGCCAAGTTTTGAAATGGGACAGCCGAAACGACATCCACGCGTGTGAAGCTGCGAGTGACCCCTAGTATTTTAAAACATCACGCCTGTATTCCCCGAAGGGTTGGGCAGAGGTGTATAGTACACCCTCATTTCGCCGTTATGTTTAAGTCCCATGTAATAGAAGGCGAGTCTATTGTCATCAACCGTGCACAAATCCAGACACCGGGCTGCTACTGAGAAATTTCCCACACAACCCAAAAACACATTTCGGAGAGTGTGCTTCAGATCTGCATGATCTAATACCCCCCTGCCCTTTTTTCTATCGGACGGCCAGAAGCACGAAAAAGCGCCATCGGTTCATGGTTGATATACCAAAAACCCGAACGGAGCGCTTTGATTCCAGTTTCATTGTGAAAACTGCGGAACAGTGGAATGCGCTGCCCGAGTGGGTGTTCCCCGACAGCTAAAATCTGGGTGTCTTCAAGTCACGAGTGAATCGGTTTCTTCTGGGCAAGCGTGCTCCATCGTAGACCACATCATCGCTTAACATCAGGCGAGATGGCGGACAAACGCAATCAAAGTAAAAGATAAAAAAAAAACGTTGCCCAACTCGGGGATCGAGCCCAGGATCTCACGATCAAAAGTCGCGCTTGCGACCACTAACGTCCATCCATTTAAGTGCTGGTCACTTGTCGGTGTAGCAATCTTCGTCTTTCTCTATCCAGAGCCAATTCCTTTACTTCTCTGTATGTTATTACTTCTGTCTTTTCCTTCAATTAATTTGTGTACTTTTTCTTATTCCTATATTCTTATTCTTTGTACACAAGAAAATTACAATAATAAAATTACAACTTACAGCGGTTACGCACTGCATCCGATCCGAATCCGTGAAAATACGTTCCGAAGTAGCCATAGAACTATTTGTATGGTAGTTTACGCACTACATCCGGCATCCGTCATCCGATTTCTATCCGTCATTCGTGAGTCTCCAATTCGGAATAAATATTGACGGACCGAAGTAGCCGTAGTAATGTTTGTATGAACGCTTTCGCACTACCTCGGATTCAAATCGGACGATAAATGGATATGCCAAAGATGGCGCCTGAATTGTTTGAATTTGGATCAGAGATCGGAATAGTGCGTAGGCAACATCCGAATTCGGTCCGAGACTTTTACTCTAGATCGGTATTTTCACGGATTCGGATCGGATGCAGTGCGTAAAGCAATATCCGAATTCGGTCCGAGTTTTTTATGTCCGTATTTTCACGGATTCGGATCGGATGCAGTGCGTAATCGCTCTTAGTGAAGTCATGTACAAAGGCGAGCTTAACTCAAACATGAGTTTTCTACCAGCAAACCTTTGAGTGATAGAGAGAGATTGATAGTGTGGTTGAGGGCAAACACCAGTGTACAACAAACTGTCCTATTTACATCTACTAATTTATGCTATTATATAATATACCTACGTAAATATACAACAAGAATAAATATACTATAAATATACTTTCTTTTTGGTAGACCAACGAGGCAGTCGACTATTTATAACATTTAAATAAAAAGTTTATATAAATGTTATAAAATATGTGTTTAACCTCAAGAACATTCATCACAGTAATGTGGGTGCCATGTTCAGCAGGGAACCTGTTTAACGGTCCTTGTCTACAAAAACAGATGATGGGTAACTGTCTTCTTCTGACGTCATGAGATATACGAAAATAGCTCATGCCGTGGTAAAAAGATTAATCACTCAGAAAGGTAACTGTACTGTTTTAATAAACAGGGGTCAAGTTTTCGGTATCAACATCCGTCTTTTTTGGCGTCTAATCAACTTTTCTACAACTATTATTAAAGTAAGGTTTATGTTGGTGATCCGGATTCATTGCTGTCGAGTGTATTTTGTAAATGTCAGATAATACACACATCAAAAGTGTCTAGGGATCAAGCATTTTTATGCGGATTTCTTGAGATTGAGATGTGGCTTTGTAATAAATTTATGATTTTATAAATTTATATGGATCCTTTTTGGTGCATTTCATAATTTGAATCAGGAACTGTGAATCAAATTCGAGTAAAAGATGAAAATCAGCTGTCAATATTTTCCCTATAAAAACATACAACGCATTGAAGACATTATTAGTGCTACTGTTTCCCTACTACTGATTAAAACCAACGTTATTATGGAGCGGCGATGTCATTTAAGCAGGGAAGAAATGCTCAGAGCCGTGGGAATGATAGAAGCTGGTTCCCGGCAACGTACTGTGGCTTTAGCTCTGAATACAAGTCAGAGTGTTATCAGTCGACTTTGGACACGTTACCGAAGCACTGGTACCGTGGCTGAGCGCCATGGAGGACGGTATCGCTGCACCACACGGAGACAAGACCGATACATTCAAATCTTAACTCGAAGAGCTCCAACAATAACCGCCATGATGTTAGCCGTGAGGCTTCATCACTCTTCAGGGAACTTAATTAGCGACCAAACAGTCAGAAACCGCTTGCATGAAGTGAACCTTCATTCCCGAAGACCGCTACGGGTACCACCTATAGCAATGCACAATCGTAGGATTCGATATCAATGGGCTCTTGGACACAGAAATTGGGCAGAAGAACAATGGCGTTTCGTGTGCTTTTCTGATGAGTCTCGTTTTGGTATGAGACCGGATACAAGACGTATACGACACTGGAGAACCCCTGGACGCCAACAGCGATTAAAATCCTGCCAGGAAGTCCATCCTTATAGTGGTGGAACCATCATGGTATGGGCGGGTATTTGGATCGGCGGAAGAACTGAGTTGATTTGGATCAGAGGCAACCTCAACGCTCAAATTTATGCTGAGACGATTGTATCAGACGTCATCGTTCCTCTACAAGCGCAAATCGGTCCCTTATTTCAGTTAATGCATGATAATGCACGACCGCACACCGCAAGAGTTGTAAGACAGACTCTCGCCGCAGCTAACATCAATGTCCTGCCCTGGTCTGCTCAGTCGCCAGACTTGAACCCGATTGAGCATGCATGGGATATGCTACAGAGAAGAGCTCTGCCGAATATGGAGGGTATCCAGTCGCAAGAAGACCTTTTTTTGTTGTTGCAACGAACATGGGCGGCCATTCCACAGCGTGATTTGGATGAACTCATTTTGAGTATGCCAAACCGATGTTCTTGTGTTGTTAGTGTTCGCGGTAGAAACACGGATTATTAATTGTTTAAGTTACCCAATAAAATTTTAAAGAAAACTGTTATTTCAGTCTTTTTTTCGAACTTTTGTGTTAGTGGTTCAAATGTCAAAAATCCCTTTATTAGGAAAATGGCAAATTTCTTTATTAATGCAAAGGTGACTTGGTTTATCGTTACTGTGACAAACGAAAACACTTTATTTGATGAATCCTTAAAGAAAATTTTAATTAATATCAATCAGGAGAAAAGTTATTGCAAAAATATATGTTGATCCCTAGACACTTTTGATGTGTGTATTTATGTATAGCGGTGGCAATTGTGATTAAAAAAAAATCATAACCCAGATTAACAATCCGCCCTCACGATTGTTTCAGACGGTAGTGTTCTTGTACAATTTGCCCAATTTCACGCACTGCTGGGTATAACTGATATGGTAACAATCTTCTTTCTTCTATCGTGTCGGCACAAGCTATACGATAAGATCTCACGCCGTGGTGAAAAGATTACCGGTCTATTACGCTCGGCGCGGCGTAACGATGTAAAATATGTACGCATGGTGAGGAGGAGGATACGCAGGAGAATTTGTATGAAGCGCGATGCTTACGCGTAAAGCCTCGTCCCCACTAGGAACATTTGTCGAGCGACATGTGTCCCCGGTGACATCGGGCGACGTGGGGCGATGTCGCCCTACATGGGACGAGGCTTAACGCGACAAAACGTGCAAGATTCGCTCAGTGTATCAGCATCAGCAGCCTAAGTGTAACGAACTAAGAAGGACGTTCTTCCAGTTCGTCCTAAGATTGTCTGGAAGAGATCACCTTGTGCCCTTGTGCGATTAGACCGCCCATTGTACATACAGCCGCGGACTCGAAATGTTTATCAGATTTCAAATTCGATTCTTTCTCACACTATGCGCAATAAGGTTCAAGATGTCATATCAACTTAGGGCATACACGTCCGATAGTTGCTTCCGGGAGCCGGATCCGACTATCTGATCGGATTCATGAAATACACGTACGATTCTCGTGTCCGATTTTTTCTGGACGACGACGACGCCCGGACGATGCTTACGATTCTGACATCCGATAGTCTGATCGTACGTGTAATTCATGTTCAAATAAATGTATGACGCGAAGGCCTTCAGATAGTCTGGTCAGAATATCGGAACCGACTATCGGAGGCAAGTATCGGACGTGTATTTGGGCTCTTACATAAGTATTAGTTTTTAAAATTGTGAAGCGTCGATTCTAGCAAAAAGGCTATGAACCAGTTTTTGATTTTATGAACTCCTTTTTAGGTATGTGATTTAATTTACTAAATAGGTTGATTTATTTTTCTATGTTACCTAATATATAGCCTCTTTAGACTCAATAAGTATGTCATTTTATTTTATTTTTATTCCAATGTTTCCAATTTTTATTGTTTTTTTTTCTTTGACATTAAATTTAATTTATTTATTGCTAATATTTGCTTACATTAGTTTGACATTGAATCGCTATTATTAATTTTCAATTGTTAATATTATTCTGCTGCAAAATGTGAGGATCATGCAGCATATAGTGTGACACTTTCATTCTTAATATTTGACTGCCTATTGTCTTTCGGTATGAGTCTGTCATGCTCACTGAAATGTCCAGCTGATGGCGGCGTTGTGCATCAGGTCGTTGAGTTCCCTGCAACATGGATGAGCTGAGCGACGCCGATGTATGCGTCATGCTCGTGAACGGGTGCTGTCTGTTGGGACTGGTCAGCTCGTAACTGCTATGGTAATCGTTTTAAAAGGCTAAATTTCTTATTACTTTTATGTTTTTAACTGCATGTACATTAATGTGCATTGTTCTTACATTATTATAATGAAAATTGTGAAACCATTTAAGTAGGTATTTTTTTAAAAGAGTGTCCATGGAGTTTCTTACCGTCTCTTCTCCAAAGGACCTACTTCTAACCTACTATCTACTTGGAACCGAGCACCTAGTGTTGACGTTTTGAAAGCACCAGTGATCTGGGGCCCAATTCTCCTAAAATAAATCTTGATAAATCACAACCGAACCAAGGCCGAACCGTTCATTCAGACAGTTCTCAATTTCAAAAGCTATCAAATTGTTTGACACAAAAAACAAAATCAATCATTTTGAAAGTTTTCGAAAACAAAAACTGACTGACGGTTGTGGTTCGATTGCGTTTGGCAACAATTTATTTTAGGAGAATTAGGCCCCTGGTCTACATGAAATAAAAAAATATTTATTTGGTTACGTTACAAACAACTGTCAGTGTCAACATCAGCTGTGTATATTAAAATTTAAAAATAGTAATTCTAGTGTATATTGTGTGATACAGTGATCATTGGCCGTATAGATTAACAACAAACGACCATTAATGTTTGTAGTACTTAGTACCATCTACCAAGGATAAACAAACAAGTCTATTGTTGCACCATAGATAATATGGATGTGTATGTGTATCATTGACAATTGAGTGAAGAGTGAACGATTATTAGACTCTGCTACACGAACTAAATTTTACACCTGTGTTGCCACTGTAGAATAATTACCCGGAATCGGGGAGAAAACCACTTATGCAATAAACTTGCGGTTTTTTCACTAAGTGTTACTTAGTAATTAGTCTTCATAATGAATTTCTTACAGAATATAACGTTTCGACGTGCTCGAACACACTCTGACCTACAGTTTGATGATAGTGACATAATAGCGGACACTCTAAATAGCACGACTAATAGTACACCAGAAATATCTGACGGCGATGAGGACCAAATAAAGGAGTTAACAGGCAAGATTGACAAACTCGTACTAGAATTAAATAATGCGCATAAGGAAATACAACTATTATCTTCAGAAAACAACAAACTTAAGCAAAGAAACGAAGAATTAATGAAGGAGAATAATCCGTATAAAAAAGTCACTCATAGTCCAATTAAGCTGAAACCCACTAAACCAAACATTAAAACTAAAAAACAGGACAAGAACAAAGAAACGAATACAGAAACCTCAAAAAATATAGATACAGATACTACTGTTCATAATACATACAAAGATAAGCCAAAAGCCACCCCTAAAACATCACAGAAAAATATACCACAGCAAATTAAAAATAAGATATGTATTTTGAGTACAAATAAGAAAAATAAAATACTGTCAATAGCAGAAACAACCTTTTCTGAACGGTTTGATATTTGCCACTACCTCAAGCCTGGCAATGACACTAAACAGCTGTTAGAAGGAATAACAACAAAATTAAATGATTTTACCATGAACGATTTTTGCATTATTATTTTAGGGCAGGAAGATTTTAAAACCACGAAAAATTATTATAATATTATTATTCACATTAGAAAAACATTACAAACTATAAAACATACGAACATAATTATATGTTTGCCAACGTATGTTTACGGGAACTACACGAATATATATAACTGGAGAGTGGAGACGTTTAATAATTTGTTATTTCTGGATATATCCACGCATAGACACGCACTCCTCATCGATAGTAACTTAAATTTAAAATGTGACTACAGTATGTTTAATAAATACTCAGGTGGAATTAATAACTTTGGACTACGTCAAATTTTTAAGGATATATTAAATTTAATTACTGGCATGGAAAGCCTTAATAACACTCAACCAATTATAGAAGATAAAGTAAATTACGATAGCATGAATAGTGAGTTTGCCACTGGCCGCCAGCCCTTTCTTGGACAGCCCTCACAAGGGGCAGCGACAGTATAGAATTTCTAACATAGATGTTTATTATCAAAACGTTCGTGGTCTAAAAACGAAGTTGCGAACGTGGCGAAACAATTTGCTATCGCTAGAGCACAATTTAGTAGCTGCCACCGAAACATTTCTAGACGGCTCCGTTGAGGACTCGGAGGTTGCTTTTGGAGATTGGAACGTACTGCGTCGTGATAGATGCACGCCGTGCGGTGGCGTCTTGCTTGCCGCGCGCGCACCCATCACATTGCAACGGCGCACCGAGCTGGAAACCGACTACGGTGAGGATCTTTGGGCCAGCTTTGCGTGGCACGGCCGTAGTGTTTATGTGTGCGTAATTTATATTAAACCAAGTGCTAATGAGACCGATTATATGCAATGGTTTTGCAAAGTAGAAAGCTTTATAAGTAATTTAAAAGGAATTGTCCTAATTTTTGGTGATATTAATATGAATAGTGCTCCCTTGAGTATAAAGAACTATTATTGTTATTTTTTGACGTATTGTAGTCTGCTTGAGAGAAATAGTGTGAGGAATTTGCATGGTGGAATATTAGATGTGGTAATAATCGGAGAGAGTACTGAGGTACGTGAGACTTATGTCAAAGCTACAGAAGGAATAATTTTACCTGATGCCTATCACCCTCCCCTCGATATCCATATAAAAATGGCTTCAACTCGTAATTCTGATCGTATTGAGCCAAGTAATATAGATTCAAAAAAAGACTGGAACTTTATAAAAGGTGACTATGAGGCACTTTACAATATGCTCTTTCAAGTCTCGTGGCAAGAGCTTTACCAGCTTGATGATGCTTATCTTAGTACTAAATATTTTTATGATACCATCTACTGTATATTTGACACATGTATTCCTAAAAAACAACGTAATAATAAAAAAAGTACGAGATATCCAGTCTGGTTTACGAAAGATATCATACGCGATACGAAAGTTAAGCTCAAACTACATGGTCAATGGAAACAAACAAAATCTAAGGAGGCATATAAATCTTTCTCTGATTTAAGAAATGAGTTGAAAAGACGCATCGCGCGCGCTTACGATTCCTATGTTGCCACCATTGAACAAAATATTAAAGTCAACCCTCGCCAGTTTTGGCACCATGTATCAAGCCTGAAATCTAAGGGTGGCTTTGAGCCCAATGTGGACTACAAGGGTAACACATTGAGCGGTGTACAAGCTGCTGAGGCTTTTGCTGATTTTTTCTCCAGTGTATTTCTGCCTGAATCACCTCAATTAGATGCGGAAAATATAAACAACCCGATCTCGCTTCCTTCAAGTAGCTATGTGCATATTTATGAGATTACCCCTAGTGACGTAGCTACGGGTATTCGTAACCTAAAATCTGGTAGCTCTGTGGGACCTGATAGCATTCCCCCGTGGTTTCTCAAGCAAGGAATTAAATGTTTGATTTATCCACTCTGTCACATATTTAACGTGGCTTTAAAAACCGGAACTTATCCTTCTCAATGGAAGCTATCTAGAGTCATTCCCATCCCTAAAAGCTCAAAAAAGTCATTTGTGGAAGAATATCGCCCGATTGCTATACTGTCAACATTGGCTAAAATTTTTGAGCGTATTTTACATTCTGAAATTTATAGGCAAGTCGAGCCATTCTTATGTAATGAGCAACACGGCTTTAGAACAAGGAGGTCTGTTAACACGAACCTTCTGACTATTGTCGATTATATTTCCACCCGACTTGACAGTGGAGGGCAAGTAGACGTATTGTATTTTGACTTCCGGAAGGCGTTTGATAGGGTTAACAACGATATACTGTTGGAAAAGCTCAGCGCTCTAGGTCTTTCCCAAGGCCTTCTTCGTTTCTTCGCTGATTACCTTCGCGATCGCCAGCAGTTTGTTCGACTCGGGCCGTACGATTCTCGACCCTATCACACGCGTTCTGGAGTGAGTCAAGGATCGATTCTCGGGCCTCTTCTTTTTATCCTCATGGTAAATGATCTTCCCACAGTCATCAAATACGCGAAGTGTCTTCTTTACGCGGATGACTTAAAACTATTTCTAGAGATCAGGAATGAGGAGGACTGTTTGTTGCTCCAACGAGACATTGATTCGGTATTTCAGTGGAGCGTTGAAAATGGAATGGAATTCAATTCCAGCAAATGCTTCCAAATGACTTTCGGCCGGAAGCGACAGCCCATTGAATTTATTTATAAACTAGATTGTAATATTATTTCAAAATCTACTGCAATTAAAGATTTGGGTATCACATTCGACCAAAAACTCACTTTCCACGATCACTTCACATCACTGGCTAAAGAGTCCTTCCGACGATTAGGATTTGTTCTTCGGAATTCGAACGACTTCCAAAACATAGGGGTGATTAAGCTCATTTTCAGCACATTGGTCCGATGCAAACTTGAGTCAAGTGCATGTGTATGGCATCCACACGAGAGCACGTATGCACTCTTGTTAGAAAAAGTACAAAAGGCTTTCTTAAGGTACCTATACAAGCGCATATATGGTTACTACCCTTTTATGTATCCAACCAAATTCCTTTTAGGTTGCCTGGGGTACAACTCATTAGAGGTCAGAAGATCTAGTGACCAACTAATAATGATGTGCAAGATCCTCCGAGGGAAAGTAGATGCCCCGGATCTTAATTGCGAGTTGTGCCGATTATTTGTTCCAAACAATTACCGCCGGAGCAGAAAACATAAACTGTTTGCTGTTCCGACAAGTCGTACTGTGGCTCGTTCAAGATCACCCATACCGCGAAGTCTCACCGCGCTCAATGCCCTTCTGGACGCCAGACCGAATTTTGATATGTTTGCGGATGAATGGAAGGTGATTTTGTCGGAATGTCTGGAGTACTGCGAGAGGAATGCATGATGAACGAGTGAAAGAATATACTGTCAGAAGCACTGTAAGGGATTTATGAAAGAGTTTATTAGAATTACTTTTTCTTGTCCTTTTATGTATGTATCGTTTTTTTTTTTTATTACTATCTTTAATTATTGTAATTGGTCTAAGACCGTTTTAATTAAAGTAAATAAATAAATAAATAAATAAATTGACTTTGACTTAACCTTTTTGTGTCAATTAAGAATAAAATATCTTTGTCCTGTCAATTGTTTGCGAACGACCAAGCGACCTTATGACAAAGTAATGTGCAAGCAATTATAGACCTTAGGGTGGTAAACATTTCAAATCCGCGACTGTACATAATAATGTCTAAATGTTTGTATTTCTTTTTGTTTACCGGTGTATTATGTACAATAAAGAGTATCATCTGCCTAGCCTTTTCCCAACTATGTTGGGATCGGCTTCCAGTCGAACCGGATGCAGCTGAATATCAGTATTTTACATGGAGCGACTGCCTATCAGACCTCCACAACCCAGTAACTGGGTAATACGATACTCTTGGTAAGACTGGTTGTCAGACTTTCTGGCTTCTGACCAACAGTAACGACTGTCAAAGATCTACAAATGACAGCCGGGACCAACGGCTTTACGTGCTTTCCGAGGCACGGAGGAAACTCGCTATGGTAAATGGTCACCCATCCACAGACCAACCTCGGCAAGCGTGGCTTAAGCCGGAAGATCGGTCTATGCGGCTATAATTATTTAGCCACGAGCTCCTCCAACAACAATACATGTACAATAAAGAGTAAATTAAATTAAATTAAGGATGTAACAAAATAATAATTTAGTGTAAAGGATCTGTTTAAAACATAAAACCAGGGTCACCATGAAAACACAATAAATAAAACACAATCAATTGAATTTATGACATAAGGAAAAGTGACAATGTCAACTGGCCGGGCGCACAGCGGTCGTCATGGGAGAAAAGAGTATAATGTGACTGGAACAATAAAACATTAATGATATAAAATACGTTAACATTTTGCACCAGAAACTGAACAAGGCGGTTTACATTTAAGTCACCTTGCGCGCGCAGAATGCCAAGTTGAAGGAGTCTAGATACAATGATGTCATGATAGTATCCGGTAACAGCGGTGAAAATACGGATATAAAAAACTCGGACCGAATTCGGATATTGTATATGTCGGGATTGAATTCATATCAGTTCCTCCTATGTGGAAGGTAACCAACCGCTAGGCTAACATTTTTTTTGTCAGTCTACCGGGTGGAAGGGACATCGTAACGTATACGTGTACCATGGATCCAGTACATGATTCTGAACCCCCCAGCGTTGGAATTTTTCGTCGCTTTTTTCTTAATTTTTACTATTTTTTTGCAGTTTTTTTTTATTTATAGTGTATAAAATCATTATTGTTTTCCATCCTAATGCGATAAAAAAGAAAAAAAAAATATTTCACAATTTTCACGTAAAACAGCAATGAAAATCAAACTTAAAAAGTGCTCCCGATCAGCTGTTTTGGTAAAGTTCACGAACCGAGGTTATCGCAACAAAGTAAGTGAGTGCAACAAAGTAGGCAGTGTAGGCACTAGTGTCACTGAGCGCGCGCTGCTGCCTACCTTCTGCTATCTCGCTCACTCAAAGAAGCCGACATGCCGCTGCGTCGACGCGCGGTGTCGACAAAGCTATAGCGGCCAGTGCCTATGAATCTAACAGATGAGTTATTACGTAAATTAATATCAGATTGACTACTTTTATTTAGACTTTTTATCTGGGATTATTAATGATCTCTGATAGTATGTCCAATACTGTAATCAATTTTAATAAATTGAATGTAAAAAAATAAGTTTTTTTAGTAATTAACCTTTTTTTAGGCAATTTTTGTTATAAACATTTGTTTTTGCATTAACACAATGTTTAACCGATGTAATCTGATCTTTAGTAAATTTTAACCCTATCCATTTTCGCAATTTATTTTGTCAGTAGTTACAACTTAATGCGTTGGCACAGTCTATCATTTTATTGGTCTGTGCATGATCTAGGTGCCTACGAGTCTATGACGGCTTGTCGGCGAAATTGTAAAGGAAGTAAAATTTTGAATTTCGCCGATTTTTGATCAGTTCAGTTTCCGATTTGCGCTCATTGTAAACGGTTGTGTTGTTTTTCGTGATTTTGGATTTGAGCGTATTAGTTATTATCAGTAGAGTTGTTTTTTTGTCTGTGTTGTACTGTGTGTGTTTTGAACGAAAATGCCTCGGATACGTAACAGTCGTAACCATACGTTTAGTGCCCGTAACTAGAGAGATGCCGGTGGCCCACTTCCGGGATGCGTGGTACCAACACGATGGCGCTCTCCCACACGTGACTCTTCCAGTGCGACAGCCTTACACCTTACAGCGACTTTTGGCGACCAGTAGATTGGGAGGTTCGATACACAACCCTGGCCAGCGCGATCACCAGACTTGACCCCACTAGATTTTTGTCTGTGGGGTCAAGATAGGGACTTTGTTACGGAGTGCAATACGGCAGCAGAAATGCGAGATCGCTTGCGACGCTCCGTGCGGAGTATGTCCGAGACCCCACCTTATTGCCCCGTGTCCACGCTGAAACTCTGCGCCGCGCTAGGATTTGTGAGCAAGTTGGTGGCGGCCACTTTGAACCCTATCTTATTAGGAGTCCCTCACTCCTAATAAGAGAGATTAAGGTGAGTGTTAATTTGTTTGCAACTAATTGCCATGTAGGTAGGTAGGTACCTCATCGGAATCATTAGGTAGGTACCTACTTATGTTATTTTATGAGCGAACGAGCAATGTTTTGTTTTTTGTTGTAAGCAATCAGTCAATTGAACTAAATTTCAAGTTCGGTTTATCAATGTGTTTGTTAGGTGATTTCTTTATCAGTAGTGTAAACGTAGGTATGCTACTTTTCACGTTTACAAAAGCGTTGTGCGGCAACGCGACTCCGTGCCGAACTCAGACTTGTGATGTGTGCGTGCGTATGCGTGTAGGCACTGTACTAGCACAGTGTACCTACTTACTCCATACAGTGGGTCAACGCCCATACATTTGACAGGTCCTCTGAAATGTCAAAATTGGTAACACTTGTCAAAGGGTTGTCACATAAACTAAATTACACAAACTTTATCAAACAAACGTCCAAATTAATTAACGTTTTATAGAAACAGTGACACGCAAAAAGAAAACCACGCATGCGTAATTTTGACGATTGACAAAATAATGCAAAGCAGCAGTTTCGCCATCTTATCCTGGAATATTCTAACAATATTTAAAACTACAAATTTTGTCGCGGTTACAGTCGCAGTGGCTAACGCTTGCGGGGATAGGTAAGAGTCATAAATTATTCGCAAGTCTACGATGGAGTCATAGAAAATTACTTATTATTTATGGTTATTACTTCTATGGTTTTCGTGGGTGCTGATGCCGGAAATAAAGCCTAAGTATTCCTCGATAGTAAAAGGCGGTCAAAAAAATTTACCAGTTAAATGAGATTTGCCAGGTAAAACGTGGTCTCTATCTTGGTGTTCGAGAATTGATCTTGTTTTTGTAATCAGCGTCTCTGAAAATCATGGATTTGACACCCATGACGGGTAATTTGAATTTTTTTATGGCCGCCATCTTGCATATAGATTTTGACCTCATTTTCGGCATCAGCATCCCCGAAAACCATGGAAATGACACCCATGATGGTTAAATTGAAATTTTAATAGCCGCCATCTTGGAAATGGATTTTGACCTCATTTTCGGCATCAGCATCCCCGAAAACCACGGAAATGACACCCATGATGGTTAAATTGAAATTTTAATAGCCGCCATCTTGGAAATGGATTTTGACCTCATTTTCGGCATCAGCATCCCCGAAAACCATGGAAATGACACCCATGATGGTAAAATTGAAATTTTAATAGCCGCCATCTTGGAAATGGATTTTGACCTCAATTTCGGCATCAGTACCCCCGAAAACCATAGAAATGACATCCGTGACGACGAATTTGACATTTTTGTAGCCGCCATCTTGGATTTCGATTTTGACCTCATTTTCGGCATCCGCACCCCAGAAAACCTTGGATTTGACATCCATGACGACTAATTTACTAATTTTCATGGCCGCCATCTTGGATTTGGATTTTGACGTCATTTTCGGCATCAGTGACCCCGAAAACCGTGGAAATGACTTCCCACGAACAATCATTTGAAAATGTATGTATGCCGCCATCTTGGATTAGTAAACAGACTTTATAATAAAATTCTCGTAATAGGTAGTTATGCATAGCCAACCATTACCCCGAACTGTATTAATAAACTAAAATCACGCCATGCCACCCATCAGTTCCAGGTAGCCATAAACATCTTAGAATAAATTACCAATCAATTATTAATTAATCATAGCCATAACAATTAGAAGTATGATCTGACATACAAGAGGCTTCCTGTTACTGTTACTGGCCCACTGTGAGGTCCAGTCACAGACACACACATACAAAACCTCCACTAGTATATAAGCCCATGTAAATTAAAATTATTTGTTCTTGTACTATAATGCTCATACTGAGCACACGTGTCTTTAATTAAATAAATATATTTTTTTAACAAGTCTTGCGCGTTCATATTTGACTGGCGCAGCCGGGTCGGATTAGCAAAGTCGCGAACAGTGATCGTTAATAGGCACAGAAATCGGTCGTAACGTATCCTAGACGCATAGACTTCTAGTCTGTAAAGAACCTATTCAAACAAATACGTCAAAAGAACGTCGCGTGTGCAGCAGCAGCAGCAGCAGCAGCAGAAGCAGTAGCAGCAGTAGTACAAGAAACGGCATGGGATCGAGCATACTGTGAGTAGACCCTTATTCGCATTGTTCCATTCCTTGTCTTATTCCTTAGATAGCGTTTAATTGGACTAGACATCGCCATTTAACGTAACACGTCTATTTTTGGACAAAAATCGCCAAATCTAGACTTAATTTTAGTTAACTTTGACGTAACACGTCTATTTTTGGACAAAAATCGCCGAATCTAGACTTAATATTAGTTAATTTTAACGTAACACGTCTATTTTTGGACAAAAATCGCCGAATCTAGACTTAATATTAGTTAATTTTAACGTAACACGTCTCTTTTTGGACAAAAATCGCCGAATCTAGACTTAATATTAGTTTATTTTAAGTAATTTGGACTCGCATCGCCAATTTACTATTTTTGCTTTTAATTTGAAGTATTTTGGACTCACATCGCCAATTTACTATTTTATGCTTTTAATTTTTAGTAATTTGGACTCACATTGCCACTTTACTATTTTGTGGTATTTACTCAAACATCAGTAATTTACACATTCTAGCGTAACTTAAAGCGCTGTTTGGAATAAAATCGCCAGCAACGTTATTTTTGCCTTATATTTAAATTTAATTGTGAATAATGAATATTCAACTTATCCCTAAGGAAATTCAAAGCATCATCCCAAAATTCGATGGGGATGATAAGTTACTCAACCTTTTCATTTCTAAATGCGAGTATGTAATTAGAAGCTTTAGAGGGGAGAACAACCCAGCACAGCAGACTTATTTGTTCCATTGTATTACTAGCAGATTAGTTGGTAAAGCTGCCGTCTTAATAAGTGAACGGGAAAACGTCACCACCTGGGAAGGCGTTAAAGAACTTTTTGTTCAACACTTCGGGGATCCGAGATCCGAAGCTTGCCTTAATATTTTTTTGCGAATGAAGCACCGGCTGATGGTACTCAAACACGCATGTAGCAAAGTAAAATTTAGAGTAAAATAAAAAACCGTAACTTTAAGTTTTAGGCATTAGTTAATCGTTTTTTTTTTATAATATCTGTGGAGGCTTGTTATTAGCAACTCAACTATATATTTTTGTTACCTATTATTGTTATTAGTCTGTAAGCCTTCTTAAAAGTAATAAAATAAAATAAATAATATCGAATTAGAGAACCTCAAGATCAAACAGGGAGAGTCTTACATAGACTTCTGCCACCGAATACAGAATGTTAGGAGCTCACTTATATCAAAAGTTAACCTTCTCACCGACGAAGGTATTAAAGCAGCAAAATATATTATTTATAATAATACAGCTCTAAACGTTTTCCTCTACAATTTACCAGAGGATAATATGATTAAGTTTGTGAGACTAAATAAATGCGTAACACTAGAGTCCGCGTTAAGTGTCGTAACCGAGGAAGTTAACTTCCAAACGAGATACAATGCTCGAAATAAGATTAAGACAACACTTAATAATAACTTTAACCATTCAAGCAATCCAAACCAACAATTCCGATTTGGTATCATCAATCAACAGCCTAAGCAAAACACTGACGTGTCGATGCGTACGGTTCGCAATAACATGATTGAAGAGCCACTTGAACTTGACTCCGACTCTAACTGCGAACAGATATTTCTGTTAGACGACGAGAATCTTGTGTTGATAGATGATAGTAATCAAATTAATTGTGTGCAAGGTGAAAAGGAACCAGCAAATTTTCAGATAGAAGCCTACACAATAGACCAACCACACTAGAAACAGAATTAATAAACTTATAGTAGTATTAGGCTACCGTACATCCATTTACCAGAAATGGAAGCAATTTTTCTAATAGACATTGTGTCTCTTGCGTAGTACACGATCTTTTATTTAGCATTCTATAAGGTAGGTTTACACATAGGTACGCCTCATAACCCATACTATACGATTAGTACAAAGATTCTATTCTACTATTATAGAAATTTATCGACTTGCGAAGTACGAGAGGAAAATAACAGACGCCGCATCTGTCATGATGTATGCTATAATGTCATACAACCAGTCTATTCATTCAGCTACTGGTTTAACACCGTTTGAAGTAGTCTTCGGACATACTGATGCTTCAAGTACCTTTGCAGTAGATTTTAATAAGAGTTACGCCCAACAGTTAGTAAAGGACCATGTTAAGCGTACTAAATATCTATGTAATTATTTTACTGATAAAATGATACAGTCCAAAGAAAAAAACCAAAGAAAAACGCGGCGGTGAAAAACAATTTGACATTAAAGAAGGAGATCAAATTTATACGAAAGGAGTTAATACCAGACGTAGCAAAGATAAGCCTAGATACCAAAAAGCGACAGTTATAGATAAAATTAAGAGAAATACGGTAGCTGTCCAAAATAAAGCCAGTAAAACTAAGAAAATACCCGTTAAAGACATTAAGCGTCCTTCACAGGTTCGTCCTGGTGGTAACGATGCAAGCAGCCCTCAGCCTGGGCCTTCAACTTCAAAGGATTGAAGATAATCCGGGAATCCTTCCCGTTAAAGAAGGACAAGCGTCACTGAGCCTCTATAATTGGCATATAATTAAGAGACTAGACTTAAATTTAGTTCATAGAAATTTAGAATATAACATAGAAAAATATAAAGATATTTCCAGCTATATGGAGGATAAATTAGGTATGTATATTTTAGATGGTAGTCTTGTTGATGCTGAGTTGCAAACCCAATACATAATGAACATAACTATAGAACGTTATAATCAGTTAATTCCAAGCATTAGAATAAAAAGGGGACTTATCAATCCTGTTGGATCTATAATCAAAGCTATTACTGGAAACTTAGATAACGATGATGCACTTAGATATGATAATTGGATAAAAAGTCTGCAATTGCAACAAAATGTAATCATGAATAAAGTTACTTTAGTTTCCGAAATAGTTGACACATTCGTTAATATCACTAACTCAACTAGAAACAACTTTGTAATACTTGAGAAAACTATTAAGGAAATAGAAGAAATTTTAAACAAAACTCAATTCCAAAGGAGTAAGAGCCTTGTCCTAAATACTTATAACATGTTAACCCATAACTTTCAAATATTATTAACCCGCTTAGATGAAGTGGAGACAGCATTAGCATTTAGTAGAGTTAATGTATTACATCAGTCTATATTAGATACTACTGAACTGATTAATATTCTTCAAGATATCGAAAAAACAGATAAGTTAGCTTTTCCTGTTACTAATGAAAACTTAGTTAATATTGAACATTGCATTGAAATCAAAGCTTATGTAAAAGACAAACAGATAACTTTTATTATGTCGGTACCAACAGTCCAATTAGATGTCTACAATTATTACACCCTACATCCTTTTCCTATGTATAATCCCCACCTTGGTCTATCTTTCCTAATTACCCCTAAAAATTCCCATATCCTTGCGAAAGGGTCGAAAGTAGTATCGCTCTCCCAGCCTTGCAGAGGAATAGACGAAGGAAAGTTCCTTTGTTACGAGAACAACGTGTCTCCAGAAGAAGAAAATGAATGCATCAAAGATTTGATGACATTTTCTACGAAGATAACATCGTGCCTGCCTCTTCCCGTCAACGCAACAAACGTTAAAATTAAATCCATACATCTGGACTCTTGGATTGTTTTCACAGGTTTTCAAACATTCCTGACAGAAATTTGCGACAACGATATGAGCCAGCACGACATCATGGGCACATATATCCTAACCCTTAACAATGCTTGTGAGGTAAAACTTGGGACAACCACATTAAGAAAACGCCGTCTTCAAACAGGAGAAGTTACCTTCCGCAGTTCACCATCAATACATCTGCCCAGTATTATAAGACCAAAAGACATCGCACTACGTAAAACTATCAGTCTAGATGAGATTGATTTGGAAAATCTACAGTTCCTATCACACGCATTAAAGGATAACAGTGAAGTGAAAAATAGTGAAAGTCATTTTGTGAATGTGCACAGCATTAGCATAGGAACTATTGTAATCTACATTATTTTACTTTTTGTATTAATTTTAGTTATATTGTACCGCTATAGAAGTTTATTACTGCGTAAGCTTGGACAAAATCATCAACCTCGTGATGCACCTTCGGATGGTGATTTTGCACTTACGGAGGGAGGAGTTATGCATAGCCAACCATTACCCCGAACTGTATTAATAAACTAAAATCACGCCATGCCACCCATCAGTTCCAGGTAGCCATAAACATCTTAGAATAAATTACCAATCAATTATTAATTAATCATAGCCATAACAATTAGAAGTATGATCTGACATACAAGAGGCTTCCTGTTACTGTTACTGGCCCACTGTGAGGTCCAGTCACAGACACACACATACAAAACCTCCACTAGTATATAAGCCCATGTAAATTAAAATTATTTGTTCTTGTACTATAATGCTCATACTGAGCACACGTGTCTTTAATTAAATAAATATATTTTTTTAACAAGTCTTGCGCGTTCATATTTGACTAGGTACACATACATATCAATAATAAATTAATATAATTTCTATGAACGATATCAATCCAATTTGAAATCAAAAAGTGCGAGCCCTGGAATTTATGTCCCGAGTAGCAGTATGGCTACTCGGGACATAACCTCCACCCCTTCACCCCGCAACCCCCCGCACGATTGCTCTGTGACAATGTTCTACGTTGACCGACTGTAAGGAGTAAGATATAGGTAGACTGTGGTACTAGTGTACTTATTGTACGGCCGCCGCGCCGCGCCGCGCACCGGTACCGCGTTAGCGGAGTAATGGCTTGCGGTTGTGATTGTGACTCGTTGTTTGCATTCGCAGTACATTGCGCGCTTAAAAATGACAACATCTGTAACCTATCATTTGTGATATTAATGACTTACGTAAATTAATTTAAGGCTTTATGAGGAACCTTTTCACGAAGTTTGTGTTACGATGTCCCTTCCACGCTGTATACTGTCCCTCTTCTGGGAAAGACCTCCTCCAAGTTCTTACATGTACTCTTTTCCATTAATTAATTAATTAATCTATATACAGGCTGTAAACGAATTCGTGTAATTCCTTCAAACCACATGATCTACTACTGGTGTAGATTGGCCCCGCACGGGATTTAGCTTGATTAAAAATAAAAAATAAAATCCTTTTTTTTCATGCTGTTGTGGTGAGTGGTCGTATTTAAACCACCCAATAAGGATTCAGTAAAAAAATAAGATTTTTTTTTTGCTAAACATTTATTTTATTTGAATGATCATTTTGATGCCACGCATAAATGAATGAAACCACCGCGACACGGCTGACAGGCACGACTAACGCGATATCGCTTTTTGCAGTCAGTTAACTCGGGGCTCGAAAATGACTCGGAAATAGAAAACCAAGTTTTTTTTTAGTTTTTTTTTCATTTGTTTTTTGAATATAGCCCTTTAGGGTTAATCTATGTCACTAGTAGACCATGTGGTTTGAAGGAATTACACGAATTCGTTTACACCCCGTATGTAAAAGGAGAAGCTGACTGACTGACTGATCTATCAACGCACAGCCTAAACCGCTAGGGTTAGAAACTTTAACAGTAAGTGTGATGTAGACATCCACTAAAACGGGATTTTACGAAATTCAACACCTAAGGGGTTGAAATAGGGGATTTAAGTTTGTATGTAAGTCTATCATTAATGAAGTAAGAAGCATGAAATTAAATATGACAATTTCTGGAAAGAAATAAAATAATGTACCTACACATGTTCGAGCGTTTTTGGAAATTCTACCCTCAAAGGGGGTGAAATCAGTGTTGAAAGTTTGTATAAGAAATCTGGTACGTTTAAAGTAGGAAGTATGGAATTAAATATCTAGACTTCTGGTTAGAAATAAACATACACGTGTTTGAACGTTTTTAGAAAATGCACCCCTTAAGGGATGAAATGGGTTATTAACGTTTGTATGAGAATCGTTATTCTAGGGGTCATCCACTCTTCAAAATAAATAATAAAAGCCGGACTTTTTGGATTTTCCAACTAGTGTACCTAGTTGGAAAATCCAAAAAGTCCAGCTTTAACCCCTTTTTTAGGTGTACCTAAAAAAGGGGTTAAAATATCACGCAAGCGAAGCTGCGGGCAAAAGCTAGTATCTAATAAGAATATTAGATACTAGATCCTTTAGTTTATATTGGTAGTTTAGTCTAGGATATAATTTTTCTTTGTTTTTACTTTAGATTTAGTTTAGTTTGCATTAATTTAGGTTAAAAATTTTGTAATTAATATCCTTGTATACGATATCTTGTGGCGAATAAATAAAATAAGATTTTTAGTAAATATCAATATCGCCCCTGTATTTTAAAGTAACCTCGGTTTACCGATATTTTATAGACTATTTAATACTACTTAAATAAAATTTTAAAACTTTGTCTAAAAATAAGAATATAATAATATTTTTTCATTTCGTATGACTTACTAGATATTTAACTTGTTTGTGAAATAAAAAGGTTCTTCTGGTCGTACGTAGCGTTGTTGCTTAATGTCGGCAATGACGTCAAAGATACTTAAATCAAATAAATTAAGGAAAAATATCTGTGACTATAATAAAACTATTTAAATACCTGTTATCTGTTTATTAGTAGAACCTGGGTACAGAAAATAAAAGTCAACCTAAAAATTTACAACCTAGTTTATTCAAACGAGATAATTTTATGATTAAGTTGTTTTCGTACATTTTGTTCCTATACGGAAACCGTGCTTCAACACGCTTAGGCTTCCTGTACATGACGCCGGATTCGCACCGGGGCGCCCGACCGCATAATTGTGTATACGAATGAATATCGCGCACGAGCCGCACCGGCGCCGGGGTTCCCTACGTGACATCGAAACTCAATACATCGAATGTCGCAGCATCGAAAACGGTGCATCGAAGGGTCACATAATCGATGGTACGCCACATCGAATGTCGTGAAATCGAATGGTTACAATATCGAATGGTCACATAATCGATGGTACGCTACATCGAATGTCGTGAAATCGAATGTTTAGAGTATTGTATGGTTAGTTACAACATGGACTGGTTGCAACATTGACTAGTTGCAAAATCGTTGGGTTATTGCATCTAAAGATGGTTGTATCCAGTAGTTACTGCACCGAGTAAAAATAAATTAAAAACAAAAGAAAAACTTTTAATTAAAAAAAAAAAACATTTTTAACTAATATGCAATTCGCTGTGATGAGAAATCAATACTGTAACCATTCGATTTAACGACATTCGATGTAGCGTACCATCGATATCGTAACCTTTCGATGTCGAGACTTTCGATGTGGCGTACCATCGATGTGGCGTACCATCGATGTAGAGTACCATCGATTATGTGACCCTTCGATGTACCGTTTTCGATGCTGCGACATTCGATGTATTGAGTTTCGATGTCACGTAGGGAACCCCCGGCGCCGGACCAAAACCGCGTGTACACCGCATTGAAGCCGAGTTAAATAGTAAAGCAACGATCACAGTTCAGTAAAAGCATTGCCAACGAAACTGTAAAGACGTCTGCTTTTCATTTTAAAATTGAAATACCTTACAATGTTAACTTTGACAAAAAAAAAAGTGTTACTTATTATTTAATTTATAAATGCAAACAGAAACAAGTACTAGAGAGTGCTTTCATACCTGAGAACACATGATCGAGCGATCCTTCACACGTAACATGGAGTAGTATATCTAAAAACCATACCGCTTTTACTTTTACACTATCATAATATAATGTATGATATAGATCTATGAGTAAAAGAGGCTAATTCATGCCTCTTTTACTCATAGATCTATATCACATATTATATGATAGTGTAATAGCCCCCAAAGGCTAAAAACTAACACTCTTATTCCAGATGTCGTAAAGAAAATCAACATTAAAATTCTTCACCCTACTCCGTGACGTCATCACTAGCAAAGGTTTAAAAAATCATTAAGAAATAACCACCGCGTAGTAAACTAAAATATTCAAACCAGTTTCTTAAAATAGTCTAAATTCTAATCCTTAAGACAAATATGATTAAAAATACCAAAAAAAACTTTAGGTACACATCGAATTGAAGATCACAGTATGATGTAATAAGAACTGCTCATTCTCAGTTTTTTATGCCAAAATATTTACATAATCACCCCTAAAAAAGAAACATAAACAAGATAGGTCAGTAATGTAAATAGAAAAAAAAATACTAAATGTTTTGTATAAATTAAGTATTTATATTTAAATTTGTATCTAAACAGGTTCTTGTTCTTAGAGAACAGAGTTGAAAAAAAAATTGTTTAATTTAAAAGCCTTAATGATACCGGACATTTGCAATAAATATTATCTTGATTATTTAGCACTTATATCATGATTTAATACGAACGAATAGAACACGTGAAATAATATTGATTTCCAGTGAAAAACCCTCAACCTTTGAGGGTTTGAGCTGGGGTGGTTGAATGAAAAAAAACAGGTTTTTTGTCTATACTCGGGAGTGCTTCCCCGTAGTACCAACACTTGACCCCAAGTTCTATTTAATTTAATCGTACATGTAGTGCTTACATAAAGATTACAAGTGGTTAACGAAAAATAATTAATTCTATGAAGCTATACTAACCGCGGAGACTCTTAACACAGCGATGTACAAATCGATCGAAATAGTACAAAGCCATCTAGTGATGAGTAGATAAACAAATTTAACAATGGTCACTGCGATCTACTTTTTTTTACAATGCTTTTTGGTATACGGTTCAACATACAGATTAAGCCCGTAAACGCACTAGCGGCTGGCCGCACATCGATTTTTACATGAAACCGCATGATATCGACGCACTGATTTGCGGCCAGCCGTCAACCGCTCAGGGGGCTTAGACAAAGTAATAATTTAAAAACGATAACGAAGTTCGAAAAGACTAAAATGTATGGGATTGACATAAGCTGCGTTAAGTCACGTGGTCATTCGACATCGTTATCGCAAGTTGGTAGACAACGTTATAATTCGTAACGAAACTATAAAGAAACGATTTGTTTATCGTGGTTATCCCGTGCAAATGCGTAGACAAGCAGCGCTTTCAGTGTTCGCCTTCGCTTCGATCGTGATCGCCAAAAAAGATAACGAAACGAATGTTAAAACGTTGTAGTTATTGAAACTATTAACGATCGCGACAATAGAGACGATGACGAATTTAGATATCGTTTCGCTACGAAGCGATGTTACTTTGTCTAAGGACCCTGGTCGTTTTGGAGCAATAGCGCACTAGCGACCTGGCAGCGCGGCCAAGACGCGCGGCCCGGCCGCAGGTATTGCGATTTGCAACGCGGCCAAAACCGCGGCTACAATCGTCAGTTGCATATACAGCGCGCTTCAAAATGGACGTTGAGGAAATAAAAGGCGTACAAAGGGATTATTTTATACTTATTTCACCGACCTTCAGCAATATGATGACAAGTTCTTTAATTATTTGCGGATGAGCAAGTAATCGTTTGAAGAAATGTTAAGAAAATTCTTAAATAAAAAAAATTAAAAACTCGGTTGGCGTAGTCTTCTTCCACAACGCCCTCCTCGTCTCAATCTCGGTTATAGATAAATGTTTCCGTGTCGAACGACATCGCGATGATCACAAATCACGCTGTAGTTTCACAATACGTGCGGCCGCCGCGGCTAGTGCGCGCACATTGGTGTTTTATCTACAATGCAATTGATCTCAGTGGCCGCTGCGGCCAGCGGTTGAACACGGGCCGCAAATGCCTCGCTTCGATCTCGCTGGCCGCTGCGGCTTGGTGTAGCCGCTGGCTGCGTGCGGCCTGGTGTGCGTGCTCTATGGTGATTTCATACTAATGTATCTATCTCGATGGCCGCCGCGACCTGGCCGCTACGGCCTAGCCGCTAGTGCGCTATTAGCCTTGGGGTTGCGGCGCGGCACGCCGTATTGCGGCTAGCTGCTAGTGCGCTTTAAGCCTAATGTACTAATATCCTCTACTTAAATGATTGGTTGTTAAACAAAATCGTCAAAGATACATAATCCAAATCAAGTCAAAGTCAAATATTTTTTATTTCAAGTAGACCAGATCACTGGTGCTAGAGCCGGGAAAGAAACTCCATAGACAAACAAAAATTGTAGTAATGTAAGCACAATGCAGATTAATGTACATGCAGTTAACAACATAAAATAATAAGAAAGCATTTTAAAACGATTGCCATAGCAGTTACTAGCTGACCAGTCGCAACAGACAGCACCCGTTCACGAGCATGACGCATACATCGGCGTCGCTCAGCTCAACCATGTTGCGCACAGAGGACACTGCCGCTCATCCTCAATTTTGTATGCCAAAATATTTATGTAGAATCACCTCTAAAAACAAAAATAAACAAGAACATAAACATAACATCACGACTGTATTCCCCGAAGGATTGGCAGAGGTGTATAGTACACCCACATTTTGCCGTTATGTTTACGTCCCATGTAATAGGGGGCGAGTCTATTGCCATCAACCGGGCACAAATCCAGACTCCGGGCTGCTACTGAGAAATTCCACATTGAAAAACCCAATAACACTTTGTCCGACCTGGGGATCGAATCCAAGATCTCAAGCTCAGCAGTCGCGCTTGCGACCGCTAGACCAACGAGGCAGACAAATAAACAAGAAGGATCAATAAATATGAGTATCGAGGAAAACGTTTTTTACTCAATGTTTTGTTTTTAATTAAATACTAGCGACCCGCCCCGGTTTCGCACGTGTAGGTTTTATAGCTTAGAACCTTCCTCTTGAATCACACTCATCATCTGCCTAGCCTTTTCCCAACTATGTTGGGGTCGGCTTCCAGTCGAACCGGATGCAGCTGAATATCAGTATTTTACATGGAGCGACTGCCTATCAGACCTCCACAACCCAGTAACTGGGTAATACGATACTCTTGGTAAGACTGGTTGTCAGACGTTCTGGCTTCTGACCAACAGTAACGACTGTCAAAGATCTACAAATGACAGCCGGGACCAACGGCTTTACGTGCTTTCCGAGGCACGGAGGAAACTCGCTATGGTAAATGGTCACCCATCCACAGACCAAACTCGGCAAGCGTGGCTTAACCCGGAAGATCGGTCTATGCGGCTGTAATTATTTAGCCACGAGCTCCTCTCTTCTTCTCGTTCTTGAATCACACTATCTATTAAAAAAACCGCATCAAACTCCGTTGCGTAGTTTTAAAGATACATCATACATAGGGAAAGACAGCGGGAAGCGTGTTTGTTTTATACTATGTAGTAATGTATTTAAATATGTATCTACACACAACCTGTATAGTCAACTACAAGAACCTGTATGGTTCTTGTTATTAGTGCCAAATGCGAGTTGAAAAATTTTTTTAGTGTAAATTAAAAGCCTTAATGATACCGGAAATTTGCTATAAATATTGTCTTGACTAGTTAGCATTTTAATACGAACGAATAGAACACTTTAAATAATATTTGTTTAATAAGTGATAAATGTTTTTTTTTTCTACACTACTAGACACAAGTCATTTTAAAGACTAGATGGCAATTTAATGAAGATTAATACATCAGTGGTTCTTAAACATTTTAAATTCAAGGACCATGTTAAAATTTTGCGTGCTAACATGAGAAGTTGTCGGTTAGAAAACTGTGCTTTTTCATAATACCTAATATATGATAATGAGACTGAATCTTTTTAAAAAACGCGGTAATCCGGCCCTGGTGTCAGACTATTCAGACCCATGCAACTACACTTTAAGAATCACTGATCTTGGTTTAGCTCAGACCAAATTGAATGCCGATGAATGACAGTGATGTACAGTTACAGTTATATACAAGTCAAAGGTTATGCGCGTCAGACATTTTCTGAGGAGGATGGGCACAAATGTATGGAATCTGGTACTGGCACTAATCGGAATGAATGATACACCGTTAGAAAGGTATTTTTGTATAGATTATGAATAACCATGGCGCTAGTCCCGATTCACAGTCCGATCGAAGGAATCCTGCTTGAAAGTTATTTATTTTTGTTACATCCTATTAAGTACACATACTTTTATTGTCATTTTTCTCCATTTTGGCAAGGCATTAAATTATAATAATTATTAATATTTTTCATTATATGTATATGTTACGGCTAATAGCCGAAGTGCGGCTACACCTAGTTTTAGCCGGGTACAACTAGGTGCAGCCGGCCACATGCGGTTAAACTTAAATCTATCCTACTTATCTTCGGTTAGAACTAGGTTTAGCCTTCATTATAGCGGCTAGAACTAGGTGCAGCCGCACACTGATGGTTAAGGGTAACCCCGACACGGATAGGTTAGGTTCGTGTTAGGTTACTTTAAACCCTGCAGACAGAAATAGGAGCCCCGCGCAGCGGGGCTCCGTCGACTTAAGCTACACCTAGTTCTAACCAACTGCTACTGGTTGCACCTAGTTGTACCCGGCTAAAACTAGGTGTAGCCGTACTTCGGCTATTAGCCGTAACATATAGATAAATAAAACAAGTTCGAAGTAAGTTTTATCATTTATTGTATGTAAGTATACAGGATGTAAAAAGACCCATTAAATAGCCGAAATCTACGCACCCTGTACATCAAACTAAATTACATTGACCAAAAAAAATGGTGGGAAACGACTTTTATTTTTAGGCAAAAAACCGCGTCCGAGTTGTTTAATAGATAGATCACCCCTAACTGAAAAAATACTAAAGCGATTTTGTTGTGATTTTCATCCGTTAACTGAATTTTATTTAGCTTGAAATCTGTGCAAATATCATCAAAATTGGTCAAGCTAAACCGGCATTATGATTTTTAAAAATTCTATTTCGAACTAAATATCCAGTATCTTCTGAAGACTAAGTATATTTCAAAACAGACAATTTGTACGGGTTTGTTGCGGTAGTAGTTTTTTGTACTCTTAAAAGAGCTATCTAACGATGGTAAATTCATTTTGATTGGACCCCAACCAAAATGAGTACCTACCAAAACGCCCATCATCCTTCCTGTACGGCCGGGCTAAACCTTGATATCTCGGAAACTAAGAATGATAACTCATTCAAATAAAAAGCTTTTGATAGGCTGTTTAATACCATTTAAATAAAATTAATAAAACTTCTTAAATAGTCTGTAAAATATTTTTTATTTGAATAAGCTATCATTCTTAGTTTCCGAGATATTAAGGTTTATGTTGGTGATCCGGATTCATCTCTCCCGAGTGTATTATAAGTACATAATATATTCTGAGCTCGTAGTGTTCAACAAAATGTTCCGCTTACTCATTTAATTATCTCACATGCAATCTGCATGCATCATAATGACTTATTGCGTTTATAATAAATTAATAAAGTTTTTATTAAACGCTCGCGACCTCCATAAGTAGGTGTTTGTTGTTGTGTCTTACATTCTACAAGAGTTGAATGAACTTTATGTGCTTGAATTTATTAACGGATGTAGATTGTAAAAAGTTGTGATAGTGATTAACTATCAAAACATAGTATAAAACAAAGTCGAAACTCCGGGCTGCTACTGAGAAATTCCACACTCAAAAACCCAATAACACTTTGTTCGACCTGGGGATCGAACCTAAGACTTCAAGTTCAGCAGTCGCGCTTGCGATCACTAGACCAACGAGGCGGACAAATAAACAAGATGGATCAATAAATATGAGTATCGAGGAAAACCTTTTTTTTTACTAAATCTTTTGTTTTAATTAAGTATGTATTTAAATATGCATCTAAACAGGTTCTTGTTATTAGTGTTGAAAAAAATATTTAGTGTAAATTAAAGGCCTTAATGATGCCGGAAATTTGCTATAAATATTGTCTTGATTTGTTAGCACTCATGTCATGATTTAATACGAACGAATAGAATACTCTAAATAATGTTTGTTTATATCACTACATAGTATAAAACAAAGTCGCTTCCCGCTGTCTGTCCCTATGTATGCTTAGATCTTTAAAACTACGTAACGGATTTTGATGCGGTTTATTTTAATAGATAGAGTAATTCAAGAGAAAGGTTTGTATGTATAATACATGCATATTATAGTAGAGAAAAACGCGGAATACGTGATAAACGACAACCTCGCGGGCGAAGCTGCTGACGACCTCTAGTTACCTACAAACATTATACAGTGCTACAGGTGTTACAGAAGTACTGATTCGGGGCTTGCGGAACACAAGTGAAACACGCGGAGTTTGATGTAATAACTGATTTAATTAAAATTTGTTTCGCCATCCCTCCCTGCGGCCATTATTATAAAGTACTACAGGCTTGCGCTAGTTCTCTTTAGCCAAGGAGAGCGGTGTGAGTCCTTTGTCCATTGAAACGAATGCAATTAAAGTCTATTTCGATGCCTCCCACGTAAGTTGTAAGTGTAAATATATACAAGGTTAGTCGGAAAGGGGGTACTAATCCGCAGGCCACTTAAACTATAACTGATGACGGTTTTAAAGCAAGTGTTAAAATTTCAAAATTCGATTTTTTTATTTCGCTTTAAAATTATTTTTAATTTATGTAGTTTTTTCAAAAATTCTTCATATCGGCTTTAGTTTCAAATTCAGAAAATGGAGCTTCTAATTCGTGAAGACTTCATTTTTATTTTAAAAACAATACGAACTGCATTCAAAGAATTTTAAATAATTACCTGTCTGAACCGGGAATCGAACCCGCTAAATGGGAAAACAAAAAAAAAACTGTAATTTTATTCTACTAATCGAAAGGCCCGATCAGATACATTTATTTCTTCCGAATAACATAGCATCTAAAATAAAAGGAACACCATGAAATTTCACATTAATTTGAAATAATAAGACACGTTTAACAGTGCAACTACAAACAATTTAATTTATTAAATGCTCAAAATGTGTATCTTCCTATTATAATATAATAATAATATTTTATTCAAAAAATTACAAGGCATAAAAATTAGTACAGTTTTGCTTAAATGTAAATTATGTTCCTACGACTTACGTGCCTGAACTAGGTAATCCTGTGTTTCAGGCGAGAAGAGCTTAAATAGACTTATAAAATAAATTATTAACTAACAGGTAGACAATAGATCACTAATTATATTTTGAGTAGCTTAACTCTTAGTTTCTAAATTTGATGAATAGTAAGTTTTTGTTATTTCGCCGAGACATGACCGTGTTCTTCTGAATTGCATGTTGTACATTTTTGATTAGGTACAAAATACAAAACTGCGAATCAGCGGAATCGTAGACTGGGTCATAGTCGATATTGCGTAAGTGGTCTTCAAGTTTATTTACAATTAAACTAGAAATTTTGCGTGTGTCTACTTTAAGTAATTTACTGTGTTAATTACAAGGGCAAGCGCAGGGAAATTTTATTTGAGTATAGTATGGTCCAAACAGGAAAAACAATAACAAGGGCTAAAAAAATACGTAATTAACGGCGCTCTTAGGCGCCTCCGTAATCAACAGAATTGATATACCTTTTTTCAGCCATTATTTTAGCTGGGCAGTCAGAAGCACTTGTCTTGTGATTGCTCGGCTTTTTGAAGTGCAAGCAAGTAGCACATTTTGGTTCCTCAGCCTTCTTTGTGCATTCTGTAATGGAGTGATCCTGATCACCACAGTGGCCATAGGTAACGGTAGTCTGCCGACATGATTTGGCCGCATGTCCGTACTGCTGACACTTATAACAGCGTGTGACTAGAGTAAAGTCTTTCACAGGGCATGACGACCAATTTACAAACACTCTGTCTTTTGTTATCAGGGCTTTACGTATGTCTGCAGATACTTCTATTACATAATTACAGGTCTCAGCGTCCTTCTTACCTGACTTATGGCTTAACTTAATGGAGGTCAAAAAAGTCTCGAGGCTGCAATCCTGAAGGGTCTCTGCTAGATTCTGGTGGAATAAACAAGTAAAAACTTCTTTTTCTTGCATGGATGAGGGCACTCCTATAACTACTACTCTAGGCCTCCTTTTTGGGGGTTCGTCTACTGTAAGGCCTGAATTTGATAGCTGCATCGATTTCTTCACCTTCTCAATATCGTCCTTTGTTTCAGTGCTGATAATGACCCCGCCATTTTTCGTCTTACGTAGTCCTCTTACGTGAAGTTTCATTTGCTCGGGGCATATAATTTTTTGGACAAGTATTTTTGTTTCCTCACTCGACTTCAGTTTGTCGTTAGGGTATATGGCCACTGAGCTTAGATTTGTCGGCTGTATAAAATTGTTGGTACCTTTTTTAACCATTTCAGCATAAGATGTTCCCGTTACCGGTTTTGTTGAAGCTCCGATTGACAGCTTAAGGTCTTGCAGTTGCTGCGACAGATCAATTTGGTCTTCGAGTGTTTGGACAGTGGAGTGGGCCCGGACGGCTCTCATCTTAAGAGACTGGTACTGAACGGCCATCTGCGATGTTCCGTGACTAACTTTTCGGCATAGGGCACTTATACGCAGTTTTTGCTCCATGTTTAATTTGCCCTCTGATGTAATTGAGCACACTTCATTTAGGCACTGCTCAATGGACGACATCCAGTTCTGGATTTCCGGCGTAGATACAACTTCCATGACATCTTCTCTTTGGCTGGATGGTTGAGGGTGAGGTGCGGGTGCGGGCACAGGTGTAGGAGGTGGGCTCCGAGCACATTTGCCACCCCTGCTGAAGGGACTGGATGCCATTGTGATACAAGTTATGTACTTGTTAATCACTTGTACACATTTTCACACAAACGATTTGCACATGTTATGCTTACGTATGACACAGTTTGCTACCGGCTATTTGGTGAAACCAGGTCACGATTCAGCAAGTAATTATTTATTTGTTTTAATAAATATTCGACACGTCTGTTCACAACAAAACTGCAAAGTAGTTTTTCGTTTTATTGTTGTTGTAAAATTGTTGTATTGTATACAAATTGTAACTCTTTTAGTAATATCTTATTTAGATTAGATTTATTTATTTTTTAATGGTGAATATTTGAAATAATACTTCGAAATAGTAATAAAGCAGAAAGTAGTACAGTCAGTTGTTGTAAGCGACATAGTCAGAGAAAATGCTATTCATTATTCTGAACAAAATTTTAAATTAAATGTTAAATTTCATGGTGTTCCTTTCATTTTAGATGCTACTCGTATGTTATTTAGAAGAAATAAATGTATCTGATCGAGCCTTTCGATTGAAACAATAAAATTACAGTATTTTTTGTTTTCACATTTAGCGGGTTCGATTCCCGGTTCAGACAGGTGATTCTTTAAAATTCTTTGAATGCAGTTCGTATTGTTTTTAAAATAAAAATGAAGTCTTCATTCAGTTTTTTTTTCTATCTACAGTATTTAAGGTACTTCCCCTCCATGTGGCAAAGTCGTGGGACGCCCTGTATATGTACATGACTTGTTTTTTCCGGATAATTTATTAAATTATTCAAAACTAGGTGTAACTGTTGAATACCTGAAATTATAATGAACTTTTAAACGTTTATTCGTCTTTGTGTGGCTACCAGTCTGGCATCTGATGTATTATAATTAGCTCGTGTGCTCTTAAACACACATTACATTACTAAGAGATCTAATTAGATACGGTCTGTCTGTCTACCAAATATCCGTTTTGTAAATTGATTTGAAACTTGTTGTAACTGCTAAATTGCCTGTGTTATAGCAAAAAACGAACCGTTTTGCTTGCCAATGATAGCATGTTACCACCATTTGTATAGGAAACTATATGGGGTATACCCGTTTTACCCGTTGATGTACCCCACTCTGTTTGTGCTCGGTATGGTCGGGTACAACCAACTGAGGGTACGACGGGAATTCACGCTTGTCGCGCATCTGGTTAGGTTACTTCGCGGCATTGAGCATAACCCAGGAGTACTGCGGCGCCTGAGTGTATGTGTACCAGACCGCTAGGTGTGGAGGCAGCGCCGCCCTCCGCTGCTGGTCGTGCCGGTTGCCAAGACTAACCTTCTCGCCAAAACACCATTGACCCGCGCAATCCGGGTTATTAACGATCTTCACGTGAAGATCGATGTATTTACATGCCATTTAAAACCATTTATACCATTTATTTTGCCACACACACACAAGATATTATCTAAAACAATAATGAAACACATTTAAAAGATATAATCGGTGTGATTTGAATAAACTCGCAAAAATACTGTTGTTTATACAAGGTTAGTCAGAAAGGTTATGTTACAGGCTGGAACAAACACGTCGCCAGCGCGCACGCGGAGGCTAGGCTTAGATTTAGGATGTGGATTCTGGCAGGTAAACCTAGAAACGGTATCATCTTCGACGAAATGGTGGAATCACGTAAAACTTTTAAGGCTAAATTAAAATGGTGTCAAGACAGACAAGAACAGTTAAAAATGGATGTAATTGTGGCCAATCACTCAAGCAAAAATTTTAAATCGTTTTGGAAGAATACCAATAAATTGAATGTGAGACCTAGCCTTCCCGTGAACGTTGAAGGCGTGCATGAGCATAAAAACATTGCCAATTTGTTCAGACAATATTTTACTGTGCCGTCTAATCTGAGTCCGTCATCGCGTAGCGTTGGTGCTGAGGCCGTGGTGACTGAGCGTAGTGTACGTTTTTCAGCAAGAAATATTTCTAACATAATTAAACACATGCAAAGAGGCAAGTCGCCAGGTCACGACGGTCTCAGTATAGAACACTTTAAATATGCTGGGGTTCATTTACCAAGAGTACTTAGTATGCTTTTTAATTTGTTTATGTGTCACTCTTATTTACCTGAGTCACTTATGCGAACAATTGTGGTACCTATTGTCAAAAATAAAACTGGCGACACGTCCGATAAGACCAACTATCGACCCATCTCACTTGCTACAATAACAGCTAAGGTGCTTGACAGTGTGTTGAATGATAATCTTGCACGACACGTCGACTTGCAAGATGCACAATTCGGATTTAAAGCCGGTTTGTCGACAGAGAGCGCCATATTATGCCTGAAACATACTGTCAGGTACTACACAGAGAGAAGGACACCGGTGTACGCGTGCTTCCTGGACCTATCAAAAGCCTTTGATCTCGTAGCATATGACTTGCTATGGGAGAAGCTGGGAAGTGCGGGTGTACCGGCAGAATGTACCTCTCTCCTGAAGTACTGGTACTCAAATCAGAGAAATCAGGTGAGATGGGCCGGTACCTTGTCGGACGAATATAAATTGGAATGTGGTGTGAGACAAGGGGGATTAAGCTCGCCCTTATTGTTTAATTTATATATAAATGCGCTGATTGAGCGGCTCAGTAGCACTCATGTCGGCTGCTTCATTGACAGTAAATGTGTAAACAATATAAGTTACGCGGACGACATGGTGCTGCTGAGCCCCACAATCGGCGGCTTGAGGAATCTGTTGTCTCAGTGCGAGTCGTATGCAGTGTCGCATGGCCTAGTATACAACTCAAAAAAGAGTGAACTTCTAATTTTTAAAGCAGGAAAATACCATCCAGCCTGTGTTCCACCTGTAATCCTTAAAGGAGTAGCCTTGAAGATCGTTGAACGGTTTAAATATCTGGGTCACATAGTGACTAGTGACCTGAAGGATGATGAGGACATAGAGAGGGAGCGCAGGGCTTTGGCGGTGAGAGGCAATATGCTCGCTCGCAGGTTTGCACGTTGCACGAGTGAAGTGAAAATAACACTTTTTAAGGCTTTCTGCCAATCATTTTACTCGAGCGGCCTGTGGGTGAAGCATACGCGGCGAACCTATATAGCCCTGCGAACCCAGTATAACAATGCTTTTAGGATGCTGTTGGGACTGCCGTGGCGCTGCAGTGCATCGGGTATGTTTGCGGAGTCGCATACTGACGGCTTTCAAGCAATTATGCGCAAAAAATCTGCTTCCCTACTGCAGCGCTTGCGTAGCAGTGGCAACAGCATCCTTAAAGTAATTGCTGCGAGATTCGACTGCCCTTACCAGAACCACTGGATAAGAGTAGCGCTAGGATTAGTGTAGGATTAATTTTACTAACATAGCTGTAACTAACCCAATATGAGTGAAACTCGAAATAAAGATTTTTATTATTATTATTATTATTAAAGGGGGTACTAATCCGAAAAGGGGTTAAAGTACCCATAATAATGAATAACTTTTGTTCTACAACTTTTTCCAAAAGTCAATAGTTTAAGAGAAACAGGTGATCAAAGATCTCAAAAAAAATCTCTAAAATCTATCTATCCCCAGATATGATCAGCTGTGTTTACATTTTAGGTCCTATTTGGGGTCATGCATGAATTAGAAGCACCATTTTCTGAATTTGTAACTAAAGCAGGGAAGAAGAATTTTTGAAAAAACTAAAATTAAAATAATTTTGCATTAATAAAAAAATTGTCGAATTTTGAAATTTTAACACTTGCTTTAAGACAGTCATCAGTGATACTATAAGTGGCCTGCGGATTAGTACCCCCTTTCCGACTAACCTTGTATTATGTTATAGTGTAGATTAGAGTACCTAGGCTAAGAGTTGTTTTTTTTATATTTTAATTACTGTTTTTTATATTATGGTACTTAGTAAAGTAGTTATTTTTAGATATTATTTTAAGTTGTTTACGTTTATCATAGTTTTAATTGCTAGGTAAGTTAATGTTAAGACCGCTCTATCGCATTAGGTGTACACCTGTGAGGATAATAGATAAATTATATTAATAAATAAATGTTTTATTGCCAAACTGGGTATATATAAAGAGTCGTATGCTACTTTTACCGTGATAGCTACTAATCCGCTAGCTAATCCAATAGCTTCCATATTGGCAGGGTATACTATGAAAGCTGTGTTTTCTTTGTTGTATTAGTCATACCTAAGAGTCTTAATTTTAACCTATAACGCTCTTTGAGGAGCTCGTGGCTAAATAATAACAGCCGCATAGACCGATCTTCCGGGTTAAGCCACGCTTGCTGAGGTTGGTCTGTGGATGGGTGACCATTTACCATAGCGAGTTTCCTCCGTGCCTTGGAAAGCACGTAAAGCCGTAGGTCGCGGCTGTCATTTGTAGATCTTTGACAGTCGTTACTGTTGGTCAGAAGCCAGAAAGTCTGACAACCAGTCTTACCAAGAGTATCGTATTACCCAGTTACTGGGTTGTGGAGGTCTGATAGGCAGTCGCTCCATGTAAAATACTGATATTCAGCTGCATCCGGTTCGACTGGAAGCCGACCCCAACATCGTTGGGAAAAGGCTAGGCAGTTTTTTTTTATATGGAATAAAAAATCAAGATCGAGTGAGGGTAGATGAAAATACGTTTGCTTCACGAAGGGTATCCACGAAGGGTATAATCGTCGGGGTCTCTGGTTAAGATGGGCGTGCCTCAGGGCTCAATTCTTGGGCCTTTTCTATTTCTAGTTTATATAAATGTGGAATGTACGAATTATGACGACAATGGAACGCATGTACAGGTGTGAGTGAGAGGTGTATGAGTGTGAAAGAGAGAGGGAATAAATGATTAAGATTACGAATGAGTTAAGAAAGAGAACGTGGAGTGTCAGAAGATGAACGATGTACGACGAATTATGTGTTAGAGTTTGCTTTTATGTTTTTTTTTCCTTGTAACACAAAAATATACAATTTGTTCACGAAACTTCCATTTCATTTCGCACCCTGATCCCACAAACTTGGGGGCTCGTCCGGGATCGCTGTGAAATAAGTGGAATCAGGAATCGGACCCAGAGGTACGCCGATTCATTTTCTTGCAAGACAAGATCTACGACGACTACGAACAACGACGTTAACGAGTATAATACGTCATTGTTAACGAGGGTTATATTTTTCCAAATTACGAGGATTACGAGGAATCTTTACGATGACGACGGAAAAAATAACCGACAACGACTTTCACGACGTTCACGATGCGGCTGCGGTGACACAATATGGCGGCATGCTTCACCTCACCGAAAAGCTTATCAGGAGATTCAGTGCGCAAGATGAAACATACACCGTATCTATGTGGATACGTGATATTGAAGAAAATGGTGAAATATTTGAATGGAGTCCCACTCAGGTATTATTGGTGGCACGACGTTCCTTAACAGGCACGGCAGCACTATGGCTACGCGCCGAGAAAAACTATAAAACATGGGATGAGTTGAAGACTGCCATCAGTAAAGAGTTTGGTGATACGATAGATATGAAGAAAATACATGAGATGATGAGTGCAAGGTGTAAGAGAAAAGATGAATCCTGTATTGATTACATGTTGATTATGAAGGAACTAGGTAAACGTGGAAAATTGCCAGACTACGTGGCTATCCAGTATATAGTGCAAGGCATCGTAGATATTGAAGTAAAACAAGATGATGTTATATGGTGTCACGACTTACACGGACCTGAAAGAAAAACTAAAGTTGTACACATTGTTCAAGAAGAATTCTGCTAAAGATAACCCACGTAGTAAGCTGCCTAACAACACGCAGAATAGTGTTTATAGTAAGAGAAGCTTCGCTACAGTTACACGATGTTTCAGCTGTGGGGAAAAGAATCATATGTCGGAAACTTGTCCTCATCAGTCGCAAGGGAAAAAAATGTTTCCACTGCAATGGCTTCGGTCATATCTCTCCAAATTGTCCATTGAAGAAAATGGCAAGTTCGGATTTGGATTTGAAACAAACGGCAGCACATACGTCATCATCGGGCGTTCGGCAGACTTCGGCCACGCTCGGAGGACACGAACAATTTTCGAACGTTGGCACAACTGCTGAACAACGAAGACCGGCCAATCAGATCTCGAAACAAGCATTCTTCAATTTAATGCAAGAGGGCGCCACCAGCAGCGCGAATGCGAACGAACAGAACGATGTTCATGGCGATGTTTACATAGCGACGACCGACGTGAATACAAGCGCGAGTGATCCGTGTTACGATGTTGGCAGTATGAAACTGTATGAAACCCCAGAGCAGCGCAGCGATTGGCTATAATAACAGCGGCCATGTCGTTGACAGTTACTATGGTTACAATGTAAACAAACAAAGCGGATTGCCGAAAGATGATTTGCTAATTATGAGTGGTTGCAAGATGTTGCATGTTTTTCTCGTTCTGTTGATTGTGTAGATCACATCAGTAATCCAGCTGTAGAAGAAGAAGTAACAAGGTTAGTTACAAATTATAGTCCGCAAGAAACCAAGGAAGCTGCAATAGAATTAAAAAATGTACTCAAAGATGACTTACCTGTATCTCAGCGGCCACGACGTATCTCATTTAAGGAGCAGGAGGATGGGGATCAACAAATCCAAGAATGGCTTGATGAAGGTGGTGTAGTGATAACGTCACCAGGGAAAACAGATACTGTTGCAAAATACCCTGAGCCTCAAAACTTGAAACAACTGCACAGTTTCATAGGACTTTGTTCCGATTTTAGAAAATTTATAGCTAGGTTTGCTGAGATAGCGCAACCTATAACGAATATGCTGAAGAGAGCTAAACAGCAAATACTGGAAGTACAACAGGAAAATAGGAAGAACTATGATAAGCATAGGAAAGAAAATAGGAAGTATCAGAAGAGGGAGTTAGTTGCTGTAAAGAGAAATCGGCTTGGGCCAGGGCTCAAGCTCAAACCTAAATGTTTGTGAAAAATTAGTCACCTTCTAAAGGAAATGTTTGTTTAAAATTGAATTGTTCAATATCATGATGTTGTAACTTTAATGTAAGACTGAGCCTAATGTGTTATGGTGTACCTGAGGTGATTGATATGTTTATGTGTGTGTGATTGATAATATGCGAAAAGTTATGTCTGAGGGCAGACAACTATGCAGGATGACCGAGTGTGGAATGTACGAATTATGACGACAATGGAACGCATGTACAGGTGTGAGTGAGAGGTGTATGAGTGTGAAAGAGAGAGGGAATAAATGATTAAGATTACGAATGAGTTAAGAAAGAGAACGTGGAGTGTCAGAAGATGAACGATGTACGACGAATTATGTGTTAGAGTTTGCTTTTATGTTTTTTTTTCCTTGTAACACAAAAATATACAATTTGTTCACGAAACTTCCATTTCATTTCGCACCCTGATCCCACATAAATGATCTCCCTTTTATGATGTCCAATTTATCTGATATAATTTTATTTGCTGATGATACTTCCCTAATTTTTAAAATAGATAGGAAAGATAGGGACGTTTTACATGTCAATGAGAGCCTAACTGTTCTTTCTAAATGGTTTACAGCCAATAATCTATTACTTAATGCAAATAAAACAAAATGCCTTAGATTTTCTCTACCAAATGTACCCCAAGTAGGTTTAAATTTAATGCTTGATGGCAAAAAACTTGATACAATTAATGAAACCGTATTCCTAGGTATAACTATTGACTCAAAATTGCAGTGGGATGCTCACATTACTGCCCTGTCGGCGAGGTTAAGTTCTGCTGCATATGCAGTTAGGAAAATTAGGCAGCTGACTGATGTGGCTACAGCTAGGCTAGTATACTTCGCTTATTTCCACAGCATTATGTCCTACGGCATTCTGTTGTGGGGCTCAGCTGCTGACGTAGATTCGGTTTTTATTTTACAAAAGAGAGCAATCCGTGCCATTTACAACCTGGGTTCCCGCGAGTCCCTTAGAAACGTGTTTAACGATATTAAAATACTCACTTTGCCGTCACTTTATATCTTAGAAAATATTTTATATGTACGCAAAAATTTGCATTTGTTTAATGTTAGGAGTGATTTTCATGATAAAAATACACGAGATAAACATAAAATTGTGATACCTAAATTTAGACTAAGCAAAACTAGTAAGTCATTTCTAGGAAATGGCGTACGTTTTTATAACAAACTGCCGAAATCTGTAACAGATCTTACCGAGGGAAAATTCAAAACCCATATTAAACGTGTCCTCACTCAAAAAGCATACTACAAGATTAAGGACTACGTCGAGGACAGGGATGTTTGGCTCTAGTTCCTGCACATGTGGCTTCCCTGGTACCTCATTAACGACGTATGTGTATGTCTATTAACTATCCTCAATTATGATTATTTATTTTTTATTTTTATTGCTATCATTACTCTCAAGATATCTTTTATCTTACTCTATAATGATTTTTTGTCTAAGTTATGCTGACATTTAAGTATGTCAATTGTTTTATATAGTTTAGCTTCATTTTATTTTTTGTAAATGTGAGAACTTTGTGGACTTGCCTATACATATAATTGTGTAAATTACTATTATTCATATTGTATTTTTTTTTTCTTCTATTTTTTGTTTTTCTTCCCCTTTGTAGTTAATTTTTGTACTCAAGACTTGGTACTATACTCCAAGGTCTGTGGTCAAGACTACATTGTTCTCTCTCATAGTACCTACTGTATTCACTGAAATTGTAAAAGATATCCTTTTTTAAAAAGAGTAACCATGGAGTTTCTTGCCGGCTCTTCTCCATAGGAAACGACTAATTGGAACCGTGCACCTAAATTCGACTTTTCATAAGCGCCTGTATTGGTTTATGTGAAATAAAAATTTTTGATTTTGATTTTTTTGATTTTGAAGATGACAACTGCTCCGCCACTTCAGTCTACCCGTAACCACGGCCGGTGAATTGAATTTTGTTTGCTTCCTATTTTCCTAATATATGGAAATACCAATAGCCTTAACATTGTTGACTTCGACGAGGATACATTACCTTATGAGATGGTGAACACTAAAATATACCCTATTATGGAATATTCAAGATGCCAAATAGTCCCCTTGAACTAGATAATTTGTTTATAGATTTAGTAATATCACTAGAGTGACGCATACAAATTAGTTCTTTAGGTTTGTTTTGAAGTTCTTGAATTGACTTATAAGGCCTGTCAACTGAGTCCGATTATGACGTCATTTGCGATTCGATATCTATAAGTCGCGCGCAGAAGGTTTGCCGATGACTGCCCCTCCCCCTACACCGACCGCTACCCGCGCTCGTCTGGCATACCTACTAATGCCAGACGAGCGCGGGTAGCGGTCGGTGTAGGGGGAGGGGCAGTCATCGGCAAACCTTCTGCGCGCGACTAGTACATATTTTGACAAGTCGTCAGTCAAAACACTATTGTCACAGTAGATATACAATTTGTAATAAAAACTCTGTCCGATCCAATAAAGGCGTATGTATTCCTGGTTCAACAAACGTACTAGAAAATATTGTTTTAAAAATGTAACTCGTAAAAACCAAAAGTTATTGATTTTTATTTTTGACGACACGTTTGGTGCAGTGGCTAAGCGATGGGCTTCTGCGCTACGGGTCGTGTGGTCGATTCCCACACGGAACAAACATTTGTATGGCCTACAGATGGTTGTTTCGAGTCTGGGCGTTTGTTTGTGAGATTTGTGTCTGTAAACGCACCCACGATACAAGAGAAATCTTAGTGTGGGGCAACGTTTAAAAAAAAAAAAACGTTATAGAAGTTTAAATAACCCATCCCATCACATATCGACCGATCTGGCTAGTAGCTCTTTTTAACCACGAGCCATGTCGACCGTGTCGTGGTGGTCCGGAGGTTAACGAACCTGCTTCTAAAGGAACAGGTTGCAGGTTGTTGGTTCAAAACCTGCCATGTAACAAAGTAATTTTTTTCAAAGTCATAAGGGAAAGCATTACAAGTCGATAGTTTTCTTTTAAAGTAGGTACCATCCTTCTTCATAAGTTATGCGCATCGGCAATCTTCGTGGTTCCGAATTTGTACGAATTAAATACTTATACTTTCTAAAGGTCCGCATACACGGTAACACTGACATTGGATACAATGCAATCACGACACTGAAATTAAACCCGAGCTAATGCGCAACTCAGTGTAACGGCGACGTACACACTACGACACTCGGTGTCGACACTGAGTGTCGAGTGTTATGTCGCCGTGTATACTTTTTTTTTTTTTTTCTTGGGGAAATCCTCTTGGATGCCCTTCGCCCGGGGAAGGCGAAGGGGTATGCCGGACTCTTACTGACTAAAAACCCACGGTGTTCCTTCTTCTGATCCTTGGCCGAGGTCGCGGGATTCGCAGCTGCATGCACCGCAACCCCAGCAGGCCCCGGTCCGCCAGCCCCTGGCGGACCTCTCCTTCTGTGGGGCCTTGCCCCACTTCCTCCTGAGATACGCGCACGGAACACGTCGCGCCGCCTTCTCGGGCCTGTTACTGGTCAAGCGACACGGGTCCCCTAACCCGCCGCCCGCAGGCCACACACTACGGTGGCCGGAGATCGTCGCGCGCTCTCCGGCGCCCGGTGCGTCTGGCGCGAGAAGGGAGAGTGGCAGCTGCCTCTCTCTCCCTCTCCGCTCCCTCTTTGGTCGCCATCACCTCCACGTAGAAGGAGGCGACGACTTCCCACGCACTCTCGCCCTCGACCATGGACAGAACCACGGCCGGGAGCGAGAGGTCACTACCGACCGCCGCGACTCGTTCGCGGCGTTGCGTCACCCACGCAGGACTCGCCTGCAGCGTGTGCAGCGCCGTGTCCTCGGGGCTGTCCACGCAGTGGTGACAACCGGATGTCGCCGTGTATCCTTACCTTGATTTAATCTAAGACACTTTACTAGAAATACACGTACAAACACAGACATAGCATAGAAATTAGAAACGTACATCTTTTTAAATTCGCTAAGATGTTTTATTCATTCTCCTCCCGCCCTTGTCCCAATTTATTAGGGTCGGCGCAGCATACCTACATACAATAAAATTTATTATAACGAAGCAAACATAATAAATTGAAATGATTCGAAAAAATAATTATTTCAACCTTCATTAGGAAACGATACTGATGCCGAAACTGAAGTTTTTAGAATTTCTGTCTGTGTGTATGTGTGAGCTTCACGCCAATACTACAGAACAGATCTAGTTGAAAGGCAAAAAAAAAAAAAACGTTATAGAGCGGGTCAGATTATAGGATACAGATTATCACGCTATTAAGTGTGGGTGATGAGCAGCAACCTTATTGGAAATAAATGTAATTAGATTAAAAAAATGCAGTACAGTCCGCGAGGCCTAAGCTGAGCTTTGCATTTGTGTGAATGATCACACAAAATTGTGCCAAAAAGCAGTAGGTATAAACCGGTTTAAACCAAGCAAAGGACGCGTCGCGCTCTAGGCCGACGTCACACCTACACTATCTGTGTGCACTCACACAAATGCAAATCTCAGCTTAGGCCTCGCGGACTGTACATAAGTACATTGTTTAGTTTATGATTAACTACGGTTTACTCACATCCGCATTTTTCGGGATTCGCCGCGTGTTCACCTCATGTTTAAGGGCTCCGTTTGGGTCCGAAATTAGTCGGGCAATCCCGAGAAAATGCAGACAAGTAAACCGTAAATAATCATAAATATGAATGTGTCTCACGAAAGTTATAATACAAACTTTGTTTGTTTGTTGCGACACAATGTTGTTTTCCGACTTCCACGCGGACGAAATCGCGGGCACAGCTAGTAGGTACATCTGCTGACGCGTTTTCTTATCACGACCTAATATTCCTTTCTTATAAAATTCGTCCTCCTAAGGCCAAGTCAAAAATTCTCTTGCAGCGCAGTTTTGCTAATATTAGTCTTGAAAGCCTCCGAGCGGACGCCAGTGACATTGATTGGGTGCCTCTCACGACTTTGGTGACAATTGACGAAAAGGTTAAATTCTTTACCGAACGCATAATCCAACTCTTCGATGTCCATGCTCCTGTTCGGGCTATAAGAGTGAAACACCTACCGTCGCCGTGGCTTACAGATAACATAAAAAGGGTTATGTCCAGAAAAGTAGCGGCGAAGTCTAGGTATAAATCTCGCCCAACACCGTTGAACTGGGAAAATTATGTAAACGCTAGAAATCACTGCAATAAGGTGTGCAGGAATGCTCAACGCCAACACATTCATAGTTCAGTGGAAAATGGAGATCCAGCGAAGGTCTGGAAATTTCTTAGATCAATGGGAATCGGAAAAACGCGTCAGGATACAATTCCTGACAATCTCGATATTAATTCTCTAAACCAACATTTCTCTGCCTCGTCCAATTTTGATAGGACAACTAAAGCAAATACTCTAAATCATCTTTCTACTCTTCCGACTCCCGACTATTCCTCTTTCGTCTTTAATCAATTCGCTGCTTGTGATGTTAAGAAGAGCATCTTATCCATTACATCTAATGCAGTTGGAAGTGACTGTGTCAGCCGTAATATGATCCTTCCTATCCTTGACGAAATCCTCCCTGTCATATGTCACATCCTTAACAACTCTATCCTTAGCGGTGCTTTTCCAAATGCCTGGAAAGACGCCCAAATTATCCCGTTACCAAAAAAGTCCAATCCAGTGTCCTTTTCTGAATACCGTCCAATATCCATACTACCGTTCCTTTCCAAAGTCCTAGAACGTCTTATTCACAATCAGTTGAGTACATTCCTTTGTAAGAATAGACTTCTAAATCCCTTCCAATCTGGTTTTTGTCCTGGCCATAGTACTGTCACAGCCCTGGTTAATATTACGGATGACATCAGGCTAGGCATGGAAAATGGGAAGTTAACGGTACTGGCATTGCTGGATTTTAGCAATGCTTTTAATACTGTTGACTTCGACATTATGCTTGGCATACTAAGCTCTCTTAACATATCTCCAACAACAATTGATTGGTTTCGTAGTTACCTGTATGGCCGCCGACAACGGATTACTATTGAGGATAAGTTATCTTCATGGAGTAATACGACTGCTGGTGTGCCTCAGGGTGGCGTTTTATCCCCATTACTCTTCGCAATATTTATTAATTCAATCTCTAATCAACTACTTTCTTCTTACCACCTTTATGCAGATGATCTTCAAATTTACTCACAGGCTCCGTTGGGATAGTTATCAGAAGCCATCGTCAATGTCAACAAAGATCTTGTCCAAATTGCTGAGTGGAGCAAGTCCTACGGACTAAGAGTCAACCCTACAAAGACACAAGTCATTGTTTTGGGCGGCTCTCGGATGGTTTCGAGAATCGACTGGTTGCAGCTTCCACAGGTTTTCTTTGACGGTATACAAGTACCTTTCAGTGAAAAGGTAAAAAACCTAGGGATCTTCATGGACAAGAACTTTTCATGGGATCCACAACTGAAAGAGACCAGTCGCTGGATGTTTGCGTCAGCCGGATCCATGAGAAGACTTCGCAACTTGTTACCCACTGCCACTAAAACTGCGCTTGCACAATCTCTTCTTCTTCCCATCCTTGACTACGCCGATGCCAGCTATCTTGATCTCACCGAGGACCAGTTTAACAAACTTGAGCGACTTCAAAACTTTTGTATAAGATTCATATTTGGTTTACGCAAATATGATCATGTGTCAGAATTTCGTGCTAAACTCAAGTGGCTTCCAATACGCCTTCGTCGGAATACTCATATTCTTTCCCTACTATACAGTATTCTGTTTAATCCTACTACCCCTCCTTATCTTAAAGAACGTTTCGAGTTCATGCGTGATTCGCACTCACTGTCCTTGAGATCATCGGAAAACTTGAAACTGAAGATGCCTCTGCATTCCACAAGATTCTTTGATCATTCCTTTACTGTCCAGGCCATACGCTTGTGGAATGCACTGCCTGTATCTGTGAGACGTGCTCAGTCGCTAGTTTCTTTCAAAAGAATGGTGAAGGAACATTATTTGGCTCTATAGTAGTTTTTAAGTTGTCTATATTTATAATTAAATATGTATGTATCTTATTTGAGTATGTAAGTATATATGTGTATATGTATATATTTATATTTGAGATATGTATTTAATTGTGTTATACCATTTATTTATACCTAGTCATTTTGTTGATTCCCGATTTTCATTAGATTATAAATTTGTACGCTGCAAATTGCCCTTTATATTTTTCTTAACTATTCTTTCCATCCAATGGTTGTCTGGAAGAAATTGCTTTAAGCGATAAGACCGCCATTTGTACTGTTCTTGATTACCTGTATTCCTTCTGTTTTATTTCTTTTAGTGTACAATAAAGTATATCTATCTATCTATCTACATACATAAATCATTTATTCATTCAATTAATTTTGGGTATGACACGATAAAAGGTATTTTTAAATTTGTTGTTATATATGTTACGGCTAATAGCCGAAGTGCGGCTACACCTAGTTTTAGCCGGGTACAACTAGGTGCAACCAGTAGCAGTTGGTTAGAACTAGATGGAGCTTAAGTCGACGGAGCCCCGCTGCGCGGGGCTCCTATTTCTGTCTGCAGGGTTTAAAGTAACCTAACACGAAGGGGAGGACGGGGGCTTCGTTCGCTCGCTTCGCTCGCTCACTCTAGCCCCCGTCATCCCCTTCGAACCTAACCTATCCGTGTCGGGGTTACCCTTAACCATCGGTGTGCGGCTGCACCTAGTTCTAGCCGCTATGATGAAGGCTAAACCTAGTTCTAACCGAAGATAAGTAGGATAGATTTAAGTTTAACCGCATGTGGCCGGCTGCACCTAGTTGTACCCGGCTAAAACTAGGTGTAGCCGCACTTCGGCTATTAGCCGTAACATATACATAAATATATCCACGCCCATAATCCCCGAATGGGATAAGCAGAGGTATTTTCCTATTTTAGAAGTCTGTATACCCACGTTTCGTCTCTTGTATTTAGTCCCATGTAATATGTGGTGTATCTTTTCGTCCCAACTACCGCAATGTCTCAAGACGAAAGTGCAAGTGTGAAAGCACTGGTCTTGTGCTTGTTGCCAGTGACAACTTACGGCACTGAAACATGGTCGTTCACAATTGGCCTCATAAGAAGGCTCCAGGTCATCCAAATGGCAATGGAACCTATGCTCGGAGTTTCCCTATGTTGCAGGAGACCAAGGTAACCGACATAGCTCGAAAAATTGCCAAACTCATGTGGCAGTGGGCGGCACATTGCTCGCAGAACGGATGACCGATGAGGCTGAAAGGTTCTGGAATGGCGACTGTGTACCGAAAGGCGTAGCGTGAGTAGACATCCCACAAGTTGGATCAATGACCTGGTGAAGGTCGCTGGATGCGACAAGCACAGGAACGGTTGATGTGGCGATGCTTGGGGGAGGCTTGTGATATCCAGCAGTGGACGTCTTTTGGCTGAATGATGATGATGATGATGGCGAGCCTATTGCCATTTTTGGGCAAACTTTTGGTTCCAGGTTCGTCGCCTCCTACAGCTCGCTTGTCCGACGACGGAGGGGAATAGTATTCTAATTCCGTCTCGCCACAGAATACTCCACGCATAATATACATTACGTTCACTAACGAATGGCTTCCCGTTAACTAGCAATACAAAAATAAAAGCAATAAAAAACAACCAAAAAAAAGCAACAAAAAAAAAAAAAAAAAAAAAAAAAAATGATTCGTAAAAGTAATGCTTACCTACTGTATGTACACACGGCTACACATCAAGCTATAATTTCCAGTTTACACTGACCTCTCATTGGAAGGAAATCCTATACAATGCGAGATCAGCTTATACTGGAAATTTATAGCTTGATCTGTAGCCGTGTGTACTACATGCGCACTTGTCTATCAATATAGAAAACACGGCAATATAGCATTTAACCTATCTACGCTACTGTTTTGGTTTTAAACAGGCCGTTCAATGTTTTTAATTTTTTTTTCCTCAATTTTTAGGCTTCCGTACCCAAAGGGTAAAACGATCCTATTACTAAGACTCCGCTGTCGTCCATCTGTCCCCAGGCTGTATCTCACGAACCGTGATAGTTAGACAGTTGAAATTTTCACAGATTATGTATTTCTGTTGCTGCTATAATAATATATAAATAATATAATAATGCAATGGTTGTCTGGAAGAAATTGCTTGAAGCGATAAGACCGCCATTTGTACTGTTCTTAATTACGTGTATTCCTTCTGTTTTATTTCTTTTAGTGTACAATAAAGTATATCTATCTATCTATCTATCTATAACAGCAGATACTAAAAAACAGAATAAAATAAACATTTAAGGGGGCTCCCATACAACAAACTTTTTTTTTTTTCTATTGGACTGCTGTAGGTCGTCCTAGGGGACGGTTTCTACGTAACCGGGCAGTTATTGGCGAGACCTGAAGGGTCTCCAGCCAACACAACAAACGTGATTTTTTTTGCTGTTTTTATAGATAATGGTACGGAACCCTTCGTGCACGAGTCCGACTCGCACTTGGCCGCTTTTATTTTTTATATTTTCATTATAATCTTTTAATCATAGCTTTGGATCATTGTTAAATAATTGTCTGAACCACAACATAATTAACCATTGTTACCATGACCTACATTTTAATGAAATTGTAAACAAAATATTAAATTCAAAACTGGACGAGCATAGCACTGTGGTTCTGCTAATAGGTGACAGCTTAAACATTAGAAAAAAGGACATAGTTAATGGTATCGGTGCCCTTCTTAACCTAAAGATAGGTAAATTAATATTGTGTGCCTTGCCATATTCAGACTCTCTGTCTGAGCAAGAGAATAACTACATCTACAGTTTAAATAATTTAATGCACATGTTGACATGTCGTCATAGTGACTATTTATTGTATTTTGATACTAACAAGTTTGTTAGAGGTTTTGTTTTAACTCAGGAAGCTATGTTCCTGTCGAAGAAATGTCGACATTTATTAGCTACATTGATAGCCTATAATATACACGCAGTTATTGGTAATTTAACTGAGACTAGGTTAAGTGTTGAATCAGTATTAACTAGTTATTCTAATAATACTGTCATAGACTGTTTAAACTTTTAGTGCCGACAAAAGAGAAGCATAGTGATAATATTTTACTTTATCACCAAAATATTAATCGCTTCTCTGGCAAAATATTAGATGTGGAAATGTTAATAGATAAGTACCATATGGATATTTTATGTTTTTGTGAAACTTGGTTGAAACCACATAAAATGCTGTTCAATGTTAATAATTTTACGGTTGCCAGTGCGTACAACAGATCCTCGCTAGGGGGCGGTAATTCTTTGTAATAGTTGTTTTAGACATAAGGAAAGAAAAGATATCACTGCCTGTTCTGTTGATCGCTTATGTGAGGTAGCATGTGCAGAGGTAGAGGGCCACACTATATTATGCGTTTATAGGCCACCCGCATCAAACTTGTCATCATTTTTGATCATAATGGAAGACATACTGAGAAAACTTTTTAGGAATAATAACTTAATTTTTGTTTGTGGTGACCTGAATATAGATTTTTTAATTGAGTCACCGGAAAAATGTAAACTTGTGTCATTGTTTAAATGTTTTAATTTAAAGTATATTTTTGATGAAGCAACTAGAATAACTGCTACCACAGCTTCATGTATAGACAATATTTTTACAAACTGTGAAATAACAGACTCTTCTTTAATTAGTGGCGTTAGGTCTGATCATACAGGCCAACTAGTGTCCTTTCAGTTAAATAAGCAGCTTCAGCTAGACAAAATCATTGAATTAAGACCACTAACTAAAAGTAATTTGCAAAAATTTAATGAAAATGTATTAAGTAATCTTCCTACATCCTGCTCTAGTTTAAGGGACCCCAACATAAATTATTGTACATTGTTCGCTACAGTCTGCCAAGAATTTAACAACACATGTCCAGTCAAGAAACGTAAAATTAATTGTAAATCAAAATTTAGTGAATGGGCCACCCTAGGTATAAGAAAAAGTAGAGAAACTTTGTACAGTCTATATCATGAAAAATCATTGACATCTGATCAAGCTTTTCATAATTATGTAAGAAATTATTCAAAGATATTTAAGAGAGTCTGTACTCAAGCTAAATCAAGATTAATTTGTAACAAAATAGGTGCCTCTAATAATAAGATAAAAACTGTCTGGCAGGTAATAAATAAAGAAACCGGAAACACAAAAAAACGGGATAACGAACTAATTTTAAAATCAGATAATAAATTAATTACAGATAAGTCTGAAGTCGCTCAGACACTCGAAAACTTTTTCACGAATATCCCGATAGAGGTCACGAAATCCCTTGCTTCGTCCTCTATACTAGCTGAATCCTTACTTAAACAGAATTTCTGTAAAGATATACCTATCTTTGAATTTAAGCACATTTCTGCTACCTCGATTATAAAAGCTTTTAAAAGTCTTAATATAAAAAATACTGAAGACTTATGGGGCATCTCTGTTAGGGTTCTTGGAGCTATCATTAACACCATTACCCCTTTACTTACAGACATATTTAACCAATGTATAGATAGCGGTACATTTCCTGATTTGATGAAGCATAGTAAGGTAATACCAATCTTCAAATCAGGTTGCAAGAATAACCCCTCAAATTACAGACCCATTTCGGTGCTTCCAGCACTAAGTAAAATCTTTGAGAAAATCATGCTTGATCAGATGATGTCTCATTTTGACCAGAACGGGATATTGCATGGTCGCCAGTATGGTTTCACGAAAGGTAGGTCGACTACTGACGCAGGAGTGAAACTAGTAACTCATATTTTGGAATCCTGGGAGAGCTCTCAGGATGCTATTGGCATCTTCTGTGATCTCTCCAAGGCTTTTGACTGCGTTGACCACAACACCCTCATCTGTAAATTACACCACTACGGAATTCGTGGCCGAGCTGCTGACCTTGTTTTCTCCTATTTATCTAATAGACAGCAAAAAGTTGGTGCTAACGGTGCGATATCTTCGGGCTCTCTAGTTAAGATGGGCGTGCCTCAAGGCTCAATTCTTGGACCTTTCCTGTTTCTAACCTATATAAATGATCTACCCTATATGATGACCGACTTATCAGACATAATTTTATTTGCCGATGACACTTCCCTTATTTTTAAAATAGATAGAAAAGATAGGGACGTTTTACATGTTAACGAGAGCCTTACTGTTCTTTCTAAATGGTTTGCAGCCAATAATCTATTACTAAATGCAAACAAAACAAAATGCCTTAAGTTTTCACTACCAAATGTTCCCCAAGTAGGTTTAAATTTAATGCTTGAAGGCAATAATCTTAACACAATTAATGACACCGTATTTTTAGGTATAACTCTCGATTCAAAATTGCAGTGGGGTGCGCATATTACTGCCCTGTCGGCTAGGTTAAGTTCTGCTGCATACGCAGTTAGGAAAATTAGGCAGCTGACTGATGTAGCTACAGCTAGGTTAGTATACTTCGCATATTTCCACAGCATTATGTCCTACGGCATTTTGTTGTGGGGCTCAGCAGCTGACGTAGATTCTGTTTTTATTTTACAAAAGAGAGCAATCCGTGCAATATACAATATGGGTTCCCGTGAGTCCCTCAGAAACGTGTTCAAAGATATTAATATACTTACCTTGCCGTCACACTATATCTTGGAAAATATTATGTGTGTTCGGAAAAATTTGCATATGTTTAATGTTAGAAGCGATTTTTATGACAAAAATACACGTAATAAACATAAAATTGTGATTCCCAAATTTAGATTGAGTAAAACTAATAAGTCATTTCTAGGAAATGGCGTGCGTTTTTATAATAAGCTACCGAAATCTGTAACTGATCTTACCGAGGGAAACTTTAAAGCCCATATTAAACGTATCCTTATTCAAAAAGCATATTACAAGACTAAGGACTACGTTGACGATAAAGGTGTTTGGCAATAACTCCTTCTGCACATGTGGCTTCCCTGGTACCTCATTAACGTCGTATGTGTACCTATGTCTATTAACTAACCTCATTACTATTAGCTTTATTTTTTTTTATTACTAACGTTACTCTCAAGATATCTTTATCTTATTACAGTGATTTTCTTTGTAATGTGTTTTGATGACAATTAACCATGTCAGTTGTTTTATATAGTTTAGCGTCCTTTTACTTTTTGTAAATGTGAAAGCTTTGTAGACTTGCTAGATGCCTGGATACCTAGTTAATTTCTGACCATATTTTTCATTTTGCTTTTTTGTGTGGTTCCTGCTCTTAAGTCTACTTTGCTCTCTCATAACTATTCTAAGTCATAACTGTACCCACTCAAATTGTTAAAGATATGGATTTTAAAAGAGTAACCATGGAGTTTCTTGCCGGCTCTTCTCCATAGGAAACGACTAATTGGAACCGTGCACCTAAATTCGACTTTTCATAAGCGCCTGTAATGGTTTATGTGAAATAAAAACTTTTGATTTGATTTGATTTGAATCATCATCTGCCTAGCCTTTTCCCAACTATTTTGGGGTCGGCTTCTAGTCGAACCGGATGCAGCTGAATATCAGTATTTTACATGGAGCGACTGCCTATCAGACCTCCACAACCCAGTAACTGGGTAATACGATACTCTTGGTAAGACTGGTTGTCAGACTTTCTGGCTTCTGACCAACAGTAACGACTGTCAAAGATCTACAAATGACAGCCGGGACCAACGGCTTTACGTGCTTTCCGAGGCACGGAGGAAACTCGCTATGGTAAATGGTCACCCATCCACAGACCAACCTCGGCAAGCGTGGCTTAACCCGGAAGATCGGTCTATGCGGCTGTAATTATTTAGCCACGAGCTCCTCTTATAATCTTTAAATGATGTAGATTAACGGGTTTAAGGGAACGCCATCTGTTATATTACTTACTGTATACTGCCGGCGCAGCATGTTTTTATTATGCGTAATATAAAGGCTCGGTACCTACCTTACATAGATATGTTAATCAGAGCACGCATTAAGATAACTAAAATTAAGGAAGCAACAATTCCAGTTTATTATTATATTTGTCATACACACATTAACACATTCCTACTTTTATTATTATAATGATGTTATCGGCATAAGTACTGCGTGAAATACATAATATCCAAATATAAAAGCTTGTTGGAATGTTTATGAATGATGCAAATATGTATATTAATATACCATGTAGTCGTATGTAGAAGCACATAAATGGCGCACTTTTAAGGACGTCCACAGACTCGCCACATTCATAAGTGGCTGGCCACAAGCTATGTTTTTTTTTTTTTATAATTTTGCAGGAACTCGCCGCAAACGTTTCAGCGGCAGACTGATAAGGCGCCTGCTGCGCCTGGACAGGAGCAGCCTGCGAATGGAGACTGGAACGATAACCGGACACTGCTCACTTAACGAACACTTCCACACGATAGGCATAACGGACAGCCCTCTGTGCAGAGCATGTATGGGGGCCGAAGAGACGGTCGCACATGTGCTCCTGGAATGCACAGGGGTCACCCAAATACGAGAAACAACCCTTGGCGCACCGAAATTTTTCGCAAATGTTCTGAGCGGACTGAGAGCCCTAATCTGCTTCTGGAAGGAGGTGGGCTGGCTGGAATGATGGCCGCCATGGCCCACCTACAATGGTCCACTTAAAGGACTAAGTGCGGATACCACATCTCCTAACATAGAACGTTTCAGCGGCGGCCAGTCATAATAATATTGATACCGGCTGTGGTCGGAAACTACCGTGTCAGGTGGGTGCAAAATTGTTGTAAAATATGGTAAAAACATATCTGGTCTATGAAAACGGGTGTTTAGTGGACCGGTTAACCTCTATTGGCGGAAGAAAACGGCGTCTCCCTTTCAAGTTTAAATTTTAAAAGTGTTGGCAGACGGTGACTCGCCAGCTCACTAGCTGGGCCTCCTAAAAGCCGCAGTACATAGGCGAAGGGGGCAACAAACGTGTGAGCGGTTATTATGTAGATACTATTATTATCTTGTTTCCATCTTTGTAGTTTGTTTTTTATGCAGTCAAGTTCTTTTTATTTTTATATTTAATTACTCTACTAATAGCATAAGGTGTAATAAACTCGGTGCTTGTGAAATATTTTTATTTATGTAAAGGCTCGTTCACACAGAACATCCGTATTTAGAGCTCTTACACACCACGGTTTTTTCAGACGCCGTCGACGGGCGTTTCGCAATCGCGCGTTGTCGGCGCTGCTAAACTTGAAATAGGCAGATTACTTGCGACTGCATCGCTGCAAACTCACGGGAAACGCGCTACAGTCGCGCGTGAGCAACTCTCCTTGCAAAGTAAAACGCGTGTAGCACGCGCGCGAAGGAGCGTGTATCGCGCTACAGACGCGCGTGAGCAACTTTCCTTGGATTAAAACGCGCTGTATGTATGTGTTTGCAGCTAAAGAGACGCGCTGTGTCAGCGCGTCTGTATCGATGTAACTCCGCGCTACGAGCGCGTCGACAGCTCGCTAAAGTCATCGTCTGCATACTACAATTTTATGAATGTGTGAATAGGTAAATTGGTTGCGATAACATCGCGTTTGCAGCACGTTATAGTTGCGTGTGACGCGCGTCGACAGTGCCTTATCAAAACGTGGTGTGTAAGAGCCCTTACAGTACCATTTTTAACGGATCCGTCGCTACTGGAAATGATGTTTTAATACTGTTGTGTGTGTGAACTCGCTCATACAACTACATACGCTATTGCCGAATAAAAACGTACACGATAAAACGGACCTGTAAAACAGACTGCTGTATATTTTCTAGGATCGGTATTTATTACTGGATCTGGAATACTGTGTTTGTTGTAATAAAACACAACAAGGAGGTTTTTGGATATGATGTAGGTATTACCACTTGAAAATATTATAATTAGTCTATACATATAAAAAGAAGAAGCTGGCTGACTGACTGATATATCAACGCACAGCCTAAACCGCTGGGGTTAGAAAGTTGAAATTTTGACAGTAGGTTCCTTTTGTAACGTAGGCATCCACTAAGAAGGGATTTTTCGAAATTCAACCCCTAAGGAAGTGAAATAGGGGGTGAAAGTTTGTATGGAAAATCGTGACTTAACAGGTTCAAAATTTCACGCAAGTGAAGCTGCGGGCGAAAGCTAGTTTAACATAAGTTTCATAATATTCAAAGTATTACAAGTAGTAACTAGGCGAGTGCCGCCAACCCAAGAGAGGGCGAGCGCGGGAGAGATACAGTGTTGCCAACATTATTATTTTAAGTTGCGTTCCATAATGCTACAACTGTCATGTGTGTGAACTCGATCATACAACTACATACGTCATCGCCGAATAAAAACGTATACGATAAAGCGGACCTGTCGGACCTGTGTGAACGACACTGAAGGCGTTTTTTTTTAAACTTCCCCGCACTTCGTTTGTCTTGTATCGTGGGTGCGTTTACAGACAAATCTCACATATTTATACAAACGCTCAGACCCGAAACAACCACCTGTAAGCCATACAAATTTTTGTTCCGTGTGGGAATCGAACCCACGACCCATAGCGCAGAAGCCAATCGCTTAGCCACTGCACCAAGCGTGTCGTCAAACGTCGTCGTGTTACACCTTTTGGCATTATGATTCTGAATTAATTGACTTTCTTACTTAAGTAAACATGTTTTTCGGTAGATGAACTTTTATCTTTAACAGCACACCCAGACGGAATGTCGTAGAGGTAATAAATAGGTCTAGATTAGCTTAAAATGCCGAGGACAAGACAAGCCAATAAACATCCTTATAAGAGCTGTCAAGGCCGGCAGGGACCATGACAAACGACAACAGTTTGATACACATTTAAAACTTTCCGCGACTTCGAACTAACACGGAAAGATTAAAAAAAATTATGCTATAGAGATCATTTTGTAAAACACTAAACAAACATACTATAGTTCTTAAAATATAGCTTGATTAGAATGACAGCTGTCAAAGGGGATAGAACCTTTGTGGCAGAGCCCCCCCGCTGCCATTTTGTTTTTTTTTCCAAGTTGCGGCGCACGATTACACTAACATACACACATCAAAAGTGTCTAGGGATCAAGCATTTTTATGCGGATTTCTTGAGATTGAGATGTGGCTTTGTAATAAATTTATGATTTTATAAATTTATATGGATCCTTTTTGGTGCATTTCATAATTTGAATCAGGAACTGTGAATCAAATTCGAGTAAAAGATGAAAATCAGCTGTCAATATTTTCCCTATAAAAACATACAACGCATTGAAGACATTATTAGTGCTACTGTTTCCCTACTACTGATTAAAACCAACGTTATTATGGAGCGGCGACGTCATTTAAGCAGGGAAGAAATGCTCAGAGCCGTGGGAATGATAGAAGCTGGTTCCCGGCAACGTACTGTGGCTTTAGCTCTGAATACAAGTCAGAGTGTTATCAGTCGACTTTGGACACGTTACCGAAGCACTGGTACCGTGGCTGAGCGCCATGGAGGACGGTATCGCTGCACCACACGGAGACAAGACCGATACATTCAAATCTTAACTCGAAGAGCTCCAACAACAACCGCCATGATGTTAGCCGTGAGGCTTCATCACTCTTCAGGGAACTTAATTAGCGACCAAACAGTCAGAAACCGCTTGCATGAAGTGAACCTTCATTCCCGAAGACCGCTACGGGTACCACCTATAGCAATGCACAATCGTAGGATTCGATATCAATGGGCTCTTGGACACAGAAATTGGGCAGAAGAACAATGGCGTTTCGTGTGCTTTTCTGATGAGTCTCGTTTTGGTATGAGACCGGATACAAGACGTATACGACACTGGAGAACCCCTGGACGCCAACAGCGATTAAAATCCTGCCAGGAAGTCCATCCTTATAGTGGTGGAACCATCATGGTATGGGCGGGTATTTGGATCGGCGGAAGAACTGAGTTGATTTGGATCAGAGGCAACCTCAACGCTCAAATTTATGCTGAGACGATTGTATCAGACGTCATCGTTCCTCTACAAGCGCAAATCGGTCCCTTATTTCAGTTAATGCATGATAATGCACGACCGCACACCGCAAGAGTTGTAAGACAGACTCTCGCCGCAGCTAACATCAATGTCCTGCCCTGGCCTGCTCAGTCGCCAGACTTGAACCCGATTGAGCATGCATGGGATATGCTACAGAGAAGAGCTCTGCCGAATATGGAGGGTATCCAGTCGCAAGAAGACCTTTTTTTGTTGTTGCAACGAACATGGGCGGCCATTCCACAGCGTGATTTGGATGAACTCATTTTGAGTATGCCAAACCGATGTTCTTGTGTTGTTAGTGTTCGCGGTAGAAACACGGATTATTAATTGTTTAAGTTACCCAATAAAATTTTAAAGAAAACTGTTATTTCAGTCTTTTTTTCGAACTTTTGTGTTAGTGGTTCAAATGTCAAAAATCCCTTTATTAGGAAAATGGCAAATTTCTTTATTAATGCAAAGGTGACTTGGTTTATCGTTACTGTGACAAACGAAAACACTTTATTTGATGAATCCTTAAAGAAAATTTTAATTAATATCAATCAGGAGAAAAGTTATTGCAAAAATATATGTTGATCCCTAGACACTTTTGATGTGTGTATATGGGTAGAGGACACTTAGACAAACAAAAAATATCGGGATATGGTGCCCTAAAGTGTCACGTTGCCGAGATATTTGGACTTAAAGTTTTTTTTTCAAGATTGCAGCGCACTTTGTAACTGGTAAATATGGATAGAGAACACTCAAACAAACAAAAAATATTCAGAAATATGGTGCCCTAAAGTGTCACGTTGCCGAGATATTTTGACTTAAAGTTTTTTTATTGCAGCGCACTTTGTAACTGGTAAATATGGGTAGAAGACACTCAAACAAATAAAAAATGTTCAGAGATATGGTGCCCTAAAGTGTCACGTTACCGAGATATTGTATCGAGATAATCTTGAAAAAAAGTCCAAATATCTCGGCAACGTGACACTGTAGGGCACTATATCTCTGAATATTTTTTGTTTGTTTGAGTTTTCTCTACCCATATATGTTAGTTTCATTGTGCGCCGCAACATGAAAAAAAAATGAAAATGGCGGCAGGGGCCTATGCCAGCTTCCATAGAAAAATGTTCGAACCCCTTAAAGTGACTAGTGCTGGGAAAGGAAAGGACTGATCAAATCGATACAAATAATTAAAAATAAATATAAGTATAATTTGTATATTTTCGTAGCCGCCGTTTTGGATTTGAGTTTTGATCTCATCTTCAGCATCAGCATACCCGAAAACTTTGGATTTGACACACATGACGACAATTTATGTCTAAAAAATACATTTAAACCTTTTAAAGACTTTTTTAATATTGTACGAAGTAGGTATAATTATTTATTAGCATCGCATAAAATTTTAAAAACGCAAACGCAATTGTTTTTTTATTCAATCGATTTACATAATCGATGTGTCCCATCTCTAACATTTTTGCAATATGACATAACTTTTGAAGAACGTCGTAGATATTTTATGACTATGAATCAGTAAGAGTTATTTTAGTTTTCAAGCTGATTTTATATAATATTTTGAATTATATGTGAAGCACTGTATTTCAAAAAAATGTTATCATGCTAGATATAAATGATTTTTCGTGTGCCATTGTCAGGAATCGGAGTAGGTAGTGTATATTTACCTAAACTTCGAGGAAGGAAGTAACATAGAGTGGATAATACCTCCTCTAAAATCCCGGAATAATTATAATGACGATTTAATCCCGGGATTTAAAAATCACGAATGATTTATTGGACTTTATTTAAAGTTACAAATTATTTATTTGAAGAATCATATAAAATTTGTTAGGGTTCCGTACTAAAAGTATTAAATTAAAGAGCTTTGTTTTACATATTACATACATTGTTTTGATGTCGTTTATCGCGTATTCCGTATTTTTGGGATAGAAGGAGCCTAGCTGTGTCCTTCTCCAGATTCCAGACTATCTCTGTACCAAGTTTCATCAAAATCGGATAATTCAATCTTGATTCGAAAGACACGTGGCGCCATCTATTATCATAAGAACGTTATTGTTGTTTTCCTCGGGAACAGTATTTTTTTCGGAATAAAAGGTACCCTATGTCCGTTTCTGTACACCTGACAACGTATATACAAGGTTAGTCGGAAAGGGGGTACTAATCCGAAGCCCAATTATAGTATCGCTGATGACTGTTTGAAAGCAAGTGTTAAAATTTCAAAATTCGATATATTTTTTTCCAAATAAAATGTTTTTTATTTTAGTTTTTTCAAAAATTCTTCATCCCTTATTTAGTTAAAAATTCAGAAAATGGTGCTTCTAATTCATGACCCCAAATATGAGCTAAAATGTAAACACAGCTGATCATTACTGGGGATAGACAGATTTTAGAGTTTTTTTTTTGAGATTTTTGAACAGCTATTTCTCTTAAACTATTGACTTTTGGGAAAAGTTGTAGAACAAAAGTTATTCATTATTTTGTGTATTTTAACACCCTTTCGGATTAGTACCCCCTTTCCGACTAACCTTGTATATGCAAAACTTCAGGATAATTGGTTCAGTGGTTTAGGCGTAAAAGGTAACAAACAAACGAACAAACTTACTTTCTCATTTATAATACTAGTTAGGATTCTGGACTATGCTGATATCCTAAAGATGAAAGACCGGTTGTCTGACTTTTGAGCTTCTGACTATCCGTAACGACTGTCATTTAAAGTATTCGTATGACACCAGGGGGCCTACTCCCTAAGTCCGTCAACGAAGTTAGTCGCCCGTACGAAAGTAGCCCGAAACGTAGGAGTGAACAAAACTAGTGTCAAGTTCAACTTTTCGGACGGACAAAAACACATCGGTAGTATGGTGCTCCCACACTGCTGTTATAAATGTTTACAAACATTTTCTAACACTAATAAATGTTAGGAAAAGATAAAAATATCAGATAATACCTAATGAATCTAATTTGTCTAATATAGATTATTAGATAATGTTTCAATAGATTTTTGCAGATATTTTTTATTTATGTTTGTTTAGAAAATGTTAACTAATGTTTGTAAACATTTTTAACACCGGTGTGGGAGCACCTGTAGGGACAACTGTCAAATCGTATTGTCATTCATTCTTAGTTCGGGAGAAATTTTATAGTTATAGCTATTCTTTAGTTGTGGTTGATTACAGGATTTTTTACTGGTTCTGTCTGATTAAGATTTACATTAATTTATGAGTACCTAAGTAACTGTTTGTAGAAGTACAATGGGATTGACATGGATACGCAAATGTTTACCTACGTAATGCTCTTAAATTATGAACAAAGAATAAAAAACCGGCCAAGTGCGAGTCGGACTCGCGCACGAAGGGTTCCGTACCATCTATACATATAAAAGGAGAAGCTGACTGACTGACTGATCTATCAACGCACAGCCTTAACCGCTGGGGTTAGAAAGTTAAAATTTTTACAGTAGGTTCCTTTTGTAACGGAGGCACCCACTAAAAAGCGATTTTTCGAAATTCAACCCCTAAGGGGGTTAAATAGGGGATGAAAGTTTGTGTGGAAAAACGTCACTTAACGGGTTCAAAATTTCACGCAAGCGAAGCTGCGGGCGAAAGCTACTTATCTATAAAAACGGCAAAAAAATCGCGTTTGCTGTCTGGGAGCCCCCTTAAATATTTATTTTATTCTGTTTTTTAGTATTTGTTGTTATACCGGCAACAGAAATACATCATCTGTAAAAATTTCAACTGTCTAACTATTACGGTTCATGAGATACAGCCTGGTGACAGACGGACAGCGGAGTCTTAGTAATAGGGTCCCGTTTTACCCTTTGGGTACAGAACCCTAAAAAATAACTGCTGATGATTTTCTAACACGTAGTGAATGCTATCCAAAATTTTTGCAGCCTGATTCTACGTGAAGGTTTTAGAGCATTGCCTTCAGAAAATTGCCTAAAAGGTTATTGAAAAGGTGTTCTTATCGATTGTCGTTATCTTTTATTGAAACCAGGAAAAGCTACTCTGTGACCTCTGCAACACCTAGTAAGACTAGTTCTCAGTTAAAGCGTTTTTTTTGTAATGTGTTTTGATGACAATTAACCATGTCTGTTGTTTTATATAGTTTAGCGTCCTTTTACCTTTTGTAAATGTGAGAGCTTTGTAGACTTGCTAGATGCCTGGATACCTATTTAATTTGTGATCATATTTTTCATTTTGTTTTTTTGTGTGGTTCCTGTTCTTAAGTCTACATTGCTCTCTCATAACTATTCCAAGTCATAACTGTACCCACTCAAATTGTTAAAGATATGGATTTTAAAAGAGTAACCATGGAGTTTCTTGCCGGCTCTTCTCCATAGGAAACGATTAATTGGAACCGTGCACCTAAATTCGACTTTTCATAAGTGCCTGTAATGGTTTATGTGAAATAAAAACTTTTGATTTGATTTGATATTTCACTGCACCAAATGACATAACCTTCCTCATTACCACACAGAACATGGAAAAAAATCGAGAACTATCTAAAAACAAAAACAGGTTTCTCAAATTAAGGACAAGATCGACGCAAAAAGCTTGTGTTTGAAACATTTTTGCCCGTGTGGTACCGGACGTAAAGAGTAGCACAGGGATGCACAGAACGCGGCCCGCGGGCCCCATGCGGCCTTCTGTCGATGTACATGTGGCCCGCCAGCGAATTAAACTCTTTTATGCGTTTGTATGAAAATACTGCATTCTATCAGTAATGGCCAGGGACCTAATTCTCCTAAAATAAATCTTGATAAATCACAACCGAACCAAGGCCGAACCGTTCATTCAATTCAGACAGTTCTCAATTTCAAAAGCTATCAAATTGTTTGACACAAAAAACAAAATCAATCATTTTGAAAGTATTCGAAAACAAAAACTGACTGACGGTTGTGGTTCGATTGCGTTTGGCAACAATTTATTTTAGGAGAAGTAGGCCCCAGCTCTAGCTTCTGAATACATTTTTTGAATTTTATCATAAGCCCACACTACGATACTTATATTTTTAAGATCTCTAATTTCAACTTTTTTATTTATGATTATTTACGGTTTACTCACGTGCATTTTTCGGGATTGCCCGACTAGATACCGTAAATAATCATAAATATGAATGTGTCTCACGAAAGTTATAATACAAAAACGTTTTTATTGTTTTTAATTGTGGTGGCCCACCTTTAGCTCATAGTCCGCTCGAGTGGCCCCAAGTCCTAATAAGTCAGTGCATCCCTGGAGTAGCACTATCCCATCTCTTCCCGCGGGTGTTGTAAAAGGCGACTAAGGGATTCACTAGAGGATGGGCAGCAGCGTTCTCAGAGTACTTTAATAACCATACTGCGATCGCCAACCAGCATTGTTCGGGGGAGGCCTATGACCAGTAGTGGACGTCATTCGGCTGAATGATGACGACGATGATGATGATGAAACATCTCTTTATATTTATAAGAAAAATAAATAAATAAATGTCTTCATTATTTGTCTATTCAAAACGTTGATTAGTTTTCATACATATTCATATAGTTTTCATTTAAATCAATAAAAGCAGCTGTAAAAAAAAAACACCAATGTCCGAGTCAGACTCGCGCACGAAGTTCCGTTCCATTATTGAAAAAAACGGCAAAAAATCACGTTTGTTGTATGGGAGCCCCCTTAAACATTTATTTTATTCTGTTTTTTAGTATTTGTTGTTATAGCGGCGACAGAAATACATCATCTGTGAAAATTTCAACTGTCTAACGAACATGGTTCATGATATACAGCCTGGTGACAGACGGCCAGACGGACAGACGGACAGCGGAGCCTTAGTAATAGGGTCCCGTTTTACCCTTTGGGTACGGAACCCTAAAAAACATCGAAACTTGCACACCTGAGAGAGCTCCAAAAAGCTCTCAATGGTGTGTGTAGACCGCCAACCCGCACTAGACCAGTGTGGTGGACTGTGGCTTTAACTCTTCTTATTTTGAGAAGATGCCCAAGCCCAGCTGTGAGACAGTAAATGGGCTTATGTATGTTAATTTCAAGTCCCGTCATAACTGCCAAGAATTTCATCAATAAAATTGAGCACGCAATCGTTACGCGCGTTGATGTCTTTTCAATGTAAATGTTACAGTTCATCCCGAAAAAAAGTACTGTTCCCGAGGAAAATAACAATAACGTTCTTATGATAATAGATGGCGCCACGTGTCTTTCGAATCATGATTGAATTATTATTATTATAGAAACTTTAGTAGTGTGTTAAGAGTTGGTTATCAAATTCTAAATTAACGCAAGTGAAACTGCGGGCTAAAGCTAGTAATATATTGTATTACAACAAAAGATAAAAATGGTTACCTCGTTGATCTAGTTAGTGGTCGTAAACGCAACTCGGGCATATGTTATTGGGTTTTTCCATGTGGAATTTCTCAGTAACCCGGAGCCTGGATCTGTAACCGGTTGACAGCAATAGGCTCATCCTTTATTACATGAGAATTAAAAGTAGCGGCGAAATGACCTCATGCACACACACACACACAAACTGCATGCATTAAATATAATATACAACGTTAATAATTAGTTCAGAGACTTATGAAGAGCTTGAACTTCTTTTAAAAATCTAGAAAAAGTAAAAATGTTCCTTTCATTCCGACTGACTTCCAAATCAAATAAACATACCTACAAACATACATACACCTACACATACTCACATATTCACTTACGCGCACACACATCCATACACTACACTTACATTTACCTACGGTAATATACACACATTCACATGCACAAATAATATAGGTAATTAGTGCTTAAGATATTATTATTTTTCATATTTTATTCTTCAAAATTTAAAACAGATATATTTTGTTTTTTCCTGTTTATATGAATGCCTGGAACGCTGTCGTCTCCCCTCTTGGAGGTGGGCGCTAATGGCTGCGACCCAGTATTCAATACTAATGCGGTTGTTAACGAACACAAAATTTTGTAAACTGTTTTTTGTTCCAATAAATATTTGTATATTTTTGTGTATAATAATTGTGGTCTACAAAATGTCTACCAATCTGTAATTTTCTGTGCACTCCAAAAGGGAAAAGGACTGTTATCCTTTACTGAAGGTTAATACCTCAACTATCAAGATTGACAGAACCTCATCCACAAGATTGTTGTCTATTGAAAATAATTGTATTACCTTCCTACCATGTTATAACACCTGTAACTACAATAATTTCTTTTATCAAATAAATAATAATTATTATAATGAGGGTGTACTATACACCTCTGTACAACTTTTCGGGGAATACAGGCGACAGAGGAATATGTTATGTTAAAATTACAGAACCGGTCAAGTGCGTGTCTGGTCACGCGCAGTAATAGGGTTCCATAGTTGCACAATAATGCGGACTTAGAAGAGGGCTTAGTAATTTTTGTATAACGAAATTTTGACTTTTCCGGTTGGTCGACTATTAGGCCGGTTTTAGTGCTTGACCGACCGTCGGTGCGTACGTCAGTCGCGCTTGTCATTTGTATGAAAATTCACTAGTCGTGACAGTGCTCGACCGACAGTACGCACGCGTATATTGCTACGCACTGCGTACGAGGACCGTCGGTCAAGCGCGTCCGCATGCGTGCCGTCGGTCGACCGACGCGCTATGGATACATATTAACGCGTTCAGTGCTACACCGATCGGTGGACTGACCGTACGGATGCGCGTATCATCGTAAAAAGAATGAAACCTACTACTAGTCGCGCGCAGAAGGTTTGCCGATGACTGCCCCTCCCACTTCACCGACCGCTATCCGCGCTCGTCTGGCCTACCTACTAATAATTCAATTCACTGATAATTCGTCACAACTTTTGATCGACATTCTAAAGTAATTAAATTTTTTTTTTTCATCTTCGTGCAATAATGAATATAAAGTAGTAAATTCCCCTTGAAGTGCTCTTTGAGCGACGATTGGGTGTACGTGGTATCTACGTCTTCTGTTCCTTATACGTTTACGAAGATAGTAGGTAAGCAGCAATTAAACAATTTGTAAACGCGTTCATTTCGTGTACGTGTTTGTGACTGTACCAGTCCGGCCAGTTTGGTTGGTCAGGAGAGCACTGAACGTTAAAAACTGACGATCGGTTATGCGTATCGTCAGGAACGATGGTACGCACCGACGGTCGGTCGAGCACTAAAACCGGCCTTACTCGTAAACTTGTAAAGCCTACTTAGGTGTGATAGTTTTCTTTTTAACTTCGTTGTATATACTACTACCGTGAATTTTTTCACATATCCAAAACTAACCGTTTTGCTGGCAGGGGACACACACTTGAGTCTAACAAAAATGAGCAATTTAAAGCTTAATATTTCAGAAACGGATCCCTTAATCGAAAAATTGTATTCAAAAACCCATAATATTTTTGAAAGACCTCCAACCACACCCCACATCATGGTATAGACGAGAAAAAAAACGATCCCCACTTTACGTGTACAGGAGCCATAAAAAAATCTTTTTCATGATTTTATTGTACCACTTTGTCAGCGTGATTAATATGTATATCCATGCCAAATCATAGCTATATAGTGCTAAGAGTCTCTGAGCTGAGCTGCAGACAGACGGACGGACATGGCGAAACTATAAGAGTACCTTGTTAACTACGGAACCCTAAAAAGGATGTTATGATTTTATTTTTGTATATTTAATTACATCGTTCATAAACTTATATTTACTACCTGTTTTACACAACTAACAACGTTAAATAAGTAATTTTTCAATGGGATTTGTACGTTTTTTTTACGTATTGATAGCGTGATTAATATGTATATCCATGCCAAATTATAACTTTCTAGTACTAAGAGTCTCTGAGCTAAGCTGCGAACGGACGGAAAGACGGACAGACGGACGAACACGGCGAAACTATAAGTGTCTAAGCACACTATACGCGACCGAAGTTCGGTATGATTACGCCTGCAATGCTTTTTAAATTACGAGTACCCGCGACACACCAGGCTCAAATTACGTCGCGTTTTACATACAGGGCGTCCCACGACTTTGCCACATGGAGGGGAAGTACCTTAAATACTGTGTATAGAAAAAAATACTGAATGAAGACTTCATTTTTATTTTAAAAACAATACGAACTGCATTCAAGGAATTTTAAATAATCACCTGTCTGAACCGGGATTCGAACCCGCTAAATGTGAAAACAAAAGAAACTGTAATTTTATTGTACTAATCGAAAGGCTCGATCGGATACATTTACTCGTATTTCTTCTAAATAACATAGCATCTAAAATAAAAGGAACACCATGAAATTTAACATTTATGTGAAATATTAAGACACGTTTAACCGTGCAACTTACAAACAATTTAATTTATTTAATGCTCAAAATATGTCTCTTCCTATTGTGTACAAATTGTAACTCTTTTAATAATCTCGCTTGCCGTTGATTTACTTATTTATTTTTTCATGGTGAATATTTGAAACAATACTTCGAAATACATAGTAACAAAGCAGACATTAGTACATAAAGTCAGTTGATGCACGACGTAGAGAAAACGCTATTCATTATTCTGAACAAAATTTTAAATTAAATGATAAAGGACCATGGGCGATTTTGTATGGACCCCGTCCCCACCCTCCAACAGTCATGGGATACATATTAATATGTTCGTTAGGAGCCACAAAAATAGAATCTACCTGTTTTAGGTGAAAAATGGACGGATAAACAAAAATCGATTTTTCTTTATATTATAAGTTTTTAAACTGACATGGTCACTAACACAATCTTTAGAGGTTAAAACGGGATATTTACCATGTTTATTATTTGGTGCCGAAATATCGGAAACTCACATCAAATAATAAACATGGTAAATATCCCGTTTTCTTTATATTGTTGTGTCAAAAGTACTTTTTTAAGATAAAAGTAATGTTTGTGTTGATGCAAAAGCTCTGAAGCTTTTCTGCCTGTTGACATTGCTTTCACAATAGAATATTAAACCAAATCAAACCAATATCTCGTGCAGTCGTGTGCCTACGTATGCTTTACTAAACAGCGTATTTCTATTTAGCGAACATTCGCACGGGCATATTTTTTAACACGGCGGCGTTAGAAAACGCATGCAACGCAAATTCGATTCAACGCTCACCGCCGAGCGTTGAGCCGAATTTGCGTTAGGTAGATAATATAATTGTAGCCACTAATATCCAAGGTGTAACTTAAATAACGCACAACCTCTTAAGGGGTCACTGTACTCATCATTATGAACAACTTTTACTATGGGACGAAAACAGAAATCGCGAAAAAAAAATCAACTGTTCCCTACATTTATGTTCGCATAACTCATCAAAATGTAGGGAACAGCAGATTTTTTTTTTCGCGATCTTGTTTGGTCCCATAGTAAAAGTTGTTCACAATGATGAGTATAATGCCCCATAAGAGGTTGTGCGGTATTTAAGTTACACCTTGTAGAGGTATGGGATATTCGAGCAAAAATGATTAAATCTTTTTTTCAAAATTCCTTAGTAGTCCAATATTATAACAAGTTTATCATGATAGTAAAACAGTGTTCACTTTGCCATTTTTATATTCCTTTTCATTACACACTATGAAAAACATGTAAAAAAGTTACAATAAATACTGACATAAAAATACGATTTGTACGTAAACCCCACTCATTTGAAGATTGTCGCCATAGTAAAGTTTTGTCAACGTATTATTACGCTTCGAATGAGATATGTTTCAAATCTGTTGGAGGGTGGGGACATTTTTTCCCAAGGTCCTTTCATGGTGTTCCTTTTATTTTAGATGCTATGTTATTTAGAAGAAATAAATGTATCTTATCAAGCCTTTCGATTAGTACAATAAAATTACAGTATTTTTTTGTTTGCAGATTTAGCGGGTTCGATTCCCGGTTCAGACGGTAATTATTTAAAATTCTTTGAATGCAGTTCGTATTGTTTTTAAAATAAAAATGAAGTCTTCATTCAGTATTTTTTTCTATACACAGTATTTAAGGTACTTCCCCTCCATGTGGCAAAGTCGTGGGACGCCCTGTATATAAAAAACATAGATGCCAAAGTTCGGTCGCGTAATTTCGGCATGGCGTGGCACCACACTAAGAGCCCAAATACATGTCCGATACTTGCCTCCGATAGTCTGATCAGACTATCTGAAGGCCTCCGCGCCATACATTTGTTTGAACACGAATTACACGTACGATCAGACTATCGGATCAGATGTCAGAATCGTAAGCATCGTCCGGGCGTCGAAAAAGAGAAAAAATCGGACACGAGAATCGTACGTGTATTTCATGAATCCGATCAGATAGTCGGATCCGGCTCCCGGAAGCAACTATCGGACGTGTATTTTGACCCTAAGGGTTGCTTGTTGACTACGTAACCCTAAAAAACTGGCAGCAAAAACTAAGATCGCTCGTAAGACTCTGATCTTTCGGATGTGTAATTTTCCATATCGAGATTTATTTTGGTTCTTTCTTGTCCTTAAGTAAACAAGTCAAATTCGCTCAAAATACATTGACCATTCATCAGCATCAATGTCACCCAGTTTGCACCCACTTCCTACTCCCTAACTGATGCAAGACCTTGGGCGTGTTCCATTACGGACTGACAACAATACCACAGAACCTTGGACAATGTAAAGAGGTAATGTATGCTGGGTTTTTTTAAACACTGATTTTTATGTTAGTATTTGGTTTTATTGGTTTATTAAGGCCGTCATTTACTAAGGTGCTAGTGAACGAGTCAGGTGATGTATTTATGACTCAAACGCAGAAATGACGCTTGTGCCTTTTATGTCTAAGGTCAAGGGTTCGGTTCTCACATTTGGGCAAATCTTTATGACAATAACATCACGCCTTAATGCCCTGAAAGGATGTGCAGGGGTGCACCCTAGTGTGTGGCCTGCGGGCGGCGGGTTACGGGACCCGTCGCCCGACCAGTAATAGGCCCGAGAATGCGGCGTTGGGGCGCGGGGTTGCGGTGCATGCAGCTGCGAATCCCGAGACCCCGGCCATAGGTCAGGAGAAGGAACACTGTGGGTTTTTAGCCGGTAAGAGTCACAACCCTTCGCCTTCCCCGAACGCAGGGTATCCATGAGGATATTACTAAGACAATAAAAAAAAGAAATGGGTGCATAGTACACCTTCATTTCGCCGTTAAATTGAAGTTCCATATAATAGTGGCGCGAGCCTGTTGCCATCAACGGTGCACAAATCCAGATTCCGGGTTGCTACTGAGAAATTTAAAAGTAAAAACCCAATAACATTTTGCCCGACCTGGAAGTCGAACCCAGGACCTCACTCTCAGCAGCCGCTTTCGCGACCACTAGACCAACGAGGCAGTCAAATCTATATTATATCTCTTTACGATAAGAACTAGGGGCGACCAAATAAAACACTTATTTAAATTTAAAAGAAAAAATAACATAGAAATACGAAACAAAAAGGGTAGACGAACATTTTGCTTTGTGGTAGGATCTTCACGGTGCGCCTGGCCACAAGTGTGGGCATTTTTTGGGGGCTGTCTTACGTAAAATTGACGTTCAAAAAGAACTAAATAATGTTAGTCTATTTCGAATAAACGAGGTTTGAGTTTGAGCTGCCACCTAAACATAAAGCCAAGCAGTTTACTGTGCTCCGTCGTGTGTATGTGAGAGCCAGAGGGATATAGGGGAGTTCCTCTATATCTCTGCTACTTGGATTCATGTGGTCCATCTTAGGCCCTGTCTGCGCTTATTACGCGACCAAGAAAAAGACAAAAAATAAAGAAATGAAACCGCTCGTGCGTTTGGATTTGGATCATTAACGTTGGTGCGCTTACCAAAACCTCAGATATGTGCATTTTCTTGTTTCTTTTATTCGATAAACTTTAATTTTGAACGAGGAAAAAACAGTTATGTGAACCTAAAATTAGATTTGACAAAATAAAATTGCACATAACCGATTTTTGTGTGTACATGTCTGAATTTTACTTGTTGTTTTTTACTTCTTGTTAACGTTGCCCGGCCATGAAATCTGACATTTGATCTAAAAATACAAAAAAGTATATTTTAAGCTCAATGAAGTAACACTAAAAATATTTTTATCACATTTGTGTGGGAGTGAATGGCATTCTTTTTAATATTAAAGAAGATGTGAATGCTGCGCCTTATAAATTAAGTTGATATTGTATTGTTTAGGTTTAGTAATCTGTGGTTGTCGTCGAGAACATTCCAGAATATTTGAGGATGTAGTACAGATGCCAGCACATCAAGTTACCCGAAACTGTCAAACTTTCCCAATCAATCTTGAACTTAATGCTTTTGCGATAAAGATGAAAATGTACCAAAGAAATTTAACAGGTGGTAGTAGCTTGATGTGCTGGCGTCTGTAACATAGTGGCTGCAGTATTGTTTTTTTTTGCTTGATAAATTAAAATAATTTACTCTCATGCGGAATTCACATGTTTCATTTCTTCCCTCGTCCCACATTTGTATAAAAACAAGATGTTTTACTAGCGTTTTGAATTTTTAAGTTTTTATTAAACTTATTAGTTATCAGATAAAATAGTATTTTCCGCTTTCTGAAAAGTTTATAAAATCCACATTTAGGTTTTGGCAAGTGCACCGACAATAAATACTTTGGGGCGATATAGTCAAAATTGACTCAGCCATTATTAAAAAACATTAAAAAAAAAGCTTTTTAGGACCTTTTTTTTTAAACCTTGCCCCTTTCTAGGATTTCTCCTGTATGGTGGGTGCGTTTATAGATACAAATCTCACATACACAAACACCCAAACCCTAAATAACCTTAACAGACTGGATAAAATGTATCACTAAAGGCCTCTACACCCCAATGCCGCCGGGCCGGCGGCTTTACCCGGCGGGTTATGCCGGCGGGTTATTGCGGCCAACTAACGCGAACTAAGCGAGCGAACATGACGCAAAATAAGGCCAGCGGCATAACCCGACGGCACGGGCGTGCGCCACCACTCAGGACGCACACTTAGACCGGTTGTCAGACTTTCAGGCTTCTGACTATAGCGACTGTCGTAGGTATTCATATAACACCCGGGATCGACGACTTACCTTGGTCTCCGAGGCATGAAGGGCTCGCGATGTGTAACGAACGGTTACCCATCCACGGACTGCCGCGGCTAACGTAGCTTAACTTTGAAAATCGTATGCTCCGCGCGGTTGATAATTATAGACGGGCCACTCCTAACTGTAATATTAACCGATATACAAAGTTAGTTTTAGTATATACTAAACCTGAAACTAGTTTATTCAGAATCACTAGGAGAATCGATTGACATATTTTTTACACCACATTTTTTTTCCATAAATTTCAGTTTTGTTTCAGTAGGTTTCTACCCATAACAGTTGACGGGAATAGACACCTTGAGGCTTGAGACGGTCCTCTCGGTCAGTTTCCGTGTATTAGACAACCCCTGCATAGCACATCTCAGTCATTTCACACTTTACTAGGGAACTTAACGCGACATAAACTACGGTGTAACTTGGAGATTTATTTTAAAAAAACACAGATTCAGGCAGTTCTAATGAAAATCTTGTTGGGGTGTCTCGGTTTTTGTATATAAGTACTAAAAATAACGTTGTATAATTTAAATATTTAATTGTTTACGTTATAAATAGCAAATTGCTTATTTTTCTACATTGTTATTTTCCTGGACCCAAGTCTCCCTTGGTTGACGAAGCATTAAATAAGTAATAATTTATTTTAATGTTTTATTCATTAATTACTATTTTTGTTTACTTATTTTGCGATCGCCAGACCGAGACACAGTACGTGACGTAGCTAAAACATAACTGCGTCAGTGCGTGCAGTGCGTCACAATTAAGCACAATTTACAATCTATTGTATTATATGCATATGTTACGGCTAAAAGCCGAATGGCGGTTACACCTAGGTTTAGCCGGGTACAACTAGGTGCAACCAGTAGCAGTTGGTTAGAACTAGGTGTAACTTAAGTCGACGGAGCCCCGCTGAGTGGGGTTCCTATTTCTGTCTGCAGGGTTTAAAGTAACCTAACACGTCAAAGTAACCTCACTCTAGCCCCCGTCACCCCCTTTGGACCTTTTGTTTTTTTTCCGGCTTGGAAATCCTCATGGATGTCCTCCGCCCTGGGGTGAGCGGAGGGGACTGTCAGACTCTTAGTGACTAAAACCACCCCGGTGTTCCATCTTACAATTGCGCCGAGGGTCGCGGGAACTTACGACACTTCCGCAACCCCCGGCTGGTGCCGGCCCGCCGCAGCGGGCCTCCTCGGGTTAGCGGGGGGAGTGAGGTGTTAGACTCCCCCCGCGCCGTCTACGAGGGGCGCGCTTGGAACACTTCGCGCCGCCGCCTCGGGTTTTGATGTGTGGGGGCGACAGACTTCCCCAAGTCCGTCGCCCCTGGTAGTGTTGAGTAGGACATACAAGAGGCAGTACATTTGTCCCGTACATGACGTCAAAATGTAAGAGCGGCTCAACATTTAAAAGTGTACTACTTCAACTTTTATGTCGCGGTAGTCGCATTACTCGTTACTCTCGGTAAGTAAACTGTAGGGTGAGACAGAGAGGGAACGAGGCACATGCTACAATAGCACGTCATTGTCAGTGTGTCAATGTCAGTGGACATTACGCGACCGCGACTCGACTCGCCGCAGTAACGTCAAATGTCATATTCTTACTCGCTACTTCAATCGTATCACCGAGCTTCAGTACGCCTCGCCTCATTTGAAGTAGTACATTGTACTGGCTCAGAGCAAAAAAGAGGCTACTCTTACAAACTCTTTTTCAAGTCATGTCCTACCCAACACTAGCCCCTGGAACCATTTAGGGGGGCTGGAAGAGGGCGTTGTCCGCCCTCCGCCGACGCCCGGTGCGTCTGCTGCGGGGCGGGTGAGTGGAGGTGATCTCCCTCACCCTTTCCGCATCCTCCTTCTGCGACATGACCGTGTCGCAGAAGGACACCACCGCGTCCCAGGACTCCTCGCTGTCGACCATGGACTCGACCACGGCCGACAGCGACAGGTCACCGCCTACTCCTGAGATGAGGGCACGGCGCGGCTCCTCCCAAGCGGCACACTCTGCCAGCGTGTGCCACGCCGTGTCCTCCCGGCAATCGCCGCAGTGGTGACACCGGGCGTCCGGTTCCCTGTTTATGCGACACAGGTACTTCCCGAAGCAGCCGTGCCCCGAAAGCACCTGCGTCGCCCGAAACGACAGGGAGCCGTGCCTCCTCCCGAGCCAATCCCCTTCGGACCTAACCTATCCGTGTCGGGGTTCCCCTTAACCACCGGTGTGCAGCTGCACCTAGTTCTAGCCGCTATGATGAAGGGTAAACCTAGTTCTAACCGAAGATAAGTAGGATACCTCTAAGTTTAACCGCATGTGGCCGGCTGCACCTAGTTGTACCTTATTTAGAAGCAGAAGTTAATAGGTAAAATTCCACCAAAAAAAGGCAAAAGAGTCGCCACCATCGCAAGAGTTGTCGAAAATCGCGACAAAATAGAATTTTTACCTTTTTTAAGAGCAAATCAATTGAATTGTAATTATATGTTTTTTATGCCATTTCTGAATTTTTATAAATGTTGCCAGTTCAATCTAAGGTATTGTTTATAAGGAAGTACTAAAGTTAATTGATTTATTTTTTTAAGTAAAGAAAAACGAAAAATAAAAACAAAAAAAACAGACTTGTACTTTCGTTGATGTAACATTTGACTCATAATACCATCAGAAAGACGTAGTTAACATCTTTCGGGTACCTCGGGCCCACGGTGTGTATATCTCATATCAAGTTTGGCCAGAATATTATAAAGCGCATACCTAATATTGCCTGATACAAACCCGACTTCTGTAAAGTGCAATAAATATTAATAATGTTGACAGCTGCAAAACTTGCATTTTGTGAATAACCTTATTTGGGTTCTTTTTCAATTTACGATGTTTTTTTATTCTTTTACTTGTACCTTGAACTCATTTGACCCTAGCGCACCTGATGGTGACCGCAGACAGGGTCTAAGATGAAGCACACGAATACAAGTTGTAGGATAACTTTTTCAAGCTTTTTGCATCATCATCTGCGTACGTCATTTCACCTTCTTTCTATTTGTATTAAACCTTTTTTTTATCACAGGCCACATCTTTTTTGATTCTTATATTCGAAATTGGAAAGCACACGAAAAAGAAGCAAAGTTGTTTTTGCGGGGATTCTAGAGGCGACCAGGAAAGTGAGCGGGCTGGTGTTAACTTGAAGGAGACTGTACTGCTGAGCCTCCGGCACTCCGACTTACTTGAGAGAGTTGCCGCACTGCACTGCTGACCTACCAGCACTCCGCCTAGCCACTGTACTACTGAGCTCCCGGTCACCCAAATTTGACTCAGAGAAGTTTCGTGTATCCATTCCAAATTTTTACGTGTGCTATTAGAGACTATAAGTGTTTTTTATCCATATTATAGAAGTTGTCTTTGAAAAGTGTTTTCCTTGTTTGTCCGGCTAGGGGTATTTCTTTATAACTGGTGTAGCAGACGTGCCTCTAGCTCAGGAGATCCTGGGGCCATCTGCTACATTACAAAGTAACACAGATATAGAGGGACTGCCTGGACTTTTACCAGTCTGGCTTTTACATACACACGACGGAACACAGTAGGTATACTGCTTTGCGTCGGACTTTAATGTAGGGTATAGCTAGCCAGGCGGACCGTATAGATCCTATCAGCAAGCGTGCTGGGTTTTGTTGAATCTTACAACACGCTTCTATTGCCAGCGTGCGGTGAGGAAGTTTTATAGAACAAGAGTCAAGTGACACTAATTGTAATGATGATTATTAATTACGTTCCGTGTTTTAATTAAATGGTGACAGTTGGCTGAGTATCTGAATACTTTAATTATGTATTACGTGTTTACAATTAATACTTTTGCTCAAGAAACCATGTCCGTTCCACCATCAAATATGAAAAAAAAAAAACAATGAGATCAACACTTTTTTCGGGAAATACTGAATAGATAGAGGTTTTTTAAGAAAAACCTTAGAATAATAATTAATATTGAATAAATAATAATTAGGTAAGGGCTAAATAGCCGCATCTTCCGACAGCTGAGTTAGGGAGAATTCACACGTACCACAACCACACCACATAGTAGCGACAAAAAGCGGTCAAGCTGTGGTTACGTGTGAATAGTGTCGCTGAAGCTTCTTGTAGTTGCGTTGTGGTAACTACAAAATATCGATGTGGTTGCGTTGTCGCTAGTAGTTGCGATGTGGTTACGTTATGGCTATTGTTTGATTTTGATTTTAAAAATGTCTTTATTAACATATAAAATAATACACGAAAATGACAATTAGATCTTATTCTAAACGCATTTAAACATTGAAATTCGATGTTTTGTTCAGACTATGACGCCCATATAAAACATTTAACCGGTAACGCCCCACCGCCGCCGTCGTCCCAGGTCGACACCTGCCATTGTTTATCTATTGTGTCTATAATTACAGTACTTGAGTAAACATACATAGTTATGTATTATAAAAAACTAAGTAAATGATAACAGATAATAAACAATGACAGAGATAATAACACTGACAGGCTATTACAGGCTAATAGGATATGGCTATTAGGAGGGCGCAGACGTGCGCGCGGTTTCGTCGCGTCGACGCAACGTTGTGTTTGCGAGGTGGCCGGCCGCTAGTAAGCTGTGTCGCTGGTGGTTACGTTGTGGTTGCGATGTGGTCGGTATCGCCCACACGGTTGAATTTGGCGGCAAAATGTGGTCCGTGTGAATTAAACCATTCATTTTCATACAAATTAGTGCACGCCCACGTGTTGTTATTGTGGTGTGGTTGTAGTCGTGGTGTAGTTGTGGTACGTGTGGAACAAACCTTATAAAAACGTTCTGAGTTTGTGACGTCATGCTATCTTAGTGTTTTCTAGGTACTCGTCACGGTCCACCCGTACGCAGCTGCCTGGGGCCCAATTCTCCTAAAATAAATCTTGATAAATCGCAACTAGGGAATCCAATCCCGTATCAAAATCGCGACCTCGCAGGCCTGCGGGATTGAAGTCATCAATCCCGCAGATTCCGCAGGATTTGCCGGATTAAGATTTTTTAAATATTCTTTACACCGAGAAGTTATTTAAAAAAAAATGAAATAGAGACAAGTAAATTTTTATTATCATTTTGCCGTGGGGGAACCCTAGTCATAGAGTATTTGAACTGACATTGATTACATTCCGTTCAGAAAAAGGATTCGAACAACATAAAATTAAAATTAATTTTTTTAGTAGTAAATTAAAAACTGAAAATTAAAGTATTTTCCATACAAATGCTATAGAAAAATCACGCACAACACCCCATGGAACATGTTTTACAACTTTCCCATGGAACTCCCATGGGAAAGTTGTTAAATCACTTATAAATGAGGCTGTGCTGGGTCTCAAAAATAATCAGAACGTCGTCTGAGCTCATATATATATATTTTTTCAATCCCGCAAACGTGCGGGATCCCGCATGAGTAATCCCGCATTTCAGATCCCGCAAAAAATGTGCAGGATCCCGCATTTGTGGGATCCCGCGTTTGCAGGATAGGATTCCCTAATCGCAACCAAACCAAAGCCGAACCGTTCATTCAGACAGTTTTCGTTTTCAAAAGCTGTCAAATTAAAAACTATAGCAATAATGTTCTCATATTCGCGGCTTCGTAAAATAATACGATATGGATATTGTCATTTTATTCTCGTAAAAAGATGCTTACACTCGTCGATTATCATTATTACAACGTTTGTATAACATCGAGCGGAAACCAGAACAAAACGATAAGTCACTCTTATTTTTGCTACATAACTCGTAATTTTCCGTTCCGAACAGAGTTCTAAGATAATCTATATGACTGTATAAAAGGAGAAGCTGACTGACTGACTGATCTATCAACGCACAGCCTAAACCGCTGGGGTTAGAAACTTGATGACAGTAAGTTCCTTTTGTGACGTAGGCATCGACTAAGAAGGGATTTCTCGAAATTCAACCCCTAAAGGGGTGAAATGGGGTATTTAAGTTTGTACATGAGTCTGTCATTTTTGAAGTAAGAAGCATGAAATTAAAGGAGATGTTTGATTTTGGGCCACCACCATGTACAGTATATAGAAAAATAGGAAAAAAATAGGGGATTACCATAAAAATACAAATAAATTAATTTTAAGAAGACTACAATTGTACTGGAATTATTATTTGGGGACGTTTTTTAATATGTTAACCCTTTTTTTCTGGTAGCCATGACAGTTGTGTTTGACATTAACAACGTTAATGTCAAACACCACCATATTTTTATGTGTTGTGTTGCTCTCCTTGACGAAGTTAACTTGAATGTACAATTAAACAAAGTAAAATTATGGAAAATTAACATTAAAAAAGGTTACTTTATTGTCTAGATATATTTCCATAAAGTGTACATGGTGCTGGCCCAGGCTCCATACATTTCTGAAACATCTCCTTTGAAGGTTTCTGGTAAGAAATAAATGTAAACGTTTTCAAGCGTTTTTTGGAAATTCTACCCCTAGGAGGGTGAAATCAGTGTTGATTTGTATGAGAAATCTAGTACTTTTAAAGTAGGAAGATGGAATTAAATATCTAGACTTCTGGTAAGAAATAAAAATACACGTGTTTGAGCGTTTTTAGAAATTGCTCCCCTAAAGTGGTGAAATGGGTTGTTAACATTTGTATGAATATCCTTATTCCAGGGGTAATTAACATGAAATTAGGCATAAAAACTCTTCAAAATAAGTAATAGGAGCCGGACGTTTTGGATATTACAACTAGGTTCACCTAACAAGGGGTAAACGCGGGTTTAAAATTTCATGCAAGCGAAGCTGCGGGCAAAGGCTAGTGTTGCAATATTCTCCTCGCTTGGACGAAACGTGAATAAAATGACAACGGACAATAATACATTATATCGCTAATAATTAATTACTAATACCCTATTTTGTTAATATCATCTAATTGGTAAATCTAATTAATAATTTCCTAAAACTATGACAATACTTGAAAAATATACTTTCATTTGAGCTTTTTAGCTGCTATTTATGTTTAGTAACTGGCAAGCAATCGTCAAAAATCGGTTTGTATTTTTTCCTGAAAAGTTGAGTTTTTGCAAATGCCATTATACAGGGTGTTAACGAAATCGTGTAATTCCTTTAAACCACATGATCTATTAATGGTATAGATTAACCCCGCACGGGATTTAGATTGATTAAAAATAAAAAAAGTTTCTTTTTTTCCCATTTTTTTTAATGTTATATTTAAAATTTCGATGCCATGCATAAATTAATGAATGCACGGCGACACAGCTGACGGGCACGACTATACCGATATTGCTCCATACAGTCAGTTAACTTGGGACGCTAAAATTATTCAGATACAGAATACCATGGTTCATTTTTTGAAAACTTTTTTTTGTTGATTCTGAAAAAAACCTATGCAGGCTCAATCAGTGTCACCAGCAGGTCACGCGGTTTGAAGGAATTACACGAATTCGTTAATACCCTGTATTCCCCGGGGACGGCAAAACATTGCGCTCCAAAAAAACAATCTAAATGAAAAAGGCATTTAATTGAGAATTTTGTTAAAATTAGGGCAGTAACGATTTTATCTGATACTAGCTTTTGCCTGCAGCTTCGCTTGCGTGAAATTTTGAACCCGCGTTAAGTCTCTTTTCAGATGTAGTTATAAAAACCAAAAAGTCCCTCTTTCATTATTTACTTTGAAGAGTGTTTGTGCCAAATTTCAAGTTAAAAACCCAACGAAATAAGGATTTTGATGTAAATGTTAACAATCCATTTCACCCATTTTGAGTTGGAATTCCCCAAAACCCTTCCTTAGTGGCGGTTTAGGCTTTGCGTTGATAGATCAGTCAGTCGGTCAGTCTGTTTCTCCCCATATGTTTCTTTCTTCAAAAGTATCAGATTTTTCATACAAACTTTCAACCCTTATTTTTTCACCCCTTCGAGGGTTAAATTTACAAAAACGCTTAAACACGTGTACACTTATTTCTAACCAGAAACCCTATTATTAGATTTTTTGCTTTTAAGTTCAAAAAAACATTTATCCCCTATTTTTTTAATATCCTATTTCTTTAACCCTCAAACACGTGTTTTTTTATTTCTCACCAAAAGCCTAAATTTTAAATTCCATGCTTCTTACTTCAAAAGTACCAGATCTCTCATACAAACTTTCAACATTTATTTCATCCCCTTAAGGGTTGAATTTCCAAAAACGCCGTTTACATTTATTTCTAAACAGAAACCTCAGTATATAATTTCGAGCTTCTTACTTCAAGAATGACGGACTTACATACAAATGTTGATCCCCTATTTTTACCCCCTTACGGGTTGAATTTCGGGAAATCCCTTCTTAGCGGAAGTCTACTAACTATAAACTATCTCCCTGCCACATCTTTATACGTTAAGCGGTTTTCGATATTTCGTGATGAGTGAGTGAGTGAGTGACCTTTCGCTTTTATATATTTAGGTAGATATATTTAGATTAGATTGTAGTTTTCTATCTTCAGACATAATTCATTAGGTAGCATTTAAATCAACATTAAGTATACATAATATTTTAATGAGAGATCGGATGCGTTTTTTTTTCTGTTAGTTTTCTTATTTTTCGTCCTTGCGGTCCGTTTCCACGTAACCGGGCGGAGACCTGGGGCACAGTAGATTAAGCTAAAGCAGTAACTCAACTTACTATACAGGTTTAGTTTAAGTATACACTAAACCTGAAACTAGTTTGTTCAGAATCACTAGGAGAATCGATTGGCATAGTTTTTATACCACGTTAAATCTTGCATTTTTTTTTCTTCATAAATTTCACTTTTGTTTCAATAGGTTTCTATGCATAACAGTGGACGGGAATAGACACCTTGAAGCTTGAGACGGTCCGCTCGGTCAGTTTCCGTGTATTAGACAACCCATGCATAGCACATCTCACACATTTCACACTTTAATGGGGAACTTAACGCAACATAAACTAAGGTGTAACTTAGAGATTTATTTAAAAAAATACATACTCCGGTAATTCTGATTAAAATTTTGTACTAAAAATAGTGTTGTATAATCGCCTGAATTGAGACACTCACACAGACACGCGCTGTTGTTTTTTTTATCGTGGGAAAATCCTCATGGATACCCTTCGCCCGGGGATGGCGAAGGGTTATGCCGGACCCTTACCGGCTAAAAACCCACGGTGTTCCTTCTCCTGACCCTTGGCCGGGGTCACGGGATTCGCAGCTGCATGCGCCGCAACGTCGGCAGCGCCGCAACCCCTGCAGACGCGCTGTATACCTACCATAAAAGTAATAAGTACTACGTTTATATAAAGTCCTTGATACCTACTGAGTAGTTTTTTGTGTTTGTATGTGACTGAATCCCGGGATAAAGAGAACCGTTTGTCTTGGTATGGGCATGTGAAGAGGAGAGATGAAACGCATGTGACGAAAAGAGTTATTAATATAAATGTGGATGGATGGAGAGGAAGAGGGAGGCCAAAGAAAAGATGGATGGATGGTGTGAAGAATGATATGAAAGAGAAGGGAGTCAGTGATATCATGACGGGTGATAGGACGGAATGGAAGAAGAAAACGTGTCGCGCCAACCCCAAGTAACATGGGATAAGGGCAGTATCCCGAACTCACCTTAGAAGTCTTGTTGTAGTGCGTGTCTGTGTGAGTGTGTCAATTTGGACGATTGTATGTAGTTGAAGTACTGCTTTAGCTTATACACGCTGACATTTAATTGATTGTTTTGCTAGAACAAACGTTGTGCAGACCATGGTCTACTAACATTATAGAGCATCAAATAAAATAAAAACAACCGGCCAAGTGTGAGATCTATAAAAACGGCAGAAAAATCACGTTTGTTGTATGGGAGCCCCCTTAAATATTTATTTTATTCTGTTTTTAGTAGTTGTTGTTATAGCGGCAACAGAAATACATCATCTGTGAAAATTCAACTGTTTAACCATCACGGTTCATGAGATACAGCCTGGTGACAGACAGACAGACGGACAGACAGCGGAGTCTTATTAATAGGGTCCCGTTTTACCCTTTGGGTACCGAACCCTAAAACACAAATAAAAAATTTAATAAAGTCAGACGCACCTGCGCAATCGGCGCCATGATGGTTCAAGTTATTTGCCGGGAACTTTATCACGATTGCCGCGATGAGTACTTTAATGTTACGGTTATTGTTTGAAAAGAAATTGAAAACGTTTGAGCAACATTAGAATTTTTAATGGTGCTCCCACACTGCAGTTAAAAATGTTTACAAACATTTTCTAACACTAATACTTACATGAATTATGTGAGTCGCTGCCGGAGGATCCAAAAAAAACCAAAATTATCTTAAACAATAACTTTAATCAGTAAATTAATCCTAAGTACAATGATATCTAATCGATGCTAGAATTAGAATGAATTGTTTTACAATTATAATTTCTTACAAATTAATAAAATCGTTAGTTGCGGTAAACAACCGTGTCAGGTAGCGAACGATTCCGCGAAGTGTCATACTACACTTTGCACCTGCAATTCTGCAAAGCAGTGGTCGCATTGAGGTCGGTGCATACTTGCAGTTTCTATATTGCTAAATATTATAACACCTCCACCCTCAGATCAGCAATTATTTTCGAGCCATGAATTGAGAAAAAATTGCTGGATGTGGTTTTTGCGTCTCTGACGTTCCAGGTTCTGCATATGTTCCATCTTGAGAAGATTCAATTTGAAGTTTTCCAACTTGATTTTTCTTAAAGCGCCGTACGATTAGTAGTATAATGAGTGCAAGTGCACTGAATAGTAGCATAGTATAAAGTGGAATCGTTGTATGGTACAGAGATTCATTTGAGATTTGTTCTAATCTTACAGCGGGCTGTGTCATCACTTTATACTGAACATCATGTACTCTTGAAAGATCAATTGAATTAAGCTTCACATGAGTCATCTTGTCGAATTGCATGTGTGTGTTATAGGAAATGTTCATAATTTTCAACGGGCGTCCCTCCACATGATCATTGGTATTGGTGATAGTAAATTCAGAAGTGTACAGGAAGCAATTTACAGGAACAGTAGCCAAATAACTGCCATCTAAGGTTAAATAATCTTCTTTTCCGCATACGGTGTGTATTCTTGTTGCATTAGGGAAAGATATGACGTAGTGTCTTTCGTCTAGCTCTTCCATAGATACTTTTGCTAGAGTTAATTTCATGACGTCACACGTCTCGTCGATAAATTGATTCATGATGAGATTCTGCATACAATCCGGTAGTTGTCGAAGCTGGTGATCCATCTTGTTGCCGCAGAGATACCAGTTGTTAAACTTCGGGCATTCTGCCTCTATGTACACATAACCTTTCCTGTTGGTTGCTATCAATGGGAAAGGAGGGATAAGGGCCTGCTTAAATTTATTAGGAGCTACTGATAACCTATAAAGATCATAGCTATCTATTGCAAATATAGGCAACTTGAAAACTATAACTATCTGGCTTCCTGAGTAGTAATAACCAGGTTTGATTAAATCATAATATTCTCTAAGTTCTAAATCTATAACTTGATCCTTACTGTAAATTTTAACTAATCTCTGAATCATATGACCTAATACTTTTGTGCTTAACATTGAATGATGTGAACTGGATGCATGTATGAAGGCTAAAATATTTTCTATTCTAACTAACTCACTTAACACTTCATCTATATTTTCGGTTATAATAGTCAGATATTGAGCAAATTTAGCATATTTAATAAGATTAGAATCTCTGTGAGCTTCGCTGTCTAATATTAACTTTAAGGTTTCATTTATCTTAATCTGATTTTCTACTAATTTTGTAATTATGTTAGAATGCTGAGCCATCCACTCTTTACTGAGACTTATGTGACTATTAAATTCTTCAGCTATCTCATAGTTATTGCTCTGAAGAGTTTTAATAGCACTATCATATCTAACGGCGTCTGAGTGATCTAAGTTACCGGTTACACTTTTGATAATCGATCCTAGACCATCTATGAGACCTCTTTTTACACGACCTGGCTTTAATGTTTCTAAATGATTCGTAATTCTTAGCAATTTACTTGAAAGATAATCTATCTGAAGTTCGTATAACATGTAAGTATCATTACTCAAGCTGTATTTGTAATTAGATAATTGACTTTGTAACAGATTAATTTTCTCATCAATATCTGTAAGTTCTATATATTGCAGGAATGAATGGTAATGTGTTACGAGTTTTGTGGAACCCATTCGGAATGGTAATAATCCTGGACCATCTCCGAGGCTCTCAAGTGTTATCTCCTGATTTATCTCCCGAGCTGTTATCAAAGGAGCAGTCAGGACCAGTAGCACCCTGTAACAATTGGGCACTTTTAGGTACTCTTTTAAGTCTACTTTTAGCGACAGGGCCACGTTTCTTAGACGTATAAATATGTATCGGTAAATCTGCTAAGACAGTATCATGACTATATCTCGGAGCTAATTTTTGACGTTCGGCTAACGGATTCTTTACGAATATACGCTGTTGGGGTTGATAATCAACTTCCGGTTCGCGATTTTTATTACGATTTTCTATGATATTAGTACGTGTTGCGAGAGTAGAGTCATTTATTAGTTCGTACACCATCTTCATTTGGTCCCTATGATTCTGTGTGTATTGTTGCAACAAATGTTTAGTTAAATCTACGTCAAAAGGATCGCGAGGGTCAAAGTGACCTGTTATAATATCATACGGTCTACATTTGGTGAAGCTGTGCACTGAACTGTTATATGCTAAGATTGCGTATGAAACAAGATTGATAACATCATCTTCCTTATGACTTAATTTAAGTAAACGCAAGTGCTCTAATAAAGTAGAATGAAACCTTTCTACGATGCCATTATCATTAGGTGTATGAGGCAAAATCCGATGGTGATTTATTTTGTGTAAATTAACAAATTCATTGAACAACTGATTTGTGAATTCTGTACCGTTATCTGAGACTATAGCCAAGGGCAAACCATGATGAGTGCAAAATTTTAACAACGCTTGTAAAATGCTAATAGCTGTACCGTCACGAATATGATATGCCTGTGCGTATTTTGAGAAAACGTCTACGATGGTTAAATACTTCTCGTTCTGAATTGTTAATAAATCGATATGTATTGTTTCAAATGGCTTTGTAGCAGGGGGAACTATATGAAATTGCTGTTTAATAGGATTGCGATCGTACTTTCCCTGGCCACAGATAGTACAATCATTAATAAACTTTGTTATGTGATCTTTCATCTTAGGCCAGTAGTAACGTCGGGATAATGCTAAATAACACTCGTTTATGCCGCGGTGGTTAGTCTTTCCTTCGTGGTAATGCTTGATTACCTCTTGCTGCCTAAGGTATTCCTTGACGTTTTCAACTTCACTTTTAGCCAATACTAGATTCATAGCAGAGCTCCTAAACTTTTCTTGAATAATCGGTATAATATCGTACATAGATAATGGAGGATTTATAAGTAACGCGGTCTTGACTTTAGGGTTTACATATTCCTTAATAATGCTAACTATATCGTCTTCAAGATTAGACTGAGATACTTGTACGGCTGTTCTTGTATGCGTATCAAATGGTTTGGATGCTGTAGGACGTTTTTTAATATCACCTACTACAGTTATACATATCTGTCTGTGAAATTTATTTAACGGATCGTCGACAATCGGAACTTCAAGAATAGGGTTTTCTCTACTGGTGTGAGCAGATGCTGTGGATGAGTTATCCACAGATGGTGGACGCTCAGATGCGTTTACAATCATGGAACTTGTCTCCTCGTTATGGATTGCTATACGAGAAAGTGCGTCAGCATTGGTGTTAGATACGCCCTTTTTATAAACTACGGTAAAATCATACTCAGATAGTTTAAGTTTCCATCTGGTTAGCCGAGAATTCGGTTCTTTGAGGTTCATAACCCACTGAAGTGGCTTATGATCTGTTACTATTTTAAATTTTCTACCAAATAGATAGGGCCTGAAATATTTGGATGCCCAAACTATCGCGAGAAGCTCCTTCTCGATTGTACTATAGTTGATTTCACTTTCATTAAGAGTCCTAGATGCATAGCAAACCGGTTTATCTGATCCTATTGTGCCCTGAGATAAAATAGCGCCTATTGCGACATTTGAGGCGTCAGTTGTTAATACAAAATCTTTTGTGAAGTCGGGATATTGCAGTATCGGATCATTAGTTAAAAGACCTTTACAGTGTTCGAAGCAATTTTGATATTCGGCATTAATTATAATTTTTCTACCCTTTTTCAGACACTGCGTGAGTGGCTTTGTTAACCGCGCAAAGTCCGGAATAAATTTTCGATAGTAACCGATAAGACCAAGGAATTGTTTAATTTCTTTTGGGGTGGTTGGTATAGGGTAATTCTGAATAGCCGATATTTTATCTGGATTAGGTTTTATTCCGTTTTTAGTAATAATGTGACCTAAGTAAGCTGTTTCCAACTTCAAAAATTCCGATTTATCCATTTGTATTTTAAAATTTGATTCGCGTAATTTTTGAAAGACTTTCTCTAAATTAATGATGTGTTCCTGAAGGGATGTGCTGAAAACTACTATGTCATCTAAATACACTAGACACACTACGTTTTGAAGGTCTTTTAGGACATTGTCCATTACGCGCTGGAAAGTGGACGGGGAATTTTTCAATCCCATGGGCATACGCAAAAATTCATAATGCCCATTTTCTACATTAAATGCGGTTTTCGGGATGTCAATAGGGTCCATTTCGACTTGATAAAAGCCGCTAGCCAAATCTAGTGTCGAAAAATACTGGCAGTTACCTAATTTATCAAGTACGTCATTGATATTAGGGATAGGATACTTGTCGTCATAAGTTTTCTCATTTACTTTACGAAAATCGACTACTAGACGCCATTTAGTTTTGCCTGAGGCATCTGACTTCTTAGGGACAACCCATATGGGTGAACTCCAAGCAGATTCTGATGGTCTAATAATGCCTTGACCTAACATTTTGCCTATCTGATCTTTAACCTCTTCCCTATGTACGTATGGATAACGATAACTTTTAGTATATACTGGCAATTCATCTGAAGTACGAATGCGGTGCTTTATTTTGTTAGTAAAGGTCAGAGCCTCCCCTTCTATGTAAAAAACATCTGCATATTTTGCGCATAACGTCTCTAAATTAATTCTCTCCTCTTCGTTTAAATGATTAGTGCGCAAACGCGACAAGACTTCTTTAGCACGGCCGTGTACTTGTTCGGTACGCTCGCACTGAATATTATAAACTTCCGCCTGAATGGCACGATCCATTGAAAATACTAAGTCGTGTGAAGTAGGGTTCGTAATTTCCAGGTATCCACGACTATCTTTAACAGTAGTGAGACATTCTCCGATTACACAGTTAGAAATTATCTGCTCATTAATAAAAGCTTCTCCGTCATGTAAATTAATAGGTACTTTAACTATTTTAGATGAATTAGCCGGGATAACGTCCTCATACAGATTTAAATTTCGCGAATTATACATGGTAATAGGGTTGCTTGAATTTCGAGTTAATAATACTTTATCTTTAAGATCAATTTTAGCTTCCCATCTCTCCAATAGTTCGAGTCCTATAAGCCCGTCAAAATAATCATGAAATCTATAAATGTATAGTTTCATATCTTCCGGCTCCTGAAATTCCGCGAAGCTAGGAATAGTTATTGAATGATTATTACGAGAGGTAGCGTGAACATTAGTTACTTCAAAAGGAGTATAATTTAAGGGTATATTACTGAAAAATTTGTTTACAGCTTCAGGACTTATAAACGACTGATTAGCCCCGGTGTCAATTAAAAACTTTAAAGGTGGATTTGAGATTTGTAAGTATGGAAGCTGGCGTTGAGTCTGCAAGTTTAATTCTATTTTGACCTGTTTGACTTCGCACCTATCTGAAAATCCTGCTCTTCAGCAGAGCTGGTAGACGGCTGAGGTTCTTCAGCATAACCTGAAGGGTATTCAATTGACGAATTATAATTTGGCTCATTCATTTCATAATAAGATTGATATGGTTCGATATTATAATACTCAACGTTACTAGCACAATAGTACGCATCAGGTTCGCTATAGCTATAATCCGGATAATAATAGTACTCATCGTTATTCACACAATCATTCATATTAACTTCTTTAGATTTAAAATAATTAGACGGCGGTGGGTTGCCCTGCTTACGCCAATCATGACCAGCTATCTGGCCAGGTTGCGGTCTTTCCCTAGTGACGTAGTGGCTTACTCCGCTCATAGGCTTAGGGCCTAAATTTTGGTTAAAATTCCTCTGAGGCATATTAAAATTCCTTTGAGGCTGCTGAAAATTATTAAAACCATTATTATTATAGTTAGGCGGTGGCGCACGGAACATTTGCTGCGTACGCGTCGGCATACCTGCTGCAGGCCTATATTGTACACCTTGATTAACGTAAGGCTGAAAATTAGGTTTCCATGCGGGTTGTGGTGGCTGTAAATTATGCATAGGCGCTGGTCGAGCAGGGAAATTGAATGGTTTTGATATAGAAGTGGCTAATGGAATCATTGGCAAAGGCTTAGGTAATTGAACATGTGACTTTCTATCATTAACTGGATCATAACGATTCTGAAGATACATAACGTTCAATTCCTCTTGCACGAACTCAAGCGCTTTCTCAACACTATCAGGACGCATGCATCGTATGCGAGAACCTAAAGGTTCCTTTAATCCGCGAACAAATGCCTGCATGGTTAATTTTTTGTACAATGCTCGTTTAGCTTCAACCGTAGTTTCAATATTTTCGTGCAGAGTAACATATGTCATGATAGTGCTGAATAAATTAACACAACGGTCATAAAATTCCTGCGGGGTATTATTATTTTGCGTAGCTAACATGAGGTCATTATAAAGAGTGGTTTCATCTCTCTGGTCTGCAAAGTTATTTATTAAAGCAGCTTTAATATCACTCCAATTCTCAGATATACCGTTCGAGTTAATAATGAGTGCGGCCGGTCCTTTAATTTTATTTAAAATGCCATTTATCAGACAAAGCTTAACTAATACGTTTCCTGGATTCGCATCTATATATTCTATAACTAACTTATCGCAAAGATGAATAAAACGGGTTAACACGTTTGCGTTACCGTCAAACTCAGGTAATAGGCGTAACGCCTTATAAATGCTATCTGCGTCAACCATTGTAGCGGTTACGGGGTTTACTGAACTAATAGAAATCTCTCTAGCACTATCTAAATCTAACCTACGGGCTTCCCTAGCGCGCGCAGGCCCACTAGGGGTATTGTGCCTAGGATGGAAAATGTTTGCGACTAAAACTAACTAAAGGAAAATTAATAGCAACACACAGAAACGATTCTAGTGTACTTACATAAACTGCATTCTGGTTTCTCTGGAATCGATGTCTGGATTTTTCCTCCGATCAGGACCTCAGGTTCTTTCAGGATACTCGGTCGCCCGATTCGCTCGCGACGGCGTTAGCGATAATAGCGGTACGGATCTTCGATATGAGAATCACCTAGCTAATATTATCTCGAGACGCCTCGAGTATCCTACCGACTGCGCCAATTATGTGAGTCGCTGCCGGAGGATCCAAAAAAAACCAAAATTATCTTAAACAATAACTTTAATCAGTAAATTAATCCTAAGTACAATGATATCTAATCGATGCTAGAATTAGAATGAATTGTTTTACAATTATAATTTCTTACAAATTAATAAAATCGTTAGTTGCGGTAAACAACCGTGTCAGGTAGCGAACGATTCCGCGAAGTGTCATACTACACTTTGCACCTGCAATTCTGCAAAGCAGTGGTCGCATTGAGGTCGGTGCATACTTGCAGTTTCTATATTGCTAAATATTATAACACATGTACTAACAAATGTTAGGAAAAGATAAAATATCAGATAATAATAAATCTAAATAACATTTTAATAGATTTTTGGCAGTTTTAAAAATTTTCATTTAATGTATGTTTGTTTAGAAAATGTTTACTAATGTTTGTAAACATTTGTAATAGCTGTGTGGGAGCACCTTAAGAAGGCCTAGTTTTTTTTTAATTTTTCGTCTTCTTTTCGTTTAAAATACAATAAATTAGTCGATTCGATCACTAATCTGTTAGATGAATCAGTTTCCACTATTGAACAGGTTGTGCACATTATCATTTTTTATTGACAGTCCATTTGTTTTGAATAAAATAAAGATACTAAATCAAAATAACCACTGCTATAATTTCTAGACGACAAAAACTTTTAGGTTTATTGTATATCTATACTAATATTATAAAGAGGTAGAATTTGTTTGTTTGTTTGTATGTAGGAGGTAATCTCCGAAATTACTCATCCGATTTCAAAAATTCTTTCACCAGTAGGAAGCTACGTTATCCCTAAGTGCTATAGGCTATATTTTGGGATCAAAAAAATTAGGGATCCGTAAATTAACGGGAGCGAAGCCGCGAGCAAAAGCTAGTTATTATATATTTTTAGATCTTTCAAAAGCTTTTGATCTGGTGTGTTATGACAAGCTGTGGCAGAAGCTACAATGTGAAACAGATATGCCACATGAGATTGTATCTTTACTCCGGTACTGGTACAGTAAGCAGCAGAATACCGTTAGATGGTTGGGTGCGCGGTCGGACGTGTATGGGTTGGAATGCGGAGTGAGACAAGGGGGTTTATCCTCGCCTCGCCTCTTTAACCTGTACATGAACCGGCTGATCGGTGAGCTCAGCAGCACTAATATTGGATGTTCCATAGACGGAGTATGTATGAACAACTTTAGTTACGCGGATGATATGGTGTTGCTGAGCCCTTCGATCGGTGCATTACGTAAACTTTTGCGCATTTGTGAGTCATATGCGGAGGCCCATGGGCTCAGGTGCAATGCTAAAAAGAGTGAATTCATGATCTTCAAAGCCAGTACCAAATGTTACACATCTGTACCTCCTGTCACTCTTTGCGGCATCCCTTTAAAAAGGGTGCAGCATTTCAAGTACTTGGGCCACTGGGTCTCTGACGACATGTGTGACAATCTGGACATTGAGCGGGAGCGCAGGGCGCTGTCTGTCCGGTGTAATATGCTGGCTCGCAGGTTTGCTCGTTGTACTAGACCTGTGAAGGTGACTTTATTTAAGGCATATTGCCAGTCGTTTTACACGTGCAGCCTGTGGAACAACTTTACGCAACGGGCGTACAGCGCACTGCGTGTGCAGTACAACAACGCTTTCAGGATTCTGTTAGGGCTTCCGCGGTTTTGTAGTGCTTCGACTATGTTTACGGAGGCGCGGACCGATGATTTCTTCGCAATCATAAGGAAGCGGAGCGCATCAATATTTAGTCGCCTAAGAAGCAGCTCGAACAGTCTCCTGAGGGTGTTGTCTGAGCGGTGGGACCTGTCCCTGATACAGAGGTGGATGCAGCTTCATGTTAGCGCTTCTCCTCGTATTATTATTTGACATGTGTAATTAGTTGAAATATGTATTGATGAATTTTTTGTTTGTTTTAATGTGTATTATTTAATTTATATTGAATTGAATTTATTTGTATTGCTTGATATTATGTAATTTTAATGTAATGTATATTCTGTTTTATATGATTTTAATTTATTGTATACACAAGGTTAGTCAGAAAGGGGGTACTAATCCGGAAGGGTGTTAAAGTACACATAATAATGAATAACTTTTGTTCTACAACTTTTCCCAAAAGTCAATAGTTTAAGAGAAACAGTTGTTCAAAAGTCTCAAAAAAAAATCTCTTAAATCTATCTATCCACAGTTATGATAAGCTGTGTTTACATTTTAGGTCATATTTGGGGTCATGAATTAGAAGCACCATTTTCTGAATTTGTAACTAAAGCAGGGATGAAGAATTTTTGAAAAAACTAAAATAAAATCATTTTTTTGGAATTTTTTTTATCGAATTTTGAAATTTTAACACTTGCTTTGAAACAGTCATCAGTGATACTATAAGTGGGCTTCGGATTAGTACCCCCTTTCCGACTAACCTTGTATTGTATGGACTATGTCTGAAATAAATGAATTTATTATTATTATATTATTATATGTATACAGGGTGTTAACGAATTCGTGTAATTCCTTAAAACCACATGATCTACTACTGACGTAGACAGGCCCCGCACGGGATTTAGCTGGATTAAAAATAAACAAATAAAATTATTATTTTTTCATGCGGCTTTGTTACCGAGCGTATCTAAACCATCTAATAAGGATTCAGTAAAAAAAATAAGAATTTATTTTTTTGCAAAAAAATGTTTTATTTTTGTGAACATTTCGATGCCACGCATAAATTAATGAAAGCACGGCGACACGGCTGGCAGGAACGATTAAAGCAATATCGCTCTTTGCAGTCAGATAACTCAAAGCTCTAAAATGACTCCGAAATAGAAAATCAAGATTATTTTGAAAAAAAATGTTTGAGTTGATTTTCAAAAATTCCTGTTTAGGGTTAATCTGTGTCACCAGTAGATCACGTGGTTTGAAGGAATTACACGAATTCGTTAACACCCTGTATGTATACATGTGAAATATTTCCTGTGGAAAATAAAAATGGAGCTTATCAACAAATTAACTATTCTATCTACTATCTTATACATAACAACAGAGACATCTAAAGAAAAAAATATTCTTTTTTTCCGACAAAATTGTAAATTGTCACACGAAAATGTTTATTGAACAGAAATATGTAAAATTGTAAGTACAATTCGAAAAATATGTAACTTTTCCACCATTACTAACTTGTATTTTTATTGAACAGACTCTTGTAAAATTGTCACCTGTCACCTGTAATTGTAAATTGTAAGTTTTATTGAATAGGGCCCAGATTTTCTCACGATTTCCTTCACCGTTTTGTATTCTGTTACCGTTATTATAAGGCTAACTATTAATTAGGACGTGATACCGGTACTACCGGTACTACAGGTACAGTAAACGTTCATAAGTGCATTGGCACGCTAAGGTTTGTATTGCTGTGAACACACGCGGTGCAGTCCGTATGTTTGTATGTGTAAGTGGTGTCTCGATACAGTACGCATACCACAGCCACAGAGTTCACACACTGTCATCGCGTCGCACCACACGAAACAAAAATATATTTCCGTCGCTTTTGTTATACACGCAGCATACGCATGATCTTGCTTGGTCGGTTCATAGGATTGCTAAAATTCGAATACAATTACTAGGCACCGATAGCGGTAAGCGTAAAGCGTCGGAATTAGGTGCGTGTCGGTTTAGGTTCTGATCTCGTAATGCATTTTTTGTCAATGTTTTATTTTTGTTTGCAACAATAATATTTACCTAGGTGATAGTATTGCTATCTTTTTATTATTGTTATTGCAATAAAGGGTTTAGAATAAAAAATGCGTGTTAAGTGATAAGTGATAACAAAACAAAAATGTTTATTGTTTATTCATTTTAATTAATTAATTACATAAAGTTAAAAAACTGCTACAATTATTATATAACATATATTTATATAAATAAATAAACTTCTAGTTAAAACAGTTTATTTTCTCATAAAAAACGATTCATTGAAGTAAAATAGCTAATCAGTGAACTATGACAATCAGGCTTAAAATATTGTATCTTAGTATTAAAACAATATTGTGTTTTAAATAGTGGGTACTCTAATAAACCACAACTAGCAAATCTACGCAAATCTACCCACGTAAATATATCCAGTGCGGACTCGTTGTCACAATACAATTAAATTACACAGTAATATTACTTTTATTTTACTGCGTGTGATCTCAAACCTCAAAGTTAACAAATCTTATTCATTAGGACTTATTGAGGTTATAGCTTAAGTATTCTTTTTCTTTACGAAAAGAAGATTGAAACTAAACCTCACATTTTAATCCATAATATTCATATTTAATAATTTTATATTGTGTATCCCCCATTATTCTCGATACAGTCAAGAAGACGTTGACGCATGGAGCCTATGAGATTAAAACATATTTCTGTTCCTCTTATATTTTCCCATATCTCCATGCAATGTGATTTTAACTGCTCAAGACACCTCTCGTCCCGTGCTTCCCATCTTTGCACCATCAAACCCCATAGATTTTCTATAGGGTTGAGGTCAGGAGATCGGGCTGGCCATGGAATGACAGTTATCTCCGGGTGTCTGATAAACCACTCACGCACAGTGCCCGCCCGGTGAATTGGACAATTATCCTGGACAAAAGATATCTCCATAATCTCTTCAGCTGGATAAACGTTACGCACAGTAGGTAGCATGACGTCATTTAATACTTCCACATAAGTGACGCTATTGGCGCGTGGAAGAATAAATACAAGTTCCCCTGGCCCTGCTGCACTCATCCATCCCCACATATTGACCGTGATTCGCCCTGATTCCGTGTTAGGAACTATGTTTTTTTCACACCAGCGTGTATTATCTTTACGCCATAAATGAAGTCTTCCCTTTTGGCTCGATTTAAACGTTTTTTCATCTGTGAATATAGTAGTGGCCCAGTCGAAGTCTAAATATTCTTGTGCGAAACGTAAACGTTTTTGTTTATGTTTTTCCGTTAAAAAGGGTTTTTTAGCTGGTCTTCGGTGATGCAAACCTTCAGCGTGGAGTGCACGGCGAACAGTCAGTAATGATGTGTCGAATACTTCAGCAAAATGTCTCGTTGGTATGAAACCACTTCTTTCATATTCATTCACCATGTGACGTCGCTGCGCCTCTTTAATAAGCACCGGCCTTCCACTTCGCTCCCGACTAGCAAGGCTTCTCTCCTCCTCATATCTCTTAACCCACCGACTCACAGTATTTCTCTAAAACAAAAAAAGGAATACTGTTAGGCATCCATAAGCAAAATACTAAAACTGATTAGTTTGCTATTAATAATTTAGAAACAAAACACTATTAAAAATGAAATGATTACACATATTATTGTTATTCATCATTCATTAATCCAAATAAATAAACTTTAAAGTTATTTATAATCTTTTTCTTTTGTAACATCATGATTTTAAAACTTTATTTAAAAAAATATTAAAATAAATGATCGAATATAGTTATCTTTGATAATCTTTGATGGCCCTTAGTTTTTTATCCAATAAAATAATTAAATCATAACACTCACACTCAGTCCGGTTTCATTAGATATTTGTGTTATATTGCATCCACTTTTACGCAGTGCAATAATATTCGTCCTCGCTTCGATATTTATATTTGCCTGCATATTGAAAATATTTAAACTTTAATAGATTCACACGTCACAAACCAACAATAACACCCAACCAACAACGTTCTATTCGATTTAGTTGGATGAGTCGTAACTGCGTCTGTCTACCTTACAGAAATCGAAATAATTTATTTAGTTGTCTGTGGTCTACCTACTAACTTTACTACACAAGACGAAAGAGACAACTAATCACTATCGAACTACTACGAGTAATTATTAAAACTACAAAAAGTCACCGCACGTGAGGTCTGAACCAACGGATCGCCATGATACGCACCTGAATGCGTTAACCGCTAAGCTAGGATGCTATCTGTTAAAATAATTGAAATTATGAACTACAATCAGTTGTAGACAATATTGAGTGTGTGTGTGTGCCTATAGTATAGAAATTACTAATTAAAGAAGGTCGTAAGTCAAACAAAAGTGTCAGTCTATTGCTTTGTGAGATTGCTAATGGACTTATGAACGCTACTGTACATCAGTCAATCATTGGTGGTATATTTTTTTTCTATGGTTCGCTGACCCTCGATGATATCAAAAAAGTTTGCAAGTCCCAGTTTTTTTGTTGTTGTTCTTTTAATTATACAGTAAGTTCACTAACGAAAGGCGTTCCCGTTAACCATAAATACTATATCGGGTGTAAAAAGACCCTTAACGATAACGAAAACCACGTATTTTACCCATCATTGGGATATTTTTTTTCTACCAGACCATACCTGGGAAACCATTGGTTTTGGAGATATTGAAGGTCAAAGTTAACTTTTGTTTTTAGGTTTTTCCAAAAACGTATTCTAAGTGATAGTACTAAACTTTCTTCCAAACAACCTTATCAAAATTTTCAATTTTTCCTCACAAATTACGCATTTGAAGTTACAAAAACGCAACGAATATCAAACACACACGACCGCCTTGGCTCAGCTGTGTGGCCGCTGCACGCATGAAAACGCGCGGCATCGCCCACACACTGCGCTATAAAAAGCATTTTTTTAATGTCAAAAAATAAAAGTCGTTTCCCAGCAATAATTTTTGGTCAATGTAGTTTAGTTTGATGTACAGAGTGCGTAGATTTCGGCTATGATTGTGATGGGTTTTTTTACACCCTGTATACAGCGTCCGTACATACTAAAAAAAAGATTCCGAAGGAAAACAAAAAAAAAATTAAAAATGTCACAAAAAATAAGTAGTAAGCGTTGCTTTTACGTACCTATATATTTTTTAATATGTTTTGACGTTTTTTTTATTTTTTGTTTTGCAAATTGGGTTTTGGGAATATTTTTTTACAATTATTATATTAATTATTTATGTCTATCAGGATGGATAACACGCCTACATCGCATTTAAGCTATCTACGCTACTATTTTGGTTTTACACAAGCCGTTCCGAATCGTTTTTCATATTTTTTTATTGTTTTTCCTATTTATTTATTTTTGCGCTTTTTTGTATTTTTATTTTAATCTATGATGTAGATTAACGGACTTAAGGGTCCTCTGTTATTTTACATACTGTATGTCTGTCGTGACTATGTGCATAAATAAACAACTTTTCTTTCTGTTTGGTGTTGTGTGGGCGCTTATTTCATGACCGTAGTTCCGAAAACGTTAAACCCATGAGACAATGACATTGAATCAACTCATGGACTTTTGCAGTTTCTCGTACCGCTTCTTTTCTCCTGCTATAACATGTTGCGAAGCGGCAGCCGTGTGTCGTGTCTGTGCTTATAAAAAGTATAGTAAAAAAAAGAATTATTCTAAATACAAATTAAATAAATATTTATTATTGTGGCAGGCGGACACAGCGGTAAAAATAATAGTAGTGTTGTAACACTGACAACACAAAAGAGTTATAATAGAAAACCTAAAATCTATTAAAAAAAAATAGTAGAGGAGCTCGGATGCATGTGCGGAAATGCATCATTTTTTTCTATTTTTTTATTGCGTATCATATTAAGTTGCACTTGCAGATTAATTTAAATTATAAATACCGAATCTAAATTCAGAACTAATCTTTATTATAAAGCGTGTGCAAATTTCGCGTCAAAAGCCGCATCGTTCAATATAAATTGCGATTTAGAACTAAATCAAGTTATGTATTAAGACTGTTTCAAACTTCGAATAAGTAGGGTCGCGGTTCTTGTGCGGGTAGTAGGAGCTGAGACTTCAAGCTGTGTGTACCTAACTAAGGACAGACTTGATACAGACTGGAAAGTGCGTGTGATGGAAACTCTGTGGTGTGTGTTACTGCTGGCAGTGCCGGTACTGGCGCGGGAATTTACCGGTATGTTTCAGGAAGCTATACCTACTGTATTTTCAGGATCTACCTATTTTTTTTTCATGTATTTTGCTATACAGGTACGCCGTAATTGTGTGTAATCTTTAATTAAGTTTGAAGTTAATTATATGCTTAGTGAAAATAGATACAAAAAAAAATTACGTTTTAGTTGTAATTTCTTTTTTTCTCTTTTCATTTGCTGAATTATTTTTAGGTCAACCTCACATTGAAATAGTATGCATTACGAAAGTTCAAGAGTAGTCAGTTCGAGTAGTTTTTTTTTATTCGCAATGTTACCTTTAATTTGACTCAATCTGTCTCACTTCTCCAACTTTTGCCTTGGGTACGCTAAAAAGTGCCCAAGAGATCAACTCAACGGTCTCCTTATTTTAGCTGATAACAACGTTAACACCATAAATGCTTCTGGATAACATGATATTAGTTACCAATAAACGATTATTATTATTTGTATCTCTTTTTTTATCACGGCTCATCTTCCGTGCGAAAGATATCCGGTCCTTTGGTAGGCATACGGGGGACACAGGTTCAACGCGCAGAGGACCCTTTGAGAACTTTAATCTAAAATGGGGTGGGGCACCAACCGGGAACTATCCACGGCTGCACTATTGGAGTACAGTCATGGACCGAGTCTCAGGTGGTTGTAAAACTATTGTAAACTATAGTAAAAAAAATGTCTGGTCTATGGGAAGGGGTGTTTAGTGGATCGGTTAACCTCTATTGCCGGAAGAAAACGGCGGCTGCATTTCAAGTTTAAATGTGAAATGCGTTGGCAGACGGTGACTCGCCAGCTCACTAGCTGGGCCCCCCTTATTATTATTATAGTTATGGTAATATTTTCTCTAGACCGTTCGTCGTTGAGGTCCATTGTTCAGCTTGTTTAGTCTTATTTCCGGCAAGTCTCAGAAGATATATAATGGGAAGATGTTTGACTCACTTGATCCGGTTATTACCCTAACCGGTCCGATATTTAGTAAAAAAAAGCGTTTCGTCATTGACTCTACCGTGTGTAAAAAATTCCGCCTATTAATTTTAATAATCTAGTCGACTCTAGGTCAATAACACGTAAACAGATGGCATTTTTTGCATTTTGAACGGAATCGATATTTATCATGGTGCCGGTTATAACTTGTATGTCTCCTGAACTATGAAGAAAGTATTTTTTTTTCAACTTTTAATTATGCTTTTTAATAAATCGAACTGAAAAACATTCTTATTTTATAGTGAAGTCAATTCAATTTTTTTTTCTGTTTCTTTTTTAATGTCGCTTTTAAAAACAGGACGCTTCTTTTTTGAAGTCGGTATTTTTTTATAAATGAGCTTATTTTGTCATTATTAACAACATTATCAGTCCAATGTGGTCTTCTATTTAGGGTTCCGTACCCTAAGGGTAAAACGGGACCCTATTACTAAGACTCCGCTGTCCGTCCATCTGTCACCGGGCTGTATCTCATGAACCGTGATAGTATGCAATTGAAATTTTCATAGAAGATGTATTTCTGTTACATAGGAGCAACTTTTGGGAGCGACAAAATTTTCAACAAATTCTTGACCTAAAGTACTGTGCTTAACAAAAATAAAAACATTTTATCTTTGAACCTTAGCTTTAGCTGACCTAATTATTAAACACTTATTTGAGAATAACTAAGTTAACTAAAATAAAAACACTCGTACGATCCCAAGTTCCTGAATGACAATAATAAATGTCATTCGCACTATTATTGCATTCGGTAGTGGCAACACTTATAAATAAACGTTAAGTAAAGGAGATTATGTATCGGAACATAATGAATTGCTTTAAATTACTCTTACAAGTAATGTCCTTTTAAATAATTCTGTTTAGAGTTCCGTATTGCAGTTTTAAAAACACTTCCGAATATTAATTCATTATTTCTCAATTTACACGAATTATGTTACCTCTGCCTTTAGCAGACCCCTGCTGGACTTATGGCCAAGGCTCCTAAGTTGTGTCATAACACTCATAACATTTGATTCAATCTCTAGGTACTGATTTTCATGACATTTCAGTGTAGTAATCACCCGGGACTTAGTTACCGCTGGGACTACCAACGTTTTAGGGGCCCCAAACGCCAGGGGCCCTAATTAAAGGGCCCCAAATGACAGGGCCCCCACTTAACGGGCCCCAAACGGTGGGTGCCCCAATTATAGGGGTCCCGAGCACGTACGTAAAGGGTCTGGAATCTAGGCTCTAGATAGATGGCTATATCGTTCCCTACCAGGGGCTCCACAGCCGCTAGCTACGGCCCTGATAATCACCACGCTTGGTAATCGAGTTGTTATACCAGTATTAAATTATTTGTACACTGAGGGATGCTACTGCCCATCTTCTCCATTTCACTTAGTCGGCTTTCGCGACACGCACTATTTTTGAAGAGAGTCAAAATCATCATTCAGCCGAAAAACGTCCACTGCTGGACATAGGCCGCCCCCAAGTATCGCCAAGACTGGTCCTGTGCTTCTCGCATCCAGCGGATTCTTGCGACCTTCACCAGATCATCGGTCCACCCTGTGGGCGTCTTCCGGTACGCGGTCGCCTTTTCAGAACCTTTCGGCCCCATCGGCCATCCATTCTGCGAGCAAAGTGAGCTCTGTTGAAGAGAGTAAGGCCTATAAATAAAATATATATTATAAATAGCTCTCATTTCAGATCAAGTCACCAAAACAACTATAATAATGATATACTCGTAAGAACGATATGATTTGAGATGAATTTAAAAAAAAATTGTTAAATGTAGACAGGGTGTCCCTGGAAGTATGTATCAAATCGAATAGGGGCGTGGGCAATGTCATTTCCAAACTTTTTAACCCTGAGAATGTCGGTGCAGTTTTTTACGGTTCAAAAGTTATGACCAATTTTTGTTTTTTTTTTCAATCACTTTGCATAGTTTTTTTCAGGGCTTTAGCGAACAGTAGGCCTTTCTTGTGGTAATACTTTTACGCAGCTAGAAAACATGTGTTCAATAAGAAAAAAACATTTACTGCAAGGGCTTTTTTGGTCTGGCAAAAATTTTATTTAAGTTTCTACTACTACATGTTTTGAAATGACCTTGGCCACGCCCCTATTCGATTTGATCCATACTTCCAGGGACATCCTGTAGAATTCTACTTTACGGTAGCTCCTCTCTTTCAAATAAGAGCTGTTTATAAAATTCATAAGATATAGGTACAGGGTTGTTGGAAAAACACTAACAACCTCTTAAGGGGTCATTGTATTCATCATTATCAACAACTTTTACTATGGGACAAAACCAGAAATCGCGAAAAAAAAAACAGCTGTTCCCTACATTTTGACGAGCTAAGCGTACATAAATGTAGGGAACAGCTGATTTTTTATTCGCGATTTGCGATTTGGTCTCATAGTAAAAGTTGTTGATAATGATGAGTACAATGACCACTTAAGAGGTTTATGATTATTTACGGTTTACTCACGTGCATTTTTCGGGATTGCCCGACTAGTTTCGGACCCAAACGGAGCCCTTAATCATGAGCTGAACACGCGGCGAGGGTTCGTCTCGCGACCTCGCCGGGTGTTCATCTCTTGATTAAGGGCTTAGTCGGGCAATCCCGAAAAATGCACGTGAGTAAACCGTAAATAATCATAAATATGAATGTGTCTCACGAAAGTTATAATACACTTAAGAGGTTGTTAGTGTTTTACCAATAACCCTGTATAGATATATGCCTATGATTCATAAGATATTCGCATTCTAGTTTGATTGCGAAATACTCTTAATTTGAATACCAAATAAGATACGGAACTCTATAAAACTCAGTTTGACTTTTGCTTTGTTTATGGTCAGACCTCGGCCTTAACATTCTCGGTAAAGTCCATATTCGATATATTCTGTGTTACGTAAATTACGTGCGAGCCTTTTTTGATGTATTACCTTTTTGGGAAAGAAGGTCGTGAACTTGATTGCTATGGTTTTTAGAGTTTTAGACCCTGATGACCCAAATAATAAAATGCAAATTGAAAATTATCTCCGTCCGTGTGTCACTGCAAGGGTATCAACTGCAAATCAGCGCTGGGTGTTTGACGCCCAGCATAATAAAATAATCTTTATTTCGGATGAGTAACATCCATAGTTGGTTATTAAAAACCGGCCAAGTGCGAGTCGGACTCTCGCATGAAGGGTTCCGTGTCATTATCTATAAAAACGCCAAAAAAAATACTTTTGTTTTATGGGAGCCCCCTTAAATATTTATTTTATTCCGTTTTTTAGTATTTGTTGTCATATCGGCAACAGAAATACATCATCTGTGAAAATTACAACTGTCTAACTATCACGGTTCATGAGATACAGCCTGGTGACAGACGGACGGACAGCGGAGCCTTAGTAATAGAGTCCTACCCAGAGTTTTACCCTTTGGGTACAGAACCCTAAAAAAGAGAGAAAGAATTTTCTATGTTAGTTAAAACTTAATATTTAGTTACCAGTTCATTGTTCGTCATGAATCTTTGAACAATGGCATTCAACAAAGACGAGTCGTATCTCCCTGCTATGGTCTTTAGGATGGAGTTGCTGCAGGATAATGCTAAGTTGGTGATCCAATGATAGACAGACATGCTCGACAGTATAAAATATGTACGTTTTTATTGTATATGATGTCATTGTGTTCTTGGCAGAATATAAATTATTATCTTTCTTTCTGGTGTATTTCAGGGGACTTTCAATGAACTCATCCTAATGCAGTTAAGTGCTGCTGGACTTCGGAATTCTTTAAGATGCACTAGCACAGCTGGTCCACACCCTTATACCTACTTCGCTGAATTTAATTTAAAAGTCGGGTAGTCAAAAAACTGTAACGGAATTTTGACGACATTAAGATAATAGTTTGGTTATCTCCAAAATAAAAATTGATTGCTTTGATCTCTAAAATTCAAACATAAATATTTCCAAAACTGCTTGGTTAAAATCGATACCAATATAAAAATCGGCTTATTTAAACACCTTTTTTCGAAATAAAAATACGGAACACTATTAATATCACTCAACACCATAGTATAAAACAAAGTCGCTTCCCGCTGTCTGTCCCTATGTATGCTTAGATTTTTAAAACTACGCAACGGATTTTGATGCGGTTTTTTTAATAGATAGAGTGATTTAAGAGGAAGGTTTTAAGTTATAAAACGTACACGTGCGAAGCCGGGGCGGGTCGCTAGTCAATATAGAAAATGAACCAGAAAGTACGGTGATTTTGTAGATCATCCCGTTTACAAAAATGTTACAACAGACAAATGTCATCGATTTATAAATCTAGTGTTCATAAGCGTTGCTGCTGATCGTAAGGACCAAGGTTCGGTTTCTAAGTCGTGTATAAACTGCGAGGGAAATTCTTCTTCGGAATTGAAATAGGACCTAATACCGTCTATGTCGAAGTGCGTCACAAACTCTACCCACCTTTTAGTTTACCGCGAATAAGATGTCATGACATAATATGTTCTTCCATTTCTATCAGGAAGGTCTTCCGAAGACCTTGAACATTAGACGAGCAGGGTCAAGACTAGCTCCATTAATATGGCGACATGTCCTTACGATTTGGACAAAAATCCCACACCCACGCGACAGCCGACATTTTTTGCATAAAAAATGGAAATCTATTATTGCAAACATTATGTAAGAAATAAATCAGATGTTGTGTATTTGAGCATGTTATGTGTGTGTTATGAAAGTCAAAGTCAAAGTTTTTTATTTCAAGTAGATCAAATTACAGGTGCTTTTATAAAACGTCAAAACTAGGTGCACGGTTCCAAAAGGTAGGTCTCATGGAGAAGAACCGGCAAGAAACTTCATGGATACTCTTTTTAAATAATAGATCATGACAATTTCACTACAGTATCGTGAAAAGAATTGAATCACTGATTTAATTTAAGCTTTACGGATAGTTTTTTTTTAGTATATCCTCTTATTTTACGTGTTCGGGTAAACGATTTAAATAATTTATACTTATTTATAATTTGTGTATAAAAAAGAAAACAACTAATCGTTGAATTATACATGGTTAGGGACTAAAAAAAAAGGTCAACCGGTTCTCAGCGAAGAATGGTACAAGACCATCGTATTTCTTCACATGGGTGTATAATTAAGTTCAAGGTCATCATCATCATTCGCTGCTTTTGTCAACCCACTCCAAAAAACCAATTCTACTTTTTTTATTACTTGATTTTGTCCCGGCGTTTACCCTCGTCGCACCTGATGGTAAGCGCAGACAGGGTCTAAGATGGAGCACACGAATCCAAGTAACAGAGATATAGAGGAATTCCCCTATAACCCTCTGGCTCTTACATACACACGACGGAACACAGTAAACTGCTTGGCGCCGGACTTTAATGTTCAGGTGGTAGCTAGTCAGGCGGACCGTATAGATCCTACCACCAAGCGTGTTGTGTTTTGTATAATGTTACAACACGTGTCTATTCCCAGCGTGCGGTGATGAAGTTTTATATTGTAGCACATACACGGGAGGAAATCCTAACAAAATTGTTTAAATTCACAATCGACCCGTAGCGTAACCGCGGCTATTTGTTTTTTTTTTTCATCTATATAAATAAAAAGAAAAGTCCTGACTCACTGACTGATTGACTGACTCATCAACGCCCAGCCCAAACCATTGGACCTAGAAAGCTGAAATTTTGCACAGAGGTTCCCTTATAATGTAGACAAAGAATAAGGAAGGATTTTTCGAAATTCAACCCCTAAGGGAGTTAAATAGGGGATGAAAGTTTGCATGGAAAATAGTCACTTAACGGGTTCAAAATTTCACGCAAGCGAAGCTGCGGGCAAAAGCTAGTATAGAGATAACGGTCAAACGGCCGTGGTTGAGATGCGGTTCGATTAAGATTTTAAACAATTTTGTTAATAGAGCCTCTAGGTCGTAAACGTCCTTTCATTTCCTTTCATTTCATGCCCTTCCTGCCTGCGCCAGTCTAGTCCGGCAAGGTGGATTAAGTCATCAACACATCTTGCCATCGGTCTTCCTACGCTACGCTTGCCCACTTTTGGCTTGGCCACTATTCCTTCATGGATCTACCCCACCTGCCGGCACCACATCCAGTCAACAGTAGTACCTTATAATAAGGCCAATTTTCAACGGCTCACGACACGACACTAGTAGGGTGTCCCCACACTTATCAACGCGGAATCGACTTGGACGGTCACGCCGCCCTAGCCCAGCCAAGGCGACCGATATCGGTGACACCCTTATGCCTGTAGGCATAAAGCTTTTTCCGACTTTTCCGACCGGCCTAAGCCGATTCCTCGTCCATAAGTGTGGGGGACCCTTAATCTCGTAGAACTGGTTTATAGAAATATATGGCCCTCTGAATCGTGATCACATTTTGTCGTAATTATATTGCAATCATAGATCACAGTATAATTCCCTCACGGTCGTTCATTGCACTGGTTTATTAGGACAGAACATGAATCGCTCACCCACATTGTCTAGTTTCTTGCAACTAAAACACACGTATTGTTAAAAAATATAACTAACATATTTATTTATTTTCGTTGAACTGCAATCGTATTAGTCTATTCGTGTATAATGACAAACTAAGCAAAATGTTGCACTGAGTTGCGTTAGCGCCACATTCGCGGTGCGTGCGATTAAAGGTGGGTGCAGACAGACGATACTGGATTATTTATTTTTACTAATTTTTTTTGATACCGGTAAAATGGGGCTATTTGAAAACCACGGGGCTAATTGACAAGAACATGGTATAGGAGATTTTTCGACATCTTTTTTTAATTATCTTCAATTTCACGTATTGAAATGATGAAAATCGTAAGAACATAGCACCTGTAGCCATAATGGTTTTAGAAGCGCATTTTTTGACGTTTTGTGTCATTTTTATTTATTTTTTGACATTTTTGAATATTTTGTAAGTATTTGACTTATAAATTCAATTTCAATTTCTGTAATTATTTTGTATGTTTTAGTAATCTGTAATAGCATGTAACATTTATAGTGCAAGCATGGCAATTTTAAAATTCCTTTTCAATTTTATATGGGTTAAAGACCTGATATAAACGAATTTTATTTGTTTATTTCTCAAATTGAATTCCAACTAGCCCCGTGGTTTTCAAATAACCCCATTTTTCGGTAGTGTTTTTATGTACGATATGTGTTTAGATACATATAGTAACAAGTTTAATAAACTTCATTGTTACAGTATGCTTAAAAACTTGAGAAGCTAGGCAAAAAAAAAGAACATTTCTGAAGAAGCCTTTGTGAACGGTCGTAAAACACAGTTAAGTTGTCTGTGCGTAGCTCTTAATTTAATCTACGTCTCGGCATTGACCTGGTTCGACCCGGCTTGCGAAACGCATCCAATGAACTATCGACCGATAGAGGAGACTAATATTTTGGTAATAAATTATGAATTATTATTGATGTGTGAAAACTATTCGATCGTAATATCTGTGATGATTTATTGTTGTTTGTTTTGATGGTCGTGAACATAATGTGAATGAATTCATATTAGGCATGTTGACAGCATCAATAAATTGCAAATCTAATTACTTAGTCCCACAGTTACCGTTTTGAAAAATAATGGACACGTACTCGTATTTTTTCTTTTGTTAAATCTGTGAGTATTTGGAATGATAAAACGCATCAAAACTCGAGAGTGGGGGCTTGTGACGTACGAAGCAAGTAAAAATTGTACTTGCTTGTGACGTTTTGCCAATTTTAAAAGTGTCGTATCTTCGTTAATTTTGGTTTACGTAACAAAAGAAAAATAATAATAATAAATTATTTAATTCCAGATCAATACAATCCATTATTGTTAGTAGAAACATAAAACTTACAAACTAGTGTTAGTAGATACACATACAGAAATAATAACACATTCAATAAATTCAATAAATATTCAATAAACATGTCAAGGTCTATAATAATAATAACAACAAGATTCATAATACACACACACACAATGACAATGCAGATACTACTTCTGGGCACGGTTTGTCGGCAACACTTGCGTCCTCGTCCAGTGTTTCCAAATGAGGCCATCCGTCCTATCCGCTACAGTCATCAAGAGACTGTTGGTACTGCCCCTCACCCGCCACATCAGGGATGCGACACGCTTTCGTATGATAGCATAGAAGTCATCTATACGTGCCTCAGCGAACATTCCTGATGCGCTGCAGTGACGCGGCAGCCTCAACAGTGCCCTATATGCGTTATTGTATTGGACACGTAAGGCGCTGTAAGCCCTCTGCGTGTAGTCGACCCATAGGCCGCAGGTATAAAATGATTGGCAGTATGCCCTAAACAGTGTAGCTTTTACGTTATTTGAACACTTTGCGAACCTACGGATCAACATATTGCTCCTGACTGACAGCGCCCTACGTTCCCTCTCCAAATCACTGTTATCGGTCTGCGTAGCAGTGACCCAGTGCCCCAGATACTTGAAAGAAGTGACCCACTCTAGAGCGGTCCCCACGAGTGTGATAGGTGGTGCAACGTAGCTCTTCGTGCCTGCCTTGAACAGCAGACATTCGCTCTTCTTTGCATTATATCTGAGACCCTGGGCCTCCGCATATCGCTCACAAACCGACAACAACGTCCTGAGGGCGCTGATTGATGGGGCCAGCAGCACCATGTCGTCGGCATAACTTATGTTATTGACAAGTGTTCCGTCAATTGAACAACCTACCATTGTGCTGCTGAGCTCACGAATCAGCCGATCCACATACAGACAGAAGAGTTTCGGTGAAGTCAGACCTCCCTGCCTGACCCCACACTCCAGCCTGTACGGATCGGATAGCGAGCCTGACCACTTCACCATATTGGTTTGATGGCCGTACCAAAACTTGAACAACTCAATTAACTCACCTGGAAGCGCAGTCTCGTCATACAACTTCTGCCATAAAACACCATAGGACACCAAATCGAAGGCTTTTGATAAGTCAAGAAAACATGCAAATACAGGGGTTTTCCTGTCCGTATAATATCGAACAGTGTGCTTGAGACAAAGAATAGCATGTTCAGTTGACAGGCCGGTTCTGAAGCCAAACTGTGCGTCGTGAAGCGACAGATGTTTATTTAACTGTTTGTCCAGCACACTGTCCAATACTTTCGCAATTATCGTAGCCAACGATATGGGCCTATAGTTATTTATGTCAGAAGCGTCTCCGGTGCGATTTTTTATGACGGGCACCACCAAAGTTTTCATTAGATCTTGCGGCAGGTACGTGTGTGAGAAGCAGCAATTAAAAAACAAAGCCAGCACTCTGGGCATATGAACACCCGCATTTTGTAAATGCTCGATGCTCAGAGAATCGTGCCCAGGTGATTTCCCGCGCTTCATGCCTCTCAACACCGCCGCAATCTCCTTAGCCGAAACTCTTACCAGTGATCCCATCGCTGACTGCCTAGCCGCCACGGCCTCTCCATTTGCACCTATTAGAGGAGACTTCACCGCGAAGTGATTTTTAAACAAATTTGCAATGGATTCAGGCTCACTAACACCCTCAACACTCGCAGGAAGGCTCGACCTGCCATTCAGCTGATTAGTATGCTTCCAAAACTTACTGAAATCTTTCTTGTCGTGGCTGGATGCTATTATATTCATTCTGATTTGCTCCCTGTTCTCCTGACACCACTTTAGTTTACTTTTAAAAACTCGTTTCTTCTCCCTCATGGTAGTATACACAGTACCCACTTTTGGTTCACCACATAGCACCCAATTCTGAAAAGCAAGTCGAGCCTCCACGTGCGCCTGTCGAACATGTTTATTCCACCCTATTACTGGCTTTCTTTTGTTTTGTTCCGGCCCAGAGTAACTAATACATGAAGCATCACTTAATATGTCAACAATATCCTTATACATTCTGTCAATAATACATCTATGTTCTACATTAGTACACAATTTGTCACTACAATTTCTAAATTCTGAAGGAAAATCAATTTCTCTTAATCTCGTCGTACATATATTATTATAATGGTCAGTTTGTTTTAAATCCCTTTCCCCCCACACAACCTTATTTCGATTGCTAACATAAAGGCTGGTCTTAGTTTTAAGTAAGCTAAAATTACATGTTATTTGTACTGGGATATGATCGGACCAATAAACATTATGTAGTATCTTCGCGTCGACCACAGTTCCCCACGCCGCTTCAGAAAAAATACGGTTCAATAATTTTTTGACAATCTAAGGCTGAGCGCATATTGGAGTCACGACAGTTTTAAGACAGACTTTCCTCGCATAGACAAGTCTGCCTTAAAACTAAAATGAAACTGTTTTGTCTACGACACGTCGCACACCTAAAACGAAACTGTTTTGTCTACTACGACGATGCGGCGCAATCCCTCTGCGTCAATTCTTTTTCAGTATCAAAATGGACTTCATCGATACTGTTCTAGTAAGCGTAACTTGCAAAACGACGTAGGCGTAAATATTGGGTGTTTACTCTCTGAATGTTCGGACGGGACTAAAAGAGAAGGGGTGCCGGGGGTACGTCGCTAGACTGTTTTGTCGTTGATGTGCGCGCTACATACAAAAGGGAAGCCGACAATCGTTAGACTTGTCGCCGTGCAGTTCTTGTAGGTATTAGACGATTTTGTCTATGATACGTTTTGTTTGAAGTATGCGCGTCTTCATATGTTTTGTAAAGCAATAGTCTGTTTTAAAACTGTCGTGACTCAAGTCTGCGCTCAGCCGAACTGACGGACTAATTAGATTTTTTCAGTCAAATACCCTATTTATATTTTATAAGAATGTAACCTTAGTTCAGTAGTTGTAGATAATTAAATAATTGTGAGGCTTCGGTTGAGTCAGAAACTAGTCGGGCAACCCCGATAAAATGCACGTTTCAAATATAGCCGTAAGTAATCTTTAACAGTAGTTGTACACAGTCTGTTTAAAGAAAGCAGATAGTGAAAAGAGGAGACAAATTTAAAAAAAAAGTAGGTTTCGTATCCCCTGATTAATATTTGATACTTGAAAACTCAATATCAATACTTTATACTTATATCAAATAGGTTTATTCCTAGTTAATCCGGGGAATCAGGACCATTTTTTTTATTTGGCGCTTTTGTTCTTTGCTTTAATTACATAGACTGCACCTATTTGTTGATAACTATAATTGAGGCGTATTAACATCTGAATGAATTTAAATTATTCAATAAATTAAATTATTTTTGGGTTTACTGGCGGCAGGCAATGCTACCACAGAATAAAAATATAATAGTACAAGGTCCTGCAGACTATGGAGTGCCATTAACAGTGTCATTAAAACCTACGGAAGTACTTAGTGGCACTATGAACTTAAATTAGTGTGCCATAAATCAATGTAGTGATACAATGGTGCCGATTCTGTTATGGACAAACCAAACTTAATTTAGGCTATTGCAATCTTTTTCACTCTAATAAAATAAGAAAGAGACATACGTAAATAAGAGCTGACAAATTTAGTTGAACTAAAAGTTTCATACTTTAGACGACATTTAAAACGTGTCGACTAAAAACACGGTGAAGTTCAAGGCGTAAACTAATTGGACATCTCTAACTTAGTTGTTGTCTATCACCGTCCTTTTCTCGCGCTATCTGTTAGTAAAAGATAGCAATTCTCTAATTTTAGTTTAGTTGGTGAACAAGAGAATCGGCACCAATATGTAACAAAAACCCTGCCTATTGTTCCTTTTAGGGGCGTATACATTTACCTACAAGAACAACATTGACGAAATTATAAGAAAAAAAAATTAAGCATTGGCTAGTCAAGAGATCAAAATCAAATACCCATTAAAACCGACACTTTCAAAAAAATGTTTTCATTACGAGTATCTGATTTTACAAGTACATCTTTATTTAGCCAAATAGCCTACGAGCTCGGTGGCTTTCTTTGATAGGACAGACATTAAGAAATCAGTTAAATATTACAAGTATTAATAATTGGTTATTTGAATGAAAAAATCTAATTAGTGCGTCAGTTAGATTATCAAAAAATATTTGACCCGTATTTTTTCTTTTGTTACGTAAACTAAAATTGACGAAGATACGACACTTTTATAATTGGCAAAATGTCACAAGCAAGTACAATTTTTACTTGCTTCTGACGTCACAAGCAAGCAACTCTCGAGTGTTGATGCGTTTTATCTTTCCAAATATTCATAGATTTAACAAAAGAAAAAATATGTGTCCATTATTTTTAAAAACTCTAACTGGCGGACTAATTAGATTTGCAATTTATTGATGCTGTCAACATGCCTATTTAATATTTATTGTATTTATTTTTGTTGAACAGTTTTTTTTATAAATGACTTGTTTTATTACGTACCTATGTATACCGATTCTTAACACGTAGGAACAACAGGGTTTTTGTTACGTATTGTATACGTACTTTTGGCTTTTTGTAATGCTGGTTGATGTTACAGATGAGGACATTCAAACTTATACGGATTACCTGGGTCATGGCACCGAAAATGGCATGGAAAAGAAATATGATTCAGCCCAGGACACAAAGACGAAAAAACAAAAAAAGAATAAAACACACATAACTTGAATAATTAAAACACACATAATTGAAATAATATGCTGTCGAGCATGCCCTTGTCGAATGGGCATTTAAATTGCAGCAAGTCATTTTTCGATATGACTGAACCGATTTTAATGAAACTTCATACCCATCAGCAGAATACATAGGACTAGAAAGTTAGTAGAAAACATTTTCGAAAAATAGTGTTACAGTTAAATTAGACCAATTTTAAGTTTTCCATACAAACAGAAATATCCAATTATCTTTTTTAAGTAAGACATTTCGAAAATGTTTTCTACTAACTTTTTACGAAAAACAAAGACTTGAAAAGGACAATGCTCATGGATGTATGGAGTCCCGTACCATGCTGCATCAAAGTCAAACTTTGTTTTTTATAGACTACACTTATCATATTAACTCCTACAAAAGTTCTTTTTGTGAACAAACCCGAGTTTCGGAGATTTTAGAAATAATCTAAATAACCTGACAATGTGGACATGTCATACACGATTTATTATTGCTCTAAAAACAGTAATCCGCGTCTATTGCATTCTACATCTCTATGACTGGCTGTGAACGGCCAATTAACCATGTATAAAAAAAAAAGTTTATATAAAAATTGTAATCTATTCTAGTTGTTTTTAATTAATGTAGAATCGGCAAATTGTAATATTTTTTTTATGTTTTTTGAAAGACGTGATCATGACACTTTCAAAATTCAAAGTAATCATAAATCATGTGAAACGGAACGTCATGTAAAGGGAATACAACAATATCAACACTTTTTTACGTTAAATTAAATTCCCTGTTCAAAAATCATATCCCCGACGCGTAATGTCGTAAAAAATTATGAAAATAATTACTATACCTAATATGGAATAAATAATACTATAATAAATAATACTATAATATAACCAAAGGACCGGACATCTTCCGCATGGAAGATGAGCCGTGACTAGAGCGACACTATAATATTTTGATCTTGATGCATGAGACTTATTGGTACCACTTTTGGTCATTCTCCTTTGTATGAAATGCCATTGCTGATTGAAATAAACTTAAGAGCGTGTACGCCGACACGCTCTTAAGTTTATTTCAATCAGATTTTGTGATTGTGGAAAAATACGAAATTGGGATGATCTCCAAAATCTGCGCTTTTGTTTGACCTCTCTTGTGCATTTTATGTATTGATATTAATTGTGTTCCGTATTTTTATTTCGAAAAGGTGTCTAAATTAAGCCTATTTTTATGTTGGCCTCGATTTTAACCAAGCAGTTTTGGAAATATTTAGTTTTAAAATGTTATAGACCAGAGCGACCAATTTTTATTTTAGAGATTGAGTCAATTAAGATTTCTGAGTCGGCTTTTACGATACGATTATGATCTCGAGTATTATAATTAAAAACAGTGGAATTTTTCCGATTTTGTTACAGTAGTATGGTATATTATACTCACGCCTCTTTCGTATAGGGGTTGGCAGACTTCTTGTGATTGTTCCATACCAACTACCTACATATATGATTTTTTTTTTCTGGAGAAGAAATTAGGACCTTCGAAGTGTGGCAGTCTTCGTTAGTTGTATCGTTTAATGTTCATACTGAAGCTTATAATGCGCGTAACTCGCTTGCATATACAGGGTGTAAATGAATTCGCGTAATTCCTTCAAACCACGTGATCTATTAATGGTATCGATTAACCCCGCACGGGATTCAGATTGATTAAAATAAATGTAAACTTTTTTTTCCCAATTTTTTATTTTTATTTTATGAAAATTTCAATGCCATGCATATATGAATGAAGGCACGGCGATACAGCTGACGGGCACGACTAGCGCGATATCGCTCCACGCAGTCAGTTAACTTGAGACGCTAAAATTACTCAGATACAGGACGATACGGATTAGTGCGTAAGCAATATTCGAATTCGGTCCGATATTTTTAGACTATAGATCCGTATTTTAAAGAATTTGGATCGGATGCATTGCTAAAAGCAATATCCGAATTCGGTCCGAGTTTTTTATATTCTTATTTACACGGATCCGGATCGGATGCAGTGAGTAATCACCAGTGATCGGAGTAGGTAGATTGAATTGGGGTCATTGATCCGAAACGTATATATTAATATGGACATTCCTCCGGAATTTCGTAATTTTCGGAAAATTTCGGAATTGGATGATTATTAAAAAAAAAACGGAACTTAAAATGAGCAATATTATATTCTTCATTTTTTTTTTAACGGCACTCTTTCAATATTTGACACAACCCAACGATCAATTAGAACAAAGGATCATGGGTGGTGCACTAACCGGTTATCAAAACAATGCGTACGCTCGCCGACGACATGCCAGGTAGCTGACTCGTTTACTTTGGTTCGTAGAGTGCATAAAAATGTATTAATGCTTCGATCGGAATTCGATTGTTTTTATTATTCAACAGATAATTACTAAATTAATTTAGTTTTGATACCTTCCTTTAAATTCTGAATTGAGTAGTAATAATTTCACTAAAAACATTAACATTATTTAATTGAATCCGGAAATACCGGAATTACTTTCCGGAAAAATGGCTTATCCATGTTATTCTTTCTGTGTGCATTTATGATACAAGTACCAAAAATCAATCTACCTACTCCGATCACTGGTAATCACTGTAAGAGTATAGTTTGACAACTGGAAAACTTGACCCTCACCTTGACAGCTCTGACACTTGACTTGTTGAATCTCAAAACAAAAGAAAAATTACGCAAACATCAACCAAGTATTCAGTTGTCAAACCATAGTTTGTAGACAGGTTTCGTAACGTAAAACCCACATAACAGCGTATAGTCCGTGTTTCCACCGCTGTAATCGGAAATTCCTTCACCGTTTTATTTTATTTTTATTATTTAATGGTCTCAGTATATCTGATCCGGTGTTCAAGGGTTATTAAGGGCCAGTGCGTGCGTCATACGACTGGTTGAGAGCGGCCTTACTCGCATTTTTGTTTTATTATTTTTGATTGTTTTGCATTTTAAAATAAGTATTAGGATCCGGAGCAATGTCCTTATTTAAAAAATGTACGATGATTATTCTTATATAACATTGTCATCAATTTAATGGAGCGGTGGTAATGATAATTTATTTGCAAAATATGGGTACATCAATTATAAAGATATAGATCGGGTCTACTCGCGTAAAAAACTTTAAGAGGCACAAAATACCTTCTTATTCCGACGTTTCGGCCAAATTACATCGGCCGTGGTCACGGGTAGTTTTTACGCGAGTAAACCCGATCTATATTTTTATAATGTGTACAAGTCGCGAAAATTTAAAAACATTTATGGGTACATCAAGTTCTTAAAATATAAATACAAAGTCGTTATCCTTATTTAACCAATTACGGTATGCAAATATTATCGCACTGTCATCTCATAATCCATGCACATTAAGTAACTTTAGCATTAACATTGAATTTGATTCATATAATATACCTACATATAAAAAAGAAAATACTTATTTAATTTCGTTTTATGTATTCTTTGTCCGGAGAATTCTTAGAAACCAGTGCACCGATTTTGATGGAATATTTTCGGAACTTATATGCGACAGTGCAAAAATATCGGAATCACTCAAGTTTATTTATTTTATAAAAAATACACGATTAAACCACCAGACTAAGACGATATTAATATGTTATTTCGTTTATTAGAATAATATAATAATGCAAAACTTTTGAATATGTGTTAAAATATACAAGGTGGTAATTTGAGATGGGGCACAAAGAGCAGCTACCTTAACCGTGTAGCTACAGGAAAATGTTCTTAAGAGACTATCCATATTTTTTGGAAATATTTTGCGTTGAGAATAAAGATTTTGAAAAAAAAAATGAAAAATATTTACCGCCTGTATATTTTTCAATATTTCGCTCATCGTCGCCTTGGAGTGAAAACCTCGGGAATACAATTTGGTCATTTTCATTTTAGCATGATGAATACGTACTAGTCGCGCGCAGAAGGTTTGCCGATGACTGCCCCTCCCACTTCACCGACCGCGTCCCGCGCTCTTCTGGCCTACCTACTAATCGTACCGACCATCGACGCGTGACGTCATGAGGCTATCGGCAAACCTTCTCCGCGCGACTTATAGGTACTATAATTATAAGAGAGTCGCTCTATGCGAAATTATTTTGTAGGCACTGAAATGAAGCCTTTATTGGGTATATAAAATTCGTAATAAATACACCGTGGGCCCGAGGTACCCAACAGATTTTAACCAAGCCTTTCTGATGGTACTATAAGTCAATTATGTTATATCAACATAGGTCCAATTCAGTCAGTTTAAGTATTTTGTTTTTCGGAACAAAATAAATCAATTAACTTTAGTACTTCCTTGTAAACAATACCTTAAGGTTGAGCTAGCAAGGTTTATAAATTGTCGTGTGAGTGGATAAGAAACTTCTCACTTCATGAACCTCCCTGACGACGACATACGGCGAGTGGGGTATATGGTATGACGTAAGTCGCAACACCGCGTTCATACGAGTAGGGTTTGTTACCCTAGCGATTTTAACCGACTTCAAAAAGGAGGAGGTTCTCAATTCGGATGTTTACATATTTTTTTATGTATGTTCAGGCATAACTCCGTGTCATTTATAGACGGATTTGCAAAATTCTTTTTTGTTTGAAAGAGTATTCTTCCGAAATGGTCCCATTTAAATTTGGTGAAGATCTGATGAAGACCCTCGGAGATTGACAATAGAACTCCTAAATGGAAAACAGACAATTACCCGAGATTGCTGTAATTGCATGTTTGTGTATTGTTAATGCCACTAAAAATAGAAAAATAAAATTACTTAAAAAAAAAAACGACTTCAAAAAAACTAAAAAGAGTAAAATAATTACCATGTTATAAAACTAACAGTTTCAGAAGTCGGTGCTTTCAATTATGTTCAGTGTAAAATTGCACCGACTTCTAAAACTGTTAGTTTTATATTATGGTAATTATTTTACTCTTTTTAGTTTTTTTTAAGTCGGTTTTTACTTTTTTTTAAAGTTATTTTATTCGAGTTGTGAATTTCCATGAATAATGAATATAACAAAAATTAAGCATTATTGAACAAACTATATCCAAGATTTTTCTTCTCTAATTAGGCATCGGAATCGATGGTTAAAATCTTTCGGGTACCTCGGACCCACGGTGTATAAATTGACTACCTTTTGGCCGCGACTTAGTGACAAAGACTGCTGAATTATTTGAGACGACTTAGTCCACGTGACAGCCCACAGGAACCGTGCAATGGCCACATGCATTCCCAAGGTTTTCACTCTAAGGCAGAGATTCTCAAACTTTTTTCGTCTACCGCCCACTTTGAAAATCAATTATTTTCTAGCGCCCCCATAGATTTTTTACTTTAGCTCAACTTAGTTATCACAATCGCAATCATTACTTTTACCGCCGTTTACCGCCCCCTTGTAGGCCTCTAGCGCCAACAAGGGGGCGTTATCGCCCACTTTGAGAAAGACTGCTCTAAGGCGACGTTACGTAGGTTTTGACTTCTATAAAACCAATCATAGGTAAAATGTAAATGACTCGATTATGAAAATAAATCGTTTACATGATTTAAATAATACATACGTACTCTAATAAATTGTGATTTAATGAAATTAACTTGCATGCATAAATAATGTTATGTTTATAAGGTGTATATGTTACGGGTAAAGCCCGAATGGTGGGTACACCTAGGTTTACCCGGTTACTTAAGTCGACGGAGCCCCGCTGGGCGGGGCTCCTATTTTTGTCTGCAGGGTTTAAAGTAACCTAACACGAAAGGAATGACGGGGGCTTCGTTAGCTCGCTTCGCTCGCTCACTCTAGCCCCCGTCATCCCCTTCGAACCTAACCTATCCGTGTCGGGGATCCCCTTAACCACCGGTGTGCGGGTACACCTAGTTCTACCCGCTATGATGAAGGGTAAACCTAGTTCTACCCGGGAAAACCAAGGTGTACCCGCCATTCGGGCTTTACCCGTAACATATACAATATAATATGCTATAATACAAGTTTACGATAAGTGCTACATTCGGTTAATATTAGCACTGTGACGTCACAAAAAGAGACGTAACTACAGCATGACTGGTTAGTCACTTTACATACGAAAACCATAAACTCATCATTTTGTACAAATTTTACTATGGAACAAATACTGAATTACTGAAAAAAAAACAGTTGTTCCATACAAAATAACCAATGTTACTTAACAAATGTATCCAGTACAAAAAGTCGCGCTGTGTAACTTCGAATTAAGTAATTATAAAGAAAAATAAGTCATAACTTCTCAGTTTCTTGCCCTATTCACAGAGCGAACGGGCGGAGCTCTTGACATTCACAGAATATCCTTAACATAACGATAACATTTTAAAGAAAACAAATGACTTTACTTTTACCTGATCTGGTTTCCTACGATATGTTATGGAAAAAGTTCGAAAAGACTGAATTACCAGCTGAAATCATCACCATCTTCACATTTTGGTTTTGGAACCAGATCAATCTACTACTATCCGTAGGGATCCGTAGGGAGAGTAGTAGACAAGTTCCTCTTAGGATGTCTGGGATATCAAATGTTGGAGACCAGAAAGGCATGTGACCAGGGGCCTAATTCTCCTAAAATAAATCTTGATAAATCACAACCGAACCAATGCCGAACCGTTTATTCAGACAGTTCTCAATTTCAAAAGCTATCAAATTGTTTGACACAAAAACAAAATCAATCATTTTGAAAGTTTTCGAAAACAAAAACTGACTGACAGTTGTGGTTCGATTGCGTTTGGCAATAATTTATTTTAGGAGAATTGGGCCCCAGGTAGGCGTTATGCTCAAAATATGTGATGGTATGACGGATGCTCCTGACATACATAATGAGCTATTTCGACTCTACACACCGAATAATTATCTCCGTAGCAGAAAACATCGACTGCTAGACGTGCCTTCGTGTCTGACTGCAGCCCGTGCTGCGTCTCTCGTACCGCGCGTGTTGACTGCACTAAATAAGCTCGTCGAAGCCAACCCGGACTACGCTATTCGCTAACAAATTCGCCAATTGAATGACTATGTGCCTACATTTTTGTGAGAATAATATTATTTAATTGTTGTTATAAGTTTCTGTTTTATGTTTGTACTTATTATAAACTTTGATTTATGTGATTGGTTTCTGAAGCCGTGTAAATCAATAAAAATAAATCAATAATGTACGATGGGCTGGAGTCTTGTCTCATCCATACTGGTTGGAGTGCGGGGTAAGGCAGGGGGGTTTGAACTCACCGACGCTCTTCAGCCTGTATGTGAACGAGCTGATCGAGGAGCTTAGCAGTACCAGGGTCGGTTGTTACATATACGGTATCTGCATCAATAACATAAGTTACGCGGACGACATGGCGTTGCTGAGCGCGTCGATTTGTGGCCTGAGAAAACTGGTTACTCAGTGTGAGGACATGACGTACAACTGTAAAAGTCGGAGATCATGGTCTTTGAGGCCAGAGGTAAAAGCCTTGGTACCACCTTCATTACTCAACGGCATGCCGTTGCAGAGAGTCTGCCAATTTCAGTACCTCGGTCTCTGACCCCTGACCTCAAAGACGATGCTGGTGTTGAGCGGGAGCGGAGAGCGTTGTCGGTTAGAGCGAACATGCTGGCTCGCAGGTTTGCACGTTGCTCACTCGCTGTAAATCACACTCTTCCGAGCCTACTGTAAGACCTTTTACACGTGCATTTTATGGGCTAGATATACTCAAAGATCGTTACAGCGCATTCCGAGTTCAGTTCAATAATGCGTTTAGGGTGCTGGTCGGGCTGCCCCGCTTCTGTAGCGCATCGGGATGGTTGCAGACGCACTTGTCGATTCCTACTTCGCAACGATGCGTAAAAGGTGTGCTTCGTTGGTGAGCAGGGTGTGGGCTAGCTCTAACAGTATCCTAAACATGATCGCAATCAGATTAGATTGCGTATATGTGGGTCGTTGTTGCGCCGTCTCTCATGGAATGAGGCAGCAGTGAGTCATGGTCATGTATAAGGTGAATATCCTTTACTAACATAGTGTTTAAAGGTACAAGTCCGAGATGGGCTGCAAACTGCAGACTGCAACCGCAGACCGCAAGTCACATTGGTTTGTACGAACCAGTAGTGTCGCTTGTCTACTGCTGTCATCTGCGGTTGCAGTTTGCGGTCGCCGTTGGAATACTACCTTTAAGGTGTGCACCTTAAAGCTGTTATTCGGACGGCGAGTTGCGGTCTGCGAATGCAGTCTGCAGTTTGCAGCCCGTCTCGGACTTGTACCTTAACAGCGATTATGCACTGCATCCGATCCGGATCCGTGAAAATAAGAATGTAAAAAACTCGGACAGAGTTCGGATATTGCTTTGCGCACTGCATCCGATCCGAATACGTGAAAATACGAATCTAGAGTCTAAAAAACTCGGACCGAATTCGGATATCGCTTACGCACTTATCTGATCTCTGATCCAAGCTCAAACAATTCAGGGGCCATCTTTGGCATATCTAGTTGGCGTCCAATTTAAATCAGAGGTAATGCGAAAGCGTTCATACAAACAGTACTACGGCTAGTTCGGTTCGTCAAGTTCGGATGCAGTCGGTAACCGCTCTTAGTATTACTAAATTTTTGAGTCCTGATTACTTTAATAAATATTTTTCTATTCTATATTTTTATTACCTAAAGAAACTCTGACCTATTCCAAGAATCAGCTGAACACGGCCGCTTGTTTCCAAACAAGACCGCTTGTTTTCGTACAAGGGAAAACGATATACCGCGCAGTGCCAACCGATAATACTGTTGCCGCCGTTTACAAGTCGCTGCATGAAGCTGGACTTTCCATGACGAGTGAGCATCAGTAGCAATACCAAGGAATGGCTACTCGTCTGACTCACGTCCTTGTTCAACCTTTCTACCAGTTCTCACCATAATTCCTTCCACCTTCCAGATGAGGAGTACAGCAGGTTCCCGCGGCTGTACCACCTGGACGACTATGAAGCTTGTCTCTCGCAGTCCGAAGGGCTCTACTGCCTCGGCTCCTTCCACATCTCGCCGCTCAAGGAACCTAACCCTACGTATAATATGCTCAAGGTTAGTACCTACACAGTAGAGTGCGCCTGTAGGACCAGCTCTATGATACAGAATTTTTCGATAAGTCAGTTGTCGAACGATTCAGATTGTTGTCTCTTTTTCTCTCGATACGAGAATCGTAGATAAAAAGAGATAACAAATCGAACCGGTCGATAGTTGATGTATCGAAAAGTTCTGAATTGGATGATTACGACGCCTATCTGGCTCTGCGTTACACCGATGTTCGTTAAACGCAGGGGTGGGAAAAATGTTTTCATTAAGGGCCATACAAACGCAAGAAGTTTTGCATGGGGCCAGAATTGCAAAAATAATGCATTTTGTTCTGCCAAAACTAAAATTTTTGGCTAAAATAATTATGATTATTTATTAAGGCATTTTATAACTATCTATTTGTGTCGAAGAGGCTGCATAAATATATTTCCGACCATACTCTTTTGTTCTAAACAGGAGGATTAGCGGGCCGTTTACCTTTCGCGGACCGGAATTTTCCCACCGCTGTTTTATAGCACCCATCCCCACTGCGTACATTTTGCACACAAGCATTGAGTCAATCGAAAAACTGTGGTGTTGCGAGCCAATCGAAAAATGAGGAACGCTTTACACAGCAGGAAAAGGCCAGGTGTCTTCAGATAATTTTAATGATCATTGATTCAATTTTGAGGTCGTGTTAAATATAGAACTGTAGGCTAATTTGGGTGTTTATTTGAACGAAAGGTGCAAATAACATAGACACTTACTGGAAGGAGCAGTGGAAGGACAGTAGGGAGGCCTTTGCCCTGCAGTGGGATAATCATGGCTGGATAATAATAATAAAAGTGACGGAAGCGTGCAGATCTCTCGGTATCGTCCCGGATCGTCAGTGCCATTTATTATTATTATCTATTGTGTCTATAATTACAGTACTACACAGGTTAATATGTAGTATAGTTTTCGTTTACAAAAACTGCCAAAATGCTTGGTTTTGCTTTTGTTGTCAAACAATTTGACAGTTTTGTAAACGAAAAGTATATTAGGTATTAAAAAAAAAAAACTACATGTATCTATAGCACGTTTCCTGTTTCAAAAAACGCCTGAACTAGCCTATAGTTGGAATTTATTATGATATTTGTTTGTTTGTAGTTGATTCTGTAATCGTTCTTACTGTACGATTCCGCATATCATCGCTCGGGAGTGAAAACGTCGGGAATGCAATTTGGTAATTTTTATTTTATCACGACTTATATAGATACTATATCTTATAAGAGAGCCGCTCTGTATGAAATTAGTTTGTATGCACTGAAATTAGCCTTTATTGGGTATATAACATTCGTAATAAATATAATTGACTAGCTTTTCCCCGCGACTTCGTCCGCTTGCAAGCCCACAGGAACCGTGCAATAACCAAATGCATTCCCGAGGTTTTCACTCCTGGGCGACGATACCCAGATGATCCAGTCGTTCGAATTACAGCCTCATTTTTAACGCACTTGTCTGTAAAGTGCGTTACTCAATACTCAATTTTATTGCATTCCAGAGTGTAGACTTAGGTGGTAACTTAAAAAATATGAGATCATTATGGACCCTGTCGGGCACAGCAAAAATAGTAGGAGAGAGGAAGCATAGTACACTTTTTTTTTTAGTTATTCATTGCCCCACACTAAGATTTTTCTTGTATCGTGGGTGCGTTTACAAACACAAATCTCACATACACAAACGCCCAGACCAGAAACAACCATCTGAAGGCCATACAAATTTTTGTTCTGTGTGGGAACCGAACCCACGACCCGTAGCGCAGAAGCCAATCGCTTAGCCACTGTACCAAACGTGTCGTCAATAATAATTATTAATACTTACTGCCTTTAGAGCATTAGGACCACTTGAAACTCATGCGGCAAAACCTGCCGGGTTCAAAGACCGAAAAAATGCATAATAAAGTGCATAAATATGAATGTTATTACTGCTTGTAAAATTATTATTTTTCCTTATACAAGGTTAGTCGAAAAGGAGTAGGTACTTCCGTGGGCTCTTAAAGTATCACTGATGGTGACTGTTTTAAAGCAAGTGTTGAAACTAAATACGATTATTTTCATTTTTTTTTCAATTCAGAAAATGGAGTTACTGATCCACTAAGAAAGCCGATCTTTTTGGTTAATTTTTGTACTCTTAACTTACTTACTTAACTTACTAGACTTGGTACTACATTACTCCAAGGTCTGTGGTCAAGGCTACATTGTCCTCTCTCATAGTACCTACTGTATTCACTGAAATTGTAAAAGATATCCTTTTTTTTAAAAGAGTAACAGCGGTTACGCACTGCATCCGATCCGAATCCGTGAAAATACGTTCCGAAGTAGCCATAGAACTATTTGTATGGTAGTTTACGCACTACATCCGGCATCCGTCATCCGATTTCTATCCGTCATCCGTGAGTTTCTAATTCGGAAGAACAATTGACGGAAGAAATTTGAATTTGAATCAGAGATCGGAATAGTGCGTAAGCAACATCCGAATTCGGTCCGAGATTTTTACTCTAGATCGGTATTTTCACGGATTCGGATCGGATGCAGTGCGTAATCGCTGTTGCCATGGAGTTTCTTGTCGGCTCTTCTCCATAGGAAACGACTAATTGGAACCGTGCACCTAAATTCGACTTTTCAAAAGCGCCTGTAATGGTTTATGTGAATTTTTTTTTTGTTTTGATTTGTTCATAGTTGCTGGTGGATACATTTTAGCGTATTTCTTATGAAGTCTTTGAACAGAATTCGTGTGGAATTTCTCAGTACAATACGGCCGACGTATCTTGGCGAGTTTAAAGTTAGTTGTTTGGCTGCGCAATGAATCGTTTAGAAACGAAATTGTCTACTGCGTAGCTAACCAGCTAAGCAAGATACGTCGGCCGTATTGTAGCAGCCCGGATTTGTGCCCGGTTGATGGCAATAGGCTCGCCCCCTATTATATGGGACTTAAATATAACCACAAGACGAAGGTGTATTACACACCTCTGGGCAACCCTTCGGGAAATATAGGGGTGATGTTATGGTATATCTTTTTTTTTTTTTTTTTAAACGTTGCCCCACACTAAGATTTCTCTTGTATCGTGGGTGCGTTTACAGACACAAATCTCACAAACAAACGCCCAGACCCGAAACAACCATCTGTAGGCCATACACATTTTTGTTCCGTGTGGGAATCGAACCCACGACCCGTAGCGCAGCAGCCAATCTCTTAGCCACTGCACCAAACGTGTCGTCTTTGAACAACTAGTACTGTAAAGCAATTGGTTTTTAGAAAAGTTGTAGAACAAAAGTTATTCATTATAATGTGTACTTTATATATATATATATACTGTGATGACTGGATAAATAAAGAAGTTATTAAGATGATTGTTAGTAGAAACGTCTTATGGCAACAAGTAAAAGCTAATAAAGGAAATGAAATCTTAAAAATGAAGTTATTAGTAGAAAGAAATAAAGTCCGAAAGAAGATAAATAACGATAAAAAGAACTACTATTACAAAGCATTTCAACAATGTAGCAAAAATCCAAAGAAGATGTGGACAATTATCAACTCTCTGGCTATAAATAAGAATAAAGTTAATATTGTACCTCCAAAGCTTATAGTAAATTCACAAATTGTAACAAATGGCGAAGATATTTGTAATATATTTAACATTTTCTTCTCTAGTATTGGCACGGAACTTGCTAATAGGATACCACCAGGATACCATTTAAACTCAGGTAACACATTAATGTACAACGACGGATACATACATACAAATACACTCACAAAATTTGAGCCCTGTACAGTTGAGGAAGTAGCTAAGCTTATCGACAAATTGGACGCTAATACCAGCACAGGTGTGGACGAAATAAGCACAAAGGCACTAAAATGTATCAAGAAAGCTATAATTACACCCTTAGTTAGTTGCATAAACAAATGTCTTGATCTTGGCATATTTCCTGATAACCTGAAGCAAGCAAAGGTATCGCCTATTCACAAATCTGGTACAAAAACAGATTCGAGCAATTACAGGCCAATTTCAGTGCTGCCAGTGATATCAAAAATTTTTGAAAAAATTGTTTATTCCCGCTTAAATAATTACCTGAATGAGAAGAACTTCCTTATAGACCAACAATATGGTTTCAGACAGCAATCTAACACCTTATCAGCAACTATTGACCTAGTGACCAACATAAAAACCAATATAGATCAAAAAAACATATGCCTAGGAATTTTCATCGATTTAAAAAAAGCGTTCGATACGGTCTGTCATTCGAAACTCTTGCAAAAACTTAATAATTTAGGTATCACTGGAACAGCTTATAATTTATTTGAATCCTATTTATCAAATCGATCCCAAGTGGTCAAATTTGGTAACTTTGCGAGCACTACCCAAAATATTACATGCGGAGTTCCGCAGGGCTCTATTCTGGGACCTGCATTGTTCCTTATTTATGTAAACAACGTCAATCAGATAGGACTCACGGGCTACTTGACACTTTATGCGGATGACACAAGTTTATTTTACTTTGGTAAATCCATACATGATATCATTAATGAGGCACAAAATGATTTAAATATAATAAATGAATGGTTTCTGCATAATTTACTTACTATTAATACATCAAAAACATCGTTCATGATATTTGCAGCTAAAAACAAAAAGATCCCGCCTTATGCCCCTTTAAAAGTAAATAACTACACTATCAACCAATCTAAAATGGAAAAGTATCTTGGTTTACTGTTAGACGACAAACTTTCCTGGAAACCCCATATTGACCGCGTGAGAACCAAACTTGTATCACTTTCTGGAGCCCTTCGCAAGATAGGAAATTGCTTACCACATAAAATAAAATACACCATCTACAATTCTTTGGTAAAACCTCACCTAGAATATCTTATTGAGATTTGGGGATCGGCATCAAAGACCAACCTTAAAGACCTACAAATAACACAAAACAAAATTATAAAACGATTATACTGCTATGACTTTTTAACACCCACCAATCGGTTATATATGGAAACTAAACTACTCAATTTGTCTCAACTGTACAATTTCTACATCTGTATGCTAGTAAAAAAATATTAGATAACACTATACAAACTAACATTAATCTTTCAAAAAAAACATACACCCACAACTTAAGAAATAAAAACAAACTAGTTTTGCGCCCCCCGAGGACAGAAAAATATGGAAAAAAGAACTTTCTATACGAAGGGGTTCAACTATACAACAAATTGCCAAATGAAATGAAAGAGTGTAAAAGTATTCAAATATACAAAAGAAAACTAAGAGAATATATTCAACAAAAAAAGGGTACCAAATAGACAAAAAGCCAAAAAAATCAAATAAAAAATATAGTATAAAATTAATATACCTCTAATTTCACAAAAAAAAGGAAACAAGGCAAAAAATTAATAAATAAAGCCTTTACAAGGATTACAACTTATAACTTAAAGTACATGTTTCTACGTGATTATAATACATACATATATACAACATACATATACCCTGTACATACAATACATATTATCTAATATATTATATGTACCTATTAATAAACCTTACATCGATCATTTTAAATACATACTTATATATAAATGTTATTAACATATTATAAATAACAAAACGTAAACACAAAATACATAATTACATAAAATAAAATAAAAAAAAACATAAATTTATAAAATGGTTAACGGGCTCCTTGACTATACTGGACTGTATCGCACACAAGTAAGCAAAACATGCAGATAGCTAACTCACACAGCCTTTTATTAATTCCGCGCAGTGTTGTGCCGCTATTGTCCAGTTAAATCGTTAGTCAATAAATCAATACTGTGCTTAGCCAATTTATGGAGTTTTGACTGACTGTTTCGGACAAACTTAATGTATTACACATTGTATTTGTTTATTGTTAGTAAAATTACAGTGTTGGTCCACTCATATCTAATAATTATACTATACTACAAACATTATCCGCATTCGATAAAAACAATGAAAAGAAAAAAAAAAAAAAGAAAAAAAAACATTAATCTAAACTGGCTGATGAACTAAAATATAAAAAGTTTGTATTCTTTCATATCTTAAACATAGTTATGTGTTTTACGATTCAGCAAGTTGTGTTAAAGATTCAGCGGTGGAACAACACTGCGCAATCTGGGCACTGCTACATACACACGTATAGCTAGGTACGTACTTAATACTAATCACACGGTCACATTCATTAATTGTTCTTTTCTTTAGCAATTATAAGTATTGATGAGGGTATCTTGGTGATAACTTATTACAAAGTTCAGCGTACCTACATAATATTATTAATCTGCGATTACATTTATTTTGCTTTGTTTATAAGTAGGTATGTGTTAGCCTACTTTTGCATGCTTCGTCATTAGACAACAATGCACTTGTTAAATTACATCTCATGTAAGTGAACTGTATAATGTTCTTATGAGAATAAAGATTCTTTAAACAGTTATGACGTCAAACCGAACTAATGAGGCTAGAGGCAATTATGGACCCTGTCGGGCACAGCATATTTTAGTAGAAGAGAGGAGAGCGCCTACATTTTTGCTTGGTTGCAAATCAATTTTCGAAATATTTTTGATAATTATTATTTTTATTTATGATTAATTACGGTTTACTCACGTGCATTTTTCGGGATTGCCCGACTAGTTTCGGACCCAAACGGAGCCCTTAATCATGCGGCGAGGTCACGAGTCGAACTCGCAGACTCGCGACTCGCGACCTCGCCGCGTGATCAGCTCATGATTAAGGGCTCCGTTTGGGTCCGAAACTAGTCGGGCAATCCCGAAAAATGCACGCGAGTAAACCGTAACTAATCATAAATATGAATGTGTCTAACGAAAGTTATAATACAAAAATTATTATTTTGTTATTAGTAATTGTAATTTTGGGGGAGGCCTATGTCCAGCAGTCTTTCGGCTGAATGATGATGATGATCATGGATTGTAATTTTATTATTATAAATTGTTTTCATAGCAGGTAATTATAATTATTATTTTATGCTACGGTAGCTTCTGTAATAGTAGAAAAACTTTTAACTTGTTAATAAAACTATTAAGTTTATTTTCTTTTTGTAATGGTTTGTGGTAACTTATTGTAGGTGTACGGGCAGTAACACCGTACCTTGAAATGTAGTATGTATGTAGTTGGATGAATCACACGGGATGTGTACAGGAAATAAAATCACTGTTATGTGTTCGTAAATGATTGACAGTTTATTCGTAAAAACATTAAATTATATTATACATAAAGTAAGCCACTTGTGGTAGGCGCGATAGCCTAGTCAGCGAATGTAGACAAGTAATTGGCGAATTAGCAAATCGACGGTCTCTACGTATATAAAGACATGTCCAAAATGGCATTTTTTTTTATTTCACGATTAAATTCTGTTTATTGATACGCATATTCCCACTTTTTTTAAAATTTTATTTAAGCTTTTGTTCAAAAGATACGTAAACGTATATGAAGACAAATATCAGAGTTCTGAAGATTTTGTTGCCGTATTTGCGGATATCTATTACATAAAGTCCTATACCGTGTTTTAAATTGCGCGCTATTCCGCGCGTATGCGGACTTGTCAAACTTAAGGACATATACGACTTAAACGTTTATGACGTTTTCTCACAGTCGACGTAGTAACGGTCATCTTACAGTTTTGACAGGAAAATTGAGGATATTTAAAATAATCGTTACACCATTACAATGGGCCTCCATTGAGTATTATAGATCAACAATAAAATATAGAAAAAACATTCCAGGATAACCTTCAGATCAATTTGAAACTTAAAAACGCTCTCCTGTAAACCACGACTTTTGACATGTCGCTTTGTACTTAAGGGCCGTCGAAATGCTTGTTCAGGTAAAAACTAAAACAATACATTTCATATGGCGATGCTTGTACAGTAGGTATATTATTTTTTATACAGTAGTATAAATATATTTTTTATACACATACTTTCTCAATTCCCACAGGAGTATTCCCTAGATCCACACCACTTCAACCGCACGCAGCTGCACCGTGGCTACTGCGTCAGCTCCCGCTGCCCCGCGCTCTCCGGCGAACGGAACGCTTCGCTTCGCTTCGAGCGCTGCGCTTCCCACTGGTCACGTCGGCTATCACTGCGCACGAGTCTGTCCAAGCTGAGCTACTGCCGCACGCATGCGCAAGAGTACGCGCGCGCTCATAGCCCCGAACCCTTGGATATTCCCCAGAAGGTGTTCTTGTATGTGCTGATGGCCATCGTGGCGCTGAACACGATCGGGACAACGTATGATGTGGTTACTGGGGATAATAATAAAAGTAAGTGATTTGTTTATCTTTCTCAGCTTTCACGAGGTTTCCATCATGCGGGATTGTGACATTAACAATCACCGTGCGGCGTTCTGATCGATCTATCACCACTGTATCAGGTTTATTGGCGACAATAGTCTTGTCAGTGATGATAGATCGATCCCAATACAACGTGATATGACCATTTTTGAGAACTGGGTCGGGCACATAATTGTAATACGGTACCTCCGATTCCACAAGGTTATATTTCAAAGCAAGTTGCTGATGAATAATCCTGGCCGCTTGGTTATGCCTATGCAAGTACTCGCCGTTAGCAAGACGAGAACAACCGGAAATAATATGCCTGAGGGACTCGCCCGGACAGTGGCATGCCCGACATATGTCAACCGTCCCGTCTTTCACAATATACCTCCGTGTATCTGTACCTAGCGATTGACCATGCCCTGCGTCTTAACGAATACATTAAATAATTAGTTCTTTATTTGTTCCATCGAAATATGCATAATACGCAATTTGTTCCGTTTTAGTTTTTATAAAAAATGGCTTCTTCTGTAACAGTTAGCCAGCGATGTACTTTTAAATTACGCACTTTAAAAAAACAAAATCTAGATAGGCGATTAGTTCTACATTAACTCTAATTACTTATCTACTTTTTACTTATAAAAAATCATTACTTTAAGTTAAAAAAGACAATACAAAGAAGTAAAGCTAGCGATGTATTTTTAAGTAAATGAATTTCTTTCGCTGACAGTTTTGTCCCCATTACAGTTCAAATGAGATTTTATTAATATTTTTTATTTAATATTTGTAATGTAGATATATCGAAGTTCACAGAAACTACCTACGCTTAGAAAGAAGATTTTGTTTTTCAAAATTTTGTGAACTTCGATATATCTACATTAAAATTTAATGTCAGAAGTACAGGAATAATAATGAGAAAGTGCCTTATATTTGCCATAGTACCTATGTATGAGCTGGCCAATGCAGAGTGCACCAGCGTCGCTTAACTCAACCATATTGTAGGGAACTTGAATTTAGGGTAGGGAAACCTAAATCATTATTGTATTCACAAAAAATATTAGGTGTTTACTTTAAAAGAGATACCATGGAGTTTTTTACCCGCTCGAGGAAAAGACAATTTGGAACCAGGCACCTAAATTCGACCTTTCATATACTCCTTTAATGGTTTATGTGAAATAAAAATGTTTGATTTAATTTGGGTAAAGAGCCAATTAGGTTTTATTGATGCAAATCACAAAATGGACCGATGACCTGATGAAGGTCGCGGGAAACCGCTGGATGCGAGAAGCACAGGACCGGTTGATGTCCACCGGAGGGCGCGCGACGATCTCCGGCCATCCTAGTGTGTGGGCTGTGGGCCACGGGTTAGGGGACTCGTTGCCCGACCAGTAACAGGACCGAGAAGGCGGCGCGCATGTGTTCCGTGCGCGCCTCTCAGGAGGACGTGGGGCTAGGCCCCACAGAAGGAGAGATCCGCCAGGGGCTGGCGGACCGAGGCCTGCCGGGGTTGCGGTGCATGCAGTTGCGAATCCCGTGACCCCGGCAAGGGTCAGAAGAAGGAACACCGTGGGTTTTTAGCCAGTAGGAGTCCGGCATAACCCTTCACCTTCCCCAGGCGAAGGGTATCCATGAGGATTTTCCCAAGATAAAAGAAAGGACCGGTTGAAGTGGCGATGCTTGGGGGAGGCCTATGTCCAGCAGTGGACGTCTTTCGGCTGAATGATGATGATGGAATTCTCATCTTCAGTCCAGATTTTTAAGGTAGTCTCGTAGATTTTTAAGTAGTTCGTCTGGTCTAGGTAATATGATAAAAGACTGGCTTGAGATTTCCTGATACTTTCTAATAAACTGAAGGTTTCTTCCTAAATCTCTAAAGCGCAGTTCAGACTATAATATACAAGGTTAGTCAGAAAGGAGGTAGTATTCCGAAAAGGTGTTAAAGTACACATAATAATGAATCACTTTTGTTCTACAACTTTCCCCAAAAGTCAATAGTTTAGGAGAAGTACTCGTAGCTGTTCAAAGATTTCATAAAAAATATGCTAAAATCTATCCATCCTTAGATATATGATCAGCTGTGTTTACATTTTTGGGTCATATTTGGAGTCACGGATTAGAAGCATAATTTTCTGAATTCGTAACTAAAGTAGGGACGAAGATTTTTTGAAAAAAAAAAACTAATATAAAAATTATCAAATTTTGAAAACACTTGCTTCATTAATGTCATCAGTGATACTTTAAGTGGCTTGCGGATTAGTAACTAAAACCCTTTCCGACTAACCTTGTATATAGCTTATGATGCAATATGCTATACTGTACAGGGTTTTAACGAATTCGTGTAATTCCTTAAAACCACATAATCTACTACTGGTGTAGAAAGGCACCGCACGGGATAAAGAAAGACTAAAAAAAAAAATTTCATTCGGCTTTGTTACCGATCGTATCTAAACCACCTAATAAGGATTCAGTAAAAAATAAGAATTTATTTTTTTGTAAAAATTATGTTTTATTTGTGTGAACATTTCGATGCCACGCATAAATTAATGACAGCACGGCGACACGGCTGGCAGGCACGACTAACGTGATATCGCTCTTTGCAGTCAGATAACTCAAGGCTCTAAAATGACTCAGAAATAGAAAATCAAGATTTTTTTTGAATTTTGTTTAGGTGATTTTCAAAAATTCCCATTTAGGGCTTATCTGTGTCACCAGTAGATCACGTGGCTTGAAGGAATTACACGAATTCGTTGACACCCTGTATAGCGAAATAGTATAGCGTAGTCTGAACTGCGCTTAAAAATCTAATCGGAAAATTAAAACATGTTTTCCTTACTACACAACGTGAATGATAATTTAGCCATTACTATAAATATTCCGCAGTGACTTCCATAATACTTAGGAATTTAAATGTATGATAATTTAATAGCACTGACCTACCCCAACGTCGCGAACCACGGTACTCAGAATAAACGTAATTTTATTCTTTTAACAAAAAAAACTGTTTTTTTTTCTTTTTTGTGGCCTTCGTTAAAACAATGGTAGACCGAAGCTGCTTGTAACCCAATTACATTACGCGTACTGTACCCCAAGTGTGAGTTTTTTTACGTTACTACTGTATTTGCGTCACGTCAAAAATGTATGAAAATTTAGGCAGCGCCTCTAGCGGCGAATAGCGTGACTAAAAATTTGTTTGACATTTTTGGCGTGACGCAACTACAGTAAGTAGTAACATAAAAAACTCACACTTGGGGTACTGTTCGTCTCGAGGAGTTCCTATGTCTATCTCTAAAAATTTACATCAGAAGCCCAATTCTCGTAATTAATTTGAAGTAAGACTGAGTTCGGTCAGAACTGAGATTAAATTATGAATTGAATAAAAAATGATATTCTGGTACACTTAAAGTTCGGTCCGGTTTCAGTATCATCTCAGTCTAATCTCGATATTATGTAAATTCAGTCAACTTAAAATCTATTACCGATAGCATACCGATATCAACAGTCATAGACTAAGATTCTAGAAAAAAAAATAGAATTCCAACTTGTCAAAATGGCTCAGTTCATAATGTAACCAGAATACCCTGTTGGCTTCGGTCAACTTTCAATATCATTTCAATCTAATCTTACATTTGACGTTGTTTGTTAAAGAACAAGAATACCATTCGTCATATTTATGAGATTGAGATTAGATCGAAATTATATTTTGAACATTTTAAATTACGAGAATTGGCCTTCAGATCTTCGAATAAACGACGGAAACGAAAAGAAAAGTATTCAATGCTTGCATTCTTCCATGCATCACCTACGGCTGCGAAACATGGTCCCTTACAAAATACCATAGAGACAAACTAGGATAATGCCAGAGAGGTATGGAACGAAGCATAACAGGAACAAGAAGGCAAGATAGAATTATCAATGTGCAATTAAGAGCAAAAACCAAATTAACCGACATCCTGGAAAAAATAGACCTCCAAAAATGGAGATGGACTGGCCATATGTTGAGATCTGTACAAGAAAAGTGGAGCCAAACTACAACGAACTGGTATCCAAGAGATGGCAAGAGATGTCGAGGACGACAACAAATGCGCTGGGAAGATGAGCTGAAACTTACTGCGGGACCCAAATGGAGGAGAGTTGCTCAAGACAGGAAGCAATGGAAACTACTGGAGGAGGCCTTTGCCAAAAGGCACACTGAGTTGAGAGACATCATATAGCCAAACGAATCAAACAATACAGTCGTAAAGATGTAAAGATTAATCTCACCCAGTTGTAACGGGCTAAATAAAAAATGTAAAATAAATAAAATAGACCTATTACAGACGCTGTTCGTAACCCAATTACATAATAACATTGGAGCGCTTGCCAAAATTCATATGAGCATGGACATAAAATCTGATGTGTGCACGAAAAATGCACACACGCCGTGTCAAGAAGTACCGCTTTCTGTATCAGGCCCTTGATCCAGCCGCCCAACGAGAGCCTCTTTAGATGTTGGTCGAGGCTCTTGGCTATTAAACCATTGGCCGTAACGACTATCGGCACAATGACTGCTAAATCTAAATTTAATACGGTAATCGAAAGCAACATCAATTTTATTATTATTCTGTACTGTCCCATTGTTGGGCAAAGGCCTCCCTCCGTTCCTTTCATCTCTGATCATAAAGTTAGAGCGGGATAAAACACACATTATAAAAAAAAGAACTTTATTGTACAAATAAACTTACATTTGGCACTAGCTTCCACACTAGCATTCCCTGTGTCGTGGAAGCTAGGCGAAACCACTACATAAAATATACATATTTACAAAATACAATAATACAATACAATATAAAACTTACAAAACTAACAGAAATACTATAGATAAACAATAAAATATTAACACTAAACCACACGAGGAGTCGGCGTCGTGTGTCACACGGTGTCTGGTAGCCGGCCCCGAAATCGTCGGAACGCAACACCTCTCGGCCAAAATTCCTCCTTCATGAACGTCGACAGCTGTTCAGTCGACACTCTCACCACAAAGGAATTGAAATTAACTTTGTGGCAAGACTCCAACCGTTCGACCCTCAGGTTGGAATTGGTCTTCACTCGGATGTACTCTACAATCTCCTGGGCCTTGGTAGAGTAATGTAGCCGAGACACGTATAGCAGCGTCGTTGGTACAGCAGGACGCAGCAGGTGATTCGGTCCTGTCAGTGCGGTACATTACGTTGGATTAGTTGTAATTTTCCTTCCTAGCGCGGCTCGCGGCCATGTGCTCATAGCATGAAGGCGTAAAGGATAATCAGCATTGCTATTTCATATATTACAGAGAATCCCCTTCTGATTTCCTGGTCACTCCGCTACAATTGGCGACGTCTAACTGCTTCCTACGAGGATGGTGACCCGAGGCTGGCAGCACTGACACCCGTGCAGGGTATCAGGTTGGTATCACTTGTTCATTCATAATTCTTAGTAAGTAGAAGACTTCAAAGCATAACATCACTTATATCGAGTGGGGAGGGGCTAGAATCGTGTTGTAAGACAACAACACCCAGCACGCTTGGTGGTAGGATCAATACGGTCCGCTGGCTAGCTACCATCCTCACATAAAAACTGGTGCCAAGCAGTTTACTGAGTTCCTTCGTGTGTACGAGTACCTTATATGTAAGAGCTACAGGGGTATACAAGGTGTAAACGAATTCGTGTAATTCCTTCAAACCACATGATCTATTAATGGTAGAGATTAACCCCACACGGGATTTAGATTGATTAAAAATAAAAAAAAAACTGTTTTTATTTGGTAGAAAATTTCGATGTCATGCATAAATGAATGAAGGCACGGCGACGCAGCTGACGGGCACGAGTAGCGCGATATCGCTCCACGCAGTCAGTTAACTTGGGACGCTTAAATTACTCAGATACAGAATACCCTGGTTAACTTTTTGAAAACTTTTTTGTTGATTCTGAAAAAAACCTATGCTGCATCAATCAGTGTCACCAATAGATCACACGGTTAGAAGGAATTACACGAATTCGTTAACAGCCTGTAGTGGAATCCCTATCTTTGTTAATTGGATTTGTGTGCTCCATCTTAAGCTGGCTTCCCACGGTGCGTGGTAGCGCGCACCGGCTGTGCGTGGTATTATCCGTAAAATCACGCACCGTGGGAAGCCACATTATGAGGGAGTGTGATTTGAAGCTATTTTTCATTCCAAAATACCAAGTGAAAGAGAACTCGCACCGCAACTTTGAAGTCACCGCTCCGCACGCGTCCGCGTTACCACGGACGAGTCTCTTCCCATGGTGCGTCGGTGCGAGCTCGTGCGTCGCGGTGCGCGATGTCACGCACCGTGGGAAGCAAACATTAGAACCTATCTTCAAATACGGACAAAGACAGAATGAAAATAAAAATAAATGGATCATTTAGTAGTCGCTAATCGCTATTTGTGACACCCAGCTACGGGAACAGGGGTGGACAATTCCTTGTATCATAGAGCTATGTGTTTTGCATCAAACTGATATCAAACTCCATTCCAGGGTATTTCTGATGTTGCTCATCATGGCGACGCACAGCGGCTGCATCCATGACATGCTGTACCTGTACAACCCGAGGTGGATCGAGCAGGTGACCTACTTGAAACTGTGATAAATAATTGATTGTTATCTTCTTCCAACTAGCCTTTTCCCAATTGTTAATTCTTCGTACTTCATGACGTTTTAATACTTACAATGAAATAATGTTTTATTGATTTTTATAGAAAATAAAAATGAAATTCTAGTGCTTCCGTGTGAAATGAGATGCAATCTTGCAAGTAATTCACATTGACGCATGTATTTTTACAAAGAACTACTGTACAACACGGCATTTTGTTAAAAAGCGGGAAAAATTAAACCATGGAGTGACATTCTACTAAAGACAGAAATTAACAATTATGTATATTTCTAGACAAGATGCGTCCCGACGCACCACGCGCCTTGGTTTTTGTGATCTAAGGTGGATCTGTCTTTACGACTTTTTAATATTTCTATAAAAAACATTTAACAATATAAAAAATAGTAGCCCACCGGCATCGGAAACAGGGTCCAAGCTGCCGGCGTCAGGACTCCAGACAGAGGAACTTCCTAACAATACAAAAGTACCGCTTTCTGAATCAAACCCTTGATTCAGCTGCCTAACGAGAGCCTCATCAGATGTTGGTTATTAAGCTCTTGGCTATTAAGTCATTGGCTGTAACGACTATCGGCACAATGACTGCTGAGTCAACATCCCACATGTCAACAACCTCGTGTGCCAAATCAAGATATTTGTTTTTTTATAATTTTCGGCTTTCACGAGATTCTCGTCATGCGGGACAGTGATATCAACAATCATTATGCATTCATTTATCATTACCGCAATCCAGCATACACTTTTAATTGCAGGTCTCCCGTCACCCAATACTGATGATCTTCCTGAACGGCACCTCCGTGGTGCAGATTTTCGTGTTGCTGTCCAATTTCCTGCTGGCATACAACGTGCTGCTGTACTCGAAGACTAACAAGATCACTTACAAGCAGCTGCCGGTCATTACCATTAAGAGGATAGTTAGGTAACTCGTCCTTTCCTATAATATGAGCTCGTAGACCACCACTGCTAATTATGGAAATCGATGGGATAAAAGATTGCTCATTCTAGCAGTCTTCTGCCGGTTCAGGGGGGTTACCATGATCTCTTAGATAGAGCACGAATGTTTTAATATTATTACGAGAGTGGGTAAGAGATGGCGCTAGAGAGCTGTCTAGCGCTGTCACTTTCCCACTCTCGTAATAATATTAAAACATTCCTGTTCTAACAGATCATGGTAACCCCCCTGTATTGCAATACCTAATCAAATCACCAAACTTAACCAACAGATTAGGCAGGATAACATATTTGATTTATGCCGAACTGCCTCGTCGGTCCAGTGGCCGCAAGCTCGACTGCTGAGCGTGATGCCTTGAATTTGATCAGCAGGTCGGGTAAAGTGTTATTGGGTTTTTCCATGTGGAATTTCTCAGTAGCAGCCCGGAGTCTGGATTTGTGCGCGGTAGATGGCATTAGGGCTCGCCCTCTATTACGTGTTACTTAAAAAGAACGACAAAATGAGGGTGTACTATGTAATATATTACGATAGTAAACTATTAGATTTCCTCTTGGCGCGAAACCGTAATGCAAATTCTAAGATGTGATTATTTCCTTATTCATAAATGAAGGAAAAGGAAATAACGTTTGCTTATTATATCAATCAGCCTTAATTACTTGAACGGAACAGATCCTGGAATTCTGTTTAGCAAGGCTGGTAAGATAACACTATTTACATGATAATTACGAATAGTAATAGCTATGTGCGGATCAGAAATTAATTATCACATGGGTTAGCGGTGAAGGAAAACATCGTGAGGAAACTTGCACACCTGAGAGAGCTCCATAAAGTTCTCGACCAGGCCAGCGTAGTGGACGAAGAACTCTTTTTTTTTTCGTGGATAGGTCCTCCTGGATGCCCTTCGCCCGGGCAAAGCGAAGTGGTGTGTTGGACTCGCGTATTTCCCTTTCCGTGTCCAACTGGCGACACCGGTCTCGCGAAATCCGCACGCTTTTGTATTACTACGGAATTCTACTAGCCCGTGTTCAATTCGCGTCAACTGCGCACGCCTTTGTGATCAAGTGACGCTGGCGGAAGTTTTACAAAATAGTGTGCAGTTGAACTGAACACTTTTTTGAATTGATTCTTGACTGTATGAGTCGTCAAAAGCGTGTTGAATCAGCAACGGTATTAGTTGAGGTACTGCTTGCATTGCTGGTATTTATTCTCCAACTGACTAATTTGGAGAGCGAGCGAAGCGAGCTCGGGAATTTCGGTTACTTTAAACCTTGCAGACAAAAATAGTAGCCCCGCTCAGCGGGGCTCCGTCGACTCTTTCATTTCAAAATCTTTGGTAATTTCACTGAAAATCCTTTTAAACTCTTCCATTATGTCCACCCACGGGCGCCCCCGCGGTGGCTCCCGCCTGCTTCGGATCACACAATTTATTCCGAACATTTACGAACGCGCTAAATCAGCACGGATTTGTTTTGAACAGACCAATTAAAACACCGTGTTCAATTCTATTGCACACTGTTTTGTAAAACCTTTTAACGTTGCTTGATCGCAAAAACGTGCTCAGTTGACGCGAGATGAGCACGGGTTGGTTGAATTGTGTAGTAATACAAAGAGACGCGGTGTCGCAAGTTGGACACGGAAAGGGAAATACGCGTTGGACTCTTACCGGCTAAAAACCCACGGTGTTCCTTCTCCTGATCCTTGGCTGGGGTCGCGGGATTCGCAACTGCATTACACCGCGAGCCCCGCAGTTCTCTGTGGGACCTTGCTCCACGTCCTCCTGAGAGGCGCAGCGCGCGGCCTTCTCGGGCCTGTTACTGGTCGGGCGACGGATCCCCTAACCCTCTGCCCGCAGGCCGCAAGTGGACTAAGACTTAACCCTTCTCATTCTGTGAAGAGGGTCGTTCCTAGTAGTGGGACAGGCTGAATTATGTTGTATGAAGTAATAACTAATCGCCATTCAGGAGGCTCATGCATAGGATTTAAACTTGTAGTTGCAGTAAAAACGGCTTCAAAAAAATGACATGTGGTATTTGTAGTAGACAAAATCCACTCTGGTAGACTCCATAAAATGGATCGAATGTCTAAAGTAGCCTCGCTGGGCAAATAGGTTGGCTCTCGGATTACGCTCTTTTTTAAAGGTGCTGACCGCAACCGGTCTGGGATATTTAGACATGGAAACATCTCTCGGCCGTTAAAGCGTTATCGCTTAACTGTAGGGTAGACCGCGTCCAGATGAGATAGGGCAGATAACTTTTCTTCTCGTGTGATGAAAATAGTTGCTTGTCAGCAAGGTAAGAAGCGGGGCTGACTGCCTATTAGGGTGTGCTGAAGGCGGAAGGTCTTTTGAAGTCTCCCAACTTCCTAGTTACACTCCTGGATCTTACTTAACCGGTTGCGTACCGCCCGTCGTCCCAGGTCGACACTTAATTTTATTGTCTTATCTATTGTGTCTATAATTACCGTGATTCAGGTTTTAAGAAAGGTTTCTACCTTTTTCAATTTCAGAATATCTCCAGTCTACTTGCTGGTGGTTGGGTTCGCTGCAACCTGGTGGGTCCGCGCTGGTTCTGGACCTCTGTGGCCAGCCGTCGTGGGCGCTGAGAGTGAAGCCTGCAGGCGCAAGTTCTGGACACACGTGTTCTATGTCAATAATCTGATCGATCCTGAGGATATCTGCTTGGTTCAGACCTGGTAAGTAAGAGATAGACTAGGAGATACTTGATGGCCTGACCGTGAGCATTGCCATGTATTACCAGACATCTGTGGACATATCCTTGGATTTATTTTCGTATGCCAACAATTTAATTTTTGGCTAAGAAGATGTGAAGACACCTCATGAGGGATGAGAAATAAAATTCAGAAGAAAATAATGACGTGATGTATATAAGTTGGGGTCAACATTGTTTTCGGTAGCTTTGAACATTATTATATAAGAAAGCTACTGCAGTTTTTCTTGACTTCACAGTCTACAGCTTGCTGTGAGGATTCCGTTAGCAAATACGAAGCCCGTTGTGGTGGAACGAGGTGTGGTGTTCCTTCAACCAAAGGGAGGATCCTCCAACCAGGCGGAGTTTTGTGCCTGGCGGGCTACTGCCCAACGGTTGATGTTGGGAGGTTTTATATATACTATCTGCGTGTTAAATCTTGATACTGCGATGTAGGAACTGTCAACCATGAGAATTGTCGATATTGTCGCTGTAGTCGTCTACACCACCGGTGTGTTGCGTAGTTCACATGTGGCGTGGATAGATGCCGCCACATAATTTAGTCTGTCATGTGGCACCCGGATATGTCGTAACGTAGTGGTGACTGTCGGCAGGTTCCTGGCGGTGGACATGCAGCTGTACGTGTTGTCGTCGGCGCTGACGGTGTGGCTGGCGCGGCGCCGCGAGCGCGCGCTGCCAAGGCTGGCGGCGCTGGTGCTCGCCTCGTGCGCCTTCAACGGACTCATCGCGTACATCTTCCACTGGAAGTCTGTCGTGTATTTTGCGTACCCAAGGTATCAACTGAGTTTTATACAGATTTTAATTGACTATAATACCTGTAATTTGTGCAGAGGGCACTCTTGTCAATTTCTTAGTAACTCAGGATTTATCGATTATGCTAGGAAGTCGATATGATATTTCCCTAGGCAGAAAACACCCAAAAGTATTTTGGATTTGTGGTTTTTCAATGTATCCTCTTCTGAACTGTAAGTTCACATTATGTGCACTTGTTTTAACTCTTTGTTAAGAGCTCTAGCACAGTAGACATGTAAGCTAAAGTAATACTTCAACTACCTACAATCGTCCGATTTGACACACTCACACAGACACGCACTGCATCAAGACAAATAAGGTATTTTCGGGATACAGTTCCATACAAAAACAATAAAAAATAAAGTTAAAAAACTATAACCCGACTACGTAAATAAAAAAAGGGGTCTAAAAAGGACGAAACAAGAAAATAATTCAAATAGAAATCCAGAAATTCATAGGTACAAAAATGGTCAAGGTAGAGCCGTGGTCGCACTTACTGTATACGTACTATGATTATGTGGGTGCCAGGAGCAGCTCCATTATACACACAGCGAGTGCGACCACAGCTCTACCTTGACCATTTTTGTACCTATGAATTTCTGGATTTCTATTTGAATTATTTTCTTGTTTCGTCCTTTTTAGACCCCTTTTTTTATTTACGTAGTCGGGTTATAGTTTTTTAACTTTATTTTTTATTTAATACTTTTCCGTTTCCCGATCGGGCATATACACTAGCCGTGTAATATTTACATCGTCGCAATCTAAGATAGGCACAAATAGGACTGCCGCGCGAACTGTACGACCGCATTTCAAACATATGTTTTGACTTAAACAATATAATATATACATATTTGTAATGTGCTCGCCAATACCTTTCTTTTGATATCAAACACGTGATGATTATCTCAATTTAATTTTATTCGAGGTTAGAATTTTAGGTTTAAATTCCGTCATATAAAATATTGATAAAATGTATGTAGCCTATATTACCCGGGCCATTATTACGAATCTATTGACACCTCATTCATTAAAATCGGTTCAGTAGTTTATGCGCTACAGTGGAACATACAAACATACATACAAACATACTTACCTACATACATACATACATACATAGACTGCCAAAATCATTACCCTTCCTTTTGGCTTCGCCGTAGTCGGGTAAAAAACTACTCAGTATACAGAGCGTGTCTGTGTGAGTGTTTCAATTCCCGAGATTATAGCAAGTTGAGGTACTGCTTTAGCTTATATGTCTACTGTGACTCTAGCGTCATCTTGCGGTCGTATGGTGGTTGAGTTATTAGCAAGAACTATCATTGGTTCAGTTCTGAAGAGGATATAGACGTTCATACGTATGCCAATATCTCTGTGCCTCTAGTTTTAATATAAACGTCAAAATGTTAATTTTTGTCAATCTCGCAGCACCTTGAAGACCATGTACAAGGGTATATCATCGTTCTCGCGACTGTACCAGTCGCCGTGGGGCAGCTTACCACCTTGTCTAATAGGACTGTTCCTCGCGTTCCTGCACTTTGACATGCAGGAGACAGGAGTCAAGGTGTCCTCGTTTAAAGTGAGTATAAAAGTTCTAACACTTGAAACCGTGTGTAACATTATACATAAAAGGTGTTAAAAAAGCCCAGTTTAGTGTAAATATTTTTATAAATGATGGAATCAGGCGTTACTTTGCGGAAATCCATGATGATGACACACAGAAATGCAAATAAAATATCTAGCTTTAATTCCGCTGAACAAGATCGCTAGTTTGGATGCAGTATGCAGCACCACCCTCCCACCCACAAGTTTATGCACATGCAGAAAGAGTGAAAAAATAATGCAACATGCAACCAAACCAATACACGACACATGTTTCGCCCCTGCACGGGGCATCCTCAGGATATGTTGACTCCTCGACCGCTAGGACGCGAATTCGCGATTCGCGAATTAGATATTGTAGATTCCTATGGAAAACGGGCAATAAACTCCATGATTACTCTTTTTCATACATTTTTCAAAAAAACTGGCTATATTGTGAATAAGAAAAATTGGCTACATTGTGAGTAAAAAAAATGAATGCGAGAACAAGTTGATCAATGCTTGCAGATAAACATGTGGACGTGGAGCTAGGAAACTACGTAATATCTAGCAAGTAGTCTGTTGATGCAAAATGTTATAATTGGTTTATGAAGAGAAAGTTTCATCGATCACATATCGCACAGGTGGTCGAATGCAAAAGAGTTCGGTACACCTGTTTGCCATTCATTTATACCATTGTTTAGAGCGGGATTAAACTCGTGGCATTTGACTCTTAATTTGTTTTATCATGCTAAGCAGTAAGCCACGCAAACATCAAAGAAGATTTCTTGAACTTTTGCCCATCTAGAATGCCCATTTGCCCATATATATTTAAGATATGTTTAAATATTTTTGTCTTATAATATGTATTTATATTTAGTTATTTGGTTCATTCCCGATTTTTATTAGGTTATATATTTATACGCTGCAAACTGCCTTTAAATTTTTCTTAGCAATTCTTTCCATCCAATGATTGTCTGGAAGAAATTGCTTTAAGCGATAAGACCGCCATTTGTACTGTTCTTAATTATGTGTATTCCTTCTGTTTTATTTCTTTTAGTGTACCATTAAGTATATCTATCTATCTAATGGCATAAACATTAAAATATTGTTCCGTATCCCAGTGGGTCCGCGCCCCCTACAAGCTGGCGCCGCTCGGCATGGTGGCGTGTGTGCTGGCGGGCAACTGGTTACGTCACTACACGGCGCCGTGGTTCGTGGCGCTCTACGTGGCGCTCGAACGGCCTGTGCTGAGCATGCTCGCCGGACTTATACTCTTTGGGATGTTCAATGGCTTGGAAGGTAACACTCACCCTACTAGGTCTTCATTCTATTCTACTATATCTCTGAAGAAATGGGAGCGTTAAGCATATACCATGCAACACCAATCAAAGCTAGACTTTGACAGCGAATATAGCTCTCAGGCGTTTGCTTACCACGGCTCAAATATCGAGTTCCCTCCAGACATTGAAGACACGTGAAGCTTTCGATCCTGATTCTTAACACAAGTCAAGGTGTGGGAATCCAGAAGCTGGTCCAAAGGACAGTCCAACAGTTAGCAGAACAAACAGATAAATCCTCGCACTTGACTCACACCTATTACGACAGGATTGTGGCTTCAAAGTACCAAGGTAACCGACATAGCTCGAAGAATTGCCAAACTTAAATGGCAGTGGGTGGCACATTGCTCGCAGAACGGATGGCCGATGGGGCCGAAGATTCTGGAGTGGCGACCGCGTACCGGAAGACGCAGCGTGGATAGACCTCCCACAAGGTGGACCGATGATCTGGTGAAGGTCGCGGGAAACCGCTGGATGCAAGAAGCACAGGGCCTATGTCCAGCAGTGGACGTCTTCCGGCTGAATGATGATGTGGGTTCAAGAATGTTCGGAAGGTAATTGATATGTAAACATATTAACGAGCACCACGAAGGTGTTCTCAACGATACAGTCTTTAGATTTAGGCTTACAGGAAGGTCGTCTTTTCATTGGCAATGATCAAGGTACAAGTCCGAGACGGGCTGCAAACTGCAGACTACAACCACAGACCGCAAGTCGCCATCGGAATAGCGCCTTTAAGGTGTGCACTTTAAAGGTGCTATTCCGACAGCGACTGCAAAACTGCAACGGCAAACCGCAGCCGCAGATCGCACCGCATTTGATACTATAGGTACTTTTGCAGTTTGCGGTCTGCAGGACTTGTACCTTCAAGCTCATGTTAGTAATGTGTAAATGCTCACTGATCGTCAGGTTGGCTCAAGCGCGTGTTCGCGTGGCGCGGCTGGTACGCGATGGGTCGCATGTCGCTGTCGGTGCTGATGGTGCACTGGTGCATGAACCTCATGATCGCCGCCTCGCGCCTGCAACCTATTAACACCTCTATGATGAGCGTGGTGAGTACCACACTGAAAAGTGACAGTTTTGGTATCTGCGGTCGGGATCCCTTCTTTTCGCATAATGTTCTTTTTCCTAATATACTTTGGCATAACTATTTTGGTATAATTTGTTTTGCCATAATAATACTTTGCCATTTTTTTTTTGCCATACAGTTTATATTGGCATAATTATCTTGAAGGTTAATTTGTTTTGGCATAATACTAATATTATATTATAACACTAACATTTGTCTTCCAACTGAAATGTCGTCCATTTTTTGTGTACTAATATTAAAAATAATAAGTAAGTAGTCAACATAATTATTAATATTTCGATATAATGAATATGTGATGCGTTGAATGTTCGATCAAATAAACATTCAATATTTTGAACGTTCGATCTAACAAACATTCGATATTTTGAACACTCGATGTATTGAGTGTTCGATTGATTGAATGTTCGATTTAATAACCATTCGATGAAATGAACGTTCGACTAAGTATTTGGACATTCGATTCAAAGTGTTCGATCAAATGATATTCGATGTTTTGGCATTCGATATGGCATAGTACACCCCTTTATTTTTCTGTGTCAATAGTTACAGCAGTCAGCTTAATACTTACTTTTTTTTTGTTTCTAGCTGGTGGACTGGATAGCCACGAGCTGGTTCTCCTACATGATCGCCATTCCCCTGACTCTAATGGTGGATTTGCCCGTGCAGAAGTTTGTGACGTCACTGACCATCGGAGCCAAAACGAAGCAGGCGTAGCAGCATAACACTCCGCCATCCACCGAATTAGTTGTTCTGCTAAAAGATTAAGCTTGATTCTAAGAGGCCTACCCACCTATCATGGTGGACCGATGACCTGGTGAAGGTGGTGGGAATCTGCTGGATGCAAGAAGCACAGGACCGGTCGATGTGGCGATGCTTGGGGGAGGCCTATGTCCAGCAGTTGTCGTCTTTCGGCGGAGCGATGATTCTAAGAAACGTGCAATGGATTGGAACTATAAGGAAAACAGACCAGTCGGTCTTTAAAAGAGTGCAATGAAAGAGTCTCCACGAGTGACGATACTTCAGTACGTCCGGCGCACCCTGGGCAGTCAGCCTCGCTACCAACCTTGCTGACTGGCTACTCTTTTCACCTTGACAGTCAATCGTTGCAGCTATTCCCTTAAAGCTTGTTAAGATACGATGGAAGTAGAAATTCTGTTCCTGTGAGGTCACAGATGTCGCGTGCGCCGGAAACCCCCCGCCCTGAACACTGCTACGTCGTGGGTGATGAATTATTTAAATGGGACAGTACGGAGAAATCTTAAACCAAATTAGTTACAGAACTGTCTTTGGACCAAATTGCAATAATTAATAATACAATTTGTTTTTTTTTGTCAAGCGCGAACTTCCGTTATTATTAATTTAGGTGGCAAAAAGAAATTGTGAGTTGGTCAAAGATAATTACATTTCACCAAATTGTTGTACAGTGTGACTGCCTCGTTGGTCTGGTGGTCGCAAGCGCGACTACTGAGCGTGAGGTCCTGGGTTCGATTCCCAGGTCGGACAAAGTTGTAAGTATTGGGTTTTTCCGTGTGGAATTTCTTAGTAGCAGCCCGAAGTCTGGTTGATGGCAATAGGCTCGCCCCCTATTTATTACATGGGACTTGAAACATAACGACGAAATGTGGGTGCACTGTACACCTCTGCCCAACCCGTTCGGGGAATACAGGCATAATGTTTATGTTGTACAGTCATCTAAGTACAGGCAGTCAGATACAGTGAGTGTTCATAAAGCTCTTTTGGTTATAGATTTCCTCATACTGTCCGTATACCTATAGGTTTTAAGTTATGACAGTTTTGTAATGGGGTAATAGTGTTTCTCAGATTTTGTTCGAAATCTGAACGTAACAGATTAACCGCCGAGTTCTTTTGCTTTTTTTTTATTAAAGTCGTACTATCGCGTTCGCTATTAGAACGGGAGGCCAAATAATTCGAACTGCACTTTGCCCTCGGCTTTTGACAGTAAGGACCAGATTCACAGACCGCACTTAGACTTTGCTAAGTAAAGTAAGCGCTTCATAGGAATATGAACATAATTATTATATCATCATCTCATCATCTGCCTAGCCTTTTCCCAACTATGTTGGGGTCGGCTTCCAGTCGAACCGGATGCAGCTGAATATCAGTATTTTACATGGAGCGACTGCCTATCAGACCTCCACAACCCAGTAACTGGGTAATACGATACTCTTGGTAAGACTGGTTGTCAGACTTTCTGGCTTCTGACCAACAGTAACGACTGTCAAAGATCTACAAATGGCAGCCGGGACCAAAGGCTTTACGTGCTTTCCGAGGCACGGAGGAAACTCGCTATGGTAAATGGTCACCCATCCACAAACCAACCTCGGCAAGCGTGGCTTAACCCGGAAGATCGGTCTATGCGGCTGTAATTATTTAGCCACGAGCTCCTCCATAATAACATAATTATTATATATGAATAATATTCATATGAAACGCTTACTTTACGTAGCAAAGTGAAGTCTAGTCTGTGAATCTTGCTCCAAGTAAAAAAGTCAAATACCCATGGTTGAGCTGCAGTTCGATTGCAATTGTTAATAAAAAAAAATGTAGAATAAGTCTCCTGGCTTGGCCGGGAATATCCTTTCTCAATTAAACCGGGAAATGCATGCTAGTTATGTGACACGCAGGGATAGGGTTACCAGAACAAATAATGAGATCTCTTGACAATGTCCCTGACTTTGGAGTAAAGGGGAACGCCCATAAAATGCTTGAAATGAACGGAAACTACTAATAGTCCTAAATTCTAATTAGAATTAAATATGCATAATGAATAATTCTCAAGTTTGTAAACGTAGGAGGAAAATATAACGATCTTTAAAATATTTCGCTTGATATCCGTCTAATTCATTCTTATTTTTTAATGGACAACTGTGTTTAATCTGACATGTGTAATCGACATTCAGCCAAACAAGAATTTTCAAATAATTTATCGAAGTATTTTATAGAATTATTGCACAGTTATCGTTCATTTAGAATAATTCGACCTAATGATAACGTTTATCTAATGAAAGTAATATTATATGCATGTCAATATTAATTAAAATAAAATTATTTTCAAATAAGAAAAAGTATCGTAGGCTGCATGGATAACATGTCCTTTGCCTTACTGACAGTTTGATATTGATTACTGCATTTCATTTTTCCGTTGAATTGTGGTTTTGAATTGATCGATTCACATTTTGCGTTTGCGACTTGAGTATAACTTAATAGGATATAATAACGACGACTTTGGCCATTTTTAAGGATTTTGATTTTACTTCTGCACACGTTACCCCTTTTCGAACTCGACTTAGATTGAACCCGCCTTGACGACGACTCGGCTTTTTGACGACGGACCTGGACCTGCTTTTTATACGACTCTGCTATTGTTTTGGACTCTTACACCGTGTACATTTAAAAATGGATGGAAACGTACACTGTGTTAATTGCTATCTCGATCTTACAGCGATGAGACGTAATGTCGTATCAGAGCAAAATGATGAAGTACGTCGTTTAATACAGGCATGGATAACACCATTAGCTGTAAGTATATTCATTCCATAGTTTTTGTGAATAATTATATTGAACTGAACGCACTGACATTGAACAATTAGTACATTGTTTTTTGTTCTTTCTCACAGGTTGAACCAGGTAGTGTTGTTTGTGATGCATGTCTTAGATTAGCGGTTCACACTATCACCGAGACACCTGGAACCAGCCGGCCAGGTAGACAAGTAGGCCACCAACATGTGTGCGTTTGCTGTGGACAGTCTGTTCTACGACAACGATCACATGTTGTAAGAAATAGCAGTGATCGTGAGAGGCACATAATGAATGTAGTAGCACACAGAATCCAACCACGCCAGGTAAGTTCATTCCTCTGCCCTAATTCTGTGTAATTCCCTCTTATCCCGTGCAAATAACGTCACTATCATGTCTTTTAAAAACTTATCACAGAGTACTTTTTTATGCATAGGTTTTCGTTCATCGAGCTTGAAGTAAAACAAAACCAACTTTTACTTTTCATTTTGCTTGCAGCTACGTTCTTCGGATTTGATCTGCCACCCATGTTGGCAACGATGCAGCCGGGCTACCTCACCCCCTACTACTCCTTCACCAAGCCCGAGTCCGGTACCCAGTCAGGCAGGTAGTTTGAATATACCTCTACATGAAGAACCTCCTCAAATAAGATCCAGCGTACTGTTACCTAATTACGGAAGAGCAGTTGATACTCAAAGTCATTGTTTCTATCCAGGATGTAATATGATTGATAGACATGTGGTACCACTTTCATTAAGGGTGTGGCTCTTCAAGGACTACAAGTTTTATATACCAAAGAATTCAAAAATATGTAGTCATCATTTGAATAGTGACTTTTGGCATGAACTCCCTGCTTTGGAAGATATGAATCATGAATTCACTGTGGACCACATTGAAGACTTTGCATCATTTGTGAATTATGAATGTCGTGCTTTGGACTTCGAAAATATACACTTAATGGAAGAACATATGGTGTGGTACTTTTTAGGAATGAGTAGAAATAGTTTTGGTACTCTAATGGGAGAGGTGCCCCGATTGGCGCAAATGCATAGAGGTTCTACTGCCCTTGGAGCTTACCTGATGAAATTGAGAACTGGAGATTCTGATGAAAGATTATCATCTCTTCTACAAATACCGAGAAGTACTCTGGAACGTCTAATGGCTAAAGCAAGGGAAAAACTGCATCAAGATTTTGTTCCTATGAACCTTGGAATTGGACATATAACAAGAGAACAAATAGCAGCAAGAAACCTTGTTCTACCAAATGGGCTGTTTGGCGAAGTCGACGGAATAAGGAAGCCTGTCGTAATTATTGATGGAACATATATCTATGTACAAAAAAGCTCCAACTATTTGTACCAAAAAGAGACATATTCTCTTCACAAATATCGAAACCTTGTGAAGCCATTTTTGCTTGTTTGCTCCGATGGCTATATAATCGATGTGTTAGGCCCTTATCCAGCAACAACTTCCGATGCTCAGATAATGATTAGTGAATTTGATGAACCCAGTAAGCCATTGAGACAATATTTTCAGGATGGTGACGTATTCATTCTTGATAGAGGGTTCAGGGATTCCATTCCACTTTTGCAATCTTGCAATTATAGTGTTCACATGCCATCAACACTGCAAGTAAATGAAATTCAATTATCCACTCTGGAAGCTAATAAAAGCCGAAGAGTTACTATTTGCCGCTGGGTTGTGGAAGCCGTAAATGGAATATTCAAGCAGCAATTCAAATTATTTCGCCAAGATTTTTTTAATAGAGCTTCGAGACATTTAATGGTAGATTTCTCTATAGCAGCAGCATTAATTAATAGGTTTTATACTAGAATAGTTGACAGGCCAGATGCTGTTGATATTTTGCAAATAATACATCAGAATATGTATACAGAAAATATACTAGCTGATTATGTGATCACAAATAATTTGAATCGTCGCAGAGCGCAATTCCAAAGCATTAATATAAATCCTAACAATGTTGCTGATTTCCCACAACTGACATACAGCGAAATGGTTTTGTTGGCATGTGGTACGTACCAAATAAAACAGGCTCGCTCATACTATGGCGAGCACACACGAGCGAATGGTATTTATAAGATTGAAATATGTAGGGAACTGGATAACGAATTAGTTGAGCATTTATCTCTTCCGGGTAATTGCTTTTTACTTCGAGGAAAAATACAAAGCAGACATATTTCTCAAAAAATATATTTTGTTTATATAATAATTAACAATTCCTTATCAGGGATAAGGGCTTTACAGCATCGCTATTGTAACTGCCTCGTGGGACGGCGAACAGTTGGTACCTGTGCCCATACTATGTCAATAATATGGTACTTAGCATGGGCCCGGTACCAACCCAATATCAATCCTCCTGCACAGTTTCTTGATGATGTGTTAGTGGTTTTTAATGATGATTAAAACATTTAAATGCAGTTTTGTTTATTAATTATTGCGTAATAATCTTAAACCTTGACTTAACCTATATTTTAGAAAAAGATGTTTGGAACAAGTTTTGCCGAGTTTTTTTGTAATTATTGAAAATGATATGGGTTCCCTACGACTTATAGTGCAATTTGGCGTATATTTCATTGTTGTTTATTTCAGGCATTTTTATGTGTGGCATCTGGGCATTTCCCTTTCCTGACATTTTCAAAATATGCGCAGAATGTTGCTGTTTTTTTTTTATAACTTAAATTTTCTTCTTTTAATTTAAAAAAAATCCTGGCAATGACAGTTTTTCCCTGTTTCCCTGACAGAGGCCCAAAATTCCGGACATTTCAAGAAAATTCCTGTCCTCTGGTAAACCTACGCAGGGTTAGTGTTTTCGCACAGATGACACTGCTGCCCTCCACCTATTTAGTTAAAAGGGCGAAAATATGGCACAAGATAAAAACGTCACCGAAATTCCATTCAGCCTGCAATGAGGTATTATTTGAAATTATTGGTGACTTAAGACATTATTACTAATTTAACTTTGACTAATTATGTTTTACTAGACAGTAAGTCATAGGGCGAAGAATTTGAAATGATTTTCTTTACCTAACTATTTCCGATTTCGTACTTTCCAAACTCGTACTATGGAGTTTGGAAAGTACGAAAACGGTTTTTTTTGTGAGATCGCAGTCTTGCGGTTGTGTAGGCAGATGGAATTTAGTGGATTCACGAAAACTATTCAAGTTTCCCTAATGTGTAAACTCGTACTATGAGTAGGTACTGAGATGTTTGCAATATGTTAGATATAAGATTTTTGCTTAAGTTCACAATTTAAGGTGTGATTTTAAATTATTTTTAGAGTACGTGATCAGTACGAATAAGCCAAATAACAATATATTTCAAATGTAAGAACAATTTTCACGAACTTTGCGCTTCACTGCCGTGCATCCCATTGTGAAACTAATTATGTTGTAATAATGAAAATAAGAGCACTATTTAAATTATTAACCGGTAAACTAATGCAGCGGTGCTCAACCTGCAGCTTCAAGATCGCATATGTATTGTAATAAGGCCCAGAACTGGGTGGGTTTCGTTAGAATACATAATGTAGCCCTTTGAATCTTTATACAAGGTTAGTCGGAAAGGGGGTACTAATCCACGGGCCACTTAAAGTATCACTGATGACTAGAGATCAGAATAGGTGGAGTATATTTACCTAAACTTCGAGGAAGGAAGTAACATAGAGAGAATAATACTTCCTCTAAAATCCCGGAATAATTATGATAACGTTTTAATCCCGTGATTTAAAAATCACGAAATATTTATTGGACTTTATTATAGTTACAAATTAGTGATTCGAAAAATCATACAACATTTTTTAGGACCCCCCTTTGCGACTAATCTTGTATAAAAACTGCTCGAAACTATTTCTATCTAAGAACGTTCTATGGGAGACGTTGAGGTTTAGTTTAAAAAAAAAAAAAACTATGGTGAGTCGGAGTTCAAAGTATATGTATGTTCATGCAGTGTGTTTGACAAAAGGTTGAGTACCGCTGATCTAAAGCATAAAATAAATAAATACAAATGTTGCTCAATAATAAGTGTAAAGTGATATTAGGGTAATTTTAAGTTAAGTAAGTCTTGTACAGAAACGAAAAATAAAGATGTACTAAAATAATAAATTGAGAAAAATATTTATTTAGTCCTACACTCCTCGGCGTATGATATAAATACAGGGTGTAAACGAATTCGTATAATTCCTTCAAATCGCGTGATCTACTGGTGACACAGATTAGCCCTAAATGGGTATTTTTGAAAATCAAGTAAAAAAAATTCTAAATAAATTCATGGATTTCTATTCCTGAGTCATTTTAGAGACCCGAGTTAGCTGACTGCAAAGAGCGATATCGCGTTAGTCGTGCCCGCCAGCTGCGTCGCCGTGCTTTCATTCATTTATGCGTGTAATCGAAATGTTGACTTACATAAAATATTTTTTTTGCAATAAATTTTCTTGTTTTTTTTTCTGAATCCTTATAAGATGGTTTAGAAACGATTACTTACCATTGCCGCATGAAAAGAAAGAATTTTATTTTTTTATTTTTTATCAAGCTAATTCCCGTGTGAGGGCTTGTATCGTGGGTGCGTTTACAGACACAAATCTCACAAACAAACGCCCAGACCCGAAACAACCATCTGTAGGTCATACAAATTTTTGTTCCGTGTGGGAATCGAACCCACGACCCGTAGCGCAGAAGCCAATCGCTTAGCCACTGCACCAAACGTGTCGACATGATCATGTGCTTTTAAGGAATTACACGAATTCGTTAACACTCTGTATCGTAGTACGAGTACATAAGTATTTATCACTGACTCATTCATAATCCTTTTTTGTTCAACAATTCATGTGCGGATCTGGGGGCCTACTCCCTAAGTCCGTCAACGAAGTTCCAGGTCCATTTTCGAACGCCCATCCGAAAGTAGCCCGCAACGTAGAAGTGAACAAAACTTAACCAATCAAAATAACCTGAGAAAACGACCACTACTACACGCACCAACTGTATCTACAAACTACAGGCGCAACCACAGAACTTATAATATGAGAATAGAAATGGTATCAATTGTTTTTCCTTCTGGAACCGATGTCGCCGCTTTTTTCACTCTAACTCATACATAGAAAAAACTAGAACCATACCTACGCAATTACGCACACAATTACTTATACATTTACTACTAACAATTATGAACCTTAAGAATAAGAAAGAGCGTTGAATAAACACGTACCGCATATTAACTCACACATATACAATTATTTTACATTTACGCTAGTACTTGACGCACGATGAAATGTTATCGATTGTTACAATTTGCAGATGCAGTCGCTAGGGGATTTCTAATTTACAAGGATTTATTTTATTTGGTGTGGATGGAAATTAGTCCATGAAGAAGGTTGACACATATAGTGACGACTTACGTGATAGTCCAATAGTATTAGAATGTGACATGTTTGGCTGTGTCTATGGAATTGCGTGTGTTGAAGAATGATGTAAGATGTGTGTATGTGTATCTGTAGAGTGTGTTAGATGTCCTTTACGAAAATCAGTATTATAAGTATCAATTAAACTGTGCATTATCTTGTAGGTACTGTGCGTTAATTTATTGTGTTTTTTTTTTTTTAGAATTTACTTAAATAACTTTCTGGGTAGTCTACTCTTTACTTTTATGTTTTCAGGCTAGCTATTCAATGATGATTTTATTTTATGATTTGTCCAAATTTTTTTTCTGGGTCTTACTTTTATTTTAAAATATTGCCAATACTCTTTACAATGGACTTTTTAATCCCCTTTGGGCTTTAGGGGTATTTTTGTAACACGCTGTATACCATTCCATTACACATTTTGTTAATAGAATTACATGATTGTCCAGGGGCACTTAGTCAAATTGGTGAAAATCAATGTCTTTAAAAATGTTGTTACCTACGAAATGATACGCTTTAGCTGACACCTAATTTTTAAATTTTTCGAAGTTTCTTCCCGTTTGGGCATCATTATCATCATTCAGCCGAATGACGTCCACTGCTGGTCATAGGCCTCTCCCAAACAATGTTGGGGGGGGGGGGGGAAGGGTTGGGTTGCAATAATCGCCACGCTTGGCCGGCGAGTTGGCGATCGCAGTATGGTTGTTAAAGTGTTGTTAAGTATTGAGAACACTGCTGCCCATCCTCTAGTGAATCCCTTAGTCGCCTTTTACGACACCTACTGGAACAGATGGGGTAGTGCTATTCTTTACGCCCGGTACCACACGGACGTAAAGAATAGAATAGTTTGGGAATCAATTGTAGTATTTTTAGTACCATTTCAATTTTTTGACTTGACTTGTAAGGTTTAAGACATTTATTTCTCAAAAACAGAACAATTCATTCACTTACATTGAGAAACACTAGTTAGCCTAAGTACATTATTTGGAACGAGCATGAAAACGCGGTGATCTAAAGTTAAAGATACATTTTTGTTAGTTATTCTCTTAAAACTATGTTAGATATAAGTTTAAACTACTCTATAATATTTGATTTAAATAATAAATACTTAACAAAATAAGTATTTAACCCAAAACCAAAAATACAAATTGCAATTTAAACTTGTTGACTTTAGATTTGAATTAAAATAAATAAATTATGAAATGAAATGAAACCAAAAACGGAATAATAAAATAAAACAAAATTATCACTGGAATTTTAACATAGCAAAATTTGTTGACTACTGTGGATATATCGATAATTGGGAAACACTGACATCACAGCACTAACTCGCGTCTGCCAACAGCGGCCGTACTATGGCCACTATGGCATAGTTGTGGGTGAGAAAATATCGATTATTGTTTTAATCCATTGCGGCGTCTCAATCGTGGCTTACATTGTGTTCCGAACTTAAACAAGCAATGTATATAATCACTTGGTAATAACAAAATTCGGTGCTGTTTATAAATTTGTCCGCGAAATTGTTGTTTTTATTATTATTATGTTATTTTTTAAATTACGGTGTTCACCAGTGAAATGTAATCCTTTTAGAAGCACAGTCACCCTTTTCTGAACAATTTCCACAGTTGGATACGCTACAATAACCCATTTTATTGAACAGTTGTCATGACGGCGGTTCGTTTCAGACTGAGCCCGGTAAATCAAATATCTGGCTTTTCAACCATAAAGGCGCCTCGCGCTTTCAGCTTAAGTAACATTTCTATGCCTCTTATTATAAGTTCTGTGGGCGCAACGCCTGCTGTATACGTAGTGTAAGAGCCTTTAATAATTTACCATCGCACTTGGAAATTGATTTGAGGAGCTCGTGGCTAAATGATTACAACCGCATAGACCGATCTTCCGGGTTAAGCCACGCTTGCCGAGGTTGGTCTATGGATGGATGACCATTTACCATAGCGAGTTTCCTCCGTGCTTCGGAAAGCACGTAAAGCCGTTGGTCCCGGCTGTCATTTGTAGATCTTTGACAGTCGTTACTGTTGGTCAGAAGCCAGAAAGTCTGACAACCAGTCTTACCAAGAGTATCGTATTACCCAATTACTGGGTTGTGGAGGTCTGATAGGCAGTCGCTCCATGTAAAATACTGATATTCAGCTGCATCCGGTTCGACGAAGCCGACCCCAACATAGTTGGGAAAAGGCTAGGCAGATGATGATGTGTGTTCATTACATTTGCTAATTGATACATATAATTATGTGGAAGCTTGTAATTAGCAATTGTCCACAAGCATATCATAAATTATTTAAATTTGTCATTAGTCTGTAAGCTTTCTGTAAAATAAAATAAATAAAACAAGTGTCAAGTTCAACTTTTCGGACGGGAAAAAAAAACACATCGGTAGTAGGGACAACTGTCAAATCGTGTTGTTATTCCTTCTTAGTTCGGCCCCGAAATAATCGTATGTCCGTAGGTGATAGGGAGTAGGAAACGCTCGTAACTAAGGTCGAAACCACAGGACTTCGTGCTTAGGGAGTAGACCCCCAGAATTTGAATATCACTTGCGTTAAGGAAATCATCGCTCGTGAAGACACCTGGGGGACAATTCGAGTAACAAAAGTTTTTTGTATCAAACAATTTGACAGCTTTTGAAAACGAAAACTGTCTGAATGAACGTGTAGCCACTCATCACAGCAAGTTGACGGTATCTCACAAGAAACAAGGAAAGAAGTAGATGGTTCTGAAAAGAACTATTGTTGTCACTTGTCACGGGAGACACCCCGCCGTCGTTTCTTCACTCCGATTTTCGGTCGCCGTGCGCGAGCTCGACTGCACTGGACAACAACGGCCGCCGCACAATGAAAAGGGCGCGTTTTTTTTTTCTATTGGACTGCTGTAGGTCGTCCTAGGGGACCGTTTCTACGTAACCGGGCAGTTATTGGTGAGACCTGAATTGTCTCCAGCCAATGGGGAGGGGGGGAGTAAAATACTTAACCTAAGCTAACTACTTGTACTACACTATCATCATGACTACCTGCAACAACAGCACTAAGGGTGACCCCTAGTGGGACTCGGATCTCGGCTTAGGGCGTTGCTGGCGGGGGCTTAGGGGGGGGGGGGGACAGCTTGATGAGGGCTGAATTATCGGTGTGAAAAAGGGCGCGAACTCTCGGCACCTATATTTATAAAAGCGCGCCGCGAGCCCGCCATTTTGATCGTCTTTAGCGACATCGTGCGGGACAAATGAACAACAGTGTGCTGGGGCCCAATTCTCCTAAAATAAATTGTTGCCAAACGCAATCGAACCACAACCGTCAGTCAGTTTTTGTTTTCGAAAACTTTCAAAATGATTGATTTTGTTTTTCGTGTCAAACAATTCGACAGCTTTTGAAATTGAGAACTGTCTGAATGAACGGTTCGGCCTTGGTTCGGTTGTGATTTATCAAGATTTATTTTAGGAGAATTAGGCCCCTGTGATGTGATTGGTTAGGATTCTTGTAGATATTTAATGTAAATAGTTGTATTGGTTAAGCTCATGATTGTAAATATTATAAAAGCGGGAAAATTGCAAAATAAAGTCCATTGGCTGGATGGCTGGAGACCCTTCAGGTCTCGCCAATAACTGCCCGGTTACGTAGAAATGGTCCCCTAGGACAACATACAGCAGTCCAATAGAAAAAAAAAGTCCATTCGTTTTTTATTCTTCAAGCCTTAATTATTGTCAGTCCTAATACACCCTAAAAACGGTTCGGCCTTGGTTCGGTTGCAATTTATCAAAATTTCTTTTAGGAGAATTGGGCTCCTGCACACCTGAGATGACAATGTTTTCGAAACTCGATAAGGTTATTTACGGTGCTTACAGACTAAAAATGTGTAAAAGTAAATGTAAAAAATAAGTAAGACGCAAAATAACACGCCAGAATACCAAAACACCAACAACCTCTTAAGGGGTCACTGTACTCATCATTATAAACAACTTTTACTATGAGACCAAATAAGAAATCGCGAAAAAAAATCAGCTGTTCCCTACATTTTGACGAGTTATGCGAACATAAATGTAGGGAACAGCTGTTTTTTTTTTCGCGATTTCGTATTTGTTCCCATAGTAAAAGTTGTTCATAATGATGAGTACAGTGACCCCTTAAGAGGTTGTTGGTGTTTTACCAATACCCCGCATATGAAACTAGAAGAAAGAAAAAACGTAAATTCAATTAACTGGCACATGTGGTAAAAGAATCAATAACAAAACACATGTTTCATGTTAAATAAACAAAATAACACTTGTTTTGAAAATAATAAATATCTTTTATTACAATTTTCATTGTACCACTGCATATAGAACTGATTTATGTACTTATGTATTGACTCTTTTTTATTAATAACACGTAAACAATACATCCGACGCAAAACATGAAGCTTTGTTTAAAAAGAATTTATTCATATTTCAATAGAAATATGGTCAATAGGGTGTTTGACTACAAATGACTACAATTAACAATTACACACCACGTCTTTGTAATGCGCCGTCGACGCGCGTTGCTGTCATACTTAAAAAACGTCACTGTGATTTTTTTTTTATGGAGTTTGACGGAAACGCGCGTCGACCGCGCGTTAACCCATTCAAGGCGGCTTAAAAAAATCGCCGTTATTACGCAGGTGCGGGCGATTTAACCCTTTTACGGGCAGTACATTTTAGGAAAAGTAAATGACTAACAAATTGACAATTTCTTATGAAAATAAAAAATTAAATGAAGAAAAACATTTTTTAAGTATCATTTCTATTTTTCATTAGAGAAAAAAATAAAAAATTGTAAAAATGTCCGGTTTTAAAAAAAAATATAACAGGAAGGCTTTCTCAACATGTCCCAAAAAACATGGTGGCAAATATATTGCCGTTGCCCTTGAAAGGGTACTAACGCCGATCGGCGTCGGCCGCATCTCATAATGAAAAACTTTTACGCCGATCGGCGTTTTTCGCACATGAAACTGATTTCTAGCTTATTTTGACAGAATTTTATTTATTTTCATTGTTATTGAAATATGACCACGGATTGCAAACCTTTTTTCTATATTTGTTATGTAAAAAAATACTTTTAATAATAGTATTTAGTCTACCATTTTAAATGTACTGATTATTATAAGTAGTGTTTTGAATTAGTAGTTGAAGGGAAGAGAGAACATCAAGAAGGGTTTTCAGTTACATACTATTTCTAGTTCATAGTTATTTGTTTTACTTAATAATGACTTTCTCTTGAAGGTGAGGCTCGACCATCGTCACCTAGTTTATTGAGAGATGGTGTGAGATTTTTGAGACAGTTAATTCATCACATAAACGTCACCAGACGTCATAATTGTGCATTTCTTTCTAATCCAATTCGAAGAATGACCCTTAACGATATTTTTATTTGGTAAAAACTGTTGTCAAAACTGGTAGACCATTTATTTGGCCGACCCTATAACTCTTTTTAAATTCCTTAAAACATTTAAATTTTCAATGTTGATAACCTCTGAAAACGCCGTTCGGCGTTTCTCGCACCTGAGTATGATTTTGTTATTTTTCTAAAATCATCATTTACAGAAACGATGACTATAATGCTGTTGTATGTCTGTAAAACATGCACATATAAAAAGTATATCCCTTTAAAATAGAATTTGGCCAAGTTATGGCCAAATATAATTTACGCCGATCGGCGTGATCCGCATATGAATCAAGTCAAGTCAAAGTTTTTTATTTCAAGTAGACCAAGTTACAGGTGCTTTTAAAACGTCAAAACTAGGTGCACGGTTCCAAAAGGAAGGTCTCATGGAGAAGAACCGGCAAGAAACTCCATGGATACTCTTTTTAAATAGATCATGACAATTTCACTACAGTATCGTAAGAAAAAATAGTATGAGAATAATGCAGGTTAATGTAAGAAATAAACTCGTATTGAATGTCAATTAAAATTACGCCGATGTGCGGTGCACCGCCACGAATGGGTTAAAAAGACATGGTGTGCATAGGCTCTTATAGATCACGTGGTTTGAAGGAGTTACACGAATTCATTATACCCTGTATTTATAAATATTTGACTTTAGTCGTAAGGTACTCTTTCGGTTTAATAAGTGCGAATAGTTTATTTCTGAAGTCACTATGGAATGTCATCTACGTTCTTCTCTGTTACTAATAAAGAGCTGTTTGTGACAAAGTTCGTCCGTTAAGAACTTGTCACACAGGATGCGTTCTACGTCCTCCGGTCCGGTCAAATCGAACGCAGCCCGCATCCTATGTGAACATCATTTGCGTTTTATGTATATTTTATGTAATTACGATCTGACTATGCGGGCACAAGCAAAGAACATAGGGAACGCACTGGTCAGGCGGTCGGGGTGGGAAGATAGCGGACGGGCTGCCCGGTTGCGGGCAGGCGGGCAGCGGGCGGCGGGCGACGGGCGGCGGTCCGGACAGTTCATAGAGGTGATCGATGTTGCAAAACATCAATGATGACATCGATAATGACATCAATAGCTGAACATCGAGACTTGATGTTTACCGAACACAAAACATCGATACAAACACAACCACACGCAATCAAATGACGACACGTTTGGTGCAGTGGCTAAGTGATTGGCTTCTGCGCTACGGGTCGTGGGTTCGATTCCCACCCGGAACAAAAATTTGTATGGCCTGCAGATAGTTGTTTTGGGTCTGGGCGTTTGTGTGTGTGAGATTTGTGTCCCTCTTTGTATTTGATTTGTAACCATTCACGATACAGGAGAAATCCTAGAGTAGGGCAAAGTGTAAAAAAAAAGAAAAAAAAAGGTCTCGGTCTTGTAGAGGTAGGTAGGTATATAGGAAGCGGCAACTAGTCTCCAACAGGTGAAACATCGGCCTGTTTGACAACCTATTATAGTAAAAAAGAAGATTGACGACATTTTAGACACATCGTTATAGCACAGTCTACCTATATCTTACTCCTTACAGTCGGTCAACGTAGAAAATTATCGCAGAGCAATCGTGCGGGGGGTTGCGGGGTGAAGGGGTGCGGAGGTTATGTCCCGAGTAGCCATACTGCATACTTGGGACATAACCTCCGCCCCTACATAATTTTGACATTTCATAGGACCTGTCAAATGTATGGGCGTTGACCCACTGTATGTAGTAAGTAGGTACACTGTGGTTATACTATCGCTAGTTCTTTGTAGAATATGCGGTAGTCGTTAGCTATTAACAGCATTTTTAGAGCAGAGGGGATTTGCAAACTGAAAATGATATAGAATAAAACTTCCTACTTACACACGAAGGCACAAAAACTAAATTTAATTTAATAATCGTTGATGACATACGAAAATGTATTAGAATTAGTTATAAAAGTACAATCATTTAATTTTGCAACTAACAATTTTAATAAGTCTAAGCAGATATGTATGAAGGATACATCATCTGGCTTCGTCCAAAACTAATTATCTTTATTTTTCTTGAAAAATATATCTTCAAACGTATTGGCCATCTTGCTATTTGCAACGGCCATCTCATTAACGTCGTTTTTAGCCTTCTCGGCTATATTGTCGATGGCTTCGTTCAGAGACTTGGCAGCTTCGGCCCAAAGTTTGTTGTTAATTTTTGGTTTCTTCGTTGTTGTTGTTGTTGTTGATGTTGTTGTTGTTGATGTTGTTGTTGTTGTTGATGTTGTTGATGATGATGATGATGTTGTTGACTCTCCTTCTTCATCAGGCTGAAAGAATATAGTAGGATTTTTAAAGGTGTTACTAGTTGGAAGAACTGATAATGAATACAGAGAAGAATTTAAAATTGATCTAGCGAAAGCAAGTTGTTGTGCTATCAATTAATTCCTCAAAACGTCAACAGCTGACAGTTTCTCACAATGACCATGAACATAAACGCTCAAAGAGGAAATTACTACCATTACCTCACTGAATGATGATCGCTGTGTTTTTTTATTAGGAAACATGAGAACGTGGCTGCCCATCCTCCTGAGGTACTTCCTTAAAAGTCGCCATTCACGACACTCACGGGTTGGAAAGGGATAGCATATTCTTTGCCGGGACCTACACGAAATTGTGCTAAAGAGAAATTATATCTGACAGCTACAGGGAAAAGATGCTATAAAAACATTGTCATGATTAATAAGTAATTTCTTAAGTGAACAGGGGTGATTGAATATTCAAGAATTTGGAGACTTCGAAATTTTCGTTTGTCCTTTCTTCTATGTAGAGGATAGCTCGTCCAGGTGGATGTCGTTGATCGCGTATTTCGTATTTTTCTGAATAAAAGTAGCCTATGTCCTTTTCCAGGTTCCAGATCATCTCTGTACCAAGTTTCATCAAAATTGGTTCAGCGGTTTAGACGTGAAAGCGTCATAGACAGACCGACTTTCGCATTTATAATATTAGTAGGTATAGTGATACTACGGTTGGCAGTAGTACCTAACACATTTCTAAGTCCGCTTGGAGAGGAACGAACTTTGACCACACTTGGGATAACGTCAGTGACTCTCCGACTATTATTAGCGGAATAACTGTATTGTTCACACCAGTAACCACATCTTGGAGACCGCCGGTGGTAGTAGCTTCATTGGCATTGGTACTGTTGTCAGGAAGTACGTTCGTATCATCTTAGTGAGCCTCAATAGTTGTTTCTCCGCTGTTTAAAAGAACGGCCACATCTACTATGCTACTAGCTGCATTTTGTAGACCACTGAGTATTAAGTCATTTGAGCCCTTGTAAAGAGGCAAAATACTACCAAGATCATCACTGACTACACTTGGTAGGTACAATGTCAGAGTTGATTGTGGTATTTTCATAAAGGATAGCAGCATCTACTATTTCAACAACCACGTTTTCAACCCAGGCTAAATTTGTACAACAGATCTAGAGGTTAAACCACACTGATTACCCATTGTACCCCAAAGACTATCAGGGTATCCCTAGTGTCGAGAGAAGTGACATCATTAAGAACTTCACCTGTACTTTGTGAAGCAAAATCGGGATTTTGTTTATCTGTCCATTATCAAAAGAGACAACCTCCTCAATAAAATCAGCAACCACATTTTCAATACCGATTACAGGCTGAAGATTTAGGGGAAGAACATCGCTGGCTAGACGATTTACTAGGTTCTGTTGATCATCAGGCATATTCTGATCACTAACGTAATTATCGATAGGTAAGAAAGAACTGACCAGGCTTTTCTGCGTTGAACCGTTGTTACTTACTACTTTCCTTAAAATCCCGAGGAAGAATTCTGCTCAGCAATCCACTTACCTGATTTTCATCGGGATTATCTTTCGTGTCACAGTTGCTTTTTTTGGGGTCGGGTTGGACAAAGGTGTCCACCACGTTAGCAATCCCGGCTAGCGGCGTTCCTTTTAAGGCACCGCTTAGCTTCTTGGCCACATCGGAGAATTTAGGAACTTGGGCCGTCTGCGTAGACAGCGCAAAGAAAATTGTAATGATCTAAAACAAAACATATTTATTCGTTTACATGATTGATATACACGCACGGGAAAAGAAGTGAATGTTCATTGCTAAATATACAGGGTGTAAAAAGACCCATCACATAGCCGAAATCTACGCACTCTGTACATCAAACTTAATTACATTGACCAAAAATAATTGCTGGGAAACGACTTTTATTTTTTGGCATAAAAAAAAACTCTTTTTTTTATAGCGCGCAATGTGTGGTTGTGGCGATGCCACTCGTTGGCGTGCATGCAGCGGCCACACAGCTCAGCCAAGGCGGTCGTGTGCGTTTGATATTCATTGCGTTTTTGTAACTTCAATTGCGTAATTTGATAGGAAAAATTTAAATTTTTGATAATGTTTGTTTGGAAGAAAGTTTAGTATTATGACTTGAAATTCGTTTTTGGAAAAAACTAAAAAAAAAATCTATACTTTGCCCTTCAATATCTCCAAAACCAATGATTTCCCAGGTATAGTCTGGTAGAATAAAATGATCACAATGATGGGTAGAGTATGTGGTTTTCGTTATCGTTAAGGGTCTTTTTACACCCGATATAGGCTTCTTCTTTTTTTATTCCGTGGTTGCAATAAACAATGTAGGGGATGACGTCATGATAACCATGCTTAGCTAGCTTAGCTGTATTAATTGTTGGCAGTATGATGTTATTTGTATTTAGTTAGGTAGATGATGTCGTCTTGATACTGTCGTCTTCCGAGATGCAGGTTACCATCTAGTTCGGATGCAGAGGTTCCCAAATCAGGGTACAAAGTATCGTTAGCGTTATAATTTAATTGTTAAATACTTTGTAATTGTGTGTGTAATTTTCTTGTGAAATAAATTTAGTTTTATTATTAGAGGTTACAGACCCGCTTGTTAAGAACGGGTTTCGGGTTCAAACCCAGGCATGTACCAATATATGACTTTTTCAATTTCATATGTACTTCTTAGTTAATCTAAGACGCCACGCATATGGTGAAGGAAAACATCGTGAGGAAACCTGGACTTCATGGTCTGAAATCGCCATCCTGCAGTGAGCAAGCGTGGCGATCAATGCTCGTTCCTTCTCTGTATGAGAAGAGACCTTTGCCCAGCAGTGGGACAGTTACAGGCTAATATTTATTTTTATTTATTTATTGTTGTCACTTTTAACACTTCATAAACTAAACATTTGCGTTATTTTTTGTTGGTAGCGAAATACTAGAATTATGAGAATCGTGTTATCATTTTTGCTTTGGTATAGCATATAGCTTAGGCAAATGGACTTTACTGTTTATTTACTGATATATTTAACTCATGAATGCACCATAATGATGGATGGAGGGGAAGAGTGAGACCAAAGAAAAGATGGATTGTGTGAGAGATGATGATATGAATGATAAAAAGTTAATTAAAAAATCAAAAAACCCGCCTGCATAAAATGCGAAATATAGAGATGTAAACAAGACGTACTTCTAATCATAACATACATAACATAATGTCAAACTTACGTAGGTTTTCAAAAAATCATGCTATCAAATCGTCACATGCAGTCGGAGGATAAGTGTGTTTTTTTGGTGAGTCAGTTTGTAAATTACATAAGTCTTAGGAAACATCATATTGATTTTAAAAGACCTATTCAGCGATATCCCATATAATATGGAAGGCGATTATTTTTTTGTTTCTCCTCTCTTTTCGTATTTCACGGCCACCATTTTGATTTTATAAAAACAAAACCTAGCTTATAACCATCGCACTGCTTAGACAAACCGATAGATACCTTATTCATTAAAATCCATCCAGCCATTGGGCTGCTTCGAGGGTATAAAGAATCCCACCCACATAGATACGCGTGAAAAACATAAACCTGTCCTTGCTGTCGCGCAGTCGGGTGAAAAGGGAGTGAATGATAGCGGGACGGATAATAGAGAAGAATTAACGAAGAAAACATTTTGTGCAGACCTCAAGTAATTTGGGATAAGGGCAGACAGTATAAGAAGAAGATTGAACTCATGTAGAATATGTATGGAATTAGCTAAGAGTGTCGTACGCACAAATCCAAAAACCTAATATCGCGAACCGTTGCTTAAATGTAATTGGCATTGTATAGAATGCAAATCCGGGGCCTAATTCTCCTAAAATAAATCTTGATAAATCACAACCGAACCAAGGCCGAACCGTTCATTCAGACAGTTCTCAATTTCAAAAAAAATGTTTGACACAAAAAACAAAATCAATCATTTTGAAAGTTTTTTAAAACAAAAACTGACTGACGGTTGTGGTTCGATTACGTTTGGCAACAATTTGTTTTAGGAGAATTCGGCCCCTGATCTCTCACATCAACAGTTCCAAACTATACGCAATGAGTACGCAAAAGTCTTGTATCTTTCGGAATCGAAATCTCAATTACACAATTCTATACTATGGGTACACGGTCAATTTCCTATGGATGCGTACTAGCTACTGGCCCTGAATATTCTGGAAACACGCAGTGTCGTAAATTACAATCTTTACGGGAAGTAATTGTTCCACTGCAGGCCAAAGATGTCTTCTCGTAAAAAGAAGAAATGAACATTGGTCACTGTTTGTTGGAATTTCAGACTATTGTGTGGTTTAGATTAATACAGATAAAAAACTTTAAATAAAAGTAAAAACCGACTTCAAAAAAAACTAAAAAAAGAGTGAAATAATTTGCAAGATATAAAATTAACAGTTTCAGAAGTCGGTGGCTTTTATTTGTTTCAGTGTAGAATTGCACCGACATCTGAAACTGTTAATTTTATATCTTGCAAATTATTTCACTCTTCTTTTAGTTTTTTTTGAAGTCGGTTTTTACTTTTAGTTAAAGTTTTTTATTAAATACGTTTTAGTGCCATAAATTACACGGTCTTAAATTTAAATGACATGGTTGCGTAATCTTTCCAACAACTAGATAATTTGCTTTAAGAATAGGTATTAATGTATAATTTTACTATCATGACTGCTCCTTACAAATACATACAAACTTCTTTGTTCTTGGCTAATAATGTTTCTGTGATCACAGTTAAAACAGAGATTGAAAGTCCTCATCAAAACTTTTGCTTAAAGAAACCACAAACGAAAACGTCATCTAAGTATTTTTGTTTTTTTTTCATAATTGGAGGAGATATCGCGTAACAAACATACAAAAAAAAAAACAAAAAAAAAAACATTCAGACGAATTGAGAACCTCCTCCTTTTTGAAGTCGGTTAAAAATGTCACATTGGTGTAGCCGGGTTATGATCCCAGAACTTGATAGTTGATAAGGTTCTGTAGGGTCTACATACCTACCACATCATACTCTATGTAATTTGAGCGTAGGAGTAGGATACGAGTGGCATGCGCTTCTTGGCCAGTCACGGGGTTGTCGGGACACTGGCAGGTCGCATACTCGATCTTATGTCATTAGATTATTCCAAATTAAATAACCTCATTTGATAAATAACGGACATTATTATTTCACTCCTAAATAACAAGCCCGTGCCTCAACAGTTCCATTAACAGTGAAATTCAATTTCAAATTATTAAAATCACTACTACTATCAAATTTTTCTAACATTGCACTTTATTAAACAATAATTATTAATATTGTACTCACCGCTGCAAACTTTGTAATGGCCATGTTAACTAATTCAGTCTGTATGCAAGTGTCTTGGCACACGCCCTTTATATATTTTCTATCAAATGTATTATGTACTGTGCTTATTGTTGATGTATTAACAGTATATCCGATATTTATTCTAGCTTATTGTTTAAGGCGTTTTGTTACCATACAAACAATAGAGTGATCGTATATCGTTCGCTAGAATGTCGCGGTGGCTCTGTTGTTTGCAGAACAGCTTCGTCGGCACTTGTGGGTACTAAGCCTGGCATGTTTTGGCCACATTCAATTAGAATTAACATGCTTTGGGATTAGAAACCTTAATTCTATTGCACATAGTTTAGTTTTTATTGCCACTGCTGCCACTGTTAGGTTACGACGTCGATTGCACCCTTATGTCTGTAGACATAAAGGTTTTTCCGACTGGCCTGAGACAATTGGGCTCAGGCCAGTCGATAAGTGTGGGGAAATCCTATTGTCATTCAGAAAATCATTGATTAAGTTATAACATTTTCCACTAATAAAGCCTTAAGTTTCTGTTTGAGGTATCGAAATGTGTTATGTTTATACTTTCTGATATTTCATTAGGTACTAGCTGTGTCCTCCCAGCTCTGCTTGCGTAAGATTATTTTTTATTTTTATTATTTCAGAAACCTTCGCGCAAATGCCAACAACAACTGTACATAATTTTAAGTCAATCAAATCAAAAAAATCAAATCAAACATACAGAAGCTAAATTATATAATTATGTATACTATAGAATACATATTAATGGACCCATACAAATTACACCTTTTCTGAATAATGCAGTTTTATATCCACCGAACAGTAAGAAGTTTTAAATTGACTTCAAAATCCCATTGAACTTTGGACAATGTTGATACTCCGGAGGGCTGCTAGGGGCATATTTAGACAGGTGCAGAGATGAGAATGTTGAGACGGATGTGTGGAGTGACTAGAATGGATAAAATTTAAATTAGTTTATTAGAGGAAGTTTGAAGGTGGCGCCTGTGACAGAAAAGTTGAAATGGAACCGGTTACCTTGGTATGGGCATGTGATGAGGAAGGACGAAAAGCATGTGACTAAGAGAGTGATGAATATAAATATTGATGGAGGTTGGGGAAGAGAGAGACCAAAGAAAAGATGGATGGATTGTGTGATAGATGATATGAATGAAAAGGCAGTAAATTATAGCGAGGTGGATAATAAGGAACAATGGAAGAAGAAAACATTTTACGACGTAAAGTAACTTGGGATAAGGGCACGCAGAAGATAAACGTTTTGTTTTATTCCTTGATTGTAAGTTGGATACCACCGCCACACTGGTGTACAGACCATTGCACAGAACATCACAGACACTGAAAATACTAAGAGTTAGGTCATGTGCATTGATTTTAAATTACCTTTTTCCATTACGACCTATTTGAAACAATGTTAAATAAAATCATAACCATAGCAGATAGAATAGTAGATTGTTGCATCGAGGGCAAAGTGAGTTAAGGTGTGGCGGCATCTATCTCGCCACATGCGAACTATATCCTACATCGCGCAATCAAGATTTAACACGCAGATAGTATATATGTCGTGGCCATATCGTAGAATTGATCACTTCATGATGTGGCCGGCCATTTCATGAAATGGTTGTATTTCATGAAATGGCCAACTAAAATTGGCCATATCGTTTAAACGTCAACGTTTAATGATATGACCATCCACGTTTGGCCATATCATTAATGTAGGGTTTCCATGATATCAAAGGTTTAAGAAAAAATCTAAATAAAGGAAGCACGTACCATGCAAGCAAAGGAGTAGACTACGGAATTTCGACCCACAAAATATCGATGCACGTTACCGCGAAAGTTTAATAGCTTGATTCACCAACAATTAAGGGGATCTGGCGCTCGGCGGCCGCTGCCGCGGCACGCTCGCTTCGCTCGCTCGCCTTCGCGCGTTATTGGTCACTGTTCTAACCTAACCTAACCCAAATGATTCAATATACTAAATAGTAAATGTTTGCAGTAACGTGCATCGATATTTTGTGCTGTAGTTTCACAGGTTAACCAGATAAATAATCGAACAAATAAAATTCTATGAAAAGTTCACCCGCAGTTACCATGAAGTCATATTTTGAAATCCAATAATATTCCATTAATTTTCGTTGCGTGGTCACCCTACTTTACTTATTATTATTAGCTTTTTTGTCAGAATAATTGTCCGCCGCCATGATGCATCACAAAAACAAAACGATATCAGCGCCTCTAACGGTGAATAATGTAATTATTTTACGATATGATCACTAATGTTTGACCATATCATGAAGTAGCCGTGCGTTTAGCTGATCATATCGTTAAACGCTGATTATTCATTGATCTGGCCAGGCCATTTCATGATGTGGGCAGCGGGTATTGGCCATTTCATGAAATGCAACCATTTCATGAAATGGCTGGCCACATCATGAAGTGATCAATTCTATGATCTGGCCACGACATATATACAACCTCCCAACATCAACCGTTGGGCAGTAGCCCGCCAGGCACAAGACTCCGCCTGGTTGGAGGATCCTCCCTTTGGTTGGAGGAACACAACACCTGGTTTCTCCACAAAGGTACTATTTTGAACATTTTGCCAACTGCAACTGCCGACAGCACGTGCAGCGACTGCACGAAGTCAGCCGCAGCTGCACTACTGGTTTGTATTTATTCATATGAAATGGCTTCGGCAGCAGCACGTGCAGTCGCCGTCGGCTGCTGCAGCGGCGCTTAACATAGGTGTGCGAGTTCAGTAAAAAACACAGTCGACATTCCTATCATGATTAATCCTTATCCAAGTAAATAGCTTATTAATCAAGGTTGATTATGTACCTACATGTAAAATGCTCTTTAAATTATTCGAATCGGACTTTTCGTTTAGAAGTGCTAAAAGTGAGAAAAATGCACGGTATGAGTGTACAGTCCAACGTTTAGTCTATTAGTTAGATTTGATATGAAGATAGCTCGATCCCTGGGGAAGGATAAAGGCTACTTTTTAATCCGCGACTTCGTCTGCATCTGCGAAAACCAACATTCACGCGGACGAAGTCGCGGGCAATAGCTAGCTATCTATCTATTTATATAAAAAGAAAAGTCCTGACTGACTGACTCTTCAACGCCCAGTCCAAACCCTTGGACCTAGAAAGCTGAAATTTTGCACAGAGGTTCCCTTTATAATGTAGACAAGGAAAAAGGAAGGATTTTTCGAAATTCAACCCCAGTTTTCCCCATTCAGTTAAATAGGTTACGAAAGTTTGTATGGAAAATCGTCATTTTTGACGTTAGATGCATGAAATTAAATATTTAGGTTTCTGGTTAGAAATAAATTTACACGTGTTTGAGCATTTTTGGAAATTCAACCCCAAAGGGGGTGAAATAAAAAATGTTGAAAGTGTGTTTAAGAAATCTGATACTTTTGAAGTAAGAAGCACGGAATTAAATATTTATGCTTCTGGTTAGAAATAAATGCACATGTGCTTGAGCGTTTTTGGAAATTCCACCCTTAAGAGGGTGAAATAAGTGTTGAAATTTTGTATGAGAAATCTGGTAGTTTTGATATAAGAAGCATGGAATTAAAAATGTAGGCTCTTGGTGAGAAATAAACCTACAAATGTTTGAGGGTTTTTGGAAATTCTATCTCTAAGGGATGAAATAGGAGATGAAGTTTTTTTTTAAGTTAAAAGCATGAGATCAAATAATAGGGTTTCTGGTTAGAAATACGGGTTCCCTCTATCTGGCAGAATCTTGATGCTCCAAAAGGCATAACACACTTGGCATAATCTTCTTTAAACGATTTTTTTTTATATAATTATTGTTTGGCTGAATGTTTATATGTCCGAATTTACAATGGCATACTTTTAAGATGGCAGAATTTTATTTGGCATAATTACCTTTAGCAAAGTTAACATTCCGCATAATTTCGTTTAGCATAACTTTTATTTAGAGCGATTTTTTTTTACTTTATAATAATAATATCAAACCACTATTAATAGACATCCATTAGCACTAATATTAGACACGTCTAGTATTAGCGCTAAGGGATGTCTACTATTAGTGGTTTCGTTTTTTGTGATGTCATTTAATAGTGCCCACGACAAAGTGTAAAAGAATATAAATTAAAGTATGAAATATGTTACCTACTAAATAAAGGTTTTATATTAAAAACTAAACATCTAAATGTTACTTTAGCATTTAAAAGAAGTAACCGTGTTTTGTGATTAAATTACATTTGATTTTGAAGAATTAAATTTGTTTTGTTTTTAAAGTGTCAGTGGCATTAGTGCTTTTACCGTACATAAATATATAATAACCAGTTTCGTTTTGTGTACGTAAAAAATCTCCCGATTTCTTCCGTTTTTCAGTTGGCAAATCTCCCGTTTTTCGAAATCTCATTTTTGCAACACTGGGCTGTGTACTTGTGTTTAGTATCAACGGATTTCATAGAGACCAATGCGACGTGAGATGTGCTTCACCGCACACCGCGGCGGTGCGCGGTGCCGTGTGTTAAACGCCTTATCTTTACAGCATGTTGCTACAATGGCGACATTAAATTTAACACACGAATAGGGCTAGTGGTCAGTGTTATGTATTGATTATGTGGGTTGCTGTCAAATTATTATATATGTGGGTACTTACAAATAAGTTAATATTAATTATGTAAAAATAAGTAGTTTTGCTTCTACCCCGAAATCGAGAGTATCTTTTAATGGCGACTTCGGAAAATTAAAAGATTATCAGTGAAAAATGGCGTGTAACTTAACTAATATTGTGTTTCCTGGACAGTTTAACCCCAAGACTGATAAGTGGTGTGAATATAAGGAACGATTATTGTGTTCTTTGGATGTGGCTGGCGTGGATAATGATAACCTTGACAAAGCTCGATCAGTATTTTTATCTCAGTGTGGAAAAGAGACTTATTCATTGATTGTATCACTTTTAGTGCCAAAACGACCAACTGATGTTCCATTTAAAGACATTCTTGCGGTGTTAGACCAATTTTACGAACCAGAATTGAATGAAATACTTCAAGCCGGGAAATTTCATACACGTAAACAAGCTGATAGTGAAAGCGTGCAGGACTTTGTAGCGGCCATTGGTTTGTTGGGTGCAAAGTGCAACTTTGTGGACCTGAAGCGTCAATTGCGGGATCGTTTAGTGCTGGGTGTTCGTGATCAGCGCTTGCGTCGAGAGTTATTAAAAACAAAAAACTTGACGTATGAAACAGCAGTGCAGCTATGTCTTAATCATCAGGCAATCGTGCAAGATATACAGGGTGGAAAAAATCAATGGGCCCTGAAGGGAAACCACTTTAAATCCTTAAGAAAGATTATTTCACCTGAAGGAAACATTCCTTTACTTTTAAAAAGAAACCAAACTGCATTCACAGATTTCTCGACAACCTTACCTAAACCGGGAATCGAACCATCTAAAAATTCAAAAAATTAAACACTGGCTATTTTATTCTACTAATCGGTAGGATTATTGTCAAATGGAACGTTCTATTTTTAAACTTTTCGTCAGAACGCCTCGTCTAAAGCCTGGCGTCGACTACAGCCGAAACGCGTCGAATCGAGTCGAGTCGCATTTGTTCCGTGTGAGGCGAAATCGGTCAGTAATGCTTTAAGTTGTTAAAACATAAATTCGCGTGACAAGCGATGCGCGCGAGTTATGCGACTCGGCGCGTCTCTGCTCATGATACCACCTGATGACGCAGTTTTATAGTAAATGTATAGGAGGCGAATTATTGCGGTTCTATTCGACTCGATTCGGCGAGCCTAGTGGATGCCAGCTTTAAGAGGGAAATGTGCATAGAATTATTATTACCAATTAAACGATTTTCTTATCTAAGTCTTCAACAAGGTACTTAGAGATAAATTAGCAAGCTTGTACTTCATAGAAATGTCTATAAAGGTTAGAGTTAAAAAAAAAGTGTCTTTTACTTATTAAAAGTGAACAGTTCTAGTCTAGGTAAAGTTGATTAAAGCCCTTGTGTACTAAATATTAGATTTAATGGATATCTTGTACGACAGACGAGTGTAAGACCTAATGTTTCTTGGAGAAATTTTATCTTTAACATTGACTGTATCGACTAATGAAATAAAATAGCGAGTATTTTTTATTTTTATTTTTAGCTGGTTCGATTCCCGGTTTAGGTAAACTTGTCGAGAAATCTGTGAAAGCAGTTTTGTTTCTTTTTAAAAATAAAGGAATGTTTCCCTCAAGTAAAATAATCTATCTTAAGGATTTAAAGTGGTTTCCCTTCAGGGCCCACTGATTTTTTCCACCCTGTATACCCAGATACTAAACTCAGTTTGAAGCAAACTCATTCAGATCTTGCCGAACCTATGGAGATCGGTAGGATTAGTGCTGTGGATTGTCGACATTGTGCGCGACGTCACAGAGAAGGCGAACGGTGTCCCTTTGTGAAGGCTAGGTGTTTTTATTGTAAACGCTCGGGGCATATCGCATCGGCCTGTGACAGAAAGAGTAAGAAGCAGCACCAGGTGGCGGATTTAACAGAAGAGGTTAAGACGCAGAATGAAGAAGATATGATGGGTGTTTATATTTGTTCAGAGAGTCATTCACCTCCTATTAAAGCAGAGGTAACAATTAATGGTGCGACAGTTACAATGGAGGTTGATTCTGGGGCTTCTCGGACAATCATATCGGACGCTACGTATCGGCGCTTGTGGAACAGACCCCCACCTCTGCGCCCTACCAATGTTAAATTGGTGACATATTCTCGTGAGGCCTTGCAAGTTCTGGGAGTCACATACGTGCATGTTAGGTTGGGTAACAAGGAAGCTCAATGTGAGTTGTTTATCGTATCGGGTGAGGGACCCAGTCTTCTTGGTCGAAGTTGGTTCAAAGCTCTAGAGCTACAAGTAACAGGAATTTGTTGGACATTCGCAGATGTTAATAACGATTTACAGAAGCAATTTCCTGAATTATTTAATAAAACACTTGGACAATACAAGGGGCCAGAGGTGTCACTGCATGTGCGTGCGGACGCCACACCGCGATTTTTGAAGGCTCGCCCGGTGCCATTTCCATTGAAGAAACAAGTGGAAAAGGAATTAACTCAGATGGTCAATATGGGAATATTAACCCCTGTAAGATATTCCAAATGGGCTACACCACTAATGATAGTGAAGAAAGACGACGGTTCTCTTCGGATTTGCGGAGATTATCGATCGACAGTAAACATGGCGATTGATGTTGACACGTACCCCTTGCCCGCAGCTACGGAAAGTTTCGTGAAGCTTAGTGGGGGACGAATCTTCAGTAAACTGGACTTAAAACAGGCATATTTGCAATTGAGGGTGGATGAGGATACAGCTATGCTGCTGACATTAAATACACCTCTGGGACTCATGAGGATGAATAGACTGGCATTTGGAGTAAATGCGGCACCCGGAATTTTCCAGAGATTAATGTCGACAGCACTAGCAGCAATAGATGGCGTGGCATGTTTACTGGATGACATTGCAGTATCCGGGAAGACAGTCGAGGAACATAATAGCAGGTTACATGCAGTTCTGCAGAAATTAAATGAAATGGGCCTCAGATTGAAGTTAGAAAAATGTGTATTCGCTTCTAACAGTATTAATTTCTTGGGACACATGATAGACGCTGAGGGGCTTCATCCATCCCCAAATAAAGTCAAAGAAATAAAAGAAAAACCAGCTCCAACAAACAAGCAGGCTTTACGTGCGTTCTTAGGCTTGTATAACTTTTATGAAAAGTTTTTACCTGACAAAGCAACTTTACTGGAACCTTTGTATCGTCTTTTGGAGACAAAGAAACCTTGGTGCTGGGGCGAAATTGAGCAAACTACTTTTAATAAGGCGAAAGATCTCTTGGCTTCCGATTTGACCTTAGTGAGTTATGAGGCCGAACGCAAATTATTGCTTATCTGTGATTCATCAGACTATGGATTGGGAGCTGTCATAGCTCACGAAATGGATGATGCAAGTGAGAAACCGGTAATGATGGCTTCGCGAACTATGCAGCCTCATGAGAGAAGGTATGGACAGATTGACAAGGAGGCCCTGGCTATCATGTTTGGGTTAAAGAAGTTTCACGAATTTTTGGCAGGTCGCCAATTTTGCATTGTAACGGATCACAAACCCTTGGTGGGTCTGTTTAACCCGAACAAACAAATTCCTGGCCAAATCTCCCCAAGAATGTTGCGATGGTCTCTGAAGCTATCTTGTTACAACTATCATATTAAATATAGAGCTGGAAAATTGATTGGCAACGCAGACGCGCTTAGTAGGTGGACTGAGCCTGAGACTTCAGAAATATCTGTCAAACCGCTCAAAGATGTGTTGTTATTGGAGGAACAACCTGCTGGCTGGAACTTGGACGCATCTAAATTAGCTACAGAGACAGGAAGAGATCAGGTTTTGAAGCGCGTTTCATTCCACGTTCTTCACGGTTGGCCAAACAGAGCACCTGACATCACACTACAGCCATTTTGGACACGACGAGAGGCTCTTTCACACAATAAAGGATGTTTATTGTGGTGCAATAGAGTCATCATTCCTTCTAGTCTACAACAGGAGGTACTTAGATTATTGCATGCACCGCATGCCGGCGTAGTCCAAACCAAAGCATATGCAAGAGGATATGTGTGGTGGCCAGGAATGGACACACAAATTGAGAGAACAGTGGGAAGCTGTGAGTCATGCCAAGCTGTTAGGAATAATCCACCGAGAGATCCACAAGCATGGATTGTTACTGAGAAACCGTGGAATCGGGTGCATGTGGATTTTGCAGGCCCATTCCAAGGCAAAACATTTCTTGTATTGATTGACAGTTTTAGTAAATGGTTTGAGGCGGAAATAGTTTCTTCCATGTCTAGTGAGGCTGTGATAATGGTGTGCAGGAAAATATTTGCATCACAGGGCCTACCAAGCATTCTTGTATCAGATAATGGTAGGGCATTCAGTTCAATTGAATTTAATATGTTTCTGCAGAATAATGGCATAAAGCACTTGTATTCGCCGCCCTATCATCCAGCTACTAATGGGCAGATTGAACGTGCAATACAAACATTTAAAAACAAATTAAGGAAAATGTCCATGAATCATTTACCATGGAGTGAGAAGCTACCGAAAGTTCTGTATTCACTACGGACAGTGCCAAACAGCTGTAACAATAAAACGCCATCAGAAATGCTGAATGGGCGTAAGTATAGAACAGCTGTATCAAGCTTACATCCTGATAATGCACTAAGTCCACAGGAGCAACAGCTAGAGGACAGAGCTCAGCAACAGGCTGGAAGGAAGTTTACTGTGGACCAGACAGTTTTAGTGCGTAACTATGGTCCTGGGGAAAAGTGGAGAAGAGCCACTATTGAAATGGTAGAAGGGCCTAGCTCATGTATGGTGAGGACGGAGGATGGTGAGCTACACCGACGTCATACTGACCAAATATTGGCTCGCACATTAGCTCAAACAAGTGATAGACCAGGGCTGACGGAGCAGAGAAGCCAATCAAGGTCAAGCTCATGTTCACCAGAGCCACCAATAGAGATACCTCCTCCCGAGTTATGGCCTGACATCATTGGTATACCAAATACGGCTGATTGATTTTATAAAATACTTATTTGATAAATTTAGATTCATTGTTGATTTACTTAACATGATTGTTTAGTTTGCTACTTAAAGATTATAAAGGGAAGGTATGTTATGTATTGATTATGTGGGTTGCTGTCAAATTATTATATATGTGGGTAGGGTAAACTTGCCTAATTCGTACCCCTTAAGGGAAAACCATCATATTTAGAAAATTAGGAAAGATAAATTAGTTTTAATTAAAAGTAAATTTTGTTTGCTAAATGCTTTATTGGTTCTATAATCAAAGGAGAATGCCCACCAATGGGCCCCTTATTTTTGGTGCCGTGTCAAGACTATTTACTTCTCAAAAATTAAGTTGTATTTTTACATGTTCAAGTTTTTTTTATCAACATTTCTTTTACCCTAGCATTGGAGAACATAATTAATATTTATTTTATTGAATTTAAGTCAGTTCCGCCATTAAAACTTAACCTGAATGTTGCCAGACGATAGACTATGTCAATTTAATAATTGTAATCGATTGAAAATATCGATCATTTACTAATCCGCTAACAGTCTCATGTATCTGATTAGGCGCGAAGTACTACAGACATTATTGTCGTTAGACGTTAGTACTTAGGTTAGTACTGCCTATACATACCTAAAAAGTATTTATAATTATCTTTTTAATTATGTAAAAAATATTATTTATAACAAATCGATTCGGTAAATCGATTGCCAAAATATTTCACATGGTCACACCTAGACAGATCTATCTGTCAAATCAATGCATCAATCAAATTGTTTTTTATCGTTCGTTTTGCGTCTACTTTTATTAATATTCCTCCGTATTTAATTCTGTTCGTTACAATTTGAAGCTGTCGAGTTGTGCGTTTACGTTCCTTTAGTGTATTTGTTTTGAGATATTGGACTCCTGTTTTAGTGATAAGTGCGCAAATTGACTCTATATAGTCTAAGTGAGCCTTGGACTCTTGTTTTACTCCTGAAAAATGTCTACACCTGGTAGAGGTCGGGTAAACCGCCTTCTCTCTCGCCGGTGTGTCAATTGCTCCGAGACGTTTAGCGCCTAATCTTCGGAGACGTCAAATCGAAGAATTAGATGAACCAATGCTTATCTTTCTGAGGGCTTCTGAGATCCTGGGTAACACCTACACCGGTAAGTTTATCATGTGTCATTTACAAGATTTATATGAATAATTAGGATGCCTATGTTTGGTCAATCAAGGGGTCATCGTCAACTGTAAATCTCTATTATTTCCGCTATACCAGAAATTAACAACCAGCAAAACAGATAAGTCTTATATCTAGGCAGCTAACTTCCAATTAGTTTTAAACAGTGTGATGTGTGCAGTTTGCTTTTCTATGTGTGTCCTAAGTTTATTAAGCCATTATGCACACAATAATAATTAATGTTGATGGCGTAGTGGAAAAATAAATTGTCTGCATACTTAACTCTTTTGGTGATCATACATTTTCATTTAAAAGCAAAATGTAAATAAAAGTATTATTCATCTTACACCTATTCTCTGGATATACCTCTTAATTATTCCCTTGTAATCATAATGGATTTACTATACAATCTAACATTTGTGTTAAAACTATTTTGTAACGGAATTTAGGCAGTGTACGGTGATCTGTGAGAAAACTTAGACCATTGCAATGAGCACATGTATAATTATGTATGTATTATTTACCTAGGAATTCATTGATTTTTTCTTGTATCTTTTCAGATATCCTCTGATGACATCCTGTGTGTTGAATGTTTTGTATTATTAGAAAACTGGACATCATCAACCACATCTCTGTCCCTTGTATCCCCTGCCCTTGGACACCTCAACATATGTTTTGCGTGTGGCATGTCAATTGCAAGTTGCAGAACTCACAGGGTTAGTCAAGACTGTCCTCAAAGGAATGTTATACTGAGATGGACACCAGCACATCATGTAAGTGTTTTAATCTTGGCAGAATTACTATGATTGAACTAATTGAACAAAAATAAGTAGTATAAATATAATGTTTTCTTATTTTCAGATCTTGCATTTGGAACGAGTTTGTCGTGCTTGTTGGGAGGCTCCATCAAGAGAAATACAGAGCCAGGTCATCGGTGGCGTTAACAGACTCACCATGGAGTCTGCGCCAGTGACTGATAACATGGACGATAACATTGCAGATCCTGTGATTCCTGTAGTATAGCATAAGCAATGATATAGAGTATCATTCCTTATTACTGTAGTTGCTTAGTGGGAAATCGAACAGTAGGGTGCTGCGCTCATACTATCAGCATATTGTGGTATTTAAGCTGGGGTTGTTTTAATGATATAAGCGCCCCGCCGCCTTTTCTAGATCATATATCCTTGAACAATAAATGTTTTACCTACTATGTATTGCTGTTTTTTTTTAATTAAGCATCCGTAGGGCATCTTACTTTAATATAACCTGGTCTATAATTAAGCCCTTCCTACACAAACTACAAATCATAGATGGCATAGTGAACTCACTAGGAAGCGGGGTAGTGATCTTAATATGTTGCTATAGCACACAGAAGATGTTGTTAAAGTGTTAGTCATCATCATCTACCTGGTCTTTTCTCAAGTAGGTATGTTGGGGTCGTCTTGCAGTTTAACCAACGCAGCTGAATACAGTATTGCTCATGGAGTGACTGTCCATCTGACCTCCATAACCCATACATTGGGTTATAACACGTTACCCCCCGGTAAGACTGGTTGTCACACTTGCGGGATTCTGGCTACTCGTAACGAGTATTTAAGATTTACAAATGACACTCGAAACCAGCAGCTTGAATGTGCTAGCTGACGCACAGGAAGAGTCTGTACGTAATGGATGGTCACAACATCCACAGTCTGACTTCGGCAAACATAGCTTAAGTTGAGATGGATCCGTGCGGCTGTTGTAACTTAGCTACGAGCTCCTCTAACCTAAGGCTTTAGTCGTAGCCGTCGTAGGTAAGTATTAATTTTTAATAACACTATGTACTAGTGGTGAGGGCACAGCCCACTTAATGCTGACTGCCGGCATAACACGGCAAGGGATATTTGTAAGCGCAAGTACTTAACCTGCATAATATCTAGTTAGCGAAGAAGATATATAGTGTTTTCTAAATTCAGGAATTAGAAATGGAATATTAATACTTAAACAACATTATTTTAATTTCAAATAGGCCTAAAACAAAAAAAAAATGTTTTATAACCTCAATTTCAGCATCCGAAAAAATAAGATTTCTCTTAAACTAGGGTGAAAAATTGAAAATCGATTTCAGATTATGAAAAGGTAATTTTAGGTCTACAAAACCAAGTTAAAACCACCGTGACATGCGAAGTTTTTAAGGGGCCCAAAGCTCCTAACAAGATGGGCATTGTCCTTTAACATAAACCTTATAAACTTCACAAAAATAAACAATTTAAAAAAAAACTAAAAAAGTACGATTTAAGACCATTCATCCCAAATCGTACTGCTATATTCTTAATTCGTACTTTGAGATCTATTCATTGGTATACAGTATTGAGAATCAGCATCATAATCAACAATATATTATTAAAACAAGTAGTAATTCTTAACGAATTGGTAAATTATCAAATTCAGATTCATAAATAGTTTTCCTAAATCGTACCAGTACGTTTTAAGAATTTAACTCAAGTACGAAATAGGAGCAAGAGCCAAACAAATTTTAAATTTACCGCCAAAAAAATTGACAACAGTTACGAGTATGATAACACGTCAAATGAAATCGCAAAGATACACATAAATACGTGTCAAATCGTAAAATAGGTTATACACGACATTATTTGAATAAAACTCTTACGAAATGTGTAAAAATATTACAACAATAGTTGAAAAAAAACTTACTTTTTCAATATTTTTGTCGAGAGCAGCTTCACAGGTGTTATCTGTCAGGTGGTGAAATGGCCGACTGTTATTTCAATTTTTTGACACTAGAGGCGCTGATAGCTGTTATCGAAGCCGAGTTTTAAGTGGAGTACGAATTTGGCGTAAGTACGAATTAGGCAAGTTTACCCTACTTACAAATAAGTTAATATTAATTATGTAAAAATAAATAGTTTTGCTTCTACCCCGAAATCGAGAGTATCTTTTAGTCAGTAATCATAAAAAATATAGCGAAACTAGCTTTCACCCACAGCTTCGCTTGCGTGAAATTTGGAACTCGTTAAGTGACGATTTTCCATGCAAATTTTCATCCCCTATTTAACTCCCTTAGGGGTTGAATTTCAAAAAATCCCTTCTTAGTGGATGCTTACGTTACAAAAGGAACCTCTGTCAAAATTTCAACTTTCTAACCCCAGCGGTTTAGGCTGTGCGTTGATAGATCAGTCAGTCAGTCAGCTTCTCCTTTTATATGTATACAGGCTGTTAAAGAATTCATGTAATTCCTTCAAACCACGTGGTCTACTGGTGACAGAGATTAACCCTAAGTGGGAATTTTTGAAAATCAACGAAAAAAAAAATCAAAAGAAAATCTTGATTTTCTATTTCTGAGTCATTTAAGAGCCTTGAGTTATCTGACTGCGAAGAGCGATATCGCGTTAGTCGTGCCTGCCAGCCGTGTCGCCGTGCTTTCATTAATTTATGCGTGGCATCGAAATGTTCACGCAAATAAAGCATTTTTTTTGCAAAAAAAAAAACTAATTTTTTTACTGAATCCTTATGAGGTGGTTTAGATACGATCGGTAACAAAGCCGCATGAAAAAATAATAATTTTTATTTTTTTATTTTTAATCAATCTAAATCCCGTGCGGGCCTGTCTTCATCAGTCGTAGATCATGTGGTTTTAAGGAATTACACGAATTCGTTAACACCCTGTAGATAAAAAAAATACGTAAAGAGAAAAAATAACATTTTCAAAAAATCACTAATAAATTAACCGGCTACTTACAAGCTGGTTGGTATTCTACTCGCAGCGGCAACCAACTGGTAAATAGCTGCATGAATGAATCTGTTGCACAGAGGTATGTTGCCCATTTGGTTACTTTATTTATTGCTTAAATTGTCAGAAAATTATTTATATCTGTTTATAAAAGCTATTAATATTAATAAGTATTTCTTTTTATGATTACTGACCACTTGCCCTGCCCTTAGATAAGTTAAGATATATTTATTTGTCAAAAACATGTGTAGGTTTTAAAATCAGTTGGAAAGACTAAAAGAAAAAAAAAGTTTCAACACGTTTTGCCTAAAAAGGCGTACAAATACAATAATAATGTAATTCAAAGTTCAAAAATACGTCATAAAGTTACGTTAAATTAATAATGTACTGAAAATGAATAAACGGAATAATAATAAAAATGTCTAAAATATATCATTTAAATAGTCGGCAACATTATAGTAGCATTTATTTATTAAAAGTTTCTTCATAATTTTATTAAAACTATTAATGTTTCAATCTTTGTGTTCCCTTGTGTTAAATTAATGTCGCCACTGTAGCAACACGCTGTATACTGATTATCGATTATGAAACAAAAGTAACTTGAGTACTTATTTTCATAATCGAATAACGTTACTAATTTCTATCACTAATCCTAGATCAGTCGTACTCCCAGTCTTAAGTAAAGGTATGAGTTCGTAGGCGACTGCATACAGCAGCAGCAGACGACGTATCGCTGCGACACTACTGGTTTCAGCAGCTAGCAACACGTCGCACGATCGCAAACGACGTGTCGCCCGACCGCAGATCAGTAGTGCCACCGACGCTGGAGCGACAACACGTTGAATCTTTCCTAAAAAATAAGTTTTTCCAATTTCGAGGAAGAAAAACTGATAAACCAGGTCGCCCAATATCCTGCACTGGACGATGCTTTGCATTTCAGCATTGGACGTATGGCTTGTCGTTTTTCCTCTCTATACTTGTATAATAAAAACGAGTCATCGTCGTCTTCTTTCTCTTTTAACAAAAGATACAAAAGTAAATTGCTAATCTCAAACAGGTCAGACATCTTGTCTCACGGAACATTCAGAACTAACTGGAATACGGCGCTGCCGTCTGCTGCAGCCATCTGCAGTTGAGTTTGGAATAATGACTGCAGCGACATGATGCTGCGACGTGTCGTTGTTTCATGTCGCAATGTCACGTCGTCTGCTGCTGCTGTCTGTAGTTGGCTAAAGTCAAGTCAAATAGTTTTTATTTCAAGTAGACCAGATCACTGGTGCTTTCAAAAGGTCAACACTAGGTGCTCGGTTCCAAGAAGTAGGTCCTTTGGAGAAGAACCGGCAAGAAACTCCATAGACACTCTTTTTAAAAAAGTAAATGGTTTGACAATTTTCATTGTAGTAATGTAAGAACAATGCAGATTAATGTACATGCAGTTAACAACATGAAAAGCAATGAGAAAGTTAGCCTTTTAAAACGATTGCCATAGCAGTTACGAGCTGACCAGTCCCAACAGACAGCATCCGTTCACGAGCATGACGCATGCATCGGCGTCGCTCAGCTCAACCATGTTGCAGGGAACTCAACGACCCGATGCACAACGCCACCATCAGCAGGACATTTTAGTGAGCATGACAGACTCATACTGATAGACAATAGGCAGTCAAATATTAAGAATGAAAGTGTAACACTAGTTGCTGCATGGTCCTCCCATTTTACATCCTTGCGTAGGTATTAATAGAATAATATTAATAATTGCGATTCAATGTCAAACTATAAGCAAATATTAGCAATAAATAAATTAACAGAATTGTCAAAAAAAAAGCAATTAAAATTGGAAACATTAGAATAAAAAAAAATACTGTTAAGCTACGAACTTGTACCTTAACCGCCGTTTTCAATAACCTATCTATCGGCGATTTGCCTTACTACAGATAGAAAGACATTACTTCTATGGAGCTTATGTCAAATTTCTATCTCTAGTGGGCGAAACCGTCGATAGATAGGTTATTGAAAACGGCCGCAATCGTTATCCGTTGACGGACGGACTTTCTTTTGTTTTGTTCTGGTGGTGAGAGTGGGGTGGTGACTGTCACCTAGCTACTGAGCTACTATGTCTCACTCTGCGGCGCGAAAAACAAATTCGATCAAATTAATAATTGCTAATTGTTATAATCGAGATCTTCATAATCGAATGATTCCATGAGTATATCTCATAATCGCCCACCACTATTAAAGATGTTTGTACCAATCTTTAGACAATCCGAAACACATTAATAACTTTTATGAGTTTTTTTTTTTTTCTATTTGTCTGCTGTAGGTCGTCCTAGGGGACGGTATCTACGTAACTGGGCAGTTATTGGCGAGACCTGAAGGGTCTCCAGCCAATGGGGGGGAAGTAAAATACTTAACCTAAGCTAACTACTTGTACTACACTAACATCATGACTACCTGCAACAACAGCACTAAGGGCGACCCCTAGTGGGACTCGGACCTCGGCTTAGGGCGTTGCTGGCGTGGACATAGGGGAGGGAGACAGCTTGATGAGGGCAGAATTATCGGTGTGACTGCGGAGTCTGACGAGACGACCGGCTCTACGACGGGAGAGCTCGGTGGATCGTGACCGGCGGCGGTGGAACGTCGCGACGGGCCTCGTCGGCGAGGACGGTATGCCGGACGGTTTTATGAGTTGTGTTTACGTTTTTGTATTTTGATTCCTTTGATTTTTTCGATTAATTTTGGCTTACATTCTCATCAACTCGAGGATTGAACCCCAGATCCACCTTTGCGTCACGTTCCCGTCACTTCCACGTTACACTTGTGCCCATAATATCCGAATTAAATATTTTTTTCATTTTAAACAGCTGAAATGGACTTATAGCGATAGGCAAATAAAAAAACAAAGATTTATGAATGTACTGAATCTATTTATTATTATTAAGTTGCAGTTAAGGAGGACAGCTACCACCTGGAACGCCAGAAAGAAGCGCTGCAAGGAATATATCAAACATTGATGGATCTCCTGTCGGCAGACCTGGTATCGGCAGACCTGCTGTCGGCAGACCTGCTGTCGGCAGACCTGGTATAGGCAGACCTGCTGTCGGCAGACCTGGTATAGGCAGACCTGCTGTCGGCAGACCTGGTATAGGCAGACCTGCTGTCGGCAGACCTGGTATCGGCAGACCTGCTGTCGGCAGACCTGGTATAGGCAGACCGGTCGGTTGCGTACTGGTTTGCATTGCCAACGCCAGAAGAAAAGCGAACATCTGTAAACATAAAATTAACTTTAAAATATTATCAAATGTTTTATCATACACATACAATATTCACACAAACAATATTTTCATAACTACAAATAAAAGTATGTACAAATAAAGAAAAATATATCTTAATAAAACTATAAACTAAAATAGGGCATCAAAATATTCCTCCAGATCGCTGTCTAGTGGTAACGTGCCCAGAAGGTTGGCAGCATTGCCACGTTGTACGGCAATCCTTTGACCAAAGTAGAGGCTAGCCTTCGGGTCACAGGAAGTGTCGACTAGCCGCCTTGCAACATGTCTGTATAAGAGTTGGGCACTCGGATCCCATGGCCCAAGTGTTTCGACCCCAAACGGCTCGAAAATATAATTACTAATAAAATTATTATATTTTCGCAGCTTGAGGGCCTGCAGCTTGTTAGATGCAGCAGCAGCGCCAGCACACCTTACCGAGCTAAAAAGATGGGATGGCACAAAGGATCGACGCAATTTGCGTCCCTTACAAGAGGGATATTAAGCGCATTTTGATATCTAACGCTTATTATATTATAAATCAGTATGTAGAGGATAAAGATGCCTGGCGTACAACCCCGTCCTTCACATTGTGACCCTCTGCCCCTATCTAACTGGTTGACCTGACATTTTTTTTAATCCCTCCCTCCCGATGAAGACCCTGACGACCCCTTACCCCCCATCACCGTAGACGAGGTCCACTCGATAGTGAGGATACTCTAACCCAGGAAAGCCCCCGGCTCAGACGGCATTAACAATAAGGTGATCAAACACTTTTCCACCCCGCTCATAGTCCTCATGACCGCCATCTTCAATGGCGCTCTGAGTAATAACACCTTTCCGCAAGCTTGGAAACAAGCCACCGTCATCGGTATATTTCAGGAAATATCTGTCTGACCACCAGCATGGCTTTACTGCTGCAAGATCCACCTGCAGTAATCTAGTAACTTTCGTTGAGGTTATTGCAGCTTCACTTGACTCGAACCAGCAAGTCGACGCCATATACACTGATTTCAGTAAGGCTTTTGACAAAGTTTCCCATGGAGTGCTGATTAGGGTTTCTGCTCGAGAATTCTCGAGGCGAGAAATGTCGAGAAATCATGCCAACTTCGAGACAAGAAAAAACACCTCGAGAACTCAAGAACTCGAGAAATCAAAGAATTTCTTTTATTACTGTAAAATTGGCTTATAAGTTGCGTAATCTTTGCATTCTGGCTTCATTGTTCACCTTAAGAGGCGCGAGTAAGCGAGGCAAGCGAAACAGACACCTAATATACCACCAACTCCGATTACTCTTATTACAATGTGACATAAATCGTCAAACAAAAATTAACTGTAAGATAAACTCCGTTCATCCACATATTATTGGGTTTCTGAATACAAAATCGACAACTATCTCGATGGGATCTCTTTTTGTATCCCAGCTAAATATATTTTTCTCGCTTTAAACTTTACAACTTTTTGCAGGTAGGCACCAGGTTTAAATGAAAATCTCCTCTGGTATATGCAATGATTTTATAACGAACCATTACATACATCAAAATTTAAATCACAATGTTTTCTCTTTGTTATTTTTCATCATAGCAACAACACAATAAAACTATGAAACCAAAATACCTATTTTAAATTTTATTGTAATTTTTTATTTACTGCCCAATATTATAATAAACTTTATTAAAATATTGGGCAGTAAAGTTTATTTATATCTGAAAGAATAATATTTCTAAGCTAACGTACCTATTTGTGGTGTATGAATGGGTTCTAGGGCAGGATTGGTTATTTCACAAAGATATATCCTAATGCCCTTAGTATGATATCTCATGTTATACTCTTCATCCGTGAACATTGCGGATGGATTTCTTCGATGCCTTTTTTATTAGTATTGTTATATTTTTAATAGCCTCCAGCACTTCCAAATCAGACTCCTATGAACTATTCGAGTCCATTTCATTGGAAATCCAAAACTCACTATCCAAAATAAAATACTAATAATAAAACTCCAAATGCTCTTGGATAAAATATGATGTAAAACGACAAATAAAGTTCTGGAACCGATAAATGCCCCAAATTGGTCAGTTAAGTTAACTGACCAACGTTTGAACTAAGATCATCTTCCGACTGGGGTGCCCAGAAACGCAATGTGTCAGTTTATCGAACCAATAGCGCTAGAATAGATAAACTACGGTTAGGAGTACCTCAAAAACCGGAAAAATAAGTTATCTGAAATTTGAACTAGGATTATCTTCTGAATGGGGTGTCCAGAAACGCAATGAGTCAGTTTATCGAACCAATAGCGCTATCGAACAGGTAAACTACGTTCAAGAGTACCCCAGAAAACGGGCATAAGATGTTTTTTTAAGGTTTTTAAAAATTTCTCGAAAGACCCGAGAAACCCGAGAAATCGGTCTCGAGAATTCTCGAAACCCGAGAAAAAAAATATGTCGAGAAAACAGAAACCCTAGTGCTGATTCAAAAACTTGCTGCGTACGGCTTTGCTGGTTCTCTTCTTAAGTGGCTTCACTCTTACCTAACGGATAGATCCTTTTATGTCGTGGCCAATGGCTATAAATCTGAAACCATGATCATAACCTCCGGTGTTCCGCAGGGTTCCCACCTGGGCCCCGTAGTATTTATTATCTTTGTAAACGACCTTCCTTATTGCTTCTTCAACTCCACGCCATTCCTATTCGCCGATGATTTGAAAATAGTCCGCATTATAGATTCTCTAGCCGATACAACATTACTTCAGGATGACTTGAACAGACTTCTAAACTGGTGTAGGGTTAATAATATGCAACTTAATGTAGAAAAATATTCCCAAATTACGTTTACTCGCAAGGCTAACTTCATTGATTTTAATTACAGTATGAATGGTACGTTCCTCAGTAAAGTTGATGTGGAGATTTGGGAGTCCTTCTTGATCGTAAATTAACATTTATTCCCCACATGGACAACATTATTAAAAAAGCTTCAAAGACACTCGGTTTTGTGTTACGTAATGCTAAATGTTTTCGCAAGCCTAAAATTAAGATTTATCGTTTTAACTGTCTCGTTCGTACTGTATTGGAATACTGCGCGGTTGTATGGCATCCCCACTATGCAACACATAGTCTTAGGTTAGAGAGGATCCAGAAAAGATTTTTATACCATCTTGCCTATTCTGCGAGATTAGACAAAAAAGTTCGGAGCTACGCAAAACGTCTTCAAAAATTTAGCATGACTTCACTCGAAAAACGAAGAGATAATATAGATTTAATTTTGGTTTTTAAAATACTGCAGAGTAAAATAGACTGCCCCCAGTTGCTAAGTAAGTTTAAATATAACCTACCCCATAAATATCCGCGTCACCCTATAAAACTGTTGCGTCCCCCATTCCGCAAAACTGTATCAGGATCCAACTCCCCCATCTCCAGAATTTGCAGGCTTCTTAATAATTGCGATGAATCAATAGATATTTTTTCCACAACACTTCAAAAATTCAAGCACCAAGTCCATCAAAAGTAACCACCATATTGACATTTTTTTTTTATTTCATGTCATCTTTGTTTAGACTGTGTTTCTAAAACTACCCACTAGTTGTTGAAAGTGCTATTTCTGCACTATTATTGTAATTTTTTTGCTGTTATAATTTTCTTTTTTTATTTGCTTGCTGTGTCTATTGCATCATATTGTACACTATGCTTGTATTATATTTCTTGTATTATTAGGATAAACAGTGTAACAATTGTAGATAGGCCAATAAATAAATAAAATAAATAAAAACCTCTACATTAAAGGCTACATACAACGATGACGTGGTCATCATTAACACCTTGTTTAGCTGTGAAGTACCGCCGCTGTGAGTCTTTACCAGTAACGATACTTAAGTACATCCACCACGGCACGAGATACTCTCATTAAATTTAACAAGAGAGAAGAACACGTTACTATATTAAGTTACAAAATATGAAGTATACATACCAGTATGAGCTTCATCGTGACTTAACTAGCGCAGGATCTCGAATGATTTGCTGAGAAACTTAATGCACCTTTATATACTACAACTCAAAATGGTTCGTAAACAAGTAATGAAAAGGTAATTGTTTACTTATATTCACTTTTACTTTATTGTTGTTTATAAAAACAGACGTCATACGTCTATGCAATACAAATATTGTGTACACTTGGCATAATAAAACTATTATTTAGCACATGACTTACAGGGACCATATTATTATAAAGTAGTAAGTTGTTTTTTTTTTCTCATCTTTCAATTCAAATTGCTATTTAATTAATTAATTATTGTATACATTGCTAATACCCTCGCTGATAGTTTGGTATAATTTAACATTTTTTTTTTTTATATTTCTGCCTACTCTGTAAACTGTAAACTATGAGAATTATAAATATATATACATATATATGTATATGTTACGGGTAAAAGCCGAATGGCGGTTACACCTAGGTTTAGCCGGGTACAACTAGGTGCAACCAGTAGCAGTTGGTTAGAACTAGGGGTAGCATAAGTCGATGGAGCCCCGCAGAGCGGGGCTCCTATTTCTGTCTGCAGGGTTTAAAGTAACCTAACACGAAGGGGATGACGGGGGCTTCGTTCGCTCGCTTCGCTCGCTCACTCTAGCCCCCGTCATCCCATTTGAACCTAACCTATCCGTGTCGGGGTTCCCCTTAACCACCGGTGTGCGGCTGCACCTAGTTCTACCCGCTATGATGAAGGGTAAACCTAGTTCTACCCGAGGATAAGTAGGATACATCTAAGTTTAACCGCATGTGGCCGGCTGCACCTTGTTGTACCCGGTTAAAACTAGGTGTAGCCACACTTCGGCTATTAGCCGTAACATATATATACATATAGCAGCAATAAATACGGGTGTGTAACGGTTGATATAATAACAAATAAAAAAATAAACTTAAAAAAAAGTTAAAACCGACTTCAAAGAAATACTAAAAGGAGTAAAATAATTACCATAATATAAAATTAACAGTTTCAGAAGTCGGTGGCTTCTATTTGCTTCAGTGTAGAGTTGCACCGACTTCTGAAACTGTTAATTTTATATTATGGTAATTATTTTACTCCTTTTAGTATTTCTTTGAAGTCGGTTTTTAGTTTTTTTAAAGTTTATTTTTTATTTAATACGTTTTAGTGTCATAATTTTAACCCCCTCCTTCATAACCCTTTTTTTTGGCTTTGACGTAGTCGGGCATAAAAAGTCTTTTCAAATGATACCTTACACGATATAATGAAAACATTCCAAAGGGGGGGGGAGGGGGCGACACGCACCCCCTCCTCTTTTCCAGTAGTCAGTTCCCAACAACAAATATAAACAAAGCAATATTAGTAATTTGAGAATTTTGCTTTGATCCTATGAGGAGTTCCGTTCCATATCTCTGAAGTTCATGGTCTAATCATAACAAAATTTATATGGGACCAATCGGAAAGTATACCCTTTCGAACAAAAAAATAATATTTCAAATCGGTTTATAAACGACGGAGATATGAGGTAACAAACATTAAAAAAAAAAAAAAAAAATACAACCGAATTGAGAACCTCCTCCTTTTTGAAGTCGGTTAAAAATCTAACGTTCACTTGACCTAATTTCAGTTAATATACTTTTGTTTAATATAACGATCAGTTGAGATAATGAATTGTTGATATAATTTCATTTTATCTAATTTCTTATGATATAATAAACATTTCCTCTAATGCACATTTGACATAATACTCATGTAGTATATTATTCATTTACTATAATATTACTAATCTCTAATAATTTTTAATATAATTTAGAAAATCTGATACGATTTTAAACGCCTACTAGTATGGTGCTAGCAAAAATGTATCGCATAAGCATTAATTGCTACAAAAGTTTGCTTTTATGCGTGAGGTGGGTAGATGATGCTATGTTATGATTAAAAAAATATTGTACTGTTTTTTTTTCTTCGCTTTATACCCTATACACCTACCACCCTCAACTATTGTAACCAGTAGAAATTGGATGCAATCTGGACTTTAGGGCACCCCGACTCGGACAGGTTAGGTTAGAAGGGGATGGCGGGGTCGTGTGAGCGAGCGAAGCGAGCGAATAGACCCCGCCATCCCCTTCGTGGTTATTTTTTTATAAAACATCCAGAAGTAGGAGCCCCGCAAAGCGGGGCTCCTACTTCTGGATGTTTTAATGGATGTTTTCGCACCAAGCCTGCCCTCGACCATGCATTGAATATTTTAAGATTTGGTTAGGTGCCATTTGAGTTAGGTTAGAACTGTGACCATTAAACATGAAAATTAGGTCAAAAGAACATTAGGTCAAATGAATGTTATATAAAAAGGATATTATACATATTGAAAATTATATAAAATGAACGTCATACTAAATGTTTTATATTAAATGAAAATTATATCATATGAAACATTAGGTCATATGAAATTAGGTTATTTGATTTTATAGCTTATGAAAATTATCAAATGAAATTAGAGCATTTGTTATTATATCATACATTACACACCCCAATAAATACATCCTATTCATATTATTACTATACAACTGCCTATTGTCAGTATTGGCAGGTAGTATGAGTCTGTCATGCCCACTAAAATGTCCTGCTGACGGTGGCATCATGCGAACAATCGTTGAGTTCCCCGCAATATGGTTGAGCTGAGCAATGCGGATGTGCACGTCATGCTCGTGAACGGGTACCGCCTGTCGGGACTGGTCAGCTTTTAACTGCTGTGGCAATCCTAAAAGGCGTATTATTAAAGTTATTCTTGCATGAGTTTATTTCTTACATTAACCTGCATTATTCTAGTACTATTTTTCTCACACTACGGTAGTGAAATTGTCATGATTAGAGAATATCCGATCCCTAGTCATGATCTATTATTTCAAAAGAGTTTCTTGCCGGTTCTTCTCCATAAGACCTACCTGTTGGAACCGTGCACCTAGTTTTGACGTTTTACAATCACCTTTAATTTGGTCTACTTGAAATAAAAAACTTTGACTTTGAAGTGGAGTTATCACACCTATCTTATAAGCTTCTTATAAGTCATTAAGTCTCATTCTCTGTTGTAGCAGTATTCTATTAGCTAACTTATTAGGAGTGGGTTGTAACAGGTAAAATCTCGTATCTGTTACGACTGCTCCTGTTGCACGTCAATCAAAAACCTGTTACAAAATAACAGTCTGTTATTTAATACTTTCCTTTCCTTCCTTTGATTCCTCTATAAATCCTCTTTAGGATATTATCCATATTTATATCCAACATAGTTTATTTTAGGATATCTAGGATATAATATGTTAGAAACCAGAAAAGCATATGACCAGCTGAAAATCATGCTTAAAGTATGTAAGGGAACAACAGATGCTCCTGATCTCCTCAATGAGCTGATTCGTCTTTACGCTGCTTGTAACTATCTCCGCAGCCGGAAGCATCGTCTACTAGCCGTGCCTGCATGCCGCACAGTGGCTCGCGCATCATCCCCTGTTCCTCGCGTTCTGTCCGCGCTCAACAGCCTAATGGAAGCCAACCCGAACGTTGATCTATGTATTTGCGGACGATTTTAAAAGTGTAATGTGCGTATGTCTGAGCTTCTGCGAAAGCAAGACGATTTGACATGTTTATAATTGTTTTGTTTATATTTGTTACTTATATTTTCGTTATTGCTTTATTTAGTGTGTTTATGACTTGTCTGTAATGTTAATGTAATTGGCTTACTGAAGCCGTATTAGCATAAATAAATAAATAAATACTATGTGGGAACAAACTATTGTATGTTCTCTGTTAAAGTCTGGTAAACGAAAGAAGAGACTGAAAAAGCGCGGCGAATTTAAAAAAAATCTCAGCATAGCAACCCCAATTAGTATGAAATAACCTAATTTGGTTTTTTTCTTATTTATTTCTACGCCTGCGTTTGTCCGCCATCTCGCCTGATGTTAAGCGATGATGCGATGGAGCACGCTTGCCCAGAAGAAACCGATTCACTCGTGACTTGAAGACACCCAGATTGTAGCTGTCGGGGAACACCCACTCGGGCAGCGCATTCCACTGTTTGGCGGTTTTCACAATGAAAGTGGAATCAAAGCGCTTCGTTCGGGTTTTTGGTATATCAACCATGAACCGATGGCGCTTTTTCGTGCTTCTGGCCGTCCGATAGAAAAAAGGGCAGGGGGGTATTAGATCATGCAGATCTGAAGCACACTCTCCGAAATATGTCCGATAAAAAACCGATAGACTAGCAACTTTGCGCCGATGCTCAAGACTTTGGAGCTTGGTCTGAACAAGATGATGAGCTTCTTGGCACGCTTCTTAATGGACTCCAACGCCTCAAGCTGGTATTTGGCTGAGCCATCCCAAAGGTGCGAGCAGTACTCCATGCACGAATGAACCTGTGCTTTGTATAGTTGAAGCAACTGTTTCGATGGTTCTTTAGAATTAAATGTTTTCCTTAAAAAAAATTGCCGTATAAAAGTTTGCAAATAATTCGAGTGTCTACTTTCGTTTGCCAGACTCAGAACTCAGATATAAACGTTTAACCTGTTTACTGTAACAGTTGTTCTTAGATCGTACCCGTTACACCCGTTACTCGGTACATCTCTTTCTAACCAAGGTGTTAAACCTATGCGAGAAAAGGAAAGAGATTATGACGACTGTAACAGAATGTCACAGTGTAACACGTAACATTTTTTATCTTATTCTAACTAAGGCTAAGAACTCACGAAGCGGTTATCACCCAAACTCACGAGACCGGAGTTCTGTGCGGTTACGCAGCCATCGCGGTTGCGATTATCGCTCGCAAACTTGACGGGCGACTATCGCAAGACGAGCGGTTGCAAGACGGGCGGTTATTTACGATCAGATTATTTAGTTGGGTGCCAGACCGCCATAGACACACACCAGAAACGAGCTGTTGCTTTATACTTACTTCACAGAAAGAAAAATGTAAACTGCTCTACAAAAACAACATACGTCAGATTTCTGTACTCCCCGCCGCCCACCGCGGTCGCCCGCCAACCGATCGCAGAGCGTGCGGGAGCAACCCGCCGAGGCTGCGGGTGACCGCGACTCACGCGATTCTACTAGTTGCCCGCCGGTGCAGCGGGAACCGCAAACAATCGCGCACGCCGCTTGCGTAAAACGCGTCGTGAAATGTGCTTTAATTTTTTACATATTATAGCTGCATTCTACAGAAGCTGCGGGCCCGCAACCGCGGCGGGTGCAGGTGAAAACCGCTTCGTGAGTTCTTAGCCTAAAGTAACTCTTATAAGCAATGAATAGTGAAAAGCTTGTGACTGTCGTATATTTATGTCGGTTTTTTTATCTCGTGGAAAAGGAACTGTTTTTTCAGTAGTTTGTCACAGTTACGTGAAAATACGTTCCGAAGTAGCCATGGAACTATTTGTATGGTAGTTCACGCACTACATCCGGCATCCGTCATCCGATTTCTATCCGTCATCCGTGAGTTTCTAATTCGGAAGAAAAATTGACGGACCGAAGTAGCCGTAGTACTGTTTGTTTGAACGCTTTCGCATTACCTCGGATTCAAATCAGACGCCAAACGGATATGCCAAAGATGGCCCCTGAATTGTTTGAATTTGTATCAGAGATCAGAATAGTGCGTAAGCAACATCCGAATTCGGTCCGAGATTTTTACTCTAGATCGGTATTTTCACGGATTCGGATCGGATGCAGTGCGTAAAGCAATATCCGAATTCGGTCTGAGTTTTTACATCCGTATTTTCAGGGATTCGGATCGGATGCAGTGCGTAATCGCTCTTACAGTCTGTTATTTTATGATACCTGTTATAGGTATTTAGCTGTTACGATAAACACGCCTCACTCCTATAAGTTATTGTTAAGGTGGCACTGAAGGTTGGAACAGCTCTACAGTTTTTTTTTATTCTATTTTACACACAGTTCGGTAGATGATAAAATAGTACTCACTTTATTTTTCTGGTTCTCCCTTGCGGTGCTTCATTACGTCACTCGAAGGTTGTTGCTGAAAATCAGCGCTGTTGGCATTAGGCTCGTCTAAAGTCACAGCATAAAGCTGAGCAACGACCTAAATTCTTACGTGCCATGCGACGCGCAAATTCAAGTATTCAAATATTTGATGTCACGGACTAGAAAAAAAAGAAGGACTCCGCGCCACGTGTATCGAAAGTGAAGCACCTTAAGTATGCCGGACCGTTTGTACAAACATGCCTCACGCACACATTTACATCATACGGTGCCGACTGGCCGCCATTACGCGGCACCGCGCCGTCATTGTAGGTACTGTTTACGTCAAGTAATAAAATAAAATAATGCCTTCTTGTGTTGTGAAATGATTTAAAAATAATTCTACATCCCAGAAAAAGTGTCAAGGAATAACATTCACAAGTAAGACACTTATTTAACCTGTTGATTTATTGTATTTTTGACATTTTAAAATCATTACTATTGGAACACAAAACCTCAAAAGACATAGAAGTGCTGTCGGAAAATAAATGGGTAATTTTCCCGAGAGATTGGGTAATCCATTTTTTTGTGTTCTTTGTGAGTTTTTTGCAAGTATTGAATATGATTATTTTTATAGATTTCCTACCGCAAATCAACCATGGAATAATGATTGGATTAAAATAATAAGAGCCTGCAGAGATGAAGAACATTGAATTCCGTCGAAAACGTTTTTCTTGTCACTCATACAAAATAAATACTTAATTTTAAGTTTTAACTAAGTATATGTTTGTAATTTCAATTAAATAATGTAAGCGGACTTCATATATGGCTTCATTTAAAGAAATGAAACTTTCAAAATATAAAAAAAAAATGGGGAAATTTTCATTTATCTGGTATCCCTCAAATCACGCACACATAGATCGGTACGGTGCTTCACTTTTGATATGCGTGGCGCGGAGTCCTTCTTTTTTTTCTAGTCCGTGTTTGATGTATTTTTATTGTTATTATGATGTCTAGGTAACCACAGACTAAATATCTTAGAATAAGTACTAAAGCACTAAATATGCAAACGTGATTTGCATAGATTACAAATTAAGTCTTATGTCATAGTTTTATTTTTTATTGTTTTGTGTTTGGGTTGCCAGGCAATTATGTTTAAATTAAGGAATTGTTAATTATAAGAATAATTATCTATGTTATTAATTTTAAGTATGCTTGATGCTTGTGCGTCTGTTTGGGCGTAGGAATAAATACTTTTTCTTTCTTTCTCTACAGTGGCAAAGAAAATAACCGTTTTTTAAGTTTCCAGAACACAACATGACATCACTCCTGTATCCCACGGTTGGGCAGAAGTGTTCAGTACACCCTTACATGATGTGTGACATGGGGAGGGGGCGGGGGAGGGCAAGAAGAGTTCGGTATGAAGTGTATTCGCAGTTGTAAAAGTTGATTCGCGGTTGATATAAACTTCATTCGCGCTTGATATAAACTTGATTCGCGGTTGATTTAAAGTTGATCCGCGGTTGATATACAGTTGGGGTATCGGTGAATCCCTACCACTATGGTCCAGTATCGGTAAACCCATTCTGGACCTGGATCATTTGATGATATAATGAACTTAATTCGCGTTTGTAATAAAGTTTATCGCGGGCATATGTGACTAGTACGAGACGTTGATGATTGAGCAGGCAAAAAGATGCTGCTGTTGCGGTATCGGTGAATCCCTAACCTTTGCGTCACTTTCACGTCACGCTTGTGCCCATAATATCTATTTTATTTCAAACACCTGGAAAGGACTTCACGATAGGCTAATACAAAAATAAAACATTTATTTATGTACTGAATATATTTCTTATTCTTACGTTACGGACAAGGCACCAAGCAATTGTCCTAGGCAATCCAGACCTGGTATCCCTGGTATCCCTGGTATCTGTCCTTTACCTCCCCCCGGCGAAAGAAAACCTCCCAACGGACGTTTTTTCGGCTGACCTCCCAGCACATCTCCTGGCAAATCTGCCGGAGCTGCCAGACTTAACGGAATTGGCGAAACTGCCGGAGGTGGCGAACCTGCCGAGGCTGACGAAGCTGCCGGGGCTCCCGGATCTGGCGGAATTTGTTGGGGTCGCGCACTGGTTTGCAGTCCCAACGCCACAACAAAAGCGAACATCTGTCAACATATATACATTTCAATAAACATACTTTACACATACTACTCCAGACTCCACCATTCTCAAGACTTTCCATAGTGTGTTTATTTCATTTTCAAGTTATTGCGACCATCTTCGTTAAACCTCTACATGTTCGCGGTTAAACAAGAGTACAAAAGGCTACGCTTCTTCTCTTGTTACGGCACGACCTATACGACGATACTCACGCCGTGCTGAAAACTTTACCCAGTTGGTAAGATTGGTAGCGGGTACGGCTTTCAGGCTCGTTACATTTACGAGTCCCGGGAAAAAAAACAGAATCAGTCCGGATTCAAAAATCCCGGGAAAACTAGACTTTTGAAACTATTTCAAAAATGTAATATTTTCCTCGTAACTTTTCCATATTTTCTCACCACTTAAACCTTCCCTGGACTTCCACAGATATTTCAAAACCAAAATTAGCCAAATCGGTCCAGCCGTTTTCGAGTTTTAGCGAGACTAACGAACAGCAATTTATTTTATAGATTAAACCTAAACAAAAAAGGTTTAATAGAAAAGGAAAAGTCGATGGAATGACGTATGGGGATGATGATGAAAAAGGTGATCCTACAACGTGCAAGGTTGTTTTGAGTACTTCCATTTAAATTCTCCATGTTCTCATTAGTCTCCGTCAAAAAGAATATTGCTGAATATTCTCGGTCGGAGAACATTCTCCGTGAGAGAATATTGTCTCGACCCATCAAACACATGTAACCGGAATCAAAAAATACTGGTGGTTTATTAGATTTTTAAATAATGGTAATTACTTGACTTCAATCTCAAAAGTCTCGTTATTCCCGAGTCTCGAAAATACGAAAAAATTGACGAGACTCGAAATTTTCGAGACCGAGACAGCCGGGATGGAAGCCCTAGCAGCGGGGCTGACTACCCAGGGTGACTACCAGACCTACGTGCATAATAAGTATGGTCATTCGTGATGGTGATTGCAATCAAAACTTGACAAAATCGCCTCGTTGCTCCCTCTCACACCCAGTGCGAGTGCAATGTTCCTGACCAGGCCATATCACTCAAAACCTCATCATTAAAGGCTACATACAACGATGACGTGGTCATCAATAACGCCTTGTTTAGCTGTGAAGTACCGCCGCTGTGAGTCTTCACCAGTAACGATACTTAAGTACATCCAGCGCACCCTGCGCAGTCAGCCCCGCTACCAACCTTGCTGATGTACTAATCTTTTCACCACGGCACGAGCTACTCTTGTTACAAACACGAGAGAAGAACACGTTACTATGTTAAGTTACATAATATAAAGTATACATACCAGTATGAGCTTCATCGTGACTTAACTAGCGCAGGATCTCGAATGACTTGCTGAGAAACTTAATGCACCTTTATATACTACAACTCAAAATGGTTCGTAAACAAGTAATGAAAAGGTAATTGTTTACTTATATTCACTTTTACTTTATTGTTGTTTATAAAAACAGATGCCATACGTCTATGCAATACAAATATTATGTACATACGGCTACACATGAAGCTATATTTTTCCAGTTTACACTGATCTCTCATTGTAAGGAAATCCAATACAATGCGAGATCAGCTTATACTAGAAATGTACAGCTTGATCTGTAGCCGTGTGTACACTTGGTACAATATAACCACAGTGTACCTACTTACTACATACAGTGGGTCAACGCCCATACATTTGACAGGTCCTATGAAATGTCAAAATTGGTAACACTTGTCATAGGGTTGTCACATAAAACAAATTACACAAACTTTGTCAAACAAACGTCCAAATTAATTAACGTTTTATAGAAACAGTGACACGCAAAAAGAAAACCACGCATGCGTAATTTTGACGATTGACAAAATAATGCAAAGGTATGTAGCCGCAAGTTCGCCATCTTATGCTGGAATTTACTAACAATATTTAAAACTACAAATTTTGTCGAGGTTACAGTCGCTGTGGCTAACTCTTGCGGGGGTAGGTAAGAGTAATAAATGATTCCCAAATCCAGGAAGGAGCCATAGAAAATTACTTATTATTTATGGTTATTACTTCTATGGTTTTCGTGGGTGCTGATGCTGGAAATAAAGACTAAGTATTCCTCGACAACATACGGCGGTCAAAAAAATTTACCAGTTAAATTTAATTTGCCAGGTAAAACGTGGTCCCTATCTTGGTGTTTGAGAATGGATCTCGTTTTTGTAATCAGCGTCCCAGAAAATCATAGATTTGACACCCACCACGGCTAATTTGAAAATTTTCATGGCCGCCATCTTGGATATAGATTTTGACCTCATTTTCGTCATCAGCATCCCCGAAAACCATGGAAATGACACCCATGATGGTTAAATTGAAATTTTAAAAGCTGCCATTTTGGAAATGGATTTTGACCTCAATTTCGGCATCAGTACCCCCGAAAACCATGGAAATGACACCCATGACCACTAATTTGACATTTTTATTGCCGCCATCTTGGATTTCGATTTTGACCTCATTTTCAGCATCAGTACCCCCGAAAACCATGGAAATGACACCCATGACCACTAATTTGACATTTTTATTGCCGCCATCTTGGATTTCGATTTTGACCTCATTTTCAGCATCAGTACCCCCGAAAACCATGGAAATGACACCCATGACCACTAATTTGACATTTTTATTGCCGCCATCTTGGATTTCGATTTTGACCTCATTTTCGGCATCCGCACCCCCGAAAACCATGGAAATGACACCAATGACCACTAATTTGACATTTTTATTGCCGCCATCTTGGATTTCGATTTTGACCTCATTTTCGGCATCAGTACCCCCGAAAACCATGGAAATGACACCCATGACCACTAATTTGACATTTTTATTGCCGCCATCTTGGATTTCGATTTTGACCTGATTTTCGGCATCCGCACCCCAGAAAACCTTGGATTTGACATCCATGACGACTAATTTACTCATTTTCATGGCCGCCATCTTGGATTTGGATTTTGACGTTATTTTCGGCATCAGTGACCCCGAAAACCATGAAATTAACACCCATGATGATTGAATGAAAATGTTGATGGCCGCCATCTTGGATTTGGATTTTGACGTCATTTTCGGCATCAGTGACCCCGAAAACTATGAAATTGACACCCAGGATGATTACATGAAAATTTTCATGGCCGCCATCTTGCATTTGGATTTTGACGTCATTTTCGGCATCAATGACGCCAAAAACCGTACGTAGAAATGACTTCCCACGAACAATCATTTGAAAATGTATGTATGCCGCCATCTTGGATTAGTAAACAGACTTTATAATAAAATTCTCATACATAATTATCAATAATAAATTAATATAATTTCTATGAACGATATCAATCAAATTTGAAATCAAAAAGTGCGAGCCCTGGAATTTATGTCCCGAGTAGCAGTATGGCTACTCGGGACATAACCTCCGCCCCTTCACCCCGCAACCCCCCGCACGATTGCTCTGTGACAATGTTCTACGTTGACCGACTGTAAGGAGTAAGATATAGGTAGACTGTGATATAACTATTATTTAGCACATGACTTACAGGGGTCATATTACTATGAAGTATTGAGTATTATTTTTTTTCTCATCTTTTAATTCAATTTGTCTTTTAAATAATTAATTGTTGGAGGAATGAGGGTTACTCGTCGTCGTAAAGAAAACAATGATGACGAGGTCAGAAATGCGAATGATCGAATGTATATGTGTATATTTTATTCCCAAAATGTCCTATTTATATTTACAAATTTCGTCTTACAATTATAACTTAGCTAAACTATATTACAAATATTTACACCAATCATAATCTAATAAACGGCGCGCCCCGCCCCGCGGGGAGTGGGCGCGGGACGAAGTTGAACACCTGCACCGAGCTTATAAATACGGGTTGACACGCGTCCTCCGCACGCATTTCGCCGAGCGCCGATGTCGAGTGAAGATACGTGATTCTCTCTGCTGTCCAGTGTCCATGCTGTCGTGATCAGTGAAGATGTGCATGTGCTGTGCTGCGTGGCTTGCCTCATTACCAAACGCTCTTATCAGAGCGAACTGACGTGTGCGGCGGCGTGGTGTGATATCGATGTTGGCCGCGTCGATATTACGTTGCGTCGCTGGCGCGGAAGCGTCTTTATCAAGACGACGTCTTGTCTCTTGCTGTTCTTATTTCTTTGCGGTGGTCGCCTGAACGTGTCGTCTTTCTCAAGGCGGTTTCTCTCACTGTCTCTGAGAGGCTCCTCAAAACGTGGTAACGGTGCAGGTACTGGTATTGGTGTATGGTACGGTATTCATGGTATGGTACGGTATTCATGGTAAGGTAAGGTAAGGTAAAGTGATGAGTATACTATGTCACTACAAATTATTTTATAAATTGCTAATACCCTTGCTAATAGTTTGATATTATATAACAATGTTTGTTTTATTTGTTTTATTTTAATATACCTACCTACTCTCTAAATTGTAAACTATGAGAATCATTCAACAATTAATGAAACACCTTTATTCATATCTCCTATATTCATCTATTCACTTATCTTTAACATTTTTAAATAGGTATTTTAATAAAAATATAAAAAAAACATTTAAAAATATAATAAATTAATGGTAAAAATACTTTTTAAAAACAAGCTTTTATTTAATTGGCCTAAATAGAAGACAATAACCTTTAAATTAAATCAAACCAATCAATTTAGTACATGTACTAGGTTGTTCCGAAAATTGTTAGCCACAGAGTAAATACAATCTCTTTTTTCTTGAAACTATTTTCAATTGGCGGCTAATTTCAATACAAATATCCTTGGTGAAAATCACTGGCCACTTATGTGTAGTTCTTTTTTTAGATATTTTTAAAAATTATCTGTCACTCTTTTTTTGTTTGCAACAATGGACGTCTCGAGGGAAGCTTTTCGTGCTATGATTTTTTATGATTATAAACGAGGGTTAAACCTTCAAGGAATCTCACGAAAAGGGGAACGCCCATAAAATGCTTGAAATGAACGGAAACTACTAATAGTCCTAAATTCTAATTAGAATTAAATATGCATAATGAATAATTCTCAAGTTTGTAAACGTAGGAGGAAAATATAACGATCTTTAAAATATTTCGCTTGATATCCGTCTAATTCATTCTTATTTTTTAATGGACAACTGTGTTTAATCTGACATGTGTAATCGACATTCAGCCAAACAAGAATTTTCAAATAATTTATCGAAGTATTTTATAGAATTATTGCACAGTTATCGTTCATTTAGAATAATTCGACCTAATTATAACGTTTATCTAATGAAAGTAATATTATATGCATGTCAATATTAATTAAAATAAAATTATTTTCAAATAAGAAAAAGTATCGTAGGCTGCATGGATAACATGTCCTTTGCCTTACTGACAGTTTGATATTGATTACTGCATTTCATTTTTCCGTTGAATTGTGGTTTTGAATTGATCGATTCACATTTTGCGTTTGCGACTTGAGTATAACTTAATAGGATATAATAACGACGACTTTGGCCATTTTTAAGGATTTTGATTTTACTTCTGCACACGTTACCCCTTTTCGAACTCGACTTAGATTGAACCCGCCTTGACGACGACTCGGCTTTTTGACGACGGACCTGGACCTGCTTTTTATACGACTCTGCTATTGTTTTGGACTCTTACACCGTGTACATTTAAAAATGGATGGAAACGTACACTGTGTTAATTGCTATCTCGATCTTACAGCGATGAGACGTAATGTCGTATCAGAGCAAAATGATGAAGTACGTCGTTTAATACAGGCATGGATAACACCATTAGCTGTAAGTATATTCATTCCATAGTTTTTGTGAATAATTATATTGAACTGAACGCACTGACATTGAACAATTAGTACATTGTTTTTTGTTCTTTCTCACAGGTTGAACCAGGTAGTGTTGTTTGTGATGCATGTCTTAGATTAGCGGTTCACACTATCACCGAGACACCTGGAACCAGCCGGCCAGGTAGACAAGTAGGCCACCAACATGTGTGCGTTTGCTGTGGACAGTCTGTTCTACGACAACGATCACATGTTGTAAGAAATAGCAGTGATCGTGAGAGGCACATAATGAATGTAGTAGCACACAGAATCCAACCACGCCAGGTAAGTTCATTCCTCTGCCCTAATTCTGTGTAATTCCCTCTTATCCCGTGCAAATAACGTCACTATCATGTCTTTTAAAAACTTATCACAGAGTACTTTTTTATGCATAGGTTTTCGTTCATCGAGCTTGAAGTAAAACAAAACCAACTTTTACTTTTCATTTTGCTTGCAGCTACGTTCTTCGGATTTGATCTGCCACCCATGTTGGCAACGATGCAGCCGGGCTACCTCACCCCCTACTACTCCTTCACCAAGCCCGAGTCCGGTACCCAGTCAGGCAGGTAGTTTGAATATACCTCTACATGAAGAACCTCCTCAAATAAGATCCAGCGTACTGTTACCTAATTACGGAAGAGCAGTTGATACTCAAAGTCATTGTTTCTATCCAGGATGTAATATGATTGATAGACATGTGGTACCACTTTCATTAAGGGTGTGGCTCTTCAAGGACTACAAGTTTTATATACCAAAGAATTCAAAAATATGTAGTCATCATTTGAATAGTGACTTTTGGCATGAACTCCCTGCTTTGGAAGATATGAATCATGAATTCACTGTGGACCACATTGAAGACTTTGCATCATTTGTGAATTATGAATGTCGTGCTTTGGACTTCGAAAATATACACTTAATGGAAGAACATATGGTGTGGTACTTTTTAGGAATGAGTAGAAATAGTTTTGGTACTCTAATGGGAGAGGTGCCCCGATTGGCGCAAATGCATAGAGGTTCTACTGCCCTTGGAGCTTACCTGATGAAATTGAGAACTGGAGATTCTGATGAAAGATTATCATCTCTTCTACAAATACCGAGAAGTACTCTGGAACGTCTAATGGCTAAAGCAAGGGAAAAACTGCATCAAGATTTTGTTCCTATGAACCTTGGAATTGGACATATAACAAGAGAACAAATAGCAGCAAGAAACCTTGTTCTACCAAATGGGCTGTTTGGCGAAGTCGACGGAATAAGGAAGCCTGTCGTAATTATTGATGGAACATATATCTATGTACAAAAAAGCTCCAACTATTTGTACCAAAAAGAGACATATTCTCTTCACAAATATCGAAACCTTGTGAAGCCATTTTTGCTTGTTTGCTCCGATGGCTATATAATCGATGTGTTAGGCCCTTATCCAGCAACAACTTCCGATGCTCAGATAATGATTAGTGAATTTGATGAACCCAGTAAGCCATTGAGACAATATTTTCAGGATGGTGACGTATTCATTCTTGATAGAGGGTTCAGGGATTCCATTCCACTTTTGCAATCTTGCAATTATAGTGTTCACATGCCATCAACACTGCAAGTAAATGAAATTCAATTATCCACTCTGGAAGCTAATAAAAGCCGAAGAGTTACTATTTGCCGCTGGGTTGTGGAAGCCGTAAATGGAATATTCAAGCAGCAATTCAAATTATTTCGCCAAGATTTTTTTAATAGAGCTTCGAGACATTTAATGGTAGATTTCTCTATAGCAGCAGCATTAATTAATAGGTTTTATACTAGAATAGTTGACAGGCCAGATGCTGTTGATATTTTGCAAATAATACATCAGAATATGTATACAGAAAATATACTAGCTGATTATGTGATCACAAATAATTTGAATCGTCGCAGAGCGCAATTCCAAAGCATTAATATAAATCCTAACAATGTTGCTGATTTCCCACAACTGACATACAGCGAAATGGTTTTGTTGGCATGTGGTACGTACCAAATAAAACAGGCTCGCTCATACTATGGCGAGCACACACGAGCGAATGGTATTTATAAGATTGAAATATGTAGGGAACTGGATAACGAATTAGTTGAGCATTTATCTCTTCCGGGTAATTGCTTTTTACTTCGAGGAAAAATACAAAGCAGACATATTTCTCAAAAAATATATTTTGTTTATATAATAATTAACAATTCCTTATCAGGGATAAGGGCTTTACAGCATCGCTATTGTAACTGCCTCGTGGGACGGCGAACAGTTGGTACCTGTGCCCATACTATGTCAATAATATGGTACTTAGCATGGGCCCGGTACCAACCCAATATCAATCCTCCTGCACAGTTTCTTGATGATGTGTTAGTGGTTTTTAATGATGATTAAAACATTTAAATGCAGTTTTGTTTATTAATTATTGCGTAATAATCTTAAACCTTGACTTAACCTATATTTTAGAAAAAGATGTTTGGAACAAGTTTTGCCGAGTTTTTTTGTAATTATTGAAAATGATATGGGTTCCCTACGACTTATAGTGCAATTTGGCGTATATTTCATTGTTGTTTATTTCAGGCATTTTTATGTGTGGCATCTGGGCATTTCCCTTTACAAGCTGCATTTGGGGAGTCTGCTCCTGTGTTAGCAACAGTTACTTATTGGTTTCGTGAATTTAAACGTGGTCGAGAGAACCTAAACGATGACCCCAGACCCGGCCGAGCTACAACTGCAGTAAGTCATGAAAATGTCATCATCTGGTTGACATATATTTAATAATAATTATTAGTACGCACACACACACGTAACACATACTTATGATTATAATAAACTATTTATTGCTTTATTTAGTAATTAGTATTTTAATTATATTTAAGTATTATTGTACGTATGAAATCTATTATATTATTTGTGTCGTTATTGCCCGTGGCATCACTATGGTCCTATCTGAAAACCAGCGTTGCAACATTTTGTTTTTTTTTAAATGTCGCAGCATTATGCTGAGATAGGAGCCTTTTTTGGCCTCGTGCAGGTAGTTTTTTATTTTTTATTTGTTTTTTATAAATTGATTTTGTAACTGTCTGTGTGAGTCCAAAATAAATATTTTTTCTTCTCCTTCTTTCTTTTCTTCTTCATTAGGGTAGAGTGTTTATTACGGGAGAATAGACTCATTACACGTAGAGAGATTCAGGCTGAACTGAAGATTGTATCACAGGCAGTTTCCACCATCCTGCATAAACTTAGAGTTAGGAAGCTTGCTTCGCGATGGATACCTCATTCTTTCACCAAAGAGCAAAAATCCCGTCGTGTTGATTGGTGCAAATTTATGCTAGAAAAATTCGATGGAGGAACTTCGCAAAACGTATCCTTCATGCTTACAACTGACGAATCTTGGATCTACAGCTACGATCCATGTAACGTATCCATGGAAATAAAAATCATCGAATTTTGAAACAACACTTGCTTTAAAACCGTCATCAGTGATACTTTTTGGGCCCGCGGATTAGTACCCCCTGTCGGAAAGGTTACCTTGGTGACCTTGTATATTTGAAGGTTAAAGTTAAAAATATTTGTTTAGCTGTCTTTATAATACAATGTAAATAAACAAATGCGTCATATTGTTTACATTTGCACACCTGGTTTAGATAAATATTATTAGCATTTAACATAAACGTAACATCACGCCTATATTCCCCAAAGGATTGGGCAGAGGTGTATAGTACACCTACATTTCGCCGTTATGTTTAAGTCCCATGTAATAGTGGGCGAGCCTATTGCCATCGACCGGGCATGAATCCAGACTTCGGGCTGCTACTGAGAAATTCCACGCGGAAAAAACCCATAAACAGTTTGCCCAACCTGGGGATCGAACCCAGCATCTCACGCTCAGCAGTCGCGCTTGCCACCGCTAGACCAACGAGGCAGCCTCAACGAGGGGTACCACAATTATTTAACCCCGCGAGGCATTAAGACCAAAACAATGTGTGAAAAAAAAAGTTACACCTAAAAAAAATTATTTTTCCATACAAAAATCGTTTATTCCAAAAATCACATTAGTGTAAAAGACAAACGTAAAAATCAATAAATAACATTGACCTTGTAATATGCTACTCTAGGGCGGATGGGTTAGTAGGTACGGTGCGTCTGCGGCGCAGAGTCACATTGTCCCGACCCCTCCCCTCGCTAGAACCGGGCCCAGCGCTCTGTTGAGCAGAGTGCATTGTAGTTTGTGATAAAGTATTCTTTCAGAATGATTTTTTATTAGTATCACATGCAAAAATACTCTTTGGGAAGATGTCTGGTCCTTTGGAAGGCATACGGTGGACACAGGTCCAACGCGCAGAGGCCCCTTTGAGAACTTTAATCTAAAATGGGATCGCGAGGATCCAATCCACTTCCCCGCTATTTGGCAGCCATTTTGCTTTTTTGTAGAGATATTCTCTATCTTAAAGTTATGAACATGTGAACCCATTTTATCGTAATGTAAACGATAGGCAATATTGTTGCCCTCCGAATAAGCCTACTTTTATCTCAGTAAGACCAAAACTTTGAGAGATATGTTTTTTTTGTACACACGTACAGAATATCTCAACAAAAAAATGAAGTGAATTGGACCCCAGTGTATAGTGTATTTGAGTACTAGAATAGTTGATATATAAATACCTACATTATCGCTAGTCCATGACCAGAAACATTGTATAAAAAACATGTTATCAATTAGCACTATTATTTTCATCAAATATTCCAATAAATTATTCACAACAACAACTAACATTAAACTTAACAATATTGCATTATAATAACATAGGTATTTATATAAACAAAAAAAAATGTACATCTTGATTTGGCACGCGAGGTTGTTGACATAAGGGATGTTGACTCAGCAGTCATTGTGCCGATAATCGTTACAGTCAATGACTTAATGGCCAAGAGCCTCGATTAACATCTGATGAGGCTCTCGTCAGGCAGCTGCATGAAGGGTTTGATTCAGAAAGCGGTACTTCTGGACACGGCGCGTGTTGTTAGGAAGTTTCTCCCTCTAGAGCCCAGACCCGTAGCTTGCACCCTGTTCCAGATTGCCGGTGGGCTACTATTTTTCATATTTTTTAAATGTATATTGTATTTTTTGATAATATGTTTTTAAAAATATAATTTACTAGCTTTTGCCCGCTGCTTCGCTTGCGTGAAATTTTGAACCTAACGGGTTTGTGGTGACGATTATCCATACAAACTTTCATCCCCTATTTAACTCCTTTAGGGGTTGAATTTCTAAAAATCCTTCCTTATTCCTTGTCTATATTATAAAGGGAATCTCTGTGCAAAATTTCAGCTTTCTAGGTCCAAGGGTTTGGGCTGGGCATTGATGAGTCAGTCAATCAGTCAGTCAGTCAGGACTTTTCTTTTTATTTATATAGATAAATATTTACAATTAATAAAGGAATAACAGTCTTTACATCATTATTTACTACAATGGGTAATTATTTAAAATTGAAGTCCTAATAAACCATCTGCTACTGCTACTACTGGTACTATTTCACCAACGAGCCCTAACTCAGAATCAGTTAGGGTGCCTGCATCGGCATCATTTCGCCGGTTCTTCCGATATTGTGGACGGTTCCTCTGTCGTGGTAGTAGTGTTGGTAGATGGTTCCTCTACCGCGGTAGTGGTATTGTTGACTGATTTCTCTACCGTGGTAGTGGTAATGTTGGTTGGTTCCTCTGTCGTGGTAGTGGAGATGGTGCTCTGTCCCTCTGTCGCGGTAGTTGTGTTGGTGCCTTGTCCCTCCGTGGCGGTAGTGGTGTTGTTTGCGGGTTTCTCTACCATGGTAGTGGTATTTTTGGCTGGTTCCTCTGTCGTGGTAGTGGTGTTGGTGCCTTGTCCCTCTATCGCGGTAGTAGTGTTGTTGGCTGGTTCCTCTGTGGTGGTAGTGGTGTTAGTGCCTTGACCCTCTATCGCGGTAGTGGTGTTGTTTGCTGGTTTCTCTACCGTGGTAGTGGTGTTGGTGCCTTGTCCGTCTATCACGGTAGTAGTGTTGTTGGCTGTTTCTTCTGTCGTGGTAGTGGTATTGGTGCCTTGTTCCTCTGACGCGGTAGTGGTGTTGTTGGCTGGTTCTTCTGTCACGGTAGTGATGTTGTTTGCTGGTTTCTCTACCGTGGTAGTGGTATTGTTGGCTGGTTCTTCTGTCGCGGTAGTGGTGTTGGTGCCTTGTCCCTCTATCGCGGTAGTCGTGTTGTTGGCTGGTTCTTCTGTCGTGGTAGTGGTATTGGTGCCTTGTCCCTCGGTCGCGGTAGTGGTGTTGGTGCCTTGTCCCTCTGTCGCAGTAGTGGTGGTGGTGCCTTGTCCCTCTATCGCGGTAGTAGTGTTGTTGGCTGGTTCTTCTGTCGTGGTAGTGGTATTGGTGCCTTGTCCCTCGGTCGCGGTAGTAGAGTTGGTGCCTTGTCCCTCTATCGCGGTAGTAGTGTTGTTGGCTGGTTCTTCTGTCGTGGTAGTGATATTGGTGCCTTGTCCCTCGGTCGCGGTAGTGGTGTTGGTGCCTTGTCCCTCTGTCGCGGTAGTGGTGTAGGTGCCTTGTCCCTCTATCGCGGTAGTAGTGTTGTTGGCTGGTTCTTCTGTCGTGGTAGTGGTATTGGTGCCTCGTCCGTCGGTCGCGGTAGTGGTGTTGGTGCCTTGTCCCTGCGCGGTACTAGTGTTATTGGCTGGTTCTTCTGTCGTGGTAGTGGTATTGGTGCATTGTCCCTCTGTCGCGGTAATGGTGTTGTTTGCTGGTTTCTCTACCGCGGTAGTGGTGTTGTTGGCGGGTGCCTCTGTCATGGTAGTAGTGTTGGTGCCTTGTCCCTCTATCGCGGTAGTAGTGTTGTTGGCTGTTTCTTCTGTCGTGGTAGTGGTATTGGTGCCTTGTCCCTCTATCACGGTAGTAGTGTTGTTGGCTGGTTCTTCTGTCGCGGTAGTGGTATTGTTTGCTGGTTCCTCTACCATTGTAGTGGTATTAATGGCTGGTTCTTCTGTCGCGGTAGTGGTGTTGGTGCCTTGTCCCTCTGTCGCGGTAATGGTGTTGTTTGCTGGTTTCTCTACCGCGGTAGTGGTGTTGTTGGCGGGTGCCTCTGTCATGGTAGTAGTGTTGGTGCGTTGTCCCTCTATCGCGGTAGTAGTGTTGTTGGCTGTTTCTTCTGTCGTGGTAGTGGTATTGGTGCCTTGTCGCTCTATCACGGTAGTAGTGTTGTTGGCTGGTTCTTCTGTCGCGGTAGTGGTATTGTTTGCTGGTTCCTCTACCATTGTAGTGGTATTAATGGCTGGTTCTTCTGTCGCGGTAGTGGTGTTGGTGCCTTGTCCCTCTGTCGCGGTAATGGTGTTGTTTGCTGGTTTCTCTACCGCGGTAGTAGTGTTGTTGGCGGGTGCCTCTGTCATGGTAGTAGTGTTGGTGCCTTGTCCCTCTATCGCGGTAGTAGTGTTGTTGGCTGTTTCTTCTGTCGTGGTAGTGGTGTTGGTGCCTTGTCCCTCTATCGCGGTAGTAGTGTTGTTGGCTGGTTCTTCTGTCGCGGTAGTGGTGTTGGTGCCTTGTCCCTCTACCGTGGTAGTGGTGTTGTTGGCGGGTGCCTGTGTCATGGTAGTAGTGTTGGTGCCTTGTCCCTCTGTGGCGGTAGTGGTGTTGGTGCCTTGTCCCTCTGTCACCGTAGTAGTGTTATTGGCCGGTTCCTCTGTCGTGGTAGTGTTGTTGGTGCCTTGTCCTTCTGTGGCGGTAGTGGTGTTGGTGCCTTGTCTCTCTATTGCGGTAGTGGTGTTGTTGGCGGGTGCCTGTGTCGTAGTAGTAGTGTTGGTGCCTTGTCCCTCTGTGGCGGTAGTGGTGTTGGTGCCTTGTCCCTCTATTGCGGTAGTGGTGTTGTTGGCTGGTTCTTCTGTCGTGGTAGTGGTATTGGTGCCTCGTCCGTCGGTCGCGGTAGTGGTGTTGGTGCCTTGTCCCTGCGCGGTACTAGTGTTATTGGCTGGTTCTTCTGTCGTGGTAGTGGTATTGGTGCATTGTCCCTCTGTCGCGGTAATGGTGTTGTTTGCTGGTTTCTCTACCGCGGTAGTGGTGTTGTTGGCGGGTGCCTCTGTCATGGTAGTAGTGTTGGTGCCTTGTCCCTCTATCGCGGTAGTAGTGTTGTTGGCTGTTTCTTCTGTCGTGGTAGTGGTATTGGTGCCTTGTCCCTCTATCACGGTAGTAGTGTTGTTGGCTGGTTCTTCTGTCGCGGTAGTGGTATTGTTTGCTGGTTCCTCTACCATTGTAGTGGTATTAATGGCTGGTTCTTCTGTCGCGGTAGTGGTGTTGGTGCCTTGTCCCTCTATCGCGGTAATGGTGTTGTTTGCTGGTTTCTCTACCGCGGTAGTGGTGTTGTTGGCGGGTGCCTCTGTCATGGTAGTAGTGTTGGTGCGTTGTCCCTCTATCGCGGTAGTAGTGTTGTTGGCTGTTTCTTCTGTCGTGGTAGTGGTATTGGTGCCTTGTCGCTCTATCACGGTAGTAGTGTTGTTGGCTGGTTCTTCTGTCGCGGTAGTGGTATTGTTTGCTGGTTCCTCTACCATTGTAGTGGTATTAATGGCTGGTTCTTCTGTCGCGGTAGTGGTGTTGGTGCCTTGTCCCTCTGTCGCGGTAATGGTGTTGTTTGCTGGTTTCTCTACCGCGGTAGTAGTGTTGTTGGCGGGTGCCTCTGTCATGGTAGTAGTGTTGGTGCCTTGTCCCTCTATCGCGGTAGTAGTGTTGTTGGCTGTTTCTTCTGTCGTGGTAGTGGTGTTGGTGCCTTGTCCCTCTATCGCGGTAGTAGTGTTGTTGGCTGGTTCTTCTGTCGCGGTAGTGGTGTTGGTGCCTTGTCCCTCTACCGTGGTAGTGGTGTTGTTGGCGGGTGCCTGTGTCATGGTAGTAGTGTTGGTGCCTTGTCCCTCTGTGGCGGTAGTGGTGTTGGTGCCTTGTCCCTCTGTCACCGTAGTAGTGTTATTGGCCGGTTCCTCTGTCGTGGTAGTGTTGTTGGTGCCTTGTCCTTCTGTGGCGGTAGTGGTGTTGGTGCCTTGTCTCTCTATTGCGGTAGTGGTGTTGTTGGCGGGTGCCTGTGTCGTAGTAGTAGTGTTGGTGCCTTGTCCCTCTGTGGCGGTAGTGGTGTTGGTGCCTTGTCCCTCTATTGCGGTAGTGGTGTTGTTGGCGGGTGCCTGTGTCGTAGTAGTAGTGTTGGTGCCTTGTCCCTCTGTGGCGGTAGTGGTGTTGTTTGCTGATTTCACTACCGCGGTAGTGGTGTTGTTGGCGGGTGCCTGTGTCGTGGTAGTAGTGTTGGTGCCTTGTCCCTCTGTGGCGGTAGTGGTGTTGGTGCCTTGTCCCTCTGTCACCGTAGTAGTGTTATTGACCGGTTCTTCTGTCGCAGTAGTGGTGTTGTTTGCTGGTTTCTCTACCGTTGTAGTGGTATTATTGGCTGGTTCTTCTGTCGCGGTAGAGGTGTTGGTGCCTTGTCCCTCTATCGCAGTAGTAGTGTTGTTGGCCGGTTCCTCTGTCGTGGTAGTGGTGTTGGTGCCTTGTCCTTCTGTTGCGGTAGTAGTGTTGGTGCCTTGTCCCTCTATTGCGGTAGTGGTGTTGTTGGCTGGATTCTCTACCGCGGTAGTAGTGTTGTTGGCTGGTTCTTCTGTCGTGGTAGTGGTGTCGTTGGCTGGTTTCTCTACCATGGTAGTGGTATTGTTGGCGGTTGCCTCTGTCGTGGTAGTGGTGTTGGTGCCTTGTCCCACTGTCGCGGTAGTGGTATTGTTGACTGGTTTCTCTACCGTGGTAGTAGTGTTGTTGGCGGGTGCCTCTGTCGTGGAAGTGGTGTTGGTGCCTTGTCCCTCTGTCACCGTAGTAGTATTATTGGCCGGTTCCTCAGTCGAGGTAGTGGTGTTGGTGCCTTGTCCCTCTGTCGCGGTAGTAGTGTTGTTTGCTGGTTTCTCTACCGTGGTAGTGGTGTAGGTGCCTTGTCCCTCAGTCGCGGTAGTGGTGTTGGTGCCTTGTCCCTCCATCGCAGTACTAGCGTTGTTGGCTGGTTCTTCTGTCGCAGTAGTGGTGTTGGTGCCTTGTCCCTCTATTGCGGTAGTGGTGTTGTTTGCTGGTTTCTCTACCACGGTAGTGGTGTTGTTTGCGGGTGCCTCTGTCATGGTAGTAGTGTTGGTGCCTTGTCCCTCTGTCGCGGAAGTAGTGTTGTTGTCTAGTTTCTCTACCGTGGTAGTGGTGTTGTTGGCGGGTGCCTCTGTCGAGGTAGTGGTGTTGGTGCCTTGGCCCTCTGTCGTGGTAGTAGGGTTATTGGCTGGTTTCTCTACCATGGTAGTGGTGTTGTTGGCGGGTGCCTGTGTCGTGGTAGTAGTGTTGGTGCCTTGTCCTTCTGTGGCGGTAGTGGTATTGTTGACTGGTTTCTCTACCGTGGTAGTAGTGTTGTTGGCGGGTGCCTCTGTCGTGGAAGTGGTGTTGGTGCCTTGTTCTTCTGTCACCGTAGTAGTGTTATTGGCCGGTTCCTCTATCGTGGTAGTAATGTTGGTGCCTTGTCCTTCTGTCGCGGTATTGGTGTTGGTGCTTTGTCCCTCTATTGCGGTAGTGGTGTTGTTGGCTGGATTCTCTACCGCGGTAGTAGTGTTGTTGGCTGGTTCTTCTGTCGTGGTAGTGGTGTCGTTGGCTGGTTTCTCTACCATGGTAGTTATGTTATTGGCCAGTTCCTCTGTCGTGGTAGTGGTGTTGGTGCCTTGTCCTTCTGTCGCGGTATTGGTGTTGGTGCCTTGTCCTTCGGTCGCGGTAGTGGTGTTGGTGCCTTGTCCCTCTATTGCGGTAGTGGTGTTGTTGGCTGGATTCTCTACCGCGGTAGTAGTGTTGTTAGCTGGTTCTTCTGTCGTGGTAGTGGTGTCGTTGGCTGGTTTCTCTACCATGGTAGTGGTATTGTTGGCGGGTGCCTCTGTCGTGGAAGTGGTGTTGGTGCCTTGCCCCTCTGTCACCGTAGTAGTGTTATTGGCCGGTTCTTCTATCGCGGTAGTGGTATTATTGGCCGGTTCCTCTATCGTGGTAGTAGTGTTGGTGCCTTGTCCCTCTATCGCGGTAGTAGTGTTGTTGGCTGGTTCTTCTGTCGTGGTAGTGGTGTTAGTGCCTTGTCCCTCTATCGCGGTAGTAGTGTTGTTGGCTGATTCTGCTGTCGTGGTAGTGGTGTTAGTGCCTTGTCCCTCTATCGCGGTAGTAGTGTTGTTGGCTGGATCTTCTGTCGTGGTAGTGATATTGGTGCCTTGTCCCTCGGTCGCGGTAGTAGTGTTGGTGCCTTGTCCCTCTATCGCGGTACTAGTGTTGTTGGCTGGTTCTTCTGTCGTGGTAGTGGTGTTGGTGCCTTGTACTGTCGCGGTAGTGATGTTATTGGCTGGTTCCTCGGTCGCGGTAGTAGTGTTGTTGGCTGGTTTCTCTACCGTGGTAGTAGTGTTGTTGGCGGGTGCCTCTGTCGTGGAAGTGGTGTTGGTGCCTTGTTCCTCTGTCACCGTAGTAGTGTTATTGGCTGGTTCCTCTATCGTGGTACCAATGTTGGTGCCTTGTTCTTCTGTCGCAGTAGTGTTGTTGGTGCCTTTTCCTTCTGTCGCAGTAGTGGTGTTGGTGCCTTGTCCCTCTATTGCGGTAGTGGTGTTGTTGGCTGGATTCTCTACCGCGGTTGTAGTGTTGTTGGCTGGTTCTTCTGTCGTGGTAGTGGTGTCGTTGGCTGGTTTCTCTACCATGGTAGTTATGTTATTGGCCAGTTCCTCTGTCGTGGTAGTGGTGTTGGTGCCTTGTCCTTCTGTCGCGGTATTGGTGTTGGTGCCTTGTCCTTCGGTCGTGGTAGTGGTGTTGGTGCCTTGTCCCTCTATTGCGGTAGTGGTGTTGTTGGCTGGATTCTCTACCGCGGTAGTAGTGTTGTTGGCTGGTTCTTCTGTCGTGGTAGTGGTGTCGTTGGCTGGTTTCTCTACCATGGTAGTGGTATTGTTGGCGGGTGCCTCAGTCGTGGAAGTGGTGTTGGTGCCTTGCCCCTCTGTCACCGTAGTAGTGTTATTGGCCGGTTCTTCTATCGCGGTAGTGGTATTATTGGCCGGTTCCTCTATCGTGGTAGTAGTGTTGGTGCCTTGTCCCTCTATCGCGGTAGTAGTGTTGTTGGCTGGTTCTTCTGTCGTGGTAGTGATATTGGTGCCTTGTCCCTCGGTCGCGGTAGAAGTGTTGTTGGCTGGTTCTTCTGCCGTGGTAGTGGTGTTAGTGCCTTGTCCCTCTATCGCGGTAGTAGTGTTGTTGGCTGGTTCTTCTGTCGTGGTAGTGGTGTTAGTGCCTTGTCCCTCTATCGCGGTAGTAGTGTTGTTGGCTGGTTCTTCTGTCGTGGTAGTGATATTGGTGCCTTGTCCCTCGGTCGCGGTAGTGGTGTTGGTGCCTTGTCCCTCTATCGCGGTACTAGTGTTGTTGGCTGGTTCTTCTGTCGTGGTAGTGGTGTTGGTGCCTTGTACTGTCGCGGTAGTGATGTTATTGGCTGGTGCCTCGGTCGCGGTAGTAGTGTTGTTGGCTGGTTTCTCTACCGTGGTAGTAGTGTTGTTGGCGGGTGCCTCTGTCGTGGTAGTAATGTTGGTGCCTTGTTCTTCTGTCGCAGTAGTGTTGTTGGTGCCTTGTCCTTCTGTCGCAGTAGTGGTGTTGGTGCCTTGTCCCTCTATTGCGGTAGTGGTGTTGTTGGCTGGATTCTCTACCGCGGTAGTAGTGTTGTTGGCTGGTTCTTCTGTCGTGGTAGTGGTGTCGTTGGCTGGTTTCTCTACCATGGTAGTTATGTTATTGGCCAGTTCCTCTGTCGTGGTAGTGGTGTTGGTGCCTTGTCCTTCTGTCGCGGTATTGGTGTTGGTGCCTTGTCCTTCGGTCGCGGTAGTGGTGTTGGTGCCTTGTCCCTCTATTGCGGTAGTAGTGTTGTTGGCTGGTTCTTCTGTCGTGGTAGTGGTATTAGTGCCTTGTCCCTCTATCGCGGTAGTAGTGTTGGTGGCTGGTTCTTCTGTCGTGGTAGTGATATTGGTGCCTTGTCCCTCGGTCGCGGTAGTAGTGTTGGTGCCTTGTCCCTCTATCGCGGTACTAGTGTTGTTAGCTGGTTCTTCTGTCGTGGTAGTGGTGTTGGTGCCTTGTACTGTCGCAGTAGTGATGTTATTGGCTGGTTCCTCGGTCGCGGTAGTAGTGTTGTTGGCTGGTTTCTCTACCGTGGTAGTAGTGTTGTTGGCGGGTGCCTCTGTCGTGGAAGTGGTGTTGGTGCCTTGTTCCTCTGTCACCGTAGTAGTGTTATTGGCCGGTTCCTCTATCGTGGTACCAATGTTGGTGCCTTGTTCTTCTGTCGCAGTAGTGTTGTTGGTGCCTTGTCCTTCTGTCGCAGTAGTGGTGTTGGTGCCTTGTCCCTCTAATGCGGTAGTGGTGTTGTTGGCTGGATTCTCTACCGCGGTAGTAGTGTTGTTGGCTGGTTCTTTTGTCGTGGTAGTGGTGTCGTTGGCTGGTTTCTCTACCATGGTAGTTATGTTATTGGCCAATTCCTCTGTCGTGGTATTGGTGTTAGTGCCTTGTCCTTCTGTCGCGGTATTGGTGTTGGTGCCTTGTCCCTCTATTGCGGTAGTGGTGTTGTTGGCTGGATTCTCTACCGCGGTAGTAGTGTTGTTGGCTGGTTCTTCTGTCGTAGTAGTGGTGTTGGTGCCTTGTCCCTCTGTCGTGGTAGTGGTATTATTGGCTGGTTCTTCTGTCGCGGTAGTGGTGTTGGTGCCTTGTCCCTCTATCGCGGTAGTAATGTTGGTGCCTTGTCCCTCTGTCGCGGTAATGGTGTTGTTTGCTGGTTTCTCTACCGCGGTAGTAGTGTTGTTGGCTGGTTCTTCTGTCGTGGTAGTGGTGTTAGTGCCTTGTCCCTCTATCGCGGTAGTAGTGTTGTTGGCTGGTTTCTCTAGCGTGGTAGTGGTGTTGGTGCCTTGTCCCTCTATCGCGGTAGTAGTGTTGTTGGCTGGTTCTTCTGTCGTGGTAGTGGTATTGGTGCCTTGTCCCTCGGTCGCGGTAGTGGTGTTGGTGCCTTGTCCGTCTATCGCGGTAGTAGTGTTGTTGGCTGGTTCTTCTGTCGTGGTAGTGGTATTGGTGCATTGTCTCTCTGTCGCGGTAATGTTATTGTTTGCTGGTTTCTCTACCGCGGTAGTGGTGTTGGTGCCTTGTCCCTCTATCGCGGTAGTAGTGTTGTTGGCTGGTTTCACCGTCGTGGTAGTGGTGTTGGTGCCTTGTTCTTCTGTCGTGGTAGTGGTGTTGTTGGTTGGTTTTTCTGCCGTGGTAGTGATGTTGGTGCCTTGTCCCTCTGTCACGGTAGTGGTGTTATTGGCCAGTTCCTCTGTCGAGGTAGTGGTGTTGGTGCCTTGTCCTTCTGTCGCGGTAGTGGTGTTATTGGCCAGTTCCTCTGTCGAGGTAGTGGTGTTGGTGCCTTGTCCTTCTGTCGCGGTAGTGGTGTTGGTGCCTTGTCCCTCTACTGCGGTAGTGGTGTTGTTGGCTGGATTCTCTACCGCGGTAGTAGTGTTGTTGGCTGGTTCTTCTGTCGTGGTAGTGGTGTCGTTGGCTGGTTTCTCTACCATGGTAGTGGTATTGTTGGCTGGTTCTTCTGTCGTGGTAGTGGTGTTGGTGCCTTGTCCTTCCATCGCGGTAGTAGTGTTGTAGGCTGGTTCTTCTGTCGTGGTAGTGGTATTGGTGCCTTGTCCCTCGGTCGCGGTAGTGGTGTTGTTTGCTGATTTCACTACCGCGGTAGTGGTGTTGTTGGCAGGTGCCTGTGTCGTGGTAGTAGTGTTGGTGCCTTGTTCCTCTGTGGCGGAAGTGGTGTTGGTGCCTTGTTCTTCTGTCGTGGTAGTGGTGTTGTTGGTTGGTTTCTCTGCCGTGGTAGTGGTGTTGGTGCCTTGTCCCTCTGTCACGGTAGTGGTGTTATTGGCCAGTTCCTCTGTCGCGGTAGTAGTGTTGTTGACTGGTTTCTCTAACGTGGTAGTGGTGTTGTTGGCTGGTTTCTCTACCGTGGTTATGGTGTTGTTGGCTGGTTTCTCTACCATGGTAGTGGTGTTGTTGTCTGGTTCTTCTGTCGTGGTAGTGGTGTCGTTGCCTGGTTTCTCTACCATGTTAGTGGTATTGTTGGCGGTTGCCTCTGTCGTGGTAGTGGTGTTGGTGCCTTGTCCCTCTGCCACGGTAGTGGTGTTGCTGTCTGGTTTCTCAACCGTGGTTGTGGTGTTGTTGGCTTGTTCCTCTATCGTGGTAGTGGTGTTGTTTGCTGGTTCCACTATCGTGGTAGTGGTGTTGGTGCCTTGTCCCTCTGTCGCGGTAGTGTTGTTTAAGCCTTGTCCCTCTATCGCGGTAGTAGTGTTGTTGGCTGGTTTCTCTGCCGTGGTAGTAGTGTTGGTGCCTTGTACTGTTGTGGTTGTGGTGTTGTTGGATGGATTATCTACCGTGTGTGTGTTGTTGGCTGGTTCCTCTGTTGTGGTAGTGATGTTGGTGCCTTGTACTGTCGCGGTAGTGGTGTTATTGGCTGGTTCCTCGGTCGCGGTAGTAGTGTTGTTGGCTGGTTTCTCTATCGTTGTAGTGGTGTTGGTCCCTTGTCCCTGTGTCGTGGTAGTGGTATTGATAGCTGGTTCCACTATCGTTGTGGTAGTGTTGGTGGCTGGTTTCTCATTCGTAGTGGCGGTGTTGGTGGCTGGTTTCTCTGTTGCTGTCGGGTTTTTCGTTGTTGAACTGGATTTAGGCGCCAGGATAGGTTGAATTACCCTGACTAAACTATTTACAATAGGACGTACCAAGCCAGGCCTCGCCTGCGTATAGCTGAGGTATGCAATCACCTTAAACAAGTAGAGAAGAATCAAATGCATTTTGTGAAAATAAATAGTGTGACTTATTGGCCCAGTATTTTGATTTTTACATTTTGAAAGTAGACTTTTGTCAAAGAACAAACTGATTACAAATATTGAATAAAAAATATTAATAAAATCTAATTTGAATTGTAATGGGGATAAAACTGTCATATTATATGCGAAAGAATTTCATTTACTTAGAAATACATCGCTAGCTTTACTTCTTTGTATTGTCTTTTTTAACTTAAAGTAATGAATTTTATAAGTAAAAAGTAGATAAGTAATTAGAGTTAATGTAGAACTAATCGCCTATCTAGATTTTGTTTTTTTTAAGTGCGTAATTTAAAAGTACATTGCTGGCTAACTGTTATGGAAGAAGTTATTTTTTATAAAAACTAAAACGGAACAAATTGCGTAGTAGTTATGCATATTTCGATAGAACAAATATAGAATTAATTATTTAATGTATTCGTTAAGACGCAGGGCATGGTCAATCGCTAGGTACAGATACACATGTTTGTGGGATTATAATATCGCTGAATATACAATCATCATTCAGCCGAAAAACGTCCACTCTACAGACAAAAACTGGAGACTTCCTTACGACAACATTTTTTTTCGGGAGAATTTTCTAGGAGATTGTCTTTCATTTGTTTTCAAAAAATAAAAGACAATCTCCTTCTGGTTCTCTGGTCTGGATCTGGTTTTGTGTCAATTTTGGGAAACAAAAATAGGAAACGAATTTAATTGTTTTCTGTACTATTAACATTAATATTAAATGTAGGTACTTTAGTGATGTCCCGAAACCCGGAATAATTTTAACGAAAAAAAAATTTGTCCTAAGGAAGTCTCCAGGTTTTGACTCTGTTCTTTAAAGTTTAGGTAAATTTGCTCACCCTTTTCCGATCACTGATCATTAGCTATGATCAGCTGTGTTAACATTTTAGGTCATATTTGGGGTCACGAATTAGAAACTAAATTTTTTTTGAATCCGTAATGAATTTCGTATACATAAAGGAAGCAGGTAACCAGCGCCGACCTACCAGCGCTTATCGGTACTGGTCCGTGGTAGAAGCAGGGGCTGGCATTTTTAAACAAAAATACGCCTTGGTCCAAATACAAATTCGCGCAAATGCAGCAACAAATGACGGCTTACCAGCGCTGATCGGAGCAGGTCGGAACTTGTTGGTGCAGTTCAAAGCTTGTCGACGCTGGTTCCCCACACAGTATAGAGACTACCTGTGCCGACTAACTGAGCGGACCAGCACCGACAAGCGCTGGCAGATCGGCGCCGGCAACCTGCTTTCTACGTATATACTCACTAAAGTAGGGGATGAAGAATGTTTGAAAAAAACCAAAATAAAAATAATTTTACACTGACATAAAAATTTTGAATTTTGAAAGGACAATGCTCATGGATGTATGAAGTCCCGTACCATGCTGCATCAAAGTCAAACTTTGTTTTTTATAGACTACAGTTATCATATTAACTCCTACAAAAGTTCTTTTTGTAAACACAAGCCGAGTTTCGGAGATTTTAGAAATAATCTAAATAACCTGACGATATGGACATGTCACACACGATTTATTATTGCTCTAAAAAACAGTAATCCGCATCTACTGCATTCTAGATCTCTATGACCGTCTGTGAACGGCCAATTAACAATAGAAAAAAAATGATAATCGTTTAAATAAAAATTCTGTTACTATTCTAGCTGTTTTTAATTAATGTAGAATCGGCAAAATATATATTTTTTACATGTTTTTTGAAAGATGTGATCATGACACTTTCAAAATTCAAGGTTATAGTTATCATAGGTAAATTATGTGTAACTGAACGTCATGTAAAGGGAATAAAACAATATCAACACTTTTTTAGTTTAAATTAAATTCCCTGTTCAAAATTCATACCCCGACGCGTAATGTCAAAAAAAAATTATGAAAATAATTACTATAATATTTTGATCTTGATGCATGAGACTTTTTGGTACCACTTTTGGTCATTCTCCTTTAACACTTGCTTTAAAACAGTTTAGTGATAATGTAAATGACCCGCACATTGGGGTGCATGAAAAGAGCCTCCACGAGTGACGATACTTAAGTACGTCCGGCGCACCCTGGGCAGTCAGCCCCGCTACCAACCTTGCTGACTGGCTAATCTTTTCACCACTACATAAGCTATTTTCGTATAGCTCGTGCTGACACGAGAGAAGAGAAAAAAAATAGAAAAATATAAATCAAAATGAAATGCTAACCAGTAAAGTTATTGTAGTGCTCTTCATGTTTGCTTCACGGAAAATGAATGACAGACTACATTGCAACTTATATATTGTGAAAATCTGTTCGTTTAGCATCTGTTTTATTTGCATATATTAAAACAATAAAAGCGAGGTATTAGTTACACTATTTTTTTTTACTTTTAAATATGACTGTGACTTTTTTGACGCATCTATGTTTATACAATTATTTACTTTTGAAACTGAGTTTAATTTCTAAGTGGTTGATGAACGGATAAAAGTGGTTTCCTCATATCTGGAAGGTTTTTTAATAAAACTTAAGACAGTGACTATAAACCTACGTTGCATTAAGGGATAAAAGTGTTTTTTCAGGGAAGGACTCTATTTCTAATAGAAGGTTGTTCGGAAAGTAATTTCGTTTTCCCAATAGAGGACTTAATTGTATTTTTTCACAGCCAACTTCACGCTTAAGCCGCATAATCATTATAAAATAATAATAATAATAATAATAATAATATTTTTGGGACATTTTCTACACAGCACCATCTAGTCCCAAACTAAGCAGAGCTTGTACTATGGGTACTAGACAATGGATACAATACTTATATACTTTTTTTTTTGTAAATACATACTTATAATACATAAGAAACACCCAGACAAACACAAACACTTACGTTCATCACATAAATATTTGTGTTCTGTGGGAATCGAACCCACGACCTCGTGATCAGCAGTCCGGTACTCGAACCACTAGACCACAGACGTCGTCAAACAAATACACTACACACTAGGGTCCAATCCACTTCCCCGCTATTTGGCAGCCATTTTGCTTTTTTGTTGAGGTATTCTCTATCTTAAAGTTATGAAAATGTGAACCCATTGTATCGTAATGTCAACGATAGACAATATTTTTGCCATACGGATAAGCCTACTTTTATCTCAGTAGGACCAAAACTTTGAGAGATATGACTTTTTTTGTACACACGTACAGAATATCTCAAAAAAAAAATGAAGTGGATTTGACCCTAGTGTATAGTGTATTTGTATACTAGAATAGTTGTTATATAAGTACCTAGAATATCGCTAGTCCATGACCGGACACACAGTATTTTTTGACAGCAGCTGTCAAAATATATAATGATTATGCGTCTTGCTATATCAGCTGCTGATAAAGCAAGGCTTGCTTCTGAAAAAGTTCGATTGATTCTACGCGATAGTTTTTGGTTGGTACCCTTTCAAATATGGAAAGTGAAAAGCAGCATTTTCGGCATATTTTACTTTTTTACTATTGAAAAGGTAAAAATGCTGTTAAAGGTGTAAGTCCAAGACGGGCTGCAAACTGCAGACTGCAACCGCAGACCGCAAGTCGCCATCGGAATAGCGCCTTTAAGGTGTGCACTTTAAAGGTGCTATTCCGACAGCGACTGCAAAACTGCAACCGCAGACCGCAGCCGCAGATCGCACCGCAAGCGATACTATTTTTGCAGTTTGCGGTCTGTAGCCCGTCTCGGACTTGTCCCTTCAAGCAAGAAAAAAATTATCCGACATGTATGTAGAAGATGTATCGACAGAACGCCAGTTACAAAACAGGTTTGTAAAATTTCGATCCGGGCAATTTTGATGTTGAAGATGCACCACGTTCTAGAAGGCCAGTTGAAGCTGATGAAGACATAATAAAGGCTTCAATTGATGCAAAATGGCGAAAAACAATTCTTGAAATCGCTGAGAGATTAAATTTATCGAATTCGACCGTTCATGATCATTTGAAACGCCTAGGTTTAGGCAAATCTCGACATAAAATTCGATTAAAACGAAATTACTTTCGACCAGGCAATCCTATCAAAAACTCTCCGTCTCGAACTGTCTTAATTAATAATATACTGCAACATTATGACGTTAACACGCAACAAGAGTGACTCACAGTTTAGTAATGCAAGTACTGAAGATAGAAATGATTCATTAACTGTCTTGCGCATGTCTATGTCAATATTTTGAAGGAATGCATTGATTGATTGTATGAGTTTTACATTTCAATGAGAGTCAATACTTTTTTTTATTAAAGTTCCAGAAGCGAATCGGATTGCTACGTATTACAATATATGAATAATATTTGTACTTAAAATGCGTCACCTGCATTGTTCTAGACCTTTATAAGGCGATGGACCTTGTCAATCGTTCTGATAAATACGACAGATCTAATGTAAGCGCCTAGCCTAAGCGCAGTTTAGACTATGCTATAATATTTCGCTATACAAGGTTAGTCGGAAAGGGGGTACTAATCCGCAAGCCACTTAAAATATCACTAACGCCGGTTTAAAAGAAATAAAAAGTGTTAAAATTTCAAAGTTCGATAATTTTTATTTCAATAAAAAACGATTTTTATTTCTGTATTATAACTTTCGTGAGACACATTCATATTTATGATTATTTACGGTTTACTCACGTGCATTTTTCGGGATTGCCCGACTAGTTTCGGACCCAAACGGAGCCCTTAATCATGAGCTGATCACGCGGCGAGGTCGCGAGTCGAACTCACAGTCGGAAAGGGGGTACTAATCCGAAAGGGTGTTAAAGTACCCATATAATGAATAACTTTTGTTCTACAACTTTCCCCAAAAGTGAATAGTTAAAGAGAAACAGCTGTTCAAAAATTTCACAAAAAATACGCTAAAATCTTTCTATCCTCAGCTATGATCAGCTGTGTTTACACTTTAGGTCATATTTGGGGTCACGGATTAGAAGCTCCATTTTCTTAATTCGTATCTAAAGTAGGGATGAAGAACTTTTGAAAAAACTAAAATTAAAACCATTTTTTATGGAAATAAAATTGATCTAATTTTGAAATTTTAACACGCTCTATATAACAGTCTTCAGTGATACTATAAGTAGGTTTCGGATTAGTACCCCCGTTTCCGATTAACCTTGTACATTATAGCGTAGTCTGAACTGGGCTTTAAGGCCGTATTTATGCAACTGCTATAAATTAGCTGTTTTTGGTACATTTTCATTGGGAAATTATGAGTCTAGCAACAAAATTTTTCTTTAGCACCTGCAACCTAACGTCTTTTTTTGTACGTAAGCAACGAGTTATTAAAACAGCTTCTATTATTTTAATTCATCATCTTTACTGTTCCAACAGAATATCAAAAAACCAGCGTCAATTTACGAACGTAAATTAATATGACTCAGAGCTACCGATAAATATATTTACTTCTGAATTGATAACTCAGCGACTAATATTGGAAGTGGGCTACTTTATATATTTTAGAGATTCTGAGATCTGTGTTCTAATAAAATCAAGGTAATTTTGGGCACCCCGACACGGATAGGTCAAGTTCAACGGGGGCTTCGTTCGCTCGCTTTGCTCGCTCACTCTACCCCCCGTCATTCCCTTCGTGTTAGGTTACTTTAAACCCTGCAGACAGAAATAGGAGCCCGGCTCCGCGGGGCTCGTTCGACTCTGCTTTGGGAACCCAAAAAACGTTACAAACATCCCCTTAAGTTTGTCATTTGTTTTTATTGTGAAAATGAAAGTGGGCGACGAACAATCGTCTCGTGTAAAGTTCGAATATGAAATTAGAGTACGTTGAAATTATGTTATAGATGCAGTTAATACACTTATTAGAAGCTGGCAATGAGTAGACATATCACAAATTTAGTTGCTTAAGAATTATCACCATGCTGCGTCGTATCAACAGTAGCTTGTTTTATAATATATATGGTCGCTTGAAAAGCATTTATTAGACGCTAAAAGTTCGTCGCTGACCTATTAATTCATTTGTTCGCGCCGAATTGTGCGCAGTAAAATTTATAGTTGTTACTTCTATGGGCACCTGTACGAATCATTTAGCTGGGCCGATGACTTCGTCTTTTAATGGTTTGCATGACGGCTCTAGGCGCTGAAAAGCCCAGTGCCCAGGACGAAGAAAACAACGCTCTCTTTTCAAATAATTTAAATTCAATTGTCACCAGAACTTTTCTCAGCTTGATTTCTGCTTGATGCGCTGTCAGCTCTCCATCATTTTTTCTTATTATAATCCGCTATTGAGTCTCAGAATTACCAGTGATTCAGGTATTACCGCTCGCGAATGCAAAACCTACATAGGGAGGCGCGCCGTTCCCCTCGCGTAAATCGCTCTGTGCTCATGCAAAGAACTTTCAGTGTAAAGACTTTCCGCCATCAAGAAAAGCTGCCGTCTGCAGCATATAAAGGCGTTGCGAGTTGGCTGGTTTGCTGGTAAGTGCATGTGTTTGCTATTATAAGGCTTCTATAGCATTTACTGCGAACACGGCCCTTCTCCTTCGCATCCGCTCCGTACTTCGCCGCAGAATATACTTTCCGTCCTCTTGCTCCACTATCATTAGACAACTAAATATAATTATTTTGAAGACGAGAATGTCATTTTAAAGAAGCTGCCTTAATTAGCTCCCATTTTTTTTAGTGAAACTTAGGTAGATGTTAAGATTAGTTACGAATAAAGTCCCCGTCACGAGAAGCTATAAATGTAAATAAAGACCCTCTACAAAGTTACGTAGAGACAATTCAATCAACAACAAATAATCCCAAATTCAATCAACTCAAAGTTACATACGTGGAATATGATATGAGTGAAAAAACTAATTTATTGAAAAAAATGAACTGATTTTGTGTATTTGCTCCTATTAGACTAAATAAATTTTATGTCATTTGAGTAGTATACAAAACGATTTTATATTCAATGTATATTATGCTTATAAAAAATAGTTATTTTAAAATTATATCTAAAGTTTATTATATTTACTGATCGTTATAACAAATAAAATTATTGATTCAGCTGTTATATCTTTTAAATATTAGAGATATATTACTTACCCCGATTGTGAACATGACACGTATAATTTAAAGTGCTTTATCTTACAATCGTACAACATTGCATCAATGCAAAGTAGGGTCCTTTGTGCCGCTCTTACTTACTGCCATAATTTTTCCGGGTATGATTATTAATTAAAATTAAAATTGTTTATTTCGTAACCATATTTAAATAACAGGTTAGTGATTGGAGCCTCCTTTTAAGCAAAAAATTAAAAAAAAGTAAAACCGACTTCAAAGAAAAACTAAAAGGAGTAAAATAATCACCATAATATAAAATTAACAGTTTCAGAAGTCGGTGGCTTCTATTTGTTTCAGTGTAGAGTTGCACCGACTTCTGAAACTGTTAATTTTATGTTATGGTAATTATTTTACTCCTTTTAGTTTTTCTTTGAAGTCGGTTTTTACTTTTTTTTAAAGTTTATTTTTTATTAAATACGTTTTAGTGCCATAAATTTAAGCCCCTCCTCTTTATAACCCTTCTTTTTGGCTTTGACGTAGTCGGGTATAAAAAGCCCTTTCTAATGATACCTTAAACGCCGTCCACCCCGATAATTCAGCCCTCATCAAGCTGTCTCCCCCCCCCTATGTCCACGCCAGCAACGCCCTAAGCCGAGGTCCGAGTCCCACTAGGGGTCGCCCTTAGTGCTGTTGTTGCAGGTAGTCATGATGTTAGTGTAGTACAAGTAGTTAGCTTAGGTTAAGTATTTTACTTCCCCCCATTGGCTGGAGACCCTTCAGGTCTCGCCAATAACTGCCCGGTTACGTAGAAACCGTCCCCTAGGACGACCTACTGCAGTCCAATAGAAAAAAAAAATACCTTAAACGATACAATGAAAACATTCCAAAGGAGGGGGGGGGGGGGGGTGGCACGCACCCCTTCCTCTTTTCCAGTAGTCAGTTCCGAACAACAAATATAAACAAAGCAATATTAGTAATTTGAGAATTTTGCTTTGATCCGATGAGGAGTTCCGATCCATATCTCTGAAGTTCATGGTCTAATCATAACAACATTTATATGGGACCAATCGGGAAGTATACCTTTCGAACAAAAAAATAATTTTTCAAATCAGTTCGTAATGAGAGAGATCTGAGGTAAAAAATTTAAAAAAAAATGATTACTGTTAAAAATACCTGTATTAGGAGACTCCGCTCTTCCACAGCAAGGTAATCTTACTTAATAAAATAAAAATAAAATGTGTGTCTAAATATATAAATAATAATACAGTTACAGCCAATGGCTTAATAGCCGAGAGCCTCGACCAACGTCTGATGAGGCTCTCGTTAGGCAGCTGGATCAAGGGCTTGATTCAAAAAGCGGTACTTATGGACACAGCGCGTGTTGTTAGGAAGTTCCTCTCTCTGGAGCCCTGACCGGCGGTCAAGCTGTCAGCTTGAACCCTGTTCCCGATGCCGGTGGGCTACTATTTTTTATATTGCGGTTGTTGTGGTTTACTTAAGATATCATCCGGGATATCCGAAGAAAAGGTAAATTACGTTCCGCTTGGAAACGAAATAAATGTCAAGTAACATATTATTGATTCTCAGATATCAGATCGAACCTGAAAACTCGTATTTCGTTAGCTTATAAGTTGTATATTAGATCCGTATAAGATAATATTAAAAAGAATCCCAACAAATTCTGGCAACATATCACTAATCACCGCTCAAAAGGCGGGTTTGAGCCCAATGTAATGTACAATGGCAAAACGTACAATGGCATCGCAGCTGCTGAGTCATTCGCTGAATTCTTTGCAAGCGTTTTTCTTTCTGATGTGCCGGCACTAAATTACGAAAAGGCAGTTGATATAAATATTAGCAATAACAACAACTATGTTAATATTTCTGAACTATCTGTACGCGATGTTCGGATTGGCATTAACAAGCTAAAACTCAACAGCTCCACTGGCCCTGATAATATTCCACCTTGGTTTCTCAAACAGGGAAAAATGTCTGTTGCCCAGCCTTTTTGTCACATATTTAACTTAGCGCTAAGAACTGGAGTATACGCTCCCCAATGGAAAATCTCGAGGGTTACCTCTATTCCCAAAACAGCTAACAAATTTGGCGTCGAAGAATATCGCTCTATAACAATATTATCATCTCCTGCAAAGATTTTTGAAAATGTCTTACACGAAGGCATATATAAATAAAAAAACCTGTGCAACGATCAGCACGCCTTTAGAACCAAAAAGCCTGTTAATACTAATCTGTTGGCCCTTGTAGATTTCATTATCACATGTCTTGACCGAGGAGGTCAGGTAGATGTTTTGTATTTCGACTTTCAGAAGGCGTTCGATAAAGTTAATAATGACATTCTGCTTTCAGAGCTTAGTACAATCGGTGTTGCCCCAAGTCTCTTACGGCTTCTTGCTGATTACTTGCGAAATCGCCAGCAGTTTGTTAGGCTAGGACTGTACGAGTCACAACCATATCACACCTTCACAGGCGTTAGTCAGGGTTCGATGCTGGGACCGCTTCTTTTTATATTGATGATCAATGATCTCCCTTTTGTGGTCAGAAATGCAAAATGTCTCTTATACGCTGATGACCTGAAGATCTACTACGAAATTAAGTCTGAAGCTGATTATTTGACGTTGCAATCTGATGTGAATTCAGTATATCAGTGAAGTTTGGACAACAAGATGACTTTCAACGCCTCGAAATGTTATGTGATGACTTACAGTCGAATGCGGCACCCTATAAAATTCACCTATAACCTTAATAATATTGTTTCTAGAACAGATTCCATGAAGGACCTGGGTGTCGCATTTGACCATAAGATAACTTTTCACAAGCACATAACATCAGTAGCTAAGGATTCTTTCAGACGCTTGGTCTTCGTGCTGAGAAATTGTCGGGATTATCCAAAAAAAGATCCATAAGAATGAGTAAACAATTTGGCACTTATCTACTAACTTAAACACGTTAAATAAAACTTTTTATATCATGTGTCTGAATGACGGTCTGTGTACCGCCATCCAGTGATAAATAATTTGGCCATCCACTCCCATTTTGGCCATTCGCTGTGTGGTGTTCTGTGTTTACCATTCCGCGTCATGGGCATTTTTTATTTATTTATTTATTTAATTTTAAAGAAAGCTTACAGACTAATAACAATCTTAAGTATCATGCATAAGTAGGGACATTTGCTAATTAAAAGCTTCCACATGTATCCTTATCCATGATCCATATCCATGTGGCACTTATAACATACATGTTCCACATGTATTTTAATAATAATAATAATAATGCGTTTATTTCAAAAAATTTGAGACATTACAACAGTGTTGTCTCGACCCCTGAACTAGGACATCCTGTATGACAGGGGTCGAGCTTTCTCCGGTTTCATGGAACAGGTACAAGAAAAAATAAATAAATAAAAACAAAACAAAAATTATACTAGGCAAAAGGAAAAAAATAATATTACTAATTACTAAAACTTTCAAACTTAATGATAAATAATGGGTGACTGTGCAGATGTTTCGTGTTTTTTGCTTTTGAGTAGGGCAGGATGAGTGTATGTGTGTGGTGTGGTGTATGAAGGGTGGGGTGATGGGTGTGTGTGTGTGGTGTGTTATGTCTACTAAGTCAGATTACTGATTAGGTTTTCGGCATCGTCGTAGGTAAAACTTTCGAGCCAATGTAAGATTTCCTTTTTTATCTGGAAATTACTTACTTGATTGACTTTTTTATACTGGCTTATTTTGCTGTAGAGGCGTGGCGCTATATGGATGTAGTGCTTTCTGGCAAACTTACTCCTTGCCCATGCTACAGGATACCTAACTGTTCTTTTGTTTGCCGTCTGCAAGTAGGGAACCGTGAGCCGGTGATATCTCCGTAAAAGTAATTTTATAAGTGCCATAACACGAATGTCGCTATGTGGCCTTTCTGTGTTTACCAAAACGCGTCATGGGCGTTTTTATAAATGCCATAACACGAATTTCGCTGTGTGATGTTTTTATGTTTACCACAACGCATCATGGGCGTTTTTTTCGGTAAAGGACCGTTTTCGCTCTTTACATAATACATATAACTTACCTATATTTATGAGCAAATTACGAAGGTGACAACCGGAGGACTTAAAAAAAACCGAAATGTATTTTAATAAAATATTTAATAAATGAAAAATTACAATTATAAACTTACTATAAATTTTAAGTCTAAATTCGGACGATGCTAGTACCGAAGTGTCTAAATTAATTATTCCAATTTATTGAATGCTAATCGATTGAGAAACGAGAATGCGGCGTCAGCAGATTCAGAGGTGATCGGCGGGCGGCGTGCGTCGACTCAGCGAAACGGTGTTGCAATGTTATGTTCAAAAGTCCAATGTACGTAAATAGCTAGGTATCATGTCGCTATTCAGCTGATTTGGTGTAAGCAGAGCACATAACAAGCATAGTAATAAAAATAAGTAAATAACTTGAATGTTTTATTTCATCGGTAAATTAATAGACTTACACTCAGTTGCAAGAAAAGTCCATTAAATGTTAATGCTCTCATTAGAATGTTAATGCTCCATTAACCTCTTCTGTCCATTGCAAGAAGCTAGATTTTGGAATGATTAAATATCCATTAAAATTAATTTTTGATGTGTCAAACTCCCCATGATTTCAATATATGATAATTAGTAAATGAAGAACGAACTACGACCTACTTAGTGTTCATGCAATAGCCATTAATTTAATGGAAACATTATTCTTAATGACGGATTAGTTAATGATCACCTAATGGTATCTTTCTTGCAACTCAGTGTAAGCATATCACTAGATAAGTCTACTGAAATACTTATAAATCGGCTAAAAAAAGGCGTTTGTGCACTTCAAGGAATCGGACTTCCGGACACTAAAATTCCTTGTAATACACAAACGCCCATTGTGTTATTGGGTTTTTCCGTGTAAAAGGAGACGGTATCACAAATGACCCAGAAATCGATACGAACAAACTATATGCCGATCGATTGCTTATAACAAGCGGAATAACCCTACCTGAGTCACATACCCCAAATCCATGGGGTATGGAAGTTATAGGCTGACAAAGTATGCGTGAAAAATCATCACCTACTAAGGAAACGTGCTGTCGACTGAACACCAATATTATTTTTAGTGTCTTTACTATTGATAGTTTCTACAGGCTGTAAGGGTAAACACCGTTATCCTTGAAACCAGTGGTTTGGTTTCATTTATAGAACGTAAAATCAATGAAAAATAACAATTGTTTTTTTTTTTTTTTACAAAATTTTCATTTTTCCTCAAAAGCATTTCACCTTATGCGCGGGGGCAACAAGCTACGGGAGGGGGCGCGGGGAACTCGCCGCATGGCCTGACGCACGGCCCCGCACATTTTGTTTTGTTACCCCAGTCAGTCAGCTGTCTCGTTAGCGAGTGTGTAGGTACGCTGCGTCGTAGCGTCGCCGCGCCGCTCAATTCTCGCGCGTATTTTTTTTTTACTCCCTCCTATATTTTATGTTTAAGTCAACTACCCATGGTTTGAGTGATAACGGTGTTTACCCTTACATGCTGTATAGTGTCATCAGTGTGTAAGTACAGTCGACAGCATGACTGATTTTGGTACTAGAGTTAAGAAAATCCTTAGTAGATAATAATTTTTCATGCATACTTTCTCCGCCTATATCTCCGATACCCCATGGATTCGGGGTCTGCGACTTAGGTAGGGTTATTTCGCTCGTTATAAGCAATCGATCCGCATACAGTTAGTTCGTATCGATTTCTGGGTTTTTGATTCATACATTTTGTCCTGCCCTATGACCCTCAAAAAGAAAGAAGACGAAATTACCGTGTTGTACCAGTTGAATTCGTTAAAACTACATACGCCAAAAGACAATTCAATACAAATTCCGTTACCCTATATAATAAAATAAATAACATAATTAACATCTATCCCATGACTACTAAAAACTGCAAACAGGCAATAGTTCAATGGCTAAAACTGAAGACCTATAATGACATTGAATTATTGCTGCAAGCATCGTCATTATAAGTTGATAAGATTCACACACGCACCCACACCCACACACACTTACACACATGCACACACACACTCAAACACACACTAATTTAGATAATATCTCTAAGTTTTTTCTTTTCTTGTTAATTTTATGTTTATTTTGTTTCTTGTTTAAATTCTGTCTTCTTTTGGTACACTTTATAATTTAATATTCAAGAACGGGGCCTCCCACCACAGGTATATTCTTTACTTAAAAGGAGGTCCCTGTGTGAGATTTATTGCAAAGTGTACAAGATTCGGAAATAAACCTTATTTTATTATTTATTTTGGACCTTCTCCTTTCTCAGTAGCAGCCCTAAGTCTGGATTTGTGCCCGGTTGATGGTAATAGGCTCGCCCCCTATTACATGAGACTTAAACATAACGACGAAATGTGGGTGTACTATACACCTCTGGTCCACCCTTCAGGGATGGGCATACATGCGTGATGTTATATTATGTTATACATTGATCAATTATTTTTTATAATTACAACAAAGTCGAAATCAAAGTTAGCCCTGTATTTATTATACAGGGCTAACAAAACCGCCAAAGATTAACACTCAGTTGCAAGAAAGGTCCATTAAATTTTAATGCTCTCATTAGAATGTTAATGCTCCATTAACCTCTTCTGTCCATTGCAAGAAGCTAGATTTAATGGAATGATTAACTATCCATTAAAATAAATTTTTGATGTGTCAAACTCCCCATGATTTCAATATATGATAATTAGTAAATGAAGAACGAACTACGACCTAATTAATGTTCATGCAATAGCCATTAAATTAATGGAAACATTATTCTTAATGACGGATTAGTTAATGATCACCTAATGGTATCTTTCTTGCAACTCAGTGTTAATAGTACAGTTCTCTTAACAAAATAATGCTTTAAAATAACTTTTTTTTCAATTAAAGGACACTTCGGACAGACCATGGAGTTTTCAATGCAATGAGGGTGTTTACGAAAATTTGCGCCACTAGTTGGCGCCACTTTGGCAAGAGGTCTCCCATCCCAATAAAATAATGCGCGCTGTCTAAATTAGTTTACTGTACACAGTTCAAAATTTTACTGTACACAGTTCCACTAATCGTTTTCCAGCGTTTAATTTTAAAACCTACCTATATGGACCAAAAAAGGTTGAATTTTCAGATGTTTTTTTCACTGTTTATTTTCGCCAAATTATAAAATATTTATGATGATTATGTTTTGATGTTTCTCGTAATCGTCTTTACTGAAATGATCTTTGCACATAAGACTATTATTTGTAGCCGTAAACCGATCTCTACGAATGGTTACAAGCCATTGTTTTAAACGTATTTTATCCTGAGGAAACGTATGACCTCCCGTTTTTTTGAGCACATAGGAACTGCACAACATTGTGGCATTTCGATTTTGAGAGAATATTTTTATTGTACTTATTTAAGTTTATTAAAAAATACAAAAAAATCATTCACGAAAATATAGGCGCTCTGACACTTTGGACAGGTTTCTGGACCTGACGTCACAGTGCTGCCGCCTAGTGGGCGTCATTTCAGAAAACCCTCATTTATTTAGCAACTGCACATTGCATGTGTATTGTAGCTAGGGCGCATGCGCGGTGGGCTGCAGGGGTTGGGCGCCATATACAGGCTGTAAGGGTAAACACCGTTATCCTTGAAACCAGTGGTTTGGTTTCATTTATAGAACGTAAAATGAATGAAAAATAACAAACTTTTTTTTTTTATAAAATTTTCATTTTTCCTCAAAAGCATTTCACCCTATGCGCGGGGGCAACAAGCTACGGGAGGAGGCGCGGGGAACTCGCCGCGTGGCCCGACGCACGGCCCCGCACAGTTTGCTACCCCATTCAGTCAGCTGTCTCGCTAGCGAGTGTGTGTACGCCGCGTCGTAGCGCCGCCGCGCCGCTCATTTCTCGCGCGTATATTTTTTATTTATTTTTTACTCGGTCCTATATTTTTTAACCGACTTCAAAAAGGAGGAGGTTCTCAATTCGGTTGTATTTTTTTTTTTATTTTTTTTTTTTTTATTTTTTATGTGTGTTACCTCATATCTCCGTCATTTATGAACCGATTTGAAAAAATCTTTTTTTGTTCGGAAGGGTATACTTTCCGATTGGTCCCATTTAAATTTTGTTATGATCAGATCATGAACTTCAGAGATATGGAACGGAACTCCTCGTCGGATCAAAGCAAAATTCTCAAATCACTAATATTGCTTTGTTTATATTTGTTGTTGGGAACTGACTACTTGAAAAGAGGAGGGGGTGCGTGTCCCCCCCTCCCCCCCTTTGGAATGTTTTCATTATATCGTGTAAGGTATCATTTGAAAGGACTTTTTATGCCCGACTACGTCAAAGCCAAAAAGAAGGGTTATGAAGGAGGGTGTTAAAATTATGACACTAAAACGTTTTTAATAAAAAATAAACTTTAAAAAAAAGTAAAAACCGACTTCAAAGAAATACTAAAAGGAGTAAAATAATTACCATAATATAAAATTAACAGTTTCAGAAGTCGGTGCAACTCTACACTGAAGCAAATAGAAGCCACCGACTTCTGAAACTGTTAATTTTATATTATGGTAATTATTTTACTCCTTTTAGTATTTCTTTGAAGTCGGTTTTTACTTTTTTTTAAAGTTTATTTTTTTATGTTTAAGTCAGCTACCTATGGTTTCAAGGATAACGGTGTTTACCCTTACAGCCTGTATATTTTTATCTCTTATTTAAAATCTAACTACTGCATGAGTTTAGATAAAGTAGTGTATGAAGCAACACATTACTAGATATTAAAACACTCGTTTGATACTATTGAAAACCTCGCCTACAGCTCGGTTTTTAACCTAACACTTGAGTTTTAATAACTGTGACACAGTTTCATAAACTACTATGATAATACATTCATTCGAATTAAGTATACTTTAGTTATTTCATCGTATCTTTGTTTCCAAATGAATTACCTACAGCGTTCTTGTAGTACTAAATAATACTTCTATTGACACCATCATTCAAACAAACCGTATTTCATTCCTGACCGCAGATATTTTGTTTGATCCCAAAGGCCGTACAAGATGGGTGATTCCTTTGTAAGAAAATCGGCCAAGTGCGTGTATTATAGGGTTCCGTAGCATGTACTAAAAAGCAATAAATATTTTATAGTTTTGCACAATAATATTGTGAAATGCAAACTATGCATTGTAAAGTTATTTTTGCGGTAAATAAACTCAAAATAGCATTCAATTGAAACTGCGGATAATTATTTCAAAACTTTATTAACGTGTCTTCTTCAAAATTGTTTTGGTTGAAAGTGTCCATTATGGTGATATTACACGGTTCACTTTTGCCTTTCAATTTATTTATTTGAACCATGTAAAAGTAAAGGTGAATCATTCAATATCATTGATCAATAGCATATGCTTTCATTTTTGTACCTTTCAACGAAAGTGAATCAATTTGGTAGAACCGTGTAATATCACCATTACAGCGGTTACGCACTGCATCCGATCCGAATCCGTGAAAATACGTTCCGAAGTAGCCATAGAACTATTTGTATGGTAGTTTCCGCACTACGTCCGGCATCCGTCATCCGATTTCTATCCGTCATCCGTGAGTTTCTAATTCGGAAGAACAAGTGACGGACCGAAGTAGCTACAGTACTGTTTATATGAACGCTTTTGCATTACCTCGGATTCAAATCAGACGCCAAACGGATATGCCAAAGATGGCCCCTGAATTGTTTGAATTTGAATCAGAGATCGGAATAGTGCGTAAGCAACATCCGAATTAGGTCCGAGATTTTTACTCTAGATCGGTATTTTCACGGATTTGGATTGGATGCAGCGCGTAAAGCAATATCCGAATTCGGTCCGAGTTTTTTGTATCCGTATTTTCACGGATTCGGATCGGATGCAGTGCGTAATCGCTCTTAGAAGCTACACAAGCTTGCTTGTTTCAGATTTCTTGATGATCCGGTTTGAAAGTTAGAGGGAGGGAGGTCGTTGTTAAGCTGTTGTGGGGACCTGACTCAACACCGCTGTCGTCTAAAAACAAAGAAGTGACTTAGAAATATTCATGTAAGTTTTAAAGAACTATCCAACGATACCTACTTACTGTAGGGCCAATTGAATAAATCACATTTGACACTTCATCAAAATTTAACAACGTAACCTTGTAACGACGGGCATAAAATACTATTTATTTTTTCGAAGTTAGAACTGCACAATTGCTTAAGTTTTTTCAATTATTATTACATATTTATTGTAATAATGACAAAATAAGGTAATTTTACGATTTACTTTCACTAATAAACCATTCTAAACATAATAAACAATTTCTGTTATAATGAGAACTGAACGTCGTTACAATGTTTCGTCAGTGAAACCTTTTTCTTTTTAATCACTAGGGATGTTACCCAAAAAAATCGAGTGTTGATAAGTAGATTCGAATGCAATGATTATGTACTGAATTCGATTTACATATGTTTGAAGTCCGTATCGATTCATTCACTCTATTTGATGTTTTTAAGCAGGTCACCTCACTATGAAGCTAAAACTGACAGATGTCAAATGTGATCTCTTAAATTGGCCCTACATTAGGGATGTTTTTTTTCTATCTCTGAGCTTTATGTATAGAGTGTCACCTCTAAATATATTTATTCGCTTCTAGCCTCTTTGGCAGCTCACAGAAGAAACCCTATCAGATTTGAACCATGTGGTCTTAATAATCTCCACGTAAAATGTATGGAGCTTGGGCTAGCACCATGTACACTATATGTAAATATCGCTATGCAATAAAGTAACCATTTTTTAATGTTAATTTTCTATAATTTTACTTTGTTTAATTGTACATTCAAGATATCTTGGTCAAGGAGAGCAACACAACAAAAAAATTTGGTGGATCGAAATTATGTGAAATGTCATTTTGACAACTGTTGACATGTCAATGACCCCATAGTGTTTATTTCTTGTGTACTTACATAACCTACCTACGTTGTTTATAGACGAAAATACTTGGATTTCGTTATAATTATAATGAAATAGAACTACAGATGTTGTTCTCGATTGCGTCACACACACATCACGAAACCTAGGACTGTCAAAGTTGTCAAACTCATGTCAATGTCAAACACATGTCAATGTCAAACACAACTGTCATAGCTACCAGAAAAAAAGGGATATCATATCAGAAAACGGCCCCATATAATAATTCCAGTACTCTTCTTCAAATTAATTCATTTGAATTTTTATGGTAATCCCCTATTTTTTCCCATTTTTCTATATACTGTACATAAGGTATAACGGGCTGGTATCCGCAACTCCACGTCTAAGCGCGTATTTTGCGTGATGGGTGATAAGTATAGTTACTCAATCCACCCTAACTCCTCGAAGAAGGCCAGCACACCCTTGATGTTGCTGGTGATTTCTCGGAGAGTACCTGGGTTTCCGAAGTACTTGGCCCTGTATGTGGCGACCTCAGGGCAGTTTAGTAGCACGTGGGCTATACTGTACATAGTGGTGGCCCAAAATCAAACATCTCCTTTGTTTGCACTCTGTATATTACTAAACCCTTCTTTTACCGTTTGGCCCGTCGCGTCCACCACAGCTTGAATCGACGTTTCCACCAACGTTTGGGTCGCTCCCTGTATAGCTTTAACCGCATCCTGCGTTGGCTTCGTCAAAGCAGTCGATGTTGTTTGTAATTGCTCAACTAATTCGGCACCACTTGACAAGCTAACGCATGCCAGCAGCTGAAAGAAAAAATCATTGAAATAATAGGTTGTTCGGAAAGTCATTTCGTTTTAATTGAATTTTATGTCGAGCTTTGCCTAAACCTAGGCGTTTCAAATGATCATGAACGGTAAAATTCGATAAACTTAAACTCTCAGCGATCTAACGAGTTGTTATTCGCCGGTTTGCATCAATTAATGCCTTTATTATGTCTGCATCAGCTTGAACTGGCCTTCCAGAACGTGGTGCATCTTCGACATCAAAATTGCCAGATTGAAATTTTGCAAACCAGTTTTGGCACTGGCATTCTGTTAATATATCTTCGTTATATAAAAAAATAATATTTATTATTTTTTTACTTTGACATTTTATCGACTATTATTAGATATTAATCTATATAAGTTTTTAAACTGACATGGTCACTAACACTATCATTAGAACTTAGAACGGGATATTTACCATGTTTATTATTTGTTTTGAGTTTCCGATATTTCGGCACCGTTACAAGCGCCATGATCACGGATAAACTGAAGTAATTGCGGGTGGATGTTTATGAGCAGATAAAACGACAGAACGCCATTATCTACCTAGACTGGTAAGAGAAGCGATAGAGATTACCAAATATCAGAATTTCAACCGTGAGGATGGGTTTCAACTATCGAGGACCTGGAACCCAGTGGTTCAATTGTGTAAAAACCAAAAAACTACTAAAAAAAGTCCGCGAACGGATACAGTGAGTTTTGTGTGCCGGGAACAGAATCGTGTTGTGAGTGACATAAGTGACAATGGTAGTGGCGTCGAACGCAAAAAACGAACAAGAAAGAGGGTAGACCGTTTTATCTGCTCATAAACATCCACCCGCAATTACTTCAGTTTATCCGTGATCATGGCGCTTGTAACGGTGCCGAAATATCGGAAACTCAAAACAAATAATAAACATGGTAAATATTGCGTTCTAAGTTCTAATGATAGATATTAATCTGTCGTTTGTTTTTATAATATTTTTATTTTATTAAATTGTGAATGCGAGTACTATGTAGGCTAGCTTTAAACACAATTTTCGTAAAACTGTATGGCGATTTGAGTATTTTTTTGTAACCTACGCAAATGTCCGGCTGATTGGTGGCGTCGTGTGTCGGGACGTTGAGCTCCCTAAAATAAGTTTGAGCTACACGATGGCTGATGCGTGCGTGTCGTCAGTTGGGACAGGTCAATTCAAACCTGCTATGGCTCTTTTACACTCACATTACACTCGCATAGTTTTTAACCGACTTCAAAAAGGAGGAGGTTCTCAATTCGGTTGTATTTTTTTTTTTTTTTTTTTATGTGTGTTACCTCATATCTCCGTCAAATATGAACCGATTTGAAAAAATCTATTTTTGTTCGAAAGGGTATACTTCCCGATTGGTCCCATTTAAATTTTGTTATGATTAGACCATGAACTTCAGAAATATGGAACGGAACTCCTCATCGGATCAAAGCAAAATTCTCAAATTACTAATATTGCTTTGTTTATATTTGTTGTTGGGAACTAACTACTTGAAAAGAGGAGGGGGTGCATGCCCCCCCCCCCTCCCCCCCTTTGGAATGTTTTCATTATATCGTGTAAGGTATCATTTGAAAGGACTTTTTATGCCCGACTACGTCAATGCCAAAAAGAAGGGTTATGAAGGAGGGGGTTAAAATTATGACACTAAAACGTATTAAATAAAAAATAAACTTTAAAAAAAAGTAAAAACCGACTTCAAAGAAATACTAAAAGGAGTAAAATAATTACCATAATATAAAATTAACAGTTTCAGAAGTCGGTGCAACTCTACACTGAAGCAAATAGAAGCCACCGACTTCTGAAACTGTTAATTTTATAATATGGTAATTATTTTACTCCTTTTAGTATTTCTTTGAAGTCGGTTTTTACTTTTTTTTAAAGTTTATTTTTATACCACAATGTCTGGACTTTAAAAGAGACGTTGACCTCTTTTGACGTTGACCTCTCAGTTTTTTTCGGCTTTTCTTCTCAGAGCTAGTCAGATAGGAAATGCCGGCGCCATCTAGTCTTAATAAAACATCACATTGACTTGTAAAAGTGTCTGTAACAGATTTATTTACAGAAATAAAAATAATTCATCAATGACGCATATTTTGTAAAATTTCGCACCCGTTACTTGGACTTTGACCTCATTTTCGGCATCAGCACCCCCGAAAACAATGGACACGTTGCCTGAGGACTGCCTCGTTGGTCTAGCGGTCGCAAGCGCGACTGCTGAGCGTGAGGTCTTGGGTTCGATTCCCAGGTCGAGCAAAGTGTTATTGGGTTTTACCGTGTAGAATTTGTAAGACTCGCCCCCTATTACATGGGACGTAAAACATAACGGCGAAATGTGGGTGTACTGTATACCTCTGCCAACCCTTCGGGGAATACAGACATGAGATTTTATGTATTAAATAGTGTTTATAATTACATTATAATTTAATTATTGTTTATTAATTAAGTAAATGATTATAATAATCCCATTTATTTTGTTTATCTTTTTTGACAACCCTTGCACATTTGCGACTAATAGCGTAGGTACCTACACTGGCGGCGCGGCGGTGTCGTCCGACATCAAAGGCGTTTCCCAACTGTATGATTCTTAAACTGTGATTATAGTATTTAGAAAGTAAATAAAATATAATTGTTCATAGTTCTTGTGAATGAAATCATATTAATAATTTATTAAATAAGCCGCCGGGCTTGTTTTGCGTCATGTTCGCTCGCTTAGTTCGTGTTAGTTGGCCGCAATAAGCCGTCGGGTAAAGCCGCCGGGCCGGCCGGCGGCTTTTTGTGTAGAGGCTTTAAGTACGTACTTAAGTTAAAGTATCGTCACGCGTGGAGGCTTTCGATGATAATTAAAATCAATAAAATATTATACGTACCATTATAATCACTGTTATCTTAATCATTTCGCTTTGCTGTTAGTAGCTGGAGAGGAAGAAAGTCTTAAAAGAGTATGTTCAACTAGTGTCGACTACTAGCTAACGAGGTTTATATACCAATGCAACCTTTTTGTTTACTAGCTCTATTGTCGCACCTGTGAATACAACATAAAAGTAAATAATATGTACTGCGAAACGCCTTTGTTCTGCATTTGTTTAACCATAGATTCATAAACATATGTAGGAGTAACACTATTAATAAACATTCGTCTCACAGACGAACATATTCAGGCATGGTTATTTATGATTTTGTTAGTGAAAGAAAACAAATAAATAATTGTATTGTTTAACGCCTTTATTATTTAAAACTTATGCGATAAAACAAAAATATATATATTCTAAACATTGCAGACATATCAGGCTACGGTGGTCGATACACATGAACTTTTTACAGTGGTTACATTGGAACCTCGTTATTCGACGCTTTTTGTAATCACAGTAGTTACAAATCTTTTCTTGGGTAAGTACTACTTGGACCAGGCGTATCGCTAATAAGCGTTTCGTTCAAAATCTTCTGCTATCTTCCTTTTTAAGTATCGCCTCAAAGTTGGCATTTCGCGACGCTTACGTAACCATGGTTCGGTCATTTTCTCTGAAATATGTTACTAAATAATATGTGCTTGAACAATGACTAATTAAAAATATTATCACAAACTTACCGATACCTTATTACTTATTACAAAAATTGCAACCGTGCTCGTCAATCGTGTATCATCTATTCATAAATATTCGTCCCTCAGACGAATAAGCCCTCGTCCACAAAGGGCGAATTCGCCGCGATTCTCTCGCGCGTATTACGCGCTTACATAGCGTCCAGAAAGAGCGTACCAACGCGCGAGCATTTGGTGACGGATTCAGTCAGTCAGACGTGTACTCGCTCTTAAGTTCGCGCTTAAACTGGACGCAACCAAGGCGTCCCTAGTATCTCGACTCGCGCGCAATACGCGCGTGACACGCACGAGTCGAGAGTCTGGCGTAGTGCACGCGATTTACGCGCGTAATTTTAATACGCGCGATGGTTGTGGACGCGATGTATTGACACCCAGTACCTCGCCAACGCGCGTAGAAATTCGCGCGTAACGATTCGCGACGAATTCGCCCTTTATGGACGTGGGCTAAAACTCTCTAACAGCTCAAGGACACGTCACTGCGAGTAAAATGCACTCGCGATACTAGTAGTCGTATGACTTAGGAAGGTACTTGAGAGGTCAGCTTTCTATCTATATCACTTTAAAAATTTAAATCACTTTTACGTTTCGCGCGGTCTGTGAGACGAATGTTTATGAATCTAGAGTTAGTGACTTTGGCTTGACTTTGACTGGTTTGCAGGAAAGTATAGAAATCTAATAAAACAAAGGTGTTTAATAGATTTCTATATCATTCTCCTGATGGGGTAAGCAGAGGTGTTCTCCTAACACAGGAGTCTGTACACCCTCGTTTCGTCTCTGGTAACTCCTATGTAAAAGCGTACCGTCATTTTCCGGGTACAATTAGGGCCTGCGCAGACGAGGGACAATGGCGGACAAAATATCCGCAGTGCGCTCTTACTAGTACAGTGTACCTACTTACTACATACAGTGTGTCAACGCCCATACATTTGACAGGTCCTATGAAATGTCAAAATTATGTAGGGGCAGAGGTTATGTTCCAAGTATGCAGTATGGCTACTCGGGACATAACCTCCGCCCCCTTCACCCCGCAACCCCCCGCACGATTGCTCTGTGACAATGTTCTATGTTGACCGACTGTAAGGAGTAAGATATAGGTAGACTGTGCTAGTACTATAGTAAGGTTGCACTTTGTCCTCGCAATACCTCATGTCGCCTGGCGGTATAGGCAGACAAAGTGCAATCTAATGACAGTAATCACAAGAGCGCACCGCGGACATTTTGTCCGCCATTGTCCTTCATCTGCGCAGGGCCTTATGGTGCCAGGCCCGTCACCTCTTACGACTTGCGACTCGTTTGCCCGGCGACAGAGAGGAATCATATTCTTAATCCAAACCGCACGGATAATAAGGCCCGGACTCGTCCGGAGATGTCCGAAGTGGAGACGAGAAGAGACGTTTTTCAGCTAGGGTGTATCCACCGAAACTGTGCGGAGATGCGTACTGGCTAGACTGTAGCGGATATGTGTGCTGGCTACGGTGGAGATGTGCGCTGACTAGAGCGGAACTGAGCTGCGTCCGGCGAGCGTTCGATGTGAACGTACAGTTTAGTGCGATCTGACACGAAAGGTAGACGTCTGTCATGTCGCTATACAAGTTGACATGAGAAGTGTGACACCGCTCACTGCACGCCGCACACATCTCGTCTCCGCTGCGCGCCGTCGTCAGCTTGCAAGGCAAATCACACAGCTCCGCTTCTATCGCGCCATACAAATATGATACATCTCCGCTCAGTGGTATCCACTTAAGATGAGTGGAGACGAGATGTGTGAAGAACGAAATTATATTGGTTTTTTAAAAAACATCTCCGCTCCGCTCGTCTCGTCTCCCCCCCTTTGGTGGAGTCCGGGCCTAAAGAATAAATCTGTGCCCCTAGAGAAAAAGGGTATAAGTCCTTATGAAGGGTATAAGGAAATAGGTAATGCTATATCGATGCATGCAAGTGGACAAGCCCCCGCCCCTCACAGACGGTGAAAAAATATTTTAACAATATTCAAATTTTACTAACTAGGAGTCAGATCGCATCATGGCTTTTCTTCACTACCACAACGCGTTGTGGTCGAATATCATGAAAACACGACACGAATTGAACTATGTGGTCGTTCTGTGTTTGCCACAACGTGTCATCGGCGTTTTTATACAGGGTGTAAAAAGACTCATCACATAGCCGAAATCTACGCACTCTGTACATCAAACTAAACTACATTGACCAAAAATAATTGCTGCGAAACGACTTTTATTTTTTGGCATAAAAAAAATGCTTTTTTTTGTAGCGCGCAGTGTATTGGTTGTGGCGATGCCGCGCGTTTGCATGCAAGCAGCGGCCACACAGCTGAGCCAAGGCGGTCGTGTGCGTTTGATATTCGTTGCGTTTTTGTAACTCTAATGCGTAATTTGTGAGGAATTATTGAATATTTTGATAAGGTTGTTTGGAAGACAGTTTAGTATTATCAATTAGAATACGTTTTTGGAAAAAACTAAAAAAAAAAAATGCATACTTTGACCTTCAATATCTCCAAAACCAATGGTTTCCCAGGTATGGTCTAGTAGAAAAAAATGATCCCAATGATGGGTAGAATATGTGTTTTCGTTATCCTTAAGGGTCTTTTTACACCCGATATATGCCATAACACGAATGACGGAGGGAGACCATAATTGAAGTCTTTCGGAACTCTCATCCCACCACGTTTTCACCTAAAAACAAAGACGTGACATTAGGTATCTACATGTCATTTTTAAAGACCTATCCAACAATACTGAGGAATGTTTTTTTCTATCACTTAGCTATATACAACGTGTTTCAAAAATACCCCTAAAGCCAAAAGGGGGTTAAAAGGTCCCTTGTAAAGAGGCTATTGGCGTTATTTGAAAACCGTAGAGTGACCCAAAAATCAATTAGCAATAAATATAAAATAATCATCACTGAAACGCAATCCTGAAAACATAAAACTAAAGAGTAGACTACCCAGAAAGTTACTTACATTCTTACCTAATTTCCTCTGAAAGGTCAAATGACAACAACCATAAAAGACTACTTGATTAACATTTTCTTTTTTAAGGGGAATTATGTAACACGTTGTATACAAGGTTATTCGGAAAGGGGGTACTAGAGTGCGCGCAAGATAAGTCTGCGCGCGGCCGAAATCGGAACTAATCATGGTCCACCAAAGTATGTGCCGTTTTATCAATTTTGATAGTAGAACTACCTGATTGTAGGAATATTTAACGGGAAAATTAGGTTTAGCGATAAAAAAGTTAAGCTTAAAAAGCGGTAATTTGAACTTTTGCGATCACGGCAACGTTTAGCACGCCCTCAGTCGCGCGCAGAGTTATCTTGCGCGCACTCTTATCCGCGAGACACTTAACAAATCACTGATGTCAGTTTTAAAGCAAGTGACAAAATTTCAAAATTCGATAATTTTTATTTCTATGGAAAATTATTTTAATATTATTTTTTTTCAAAAATTCTTCATCCCTGCTTTAGTTACGAATTCAGAAAATAGAGCTCCTAATCCATGACCTTAAATGTGACCTAAAATGTAAACACAGCTGATCATAACGAAAGGATTTTTTCGTATTTTTTATGAAATCTTTGAACAGCTATTTCTCTTAAACTATTGACTTTTGGGGAAAGTTGTAGAGCAAAAGTTATTCATTATTATGGGTACTTAAACACCCATTTGGATAAGTACCCCCTTTTTGAGTATTATCCGTGTTTTGTTTTTTTTATATTTCATATTTTTTGTATGGTAACTGTTTTGTAGAAAAACTCAAGGACTCACGTTACGTTGAAAAGGGCGTACATAGTTTACATCATCATTTCATCAATATAATAAATTATGAAAATCTATATATACAAGGTTAGTCGGAAAGGGGGTACTAATTCGAAGCCCACTTATAGTACCGCTGATGACTGTTTGAAAGCAAGTGTTAAACTTTCAAAATTCGATTTTTTTTTCCGTATAAAATGATTTTAATTTTATTTTTTGCAAAAATTCTTCGTCCCTCCTTTAGTTACAAATTCAGAAAATATAGCTTCTAATTCGTGACCTTAAATATGACCTAAAATGTAAACACAGCGGATCTTAACTGGGGATAGTAGATTTTAGAGTTTTTTTTTTTTTGAGATTTTTGAGCAACTGTTTCTCTTAAACTATTGAGTTTTGGGAAAAGTTGTAGAACAAAAGTTATTCATTATTATATGTACTTTGACACCCTTTCGGATTAGTAAGTTACCTTTTAGATTAGTAAGTACCTAAGTTGATAACAGGTGTAAAATACAAATATCATCTTAAGAAAATCCTAAAAAAACACTATTTGTCATTGTGTCCATAGACCTCTTTTTTGTAGCAGGTCTCGTATTTTGCTTCAATTGTTAGTTTTAATAGGTTAAATACGAGTAAGTTAGATAAGTTATACATAATATGTGTGTACAAAACATTTTTTTTTTATTGTTAGACGAGAACAACTGCCGACAAACTGTTATGCAGTTTGGCAGAACGTATGTAAATTTTGTGCAGATTTAATATAAAATAAAGGAAAAAAAAAAAAAAAGTAGTCCCTTTCTGACTAACCTTGTATAAAAGGAGAATCTGACTGACTGACTGATCTACCAACTCACAACCTAAACTGCTGGGGTTAGAAACTTGCAATTTTGACAGTAGGTTCCTTATGTAACGTAGGCATCCACTAAGAAGGAATCTTTCGAAATTCAACCCCTAAGGGGGTGAAATAGGGGATTTAAGTTTGTATGGAAGTCCGTCATTTTTGAGGTAAGAAGCATGAAATTAAATATTAAGGTTTCTGATTAGATATAAAGCTACACGTGTTTGAGCGTTTTTGAAAATTCTACCCGTAAGAGGTGAAATAGGGGATGAAAGTTTTTTTTTAATTTTATAATAATTATTCCTACAAACTTAACGAGGGCTCAAAATTTCATGCAAGCGGAGCTGCGGGTAAAAGCTAGTAAATAATACACAATCATTAAAATGAAAGATGTTTATTAATATTATAATAGTTATCTAAGTTTTTACTACATACAGCAAACTCACGCACACACACACGAAGAGAGTAACAAATATCACCAAAGCTTGATATATACGTCTAAGTAGAGTTCAATATACAGACGCCAGACATCAAGTTACCCGAAACTGTAAAATTTTCTCAATCAACCTTGAACCTAATGCTTTTGCGATTAAGATGAAAATCTATTAAAGAAAGGACATGTGACAAAATGGACCAAAAAGTAAAGTAGCCGGCCAAAGAAAATTATGCATAAATTATGATAGTACATGAATACCTAAACATTTTTTAATATGACGTCATTCCTCTAGGTCTGATATCTGAGTCACTACATAAGGTTAAAATGTTCGATCTTAGTGAAAAAAATAAAGAATTTAAGCGTTAAGATATTACATAAGTAGTATCTAATCATCATTCTCCTGCCCTTATCCCAATTTATTTGGGGTCGGCGCAACACGTCTTTTTCTTCCATACCTACTTCTCTGTTAGTCGTCATCTCGGTAGTCACCCCCTTTCTAACCATATCATCATTCACACATTCCATCCATCGTTTCTTTGGTGTTCCCCTACTCGTATAGCCATCGACATTCCTACTCAAAACTCTCCTCACTACATTTTCCTCATTTCTCCGTAACACGTGCCCATACCATGACAACCGATTTCCACACAACTTTTCAGCTCTCGATGCCACTTTCAAACTTCCTCTTATGTAGGTACTCATTTCTTATTTTATCCATTCGTGTAACACCACACATCCCTCTTAGCATTCTCATCTCTGTTGCATGCAATTGCCTTTCATTCAGTCAGTAGTATCTTAATGTGTGTAAGTAAAATAGATATATCTATATGTTACGGCTAAAAGCCGAATGGCGGTTTCACCTAGGTTTAGCCGGGTACAACTAGGTGCAACCAGTAGCAGTTGGTTAGAACTAGGCGTAGCTTATTTAAAGCTGACTAAAGGGGAGTGCTTTCGCTGCCGGTGCCGGTTGCCATTACGAGTGCCGGCGCCGGTTACCAACCTGGCTGCCGGCGCCGCGCCGACTACATACACTGTTTTTTACACGTTCAAGGCCTCTTCAAACGCTTCATGAGACGATTATTCGTCACCCACTTCCATTTTCACAATAAAAACAAATGAAAAACTCAAGGGGATGTTTGTAAGGTTGTTTGGGTTTCCAAAGCAGAGTCGACAATATCAGACCTAGCGGAATGACATAGTGATAAAAAATGTTTAGGTAGTTATGTACTATCATACTATATACTTTTCTTTGGCCGGCTACTTTGGATTTTGGTCCAAAAATGTATGAAGCTTGTCAGGTCTCCTTTGACAGTTTGGAGTAGCTTCATATGCTGGCGTTTGTACATCGATGTACCTTATTAGTTGTGTTGTACTGTGACTCGTACAGTAGGCTAATTCACTTAACTAAGGCACTTGTCCCACCGCCGAAGATGAGCGAGAAGCGAGTAGAGCTAGAAACTAGAAACGAGTTGCCGAGTAGCGAGAAGCGAGTGTGACAGGCGATTATTCGTACCACTCACAAATGACCGCTGATTGATCTCTCGGCGTGAGTTCTAACCGCCAAGCGAGCATCGCTGAGCGAGTATTATGTTTGATAGCTCTTGTCGCTCAGCGACAAACTAGTGGAGCGAGTCCTCGCCGGCAGTGTGAACAGTCAGCGATTAACTATTAATTTATGCATCTCTTTTGTTTACACGGATGTATATTTTTTGTACGTTTCTTGAGCGAGAAAATAGTCGATAGGTAGTCGCTTCCTCGCCGGCGGTGAGACAGCTGCCTAATGATGTTCAGTTGCAGTTTAGTTGTAGTTAAGCTTCAATCAAAACAACGCTTTTCATATTCTCTTAATAGGCGGTCGCTATCAGACACGCTCGCGTGAACTTAAAACTATAGCGTGACTGCAACTTGATCGGCGCGTCATGGAATTACGTGAATTAGTACTGTTTATACCTACAATCACTTCAATAATTCGACGGGTCCTACGTATACTAGTGCAAGTGCAAAATCCCAATTTTTCAGGAGAGCGGTATAAAGGTTCTAAAGATTTTAAATTTGACGTAAATCAAAAGAAATATTTGAAATTTTCAAATGGTGAGGTATGGTCCATTCCAAAATTTCAAATATTTCTATTGATTTATGTCAAAGTTAAAAGCTTTCGAACCTTTAAACCGCTCTCCTGTAAAGTTGGGTTTTTGCACTTATACTAGTATACGTAGGACCCGTCGAATTTATGTGTGAATTGGTTATTTACTACTCTACCCTTTAGAGCGGAGGCACACGATGCGTTGCGGCGGCGGTGCGGCGCCGGAGCGGTGTCGCTGCGTCGTCTTACATAGAAATATCTGTGGCATATCACACGATGCGCTCCGGCGCCGCACCGGACTTGCAACCATCGAGACGAGGCGGGGAGGGGTGAATGCGTTGCGACGTCGGAGCGGCACCGCTCAGTTGTTTATGCGTCACAAGGAAGGACACACGCTCGCTCGTTTTGTTTTTTTTTCTCTACGACTTTTTTACTACGGCGCCGCTGCGACATAACAACGTTGCGGCGCCGCACCGCTCGTGTGCCCGCTGATACGGTAAAATCTTTGCGGTACGGCGCCGCAACGCATCGTGTGCCCCTGCTCTTAGTTATCTTGTAAAACAACCGTTATCACGAAATTTTATGTTTAACCAGAGAATGAGTGTTGGAAAAAATACCAGGCTAACACTAAAGACGTGTAAACGAGCCGTGCAGTGGTCTGAGACTGTTCTAGTGGTTGATGTGTGCGTTGTAAACCAGTCATTAGGAGCGGAGAGACTATCAGGAATTACTTAAACACTCCTTGTGCCCCTTCGTTCGCCGTCGATAACGTTTCGCCCACCGCCTTCCCTGTCTTTCTTATCGTAGTAACTGCGGCATCCATCACTCCTTTCCCCAGGTTCGCCCCATCCTTCAATGCACTTTTTCCTGATTCTAGAAGACCGGCAGTTGACAAGCTAATGCATGCCAGCAGCTGAAACAAACAAATCATTGAAATAATTACACCTCAGTCCATTGGTGTCTACAGGCTGTTAACAAACAAACCTCGTAGTCTACTGGTGACACAGATTAACCCTAAAAGGGAATTTCTGAAACTTTTTTTTTTTATTTGAACTTTTTTTTCTATTTCTAAGTAATTTTAGAGCCTTGAGTTATCTGTACTCAGAGAACGCTGCTGACCATCCTCTAGTAAATAAGGGAGAATCGTTGTTAGTAAGTAAATGTAATGTGATAATGATGATTCCCAAAACACGTCCACTGGACATAGGTCTCACAATATGACGCCGGATACTAAATGTTACAAAGACAAAAATCAATGGGCGACATAGTCCTAGTGTAGTGACATAGGTCTCCCCCGATTTGGGGGGGGGGGGGTTGCCATGATCGCCACGCTTTGGGTTGGTGATCGCGGTGTGGTTGGAGATGGGGTAGTGCTATTCTTTATGTCCGGCACCACACGAAAATATAATGTAAATTAAATAACATTATAATTGTTCATAGTTTTCGTGAATGAAATCTTTTTAACTAATAATTTATTAGAGAGTGCCTCCGCTGCCTTCGCCGGCACCCAAAAATAACGCCATTGGGAACCTAAGGCCGGCAGCCGTTATTAACAACATCGGCAGCCGGCACCCAAAATGGACACCGGTGGCGGTACTAAGTTGTTTGGTAGGTATTTTAGTTGAAAGGTAGGTTAGATTTTAAGCCAAACATTGTAACTTGTCTGCCAACTGATTAATTTTAAGGGCGAGCGGAGTGAACTCTTCAATTTAAAGCACCCCGATACTGATAGGTTAGGTTCGTAGGGGATGATGGGGACTAGAGTGAGCGAGCAAACGAAGCCCCCGTCATCCTCTTCCTGTTAGGTTACTTTAAACCCTGCAGATAGAAATAGGCGTCGACACTGCTTTGGAAACGCAAACAACCTTACAAACATCCCCTTAAGTTTTTCATTTCTTTTTAATAATTGGAGGAGATAAAGCGTAACAAAAAAACAACATTCAGACGAATTAAGATCCTCCTTCTTTTTGAAGTCGGTTAAAAAGTTAAAAATTGCTTATGCCGTGTTGAAAAAATTAGCCTGTCAGCGAACATGATTTGTGTAATTTTTTCTATGTATTTGTTACAATTATAATGATAATGTGAACGGTTGCAAACATAGTCAGGTTTTGAAACTGCAAATATTCCGTTAAATTCTGATATGAACTGGTTTTAGGTCAGGTGCTACACTTATGACTTTGTTTTGTGAATTCTAACAAATAATTATAAATGCGAAAGTAAATTTGTTTGTTTGTTACCTTTTCACGCCTAAACCACTGAACCGATCATCCTGAAATACACATTCGTTGTCAGGTGTATAGAAACGGACATAGGGTACCTTTCACCCCGAAAAAAGTAATATTCCCAAGGAAAACAACAATACGTTCTTATGATAATAGATGGCGCCACGAGTATTTTGAATTATGATTGAATTATATTATTAAAGAAACTTTAGTAACGACAAAAGCTAGTTTTGAATAAAGGAGTTTTGATATTGAAGCGAGGTTGGTAACGTACGCCGGACGTACTTAAGTATCGTCAGGCTCTCGATAGTAATTAAAAAAATTAATATTATACGTACCATTACAATCACTGTTATCTTAATCATCTTGCTTTGCAGTTAGTAGCTGGAGAGGAAGAAAGTCGTCTGATGACAAGGTATGTTCAACTAGTGTCGACTACTAGCCAACGAGGTTTATATACCAATGCAACCTTTTTGTTTACTAGCTCTATTGTCGTACTGATGAATAAAACATAAAAGTAAATATTATGTACTGCAAAACGTCGTTTGTTCTGCATATTTTTAATGTCTATACAATCGTTTGCAGGAAAGTATACAAATCTAATAAAACAACGGTTTTTATTGTATGTAAAAGGTGTAATTAGTCGTTAACACAAAACCCTTTCTAGCACTAGGTTTTAAAATGATGAATAGTGCTATAAAGCGCAATTCATTTTTTTTAAAAACAAATTTATCTCGTCTGTGGACGGGCTAGAATATAAAACTTCCTCACCGCACGCTGGGAAATAGACGCATGTTGTAAGATTATACAAAACCCAGCACGCTTGGTGGTAGGATCTATACGGTCTGCCTGGCTAGCTACCACCTGAACATTAAAGTCCGGCGCCAAGCAGTTTACTGTGTTCCGTCGTGTGTATGTGAGAGCCAGAGGGGGTATAGAGGAATCTCTCTATATCTCTGTAACTTGAATTCATGTAAAATCTTTTATTTAAAGTAAGCGGTCGTATCTTATCAGTTGCCTTTATGATTGGAACCGTTGCATTTGATGTGTCAGAACAATAAACCATAATTGTCGAGAGAGACTGGATCCTGCGACACAGGGTATCCTAGTGCAGGATCCAGTGTCACATCTTAATATTGTAACATGTTACATTATGAAACAATAAATTTTTTATTATTTTATTATTATGTATCTCTGTTCACGGCTCATCTTCCGTGCGGAAGATGTCCGGTCTTTTGGAAGGCATACACGGGGACACAGGTCCAACGCGCAGAGGCCCCTTTGAGAACTTTAATCTAAAAATGGGGTGGGGCACCAACCGGGGACTATCCACGGCTGCACTATTGAAGTACAGTCATGGACCGTCCCAAGTGGGTGCAAAACTATTGTAAACTATGGTAAAAAAAATATCTGGTCCATGGGAGTGGGTGTTTAATGGATCGGTTAACCTCTATTGCCGGAAGAAAACGGCGTCTGCCTTTCAAGTTTAAATTTGAAATGCGTTGGCAGACGGTGACTCGCCAGCTCACTAGCTGGGCCCCCTGAAAGCCGCCAGTACATAGGCGAAGGGGGCAACAAACGTGTGAGCGGTTAATGTTTATTATTATTATTATTATCTAAACCACCTAATAAGGACTCAATAAAAAACAAGAAAAAAATGTTTTTTTATTTGTTTGAGCGTTTGTATGCCATTCATTAATTATTGAAAGCACGGCGACAGCTGGCGAACACGCATAGCGAGATATCGCTGTTTGTATTCAATTAACTCGGGGCTCTAATGAGCCAGAAATAGAAAAAACAAGTTTTTTGTTTAAATTTTTTTTTTGTTGGATTTTGATGATTCCCCTTTGAGATTAATATTTATTACTTTAGAGTCTTGGCCTATGATTGATCTGGAAATCGCAGAGTTAGTCATATACATCTCTTAACACAAAATTCACAAACATTGATTAGAAGACACAATAATATCTAAACAATCATTCATTTAGTCCGGTCAAGTTAGCTCAAAAAATAGGGGTAGGTTAACAGAAATTCGCATAGAGCTGAAAATTGGTACGAATGTTCGGAACACCATTATAAATCAAATGTAAAAAGTCCCCAGCGATCCCACACTTGCAAAAAAAAATATTCAAGGTCAAAGTTCGCAAATATGGGTTTGTTGCGTTTTTTAGCCAAACGGTAAGTTTTATGATAAAAATAGGTCAGACAAAAATTGTAGATTATGCAATTCTCTATAAGAATTTGTCTACATTTTTTCTCCTAAACGTCACCGTTTCTGAGATATAATGGTTGAAAAAGTTGTATTCTTTATAATATTCGTTTCCACGCCACCTGGAAGGTAGTGTACTTGGCGCGTTTTTTTAACGTGGTTTCTCCAATAGGCCTATCCTACAATCTATTGTGATCCTGTTTAATTCAATACTAATTCAAAATATTTAAAAACTGGTACTATTGGAAATGATGAAAGCCGTATGAATTCTAAAAAATTAGGTCAAATTATCCGTCTCATTCATAATCATCTGATAATTCTGCTTCCTCTTCTTCTTGTTCGTCTTCTTGTACTTCTTCTTCTGCTTGTTCTTCTTCTTCCTGCTGGGTGTAAGTCAATTGGTCTAACAGCGATGTATCAGATGTCTCCTCACTGATATTGTACGAATCCTCTTCTGATGGTGATTCAACATTGGAGCACGACTGACCTTGGCAACTGGTACATGTTAATCGCTATCAGAAGAGGATTCGTACGATATCAGTGATAGAGAATACAACTTTTTCAACCATTATATCTCAGAAACGGTGACGTTTAGGAGAAAAATTGTAGACAATTCTTATAGAGAATTGCATAATCTACAAGTTTTGTCTGATCAATTTTTATCATAAATCTTACCGTTTGGCTAAAAATCGCAAAAAACCCATATTTGCGAACTTTGACCTTGAATATTATTTTTTGCAAGTGTGGGATCGCTGGGGACTTTTTACATTTGATTTATAATGGTGTTCCGAACATTCGCACCAATTTTCAGCTCTATGCGAATTATTGCACTTTGAAATGTCTAATTTGACCGGACTAATTACGTAACAAATAATTGGGGGAACAAGAAATAATAAATAAATAAATTCTTTATTATCAGGCTACTTAGGCCCATACATTACCTTACAAACTAACATATAATATTATAATAATACATTTGTATTAGTATAGAAAAAACTTAAGCCTATGTTAGTAAAACTTCACTTAGCACTGTATCATTGTGTGATCGTGTGGCACTTGTCCGCGGAAGCGACGGAACACTACTCCTTCCGGCCAAAAGTTCTCTTCCATGACGAGGTGCAGAAGACAATATGGTACACGCACCACGAACGCCTTGAAGTTGGCGTTACGGCGCGATTCCAGCAGCTGCACTCTCACCAAGGACTTGACCTTTTGGCGTACGTACTCCACAATGTCCTCCGCATTAGTGGTGTAGTGTATGCGGGAGATGTACACCGGAGTGTTTGGCATCGCGGCACGAAACGTCAGGTTCGGCTCCACAAGAGCCGTGCCGCAGCAGTTCATGTTGGTTCTCTGACGGCACTTCTTTTGCACCGTCACAAAACCATTCTCAGCCTTTTTCGGCGCCTTTTCTGGCACAGGCTTCCTCCTAGAAGCGCCAGGGGCGCTGGCGGTGACGCTAGCGAAATCCCTACGTAGAGATTTCGCCGGGGCTGCAGACACTGGCAGCGGCGAGGGGCGGGGGCGGCGCTGCGCGATGCGTCAGCGGTGACGGGCACGGCGCTGCGGGGTGCGGGGGGTGCGCAGGCGGAGCGCACTGCAGGCTCAGCAATCAACGGATGCACTGGCGATGAAACTGCTGATGCGGAATTCGACGACGAAGTATCGAGGCCGGCTCCGCGACGCATGTTTACGTTAGATGCATCGATTGATGACCTAGTTACCGTTACACGATTGCGCAACTCGCTGACTTGCTTGCGCAAATCGGCGACGGTGTATTGGGATGCATCTAACTTCGCCTGCATATCCGCTAGACTGGCCTTCAAAAAAACTATGTCCTTCAGAAGGCTGGTTACATCGACGTGGTCGAAAGTGATGGGAGGCAGCTTGTGTAGCTCCTTCGCCACAAACGTCGGCACATCGTCAGGGTCGGTCTCCTTGAACAACGTGATGATGTCTTGCAGACTTTTCTTAGTCCCGTCACGCCGGCGGGACACCATCTGGTCGCGCTTTTTCAGCACATTGAACAACAACAGCTTGGCAGCAGCTATGTCATCCTCGCTGAAGTTCGTTGCGCAGATCTGGACAGCTGACACCTCGTCCATCACATCCAGCTTCTGCTGCCGGAACGCCAGCAGCTCATTCGCCACAAGTTTATTACTTAAGGCGAGAAATTACGAGCGACAGCTTGCGCCGCGCTTATCGATATAAACAATATGTGAACGCGTCTACCTCGGAACGCGGCACAAGCGAGACGACACAGATATAATCGACAATATAATCAGTAACGTGTAGTTTTGTAATCCACGCTGTGTCACGACACGTGTCTAATTGACAGTCGCGATCGAGGTGAGATTCTTACAGAATGTCCTGAACCAGTTTCGTCGCACAAAAGCATATAAAAAGAAAAAAGACAATTAACAAGCAATACGTTACTTAAAGTTTTGTTAAAGAAATTTACAATTGTTTATGATGGAGCGGGCTTTAAACAAATACTTACTATAATAAATAGGGTAATTACAATGAAGTAAATGTGTTAACACAGCAGTCGTTGTTTTTATACGATGTTTACAACGCAATCCACACTTTATGGAAAGAAAAAAGAAAATATGGGCCGATGTGACGCACAAAAATATAAAAAAAAAAACAAAAACAAAACTGTTGGGTAAAATATGCGTCATGTCCGCACAAAACGGGCATCGCTCAGCATAATGCTGTGACTCACGTACGAGACAGAGCGACAGCCGGCGCTGACATGATGCCGTCCACAGGTGCAGCATGTAAAAATACAAGGTTAGTCAGAAAGGGGGTACTAATCCGAAAGGGTGTTAAAGTACACATAATAATGAATAACTTTTGTTCTACAACTTTGTCCAAAAGTCAATAGTTAAAGAGAAACAGTTGTTTAAAAATCTCAAAAAAAAACTCTAAAATCTATCTATCCCCAGTTATGATCAGCATTGTTTACATTTTAGGTCATATTTGGGGTCATGAATTAGAAGCACTATTTTCTGAATTTGTAACTAAAGCAGGGATGAAGAATTTTTGAAAAAACTAAAATAAAAATCATTTTATTTGGAATTTTATTTATCGAATTTTGAAATTTTAACCGTTGCTTTCAAACAGTCATCAGCGATACTATAAGTGGGCTTCGGATTAGTACCCCCTTTCCGACTAACCTTGTATATAAATAAATTAAATTTAAGAAAAATAAAGAAACAATTAACAAAAACTCAGTGATATACAAGGTTAGTCGGTTAGTACCCCACTAATACGAAAGGGTGTTAAAGTATCATTAATAATGAATAATTTTTGTTCTACAACATTCCCCAAAAGTCAATAGTTTCAGAGAAATAGTTGTTCAAAGATTTCACAAAAAAATAACTTTAAAAAAAGTAAAAACCGACTGTTAGTTTTATAATAGGTATGGTTATTTTACTCTTTTTAGGTTTTTTTGAAGTCGGTTTTTACTTTTTTTTTTTAAAGTTATTTTATTTTTCTATTTTAAGTGGCATAAACAATATACAAACATGCAATTACAGTAATCCCCGGTAATTTGCTGTTATCCATTGAAGAGTTACATTGTCAATCTCCGAGGGTCTTCATCAAATCTTCGCCAAATTGAAATGGGACCACCTCGGGAGAATACTCTTTCAAAGAAAAAATAATTTTGCAAATCCGTTTATACAGGGTGTAAACGAATTCGTGTAATTCCTTCAAACCGCGTGATCTACTGGTGACACTGATTGACCCTGAAAAATTTAAGAATTGAACCAATGTAATCTGTTTCTGAGTAATTTTAGCGTCCCAAGTTAACGGAGTGCGTGGATTGCTGTCGCGCTAGTCGTACCCGTTAGCTGTGTCGCCGTTCCTTCATTCATTATCCGAGATCGGAATAGGTAGAGTATATTTACCTAAACTTCGAGGAAGGAAGTAACAGAGTGGATAATAATACCTCCTCTAAAATCCCGGAATAATTATAATGACGTTTTAATCCCGGGATTTAAAAATCACGAATTATTTATTGGACTATAGTTACAGTTACAAATTATTGATTTGAAGAATCATATAAGATTTATTAGGGTTTTTTAGGGAGGAGCTCGTAGCTAAATAATTACAGCCGCATAGACCGATCTTCCGGGTTAAGCAACGTTTGCCGAGGTTGGTCTGTGGGTGGATGGGTGACCATTTACCATAGCGAGTTTCCTCCGTGCCTCGGAAAGCACGTAAAGCCGTTGGTCCCGGCTGTCATTTGTAGATCTTTGACAGTCGTTACTGTTGGTCAGAAGCCAGAAAGTCTGACAACCAGTCTTACCAAGAGTATCGTATTACCCAGTTACTGGGTTGTGGAGGTCTGATAGGCAGTCGCTCCATGTAAAATACTGATATTCAGCTGCATCCGGTTCGACTGGAAGCCGACCCCAACATAGTTGGGAAAAGGCTAGGCAGATGATGATGATAAGATTTTTTAGGGTTCCGTAGGGGCGTGTGCGTTACCTGTGGACGATTTCCAGAATTCGACAAAAAAGTAATTTTTATCCACTATAAGTGACTTCCGTCTTCGAAGTTTAGGTGAATATACTCTACCTATTCCGATCTCTGTTCATTATGCATGGCATCTAAATTTTCTGTCACATAATAATTTTATTTGGGAAAAAAAAAGTTTATTCTTATTTTTAATCAATCTAAATCTCATGCGCGGTTAATCTATACCATTAATAGATCATGTGGTTTGAAAGAATTACACGAATTCGTTAACACCCTGTATGTGACGGAGTTACGCCCGAACAAACAGTTTTTTTTTTTAGAAAAATACAAACATCCGAATTGAGAACCTCCTGCTTTTTAAGTCGGTTAAAAAACGCTAAAATCTATCTATCCTTAGCTATGATCAGCTGTGTTTACATTTTAGTTCATATTTGGGGTTACGAATTAGAAGCTCCATTTTCTGAATTCGTAACTAAAGCAGGGATGAAGAATTTTCGAAAAAACTAAAATAAAAAAAAAATTGAAATAAAAATTATCGAATTTTGAAAAACTCTTGCGTTGAAACTATCGTCAGTGATACTTTAAGTGGCCTGCGAATTAGTACCACCTTTCCGACTAACCTTGAATAAATATGGCAACATTTTGTCGCTTCGACGTCGTCGCTCACGCAGGCACAAGTCATGTGCGGGTTTAGTCCCATCTCATCCCCTTCCCATCTTTTCCCCTGTACGTTTATAACTACAAAAATTTCCCATCTCTAACAAACGTAATAGGGGAAGAGATGGGACTAAATCAAAATCAAAATCCATTTATTTCAGGTTCTCCCATATTAAATTACAAGTAAAGCAACACGAAATAAATACAAATCACAATATAAAAATAGATACAATGTCATCATAACAGAAATACAATGTCAAAAAATCGAATTAATGTCAATTTCAAATAAAAACAATTGGAAATTATTAAAATTCAATAGTAATAAAAATAAAAGTTAATAACAGTTAAAAAATTAAAAGCAAATTTTGGATAAAATACATTAAAATAATAGCAAATATGAAGTGGTCGTTAGCATGACCTGGCTATATGCCTACTGCAACACTTCCTAATATAATGGCAGTCCAGACGTCCTGCGATCATCGTCAAGACAGCATTGGAGCTGGCCCGCACCCTGCGCATCAAGGACGCCACCGCTTGCGCATGGTGGTTGAAAACAGTCGGTGCGCGCTTCCGCAAACATGCCCGAGGCACTGCAGAAGCGGGGCAGCCCCAATATCGCCCTGAACTAAACCCAGCTGTGTACGCAGCTGTCAAATATAGATTACTTATTTTATTTGCTAACTAGCTGTATCCGGCACGCGTTGCAATGCCACTTAGAGAAAATAAGTGTGACACTAATTTGCATTTTTAACCGACTTCAAAAAGGAGGAGGTTCTCAATTCGGTTGTATTTTTTTTTTTATTTTTTTTATTTTTTATGTGTGTTACCTCATATCTCCGTCATTTATGAACCGATTTGAAAAATTCTTTTTTTGTTCGAAAGGGTATACTTCCCGATTGGTCCCATTTAAATTTTGTTATGATTAGACCATGAACTTCAGAGATATGGAACGGAACTCCTCATCGGATCAAAGCAAAATTCTCAAATTACTAATATTGCTTTGTTTATATTTGCTGTTGGGAACTGACTACTTGAAAAGAGGAGGGGGTGCGTGTCCTCCCCTCCCCCCCTTTGGAATGTTTTCATTATATCGTGTAAGGTATCATTTGAAAGGACTTTTTATGCCCGACTACGTCAAAGCCAAAAAGAAGGGTTATGAAGGAGGGGGTTAAAATTATGACACTAAAACGTATTTAATAAAAAATAAACTTTAAAAAAAAGTAAAAACCGACTTCAAAGAAATACTAAAAGGAGTAAAATAATTACCATAATATAAAATTAACAGTTTCAGAAGTCGGTGCAACTCTACACTGAAGCAAATAGAAGCCACCGACTTCTAAAACTGTTAATTTTATATTATGGTAATTATTTTACTCCTTTTAGTATTTCTTTGAAGTCGGTTTTTACTTTTTTTTAAAGTTTATTTTTTATTAAAATCTAAATACGCGATAATCCGAATATTGTGGATGTATGTCGTCGATTCGAAACCCATAATTAATACGTGCTTTAATTTGAGGAGACCCGAGATTACCGTACTGACGCGTGACGGGACGAACATCGAATGTTTGACAGGTAGGAACAGTTTGTTTGGGAAAATAAAATTGTTGTTTTTACTATTTTTCTTATTTATGATTATTTACGGTTTACTCACGTGCATTTTTCGGGATTGCCCGACTAGTTTCGGACCCAAACGGAGCCCTTAATCATGAGCTGATCACGCGGCGAGGTCGCGAGTCGAACTGCCGCTGCACCGCGCCGCGTAGCGTTGCGCTCGCGATGAGAGGGGCGCGCTCTGTTTCGGTATTGCTCGTGCGTCTTCGTCACTTGTCGTGTCCATGTTGTTTGAGGAAAGAGTGCCGGTGCATGCCGCGCTAACTGTGTCACACTCCAGACTTATCTCACTTTTATATGAAGTAGACTTCAGAGCTGGTTTCCAGGCAGGAGGCAGTGTCCAACCACCATCTCTATTAAAATTCGGGTGACGGCTGATTTCGATGGCTTCACGTACTTTTCGCGGCACGAAATATTTTTCCTTCGCTAGTACGGAAGCCTTATCGAAACGTATGAAATGAGCCGTGCCCGTATTACAGACGTGTTCTGCAACTGCCGACCTCTTGCTGTCCATACTCTTCATACTACTTATGTGTTCGCTAAGCCTGGTTGCGATATTGCGGCGAGTTTCTCCTATATAACTCAGGCCACAGTCGCACGGTATCTTGTATACGCCGGGAACGCCTAGCGGATCCTTGTCCTTTGGTGAACGCAATAGCTGCCGTAGTTGTCCAGGAGGGCGATAGATCGTCCTGATGCTATATCTTCGGCGTAACAGGTGACCTATCTTGTCGGTAACTCCTCGCACAAAAGGCAAAAACGCAGGAGTACGTTCCGCTCCAGCGGGTCGTCTACGGGTCGTGTCCACCGTACTCAGACTTCGAGTGCATCGCCGCCATTGGTAACCGTTGCGCTCCAATACGTTTTGTAAATGACGTAATTCGGCATCCACGTACTGAGGATCACACAAACTGAGCGCACGGTTGATCAGCGTTCTGGGTACAGAAGATAGGTGTGAAGGGTGATGATGGGAGTCTGCGCGTAGATAACGGTCTGTGTGAGTCGGTTTCCTGTATACAGTATGCGATAACTGACCGCCGGGCTCACGTATAACTAAAACGTCTAAAAACGGCAACACTCCTCTATTTTCTTCTTCTATTGTGACCCTTATCTTTCTGTGAATTCCGTTTAGATGACTCGTAAAATCCACCAGCGCACCTCGGTCGATAATGGCGAAAATATCGTCAACATATCGCCACCAGTATCTCGGCTTCAAATGTGCGGATTCTAAGGCCTGGTGTTCAAACCACTCCATAAAAATGTTAGCCACCACCGGCGCGAGTGGTGAACCCATAGACACTCCGTCTACTTGCAGGTAAAACTCACTCTTCCACAGGAAATAGCCACTTTTAAGACAGAAATTTATGCACTCAATGTATTCAGTGGGTAAAGCAGCACCATTCAGTTGGGTTGAAATTATATTAATGACCTCTTCCACTGGTACATTGGTAAAAAGTGAAGTAATATCAAAACTGACCATAATCTCTGTATCCTGTAGCTGCACATCCGCTAATAAGGTGACAAAGTGCCTTGAGTCCTTTACATAGCTACTCGATTTCCCGGTGTAGGGTAGCAATATAGTAGCCAAGTGACGCGACAATTTGTAAGTAGGTGCGTCAATTTGGCTGACTATAGGTCTTAAAAATGCACGTGAGTAAACCGTAAATAATCATAAATATGAATGTGTCTCACGAAAGTTATAATACTATTTTTCTCGCAATTTTTCCATATTTTCTCACCACTTAAACCTTCCCTGGACTTCCACAAATATTTCAAAACTAAATCTAGCGAAATCGGTCCAGCCGTTCTCGAGTTTTAGCGAGACTAACGAACAGCAATTCATTTATAAAAATATAGATTACGCAATGATATGTAATGGATGATTGTTTAGATATTATTGTGTCTTCTGATCAATGTTTGTGAATTTTGTGTTAAGAGATGTATATGACTAACTTTGAGATTTCCAGATCAATCATAGGCCAAGACTCTAAAGTAATTAAGATTAATCTCAAAGGGGTTTCTTCGAAATCCAAATTTAAAAAAAAATCAAACATAAAACTTGTTTTTTTCTATTTCTGGCTCATTAGAGCCCCGAGTTAATTGAATGCAAACAGCGATATCGCGCTATTCGTGCTCGCCAGCTGTGTCGCTTTCAATAATTTATGAATGGCATACAACCGTTCAAACAAATAAAAAAATGTTGCATTTTTTTTTGTTGTTGTTTTGTTGTGTTTTTGTTAAACCTATAATAGGTGGTTAAGGTACGTCCACCCTAATCGCAAGAAAAAATAAAAGATTTTTATTTTCTTATATACAACGTTTTTTTACTTTAAGTATACGAAAACCGAGACACCCCAACAAGATTTTCATCAGAACTGCCTGAATACTTATGTGTTTTTTTTTAGTAAATCTCCAAGTTACACCTTAGTTTATGTCGCGTTAAGTTCGCTAAAAAAGTGTGAAATGCCTGAGATGTGTTATGCAGGGGTTACCTAAGACACGGAAACTGACCGAGCGGACCATTTCAAGCCTCAAGGTGTCTATTCCCGTCAATTGTTATGGGTAGAAACCTACTGAAACAAAATTGAAATTTATGAAAAAAAAAACAAAAAAAAATGTGGTGTAAAAAATATGTCAGTCGATTCTCCTAGTGATTCTGAACAAACTAGTTTCAGGTTTCGTATGTACTAAAACTAACCTTGTATAATCAAGCTAAATTCCGTGCAAGGTCAATTTACACCAGTACTAGATCATGTGGTCTTAAGGAATTACACCAATTCGTTTACGTTCTGTATAGCGAAATAGTAGTTAAAGCCTGGAATGTTTTGTTTTCTGTGTCGCGTTTCACCCTTTTTTTTATAGTGGGAAAATCCTCATGGATACCCTTCGCCTGGGGAAGATGAAAGGTTATGCCGGACTCTTACCGGCTAAAAACCCACGGTGTTCCTCCTCCTGACCCTTGGCCGGGGTTGCGGGATTCGCAGCTGCATGCACCGCAACCCCGGCAGGCCTCGGTCCGCCAGCCCCTGGCGGACCGAGGCCCCTGGGTCCCTGCCCCACGTCCTCCTGAGAGGCGCGCACGGAACACTGCGCGTCGCCTTCTCGGGCCTGTTACTGGTCGGGCGACGGGTCCCCTAACCCGTCGCCCGCAGGCCACACACTAGGGTGGCCGGAGATCGTCGCGCGCCCTCCGGCGGCGCCCGGTGCGTCTGGCGCGGGAAGGGAGAGTGTCCGTCGCCTCTCTCTCCCTCTCCGCTCCCTCCTTGGTAGTCGCACCTGATGCTAACCGTAGACAGGGTCTAAGATTGTCACGCTTAGTGGGTTAAGGGTGGCTTGAGGAGTCAACCCTTAACGAGCATGTGCACATAAAATCAGAATCTAGCAAGAAGCAGAAGCAGTTTAGCAGGAGTGTACTTACATAAGAATATTAAGGCGCTTCCCCCAGCGAAAGTGGCGCCACTTCAGAAAAAAATCATTATTTCTTTCAATACACAACATATTGAAATTTCATACGTACAACATTTTAGTCAAGTGATGTAGAAATTTAAGAACACCAAACAACAACACTTGACATCCTAGGTCAGAAGTTTTAGTAGTTAATGCTAAAAATGGCCGTTTTTGGTACTTATCGCTAAAACTTCGAATCCAGAAGCTCTAGTGTTGATTTTTGGTGTTCGAAAATGTATACAATACTTGACTAAAATGTTGCACGTACGAAATTTCAATATGTTGTGTATTGACAGAAATAATGATTTTTTTCTGAAGTGGCGCCACTTTCGGTGGGGGTAGCGCCTTTTGGAAAACACTTTTAACCATACAATAATCTATTTTATATTAGTTACAAAATTAGACTAGTTTACAGGGCGTGGTTCTTTAGACAATACGATACGAGGAGTCCAGGATCTTCAGGTTTTGTAGGTAGTACTTAACTAGCGGCTGCTGAGGCAAGAGAGGACGAAGTTTTTTTTTTTTTTTTTCTGTTTGCCTGCTGTAGGTCGTCCTAGGGGACGGTTACTACGAGAGGACGAAGTGCAGCGTGCCGGCCCTTTTATAGGCGCACCCCGCTAGTCGCCACCGCAGCACCGTCACACGTATAGATCCAATCATCAAGCGCGCTGGGTTTTGTTGAATCTTACAACACGCGTCTAGTCCCTCTAGATCAGTAGCTTGCGGTGAGGAAGTTTTATACAGGGTGTTAACGAATTCGTGTAATTCCTTCAAACCACGTGATCTACTAGTGACACAGATTAAACCTAAATGGTTTTTTTTTTTAATCAACTAACAAAAAAAACTTGATTTTCTATTTCTGAGTCATTTTAGAGCCTTGAGTTATCGGACTGCAAAGAGCGATATCGCGTTAGTCGTACCTGCCAGCCGTGTCGCCGTGCTTTCATTAATTTATGCGTGGCATCGAAATGTTCACACAAAACATTTTTTTTGCAAAAAAAATAAATTCTATTTTTTTTTACTGAATCCTTATTAGGTGGTTTAGATACGATCGGTAACAAATCCGCATGAAAAAATAATAATTTAATTTTTTTATTTTTAATCAAGCTAAATCCCGTGCGGGACCTATCTACACCAGTAGTAGATCATGTGGTTTTAAGGAATTACACGAATTCGTTAACAGCCTGTATAAGATACAGGCTTCGGCCACCTTCGGCTTAGTTTAGGCACCAGTCTCCCACAAGTTATTTTTTTATTATTCATTTTTGCGATAATATCTATTAATTTGTATAATTTGTGGAAGAAAATAAATACATTTTTGTTAGTTTATTATTATTACATTCTAGCCTGTCGTCACACGGGATACTTTTTGAAAAAATCAAATTGCGCTTCATGGCACTTTTTACCATTTTAAACCTGCTACCTAGTGCTAGAGAATCGTTTGTGTTAACCACGACTTATTACACCTTTTACATACAATAAAAACCTTTGTTTTATTAAATTTCTATACTTTCCTGCAAACTTATACCTTATTACAAAAGATGGTTTAAACAAAGACTAATGTAAACCCAAGTTTAACATATACCCGTCACTTTCTTCTGTCATATAACAAAAAGAGACGGGGCTATTTTAAAACCTAGGTTTTTCTTAGACCATCTTTTGTAATAAGGGGGACAGTCATTAAAAATATGCAGAACAAAGACGTTTTGTAGTACTTAATATTTACTTTTATGTTTTATTCATCGGTACGACAATAGAGCTTGGAAACAAAAAGGTTGCATTGGTATAAAAACCTCGTTGGCTAGTAGTCGACTCTAGTTGAACACACTCTGTCATTGGACGACTTTCTTCCTCTCCAGCTACTAACTGCAAAGCAAGATGATTAAGATAACAGTGATTATAATGGTAAGTACGTACATCTAGTTTGAGAAATACTCATATACTTATCTATTTTTTATTATTATCGAGAGCCTGACGATACTTAAGTACGTCCGGCATACGTTACCAACCTCGCTTCAATATCAAGGCCCCAATTCTCCTAAAATAAATTGTTGCCAAACGCAATCGAACCACAACCGTCAGTCAGTTTTTGTTTTCGAAAACTTTCGAAATGATTGATTTTGTTTTTTGTGTCAAACAATTCGACAGCTTTTGAAATTGAGAACTGTCCGAATGAACGGTTCGGCCTTGGTTCGGTTGTGATTTATCAAGATTTATTTTAGGAGAATTAGGCCCTAAAACTCCTTTGGCTTAGTAGGTGTTTCGGCCGCTGAGTTTCGTCCGATCCGGCCGAAACAGGCATTTAATTATTATTAATATTTTTGAGTGGTGTTTCGGACGATACTTTTTTTGAAGCAAATTTTGTACGGTCAGAATGAAAAATCTTAGGCAGGGTTATATTATTTAAGTAAAAGTCAGGGGATTGTTGGAAAAAGATAAAGTTTAAGGGGAGTGCCTCCGCTGCCGGCGCGGCGCCGGCACCCAAAAATAACGCCATTGGGAACCGGCAGTACATTACTGCCGGCAACCGAGATTAAAAACATCGGCTGCCGGCACCCAAAATGGACATCGGCGGCGATAATAAGTTGTTTGGTAAGTATGTTAGTTGAAAGGTAGAGTAGATTTTTGGCCAAACACTAATTTGTCTTCGAACTGACTAATTTCAAGAGCGAACGAAGCGAGCTGTCTATTTTGGGGCACCCCGACGTGGATATGTTAGGTTCGAAGGGGATGACGGGGGCTAGACGCTCAGTCTAGCCCCCGTAGCGAAGCGAGCGAACGAAGACCCCGTCATCCCCTTCGTGTTAGGTTACTTTAAACCCTGCAGACAGAAATAGGAGTCCCGCGCTGCGGGGCTCCGTCGACTCTGCTTTGGAAACCCAAAAAACGTTACAAACATCCCCTTAAGTTTTTCATTTGTTTTTATTGTGAAAATGAAAGTGGGTGCCGAGTAATCGTCTCATGAAGGTTTGAAGAGGTCTTGAAAGTGTCTAAAACAGTGTATGTAGTCGGCGCGGCGCCGGCAGCCAGTTTGGCAACCGGCGTCGGCACTCGTAATGGCAACCGGCGCCGGCAGCGGAGGCACTCCCTAAATGTTAATATACAATTACAAAAATCAACAGTAAACATGATAAATCACAATAATCAGTCTTATATTATATCAAATAAAAAGCGTACAATAAGAATTAGAAATGTAAACAACAATAATCAGTCTTATACGGGTGTTAACAAATTCGTGTAATTCCTTAAAACTGCATGATCTGCTACTGGTGTAGATAGATTTACACCAAAGGGGAACTAGGGACAAAAAAAAAATTTTTTTTCTTTCCGTTTTCCTAAGTGATCGAATCTAAACCACATAATAAGGATTCAGTAAAAAAATAATACTTTTTTTATTTGATTGTACATTTCGATTTATCCATGGCCACAAAGTAAAATAGGTATTATTTGATTATGTTTCTGACGATACTATGCCTTTGAAAAAGGATTCGTCCGAAACACCACTCAAAAATATTAATAATAATTAAATGCCTGTTTCGGCCGGATCGGACGAAACTCAGCGGCCGAAACACCTACTAAGCCACTATTCAATATGCAATAAAGAAATTGAAATTGAAAATGAAAATTGAAATTGAAATTATTCAAAACTAGCTTTTGCCCGCGGCTTCGCTCGCATTAATTTAGAATTTGACAATCAACGCTTAACACGTTACTAAAGTTTCTTTAATAATATAATTCAATCATAATTCAAAATACACGTGGCGCCATCTAATATCATAAGAATGTATTGTTGTTTTCCTTGGGAATATTACTTTTTTTCGGTGTGAAAGGTACCCTATGTCCGTTTCTGTACACCTGACAACGAATGTGTATTTCAGGATGATCGCTTCAGTGGTTTAGGCGTGAAAAGGTAACAAACAAACAAATTTACTTTCGCATTTATTTTTATTAATTAGAATTCACAAAAACAAAGACATGAAAGTGTAGCACCTGACCTAAAACCAGTTCATATCAGAATTTAACGTAATATTTGCAGTTTCAAAACCTGACTATGTTTGCAACCGTTCACATTATCATTATAATTGTAACAAATACATAGAAAAAATTACACAAATCATGTTCGCTGACAGGCTAATTTTTTCAACACGGCATAAGTTATTTTTAACTTTTTAACCGACTTCAAAAAGAAGGAGGATCTTAATTCGTCTGAATGTTGTTTTTTTGTTACGCTTTATCTCCTCCAATTATTAAAAAGAAATGGGGGATGTTTGTAAGGTTGTTTGCGTTTCCAAAGCAGTGTCGACGCCTATTTCTATCTGCAGGGTTTAAAGTAACCTAACAGGAAGGGGACGATGGGGGCTTCGTTTGCGCTCACTCTTGTCCCCATCATCCCCTTCGAACCTAACCTATCAGTATCGGGGTGCTTTAAATTAAAGAGTTCGCTCCGCTCGCTCTTAAAACTAGTCAGTTGGCAGACAAGTTACAGTGTTTGGCTTAAAATCTAACCTACCTTTCAACTAAAATACCTACCAAACAACTTAGTACCGCCACCGGTGTCCATTTTGGATGCCGGCTGCCGATGTTGTTAATAACGGCTGCCGGCCTTAATGTAGTGCCGGTTCCCAATGGCGCTATTTTTGGGTGCCGGCGCCGGCAGCGGAGGCACTCTCTAATAAATTATTAGTAACATACTCACTCTCTAACTAACGCACTCTCTAATAAATTATTAGTTACATTACATTTCTGTGTGGTGCCGAACGTAAAGAATAGCACTACCCCATCTCCAACCATACTGCGATCACCAACCCGCCTGCCAAGCGTGGCGCTCATGGCAATCCCCCCCCCCCCTCCCCAATCGGGGGAGACCTATGTCCAGCGGTGATGTTTTGGGAATCATCATTATCACATTACATTTACTTACTAACGATTCTCCCTTATTCACTAGAGGATGGGCAGCAGCGTTCTCTGAGTATGGAATGTGACGATGCTTGGGGGAGGCCTATGTCCAGCATATCATATCTAAAGTACCTAATAAGGATTCAGTAAAAAAAAGTTTTTTTTTTTGCATTAAAAACATTTTTTTTTTGTTGAACATTTCTACGCCACGCATAATTTAATTAAAGCACGGTGACACGGTTATCGGGCACAGCTAACGCGATATCGCTCTTTGCAGTCAGATAACTCAAGACTCTAAAATGACGCAGAAATAGAAAACCAAGATAAAATAAAAAAAAGTTTCAGAAATTCCCTTTTAGGGTTAATCTTCACCAGTAAACTACGAGGTTTGAAGGAATTACACTAATTTGTCAACCCCCTGTAGACACCAAAGGACTGATGTGTAATTATTTCAATGATTTTTTTGTTTCAGCTGCTGGCATGCATTAGCTTGTCAACTGCCGGTACTTTGGACAGTGCGATAGATATCGGGTCGAAAGCGGCGGATACAGTGGCAGGCGCGGTGCAAGGGGCAGCCAACGTAGCGACTCAAATGGGGCAGCTGGCGGCCCAAGTGGCGACGGATGCGGCCAAAAGGACCACTGATGGGTTAAAAAGTTTGGGATAGTATCGTCTCTCCTAACAATTACTGGTTAACAACGCACACATCAATCACTGGAACAGTCTCAGGCCCGGACTCCACCAAAGCGGAGATGTGCGGAGATGTCTCGATCAACCAATAGGATTGCGTTATTTTCAAATCTCGCCGCTTAGCTTCAACTCAAAACGAATTCCTATTGGTTGTTTACGAGACATCTCCGCACATCTCCGCTTTGGTGGAGTCCGGGCTTCAGACCACTGCACGGCTCGTTTACACGTCTTTAGTGTTAGCCTGGTATTTTTACCAACACTCATTCTCTGGTTTAACATAAAATTTCGTGATAAAGCTTGTTTTACAATATAACTAAAGGGTAGAGTAGTAAATATATATAACAATATTTGTATTATATTTGGCACAGCATACTACACAGTTTATTAACTCTATTTTACACACAGTTCGGTACATATTGAACTCTACTTAGACGTATATATCAAGCTTTGGTGATATTTGTTACTCTCTTCGTGTGTGTGTGCGTGAGTTTGCTGTATGTAGTAAAACTTCGATAACTATTATAATATTAATAAATATCTTTAATTTTAATGATTGTGTATTATTTACTAGCTTTTACCCGCAGCTTCGCTTGCATGAAATTTTGAGCTCTCGTTAAGTAGTTAGGAATAATTATAAAATAAAAAAAATCTTTAATCCCCTATTTCACCTCTTACGGGTAGAATTTTCAAAATGGCTCAAACACAAGTAGCTTTATTTCTAATCAGAAACCTTAATATTTAATTTCATGCTTCTTACTTCAATAATGACGGACTTCCATACAAACTTAAATCCCCTATTTCACCCCCTTAGGGGTTGAATGTCGAAAAATCCCTTCTTAGTGGATGCCTACGTTACAAAAGAAATCTACTGTCAAAATTTCAAGTTTCTAACCCCAGCAGATTAAGTTGTGAGTTGATAGCCCAGGTTAATGTCACCTCACTTTTTACCAATGTACCAGTGGAAGAGGTCATAAATATTATTACAACCCAACTGAATGGTGCTGCGTTACCCACTGAATACATTGAGTGCATTAATTGAATTGAAATGGCGTGCGTTTTGATAATAAGCTGCCGAAATCTGTAACTGATCTTACCGAGGGAAAGTTTAAAGCCCATATTAAACGTGTCCTTATTCAGAAAGCATATTACAAGTCTAAGGACTACGTTGACGATGAAGATGCTTGGCAATAACTCCTTCTGCACATGTGGCTTCCCTGGTACCTCATTAACGTCGTATGTGTACCTATGTCTATTAACTAACCTCATTACGATTAGCTTTATTTTATTTTATTACTAACGTTACTCTCAAGGATATCTTATTATACAGTGATTTTCTTTTGAATGTATTTTGATGACAATTAACCATGTCAGTTGTTTTATATAGTTTAGCGTCCTTTTACTTTTTGTAAATGTGAGAGCTTTGTAGACTTGCTAGATGCCTGGATACCTAGTTAATTTCTGACCATATTTTTCATTTTGCTTTTTTGTGTGGTTCCTGCTCTTAAATCTACTTTGCTCTCTCTTAACTATTTTAAGTCATAACTGTACCCACTCAAATTGTTAAAGATATGGATTTTAAAAGAGTAACCATGGAGTTTCTTGCCGGTTCTTCTCCATGGGAAACGACTAATTGGAACCGTGCACCTAAATTCGACTTTTCATAAGCGCCTGTAATGGTGTATGTGAAATAAAAACTTTTGATTTGATTTGAATTACTGTCTGAAAAGTGGCTATTTCTTGTGGAAGAGTGAGTTCTACCTGCAAGTAGATGGAGTGTCCATGGGTTCACCACTCGCACCGGTGGTAGCTAACATTTTTATGGAGTGGTTTGAACACCGGGCCTTAGAATCCGCGTATTGTAAGCCGAGATACTGGTGGCGATATGTTGATGACGTTTTCGCCATTATTGACCGGGGTGCGCTGGTGGGTTTTACAAGTCATTTGAATGGAATTCACAGGAAGATAAGGATCACAACAGAAGAAGAAAATGCAGGAGTTCTGCCGTTTTTGGACGTTCTCGCCATACGTGAGCGCGGCGGTCAGTTATCACACACTGTTTACAGGAAACCGACTCACACAGACCGTTATCTACGCGCAGACTCCCATCATCACCCTTCACACCTATCTTCTGTACCCAGAATGCTGATTAACCGGGCGCTCAGTTTGTGTGATCCTCAGTACGTGGACACGGAGTTATGTCATTTACAGAACGTACTGGCGCGCAACGGTTACCAGTGGCGGCGATGCACTCGTAGTCTGAGTACGGTGGACACGGCTCGTAGACGACCGGCTGGAGCGGAACGTACTCCTGCGTTTTTGCCGTTCGTGCGAGGAGTTACCGACAAAATAGGTCACCTGTTACGCCGAAGATATCGCATCAGGACGATCTATCGCCCGCCTGGACAACTGCGGCAGTTGGTACGCTCACCAAAGGACAAAGATCCGCTAGGCGTTCCTGGTGTATACAAGATACCGTGCGACTGTGGCCTGAGTTTTATAGGGGAAACTCGCCGCAATATCGCAACCAGACTTAGCGAACACATAAATAGTATGAAGAGTAGGGACAACAAGAGGTCGGCAGTTGCAGAACACGTCTGTAACACGGGCACGGCTCACTTTATACGTTTCGATAAGGCTTCCGTACTATTGAAGGAGAAATATTTCGTGCCGCGAAAAGTACGTGAAGCCATCGAAATCAGCCGTCATCCGAACTTCAATAGAGACGGTGGTTGGACACTGCCGCCTGCCTGGAAACCAGCTCTGAAGTCTACTTCATATAAAAGTAAGTTAAGTCTGGAGTGCGTGCGACACAGTTAGCGCGGCATGCACCGGTACTATTTCATCTATCAACCCGGACACGTCAAGTGACGAAGACGCACGAGCGATACCGACACAGAGCGCGCCCCTCTCGTCGCGGGCGCAACGCTACTCGCCGCGTGTTCAGCTCATGATTAAGGGCTCCGTTTGGGTCCGAAACTAGTCGGGCAATCTCGAAAAATGCACGTGAGTAAACCGTAAATAATCATAATAAGGATTCAGTAAAAAAATGAGAAATTTTATTTTTGTGAACTATTCGATGCCACGCATAAATTAATGAAAGTACGGCGACACGGCTGGCAGGAACGACTAACGCGATATCGTTCTTTGCAGTCAGATAACTCAAGGCTCTAAAAAGACTCAGAAATGGAAAACTAATAAAAAAATGTAATTTTTTTTTGGTTGATTTTCGAAAATTCCCTTTTAGGATTAATCTGTGTCAGCAGTATCATTGAAATTAGTTCATATATGTATATATTTTTTTCTCATTTTTGACATTCTGCATGATGATTCATTGATAATTATTATTATTATTGAATTATTATTTTTTTACCTTGACATTTTGTCGACTATTATTATTAATATGTCGTTTGTTTTTAATTGTTTTATTAAATTGTGAATGTGATGGTGCTCCCACACCGGTGTTAAAAATGTTTACAAACATTAGTTAACATTTTCTAAACAAACATAAATAGAAAAATATCTGCAAAAATCTATTGAAACATTATCTAATAATCTATATTAGACAAATTAGATTCATTATTATCTGAAATTTTTATCTTTTCCTAACATTTGTTAGTGTTAGAAAATGTTTGTAAACATTTTTAACAGCAGTGTGGGAGCACCATATGTACTATGTAGGCTAGCTTTATACATAAATTTCGTGGAACTGTTTGGCGGTTTGAGTATTATTTTTTTATGACCTACGCAAATATCAAGCTGATTGGTGTCGTCGTACGTCGGATCGTTGAGCTTCCTAAAATAAGGTTGAGCTACACGATGACTGATGCATGCGTGCCGTCAGTTGGGACAGGTCAACTCAAACCTGCTATGGCTCTTTCTTCAAAGAGCCATTCCAAACGTTGCCCTACATTGTTACACTCGCATAGTTTTATACCACAATGTCTGGACTTTAAAAGAGACGTTGACCTCTGAGTTTGTTTCGGCTTTTCTTCTCAGAGCGAGTCAGATAGGAAATGCCGGCGCCATCTAGTATTAAAAAAACTTACATTAACTTGTAAAAGTGTCTGTAACAGATTTATTTACAGAAATAAATATCATTTATCATTTAGATTGAATTCGCGAAATCTGTCGAAGACTGATTGTAACTTGAGCATATGATCTTGTAGATTTTGGCTATAAACGATACAATCGTCTAAATAAATATAACAATGGAGGCCTTGTAAGCCTGATAATACAGTGTTCATGAGACGTTGGAAGGTAGCAGGGGTGTTTTTCAACCCAAAAGGCATTCTGGTGAACTCATAATGTCCAGACATGTTTGCATTAGTACTAACTGTGAAACCCGTTTTTGGGGCGTCCTAAGGTCCAGTGTGCTGAAATATTTAGAGTGATCTAATTGATCAAGGATATCAGTGATAAGTGGCAGTGGATAAGTCTCAGAAACTGTGACGTCATTTAGACGGCGATAATCAGTGACTATTCTCCACTTTTGTTTACCAGAAGTGTCCATTTTTTTCGGGACTACCCAAACTGGGGCATTTCAAGGCGAAATAGAGGGTTGAATGATTTTTTGATCGAGCATTTTACGAATTTGAGAATCCACTTCCTCTTTATGACATTCAGGGAAGCGATAGGATTTGACATGAATAGGAGGTGCATCACCTGTTGTTATAGTATGTTCAATAACATTTGTGAAGGTTAAAGGCTCACCTTCGATATGAAAAATATCTGTATATTGGGAACAACATTGTAAGAGAGCTTTTCTTTCTTCATCATTTAGATGAGAACAGCGAATAAGATTTAATACTTTGTTTATACGATCAGATTTAGTAGTAAAAATAGAGTTAATATTATAACAGGATTCAGAGACAAAACACTCGCGTTAGCTTTACATGATAGTCTTTAACTTCAATATCAGTCTCTTAGTATTTAAAATAGTAATATTCGTTTTCTTGTTTGATTTTATAGAAACTATGCAATTAGCGACATAAACGAGCTTCATTGTTATGATAAAGCTCGTGCGAGTAATTTGATACTGTACATTCGAATACAGCTTCAGAACGCGCTGGAATATTATACGTCTGTTGCGTGACAGGAATAGATCGATTCATAATAGACATAGATTTCGAAAATAATCAATAAGTATTTGATTTAAAATGATTACAAAAATCACTACCGATAATTCCGTCATAATTATTTAAATTGATATCATCTTTCGTCACGTGAAACTTATATTTAAATGTTGCGTCAGATATATTAAATTCCATCTGAAAAGTATCTAGTGTTTCAACAGGATTTTCAGAACTGTTTATGCCTTTCAGTTTTACAGTTTCATCAGAAAGATTTGGAATTTGCAGCAAACAGGACCTTTTTATAATACTGATAGTTGATCCTGTATTGATAAGGAAACATAAGTTTCTCGAGGAATGCTTAGAACGTAAATAAGTGTGAGGTAAGGATATCTTTTTACTATAATCATTAATTTCGTACATGAGTTTAGATTTAGAATTAAGTAGTATGTAAATTGGATTTAGAATTAGTATGTTAATTAGATTTAGAATTAGTGTATAAGTTAGATTTAAGTAAGTTATCTTTAGAATTAAGATAAGTATTTTGAGTACTATTTTGGCAACGTTTGCATTTTATTTTGCCGTTACAAATAGTAGGACTCAGCTCGTTTGACTGAGACGTAGGTTTAGTAGGACTCAAACATTTAGATTGAGATATTGATTTAGTATTAGAATTTTTGAATTTATTTGGGCATTTTTGCCAATTTATTTTACCAGTAAAAATAATATTTATATTATTATGACCACTGTGAGTTTGGGGCTGGTTACCCTGTTCGTTGGTGGATGAGTTAGGATAAGATTTAGTATATGATTTAGTATGACTCAACTCTTTTGGTTGAGGTAGAGATTTAGTAAGACTCAATCTTTTAGATTGAGTTGTAGATTTAGTAACACTCAACTCTTTTGGTTGAGTTAGAGATTTAGTAAGACTCAATCGCTTAGATTGAGATGTAGCTTTAGTAAGACTCAACTCTTTTGGTTGAGGTAGAGATTTAGTAAGATTAGTATAAGAGTTAGCATTAGTGTTGTCTTGTCTTGACCTTGAGTCGATTTTGAAAGCCACGGCACCAAAATCGAATTTAGTTTAAATTATTATCATCAAGAGGCTCAGTTTCATTATCATAATTATTGGCCTCACATTCACACGTATGCGCAGGTGCATTAGTAGAATTAGAAGTACGTGGCGAGTTACGGTCACGTTGCGCATAGTCAGTATTTTGACGGCTCTGCATATTAAATTGACGCTTGCGATATTCTTCAATCGTGTGACCAATACCTTTACAATAATTGCATGTTTTAGCGTAAGAATTAGAATTAGAATTGAAACCTATATTTGAATTAGGTTGAGGATTAATATGATAAGATTCATGTGAATTATTGTTAGTAAACTTCTTATTCCTGAAATATTCAGATGAACTATGTCCGACTTTATTAGTTACGTTTTTGAGTTTTAGTAACATTTTTAGATAGGTTATGTAATTTTTCCTCATTAGTGGCATATTGTACAGCATCACTGAGGGTTGCCGGATTTTTACACCGGACAATATTAGATACAGAGGGGTTCAAACCTAGCAAAAAGGAATTGAGAGCAAGGTCTTCCATGGCTGCTATTCTGCCTGGTAATTCCTTCTCATCAAACTTCAAACTTCAGAACTCAATTATTCAAAATAGACTAGAATTACTTAGTTCTTTTTGAACGTCAAAATTAGGTACATAAAAGACAGCCCTAAAAAGCGCCCTCCTTTCACCGCTTCCTAGTGTCATCTTTACAACTATAATGTATATTGGACTGAATACGTGTTAAAATTGCCTCAACTCTAAGTGAATATTTTGTGACATCTTCATTGGGTAACTGTTTGGAATGTTGTAAATCTGATAAAAGATGAGTAGCGTGCTTTTTCTCACCAAACGTAGACCTTAAAAATGTTTTTAATTCAGACCAGTTAGAAAATGTTTTAAGACTACATGCGACTTGGGCTTTTCCCTCTAGTTGTGTAATTACGAATTTACATAAAATAGACTGCTGATCTGAAGTAGCTAAGCTCATTGCATTTTCGCAATTTGTTAAAAATGCGGGAAGTAACTCCCTGTCACTGTTATAAGTTTTAATAAATTTGGTTAAAAAGGACGAGGTAATTTTGTCCGACGTTTCGCTTTTCTTATCTGAGGATTCTTTTTTAAGTGACATAAGATTATGATGTGCTGGACGAAATTGTCAAAAACACACAATATTAAAACAAGTAAAAATATGTTAAATATAAAAATAATGTAAAACAATGTAAAAATAGGAAACAGTGTAAATATTTGTATAGAAGTAGATTTGATTTAGAAATAGAAAGATTTAGAACTTGTACGATTTAGAAATTGTACGATTTAGGATTTAGAAATTGTAAGATTTAGGATTTAGAAACACGTTTCACTTTTAAAACGATAAATTTTGCAAGCACAAAAAACACTCACAGTAACACGAAGAATCGCACGTGCATCGCCGCGGTGGTAACCGGTGTCCTGTTGCAGTGACGCTGACGTCGCCGGTGGAATGTTCACACGGTTAACTATGGAATTTCTTGACTTTGCTGTGGTTGGTGAGTTAGACCTGGATATCTGGAGCTGGAACTGGAACCGACTGGAGCGGGCTCATTCTATTTGCTGAGACTGATCGTCGTCCTGTGATGTAGCTGAAGCAGACACACGCTGAAGAGCGGTGATTTACTGTCGTCCAAAATGTGATTTTAGTTGGAGCGGGCTCACGCTGGAGAGCGGAGGCTTAACGTCGTCCTTGTAGTGTGACTGGAGCAGACACAGCTGAAGAGCGGTGATTTACTGTCGTCCTCGTAGCTGACGCAGGCTTCGCCTTAGGCCAAGTCTCACTGTCGATCAGAGACGGTTGGGGTGGCTTAGGTTCGGGATACCAGTATCTGTTTGACTCAACGTCGTAAGACTTCTTCTCTGGTATCCCACTTCTGACACCCATTTGTTAGACGGCCGACTCCGATTGTCTTTTTAAAAAAACTACTTTATCACAAAACACTATTTATTAAGGAATCACAAACTACATAATACACATAGACCGGCATTATTTTAAGATGACTTCCCAAATTTTGGTACTGCACGCGGTGGTATCCAGAATCTAACTAAACTTTAATTAATTTTTAAAATCATAAGTTAACAGAGTGCTGAATTGCATTTATCAGTCAACACTTCATGTTGTAAACAATAGGCGTTCTGATGTCAGCTTTACTGCCTTGTAATAAGGGTCATAACAGTACGTATATGTCGGCGATCCGCCAGGGTTTCCACGTTCAGGCTCCTTCACAATAAAAAAACTCGCACTAAGTAATATTAGTTTTATTTTTCAGAATGGTTGGTACCGAACTAAACGATTTTACAAAAATCAACCGCTTTTATAACATTATTACAATACATTACATAGCTATAGCAACTACAAATTCTTTTATGACAAAGCTATGAAATTCCTTCAAAATAAGTATTGTAATACATATAGTCTAATATTCAAAACAAATATTTTAATGAATTTTATACAAGTATAAACGATTTATTTTACTAAAATACATTTATTTAATAGAAGGAAATGTTTTCTTTACACAGTCTGCCAAGAGATGGCGCTGCAAGCGGATATCAAATGAAATTAAGTTTTATAAATACATAAAATAATCAAATATGGTTCAGAATAATGACAATAATCATAATACATTTTTTACTATAAGCATTTACACAGTATATTGGGTATTTAATCTATAAATTATATGCCACATGTTGACAAAATATTGAAATAGTCAATACAGCGTTTATTTAATTTTAGAGAAAGCTTTATATTTACAAATAACTATTTGAATATCAATTTCATGTGTTTCAGACATTACATACAATATAATCATCAAAAAAAACAATATGAGATAATGATTGCCGATACATGGCGATTTGCGCCCATATACATATATCTACGTGCGTGTAGTTCGGACGTCCAAAAACAATCCGAACTTGTCGGGATTTTTAATAGACTTTCGTAAGTTGAACATAAAAACCGGCCAAGCGCGTGTCGGGCCACGCGCAGTAATAGGGTTCCGTAGTTGCACAATAATGACATTAATGACGACGTCTGTGGTCTAGTGGTTCGAGTATCGGACTGCTGATCACGAGGTCGTGGGTTCGATTCCCACAGGACACAAATATATATGTGATGAACATAAGTGTTTGTGTTGGTCTGGATGTTTCTTATGTATTTTAAGTATGTATTTATAAAAAAAAAGTATATAAGTATTGTATCCATTGTCTAGTACCCATAGTACAAGCTCTGCTTAGTTTGGGACTAGATGGTGCTGTGTAGAAAATGTCCCAAAAATATTATTATTATTATCTCCTTTATTCATTTATAAACATAATATTACATTTTTCGGTTAGTCCCCCTATGCTCTAGTCCCGCTAAGCTCGACTCGTGAAATACCTACTAAAAAGTTTTGCTATGCACGAAATCACATTCGTGGGCAGTGATGAAGAAAACTGTTACACTGTATTACTGATATTTAATTTAAAAATTTAAAAAGTAAATTAAGAAAACCTAGTATGTAAATATGTTATCCTATTCTTAATCATCATTAAATATATTAAAACAGGTCAAGCTTTGCCCTTCTTATGAGAAGCATGTATCGAACTGGTTTTTTCAGGGTAACCATAACAATGAGCCCTTCTGCGAATCATTACCTGGTCCTTCTCTTTCGCTATTATGTTTCGCTACTCTACAGACTTCGTTAAATCTTTTAGGTCCAGTATTGACTTCCAGCTCTATTCATAAACATTTCATTTAGAATTGCACTGAAGTTCGTTTGTCCTTGTCTGTCATTTTGACTTTTTTGAGACAAAACAAATGTTAACTTACAGACGCTTACGCCTAAACGAATAGTGCTATTAAAATAACTTGAATTCAAACAGTTTTCTTTCCTACTGTACCTTCCATTGTTTACGTAGAATCGAAGAATTTCGTGCATAGCGAAGATTTTTAGTAGGTATTTTTCGAGTCGAGCATAGGGGGACTAACCGACATTTTTAAATATTTTCACATGTAAATAAAAAAACAAAAACATTTAAAAATATAGTAGCCCACCGGCATCGGGAACAGGGTCCAAGCTACCGGCGGTCAGGGCCTCAGAGAGAGGAACTTCCTAACAATACGGGCCGTGTCCAGAAGCACTGCTTTCTTCACCAGGCCCTTGATCCAGCTGCCCAACGAGAGCCTCTTTAGGTGTTGGTCGAGGCTCTTGGCTATTAAACCATTAGCCGAAACGACTATCGGCACAATGATTGCTGAATCAACATCCCACATGGCGACAACCTCGTGTGCCAAGTCTTGATGTTTAATTTCGTGATTAATGGCTTTATTATTATTATAATGTACGATTTCCACCAAACGGGCCGCGCCGGAGCGCATTTCACACTGTGCTAAAGGAAATTCAGGCTTCTATACAATAGTTAAGTTTCACGTTTGCATGGAATTTACACTGCTTGGAACTCGGTTAGATCCGCGCGTATGTCGCGGCAGCCGGTCGGCTCCTCGAGTATGCCGCGGCAGCCGGTCGGCTGCTCGCGTACGTGGACGGTTAGCGCTCGGCTGTCATCGCGTCCGGTCGGCTCCGCTCAGCCACACCGCAGGTAGAAATTGACTGCGATAGCGGATACGCGAACACGCGCGCGCTTGCGTCCGGGTTCCAGCAGATTGTAGCCATCGAGCGGAAGTGGTCGGCTACGCGCGCATGCTCGAGCATCCGCTGCGATGCTCAGCGCTGCGCTCCTGTGTGGCCCGGTTGGTGAAAATCGTACATAATGCGGACTAAGATGGAGGCTTAGTCATATTTAAGTGGAATTTGTACGAAATTTTTACTTTTCCAAGTACATTTTGTTATGTCTGTGACTTAACACATTAGCGTGTTCTTCTTTAGTGTCATCATCATCATCTGCCTAGCCTTTTCCCAACTATGTTGGGGTCGGCTTCCAGTCGAACCGGATGCAGCTGAATATCAGTATTTTACATGGAGCGACTGCCTATCAGACCTCCACAACCCAGTAACTGGGTAATACGATACTCTTGGTAAGACTGGTTGTCAGACTTTCTGGCTTCTGACCAACAGTAACGACTGTCAAAGATCTACAAATGACAGCCGGGACCAACGGCTTTACGTGCTTTCCGAGGCACGGAGGAAACTCGCTATGGTAAATGGTCACCCATCCACAGACCAACCTCGGCAAGCGTGGCTTAACCCGGAAGATCGGTCTATGCGGCTGTAATTATTTAGCCACGAGCTCCTAGCGTGTTCTTCTTTAGTGTCGAGCTGAGAATATACTTCGTCCCGTGGTGAAAAGATAAGTCAGTCAGGAAGGTTGATATCAAAGCAGTATCATCCTTCTTGAAGTAATATGTTTATCTATTGTTAACTACTTTATTTACATTTAACAGACGACCTACAGGGGTCACATTGTGAAGGGTTTTATACCCAATTTCTACGTCAACTTCATAATGACTAATGAACGTCATGTGTTAATGTAAATAAAGTAAATAACAATAAATGTGTTATGTTCATTGTACTTCATATATTTATTGATTAGTAAATATTAACTAAACAACAATAAATAACACACATAAACTGTCTGCATGACAGTTCTTGTTTGCGAACCATTTTGAGTTGCAGTATATATACGACAGTAGGTCTTCAGAAAATCATTGGAGAGCACAGCGCAGGAGCGCTAGTTAAGTCACGATGAAGCTCATACTGGTATGTATACTTTATATTATTGTAGAGGACAACCAGTAAAACAATTAACTTGGTGAAAGGCACTTGCCGTATTTATTCAAACAAACTTATATTATTTACACTAAAAACTTTTGCACTCATTCTAATACGAATCGACTATACGTTCTTCTTTCTTCAGGGCTTCAGGGCTGCTGGGCTTCAGGGGTTCAGGGTTCAGTTCTTCGTATAGGTTCCTGGAGCGTAGAATGAGTGCCGACGAAAATGCCGGCGGATGCACCTGCTTAGGTACCATTTAGGGTGGCACAAGTAGTGTATGGTGTAACCCCCCGGTAATGTTCATTTACCATTACATTTTCTTAAAATGTTGGCTTTGCTGTAGCTAGCTGTGGCTATATGGTCCACTGTCTATAGCTAGTGGTCATCTTGTCCTATACATTGTGACGTATTTTATGACCTTGTTTACGTCTCAGTTGAAGTTAGGCTTGCCGTCCGTAACAATTATGTAACTTAGCATAGTAAGGTGTTCTTGTCTCGTGTTAAATTTAACGAGAGTAGCTCGTGCCGTGGTGAAAAGATTAGTACATCAGCAAGGTTGGTAGCGGGGCTGACTGCGCAGGGTGCGCTGGATGTACTTAAGTATCGTTACTGGTGAAGACTCACAGCGGCGGTACTTCACAGCTAAACAAGGCTTTATTGATGACCACGTCATCGTTGTATGTAGCCTTTAATGTTGAGGTTTTGGGTGATATGGTCTGGTCAGGAACATTGCACTCGCACTGGGTGTGAGAGGAAGCAATGAGGCGGTTTTGTCAAGTTTTGATTACAATCGCCATCACGAACGACCATACTTATGTACGTCCGATGTACCCTGGGCAGTCAGCCCCGCTACCAACCTTACTAACTGGCTAATCTTTTCAGCACGGTGTGAGTATCCTCGTATAGCTCGTGCCGTAACAAGAAAACAACGTTAGGTCAACCTATCCAGTCTTGTTTAACAACGGACACTTTGAAGATTAACGATGACTGTCGCAGACACCTTGAAAATAAAATAAACACATTAGTTTAATACCCCGTGGAGAAAGATGGACGATGAAAGCTATACCTAATAATAATGATGTATGATGTCCGTTTTAGTTAAGATAATGTTAATTTTATGTTCACAGATGTTCACTTTTCTTATACTAGTGGCAATGCAAACTAGTGCGCATCCCCAGGGAGGTCCGGGAGGTACATGTCAGCCACCAGATCAGCACGGTCCGCTAGGAGGTCAGCCAGAGCCAAGTCAGCCACCATGTCAGGAAAGTCAGCCAGGTCAAAGTCAGCCACCAGGTCAGCAAGGTCAGCCATGCCAGGGAGGTCAACCTAACGGACCAAACCCACCAGGCCAGTCCAATCCTACATGTCCAAGAGGTCAGGCCAATCCACCTGGCCAGTCCAATCCGGGAGGTTCAGGAGGTCAGCCAGGTCAGCAAGGTCAGCCATGCCAGGGAGGTCAACCTAACGGGCCAAACCCACCAGGCCAGTCCAATCCTACATGTCCAGGAGGTCAGGCCAATCCACCAGGCCAGTCCAATCCGGGAGGTTCAGGAGGTCAGGCCAATCCACCAGGCCAGTCCAATCCGGGAGGTTCAGGAGGTCAGCCAGGTCAGCAAGGTCAGCCATGCCAGGGAGGTCAACCTAACGGGCCAAACCCACCAGGCCAGTCCAATCCTACATGTCCAGGAGGTCAGGCCAATCCACCAGGCCAGTCCAATCCGGGAGGTTCAGGAGGCCACCCCATTCCGAGATGTCCACCAGGCCAGTCCAATCCGGGAGGTCTAGGAGGCCACCCCATTCCGAGATGTCCACCAGGCCAGTCCAATCCGGGAGGTCCAGGAGGTCAGCCCAAGCCGGAATGTCCAGGAGGCTCGTCAGTTCCGCCAAGGCCGGGATGTGAGCCACTCCCGCAAGATCCGGGATGTGAGCCACTCCCGCAAGATCCGGGATGTGAGCCACTCCCGCAAGATCCGGGATGTGAGCCAGTCCCGCAAGATCCGGGATGTGAGCCACTCCCGCAAGATCCGGGATGTGAGCCAGTCCCGCAAGATCCGGGATGTGAGCCAGTCCCGCAAGATCCGGGATGTGAGCCACTCCCGCAAGATCCGGGATGTGAGCCACTCCCGCAAGATCCGGGATGTGAGCCACTCCCGCAAGATCCGGGATGTGAGCCAGTCCCGCAAGATCCGGGATGTGAGCCACTCCCGCAAGATCCGGTATATGAGCCACTCCCGCAAGATCCGGGATGTGAGCCAGTCACGGAAGACCCGCAAAGCTTGTGAGATCCGGGATGTCCGCCAGGCCCGGTATGTCCGTTTAATTAAAAATAAAACGAGAATAAAATATGTACTGTTTTTTCTTTTTTTTAGTTGAATTCTTGTATGGGTACTTATGTTATCATATAATTCGGGTAATTGTAATACTTGGTTAATGGATTGACTGCTGCGACAGTCTAATAATACCCGTAGCTATTATTACTTTACTGTTTGGTCCAATATATGAGCTTGTTCGTATTGGTTATGTCACTTCGTGTACCCTTAGATTATACATAACAGCGACGAGTAAAAAGTTTACGCGTATCATTTACAATGACGAAAGTAGCGGTCGACAAGTTAACAGAGTTTAACCACGAAATTAAAAAATGGCCATTGTACAAAGAGATATGAAAACAACGCGAGGGTCCCCCCATCCCAACATGGAATGTGGCGATGCTTGGGGGAGGCCTATGTCCAGCAGTGGACGTCTTTCAGCTGAACGATGACGAGTAGCATTTACTGATCGATAAATTTAACGACAGGTAATTAAAAAAAACTATGCCATGGAGTTCTACTCCGTTCACCTATTGTAAGTACCCAATTTTTTTCCGGACAATTAAAAAAGTCAACCGTTGTACAAAGTCAGTGAGAAAGGGGGTACTAATCCAAAAAGTTGTAAAAGTACCCATATTAATGAGTACCTTTTGTTCTACCACTTTCCCCAAAAAGTTCGTTTACGTTCACGAGAAACAGCTGTTCGAAAATTACATAAAAACATGCTAAAATCTATCTATCCTCAGCTATGATCAGCTGTGTTTACATTTTAAGTCATATTTGGGATCACGAACGCAGCGAAGAAGAATTTTTGAAAAAACTAAAATATATTTTTTTTACATGGAAATAAAAATTATCGACTTTTGTAAATACTTGCTTTAAAAGAGTCATCAGTGATAGTTTAAGTGACTTGCGGATTAGTACCCCCTTTCCGACTAACCTTGTTTATATTATACACATGTCTAAATCCACACTTGAAGTAAGAAACCCGTTTATAACAAGTTCACTATCCAGACAGCAGACACAATAGTTAAACAACACTGCGAATCATACAAGGTGTTAACGAATTCGTGTAATTCCTTCAAACCACGTGATCTATTAATGATATAGATTAACGCACGGGATTTAGATTGATTAAAAATAAAAAAACTTTTTTCTTCCAAGTATTTTTTTATGTGATAGCGATGCCATGCATAAATTAATGAAGGCACGGCGACCTAGCTGACGGGTACGACTAGCGCGATATCGCTCCACGCAGTCAGTTAACTTGGGACGCTAAAATTACTCAGATACAGAATACCATGTTTCATTTTTTTTAATTGCGTCAGGAAAATCGTTAATGTATATGAGGAATAAGAGCGGTGCTAAAATGCTTCCCTGTGGAATGCCTACGGGATTATTTTGCTTAAAAAGAGACCTAAAACTTTTTTGTTTACGCTGACTAGTTCTTACTATCTCAACACATTGTTGTTTTTCCTCTAAATAACTTTTTATCCAGCAATTAGCGTTACCACGTATTCCGTATGATGAAAGTTTAGTTAAAAGCTTTTCATGACAGACAAAGTCAAAAGCTTTCGTCAAATCTAGAAACACAGCACCAATTTTAGACTTATTATTTAAACTATTAGTTATCTCTTTGATCAGCGAGAAGCATGCTAAAGTAGTAGAGCTATTTTTCCTAAATCCAAATTGTTCATTTTTGAGTATGTTACACGATGTCAGAAAGCTTTCTATTTTGTACATAACTTTGTCGAACACTTTGGATAATACTGATATTAATGTTATCGGCCGATAGTTGTTCACATCAGTTTTCCCTCCTTTTATATAAAGGCTTAACAATGGACTTTTTTAATCGCTTAGGGAAAACACCTTCTGTTAGAGATAGATTAATTACATGAGTTAAGGGAACTAAACTAATTGCACACCTTTTAAGTACTTTAGTGCTAACTTCGTCGTAACTTGTAGAGTTAGTATTTTTTAAGGCTTGAATTATTTTGTAAATGTCAAAGTTGTCTACTGGGGTCAGGAATATGCTTTTTGGGTTTTCAGATAAACTTTTTATTTTGGTACTATTTATGTGTGTATTATTATTATTAGTCAATGATATATAGAAGTCATTAAACAACTCACATAGTTTGTCTAGCATGTCATATGATTTACTTTTAATTTTTATTGTATCTATTTCTGAATTAACATTTATATTAGTAGTATTTTCCTTAATTAATTGCCACGCTGCTTTACTAGCGTTTTTTGATTTACTCATATATTTCAAACTATTTAACTGTTGTGCTTTGTGTATACATTTTTTCAAAATTCTGTTATAATTGTCATATATTTTTTTTTAATGTTTTTTACTGTGTTTACATAGGTGATATTTTAAGTGTCATGTTTTTTTTTTGATGCAGCAGCGCTTAATAGCTTTTGTTAAGCCTCTGTTTTAAGCCAATAACACTTTACCCGACCTGGGGATCGAACCCAGGACCTCACGCTCAGCAGTCGCGCTTGTGACCGCTGATGAATATGAAGGTTAAACAAAATGAAACGAGAAATAATTTAAAAAATATATATTACATTTATACATGACTATTTCAAAGTACTTCTACTGAAAGTAGCGCCGATAGAAGAAAGGTTGATTAGCAATGAGATGTTACGCTATGAACAGGTGATGCGGAGGAATAAGGAGCATGTTACGAGAAAAGTTTCAAGTTTATAAGTGGCGTTAAGAAAAGAAGCAGATCAAATAAACGATGGATGGATTGTGTGAAAGATGATATGGCTAGGAAGGAAGTGAACACTGACATGATAGTTGATAGAGATGAATGCAATGAAAATACATACTGCGCCGACCATAAATAAAATGAGATGAAGGATCATGCAGGAAGATGATGACAGGGATACTTCAAGTTAACTGATGAAACTACACGGAGGTACTAGGTACTGGAAAATAAGCAAATACGGAATTGGTAATCCGTAATATGGAATACTAATTGAAATTAATACTTATTTCATAATAGGTATACTATTCCATATTTGCTTACTTTTCCTCTATCATATTATATTTAGATTACAAGATTTATGCAGTAGTGAAGAGCACGTAGTCATGTAACCCCGTAAAGGTTCGCAAGTTAATTTGAAGTAACACTGTATCCTACATATATTATTTTCTTCTCTGTATGAGAAGACACCTTTGCCCTGCAGTGATACAATTGCAGGCTGGTGTTGTTAATATTTTAAAATAATTATCAGAATTATTATATAGGTATAGGTAGCGGAATTTGTGGCGGATCGCATGGTATCGGAACGTCTGGTATCGGAAGGCATGGTATCGGAACGCATGGTATCGGAAGGCCTGTTATCGGATCGCATGGTATCGGAACGCCTGGTATCGGAAGGCCTGTTATCGGATCGCAATGTATCGGAACGCATGGTATCGGAAGGCCTGTTATCGGATCGCATGGTATCGGAACGCCTGGTATCGGAAGTCCTGTTATCGGATCGCAATGTATCGGAACGCCTGGTATCGGAAGGCCTGGTATCGGAACGCCTGGTATCGGTAAACCATCTGGGACCGGAGACTGCTCGCTCGGCTGCACGATCACCAAGATGTACGCCACGACCTAAAATTAAATTGAAAGTCATCATCATTATAATTTTTCCAAAACATTCACTGCTGTACAGCCGTGGACTCGAAATGTTTATCAGATTTCAAATTCGATTCCTTCTCACACTGTGCGCAATAAGGATCAAGATGTCATAACAACTTACTAACTATTCGTTTTTAAAATTGTAAAGCGCCGATTCTAGCAAAAAGGCTATTAACCACTTTTTGATGTTAAGAACTCCTTTTTAGGTATGTGTATCTAGTCAAAAGTTGTATAGAGCGAACTTGGTTGAATTTACTAAATAGGGTGATTTCTTTTTCTATGCTGCCTAGTATATTGCCTATGTAAATTAACCTCTTTGTTTCAATTAAGAAAAAAAAAACCTTTACCCTGTCAATTCTTTGCGAACGACCGAGCGACCTTATGCAAAAGTAATGTGCAAGCAATTATAGACCTTAGGGTGGTAAACACTTTCCCCCTTATTACAAAAGATGGTCTAAGAAAAACCTAGGTTTTACGATAGCCCCGTCTCTTTTTGTCATATGACATAAGAAAGTGATGGGTATATTTTAAACCGTGGTTTACCTTAGTCTTGGTTTAAACCATCTTTTGTAATAAGGCCCTTCAAGTCCGCGTACATGCATCCCCTTGGCGAGAACCACGATGAATGTTCATTTAGGAGTTAATAAAATAAGCAAACGCCAGCCAATAGAAGATTAGAATTACATAGTCCAAAAATCCTCTCCACCGATCGTCACTATTATCCCAGCATCGTACGTGAAGCGATTGAAATTAAGAAATACAAAAATTTCAATCGGGAAGATGGATACAAACTATCAACATCGTGGAATCCGGTCATCAGCAAGTGTTATCGTCAACGGAACGGTTTAGGCGAGTGTAAAGACGTCGTTAGTGTGGTGTGTCGAAGTACCGACGATAACATTATAAAAAATCAAGATCAAGTGAGGGTAGATGAAAATGCCCTTGCTTCACGAAGATGACAACTGCTCCGCCACTTCAATCTACCCGTGACCACGGCCGGTGAAATTCGGCCGAAACGTCGAGATAAAAGGTATTTTGTGCCTCTTAAAGTTTGTTACGCGAGAAGACCCGATTCTACAAGGTTAGTCAGAAAGGGGGTACTAATCCGAAAGGTTGTTATAGTACACATAATAATGAATAACTTTTGTTCAACAACTTATCCCAAAAGTCAATAGTTCAAGAGAAACAGCTGTTCAAAAATCTCAAAAAAAAATCTCTAAAATCTATCTATCCCCAGTAATGATCAGCTGTGTTTACTTTTTTGGGTCATATTTGAGGTCATGAATTAGAAGCACCATTTTCTGAATTTGTAAATAAAGCAGGGATGAAGAATTTTTGAAAAAACTAATATAAAAATCATTTTACTTATTTGGAAAAAAAATATATCGAATTTTGAAATTTTAACACTTGCTTTCAAACAGTCATCAGCGATACTATAAGTGGGCTTCGGATTAGTACCCCCTTTCCGACTAACCTTGTATATTTCTATAATAGAAGATAAACCTAACGGTATCTTTGTCTAGAAGCACTAACTGAAGTGAAAGCCTTCACAACCCACTGACAACCGACCGGGATTTTCTTGTCGGCACTTCTCCATAGGAAACAACAAATAGGAACCGTGCACCTAAACTCTACATTCAAAAGCGTCTGAAAAAAAAATGAATTTAGAGTTTTTGAGTTTTGACTGAAGGCGGGATGATCGGTGAACTTGCCAGCTATCGCTGCTGCTGCTCTAGCCAGCAACTGCAGTGACACCAGTGCGTGAGAGCTCGCTCCTCGGTACCAACGCACTTTCCCAACATCTTCAATAACCTTCTTCTCTCGTATCGGCACGAGCTATACGCAATAGCTTATACCTCGATGAAAAGATTAGCCGGTCAGCAGGGTTGGTAGCGTGGTTGACTGCCCAGAGTGCGCCGGACGTACTTTAGTATTATCACTCGTGAATGCTCTTTTAATATACCCTACTGCTCTTTCAACGACCCATGTATAGGTAGTGTTTATGGCTCGAAGTGGATTCTTTGGTCGTAAGCGATTAAAAACAAAATAGAACTGGTGGTGGTCTTTCTCATAAAGAACAGGTAGTCCTCTGTCACTTGTGGGTATGGGCGTCTTTTAAGCTGACTAAGAGGATATATCAAGAGGATAGGATTGTATTAATAACAAATACTGTGATCACCAATCTGTTCGCTAAATGCGATGAGACTTTATCCCCTAGACTGTTCATAGCAGGTGCCTGTGACACTATAACTCCTAGACTGTTCATAGCAGCTGCCTGTGACACTATAACCCTTAGGCTGTTCATAGCAGCTGCCTGTGACACTATAACTCCTAGACTGTTCATAGCAGCTGCCTGTGACACTATAACTCCTAGACTGTTCATAGCAGCTGCCTGTGACCCTATAACTCCTAGACTGTTCATAGCAGCTGCCTGTGACACTATAACCCCTAGACTGTTCATAGCAGGTGCCTGTGACACTATAACTCCTAGACTGTTCATAGCAGCTGCCTGTGACACTATAACCCTTAGGCTGTTCATAGCAGCTGCCTGTGACACTATAACTCCTAGACTGTTCATAGCAGCTGCCTGTGACACTATAACTCCTAGACTGTTCATAGCAGCTGCCTGTGACACTATAACTCCTAGACTGTTCATAGCAGCTGCCTGTGACACTATAACCCCTAGACTGTTCATAGCAGCTGCCTGTGACACTATAACTCCTAGACTGTTCATAGCAGCTGCCTGTGACACTATAACTCCTAGACTGTTCATAGCAGCTGCCTGTGACACTATAACCCCTAGGCTGTTCATAGCAGCTGCCTGTGACACTATAACCCCTAGACTGTTCATAGCAGCTGCCTGTGACAGTATAACCCCTAGACTGTTCATAGCAGCTGCCTGCGAGGAGACCCACGTTCAACAGTAGACCCTTACAAGCTGATTTTGATGAGGTGAACTGAGAAAAATTAAATTAATAAACTTACCAGTACAATGAATACGAGAAAACTCTTCATGTTTCTTTCAGTGGCTGGAATGGCTGCAGAAAGTACAGTGTGAAAATGATGGCGGCTGCGGGCCTTATATACTCTGAAACAAATAACTTAAAGTAAATATTGGCAAACCTCGTCATAAATTATTCTATTATTAATAAAAAGCAACTGTTTTTGTTATTAATAACTTTAATCAATCATCTTATTAATACATGTGAGTCCGTCGATGTTGTTTGTTTATTATTTTGAGAAAAACATTTTTTTTTGTCTCTTCGATGGTTTCCACCGGATATCCCATTATCCTTTACGCTGAGAATCGCCACCGCGCTGATTTAGTCGCTAAGAGTCCGACATACTCCTGCCTTCCCCACATGGAGAGAATCCAAGAGGATTGCAACTCAAATATGTTTTCATGAAACAAGAGAATTCTAATCACACTAATATTATAAAGGCAAAAGTATGTGAGTGTGTGAGTGTGAGTGTTTGTTACTTCTTCACTCTGAAACGGATGGACCAATTTTGATAAAATTTGGTATAGAGGTAGCTGACATCCTGGATTAACACATAGGCTACTTTTTATCCCGAATAAACCGCGGGTAACACTGCGGGGCGCAGCCAGTTCTTATTTTAAGCGTGGTAATGTGCAAAAAAAATTGCACACCCAGCCAGAAATAGGTACATTTCGAGAAATATTTTTCATACTTCTTTCACTTTTGACCGTTTATTGTAGCGGTCATTGGGTGGCCCATGTTCAGTAGTGGACGTTAACGGACTGAAACGACGATCATAAAGAAAGACATACAAATTTGTATATAGCTAGAACATGCAAGTACACTTGCACACCTCGAGATGACATTAGCTATTGTGAATTAAAATAGATAATATTATTATCGACGTGTCTTAGACAAACATTGTACAGCTGCTGAAAGCAACTGCAATAATGTCAACCTTTAAAAGAGGGTAAGTAGAATTCCAAGGTGACAATTTCTTGCCGGGGTCGCGGTGCATGCAGCTGCGAATCCCGCGACCCCAGCCAAGGGTCAGGAGAAGGAACAACGTGGGTTTTTAGGCTGTAAGAGTCCGGCATAACGAAGGGTATCCATGAGGAGATTTCGAAGACACAAAAAAAAAAGAAAATAAAAAAAATCTTAGGCTAGGTTCGTTCGTTCTGCCTAGCCTGTTCCCAACTGTTATGGGATCAGCTTCCAGTGTAACCAGATGCAGCTGAATATCAGTATTTTACACGGAGCGACTGCCATCAAATCAAATCAAAAAAAATATTTCACATAAACCAATACAGGCGCTTATGAAAAGTCGAATTTAGGTGCACGGTTCCAATTAGTCGTTTCCTATGGAGAAGAGCCGGCAAGAAACTCCATGGTTACTCTTTAAAAAAAAAGGGATATCTTTTACAATTTCAGTGAATACAGTAGGTACTATGAGAGAGAACAATGTAGTCTTGACCACAGACCTTGGAGAATAGTACCAAGTCTTGAGTACAAAAATTAACCAAAAAGGGAAAAAAATAGAAGAAAAGAAATACAATATGAATAATAGTAATTTACTTACACAATTATATGTATAGGCAAGTCCACAAAGTTCTCACATTTACAAAAAAATAAATGAAGCTAAATTATATAAAACAATTGACATACTTAAATGTCATCATAACTTAGACAAAAAATCATTATAGAGTAAGATAAAAGATATCTTGAGAGTAATGATAGCAATAAAAATAAAAAATCATAATTGAGGATAGTTAATAGACATACACATAGGTCGTTAATGAGGTACCGGGGAAGCCACATGTGCAGGAACTAGAGCCAAACATCCCTGTCCTCGACGTAGTCCTTAATCTTGTAGTACTATGCTTTTTGAGTGAGGACACGTTTAATATGGGTTTTGAATTTTCCCTCGATAAGATCTGTTACAGATTTCGGCAGTTTGTTATAAAAACGTAGGCCATTGCCCAAAAATGACTTACTAGTTTTGCATCAGCACTCCGCAACCCAGTTCAGTACCTGGGTTGCCCAGTGAACAAAAACATTTTCACTGCCTCATACGCTCGAATGCTTGTGATTTCGATTTATTTAGTCATAAAGTGTAATAGCAATTTTGAAAAAAAAAGTACAATGGGCATGCCTGAATTTATAAGAGCTTTAGCGTTAAGTACTCGTATATACTAACTAATACTAACACATGTGCAATTGATTGTACTAATATTTTTGATTGTTACTTTGTTAATAATAATATTAAATGATGATGTTGACACCGAATTTGTTGATTTTATTTAATAACTGCTTAAATATTTTTCTGTACACTTTATGACTAAATAAATCGAAATCACAAGCATTCGAGCGTATGAGGCAGTGAAAATGTTTTTCGAAACAGCGTCCGTCGCGACTACTTCATTCGAGTCCATGAGCTTTCGAACCTGTGAGGCAGTGGAAAAATAATTCGCAACAGCGTGTGTCGCAACAGCGGCGTTCGAAACAACATAGGGGACCCGAAAAATACATAGGTACAGAAAAAATCTGCGCGTGAAAAAAAGCGCGTGGAATGCGAAAGGGCACGAAAATATACGAAGATTACCGAATGCGATCCGATAATGGCGATGGCGATGGCGGAGGAATCTTAACCACCGTATATTTTAATGTAGGTAATAGTTATTAATGAGAAATAATAAATCAAGCCACAAATTTATTTATTGGCCACGTGACCAAACTTCTCATTTTGTAACTAAGCAACGGGAAAATGAGATAACCTCTAATAAACTAATTCGACTTTTTTACAACGCCAACTAAATTTTTGGGCACCCCGACACGGATAGATTAGGTTCGAAGGGGATGACGGGGGGTAGAGTGAGCGAGCAAAGCGAGCGAACGAAGCCCCCGTCATCCCCTTCGTGTTAGATTACTTTAAACCCTGCAGACAGAAATAGGAGCCGCGCGCAGCGGGGCTCCGTCGACTCTGCTTTTTGTTTTTCATTTGTTTTTATTGTGAAAATGAAAGTGGGTGACGAACAGTGGCTTATATAGAAGATAACTAGTGGCTAAAATAGTATCATTCAGACGCTCGTTAATTGTGGCTGACTTAGTAATTTAGAAGCCAATGTAGATTTTTAGAGGCGAATAATGCTATTAAAAAGAAGTCTGTTTAATTAGCACCCGTTATTAATCAATGAGATATGCCGGACGCCTGTTCTTATTTTAATTCTATGAATGTTAATATTTGAACTTTTCGGGGGGGGGGGGGGGGGGGGTTGAACCCCCAAAACCCTCTCCCTGGCGACGCCCGTGTAGCCCCCTTAAACAATTTGACAGCTTTTGAAAACGAAAACTGTCTGAACAAACGGTTCGGCCTAGGTTCGGTTGAGATTTATCAAGATTTATTTTAGGATTAGTGGGTCCCTGTTCTGTGAACTAAATTTAAAAGAGGCTGTTAGAAGGCCCTCCCCTTATTAGTGCTTAGCAGTGATCTCCCAACATCCAAAAACATTCATGTGTTTAAGAGCTAATAGGTAATTATGATGACATAACGGGTGTAAAAAGACCCTTAACGATAACGAAAACCACATATTCTATCCATCATTGGGATCATTTTTTTCTACTAGACCATACCTGGGAAATCATTGGTTTTGGAGATATTGAAGGTCAAAGTACACATTTTTTTTTTCCAAAATCGTATTCTTAGTGATAATACTAAACTATCTTCTATACAAACATTGTCAAAATTTTCAATTTTTCCTAACATATTACGCATTTAAAGTAACAAAACGCAATGAATATCAAACGCACACGACCGCCTTGGTTTAACTGAGTAGCCGCTACACGACACACACAGGCACAGTCGGTTACGTGCATTACATTGCGCGCTACAAAAAACAGCATTTTTTTTTTGCCTAAAAATAAAAGTCGTTTCCCAGCAATTATTTTTAGTCAATGTGATTTAGTTTCATGTACAGAGTGCGTAGATTTCGTCTATGTGATGGGTCTTTTTATACCCTGTATATATGACTAACATGACCGTTATTTTTTTCCCTCAGAGCGGGACACCGGCAAATTTTAATATTTTTTGCAAGAATGAAACTTATATTTATGGTTATTTAATTATTAAAAAAAAACGAAAATGGGTACTAATCTTGTGTAGTCTGGTGGGCTGGTTCTAGTATATTTTTCGGATGAGCAGTTTGCTTTAAAATAATTATCAGGTTTGGTTTTTAGACATCAATAGGTATGTGATATGTTCGCAAGACTTGTTGATGTTATCCTTGGGTATCAAAATGTTTTCTGATGCGATTAATAAATACGCGACAGTCATATTGAATTCATTGACATCGATTACGTTTTTTTCAAAGCGGGACATTTACCTGTTTTTGGGGACAGCGGGACACATAGGTCAAAAGCGGTACATTTACCTGTTTTTGGGGACAGCGGGACACATAGGTCAAAAGCGGGACACTTACCTGTTTTTGGGGACAGCGGGACACATAGGTCAAAAGCGGGACTGTACTGCTCAAAACGGGACGCATGGTCACGTTATATATGACCCACACTCATATTATATTAAAGCAGCATTTTTTTTCTATACAAGAAATATTTAAAAGAGTATGCTTCGGTGGTTTGGTCATGTTGAAAGATTGAGTATAAGGCAGATGTCAGTGAAAACTCCAGTAGAGGACGCCCTAGAAGGACATACATCAACGTTATTGGTGACGTTCTTCAAGGTGCGTAGTACTTTCAACCGGCGTGCGTGTTGACAAGATGTATGACCGTGGACGAAGCGAAAGGATCGTAACATGTGGCGTTCTACAGTTTCTACCTACCCCATGATAAAAAGGCTCGAGTCTATGTATGTACGTAATAAATATTTTGCTCATATAATAACACAAAGGTTCCAGAACGAATGGAGTCATGTCTGTTTGTGAGTTATACTCGTGGTAATAAAAACACTTGTCGTAATAACGACACAAGTACACAAGCACTAGTACCAAGCAGTCATGAATACCTCACTACTGTTTGTCACGGTTAGTATCTTATCTTATGTGCCTTTTTAGTCTGTGCTAAATAAATGTATCTTCTTTCTTTCTATCTAAGGCCTCATTTACGGAGACGCGGGGCGTCGCGCGTCGCGTGCGGCGTGGCGTCTCGCGGCGCGTCGTACGATTTTTCTGTTTACGGAGCGGCGGCGCGTGCAGCGGCCCGCATCATCACACGCGCAAACACAAATATATGGCAATGTACGATGTTGTTTATGAAGATGCGGCGCGTGCGACGCCACGGGCCCCGCCGCGGTTGACGCTACGTTTTACAGTGGACGGAGAATTGCAGGAATAGCTAGTCGCAACGCTGCGTGCGCCGCCTGCCGCGATATACGTCTCTCATACAACGCCATATGTGTGAATTCAGTGCGGGCCGCGCCGCACAACGCGACGCACGGCGCCCCGCGTCTCCGTAAATAAGGCCTGTCCTTGTTCACCGACTTGAATTAGGTGTGCATGAAAAGAGCCTTCACGAGTGACGATACTTCAGTACGTCCGGCGCACCCTGGGCAGTCAGCCCCGCTACCAACCTTGCTGACTGGCTAATCTTTTCACCACGGCATGAGCTATTTTCGTATAAGTTCGTGCTGACACAAGAGAAGACGAAGAACCGACCTGAAGCCATTCCCTGTTCCGTGAATCACAGTTGTAAGTATTATGTCTATGTATTGTGTGTAGTATATATTTTGCAGCAGTACACCACGGACTACCCCCTCTATCTTATTCATTGTCTTCCTGTTCATCCAAAGGTTGTCTTGTAGATATCGCTATCAGCGATAAGACCGCCATTGTACACTTCAATATAATGATATTGTATAAGAGCTGTGTTACAATTTTGGTGTACAATGAAGTATATTCTATTCTATTCTATGATTCGCAGTGTTGTTTAAATGTTGTGTCTGCTGTCTCAATAGTGAACTTGTTATAAACGGGTTTCTTATTTCAAGTGTGGATTTAGACATGTGTATAATTTATACAAGGTTAGTCGGAAAGGGGGTACTAATCCGCAAGTCACTTAAACAATCACTGATGACGGTTTTAAAGGAAGTATTTACAAAAGTCGATAATTTTTATTTCCATGTAAAATTACTTTTATTTTATTTTTTTCAAAAATTCTTCTTCGCTACGTTCGTGACCCCAAAGTTTTTATGTAATTTTTGAACAGCTGTTTCTCGTAAACTATTAACTTTTGGGGAAAGTGGTAGAACAAAAGTTACTCATTATTATGGGTACTTTTACAACTTTTTGGATTAGTAAAGATAAGATAAAGATATATTTATTTGCAAAAACATGTGTAGAATATTAATAATACACGGTTGTGTATTATTACAGGTGTGAAATTGTAGCTATTAACAACATGTTTGATCATGATTGGTGTACAAATATGAAAACAGTTAAAAAAAATAAGTAGTTACAGACTATGTCTACTGAAACATGGCACTACATTCGATAATTTCATAATAAAAAATGTAAATTAAATGTCAATAATGTTTCACAGCAAAAAGAAAAGCAGTAATAATCAAATAAATAAATCATTAATTAAACATCGAAATACTAATAGTAGACAAGTTAAGCAACTTAGAATAGTAGATTGTGTCATAAGGGAGCAAAATAATATTTTTACGGCGAGGGCGCTTTTTTGAATCCAGAGCGAAGCGAGGGATTCTAGAGTAGAATCCTGAATGTAGCGAGGGATTCAAAGTAAGTCGCCCGTGCCAAAAAAAATTTGCGCCCGAGCGATACACTCTACTTTTCATCACCCACTATGAGAAAATAAAAGGCGCCTCATATTTTATTGTAATATTATTATTTAATAAAACATAGAGTACCTAACAACTAAATTGAAATTAAATAGTATCTAATAATAAAACAACTAAAAACTTATATTTGAGACATTTTCGCAGTTATGAAATTAATTTAAACACTAAGCGCGCGCTAGCGCTACGTTCTCATTCTTTATTATTAATTTATTTTTTATTCAGCCGGCAGCGCGACTATTGGCCGTCGTACCCGCCAGTCTTTATTCAAACAATATTTGCGTTCGATTTCTTTGGCGCTGAACACTAAGATGTTCCAAATTCAGAAAACTGCGCGGCAAAGATAATTGCGCCACTTATCTATAAAGAGTAAAGAGGATTAATAACTCATTCCTGCCCGCTAAAAGTTTCTTATAGAAAACACCACCTTTGGACGCACTTAAAGGCGAACCAAGTCGTTCTTTTCGAATAGATGGGATGAAAATTAAATTATACATTTGTTACACTCATAAAGTTTTGTCATTAAGGAAATCATCAGTATTATAATATAATAGCATTTTTCAGTCAATATATTTTTCAATGTCTTCTTAAATAGATCCTTATTCAATTGTTTAACGACATTTGGAATTTTGTTATAGATTAACGGAGCCTTGTAATGCATACTACACTTTTGTGTAGCAGCGCTGTTTTAGCCGGGTAAACACAAAGTCTACGGGCCTAATTCTCCTAAAATAAATTTTGATAAATCACAACCGAACCAAAGCCGAACCGTTCATTCAGACGGTTCTCAATTTCAAAAGCTATCAAATTGTTTGACATAAAAAAACAAAATCAATCATTTTGAAAGTTTTCGAAAACAAAAACTGACTGACGGTTGTGCGTTTGGCAACAATTTATTTTAGGAGAATTGGGCCCCTGTTATCTCGGCGATTACGTACTAAATAATCACATAAAACAAGTGAGGATTGCTTCTGACAAATATAGGCATTTACAAAATATAAAGTGACGGCAGTGTGAGAAGTTTATAGGTACTTAATAAATAAAAAAAAAACTTTAAAAAAAAGTAAAAACCGACTTCAAAGAAATACTAAAAGGAGCAAAATAATTACCGTAATATAAAATTAACAGTATCAGAAGTCGGTGGCTTCTATTTACTTCAGTGTAGAGTTACACCGACTTCCGAAACTGTTAATTTTATATTATGGTAACTATTTTACTCCTCTACTTTCTTTTAGTATTTCTTTGAAGTCGATTTTTACTTTTTTTTAAAGTTTATTTTTTATTAAATACGTTTTAGTATCATAATTTTAACCCCCTCCTTCATAACCCTTCTGTTTGGCTTTGACGTAGTTGGGCATAAAAGTCCTTTCAAATGATACCTTACACGATATAATGAAAACATTCCAAAGGGGGGAGGGGAGGACACGCACCCCCTCCTCTTTTCCAGTAGTCAGTTCCCAACAACAAATATAAACTAAGCAATATTAGTAATTTGAGAATTTTGCTTTGATCCGATGAGGAGTTCCGTTCCATATCTCTGAAGTTCATGGTCTAATCATAACAAAATGTATATGGGACCAATCGGGAAGTATACCCTTTCGAACAAAAAAAGAATTTCTCAAAACGGTTCATAAATGACGGAGATATGAGGTAACAAACTTTTTTTTTTTTTTTTAATACAACCGAATTGAGAACCTCCTCCTTTTTGAAGTCGGTTAAAAATAGTATTTCTCACTAAACTTGTATAACGGATGACTTTTCTAATTGTCCGGAAAAAATTGGGTACTTACAATAGGTGAACGGAGTAGAACCCCATGGCATCGTTTTTTTTTTTAATTGCCTGTCATTACATTTATCGATCAATAAATACTACTAATTTGAAGTTTTTTTTTTTACTAAATCAATAAAAACAGAATTTTTGGGGTAAACAAATCTAAATAATTGTTTTAGTTCAGTAGTTCAACTAACTCCTTCCGCGTTCCGAGTCACAGCGAGCAGCTGAGGTGAGCCGGGAGCTGTGAGCCGTACTGAATTACTGAGCCGTGAGCCGTACTGAACTACTGAGCCGTGAGCCGTACTGAACTACTGAGCCGTGAGCGAGACTGGGTTTGTCAGCTTACTCAGTTACTCACACACACGACCAGTGCATTTATTATTATTGCTTTCTCGGCGATTTGTCTAAGTATGAAGTATAAGTACGAAGGGAATTCGATTTTGTATATTATTTAACTATTACAGCATATAATTAAAAATATTGCGCTCTTACAATCGAAAGTAATAGTCATCAGCATAAATACTTCCTCAAAGCAGTTCAGTAGTTCATTTCGTTCTCGGCTCTCGCTCAGAATTCAAGAGTTAATACCTCTTGAACTCTGAACTAATTTCGTACTGATTCAAGGAGCTAAATGAACTGCTGAACTACTTTGATGAACTAGTTCACTTTACTGAGCGAGATTTGGTGAACTAGTTCAGTAAAGTGAACTAGTATGCCCAAGCCTAATTGATATGTACAACGTCCCTATCTTTTCTATCTATTTATAAATAAATAAATAAAATTAGTTTATTGCAAGTAACAAGACTCATATACAAACAAATACATAAAAGGATACAGACAGGATAACAAGCACAGACGAAAACGAACACTCACAAGGTAACAATATGTCTGTTGCAGCATTGCCGGATATATGGGCAATCCAGTCTGTTGGCGATCATCGCCAGGACGGTGTTGGCGCTGCCCCGCACTCTGCGCACCAGAGACGCGCACCGCTTGCGCATCGTCGCGTAAAAGCAGTCGGTGCGCGCCTCCGCGAACATGCCCGAGGCGCTGCAGTAGCGGGGCAGCCTCAACACCGCCCTGAACGCGTTATTGAACTGGACGCGGAGGGCGCTGTATGCCGCACGAGTATACGTTGCCCATAGGCTGCACGTGTAGAGGGATGTACAATAAGCTCTAAAGAGCGTTATTTTTACCTCCCTCGAACAACGCACAAACCTACGCGCTATCATATTTCCTCTGACTGACAACGCTCTCCGCTCCCGCTCAATGTCCGCATCGTCTTTTTTTAGGTCAGCTGTAACAATGTGACCCAAGTATTTAAACTGTTGAACTCTCTCAAGTGGTGCATTATTTATACACACAGGGGGTACACTATTCACACTTCTTAAACCAGCCCCAAACACCATGAATTTACTCTTCCCTGCATTATATTATTTATGACTCACAGTATGATATAAACGATTTTCCGATCTTCCGGGTTAAGCCACACTTGCCGAGGTTGGTCTGTGGATGGGTGACCATTTACCATAGCGAGTTTCCTCCATGCCTCGGAAAGCACGTAAAGCCGTTGGTCCCGGCTGTCATTTGTAGATCTTTGACAGTCGTTACTGTTGGTCAGAAGCCAGAAAGTCTGACAACCAGTCTTACCAAGAGTATCGTATTACCCAGTTACTGGGTTGTGGAGGTCTGATAGGCAGTCGCTCCATGTAAAATACTGATATTCAGCTGCATCCGGTTCGACTGGAAGCCGACCCCAACATAGTTGGGAAAAGGCTAGGCAGGTGATGATGAGTATGATATAAACGATTTTGTTTTGTTTCTCCAGATGCTGTCATTCCTCAGCGCATCGTCCGCTCAAAGTCCATGGGATCGCATAAACGAGACTGGCAATGTGGTTCTCGCCACAATAGGCAGTGGCCTGACCTGGGCGTATCAAGCGGTAGAAGGCGCCGTGAACTGGACAGGACTCGGCGAGAACTGGACAGGCCCCATTTTTAGTCCTGACAAATAAAATTTGTAGTGCAGGGGCGTAGCCTTGAAATTATTAAAACGTCCACACACCACTTAAAAGGTTATTTTAATCCAAATCCAATCAGTATTAACATGTTACACATTACATAATTAAGAAAAATAAAGAATAATAATTATACTAGCGTACCTAATAATATGATACGCGTCGTGTTCGCGCGCGGAGTGAGCGAAGAGAGAGAGTGAGAGTCACAGTGGGAAGACTCGCGCGCCGACGAGCGCTGTGATTGGTCAGCGCGAGGTGGCGCGATGCATCGTGCTCGCTTTTTTTTTTTTATATTTGACTGCTGTAGGTCGTCCTAGGGGACGGTTTCTACGTAACCGGGCAGTTATTGGCGTGACCTGAAGGGTCTCCAGCCAATGGGGGGGAAGTAAAATACGTAACCTAAGCTAACTACTTGTACTACACTAACATCATGACTACCTGCAACAACAGCACTAAGGGCGACCACTAGTGGGACTCGGACCTCGGCTTAGGGCGTTGCTGGCGTGGACGTAGGGGGGGGAGACAGCTTGATGAGGGCTGAATTATCGGTGTGACTGCGGAGTCTGAAGAGACGACCGGCTCTACGACGGGAGAGCTCGGTGGATCGTGACCGGCGGCGGTGGGACGTCGCGACGGGCCTCGTCGGCGAGGACGATATGCCGGACGGCGGCGGACGTTGTGTATTGTGCTGGTCGATTTACTCGCCTCCTGAAGGAGGGTTATTTCGTCATCGGGTTCTAAAAGTGTGTGCCTGAGACGGCGAACTTTACTTATGAGAGAGGGACTGTAGTCGGCCGCTGCGGCAACTAGGGGGTTCGGATAGAGGGGGGCAGTGTCGAAGTAACGCTTGGAAATGCGTTTGAGGTATTGCCTGATGGTTGGCATTTTTAGATCGAGATGGAGTTGGACGTTACGCATGAACCACGGGGCAGCCGCGGCTCTGCGCAACACTCGATTCTGGAGGGTTTGAAAGGATTTGAAACGACAAGGCTTAACGTGTGCGAACACGACGCTAGCGTAAGTCAAGATGGGGCGGATGCACGTCACGTAGATTCTCAGCTTATTTCTAAGTGACAATTTACTGCGTGCTCTAAGGATGGGGTGGAGGCGACCGACAGCGAAAGCGGCGCGAGCGCGCACCGCTTTGATGTGGTCTCGGAAACTCAGATGGTGGTCTAGGATAACCCCCAGGTATTTGGCTTTCATCTCCCAAGGGATCTGTTTGCCGAACATGAGGACGGGACGGATGTGGGTGTGGGAATCACCGTGTCTCTCGAAAAGAACGGCTGCGCTCTTTTCGGGATTTACCTCTATTCTCCATTTCCGGAACCAGACCCCAAGGGCGTCGGCTGCGGTTTGAAGGGTTCGAGAGATGCTATCGAGACTCCTACCGGAATAGTAGATAGCCGTGTCGTCGGCGAAGAGAGCCAACTTGGCCAAGCCACGTTTGGGAATGTCGCTGGTGTACAGCGTGAACAGAAGGGGCGATAGCACGGAGCCGGGGACTCCGGCGCGGATGGGGTGAGGGGACGAGAGGGTGCCTTCTAGGCGATAGCGGAAGGAGCGATCCGACAGAAAGTCTCGAATGATGAGCACGAGACGGTCCGGTACGTTGAATTGGTACAGTTTGTATAATAAACCGTTGTGCCAGACCTTGTCGAAGGCTTTCGCTACGTCGAAGAAGAGCATGCCCGTTTTGTACGAGCGCATAAAACGGGAGCTAATGTGTTCGACTATGCGGTGCAATTGTCGAATGCAACAGTGCTGGGTTCGAAAACCGAACTGTTCATCGGGGATGAGTTTACGGGAGTCAGCGAAATCCTTTAAACGGATATAAATGAGACGCTCATAGATTTTCCCAAATACATTGAGAAGGCTGATGGGGCGGTAACTAGTGGGCTCACTCTTGGGTTTGCCGGGTTTGGGGATACCGATAACGGTGGCTTGTTTCCAAGCTTGCGGAAAGATGTTATTACTCAGAGCGCCATTGAAGATGGCGGTCATGAGGACTATGAGCGGGGCGGAAAAGTGTTTGATCACCTTATTGGTGATACCGTCTGAGCCGGGGGCTTTCCTAGGTTTGAGTTTCCTCACTATCGTGTGGACCTCGTCTACGGTGATGGAGGGAGGGGCATCGTGCTCGCGTCGAGGTGTTTCTCATAAATGGTAAGGTAGATACTTATTAGAGGATGCGCGAAATGTTTGGAAGTTGAACTACCACTCCCTAGTAATGAGTGAAATGTCATTAGAAAGGATTTTTTAAGCAAAACATTTGGTAGGTACTAACATAACTACAGTTAATTGTTAGTATTTTCGGAGTTATAACACCTTTAAAGTGAAAAATCGTTACATCCATATATATTATCACAATTTCTTATTATTTATATTTAAGTATCGAAGAAACCAGACTTTTATGTCGGGAGGCCGGGCTGTTGCATGCGATTGCTGGTACGTGAACTCGTCAGTACGGGAATCCATGGTAGGCGTTAAAATCCAGAAAATGTTAAATAAGTACACAGTGGCATTGACTTTTTACTATTTTAATCATACAGACACTTAAATTGCGTACAAGAATCAGGATTACAATAAATTATTTAGCGATTTAGAGCCATGGGTTTGCCAATGGGTTTGCGATTGCGAATGTCCACCGCGTACGACAGCTGTCAACGAAGAACAAAAGAAATAAATAATCAAAAATGACATGACGTTCGCCCGCTGTGACCATAGAAGTAATAAGTACTACGTACAACTGGAATGAGTACTTGTCGATTTCTGCGAATCACGTGAGATAGGTATAAGTGTACGCCTTGTCACTTTCTAACACAAGGGTAACCATATGGCAGACTTATGGTGTAATAAGTCCTGCCTAGTATTACTAAATATTGTATGTCCTTTAAAGCATTACAATATCTTTATACCGCGAGTTAACTAAACCAATCGGAAAAAGATATAACCATAATTAGCAATGTCTTCTAACATTTACACGATTATTGTACATACTAGAGATGTGACGGAGCTTCGACTCCGACTCCGATAAGTCGGAACTTCCGATTGATATTACATCTCCGGTTCCGACTTCGGCTCCGATACTTTTAAATCGTAGGTTTGAATAGGAGGTCGAAGCATTTTTTTTATCGCCTGCGCATTTATTAAGTATGTAGGTTTATTATTTTTAATTGAAATTAAAGAGGCTGACTGAAATTATGTAAATACTATTTTATTTTATTAGGCCTGTCCTTAACACATCTCTCTTCTGCTAACACCTCCGAATCCGCCTCCGACTCCGATTCCGGTTCCGAATCCGACAAACCAAAATTAAAAACCCCGACTCCGACTTCGGTTCCGATAAAACCACCTCCGTAACATCCCTGGTACATACTACTCCTTTTTTGTTTAGGTACATTTTGTAATTATATTCAGATGTTAGGCTGGGACTATAGGTCGCCGCGCCGCCGCTCCTATTTGGGTCAGGGGGCTTACTATGACCTCTTAAAGCAGGGCAGAAGTTGCTTGGAAGTTGAACTGCCCTGCGTTTTTGTACTATGACATCGTTAAAGCAGGCCTGTAGCAGGCCTGCTAAGTTGACGTTTACGAAATCCGTTCACCTTTTCTTTTGTATAGTTTTCATACCATGATGTGTTATTTGATAGCAGCAGAGCGTATATTGAGCGGCTGTAATGTCAAAATAAGCGATCTTGAAAAAGTTAATATTTACGAGCTTATTCAACATTGTTTTTGTTATTAGAGGTAAACTGTTGTGAGGACCCACTTAAAATTTGGTCGATAAGACTTTCTAAACTCGATACTTTGTTTAAAAATTACAAGTGTTTATTAGATCACACTTTTTACTGTTTTTGTAAATGTGTGACGAGTACGAGATATTTGAATATTTAGAGAGTAAATATCGTATGGAGAAAAAGCGACGGCGTCGCATTAGGGAAATAAATAACCCATTCGAAATTGATGAAAGAAAATTTATAAACCAATATAGGTACCTATTGCAATATTATATGCAATTTATTTAAAGTTATTTAAAAATTCTCACAGGTGAAGCAGTTTGGTCATACTAAAGGCCTCTACACACCAAAGCCGCCGGCCCGGCGGCTTCACCCGGTAGGTTATTGCCAGCGGGTTATTGCGTCCAACTAAGCGAGCGAACATGACGCAAAACAATTAGTGAGGTCCGCCAGGCTTGTTTTGCATCATGTTCGCTCTCTTAGTTGACCGCAATAACCCGCTGGCAATAACCTGCCGGGTGAAGCCGCCGGGCCGGCGGCTTTGGTGTGTAGAGGCCTTAACACGACGGCGACGTCTTGTTTGTGTTTCACTAAAAATAAAAGCATCACATTTTATATACATTTTAGTAAAAAAAACTGAGACTATGTGCCTAGATTTAATTCGATATTTTGATAAAGGTAAGTAAACGAACGTACGACATTGTTGAAACAGGATTCACAATAAAGTATGAAATCACAACGAAATGCTAGTTTACAATTTCATTGACAACTTCGATCGACTAACTGTGATACAGATATCTGAATGATGACAGAATATCACGCTGCGGAAACAAATTTACCTAAAAAAACACTTAAAACTGCATTAACTAAAGTATTTAATAACTACATTGATGCAGTGGGGAACAAAACAACTCGAGATGTTTTTTAAATTTACGCGCTTAAAAAAGTTGACAAAACTAATCCACGTTGGTACGTTCATAACCACGTTGTTTCTTTTATTTAGAGTCACAAAGGTCTTTTGAACGTGAAACTTTTGCTTTTTAGAGCTATTAAATAATGTATCATAGTCAGTGGTTATACATAATCTTAGATACAACGTGTACTTACCCAAAAAAACATGTTTTATTATTTTAAAAAAACTGGTAAATTGCTAATCAATTTTATTTAGATTTTTGAACGTTTTCTATTACAAAGACATAGACATCTCAGCAGGCCACAGACAAGCATTACCGTTCAATAGTTGTTCACCTTTAGTACTGTCATGGTACGATTTTTAGCGATTCAGAAGCAGGCCTGCTTTTGAACGGATATTGACTGGCTGGCATTTGAACGTTTTCTTAAGACGTCATGGTAAGCCTCCAGTTCACATAATATAACAACGCCGATTTCGACTAGCCCCATACTTACAGATACTTTGCAGTGTACATGGCAGCGGTAGTTGATGAATGCCTTGATTTAAATTTGAAAATGAGTATCATTGCGGTCTTAGAGTTACAATAATAAAAATCTTTGAAAAGTAATCCCATATTAGACATTTAGATTTTGTATGTACTGCTACTAGAAGTATCATGGTCACCCTAACGGTAAGAAAATTCAAGTAATGAAAAACCCTTTCTGTGAAAAGATATTCCACAGTCCGGGTAATATTCGCTTTTGCAAGCATTTACAACGCAAATTCCAAATTAATTTATGTTATAAATCCAATTATTAATTTTTTTTAATTAAAATTATCGGTTTACGTCAATGCAAATGGGGTTATCAGCATTTGTATTTTTTTTACTACCATTGAGAAGAAGCTAAATAGAAAAGCCCAAACCGAGTTCTCTTATCTTCATTACGAGTCAGATAAAAAGAATACCTAGTTTTTTTTTGTTAAATTAGTAATAAAATATTTATTATAGGTACCAATCAAATCGTTTAATTTATAATATTTAGGGCTGATTTTTCAATCGTCAGATAACTTTTATATAAGGAATGAGTTTGACGTTTTGACAGCTTTTCTATGGACAATGTGTCAAAATGCCATTTTTTTTTTTGATGCAAAAGAGTAACCATGTAGTTTACTGCCCGTTTTAATCCATAGGAATCTACACTTTGGAACGCAGCAGTAACTTCTTTTTTTCCTATTATAAATACCTAATAAATCAAAAGTGTCTATAAATGGTCTAATTGAAATAAATGCGTTGACTTAATATCAAGCTGTCAAAAAACTATAGATAAAAGCACATCATATGAAAATTGCCTCCTGGCCTTACGTTGACGAAAAAAAGTCCTCTTACAACGAATCGTTGACGAACAAAAGTTCCGATAGTTGTATCGCGTCTCTTGGGATAAATTAAGATGAAAAAAGTTGGTTTATGAATTTGTACATTTAGTTCAAAAATTCTACTAATTTAGGAATATGCATTTTCTATTTACGTGACAACACACAGTGTGTATTAGGAGCGAGGAGCTCGTGGCTAAATAATTACAGCCGCATAGATCGATCTTCCGGGTTAAGCCACGCTTGCCGAGGTTGGTCTGTGGATGGGTGACCATTTACCATAGCGAGTTTCCTCCGTGCCTCGGAAAGCACGTAAAGCCGTTGGTCCCGGCTGTCATTTGTAGATCTTTGACAGTCGTTACTGTTGGTCAGAAGCCAGAAAGTCTGACAACCAGTCTTACCAAGAGTATCGTATTACCCAGTTACTGGGTTGTGGAGGTCTGATAGGCAGTCGCTCCATGTAAAATACTGATATTCAGCTGCATCCGGTTCGACTGGAAGCCGACCCCAACATAGTTGGGAAAAAGGCTAGGCAGATGATGACACAGTGTGTATTAGACAGGGACACTAGGTACAATTATTGCTATCTCAAGTGTACCGTTATGTCGCTTAGAGCATATAAGAATGCATACATTTAATATTAAACTTAACGGGAGACATTAAACCTCTGTGGTAAATTTATATCTAAATAAAAAACTGCATTAATGAAAAACAGTGCAGTAATGAAATTTCATACAACATTTCTGCACTGTTTTGCAGTGCAGTAATGAGATTTCATACAACATTTCTGCACTGTTTTGCTTCTAAGCAGAAAATACGTATTTTGTGATCGGTTTTGTAGTGATTAATGATACTAATATTTTTTCTTTCAAATACTACGTATTTGAAAGAAAAAATATTAAAACACGCGACTATGCGGAGGCACACTTTGTAGGTCGTGGGTTTACGGTCGTCTGTTGTCACACCTGCAGTGAAAAGGACTTCCCTGCAGAATTCGGCAGAAGTCTCCCAGACCGGAGATGGTGGTTGGCCGTTTTAATATTAGCTATAAGTTTTTTAATACCTGATATATTTACGAAATAATTACCTGTTGACACTTAACGCTTCCACCCTGTAAACAGCCGCTCTATATCAACCGCTGGGCAGTAGCCCCCAGGCATAAGACCCGCCTGGTTGGAGCATCCTCCCTTTTTGTTAGAGGAACATCATACCTCGTTCCTCCACAGTGAAATGACCATCCAATAAACAGACTAGTTCCTCATAGCTCAATGTACTGACCTGTCGCGGTTAAGCTAGCTCACGAATCAATTTGTAACTTGACTCCGAGCAGTTACTTAATAAAAAAACTTTAAAAAAGTAAAAACCGACTTCAAAAAAAACTAAACGGAGTAAAATAATTATCATTTAATGAAACTACCAGTTTCAGAAGTCGGTGCATTCAATTTGTTTCAGCGTAGAACACCGACTTCTGAAACTGGTAGTTTTATTAAATGATAATTATTTTACTCCGTTTAGTTTTTTTTGAAGTCGGTTTTTACTTTTTTAAAGTTTTTTTATTTCATACTTTTTAGTGCCACAAATTACAATTACAATAGTGTACAAATTCTCGGACCAGCACTACAACTAGAACGTCGTCTACATACGATTTGTGTATTTTTTTTGTTTTTGTTGACTTTTTCAAAAAGTGCTGAATCAATTTCAATAAAGTTTATATGGGACCACCTCTAAAGTATGGCCTACCAAACAAAAAAAGAATCATCAAAATCCATTCATAATTGGCGGAGATATCGCGTAACAAACACACAAAAAAAAAAACAAAAAAAAGAACATTCAGACGAATTGAGAACCTCCTCCTTTTTGAAGTCGGTTAACAAAATAGACTCTACCCCAATCTCGTTATCAATACACCACGCGAGGACTTACTGCGAAAACGGAAGTTAGTTTTGAGATAAGTCTTAACATCTTAATATGTAATTTTGTTTGGCGAAGACAAAGTATTGCACAGTATTGATGTGTGTATTTGTCAAACAAGGTAAAACTTGTTTAACATGTACAGATCTCGAGTAAAAAAAAAAATGAATTTCGAGCGCCAACTGATCGAATTCACCTTAAGACTCAATATCTCAAAACTAATTTCACGGCATTTAACGTGTTTTCGTAGTAAACCCTCGCGTTGTTGTCATATCTCTTTGTACAATGGCCATTTTTAACCGACTTCAAAAAGGAGGAGGTTCTCAATTCGGTTGTTTTTTTTTTTATGTTTGTTACCTCATATCTCCGTCATTTATAAACCGATTTGAAAAATTATTATTTTTTGTTCGAACGGGTATACTTCCCGATTGGTCCCATATAAATATTGCTATGATTAGACCATAAACTTCAGAGATATGGAACGGAACTCCTCATCGGATCAAAGCAAAATTCTCAAATTACTAATATTGCTTTGTTTATATTTGTTGTTGGGAACTAACTACTCGAAAAGAGGAGGGGGGCGTCCCCCCCCCCTTTGGAATGTTTTCATTATATCGTGTAAGGTATCATTCGAAAGGGCTTTTTATACCCGACTACGTCAAAGCCAAAAAGAAGGGTTATGAAGAGGAGGGGGTTAAATTTGTGGCACTAAAACGTATTTAATAAAAACTAAACTTTAAAAAAAGTAAAAATCTACTTCAAAGAAAAACTAAAAGGAGTAAAATAATTACCATGGTATAAAATTAACAGTTTCAGAAGTCGGTGCAACTCTACACTGAAACAAATAGAAGCCACCGACTTCTGAAACTGTTAATTTTATATTATGGTAATTATTTTACTCCTTTTAGTTTTCCTTTGAAGTCGGTTTTAACTTATTTTTTTAAATTTCTTAGTTAAACACTGTTAACTGGCCGACCGTTACTTTCGCCATTGTAAATGATACGCGTAAACTTTGGACTCGTCGCTAACTGTTATATTCTAAGGGTACACAAAATGACACAACTGATACATACAAGCTTATGTATTGGACCAAACAGTAAAGTAATACTACGGGAATAATAAGACTGTCGCAGCAGTCAATCTACTCGTATTAACCAAATATTACAATTACCCTCATATGATAACATACGCACACGCAGAACAATTATTCAACTAATAAAAAACTGTGAAAAAATATTAAAGTACTAAATTCTTATTATATTTTTAATTTTTCTTTTGCTGTTGGAAAAGCTTACCAAGAAGTTTTAGAAATACGTCCAAATTTTTTCCCAGATCTCCTGAACCTGATGAACCTCCCGGACCACCGGGACCTCCCTGACCCGGTGGATATCCCGGACCACCGGGACCTCCCGGAACACTGGGACCTCCCGGAACACTGGGACCTCCCGGAACACTGGGACCTCCCGGAACACAGGGACCTCCCGGAACACTGGGACCTCCCGGACCTCCCGGAACACTGGGACCCCCCGGACCTCCCGGAACACTGGGACCTCCCGGACCTCCCGGAACACTGGGACCTCCCGGACCTCCCGGAACACTGGGACCCCCCGGACCTCCCGGAACATTGTGACCTCCCGGACCTCCCGGAACACAGGGACCTCCCGGGACACTGGGACCTCCCGGAACACAGGGACCTCCCGGACCACCGGGACCTCCCGGAACACAAGGACCTCCCGGACCACCGGGACCTCCCGGAACACTGGGACCTCCCGGAACACTGGGACCTCCCGGGCCTCCCGGAACACAGGGACCTCCCGGAACACTGGGACCTCCCGGACCTACCGGAACACTGGGACACCCCGGACCTCCCGGAACACTGGGACCTCCCGGACCTCCCGGAACACTGGGACCGCACGGACCTCCCGGAACACTGGGACCCCCCGGACCTACCGGAACACTGGGACCTCCCGGACCTCCCGGAACACAGGGACCTCCCGGAACACGGGGACCTCCCGGAACACAGGGACCTCCCGGACCACCGGGACCTCCCGGAACACAAGGACCTCCCGGAACACTGGGACCTCCTGGAACACCGGGACCACCCGGAACACTGGGACCTCCCGGACCTCCCGGAACACAGGGACCTCCCGGAACACGGGGACCTCCCGGAACACAGGGACCTCCCGGACCACCGGGACCTCCCGGAACACAAGGACCTCCCGGAACACTGGGACCTCCTGGAACACCGGGACCACCCGGAACACTGGGACCTCCCGGAACACAGGGACCTGCCGGACCACCGGGACCACCCGGAACACTGGGACCTCCCGGAACACAGGGACCTGCCGGACCACCCAGAACACTGGGACCTCCCGGAACACAGGGACCTGCCGGACCACCGGGACCACCCGGAACACTGGGACCTCCCGGAACACAGGGACCCCCCGGAACAACGGGAACTCCCGGACCACCGGGAGCTTCCGGACCACCGGGATATTCCGGAACACCGGGACCTTCCGGACTACAGGGAGCTTCCGGAACACTTTGACCACTCGGACCTCCTGGACTAGGCGGAGCTTGGGAGACTACCGGGTTTAGCCCACTGATTTGCATTAACAATGCTAGGAGAAAGGTGAACATCTGTGAACAAAATTAAAATTTTTTCTTGTATTACAACTTTCGTGAGGCACATTCATATTTATTATTAGTTACGGTTTACTCACGTACATTTTTCGGGATTGCCTTGATTAAGGGCTCCGTTTGGGTCCGAAACTAGTCAGTTAATCCCGAAAAGTGCAATTGAGTAAACCGTAACTAATCATAAAAATTATCATTGTCTAAACCAGCCCCCATAATCAGAACAATTCGGTAAACGATCTTTTTCTCTAGAGTTACGAGATATCGTAGACGAAACGAGGTAATAAACCAAATTGGACGACAACTGCTTATCGAAAAGGTTCTGAATCGGGGGACAGGGGTGTCCGACATAATTTATAGCTATGTGTACTGCTAGTACCTACTCGTACTTGTACCAACACGCAGGTACCTAATTACCTATCCAAAACGTTGAATGTTGGCGGGCCAATTGATACTGTCCGCGGGACATCTTCCGCCGTATCTTAGACACCCTGTTTTAAACTAAACATCATAATTCCATTCTCCACGGAGTTTTTCAAGGTGTCTGTGACAGTCATCGTTAATCTTCAAAGTGTCCGTTGTTAAACAAGACTGGGAAAGGCTGAGCTAATGTTCTTCTCTTGTTACGACAAAAGCTATACGAGGATACTCACGCCGTGGTGAATAGATTAGCCAGTTAGTAACGTTTGTAGCGGGGCTGACTGCCCAGGGTACATCGGACGTACACAAGTATGGTCATTCGTGATGGCGATTGCAATCGAAACTTGACAAAATCGCATCATCGCTCCCCCTCACACCCAGTGCGAGTGCAATGTTCCTGACCAGATCATATCACTCAAAACATCAACATTAAAGGCTACATACAACGATGACGTGATCATCAATAGCACCTTGTTTAGCTGTGAAGTACCGCCGCTGTGAGTCTTCACCAGTAACGATACTTAAGTACATCCAGCGCACCCTGCGCAGTCAGCCCCGCTACCAACCTTGCTGATGTACTAATCTTTTCACCACGGCACGAGCTACTCTCGTTAAAAACACGAGAGAAGAACACGTTACTATGTTAAGTTAAATAATATAAAGTATACATACCAGTATGAGCTTCATCGTGACTTAACTAGCGCAGGATCTCGAATGACTTGCTGAGAAACTTAACGCACCTTTATATACTAAAACTCAAAATGGTTCGTAAACAATGATCAGAAGCTAATTGCGTCACAGTTTATTTATTTTAAATGTGTTTTTATTATTTAATAAGCAATACAAATATTTAGTACACCGCACATAATAATACTTATTGTTATTTACTTTATTTACATTTAACATATGACTTAGAAATGTGACCCCTTCATAATATGACCCCTGTAAGTCGTCTGTGTAATACAAATAAAGTAATTAACAATAGATAAATATATTATGTCAAGTGTACATAATATTTGCATTGCTTACTTAATATTTATCAAAAACACATTCAATAAATTAAATAAACTGTAATAAACAATAACAACTTTTGCATACTTGTTTACGAACCATTTTAAGTTTAATTGTATAAACTAGCAAGTCAGTCGAGATCCTGCGCTAGATAAGTCTAGATGAAGCTCATAGAAGGATAATTCAATTCAATTTATTTATTGCAGATAATAAAAATCCATAATTTTACATAAAAAACAAAATTAAAATAAAATAAAACATACAGAAGAATTTAAAATATTATAAGTATGAGGGGCCGCTAGCGTGCAGTCGCATCCACCTCATCAACATTGGCGAGTCCCACCTCTGGGACAATGCGCCAAGAATACCATTCGGGCTGCCACGCACACGCCTTAACAGCGAGGCGCACCTTTTTCTGATTATGGCGAAAAAATCATCAGTCTGCGCCTCAGCAAACATAGCGGAAGCACTACAGAAGCGTGGCAGCCCCAACAATATCCTAAACGCATTGTTATACTGGACACGCAGAGCACCGTACCCCCGCAATGTAAAATTAGTCCACAGGCTGCACGTGTAGAAGGTCTGACAGTATGCCTTGAATAATGTTATCTTTACTTGAGTAGTGCAACGTGCAAACCTACGAGCCAACATATTACACCGGATGGACAGTGCCCTGCGCTCCCTCTCGATGTCCTCATTGTCACACAGGTCTTCGGTCACCCAGTGACCCAGATACTTAAAGGCACTGACCCTTTTTAAACACATGCCGCTTAGAGTTACATGTGGGACATGGGAGTAGCCCTTGCTTCCTGACTTGAACAACATGAACTCACTCTTATTCGCGTTGTATCTGAGCCCATGGGCTTCCGCGTACGATTGGCAGGTACACACCAATTTCCGTAACGCTTCAATCGATGGGCTCAGTAACACCATATCGTCCGCGTAACTTAAGTTGTTAACACTTACTCCGTCTGTGGAACAACCAATACCAGTGTCACTGAGCTCACCGATGAGCCGGTTCATGTATAAATTAAAGAGGTGGGGGGAGCTAATTCCGCCCTGCCTAACCCCACATTCCAAACCGTATATAGCTGAATATGCACCCGCCCACCGCACTCTATTGCTTTGGTTGCCGTACCAGAACCTAAGCAATGAAATCACCTCCCGAGGCACCTCCGTGTCACTCTCCAGCTTCTGCCACAGCTTGTCATAGCACACCAAATCGAAGGCTTTTGATAAATCGAGGTACCATGCATAGACAGGTGTGCCCCGACTAGTATAGTAGTGAACAGTCTGCTTGAGGCAGAGGATAGCAGTTTCAGTCGAAAGTTCTGGTCTGAACCCAAACGGGGCATCATGCAGTTGAAGATGCTTTTCCAACTGCTTGTCAAGCAAACTGTGTAGCACCTTTGCTATAACAGTAGCCAGAGAGATAGGTCTATAATTTGACAGATCCGATGAGTCACCTGTTTTATTCTTTACTATCGGTACCCCTACGGTGTACATAAGGCTCTCGGGTCACGTAACCGTGACTAATACAGAGGTTAAAGAACATCGATAGAACTCTAGGCAGGTGTATTCCCACATTCTTTAGGTGCTCGATGCTGAGATCATCGTGGCCGGGAGACTTGCCCCTCACCAATTTATTAATAATCGTAGCAACAGTCTTCGCAGAAAATCTGACATTGAGTGCGGTGAGGTGGTTCTCAGCAGCGGGCACCCCAGACGCAGGCCCGAGCGGGGGCTCAACACTGAAATGCCGCTGGAATGCACAAGCTATATCATGGGGGTCATGTTCACCACCAACGCTAGCAGGAAGGCCCGACACTGGGCTTAGCTTTTTAGTGTTTTTCCAAAAACTACTAGTCTTTATTGATATGATTTTCTGCTATAAGTAATGTTCATTTTTATCTGTGATTCATTTTTTTGACAAAAAGCCAACTTTGATTTAATTATTTTTTCGATCCCAATATACAGACTCCCAGACCAGACCTTGGTCTCTCAGCCAACACCCACGTCTGAAAGCAAAATCGTGCCCTCCTGTGAGCGTCACTAACATACCGGTTCCAACCAGTAACATACTTATGGTTGTTACGTTTAGGCACATAATAGCTAGCCTTAGCAGCCCCTGCCAAAATACTGATTATTTTGTCGTACATGTCATTTAGTAACAATTTATGCTCATCACTATCACACATATCGTCACCACAACATTGAAATTCCGGGGGGAAGTTAATTAACTTTAATTTAGAATTACAAATACGATGATATTTATCTATTTGATCAGAGTCTCTTTCTCCTCATTTTACACGATTATTAAATATATTACTTAGCTTCGTCGGCTGTTGGCAGCTTGAGCGTATAAAATTAAAATTACAAACAAGCAATAGCGGATAGTGATCGGACCAATATACATCATTATTAAGTACAGATGCACTTAATATGGCCGAACGCGCAGCGCTCGTCACTACACAATGATCGAGCCAGCTGTGACTGCCACTCGCACCACACACATAAGTATAAGTCATTAGGTAAAAGTTCCGTATCTCGCCCGACCAAGATTGTTCCGGTCAAAATGACAACAACTCTGAATGAAACAGCTTACCCGGATGAGCGTTGAAGTCCCCAAGTATAATCACTGAGTTAACATCGTTACTTTCAATAATGGCGTTTAGTTCACTTAAACACTCCGTAAATTCACATAGATTCTCGTTTGAATTAGAAGGCATATACAGGGTGTTAACGAATTCGTGTAATTCCTTAAAACCACATGATCTACTACTGGTGTAGACAGGCCCCGCACGGGATTTAGCTTGATTAAAAATAAAAATAAAAAAAACTTTTTTTTTCATGCAGCTTTGTTACCGATCGTATCTAAACCACTTAATAAGGATTCAATAAAAAAAATTTTTTTTTTTTTTGCAAAAAAATAATTTTATTTGTGTGAACATTTCGATACCACGCATAAATTAATGAAAGTACGGCGACACGGCTGGCAGGAACGACTAACGCGATATCGCTCTTTGCAGTCAGATAACTCAAGGCTCTAAAAAGACTCAGAAATTGAAAACCAAAAATTTTTTTTTGAATTTTTTTTTTGTTCGATTTCGAAAATTCCCATTTAGGGTTAATCTGTGTCACCAGTAGATCACGCGGTTTGAAGGAATTACACGATTTCGTTAACACCCTGTATACCGTTATCACTAACAAAGACCGGTTTGCACACATTATTCTTATAGCAGCGATACACACACTACTGCACGGAATAATGACCAACACTGGGAACACAGCTGATCTCCACAACAGGGCCACACCCCCGTACGGTCTCCCGCGAATCACACCCGCAGACAGGTCTACCGTCGACTTTCCAGTAAAGGAGAATGCACCATCAATGTTGCCCAGCATAGGAATGTCGTGATTCAGCAGCCACGTTTCCTGCAGCGCAATGATGTCTGCTCGTTTACATGACTGTATTACTGAACTTCGAAGTTTAAAATACCGATGTACTGTATTCATAAAGTTTAAAAGTACGAATTACGTGAGTTAGAAGGTACGCTATTACGTATTACTTTATTCAGAATGTTCATCATTCCGATGTACGTTACTCCGAAAGTTTACTATTACGAATTACGTCATTGGGAATGTTCATCATTCCGATGTACGGGACTCCAAAAGTTTACTATTACGAATTACGTCATTAAGAATGTTCATCATCGCGATGTACATAAAATAAAACAACTTATTCCATTGACGAAAATGGAATCATTAAAAATATATTTCAAAAAGGAACAGACATACCATAGAGTGCACTGATGTACAATAAAGAGTTGCTATTGTAATATTTTGATCTATTACGGAACTCCAAAAGCTTACTATTGCGAATTACTAAATTTCGAATGTTCAACATCGAGATTCTGAGAGAGTATTTAGGTACTTTGGCATGTTTAAAATTTATTAAACTACTATTAGGTACCTATTTAGATTAAGATTTTTAATTTCTGTAGCCATACACTGTTATAGTTCATTTGTAATTATAAAATTGTATACTTATATAGTACTTAGGTTTACTTTTTTTAACGTTGTTAAATCATGAATTGACTTCTTACGGAGCGAAACGGAGTGCCAGATTCTTACTGACTAAAACCCATCCGTGTTCCTCCTAATGCCCTTTGCGTTCCAAGGCCGCGGTAACTTTCGAACAAAGTCCGCAACCCTGGCAAGTTAGTACCTAGCTAGTTACACAAAATTAACATGAACTGAACTTAACATTTAATCAATTTTAATTAAGTTATCCTTACATCTATATACATAAAAGCGAAATACTCTCTCAGAATCTCGATGTTGAACATTCGAAATTTAGTAATTCGCAATAGTAAGCTTTCGGAAATCGGAGTTCCGTACATCGCGATGATGAACACTCTTAATGACGTACTTCGTAATAGTAAACTTTCGGAGTCCCGTACATCGGAATGATGAACATTCTCAATGACGTAATTCATAATAGTAAACTTTCGGAGTAACGTACATCGGAATGATGAACATTCTGAATAAAGTAATTCGTAATAGCGTACCTTATAACTCACGTAATTCGTACTTTTAAACTTTATGAATACATCGGTATTTTAAACTTCGAAATTATTATATGATAATTTTATTATATGATAATTATTTTACTCCGTTTAGTTTTTTTTTTTTTTTGAAGACCCCCGTTACTTTTTTTAAGGTTTTTAATTTAATATGTTTAGTGTCACAAATTACAATTGTGTACAAATTATCGGACCACTACTACAACTAGAACGTCGTCTATATACGATCTGTGTACATATTTATTGTTTTTGTTGATTTTTTCAAAAAGCGCTGAATCAATTTCGACAAAATTTCTGTGGGACCAAACGGGAAGTTTACTTCTCAAACAAAAAAAGATTTTTTCAAATCGGTTCATAAATTAAGAAAAAAAAATGGATGAGTTCTGAGGTAAGAAAAAAAAATACAACCGAATTGAGGAACTCCTCCTTTTTGAAGTCGGTTAAAAGTGGGCACAACTACCAATGGCACTTGGGTGCACTAAACACTTCTGTCAGGCAGCGCGGTGGGGCGGGGATCGGAGAATCACACGATATACTACTTTGTCAAGAAAGTACCACAAAAAGATCAATAATATACAAAATGTTAGTTATTCATCCCAAATTTTATCGCCTTCAGAAACAATACACTTACGCCAACGAATAATCTAATCATCAAAACATTTTTAAACGCTTTTTCCGGAATTGAGTTCAGTTCTCGCTTCGAATTCTCTTTTATGTCTTCTACCGATTTAAAAGGGTGCCACGAAGTGGTATATTTCAGTTTAGGAAAAAGAAAGAAGTCGGCTGGAGCCATATCCTAACCTGTGCGAAGGCGTATTATCGTGATACAAAATCCAAGAACTTTCTTTCCACAAATCTGGCCTTTTTCGTCGAATTTACTCTCTTAAACGAGGCATAATGCTCCTGTAGTATTCTTTATTTACCGTTTGACCTTCCGACAAGAATTCCTAGTGCACAACACCGCGATAGTCAAAGAAAACAGTCAACATGACTTTGACTTTTGATCGACTTTGGTGTGGTTTTTTCGGTTTCGGTTCAGTTGGAAGGCGCCACTCCGAAGCTTGTTGACTTGTTTGCATGTCAAACTCGTAAACCCACGTCTCGTCACCAGTAACAACGCGTTTCATGAATGTTGGGTCGGAAAAGACGCGTTCTAGCATGTCCTCAGCGACTCTTATGTGATGCGATTGATCTTACCGATGGCAAATTTAAATCTTGCGTTAAATCAGTTCTCATTAAAAAGGCATACTATAAGATAAACGACTATGTTGAAGATAGGGACGTGTGGCGCTAGTTCTTTTCTGCACATGTGGCTTCGCTGGAAACCATTCGTTTTTATGTGTATTTTTATGTATGTATCTATATTATTTAGATACGATTTTGATTTATCTCAATTCATACAGAATTTATTTATATACTTTTTTTAATTATTAAATGTGATCAATTGTGACATGTGTACCATATTTATTGAATTTTTATTTTATTTCATTTTTACTCTTTTTTTTGACATGATATTATTATACAATTTAATTATTATTATTTTTTTTGACATTTACGAGTACATATACCATGTATCGATATTTATTATTATTATCCGTGTTTTTTTTTTTTGTGACAACAGCAATTTTTTTTTTGTATAATTTTTTTGCCTTAGTACCGATTGTACCTACATGTGAGTACCATGTAACCATTTACCTAACTAAAACTTTACTTGGTGTCTGGCGGTTAGAGCATGTCATGCTCACTCAAATGTCCCGCTGATGGTGGCGTGTGTGTTGGATCGTGCGGTTCCCTACAAAATGGTTGAGCTGAGCGATGCTGATACATGCGTCATGTTCGTGAACGGGCGCCGTCAGTTGGGACTGGTCATCTCTAATCTGCCATGGCAAATAAATTGTAGTTACTCTTATTAGCATGCCATATCTTACATTGTTCTCACATTTATTTTCTTATTCACAATGTAACCAATTTTTGTAACTATTTGATGGAAAAGAGTAACCATGGAGTTTATTGCCCGTTCTTCTCCATAGGAATCTACACTTTGGAACGCAGCAGTAACTTCTTTTTTTTGTCTCGACAATTCATAAGTGCCTGTAAATGGTCTAATTGAAATAAATGATTTGACTTTGACTTTGAGTTTTCCTTTCTTTATATGCATAATTTTATTATTGTAACAATATTTTGATTTTCTTTGTATGGAGTCTATTAATTTATTCACCTGACAGACTGAACTGTGTTGCTGGGGAGTTTGTTGCGCCGTTTCTTCTTCACAGCATAAACACTAGGAAGGGGTGAAGGGAGGGCTTTTTTGGAGGCTGTCTTTTGTTAATCTGACGTTCAGATACGATTATATTATACGATTCGATATTTAATAAATTACCAAATGATCTTCAAAACGAAACAAAACAAATAGTATTTATTACAAAATTAAAAACATATTTCATAGAAAAATGCTTCTACTCAATCAAAGAATATTTTGAAAATAAAAAAGTTTAAAACCCCCAATATACGTAAGCACAAAGAACATAAACATAAATAACATAATAAACCTAAATAAATAAAACATACAATTTATAATACACCTATACCAATACCCATATACTCGATAACATATGACTCTATACAGGCTGTAAGGGTAAACACCGTTATCCTTGAAACCATGGGTAGTTGACTTAAACATAAAAATATAGGACCGAGTAAAAAATAAATAAAAAAATATATGCGCGAGAAATGAGCGGCGCGGCGGCACTATGACGCGGCGTACACACACTCGTTAACGAGAAAGCTGACTGACTGGGGTAGCAAAATGTGCGGGGCCGTGCATCGGGCCACGCGGCGAGTTCCCCGCGCCCCCTCCCGTAGCTTGTTGCCCCCGCGCATAGGGTGAAATGCTTTTGAGGAAAAATTAAAATTTTATAAAAAAAAAAAGTTATTTTTCATTGATTTTACGTTCTATAAATGAAACCAAACCACTGGTTTCAAGGATAACGGTGTTTACCCTTACAGCCTGTATATTATGTTGTTTTAGTTCTAGTACCTATCCATAATTAAAAATATTGTATATCAAAAATAACAATAGTCAAGAATTAGGAACTATGTACCAAGTAGGCACATAAGTAAATTTATAAATATGTATACTTTTATGTAATTAGAGCCCTCAAATATTGCAACACCAGGAAAAGGTTGCTAAGCTGTACCTACTCTATATGTATAATAAAACCTGTATTATTTACCTTAGTGTGCAAATAAATAGTTTGAGTTTCAAAAAGAACTAAGCAATTCTAGTCTATTTTAAATAAATGAGTTTTGAGTTTGAGTTAGATACTATAGGCTACTATCTATTTGTCCTTTACTCATAACAAATTCAATGTCTTCACATAATTTACTAATGTATATTTCTTTGTTTTTTCTGCATTCGAAGGTAATTTTATTGGTTAATATTTTAAATCTGTTTATACTATTTTCATCTGTTTTATTTCTTAAAGTTCTTCTCTGCCACTTTTTTCTTGGAACAATCTTTTGTTTTCCCAAACATTCTTCAGCACTTGATCTAATTATTTATTTGACATTTTCCCACCTTTCTTCTATATCTAATATATGTTATATTTGTTCATAGATTAGTTATTTCTAACTTATCCTGTAACTTATTATTATATTGCACGTTGTATTCCTTATCTTTTAATTTTCCGACATTAATATCTTTGGTTTTGAATCTTTTTCCGGTTTTCTTATTTGCAGCAAACCATTTCTATAGAGCGGAAAAACTACTATTTACATTTAAAAAATCGATGTATTTCCTATTGATTTTAAAAATAAGGGAAGTGTCGTCCGCGAACAAAATTATGTCAGATATTACCGACATCATGTCAAGAAGATCATTAATATGAGCAAGAAACAGAAACGGGCCCAGAATTGAGCCCTGTAGCACGCCCATTTGTGTGTAGTGTAGTCCGCGAGCAAAATTATGTCAGATATGCCTACTTTTTGTTGTCTTTTGGAAAGATAAGATAACACCAGTTCTAGAGGACGTCCATTTTACTAGAGACCCTGAAGATGTTATGTCACATATGCCTACTTTTTGTTGTCTTTTGGAAAGATAAGATAACACCAGTTCCAGAGGACGTCCACGAATCCCGTAGTGACTTAACTTACAAATAAGCGTTTTATAAATACGTATTTTTTTTAGCGTAGACAAAGTATCGCATGCATTGATGTGTGTATTCGTCAAACAAGGTAAAACTTGTTCAACATGTAAAGAGCTTGCTCAAAAAAAAAAATTTCGAGCGCCAACTGATCGAATTCACCTTAAGACTCAATATCTCAAAACTAACTTAACCCCATGTAACATGGCCACACATGTGGCCATTTTTGAATTTCGTGGTAAAACACTGTTAACTTGTCGACCGTTACTTTCGTCATTGTAAATGATACGCGTAAACTTTGGACTCGTCGCTAACTGTTATATTCTAAGGGTACACGAAATAACACAACCAATACGTACAAGCTCATATATTGGACCAAACGGTAAACTAACACTACGGGTATTATTAGACTGTCGCAGCAGTCAATCTCTTAACCAAGTATTACAATTAACCTCATTATATGATAACATAAGTACGCATATCAAACAATCAACTAAAAAAAAGAAAAATAAGTACATACTTTAGGCAGTTGTCCCTTCGCCGCGCCGACAAGGAAGCGACTAATTATCGGCTCTTTTCTCGCTCAAGAAACGTACAATAGATATAAATTCCGTGTAAACAAAAGAGATGCATATATTAATAGTTGATCGCTGACTGATTACACTGCCGGCGAGGACTCGCTCCACTAGTTTGTCGCTGAGCGACAAGAGCTATTAAAGATAATACTCGCTCAGCGATGTTCGCTTGGCGGTCAGAACTCACGCCGAGAGACCAACCAGCAGTCATTTGCTCTGCACACTCGCTTCTCGCTGCTCGCCAACTCGTTTCTAGTTTCTAGCTCTACTCGCTTCTCGCTCATCGTCGGCGGTGGGACAAGTGCTTTATTCTTGTTTTATTTTTAATTGAACGGAGATATCTGACCTGGCTAGTCTACCGGGGCTGGCGGACACTCCGGATCTCCCTGGCTTGGCGGTTCTACCGGGCCTGGCGGACATTCCGGATCGGGATGGCTTGGCGGTTCTGCCGGGCCTGGCGGACATTCCGGATCTACCGGGCTTGGCGGTTCTACCGGGCCTGGCGGACATTCCGGATCTACCGGGCTTGGCGGTTCTACCGGGCCTGGCGGACATTCCGGATCTACTGGGCTTGGCGGTTCTACCGGGCCTGGCGGACATTCCGGATCTACCGGGCTTGGCGGTTCTACCGGGCCTGGTGGACATTCCGGATCTACCGGGCTTGGCGGTTCTACCGGGCCTGGCGGACATTCCGGATCTACCGGGCTTGGCGGTTCTACCGGGCCTGGCGGACATTCCGGATCTACCGGGCTTGGCGGTTCTACCGGGCCTGGTGGACATTCCGGATCTACCGGGCTTGGCGGTTCTACCGGGCCTGGCGGACATTCCGGATCTACCGGGCTTGGCGGTTCTACCGGGCCTGGTGGACATTCCGGATCTACCGGGCTTGGCGGTTCTGCCGGGCCTGGTGGACATTCCGGATCTACCGGGCTTGGCGGTTCTACCGGGCCTGGTGGACATTCCGGATCTACCGGGCTTGGCGGTTCTGCCGGGCCTGGTGGACATTCCGGATCTACCGGGCTTGGCGGTTCTACCGGGCCTGGTGGACATTCCGGATTTACCGGGCTTGGCGGTTCTGCCGGGCCTGGTGGACATTCCGGATCTACCGGGCTTGGCGGTTCTACCGGACCTGGTGGACATTCCGGATCTACCGGGCTTGGCGGTTCTACCGGGCCTGGCGGACATTCCGGATCTACCGGGCTTGGCGGTTCTACCGGGCCTGGCGGACATTCCGGATCTACCGGGCTTGGTGGTTCTACCGGGCCTGGTGGACATCTCGGAACTCCCTGGCCTGGCGGGTTTACCCAGATTGGTGGACCATGCGGGACTTCCAAGCATTGTTGACCTGGCGGGCCTTCCAACCCTGGTGGACCTCGCGGGACTCCCGAGCATTGTTGACCTGGCGGGCCTTCCGACCCTGGTGGACCTCGCGGGACTCCCGAGCATTGTTGACCTGGCGGGCCTTCCGACCCTGGTGGACCTCGCGGGACTCCCAAGCATTGTTGACCTGGAGGACGTCCCAGGGCTTTCGCACTGGTTTGCATTGCCAATACTAGGAGAAAAGTGAACATCTGTGAACATAAAATTAACATTGCCTTAACTAAAATGGACATCATATAATTCTTAAATTTCATTTTCAAGGTGTCTGCGACAGTCTTATTCTTATTCTTTATTGTACACAAGAAAATTACAGTAACAAAATTACAATTTAGTGAAGTCATGTACAAAGGCGAGCTTAACTCAAAAATGAGTTTTCTACCAGCAAACCTTTGTCTTCGTTAATCTTCAAAGTGTCTGCTGTTAAACATGACTGGATAGGTTGAGTTAACGTTGTTTTCTTGTTACGGCACGAGTTATACGTTACTGTCCGATTTCTTAAAGGCCGTAAAGTGTAATTTTGTCAAATTAGAGTTTTATATTCGCGGATTTTTGCGTCTATCTTTCAGTCTGGTTCATATTTTTGTATCATTTGTCAGTTATACAATCCATAGACCACGTGCACGGCTAACTACATCATTTTTGGAAATATGGTTAACTAAGTAACTTTAAAAAACTAAAATAGGGGTAAACGCGCATAACTGTGTTTTTTCAGCACTACATTTTTTCGATTACTCAAGCTTAAGAAACGGTTACATGAATCTACAGTACTATGAAACCGTTACCTGGGGCCCAATTCTCCTAAAATAAATTGTTGCCAAACGCAATCGAACCACAACAGTCAGTCAGTTTTTGTTTTCGAAAACTTTCAAAATAATTGTTTTTGTTTTTTGTGTCAAACAATTTGATAGCTTTTGAAATTGAGAACTGTCTGAATGAACGGTTCGGCCTTGGTTCGGTTGTGATTTATCCAGATTTATTTTAGGAGAATAAAGCCTCGTCCCCATTAGGAACATTTGTCGAGCGACATGTGTCCCCGGAGACATCGGGCGATGTCGCCCTACATCGCCCCACGTCGCCCGATGTCACCGGGGACACATGTCGCTCGACAAATGTTCCTAGTGGGGACGAGGCTTCTATCACTACTCTTCATCGACTGTGCGACAAGGAACAGTTTCAACAATGTCGCGGCGATGTCGTCCGACGTCGCCCGACATCGCCCGATGTCACCGGGGACACATGTCGCTCGACAAATGTTCCTAGTGGGGACGAGGCTTCTATCACTACTCTTCATCGACTGTGCGACAAGGAACAGTTTCAACAATGTCGCGGCGATGTCGTCCGACGTCGCCCGACATCGCCCGATGACACCGGGGACACATGTCGCTCGACAAATGTTCATAGTGGGGACGAGGCTTTAGGCCCCTGAGTTTCAAATGTTTTAGATATTTACAATAATGCAGCCTCTTCTAGTATGTACGACGTCTAAAAACAGTTTTTCTTCAGCTATTTCTTTATAAAACTGCTAGTGGTACTTAGCTGGGTAGTCTTTGTTGAACAAACAAAGACATTTACATGTGACGGTCTTTTAGTTATATCATTATCACTACATAGTATAAAACAAAGTCACTTCCCGCTGTCTGTCCTGTTTGTAGATCTTTAAAACTACGCAACGGATTTTGATGCGGTTTTTTTAATAGATAGAGTGATTCAAGAGGAAGGTTTATATGTATAATACATGTATATTATAGTAGTGGAAAACGCGAAACGGGCGGGCGAAGCCGCTGGCGACCTCTATTTCTGAATAAATACCGATAGGTACAAAATTAGAAAAGGGTTAAGTGACATTTCAACGCTAAAAGACGGTTAAGCCTAAGCTTTTCTGCACGCCTGCACACCCTCACATTCTTTGCTGGGCTGGAGGCTGCTGGGGTTGGCTGTGCGCGTGGCAGTACAAATTCTCGCCAAAAATGGACAGCAAAGCGAGGTAAGGATTTTATAAACCGTTTGAATCTAACAAAAAGTGCTTTGAACCGAATACGAATGTGGCGGCATCTATCTCGCCACATGCAAACTATCCTACATCGCGCAATCAAGATTTAACACGCAGATAATATATATACAACCTCCCAACATCAACCGTTGGGCAGTAGCCCGCCAGGCACAAGACTCCGCCTGGTTGGAGGATCCTCCCTTTGGTTGGAGGAACACCACACCTGATTTCTCCACATGAACTTCAGCCGAACAGTCGGTGAAGAATACAAAGTTCGGTCGAAGTTCGTAATTGGTTCAAACCACGTTCGGCCCATTCCTAACAAAAAAATCTATGTGTCTTGACAATTTTTAGGGTTTCGTACCCGAAGGGTAAAACGGGACCCTATTACTAAGGCTCCGCTGTCCGTCTGTCTGTCCGGCTGTCTGTCCGTCTGTCACCAGGCTGTATCTCATGAACCGTGATAGTTCGACAGTTGAAATTTTCACAGATGATGTATTTCTGTCGCCGCTATAACAACAAATACTAAAAAACAGAATAAAATAAATATTTAAGGGGGCTCCTATACAACAAACGTGATTTTTTTGCTCGTTTTTGCTCGTTATTGATAACAGAAACAGGTAGACGCTTGAAATATTCACAGAATATTTAGTTATACAAGCTTAGTTTTAGTATATACTAAACCTGAAACTGGTTTGTTCAGAATCACTAGGAGAATCGATTTAGGTACATATTTTTTACACCACATTTTTTTTTTCATAAGTTTCAATTTTGTTCCAGTAGTTTTTTACCCCAGTTGACGGAAATAGACACATTGAGGCTTGAGACGGTCCGCTCGGTCAGTTTCCGTGTATTAGACAACCCCTGCATAGCACATCTCAGGCATTTCACACTTTACTAGGGAACTTAACGCGACATAAACTACGGTGTAACTTGGAGATTTATTAAAAAAACACATATTCAGACAGTTCTGATGAAAATCTTGTTGGGGTGTCTCGGTTTTTGTATATACTAAAAATAACGTTGTATATTCACTTTAAAAATAAATAATTAAATTAAAATAAAACAAATATTTAAGGGGGGCTCCCGTATAACAGACATGATTTTTTTTGCCGTTTTTATAGATAATGGTACGGAACCCTTCGTGCGCGAGTCCGACTCGCACTTGGCCGATTTTTTTCACGTTTTTGCTTATTACTCAAATCTTGGTATTATTTTTTTTGTTTTTTTTTTTAGAAACGTTTCTAAAAAATTTTTCTTGTATCGTGGGTGCGTTTACAGACACAAATCTCACAAACAAACGCCCAGACCCGAAACAACCATCTGTAGGCCATACAAATTTTTGTTCCGTGTGGGAATCGAACCCACGACCCGTAGCGCAGCAGCCAATCGCTTAGCCACTGCACCAAACGTGTCGTCAAATTTAAAATTACTCAAGTACTGTAATTATAGAGACAATAGATAAACAATGGCACTGACGACCCGGGTCGTCGCGCGGGAAATTAACGGTTAATCACTTAACGGTCTTTTAGAAATAGGACGGCAGTACGAGGATACTCACACCGTGGTGAAATGATTAGCCAGTTAGTGAGGTTGGTAGCGGGGCTGACTGCCCAGGGTGACACCCAGACGTAATGGCGATTGCAATTAAAACTTAACAAAATCGCCTCGTTCCTCCCTCTCACACCCAGTGCGAGCGCAATGTTCCTGACCAGGCCATATCACTCAAAACCTCAACATTAAAGGCTACAAACAACGATGACTTGGCCGTCAATAACACCTTGTTTAGCTGTGAAGTACCGCCGCTGTGAGTCTTCACCAGTCATCATCTGCCTAGCCTTTTCCCAACTATGTTGGGGTCGGCTTCCAGTCGAACTGGATGCAGCTGAATATCAGTATTTTACATGGAGCGACAGCCTATCAGACCTCCACAACCCAGTAACTGGGTAATACGATACTCTTGGTAAGACTGGTTGTCAGACTTTCTGGCTTCTGACCAACAGTAACGACTGTCAAAGATCTACAAATGATAGCCGGGACCAACGGCTTTACGTGCTTTCCGAGGCACGGAGGAAACTCGCTATGGTAAATGGTCACCCATCCACAGACCAACCTCGGCAAGCGTGGCTTAACCCGGAAGATCGGTCTATGCGGCTGTAATTATTTAGCCACGAGCTCCTCCGTGAGTCTTCACCAGTAACGATACTTAAGTACATCCAGCGCACCCTGCGCAGTCAGCCCCGCTACCAACCTTGCTGATGTACTAATCTTTTCACCACGGCACGAGCTACTCTCGTTAAATTTAACACCAGAGAAGAACACGTTACTATGTTAAGTTACATAATATAAAGTATACATACCAGTATGAACTTCATTGTGAGTTAACTAGCGCTCCTGCGCTGTGCTCTCCAATGATTTTCTGAAGACCTACTGTCGTTTATATACTTCAACTCAGAATGGTTCGCAAACAAGAACTGTCATGCAGACAATGTATGTATATTATTTATTGTTGTTTAGTTAATATTTACTAAGCAATAAATATATGAAGTATAATGAACAGAATACGTTTATTGTTAGAATAGAATAAATACACTTTATAAAAATACAGATTCGGGTCTAGTCGCGTAAAAACTTAAAAAGGCACTAAATACCTTTTTAATCCCGACGTTTCGGCCGAATTACACCGGCCGTGGTCACGGGTAGACTGAAGTTGCGGAGCACTTGTCATCTTCGTGAAGCAAAAGTATTTTCATCTACCCTCACTCGATCTTGATTTTTATTTTATTTTATTAAGTTATCGTCGGTACTTCGACACACTACACTATCGACGTCTTTACACTCGCCTAAACCGTCACGTCTACGGTAACACTTGCTGATGACCGGATTCCACGATGTTGACAATTTTTATCCATCTTCCCGATTGAAATTCTTGTACTTCTTAATTTCAATCGCTTCACGTACGATTCTGGTATAATAGTGACGATCGGTGGAGAGGATTTTTGGACGGTGTAGTTCTATCCAATGATTGGAACCGGACTGAAGAAGGTGCTCGGCTATTGCGGACTTTGTCACGCTTAGCGGGTTAAGGGTGGCTTGAGGAGTCAACCCTTAACGAGCAGGTGCACATAAAATCAGAATAGAAGAATATTAAGGAAAACACTTTTAACCATACAATAGTATATTTTAATAATAGTTACAAGATTATAATATTAAGATTAGTTAACAGGGCGTGGTTCTTTACACAGTACGATACGAGGAGTCCAGGGTCTTCAGGTGTAGGTAGACAGTCACTTAACTGGGCGGCTGCTGAGGCGCGAGAGAGGACGAAGTGCAGCGTGCCGGCCCTTTTATAGGCGCACCCCGCTAGTCGCCACCGCTGCACCGTCACAACTTATTGATCTGGCGGTTTTTGACTGCGGCGATATGTTCTTTGACCCGTTCTGATAGGTTACCTATCATAAGTTCGAAAAATATTTGACCGAATTTCAGTTCACCTAAAACTTTTCAACTATTATTGTTTCGTTTTTTTTTACTTCATCGAATTCACGTCTGCCACTGTATCAGTTGACCTATTATCATTTCGTTTTTTTTCGTAACTCCGACGTTTCATTTGGTCGAAAAACTTTTTACCGTAGTTACACTTAGCCGAAATAACATTTGTTCGAAGTATTATGTTTCCGAACATTCATTAAACCACTGTAGCACAACATATTGTTTGTTTGTTTTTTTATGACACTATTTTATTTTAATATTGAAAAGGGAGTGCCTCCGCTGCCGGGCGGCGCCGGTTGCCATTACGAGTGCCGGCGCCGGTCGCCAAACTGGCTGCCGGTGCCGCGCCGACTGCATACTGTGTTTTTATACACCTTCAAGACCTCTTCAAAATCTTCATGAGTCGATTATTCGTCACTCACTTTCATTTTCACAATAAAAACGAATAAAAAACTTAAGGGGATGTTTGTAAGGTTGTTTGTATCTCCAAAGCAGAGTCGACGGAGCCCCGCTGGGCGGGGCCCATATTTCTGTCTGCATGGTTTAAAGAAACCTAACACGAAGGGGATGACGGGGGCTTCGTTCGCTCGCTACGCTCGCTCACTCTAGCCCCCGTCATCTCCTTCGAACCTAACCTATCCGTGACGGGTACCCCGAAAAACCGAGCTCGCTTCGCTCGCTCTTGAAATTAGTCAGTTGGAAGACAAGTTACAGTTTTTGGCCCAAAATCTAACCTACCGTTTAACTAACATGTCTACCAAACAACATTATATTACTGCCGGCAGTCGATGTTTTATATCTCGGCTGCCGGCAGTAATGTACCGCCGGTTCCCAATGGCTTTATTTTTGGGTGCCGGCAGCGGAGGCACTCACACTAAAATTTTGTTTCGGTGTGGTGAAAATATGGCAAATAAATCATTTAGCAAATGAAAAAAGTTCAAAAGAAGGTTCGGCCAATAGCAAAAAGTTATTTTGTAAATCGGCGAAATATAGTTCGGTAAACTAATACCTATGACAAATGATACTTCGATGATCTAAAAATATGTCAAATAATGCATATAGCAAAAAAGACGTCGGTCAATAGTTTTCGGTTAAATGAAAATCGAACAAAAAAAATTCGGAAAAGTGATCGGTTCCCACATTTAACACATGACGTACATTGGTCATTATGAAGTTGACGTAGTAGAAATGGGGTCCCTTTCACAATGTGACCCCTGTAGGTCGTCTGTTAAATGTAAATAAAGTACATAATAATACCGTGTACCTACCGTGTCGCCGTGCTTTCATTAATTTATGCGTGGCATCGAAATATTCACACAAATGAATCATATTTTTTTGCAAAAAAATCATCTTATTTTTTTACTGAATCCTTATCAGGTGGTTTAGATACGATCGGTAACAAAGTCGCATGAAAAAATAATGTTTTTTTTTTCATCAATCTAATTCCCGTGCGGGGCCTGTCTACATCAGTAGTAGATCATGTGGTTTTAAAGAATTACAGGAATTCGTTAACACCCTGTATAGGTACTACAACTTAAAATGGTTCATAAACAAGTAATCAGAACTGTCATGCAGACTGTTCATGTATTCTCAATTCTTTATTGCGTACCATAATGTATACATACAGGATGTTAACGAATTCGTGTAATTCCTTTAAACCACATGATCTATTAATGGTATAGATTAACCCGACACGAGATTTAAATTGATTAAAAATAAAAAAACTTTTTTTTTTCCCAATTTTTTTTTTAATGTAGTAACAAAGTTCGATGCCTTGCACAAATGAATGAAGGCACGGCGGCACAGCTGACGGGCACGAATAACGCGATATCGCTCCACGCAATCAGTTCACTCGGGATGCTAAAATTACTTAGGTACAGAATGCCACGTTTCAATTTTTTTAAACTTTTTTTGTTTGTTCTGAAAAAAAACCTATGTAGGGTCAATCAGTGTCACCAGTAGATCACGTGATTTGAAGGAATTACAGGAATTCGTTTACAGCCTGTATAGTTAGTTGGTAGGGAAATAATTAATTTAGTCATAATTGAGGAGCTCGTGGCTAAATAATTACAGCCGCATAGACCGATCTTCCGGGTTAAGCCACGCTTGCCAAGGTTGGTCTGTGGATGGGTGACCATTTACCATAGCGAGTTTCCTCCGTGCCTCGGAAAGCACGTAAAGCCGTTGGTCCCGGCTGTCATTTGTAGATCTTTGACAGTCGTTACTGTTGGTCAGAAGCCAGAAAGTCTGACAACCAGTCTTACCAAGAGTATCGTATTACCCAGTGACTGGGTTGTGGAGGTCTGATAGGCAGTCGCTCCATGTAAAATACTGATATTCAGCTGCATCCGGTTCGACTGGAAGCCGACCCCAACATAGCTGGGAAAAGGCTAGGCTGATGATGAGTCATAATTATGGACCCTGTCGGGCACAGCACAGATCAAGTAGGAGAGAGGAGAAAGGGCACTGTTTATTATTAGTCAAGTGGTTAGTAAGAATGTTTGAATAGTAAAGAATGTAAAATTAAAGAATTATAATTATTGTTTTATAAAAATTATCTAAACATTTGTTTTATTAACATTTTATATACCATTTAACATTTAATTTTTTTTTTACTTTATATTATTTTTATTTATTACATATTTTTAGGAAGCTTCGTATTTATTTAAAAAAAATCTTTTTCATACTATTAGTAGTTATGCGTATCTTTAATAGTGGGTATTTGTAGATACAAATAGGTGGTTATGGAGTTACTTATAATTTATCGTTCAAGTATTCACTTATACTGCAGTAGCATTTGCTTACAAGGAAAAGCTTCAGTTTATTGATAAAGATGTAATATTTATATACATTCTTTAATATTTCGTTTAACTTATTACAGATTTTTATGGACATGACAAAGGTACGGTCAGCAACAAAAGTAGCTGAACATTTGAGTTTTTAAACTTGGCATTAATTAGAAAACTAATTGTTTTAAAACAAAAAGTTTAATAGATACCTAGTGCTGCTTGATACAGCTCTAAGTATGTCTTAAAGTTTTTGTTTCCTATCAATTAGTTATCGAATTAATGTAAAGTTTAAAAACTCAAATGTTCAGCTAGTTCTGTTGCTGACTATTGGAGTGCATTTTTAATCGCGATGTTGGTAAGTCTATTTTTGTATATTTTTTGTTGTGTATTTGATTTATTGCTATATATTATTGTTTAGTTAATATTTACAAAGGAAATATGACGTACACTGAATCATATCTATCCTAACTACTTAATATTATAAATGCGAAAGTAAGTTTGTTTGTTGCCTTTTCACGCCTAAACCACTGAACCGATCATCCTGAAATTTTAGAGACAGAGAAGAAATGAAATTTTAGAGAATTATTGAAACTTTACTAGATTAAGAGAGAAGAGAATTAAGAATTAGAATTAAGAGTTAATTGTCAAATTCTAAATTAAAGCGAACGAAGCCGCGGGCATTAGCTAGTATAATATATTCCTTTATTCATAGTAAACACATATAAATTCTATTTTTAAATATAAATCATAGAAAAAATAACAATAATGAAATATAATACATTAATTGTTATTTACTTTATTTACATTAACACATGACGTACATTGGTCATTATGAAGTTGAGGTATAAATGGAGTCCCCTTCACAATGTGACCCCTGTAGGTCGTCTGTTGTAAATAAAGTAGTTAACAATAGATAAATATATTACTTCAAGTGTACATATATTGTATTGCTTAATATATATGTAACAAACAACATTAAAGAAAATAAAGAAACTGTAATAAGTACCTTATGATTACTTGTTTATGAACTATTTTAAGTTTGTATATAAATGAGCAAGTCAGTCGAGATCCTGCGCTAGTTGTGTTACGATGAAGCTCATAAAAGGATGATACTGGTACCGATTCTCTTGTGCACAAACTAAACTTAATTTAGGCTGTAGCCATCTTTTTCACTCACATCAAATAAGAACGACAGGGACATAAATAAGAGCTGTCAAATTTAGTTGAACTATCCATACAAAGGAGATGTTTCAGAAATGTATGAAGCCTGGGCCAGCACCATGTACACTATAAGGAAATATAGCTATACAATAAAGTAACCGTTTTTTAATGTTAATTTTCTATAATTTTACTTTTTTTAATTGTACATTCAAGTTAACTTCGTCAAGGAGAGCAACACAACACATAAAAATATGGTGGATCGAAATTATGTGAAATGAAATTTTGACAACTATTGCATGTCATTGACCCCATAGTGTTTATTTCTTGTGTACTTACATAACCTATCTACGTTGTTTATAGACGAAAATACTTGGATTTCGTTATAATTAGAATGAAATTGAAATAAAGGTGTTGTACTCGATTTTGTCACAAACACATCACGAAACCTAGGACTGTCAAAGTTGTCAAACTTATGTTAATGTCAAACACAACTGTCATGGCTACCAGAAAAATAGGGTTAACATATTAAAAAACGTCCCCAAATAATAATTCCAGTACAATTGTACTCTTCTTCAAATTAATTTATTTGTATTTTTATGGTAATCTCCTATTTTTCTATATAGGTACTGTACATAGTGGTGGCCCAAAATCAAACATATCCTTTAGACAACAGGTTGGAACGTGTCGACTAAAAACACGGCGAAGTTCAAGGCGTAAACTTTGACATCTCTTACTTAGTTCTTATCTATCACCGTCCTTTTCTCGCGCTATCTGTTAGTAAAAGATAGCAACTCTCTAATTTTAGTTTAGTTGGTGAACAAGAGAATCGGCAACACTGCCTTGCATCAACCTTGCTGACTGACTTATCTTTTCACCACGGGACGAGGAATATTCTCAGCTCGACACGAGAGAAGAATTTAAAGTACACAGACTAGTAAAGAGAAAGTAATCAAATATAGTTTCCCTAATATGTAATAACATTAAGAGGCGCAACTAAAATAAAACACAAACTAAAACCACAGTTTACCTACTTACTACATACAGTAGGTCAACGCCCATACATTTGACAGGTCCTATGAAATGTCAAAATTATGTAGGGGAGGAGGTTATGTCCCAAGTATGCAGTATGGCTACTCGGGACATAACCTCCGCTCCTTCACCCCGCAACCCCCCGCACGATTGCTCTGCGACAATGTTCTACGTTGACCGACTGTAAGGAGTAAGATATAGGTAGACTGTGCTAAAACTATCACACCTGCGCTCGTCCGGGGAACTACTATCACCACACATATCTATTTCATATTTATTAACCGACTTCAAAAAGGAGGAGGTTCGTATTCTTATTTTTTTACATTTTTATGTTTATTCTGACGTAACTCCGTCATATGTAGACGGATTTACAAAATTCTTTTTTTGTTTGAAAGAGTATTCTTTCGAAATGGTCACATTTAAATTTGGTGAAGATCTGATGAAGACCCTCGGAGATTGACAATGGAACTCTTTAATGGACAGCAGCAAATTACCCGAGATTGCTGTAATTGCATGTTTGTGTATTGTTTATGCCACTAAAAATAGACAAACAAAATAACTAAAAAATAAAAGTAATAACTAATATTTATAAAGTGGCATTCAGAGTTGATTACGAAAAGTAGCACAATATAATAATCTACATTTATTAGGGAAATATTTACCGTTAATACCAAACTAACATAAATAATCATATTATGCTGTGTTTTTTTATCTTTTTTATGATGATAGGGTGATGCATTTGGAGGTATTTATTTCAAAACTGAAAAAAAATATAAAAAAAGAAACTTTATTGGGTTATCTTTATTATTATACAAAAGAACCATTCTTGACATTTTAGTTCTTGACATTAGTTGATATCGTGACACTAATAAATGCTGTCTCGACACTGATAGTTGATGATTCAACATTGATAGTTTATGTCTGGACACTGATAGTTGGTGTCTGGATACTAATAGTTGATGTCTCGACACTGATAGTTGATGTCCCGATACTGATAGTTGTTATCGTGATACTGATAGTTGATATCTCGACACCGATAATTGTCGTCTCGATACTGATAGTTGATATCGTGACACTGATAGTTGATGTCTCGATACTGATAGTTGATGTCTCGACACTGATAGCTGATGTCTCGACACTGATTGTTGATGTCTCGATACTGTAGTTGATGTCTCGACACTGATAGCTGATGTCTCGACATTGATCGCTGATGTCTCGACACTGATAGTTGATGTCTCGATACTGATAGTTGATGTCTCGATACTGATAGTTGATGTCTCGATACTGATAGTTGATGTCGTAACACTAATAGCTGATGTCTCAACACTGATAGTTGAAGTCTCGATACTGATAGTTGATATCGTGACACTAATAGTTGTTGTCTCGACACTGATAGTTGATGTCTCGACATTGATAGTTTATGTCTGGACACTGATAAATGGTGTCTGGATACTAATAGTTGATGTCCCGACACTGATAGTTGATATCACGACACCGATAATTGTCATCTCGATACTGATAGTTGATATCGCGATACTGATAGTTTTATTTTATTTATTTATTTATTTCACATGTGTTTCCCTTGCCATTACAGATAGTTAATCTAATGCGACAAGGTAACTTAAAAACTTAAAATATACTTAACTTATACCTTACATGCTAAACAGTACGTGGCCCTTGTGAACTCACCCAGTGTACAGGTGAATATGTCAATGGCATCCGCCACCGTGTTGAGAGTGCGCAGCGCACGAGTCAGCGGTGCGCGCCCCAGCAGGTTAGTGCGCGCCCTCGGCACCACCAGCAGCTGCGGCTTGCACCGCCGCTCCACATATCTATCCGGTATATTAAACCCTATTTCTGATAGTATACCTGAGTTTTGTATACTACCTCTTAAAACTTTGAAAAGATACGTTGCCAGTGTCACTTCACGCCTAATTTCTAATTTGTAATAGCCCACCATACCGAGACAGAATAGGGTAGGATACAGTAACGGGTATCCCGGGTATCTCCCATACAGCTTTAAATAAATAAATCTGACGAATTTGTTCTGTATCCGTTCGAGTTGATATCTCGACACCGATAATTGTCGTCTCGATACTGATAGTTGATATCGTGACACTGATAGTTGATGTCTCGATACTGATAGTTGATGTCTCGACACTGATAGCTGATGTCTCGACACTGATTGTTGATTTCTCGATACTGTAGTTGATGTCTCGACACTGATAGCTGATGTCTCGACATTGATCGCTGATGTCTCGATACTGTAGTTGATGCCTCGACACTGATAGCTGATGTCTCGACATTGATCGCTGATGTCTCGACACTGATAGTTGATGTCGTGACGCTGATAGTTGATGTCTCGATACTGATAGTTGATGTCTCGATACTGATAGTTGATGTCTCGATACTGATAGTTGATGTCTCGATACTGATAGTTGATGTCGTAACACTAATAGCTGATGTCTCGACACTGATAGTTGATGTCTCGACATTGATAGTTTATGTCTGGACACTGATAAATGGTGTCTGGATACTAAAAGTTGATGTCCCGACACTGATAGTTGATGTCTCGACACTGATAGTTGATGTCTCGACACTGATAGCTGATGTCTCGACACTGATTGTTGATTTCTCGATACTGTAGTTGATGTCTCGACACTGATAGCTGATGTCTCGACATTGATCGCTGATGTCTCGACACTGATAGTTGATGTCTCGATACTGATAGTTGATGTCTCGACACTGATTGTTGATGTCTCGACACTGATTGTTGATGTCTCGATACTGAAGTTGATGTCTCGACACTGAAAGCTGATGTCTCGACACTGATAGTTGATGTCTCGATACTGATAGTTGATGTCTCGACACTGATAGCTGAAGTCTGGACACTGATTGTTGATGTCTCGATACTGATAGTTGATGTCTCGATACTGATAGTTGATATCGTAACACTAATAGCTGAAGTCTCGACACTGATAGTTGAAGTCTCGATACTGATAGTTGATATCGTGACACTAATAGTTGCTGTCTCGACACTGATAGCTGATGTCTCGACATTGATCGCTGATGTCTCGACACTGATAGTTGATATCGTGACACTGATAGCTGATGTCTCGACACTGATAGCTGATGTCTCGACACTGATAGTTGATGATTCGACATTGATAGTTTATGTCTCGACACTGATAGTTGATGTCGTGACGCTGATAGTTGATGTCTCGACACTGATAGTTGATGTCTCGATACTGATAGTTGATGTCTCGATACTGATAGTTGATGTCTCGACGCTGATTGTTGATGTCTCGATACTGTAGTTGATGTCTCGACACTGATAGCTGATGTCTCGACATTGATCGCTGATGTCTCGACACTGATAGTTGATGTCGTGACGCTGATAGTTGATGTCTCGACACTGATAGTTGATATCGTAACACTAATAGCTGATGTCTCGACACTGATAGTTGAAGTCTCGACATTGATAGTTTATGTCTGGACACTGATAGTTGGTGTCTGGATACTAATAGTTGATGTCCCGACACTGATAGTTGACATCACGACACCGATAATTGTCATCTCGATACAAATAGTTGATATCGTGACACTGATAGTTGATGTCTCGATACTGATAGTTGATGTCTCGACACTGATAGCTGATGTCTCGACGCTGATTGTTGATGTCTCGATACTGTAGTTGAAGTCTCGACACTGATAGCTGATGTCTCGAAATTGATCGCTGATGTCTCGACACTGATAGATGATGTCGTGACGCTGATAGTTGATGTCTCGACACTGATAGTTGATGTCTTGACTCTGATAGTTGATGTCTCGATACTGATAGTTGATGTCTCGATACTGATAGTTGATATCGTAACACTAATAGCTGATGTCTCGACACTGATAGTTGAAGTCTCGATACTGATAGTTGATATCGTGACACTAATAGTTGTTGTCTCGACACTGATAGTTGATGTCTCGACATTGATTGTTTATGTCCCGATGCTGATAGTTGTTATCGTGATACTGATAGTTGATATATCGACACCGATAATTGTCGTCTCGATACTGATAGTTGATATCGTGACACTGATAGTTGATGTCTCGATACTGATAGTTGATGTCTCGACACTGATAGCTGATGTCTCGACACTGATTGTTGATGTCTCGATACTGTAGTTGATGTCTCGACACTGACAGCTGATGTCTCGACATTGATCGCTGATGTCTCGACACTGATAGTTGATGTCGTGACGCTGATAGTTGATGTCTCGACACTGATAGTTGATGTCTCGACACTGATAGTTGATATCGTAACACTAATAGCTGATGTCTCGACACTGATAGTTGAAGTCTCGACATTGATAGTTTATGTCTGGACACTGATAGTTGGTGTCTGGATACTAATAGTTGATGTCCCGACACTGATAGTTGACATCACGACACCGATAATTGTCATCTCGATACTGATAGTTGATATCGTGACACTGATAGTTGATGTCTCGATACTGATAGTTGATGTCTCGACACTGATAGCTGATGTCTCGACGCTGATTGTTGATGTCTCGATACTGTAGTTGATGTCTCGACACTGATAGCTGATGTCTCGACATTGATCGCTGATGTCTCGACACTGATAGTTGATGTCGTGACGCTGATAGTTGATGTCTCGACACTGATAGTTGATGATTCGACATTGATAGTTTATGTCTGGACACTGATAGTTGGCGTCTGGATACTAATAGTTGATGTCTCGACACTGATAGTTGATATCACGACACCGATAATTGTCATCTCGATACTGATAGTTGATATCGTGACACTGATAGCTGATGTCTCGACATTGATCGCTGATTTCCTGACACTGATAGTTGATGTCGTGACGCTGATAGTTGATGTCTCGATACTGATAGTTGATATCGTAACACAAATAGCTGATGTCTCGACACTGATAGTTGAAGTCTCGATACTGATAGTTGATATCGTGACACTAATAGTTGTTGTCTCGACACAGATAGTTGATGTCTCGACATTGATAGTTTATGTCTGGACACTGAAAGTTGGTGTCTGGATACTAATAGTTGATGTCCCGACACTGATAGTTGATATCACGACACCGATAATTGTCATCTCGATACTGATAGTTGATATCGTAACACTGATAGTTGATGTCTCGACACTGATAGCTGATGTCTCGACACTGATTGTTGATGTCTCGATACTGTAGTTGATGTCTCGACACTGATAGCTGATGTCTCGACGCTGATTGTTGATGTCTCGATACTGTAGTTGATGTCTCGACACTGATAGCTGATGTCTCGACATTGATCGCTGATGTCTCGACACTGATAGTTGATGTCGTGACGCTGATAGTTGATGTCTCGACACTGATAGTTGATGATTCGACATTGATAGTTTATGTCTGGACACTGATAGTTGGCGTCTGGATACTAATAGTTGATGTCTCGACACTGATAGTTGATATCACGACACCGATAATTGTCATCTCGATACTGATAGTTGATATCGTGACACTGATAGCTGATGTCTCGACATTGATCGCTGATTTCTCGACACTGATAGTTGATGTCGTGACGCTGATAGTTGATGTCTCGATACTGGTAGTTGATGTCTCGATACTGATAGTTGATGTCTCGATACTGATAGTTGATATCGTAACACTAATAGCTGATGTCTCGACACTGATAGTTGAAGTCTCGATACTGATAGTTGATATCGTGACACTAATAGTTGTTGTCTCGACACTGATAGTTGATGTCTCGACGTTGATAGTTTATGTCTGGACACTGATTGTTGATGTCTCGATACTGTAGTTGATGTCTCGACACTGATAGCTGATGTCTCGACACTGATTGTTGATGTCTCGATACTGTAGTTGATGTCTCGACACTGATAGCTGATGTCTCGACATGGATCGCTGATGTCTCGACACTGATAGATGATGTCGTGACGCTGATAGTTGATGTCTCGACACTGATAGTTGATGTCTTGACTCTGATAGTTGATGTCTCGATACTGATAGTTGATGTCTTGATACTGATAGTTGATATCGTAACACTAATAGCTGATGTCTCGACACTGATAGTTGAAGTCTCGATACTGATAGTTGATATCGTGACACTAATAGTTGTTGTCTCGACACTGATAGTTGATGTCTCGACATTGATAGTTTATGTCTGGACACTGATAGTTGGTGTCTGGATACTAATAGTTGATGTCTCGACACTGATAGTTGATGTCCCGATACTGATAGTTGTTATCGTGATACCGATAGTTGATATCTCGACACCGATAATTGTCATCTCGATACTGATAGTTGATATCGTGACACTGATAGTTGATGTCTTGACACTGATAGCTGATGTCTCAATACTGATAGTTGATATCGTGACACTGATAGTTGATGTCTCGACACTGATAGCTGATGTCTCGACACTGATAGTTGATGTCGTGACGCTGGTAGTTGATGTCTCGACACTGATAGTTGATGTCTTGACTCTGATAGTTGATGTCTCGATACTGATAGTTGATGTCTCGATACTGATAGTTGATATCGTAACACTAATAGCTGATGTCTCGACACTGATAGTTGAAGTCTCGATACTGATAGTTGATATCGTGACACTAATAGTTGTTGTCTCGACACTGATAGTTGATGTCTCGACATTGATAGTTTATGTCTGGACACTGATAGTTGGTGTCTGGATACTAATAGTTGATGTCCCGACACTGATAGGTGATATCACGACACCGATAATTGTCATCTCGATACTGTTAGTTGATATCGTGACACTGATAGTTGATGTCTCGATACTGATAGTTGATGTCTCGACACTGATTGTTGATGTCTCGACACTGATTGTTGATGTCTCGATACTGAAGTTGATGTCTCGACACTGATAGCTGATGTCTCGACACTGATTGTTGATGTCTCGATACTGTTAGTTGATGTCTCGATACTGATAGTTGATATCGTAACACTAATAGCTGATGTCTCGACACTGATAGTTGAAGTCTCGATACTGATAGTTGATATCGTGACACTAATAGTTGCTGTCTCGACACTGATAGCTGATGTCTCGACATTGATCGCTGATGTCTCGACACTGATAGTTGATATCGTGACACTGATAGCTGATGTCTCGACACTGATAGCTGATGTCTCGACACTGATAATTGATGATTCGACATTGATAGTTTACGTCTGGACACTGATAGTTGGTGTCTGGATACTAATAGTTGATGTCTCGACACTGATAGTTGATATCACGACACCGATAATTGTCATCTCGATACTGATAGTTGATATCGTGACACTGATAGTTGATGTCTCGACACTGATAGCTGATGTCTCGACACTGATAGTTGATGATTCGACATTGATAGTTTATGTCTCGACACTGATAGTTGATGATTCGACATTGATAGTTTATGTCTGGACACTGATAGTTGGTGTCTGGATACTAATAGTTGATGTCTCGACACTGATAGTTGATATCATGACACCGATAATTGTCATCTCGATACTGATTGTTGATATCGTGACACTGATAGTTGATGTCTCGACACTGATAGCTGATATCTCGACACCGAAAATTGTCGTCTCGATACTGATAGTTGATATCGTTACACTGATAGTTGATGTCTCGATACTGATAGTTGATGTCTCGACACTGATAGCTGATGTCTCGACACTGATTGTTGATGTCTCGATACTGTAGTTGATGTCTCGACACTGACAGCTGATGTCTCGACATTGATCGCTGATGTCTCGACACTGATAGTTGATATCGTAACACTAATAGCTGATGTCTCGACACTGATAGTTGAAGTCTCGACATTGATAGTTTATGTCTGGACACTGATAGTTGGTGTCTGGATACTAATAGTTGATGTCCCGACACTGATAGTTGATATCACGACACCGATAATTGTCATCTCGATACTGTTAGTTGATATCGTGACACTGATAGTTGATGTCTCGATACTGATAGTTGATGTCTCGACACTGATTGTTGATGTCTCGACACTGATTGTTGATGTCTCGATACTGAAGTTGATGTCTCGACACTGATAGCTGATGTCTCGACACTGATCGCTGATGTCTCGACACTGATAGTTGATGTCTCGACACAGATAGTAGATATCACGACACCGATAATTGTCATCTCGATACTGATAGTTGATATCGTGACACTGATATTTGATGTCTCGACACTGATAGCTGATGTCTCGATACTGATAGTTGATATCGGGACACTGATAGTTGATGTCTCGACACTGATAGCTGAAGTCTCGACACTGATAGTTGATGATTCGACATTGATAGTTTATGTCTGGACACTGATAGTTGGTGTCTGGATACTAATAGTTGATGTCTCGACACTGATAGTTGATGTCCCGATACTGATAGTTGTTATCGTGATACCGATAGTTGATATCTCGACACCGATAATTGTCATCTCGATACTGATAGTTGATATCGTGACACTGATAGTTGATGTCTCGATACTGATTGTTGATGTCTCGACACTGATAGCTGATGTCTCGACACTGATTGTTGATGTCTCGATACTGTAGTTGATGTCTCGACACTGATAGCTGATGTCTCGACATGGATCGCTGATGTCTCGACACTGATAGATGATGTCGTGACGCTGATAGTTGATGTCTCGACACTGATAATTGATGTCTTGACTCTGATAGTTGATGTCTCGATACTGATAGTTGATGTCTCGATACTGATAGTTGATATCGTAACACTAATAGCTGATGTCTCGATACTGATAGTTGAAGTCTCGATACTGATAGTTGATATCGTGACACTAATAGTTGTTGTCTCGACACTGATAGTTGATGTCTCGACATTCATAGTTTATGTCTGGACACTGATAGTTGGTGTCTGGATACTAATAGTTGATGTCTCGACACTGATAGTTGATGTCCCGATACTGATAGTTGTTATCGTGATACCGATAGTTGATATCTCGACACCGATAATTGTCATCTTGATACTGATAGTTGATATCGTGACACTGATAGTTGATGTCTTGACACTGATAGCCGATGTCTCAATACTGATAGTTGATATCGTGACACTGATAGTTGATGTCTCGACACTGATAGCTGATGTCTCGACACTGATAGTTGATGATTCGACATTGATAGTTTATGTCTGGACACTGATAGTTGATATCGTGACACTGATAGTTGATGTCTCGATACTGATAGTTGATGTCTCGACACTGATAGCTGATGTCTCGACACTGATTGTTGATGTCTCGATACTGTAGTTGATGTCTCGACACTGATAGCTGATGTCTCGACATGGATCGCTGATGTCTCGACACTGATAGTTGAAGTCTCGATACTGATAGTTGATGTCTCGATACTGATAGTTGATATCGTGACACTGATAGTTGATGTCTCGATACTGATAGTTGATGTCTCGACACTGATAGCTGATGTCTCGACACTGATTGTTGATGTCTCGATACTGATAGTTGATGTCTCGACACTGATAGTTGATGTCGTGACGCTGATAGTTGATGTCTCGACACTGATAGTTGATGTCGTGACGCTGATAGTTGATGTCTCGACACTGATAGTTGATGTCGTGACGCTTATAGTTGATGTCTCGACACTGATAGTTGAAGTCTCGATACTGATAGTTGATATCGTGACACTAATAGTTGCTGTCTCGACACTGATAGCTGATGTCTCGACATTGATCGCTGATGTCTCGACACTGATAGTTGATATCGTGACACTGATAGCTGATGTCTCGACACTGATAGCTGACGTCTCGACACTGATAGTTGATGATTCGACATTGATAGTTTATGTCTGGACACTGATAGTTGGTGTCTGGATACTAATAATTGATGTTTCGACACTGATAGTTGAAGTCTCGATACTGATAGTTGATATCGTGACACTAATAGTTGCTGTCTCGACACTGATAGCTGATGTCTCGACATTGATCGCTGATGTCTCGACACTGATAGTTGATATCGTGACACTGATAGCTGATGTCTCGACACTGATAGCTGACGTCTCGACACTGATAGTTGATGATTCGACATTGATAGTTTATGTCTGGACACTGATAGTTGGTGTCTGGATACTAATAATTGATGTTTCGACACTGATAGTTGATGTCCCGATACTGATAGTTGTTATCGTGATACCGATAGTTGATATCTCGACACCGATAATTGTCATCTCGATACTGATATTTGATATCGTGACACTGATAGTTGATGTCTCGATACTGATAGTTGATGTCTCGACACTGATAGCTGATGTCTCGACGCTGATTGTTGATGTCTCGATACTGATAGCTGATGTCTCGACATTGATCGCTGATGTCTCGACACTGATAGTTGATATCGTGACACTGATAGCTGATGTCTCGACACTGATAGCTGACGTCTCGACACTGATAGTTGATGATTCGACATTGATAGTTTATGTCTGGACACTGATAGTTGGTGTCTGGATACTAATAATTGATGTCTCGACACTGATAGTTGATGTCCCGATACTGATAGTTGTTATCGTGATACCGATAGTTGATATCTCAACACCGATAATTGTCATCTCGATACTGATATTTGATATCGTGACACTGATAGTTGATGTCTCGATACTGATAGTTGATGTCTCGACACTGATAGCTGATGTCTCGACGCTGATTGTTGATGTCTCGATACTGTAGTTGATGTCTCGACACTGATAGCTGATGTCTCGACACTGATAGCTGATGTCTCGACACTGATAGTTGATATCGTGACGCTGATAGTTGATGTCTCGACACTGATAGTTGATGTCTCGACACTGATAGCTGATGTCTCGACATTGATCGCTGATGTCTCGACACTGATAGTTGATGTCTCGACATTGATAGTTTATGTCTGGACACTGATAGTTGGTGTCTGGATACTAATAGTTGATGTCTCGACACTGATAGTTGATATCACGACACCGTTAATTGTCATCTCGATACTGATAGTTGATATCGTGACACTGATATTTGATGTCTCGACACTGATAGCTGATGTCTCGATACTGATAGTTGATATCGTGACACTGATAGTTGATGTCTCGACACTGATAGCTGAAGTCTCGACACTGATAGTTGATGATTCGACATTGATAGTTTATGTCTGGACACTGATAGTTGGTGTCTGGATACTAATAGTTGATGTCTCGACACTGATAGTTGATGTCCCGATACTGATAGTTGTTATCGTGATACCGATAGTTGATATCTCGACACCGATAATTGTCATCTCGATACTGATAGTTGATATCGTGACACTGATAGTTGATGTCTCGATACTGATAGTTGATGTCTCGATACTGATAGTTGATGTCTCGATACTCATAGTTGATGATTCGACATTGATAGTTTATGTCTGGACACTGATAGTTGGTGTCTGGATACTAATAGTTGATGTCTCGACACTGATAGTTGATGTCCCGATACTGATAGTTGTTATCGTGATACCGATAGTTGATATCTCGACACCGATAATTGTCATCTCGATACTGATAGTTGATATCGTGACACTGATAGTTGATGTCTCGATACTGATAGTTGATGTCTCGACACTGATAGCTGATGTCTGGACACTGATTGTTGATGTCTCGATACTGTAGTTGATGTCTCGACACTGATAGCTGATGTCTCGACATGGGTCGCTGATGTCTCGACACTGATAGTTGAAGTCTCGATACTGATAGTTGATGTCCCGATACTGATAGTTGATATCGTGACACTGATAGTTGATGTCTCGATACTGATAGTTGATGTCTCGACACTGATAGCTGATGTCTCGACACTGATTGTTGATGTCTCGATACTGTAGTTGATTTCTCGACACTGACAGCTGATGTCTCGACATTGATCGCCGATGTCTCGACACTGATAGTTGATGTCGTGACGCTGATAGTTGATGTCTCGACACTGATAGTTGATATCGTAACACTAATAGCTGATGTCTCGACACTGATAGTTGAAGTCTCGACATTGATAGTTTATGTCTGGACACTGATAGTTGGTGTCTGGATACTAATAGTTGATGTCCCGACACTGATAGTTGATATCACGACACCGATAATTGTCATCTCGATACTGATAGTTGATATCGTGACACTGATAGTTGATGTCTCGACACTGATAGTTGATGTCTCGACATTGATAGTTTATGTCTGGACACTGATAGTTGGTGTCTGGATACTAATAGGTAGTTGATGTCCCGACACTGATAGTTGATATCACGACACCGATAATTGTCATCTCGATACTGATAGTTGATATTGTGACACTGATAGTTGATGTCTCGACACTGATAGCTGATGTCTCGACACTGATTGTTGATGTCTCGATACTGTAGTTGATGTCTCGACACTGATAGTTGATATTCGACATTGATAGTTTATGTCTGGACACTGATAGTTGGTGTCTGGATACTAATAGTTGATGTCTCGACACTGATAGTTGATGTCCCAACACTGATAGTTAAATGATAAATGATAAATGATATTTATTTCTGTAAATAAATCTGTTACAGACACTTTTACAAGTCAATTTTATATGTTTTTTTAAGACTAGATGGAGCCGGCATTTCCTATCTGACTCGCTCTGAGAAGAAAAGCCGAAACAAACTCAGAGGTCAACGTCTCTTTTAAAGTCCAGACATTGTAGTAAGTATCAACAACTATGCGAGTGTAACAATGTAGGGCAACGTCTGGAATGGCCTTTTGAGGAAAGAGCCAAACAGCTTTGAGTCGACCTGTCTAAACTGACGGTACGCATGCATCAGCCATCGTGTAGCTCAACCTTATTTTAGGGAGCTCAACGACCCGACGCACGACGCCACCAATCAGCAAGACATTTGCGTAGGTCACAAAAAACACTCAAAACCGCCAAACACTTTTGAAATTCGAGTAGGATACTAGCCTACACGGTACTCACATTCACAATAAAAAAATAAAATTAAATTAAAATAATATCAACATATTAATAATTGAATAATTATTCATCAAAATGTCAAAGTAAAAAAAATATTCAACAATAATAATAATCAATCATGCAAAATGTCAAAATAAGAGTTACAAAAGAATTACAATGATTTTTCTGTGATGAGAGCGAGCAGCTCAATTCCAAGCATTTTTATCGTCCATATAATCTTTAACTTTATAGAAAGCTTTATTGCAAAGTTTCTGCTTTACATAGGACTTAAATTTATTAAGACTTAGTTCTTGAATATTGCTTGGAATTTTGTTGTAGAAACGTATACTTTGGCACCTAAATGAATTACTAATTTTTTGGAGCCTAGTCATTGGTAGTATAAGTTTATTTTTATTTCTAGTATTGACGCTATGAATGTCGCTGTTCTTAGAGAACAAACTAATATTTTTCTTAACATACATCAAATTTTCATAAATGTATTGAGATGCGACCGTCATTATATTAATTTCTTTAAATTTATCCCTCAGTGAATGCCTAAAGCTAAGGTTATAAATTGCTCGAATAGCTCTCTTCTGCAAAACAAAGATAGTTTGAATGTCGGCGGCATTTCCCCACAACAAAATGCCGTACGACATAACACTATGGAAGTAACTAAAATATACCAATCTGGCTGTCTCTACATCAGTTAGCTGGCGTATCTTATAGACCGCGTAAGCTGCAGAACTGAGTCTTTTCGACAATTTATTTATATGTGGGCCCCACTGCAGTTTCGAATCTAAAGTTATACCCAAGAACGTAGTGGTGTCCACAAGATCCAATTCGGCTCCATTTATTACTACACTGGTTTTCACCTGCTTGACATTAGGTGTCAAAAATCTAATACATTTAGTTTTCTTCTCGTTCAAAAGTAAGTTATTAACATTAAACCAGTGCACTACTTCAGAGAGAGCGTTATTTACATCGTTGGTAACCGGCTGTTGCCGTTTGAGTTTGAATAACAGTGATGTATCATCTGCAAATAACACAATCTCCTGATTATCTTGTATGAGATAAGGTAAGTCATTAAAGTTGTTATCGTGATACCGATAGTTGATATCTCGACATCGATAATTGTCATCTCGATACTGATAGTTGATATCGTGACACTGATAGTTGATGTCTCGATACTGATAGTTGATGTCTCGACACTGATAGCTGATGTCTCGACACTGATTGTTGATGTCTCGATACTGTAGTTGATGTCTCGACACTGATAGCTGATGTCTTGACATTGATCGCTGATGTCTCGACACTGATAGTTGATGTCGTGACGCTTATAGTTGATGTCTCAACACTGATAGTTGATGTCTCGATACTGATAGTTGATGTCTCGATACTGATAGTTGATGTCTCGATACTGATAGTTGAAGTCTCGACAATGATAGTTGATATCACGACACTGATAATTGTCATCTCAATTGTGATATCAACTATCAGTGTCGGGACGTCAACGTTTAGTATCCAGACACCAACTATCAGTGTCCAGACATAAACTATCAATGTCGAGACATCAATTATCAGTGTCGAGACAACAACTATTAGTGTCACGATATCAACTATCAGTATCGAGACTTCAACTATCAGTGTTGAGACATCAGCTATTAGTGTTACGATATCAACTATCAGTATCGAGACATCAACTATCAGTATCGAGACATCAACTATCAGTATAGAGACATCAACTATCAGTGTCGAGACATCGACTATCAGCGTCACGACATCAACTATCAGTGTCGAGACATCAGCGATCAATGTCGAGACATCAGCTATCAGTGTCGAGACATCAACTACAGTATCGAGACATCAACAATCAGTGTCGAGACATCAGCTATCAGTGACGAGACATCAATTATCAGTATCGAGACATGAACTATCAGTGTCACGATATCAACTATCAGTATCGAGACGACAATTATCGGTGTCGAGATATCAACTATCAGTATCACGATAACAACTATCAGTATCGGGACATCAACTATCAGTGTCGAGACATCAACTATTAGTATCCAGACACCAACTATCAGTGTCCAGACATAAACTATCAATGTCGAATCATCAACTATCAGTGTCGAGACAGCAACTATTATTGTCACGATATCAACTATCAGTATCGAGACATCAACTATCAGTGTCGAGACATCAAATATTAGGATCGAGACACCAACTATCAGTGTCCAGACATAAACTATCAATCTTACGATTTCAACTATCAGTATCGAGACATCAACTATCAGCATCGGGACATCAAGTATCAGTGTCAAGAATCAACTATCAGTGTCGAGACATCAACTATCAGTGTCGAGACAACAACTATTAGCGTCACGATGTCAACTATCAGTATCGAGACATCAACTATCAGTGTCCAGACATAAGCAATCAATGTCACGATTTCAACTATCAGTATCGAGACATCAACTATCAGTATCGGGACATCAGTTTTCAGTATCACGACATCAACTATCATTATCGAGACACCAACTATTAGTGTCCAGAAGTCAACTATCAATGTCAAGATTTCCACTTTCAGTGTCGAGACATCAGCGATCAGTGTCGAGACATCAGATATCAGTGTCGAGACATCCACTTTTAGTATCCAGACACCAACTATCAGTGTCCAGACATAATCTATCAATGTCACGATTTCAACTATCAGTATCGAGACATCAACTATCAGTATCGGGACATCAACTATCAGTATCGAGACGTCAACTATCAGTGTCGAGACATCGACTATCAGTGTCGAGACGTCAACGATCAGTGTCGCGACATCAACTATCAGTGTCGAGACATCTTTTATCAGTGTCACGATATCAACTATTAGTATCGAGACATCAACTATCAGTATCGAGACAGCAACTATTAGCATAGGGACATCAAATACCAATGTCACGATATCAACTATTGGTATCGAGACATCAATTATCAGTATCGAGGCATCAACTATCAGTCCCGAGACATCATCTATCAGTGTCGCGATATCAACTATCAGAGCCACGACACCAACGATTAGTGTCACGATAACAACTATCAGTGTCACGATATCAACTATCAGTGTCACGATATCAACTTTCAGTTTCGGGACATCATATCAGTGTCGAGACATCAATTATTAGTGTCACGATATCAATTGCCAGTGTCGAGACAAAAACTACCAGGTCACGATATTAACCGTCTGTGTCGAGACATCAACTATCAGTGTCACAGTATCAACTATCCGTGTCACGACACCAACGATCAGTTGAAAGAGGTTCAAAGAAACGCTCCTTCAACGATTGCTTCATGTCAGCCTCGTTGATGCCTAATGCCTCCGACATGCCCAGGTATTTGTAGGTTTCGGTTGAGGAGAGGGACCTAAGGTGTATGAAACCCGAGAGTTGGGTTCCCACGTATTCCATAATCCTTCCTCATTTTACATGCATGACTGCACATTTGTCCACACCAAATTCCATCCTGATGGAATTACTGAAAGTTTCAGTTACCTTCAGTAACTCCAGCAGTTGCGAATTGTGGGGGGCAAAGAGTTTCAGATCATCCATGTAAAGGAGGTGGGATATTACCTGACCACCTCTTCTCAACCGATAGCCTAACCCTGACCCCTCGAGCAATGTGCTTAGAGGATTCAAGGCTAGGCAAAACCACAGCGGGCTCAGACTATCGCCCTGGAATATACCCCGCTGAATCCTGATCAGTTCACCGTTCCCTTGAATTTGTCGACATCCTGGATAGTGAAGTACCGTCCTCTATTGCCCCATACATGATGTCAGGAAGGTGCGTAGAGTTGTATTTACTTTGTTCGACTTTAACACCCTCTTGAGCCATGTATGTGGCACCGAGTCGAAGGCCTTCATATAATCTATCCAACATGTCGACTGATCCTTTCGGGATCGGCAAACCTGTTGGCTAATGGCTATATCAATGAGGAGTAGCTTCTTAGTACCGCGGAACCCATTCAATCAACTTTATTGTTAACATAATGGCGACACAATAGAATTTATTGTTTAGTTAATACACACATCAAAAGTGTCTAGGGATCAAGCATTTTTATGCGGATTTCTTGAGATTGAGATGTGGCTTTGTAATAAATTTATGATTTTATAAATTTATATGGATCCTTTTTGGTGCATTTCATAATTTGAATCAGGAACTGTGAATCAAATTCGAGTAAAAGATGAAAATCAGCTGTCAATATTTTCCCTATAAAAACATACAACGCATTGAAGACATTATTAGTGCTACTGTTTCCCTACTACTGATTAAAACCAACGTTATTATGGAGCGGCGACGTCATTTAAGCAGGGAAGAAATGCTCAGAGCCGTGGGAATGATAGAAGCTGGTTCCCGGCAACGTACTGTGGCTTTAGCTCTGAATACAAGTCAGAGTGTTATCAGTCGACTTTGGACACGTTACCGAAGCACTGGTACCGTGGCTGAGCGCCATGGAGGACGGTATCGCTGCACCACACGGAGACAAGACCGATACATTCAAATCTTAACTCGAAGAGCTCCAACAATAACCGCCATGATGTTAGCCGTGAGGCTTCATCACTCTTCAGGGAACTTAATTAGCGACCAAACAGTCAGAAACCGCTTGCATGAAGTGAACCTTCATTCCCGAAGACCGCTACGGGTACCACCTATAGCAATGCACAATCGTAGGATTCGATATCAATGGGCTCTTGGACACAGAAATTGGGCAGAAGAACAATGGCGTTTCGTGTGCTTTTCTGATGAGTCTCGTTTTGGTATGAGACCGGATACAAGACGTATACGACACTGGAGAACCCCTGGACGCCAACAGCGATTAAAATCCTGCCAGGAAGTCCATCCTTATAGTGGTGGAACCATCATGGTATGGGCGGGTATTTGGATCGGCGGAAGAACTGAGTTGATTTGGATCAGAGGCAACCTCAACGCTCAAATTTATGCTGAGACGATTGTATCAGACGTCATCGTTCCTCTACAAGCGCAAATCGGTCCCTTATTTCAGTTAATGCATGATAATGCACGACCGCACACCGCAAGAGTTGTAAGACAGACTCTCGCCGCAGCTAACATCAATGTCCTGCCCTGGCCTGCTCAGTCGCCAGACTTGAACCCGATTGAGCATGCATGGGATATGCTACAGAGAAGAGCTCTGCCGAATATGGAGGGTATCCAGTCGCAAGAAGACCTTTTTTTGTTGTTGCAACGAACATGGGCGGCCATTCCACAGCGTGATTTGGATGAACTCATTTTGAGTATGCCAAACCGATGTTCTTGTGTTGTTAGTGTTCGCGGTAGAAACACGGATTATTAATTGTTTAAGTTACCCAATAAAATTTTAAAGAAAACTGTTATTTCAGTCTTTTTTTCGAACTTTTGTGTTAGTGGTTCAAATGTCAAAAATCCCTTTATTAGGAAAATGGCAAATTTCTTTATTAATGCAAAGGTGACTTGGTTTATCGTTACTGTGACAAACGAAAACACTTTATTTGATGAATCCTTAAAGAAAATTTTAATTAATATCAATCAGGAGAAAAGTTATTGCAAAAATATATGTTGATCCCTAGACACTTTTGATGTGTGTATTAAGTTGTTGACGAACGGCAGTGATCGAAGAACGGAAGTCTGGCATCGCTGCATAGCAAGATGTCGCGCGATTTATGTAGCGAAGTGGCAACAGCGCACAATATAATACAACCAATATTAGAGAAGGTAGCTTCTGATTGGCCCATTTGAATCTGATCAACAATTGATGGAGTGGAATTGTCTAAAAAATACTGTTTAATGTTCGTATTTTTGCCACCAGAGGGTTGGCAATTGTTGATCTGACCGGAGCCACATTTGTACGCCGAATCCTACATTAGATCAACAAAAGCTGTTCTGATCAACAATTGCCAACTGATCAACAATTAACTGACGCCACAACCCGTTTGATCAACATTTGCCGAGTGGAGATATCTATCTGACTATATCGGAATATGAAAGTTATTTTGAAGGGCAAATTTATATTCTTGCAGTTACTTGCGAGCCCTTGAATTTGTCCCTTAAGGCAGTCTCCGATTGGGGCGATGCCAACCTGGTCAAGTTCAATGCATCAAAGACCCAGGCGTGTCTGTTCTCTGCCAAAAGGAGGCCATTCCAGCTGGCTCCTACTTTTCGAGATGTGTCTATACCGATAACTGACCATTTTGAGCTCTTGGGCGTTACTCTGACGTCAACCCTCAACTTTGGCTCCTATATTGAGTCCAAAGCTCAATTGGCTGCTAAAAAGCTGGGTGTCCTCTCGAAGGTGCGGCGGTACTTCACATCGGAACAGTTGCTTCAACTGTATAAAGCACAGGTTCGTTCGTGCATGGAGTACTGCTCGCACCTTTGAGATGGCTCAGCCAAATACCAGCTTGAGGCGTTGGAGTTCATTGAGAAGCGTGCCAAGAAGCTCATCAGCAACGACTCCCTTGTTCAGACCAAGCTCCAAAGTCTTGAGCATCGGCGCAAAGTTGCCAGTCTATCGGTTTTTTATCGGACACATTTCGGAGATTGTGCTTCAGATCTGCATGATCTAATACCCCCCTACCCTTTTTTCTATCGGACGGCCAGAAGCACGAAAAAGCGCCATCGGTTCATGGTTGATATTTCAAAAACCCGAACGAAGCGCTTTGATTCCACTTTCATTGTGAAAACCGCCAAACAGTGGAATGCGCTGCCCGAGTGGGTGTTCCCCGACAGCTACAATTTGGGTGTCTTCAAGTCACGAGTGAATCGGTTTCTTCTGGGCAAGCGTGCTCCATCGTAGACCGCATCATCGCTTAACATCAGGCGAGATGGCGGCCAAACGCAGGCCTAGTAATAAATAAAAAAAAAAAACTAAAACCATACAAAAGTTTTGTACAAGCTGCGTAAGATAATGAACACTCTGTATTTAACGTGTGCCAATACCACGGAATTAGGTAATAATATAAACTTATTCCGACTTATGTACATCGGAATAGCGTTTTATAATACTAAATCAAGTTTTCTAATTTCGAGTAATAAAAAGTAAAAGATTTTTTATTATTAAACAAACAAATTAATGTTCAATTGCGGTATCTTTGAAAAAATATACAAAGCTCACTCAGGATTATATCAGAACACATTAATAACTTAATTTTCTGTACTTAGCTTTTCCATACAACGAATTAATAAAGTACCTAAACAGGCAATCTTTGACCTGCTATAATTAGTAAATGCGACGCCATTAGTGTACCTCGGAAATAGATTTTTATATCTATTGGTTATTTAAGTAATCAGAGCTAAAATAATAAGTTCGTAATCATAAAACTGTCTTCAAAATTTAAAAAAAAGTCTACGTCTATTAAATTGCATTTCCGTGGTATACATCGGTATTTAGGAACCAACTAAAATATTTGGCTAATAATGCCGCGGTATTTTAAAAACTTATTTTCTCCTCAATTTGTAAAGATAATATTAAAATGTTAAGTGTTTTCAATAAAAAATATAACCCTTCCAATATTTCAACCTAAACAAAAACTCACACAGTATAAAATTATCATTTAAAACACTATTTAGCAAATCTTATTAATCACGTGCATAAGGTCCGAAATGTATGAAGCGCGCGTTCGAGTCAGCTGCTAGCATCAAACTTACTGTTTATTTTAAAATGTTAAAGCACCAAAGCACTCTTTTGCTCATATAAACATAAACAGATAAATTATTAATTGATTAATGCATCTTGCAAACAAAAATAACTTGTAAATTGCTTGAAAACGCCGTTATTCTAAATACATCGGAATATGGTGCCATTTTTAGAACCCCTCGGAATTGGGTGCCTTTACCTTACTGCAGCCATTCATTAATTATGAAAAGCAATATGTTTCGACAATTGTATTTTTAAAAAGGCTGGTTTGATTCCACTTATCAAATATTATTGTCCAATGTTCGTTTGATCAAAGAAATTGTGCATTTGATCAAAGAACTTGGATGATCTTAATTAAGAATTTCAAAGAAAAGAAATTTGATCAAATAATGGACATCGATATTGGACAAAGATGTTGTAATTTAATTTTAAGTTGCAATGTTAAATATATTTTTTGGTTTCTTGTATGGCAACACTGTCTTCCTCTTCCCTTTATAGATCCGCCATTTTGCATGTTTTGTTTTTTGCTATGTAATAAGTGGAATACCAGTCAAAGAGAGAAAAGAAATGATATCAATTTTCTTTGTGCTTAAAACAAGGGAGAAGGAAAAATTATTTGGTGTAAGATTTATTTTGAAAAAATATTTATGTCACTTTATGCAGTAATCAACTAAGTTTCGATACCAGTTCTTCTTAAAAATATATATTTGATGTTGATCGAATAATCACATAAAAACCGTAATTTTTGCATGTACAATATGGGGAGGATTTCAAATATTGTTTTGTACATAAAGCTATTTAATTTTAAAAAAGATTATATAGTCAATCTGTTCCTTCGGTAATCTACTTTTGATATTAGCTATAAGTTTTTTAATACCTGTTTTATTGACGAAATAATTACCTGTTGACACTTAATGCTTCCACCCTGTACACAGCCGCTCTATATCAACCGCTGGGCAGTAGTCCCCAGGCATAAGACCAGCCTGGGTGTTTTGTTAGAGGAACATCATACCAAGTTCTTCCACAGTGAAATGACCATTCAATAAACAGACTAGTTCCTCATAGCTCAATGTACTGACCTGTCGCGGTTAAGCTAGCTCACGAATCAATTTGTAACTTGACTCCGAGCAGTTACTTAATAATTACCATAATATAAAATTAACAGTTTCCGAAGTCGGTGCCTTCTATTTGCTTTAGTGTAGAGTTGCACCGACTTCTGAAACAGTTAATTTTATATTATGGTAATTATTTTACTCCTTTTAGTATTTCTTTGAAGTCGGTTTTTACATTTTTTTAAAGTTTATTTTTTATTAAATACGTTTTAGTGTCATAATTTTAACCCCTCCTTCATAACCCTTCTTTTTGGCTTTGACGTAGTCGGGCATAAAAAGTCCTTTCAAATGATACCTTACACGATATAATGAAAACATTCCAAAGGGGGGAGGGGGGGACACGCATCCCTTCCTCTTGTCCAGTAGTCAGTTCCCAACAACAAATATAAACAAAGCAATATTAGTAATTTGAGAATTTTGCTTTGATCCGATGAGGAGTTCCGTTCCATATCTTTGAAGTTCATGATCTAATCATAACAAAATTTATATGGGACCAATCGGAAAGTATATAGATAGAAATATCAGTGTCACTATATCAACTATCAGTATCGAGACATCAACTATCAGTATCGAGACATCAACTATCAGTATCGAGACATCAACTATCAGTATCGAGACTTCAACTATCAGTGTCGAGACATCAGCTATTAGTGTTACGATATCAACTATCAGTATCGAGACATCAACTATCAGTATCGAGACATCAACTTTTGGTGTCACGATATCAACTATCAGTATCAAGACATCAACTATCAGTGTCGATACATCAACTATCAGTGCCACGATATCAAATATCAGTGTCACTATATCAACTATCAGTATCGAGACATCAACTATCAGTATCGAGACATCAACTATCAGTGTCGAGACATCAGCTATCAGTGTAGAGACATCAACTTTCAGTATCGAGACATCAACTATCAGTGTCACGATATCAACTATCAGTATCGAGATGACAATTATCGGTGTCGAGATATCAACTATCAGTATCACGATAACAACTATCAGTATCGGGACATCAACTATCAGTGTCGAGACATCAACAATTAGTATCCAGACACCAACTATCAGTGTCCAGACATAAACTATCAATGTCGAATCATCAACTATCAGTGTCGAGACAGCAACTATTAGTGTCACGAACTATCAGTATCGAGACATCAACTATCAGTGTCGAGACATCAAATATTAGGACCGAGACACCAACTATCAGTGTCCAGACATAAACTATCAATGTTACGATTTCAACTATCAGTATCGAGACATCAACTATCAGCATCGGGACATCAAGTATCAGTGTCAAGAATCAACTATCAGTGTCGAGACATCAACTATCAGTGTAGAGACAACAACTATTAGTGTCACGATGTCAACTATCAGTATCGAGACATCAACTATCAGTGTCCAGACATAAGCAATCCATGTCACGATTTCAACTATCAGTATCGAGACAACATCAACTATCAGGATCGGGACATCAGTTTTCAGTATCACGACATCAACTATCATTATCGAGACACCAACTGTCAGTGTCCAGACGTCAACTATCAATGTCAAGATTTCCACTTTCAGTGTCGAGACATCAGCGATCAGTGTCGAGACATCAGATATCAGTGTCGAGACATCCACTATCAGTATCGGGACATCAACTATCAGAGTCAAGACATCAACTATCATAGTCGAGACATCAACTATCAGTGTCGAGACAACAACTATTAGTGTCACGATATCAACTATCTGTATCGAGACATCAACTATCAGTGTCGAGACGTCAACGATCAGTGTCGCGACATCAACTATCAGTGTCGAGACATCATTTGTCAGTGTCACGATAACAACTACTAGTATCGAGACATCAACTATCAGTATCGAGACAGCAACTATTAGCACAGGGACATCAAATATCAGTGTCACGATATCAACCATTGGTATCGGGACATCAACTATCAGTGTCGAGACACCAACTACCAGTGTCCAGACATAAACTATCAATGTCGAGACATCAACTATCATTGTCGAGACAACAGTTATTAGTGTCACGATATCAACTATCAGTATCGAGACATCAACTATCAGTGCCACGATATCAAATATCAGTGTCACTATATCAACTATCAGTATCGAGACATCAACTATCAGTATCGAGACATCAACTATCAGTGTCGAGACATCAACTATCAGCGTCACGACATCAACTATCAGTGTCGAGACATCAGCAATCAATGTCGAGACATCAGCTATCAGTGTCGAGACATCAACTACAGTATCGAGACATCAACAATCAGTGTCGAGACATCAGCTGTAGTGTCGAGACATCAACTATCAGTGTCGAGACATCAACTATCAGCGTCACGACATCAACTATCAGTGTCGAGACATCAGCGATCAATGTCGAGACATCAGCTGTCAGTGTCGAGACATCAACTATCAGTGTCACGATATCAGCTATCAGTATCGATATGACAATTATCGGTGTCGTGATATCAACTATCAGTGTCGAGACATCAACTATTAGTATCCAGACACCAACTATCAGTGTCAAGACATAAACTATCAAGGTCGAGACATCAACTATCAGTGTCACGATATCAACTATCAGTATCGAGATGACAATTATCGGTGTCGAGATATCAACTATCAGTATCACGATAACAACTATCAGTATCGGGACATCAACTATCAGTGTCGAGACATCAACAATTAGTATCCAGACACCAACTATCAGTGTCCAGACATAAACTATCAATGTCGAATCATCAACTATCAGTGTCGAGACAGCAACTATTAGTGTCACGAACTATCAGTATTGAGACATCAGCTATCAGTGTCGAGACATCAACTATCAGCGTCACGACATCAACTATCAGTATCGAGACATAAACTATCAATGTTACGATTTCAACTATCAGTATCGAGACATCAACTATCAGCATCGGGACATCAAGTATCAGTGTCAAGAATCAACTATCAGTGTCGAGACATCAACTATCAATGTCGTGACAACAACTATTAGTGTCACGATGTCAACTATCAGTATCGAGACATCAACTATCAGTATCGAGACTTCAACTATCAGTGTCGAGACATCAGCTATTAGTGTTACGATATCAACTATCAGTATCGAGACATTAACTATCAGTATCGAAACATCAACTATCAGTGTCGATACATCAACTATCAGTGCCACGATATCAAATATCAGTGTCACTATACCAACTATCAGTGTCCAGACATAAACTATCAATGTCGAATCATCAACTTTCAGTGTCGAGACAGCAACTATTATTGTCACGATATCAACTATCAGTATCGAGACATAAACTATCAGTGTCTAGACATCAAATATTAGGACGGAGACACCAACTATCAGTGTCCAGACATAAACTATCAATGTTACGATTTCAACTATCAGTATCGAGACATCAACTATCAGCATCGGGACATCAAGTATCGGTGTCAAGAATCAACTATCAGTGTCGAGACATCAACTATCAGTGTCGAGACAACAACTATTAGTGTCACGATGTCAACTATCAGTATCGAGACATCAACTATCAGTGTCCAGACATAAGCAATCAATGTCACGATTTCAACTATCAGTATCGAGACAACATCAACTATCAGTATCGGGACATCAGTTTTCAGTATCACGACATCAACTATCATTATCGAGACACCAACTGTCAGTGTCCAGACGTCAACTATCAATGTCAAGATTTCCACTTTCAGTGTCGAGACATCAGCGATCAGTGTCGAGACATCAGATATCAGTGTCGAGACATCCACTATCAGTATCGGGACATCAACTATCAGAGTCAAGACATCAACTATCGTAGTCGAGACATCAACTATCAGTGTCGAGACAACAACTATTAGTGTCACGATATCAACTATCTGTATCGAGACATCAACTATCATAGTCGAGACATCAACTATCAGTGTCGAGACAACAACTATTAGTGTCACGATATCAACTATCTGTATCACGACATCAACTATCATTATCGAGACACCAACTGTCAGTGTCCAGACGTCAACTATCAATGTCAAGATTTCCACTTTCAGTGTGTTGGCTAATGGCTATATCAATGAGGAGTAGCTCCTTAGTACCGCGGAACCCATTCAATCAACTTTATTGTTAACATAATGGCGACACAATAGAATTTTTTGTTTAGTTAATATTAAGTTGTTGACGTACGGCAGTGATCGAAGAACGGAAGTCTGGCATCGCTGCATAGCAAGATGTCGCGCGATTTATGTAGCGAAGTGGCAACAGCGCACAATATAATACAACCAATCGTAGAGAAGGTAGCTTCTGATTGGCCCATTTGAATCTGATCAACAATAGATGAAGTGGAATTGTCTAAAAAATACTGTTTAGTGTTCGTATTTTTGCCACCAGAGGGTTGGCAATTGTTGATCTGACCGGAGCCACATTTGTACGCCGAATCCTACATTAGATCAACAAAAGCTGTTCTGATCAACAATTGTCAACTGATCAACAATTAACTGACGCCACAACCCGTTTGATCAACATTTGCCGAGTGGAGATATCTATCTGACTATATCGGAATATGAAAGTTATTTTGAAGGGCAAATTTATATTCTTGCAGTTACTTGCGAGCACTTGAATTTGTCCCTTGAGGCAGTCTCCGATTGGGGCGATGCCAACCTGGGGCAGCAGTCTCGACATGTATCGCTATCACTTATCGACCGAAATCGGTAGTTAAGTGATAGTGATGTATCGAGTCAGTTTAACTATAGATAGGTGATTGTGTCATCGAGTTAAAGTATTCGAATGATCGCAACTCGAGTAAAGATTTCGATTATCCATAGTTGGTACGCGAATACTGAACCGAGTACTTAAATCGCGACCTTATGTTGTTGCCGGGACCCCTCTCTTGCGAAAAATGCAGGTTGTTGTTGTGTATCTGTTTGTTTTTCTTGTAATCACGAGATTTTGTTGATTGTCAAGTTGCGTTTTAAAAATTATTGATGCTTACTAATCCGAAAGGGTGTTAAAGTACACATAATAATGAATAACTTTTGTTCTACCAATTTCCCTAAAAGTAAATACTTTAAGAGAAATAATAAAAAATAAATAAAATAAAAATGTTTTATTTCAGATTTTTTTGAAATCCATAGAATGTTAGTACAATGAAACCTAAATCTAATGTTAGTAGTTAAAAAATAAATTAAATTATAAATTACTTCCTAATATGGGTATCAACCCAATGCTGGACGTAGCACGTATCCAGCCTATCCGCTATAACAGCCAGGATACTGTTGGTGCTGGCGCGCAGTCTAAAGAGCGTCGCGGCGCATCGCTTGCGAAGCACGGCATGGAAGCCATCAACATGTGCGTCCGCGAACATGCCCGACGCACTGCACCAACGCGGCAGCCTCAACAATGCCCTGAACGCATTGTTATACTGGACGCGTAGCGCGCTGTACGATCTTTGCGTATACTGAGCCCACAAGCTGCACGTGTATAGTGATGTACAGTGCGCTCTAAAAAGTGTTATTTTAACTTGAGCATTACAACGCTTAAACCTGTGGGCTATCATATTCGCTCTGATCGCCAGCGCCCTACGCTCCCTGTCCATGTCCTCATCGTCATTTAGGTGTTCAGTGACTACATGCCCAAGATATTTAAAGCATCTGACCACTTTCAAAGGTGTTCCGTTCAGAGAAACGTGTGGAACTTGATCTGGTGACTTGGTACGGGCTTTAAATATCATAAGTTCACTTTTTGTGACATTATATTTGAGGCCATGGCTAGCAGCATAAGTCTCAATCAAATAGCTGTTCAAAAATTTCGCAAAAATACGCTAAAATCTATCTATCCTCAGTTATAACATTCAAACATTGTAAGTCATATTTGGGGTCACCAAATAGAAGCTCCTTTTTCTGATTTCGTAACTGAAGCAGGAATGTTGAATTTTTGAAAAAACTAAAATAAAAATTCATTTCCATGCAAAATGATTGAATTTAGAAATTTTGACACTTGCTTTAAAACCGTCATTAGTGATACTTTATGTGGCTTGCGGATTAGTACCCCCTTTCCAACTAACCTTGTATATTAACATTAAAGTGACATTCGTTTCGAAGCGATTGATCTGTTAAGTGTTGGACAGCGGTAATAAGTATCGTAAATTTGCTTTTTAAATAGTTAATTGAATTGATTTAATTTTGGCCCCTAGAAATCAAAAAGAGAATTTGTTTATGATTATACAGTATATCAGACAGTAAGAATATGATTTCTAATTATATAAAATGTTTACTTTTCTTTTTATTGACTTATCAATAAAACTGATTTGTATTTTATGACCCATATTTTGTATTTTTGCTTGTATTTTTGGAAGTGAGAAACATTAGAGTAGTCGAATCCTATGAAGTACTTGAGTACCTGACGCAGTAATCGCTACTAGATTCGAGTCAGTGACTCGAGTTTTGAATCGATTCTCTTTTTAACGAGTACTAATTTATTCAAATACCATAAATGGCCAACTCGGCCAACATCACTATTTATGTCATAATGACAATTTTTTTATTGATTTTTGTCGGAAACCTAGCGAATTCAACTGTCAAGTTTACGATTTAACGTCATTTTAGCGAATAACTTTGCGAGCAAATTGGAAAGCCCGCAAAGTATTCATTACGATCGATAAGTTGTGCAAGAGATTTTTGATTTGAAAATAAACTTTTATCTGCTTATAAGGTGTTGTAGTTGTAGCAGTAGTCTCAGGCTTTATCGGGTATCAAAGGAGATGTTTAACAAGCTCGTAAATAAAAAATAAAATAAAGAAATAACGTTTATTAGCAACCAAAATGAACTACGACCATCTCTTCAACGATTTTCCACGAAATCACAAGCCAGTGCCTCTGTTTATTTTATTTTATTGAGTCGTTTCAAGTATTGTTCAGCTCTGCAGCAACTTCCTTCCACGCCAACTCAAAATTCACATTTCCTTGATGAACAGTAAATCATCTTCTGGCTAAAAACGGCCGAGCATCTTATTTAGCTAGCAACGCTTCTATATGGTTACTTGAAGGACGTGTTGTACGTCTACGTCTAAAACATGAATACAAACGTAAACATTATTAAGGTACAAAGTGTACAACAAACGAAATTATAGGGCGCTTTAATTAAAAGACGGTTGGTGTCGGACTGCAACCGTGCCGCAGCCAATGATATTTTTTTTGTTTATGCAGTGCGTAGTCCGTACTGCCGCCGTGCGTGCACGGTACAGACAACACAAGCCGCCCGACTGCAGTCCGACACCAACAGTTTAAATTTAAAGCGCCCTTAGACTCTACAATAGGTGTTGCATTGCAGGTACCTACTTACTTTCTTACATTCTACGACAACGCACCCGTGTGCTGCCGTGAGTCGGAGTGACTATCACCCATTGTCTATTTTGTCTAATAACTGTCTAAACTATAACAATTTTCAATAATTAAAATTCACAAAAAAGAGCACATGACACTTAACAAATAACAACAAAGTGACAATTGACAAATACTGTGACATTTGCTAGTGTTGCAAAGAAAGAAACTTTTATGTCCATATAAAAGGTATTTTATACTTCAAACGATAAAGGAATATAATTTCAATGTAAAATAGGTGTTGCAATTATAGTTTTATGTAATTTATTTATATTTTCATATTTTTAAATATTTATTAGGATAAAATCATCTTTACCAATCTTCCTTAAAATTTTGGGAGATTTTACAACAGGCATCATTTTCCCTTTAAGAATACTGCACTATGAATACCGTTTTTCGGAAGCTTACCGATCGCTATCTCATGTCGAGACTGCAGCCCCTGGTCAAGTTCAATGCATCAAAGACCCAGGCGTGTCTGTTCTCTGCCAAAAGGAGGCCATTCCAGCTGGCTCCTACTTTTCGAGATGTGTCTATACCGATAACTGACCATTTTGAGCTCTTGGGCGTTACTCTGACGTCAACCCTCAACTTTGGCTCCTATATTGAGTCCAAAGCTCAATTGGCTGCTAAAAAGCTGGGTGTCCTCTCGAAGGTGCGGCGGTACTTCACATCGGAACAGTTGCTTCAACTGTATAAAGCACAGGTTCGTTCGTGCATGGAGTACTGCTCGCACCTTTGAGATGGCTCAGCTAAATACCAGCTTGAGGCGTTGGAGTCCATTGAAAAGCGTGCCAAGAAGCTCATCAGCAACGACTCCCTTGTTCAGACCAAGCTCCAAAGTCTTGAGCATCGGCGCAAAGTTGCCAGTCTATCGGTTTTTTATCGGACACATTTCGGAGATTGTGCTTCAGTTCTGCATGATCTAATACCCCCCTACCCTTTTTTCTATCGGACGGCCAGAAGCACGAAAAAGCGCCATCGGTTCATGGTTGATAGACCAAAAACCCGAACGAAGCGCTTTGATTCCACTTTCATTGTGAAAACCGCCAAACAGTGGAATGCGCTGCCCGAGTGGGTGTTCCCCGACAGCTACAATTTGGGTGTCTTCAAGTCACGAGTGAATCGGTTTCTTCTGGGCAAGCGTGCTCCATCGTAGACCGCATCATCGCTTAACATCAGGCGAGATGGCGGCCAAACGCAGGCCTAGTAATAAAAAAAAAAAAAAAACTAAAACCATACAAAAGTTTTGAACAAGCTGCGTAAGATAATGAACACTCTGTATTTAACGTGTGCCAATACCACGGAATTAGGTAATAATATAAACTTATTCCGACTTAAGTACCTCGGAATAGCGTTTTATAATACTAAATCAAGTTTTCTAATTCCGAGTAATAAAAAGTAAAAGATTTTTTATTATTAAACAAACAAATTAATGTTCAATTGCGATATCTTTGAAAAAATATACAAAGCTCACTCAGGATTATATCAGAACACATTAATAACTTAATTTTCTGTACTTAGCTTTTCCATACAACGAATTAATAAAGTACCTAAACAGGCAATCTTTGACCTGCTATAATTAGTAAATGCGACGCCAGTAGTGTACCTCGGAAATAGATTTTTATATCTATTGGTTATTTAAGTAATCAGAGCTAAAATAATAAGTTCGTAATCATAAAACTGTCTTCAAAATTTTAAAAAAAGTCTACGTCTATTAAATTGCATTTCCGTGGTATACATCGGTATTTAGGAACCAACTAAAATATTTGGCTAATAATGCCGCGGTATTTTAAAAACTTATTTTCTCCTCAATTTGTAAAGATAATATTAAAATGTTAAGTGTTTTCAATAAAAAATATAACCCTTCCAATATTTCAACCTAAACAAAAACTCACACAGTATAAAATTATCATTTAAAACACTATTTAGCAAATCTTATTAATCACGTGCATAAGGTCCGAAATGTATGAAGCGCGCGTTCGAGTCAGCTGCTAGCATCAAACTTACTGTTTATTTTAAAACGTTAAAGCACCAAAGCACTCTTTTGCTCATATAAACATAAACAGATAAATTATTAATTGATTAATGCATCTTGCAAACAAAAATAACTTGTAAATTGCTTGAAAACGCCGTTATTCTAAATACATCGGAATATGGTGCCATTTTTAGAACCCCTCGGAATTGGGTGCCTTTACCTTACTGCAGCCATTCATTAATTATGAAAAGCAATATGTTTCGACAATTGTATTTTTAAAAAGGCTGGTTTGATTCCACTTATCAAATATTATTGTCCAATGTTCGTTTGATCAAAGAAATTGTGCATTTGATCAAAGAACTTGGATGATCTTAATTAAGAATTTCAAAGAAAAGAAATTTGATCAAATAATGGACATCGATATTGGACAAAGATGTTGTAATTTAATTTTAAGTTGCAATGTTAAATATATTTTTTGGTTTCTTGTATGGCAACACTGTCTTCCTCTTCCCTTTATAGATCCGCCATTTTGCATGTTTTGTTTTTTGCTATGTGATAAGTGGAATACCAGTCAAAGAGAGAAAAGAAATGATATCAATTTTCTTTGTGCTTAAAACAAGGGAGAAGGAAAAATTATTTGGTGTAAGATTTATTTTGAAAAAATATTTATGTCACTTTATGCAGTAATCAACTAAGTTTCGATACCAGTTCTTCTTAAAAATATATATTTGATGTTGATCGAATAATCCCATAAAAACCGTAATTTTTGCATGTACAATATGGGGAGGATTTCAAATATTGTTTTGTACATAAAGCTATTTAATTTTAAAAAAGATTATATAGTCAATCTGTTCCTTCGGTAATCTAGTTTTGATATTAGCTATAAGTTTTTTAATACCGGTAAACCGGGGTTACTTTCAATTACAGGGGCGACATTGATAGTTACTAAAAATATTGCATTTGGTCAAATATCTCTGTGAAAATGGAACTTATGCATTTAAATTTAATATTGTAGGGAACATTGACAGTTTTCCTATTTTACCATTCGGTATACACGTGTCTGCGATGTTAGATGGCGAAGATAAAAAATATTAAATTACACCCCTGATTATGTAAAAAAAATCGATTTTTAGATTTCTCGATTGGGGCTACTTTGAAACTCAATGATAGAATAGAGATCATCAAAGTAGAAGCTTTACGGTCCAAGTTTGATAAGGAACATTTCTCCTTTTTTTCTCGAAAATAATGCTCTGTTATTTTTTTTATTTAGCCTATTTTGTTTTCTATGTATCTGTTAATTCAGTTTATATAAAAGATTTTTGCTGTGGCATCTAAAATCAAAAATAAATAAGAAATAAACACATGAAGCTCAAAAATTAATCAAAGTAACCCCGTTCTACGGTACCTGTTTTATTGACGAAATAATTACCTGTTGACACTTAATGCTTCCACCCTGTACACAGCCGCTCTATATCAACCGCTGGGCAGTAGTCCCCAGGCATAAGACCAGCCTGGGTGTTTTGTTAGAGGAACATCATACCTCGTTCCTCCACAGTGACATGACCATCCAATAAAAATACTAGTTCCTCATAGCTCAATGTACTGACCTGTCGCGGTTAAGCTAGCTCACGAATCAATTTGTAACTTAACTCCGAGCAGTTACTTAATAATTACCATAATATAAAATTAACAGTTTCAGAAGTCGGTGGCTTCTATTTGCTTCAGTGTAGAGTTGCACCGACTTCTGAAACTGTTAATTTTATATTATGGTAATTATTTTACTCCTTTTAGTATTTCTTTGAAGTCGGTTTTTACTTTTTTTTAAGTTTATTTTTTATTAAATACGTTTTAGTGTCATAATTTTAACCCCCTCCTTCATAACCCTTCTTTTTGGCTTTAACGTAGTCGGGCATAAAAAGTCCTTTCAAATGATACCTTACACGATATAATGAAAACATTCCAGAGGGGGGGAGGGGGGGACACGCACCCCCTCCTCTTTTCCAGTAGTCAGTTCCCAACAACAAATATAAACAAAGCAATATTAGTAATTTGAGAATTTTGCTTTGATCCGATGAGGAGTTCCGTTCCATATCTCTGAAGTTCATGGTCTAATCATAACAAAATTTATATGGAACCAATCAGGAAGTATAGCCTTTCGAACAAAAAAATAATTTTTCAAATCGGTTTATAAATGACGGAGATATGAGGTAACAAACATAAAAAATAAAAATACAACCGAATTGAGAACCTCCTCCTTTTTGAAGTCGGTTAAAAAATAGACTCTACCCCAATCTCGTTATCAATACACCACGCGAGGACTTACTGCGAAAACTGAAGTTAACTGAAGAACTAATGAAGTTAAAGAACTAATCGCCTATCTAGATTTTGTTTTTTTAAAGTGCGTAATTTAAAAGTACATCGCTGGCTAACTGTTATAGCAGAAGTAATTTTTTATAAAAACTAAAACGGAACAAATTGCGTATTATGCATATTTCGATACAACAAATATAAATCTAATTATTGAATGTATTCGTTAAAACGCAGGGCATGGTCAATCGCTAGGTACAGAGACACCCAAGTATGCAGTATGGCTATTCGGGACATTACCTCCGCTCCTTCACCCCGCAACCCCCCGCACGATTGCTCTGCGACAATGTTCTACGTTGACCGACTGTAAGTAGTAACATATAGGTAGACTGTGCTATTACTAAGCGTTCCTGTGTACGCGTAACGGACTACGCGTTCATTGGAACGCTTAGTCCGTACACACCTTAAGGGTACACGAAATGACACAACTGATACATACAAGCTTATATATTGGACCAAACAGTAAAGTAATACTACGGGTATTATTAGACTGTCGCAGCAGTCAATCTATTAACCAAGTATTACAATAACTCTATATAATGATAACATAAGTACCCATATAAAAATTTAAATAAAAACGAAAGTACTTAATGCGTTTTATTTTTAATTGAAATGGCGGTTTTTTTTTTTTTAAATTAAATGTGTGTCCGGGCTGTTTCGATTCACAGTTTGATGGACCTGGACGGAGTCCCGTCTATACTTGAAATGGCGGCGCTCTCACCCACGCCGGGCCCGCCGCCGGCACGTTTGAAACCAGATATTTCACAAAGTCGGGCGGCCCCGGCACGTTTACTGGCGGTGTTCCCACTGGTGGCGCCGGCGGCACGCATACTGGCGGGACTCCCGGCAATACCGGGCCTTGCGCACTGGTTTCCATTGCCAATACTAGGAGAAAAGTGAACATCTGTGAACATAAAATTAACATTCTTAACTAAAATGGACATCATAATTACAATACATACGTAGATAATTATTATTGTCTTTCATCGTCCATTCTTCTCCACGGAGTATTAAACTAATTGCTTTATTTCATTTTCAAGGTGTCTGCGACAGTCTTCGTTAATCTTCAAAGTGTCCGCTGTTAAACAAGACTAGGTAGGTAGGTTGAGTTAACGTTGTTTTCTTGTTACGGCACGAGTTATACGAGGATACTCACACCGTGGTGAAAAGATTAGCTAGTTAGTAAGGTTGGTAGCGGGGCTGACTGCCCAGGGTACATCGGACGTACATAAGTATGACCTTACTTATGTATGACCATTCGTGATGGCGATTGCAATCAAAACTTGACAAAATCGCATCATTGCTCCCTCTCACACCCAGTGCGAGTGCAATGTTCCCGACCAGATCATTTCACTCAAAACCTCAACATTAAAGGCTACATACAACGATGACGTGGTCATCAATAACACCTTGTTTAGCTGTGAAGTACCGCCGCTGTGAGTCTTCACCAGTAACGATACTTAAGTACATCCAGCGCACCCTGCGCAGTCAGCCCCGCTACCAACCTTGCTGATGTACTAATCTCTTGACCACGGCACGAGCTACTCTCGTTAAATTGAACACGAGACAAGAACACGTTACTATGTTAAGTTACATAATATAAAGTATACATACCAGTATGAGCTTAATTGTGAGTTAACTAGCGCTCCTGCGCTGTGCTCTCCAATGATTTTCTGAAGACCTACTGTCGTTTATATACTGCAACTCAGAATGGTTCGCAAACAAGAACTGTCATGCAGACAATGTATGTATGTCGTGGCCATATCGTAGAATTGATCACTTCATGATGTGGCCGGCCATTTCATGAAATGGTTGTATTTCATGAAATGGCCAACTAAAATTGGCCATATCGTTGAAACGTCAACGTTTAATGATATGGCCATCCACGTTTGGCCATATCATTAATGTAGGGTTTCCATGATATCAAAGGTTTAATAAAAAATCTAAATAAAGGAAGCACGTACCATGCAAGCAAAGGAGTAGATTACGGAATTTCGACCCACAAAATATCGATGTACGTTACCGCGAAAGTTTAATAGCTTGATTCACCAACAAATAAGGGGATCTGGCGCTCGGCGGCCGCTGCCGCGGCACGCTCGCTTCGCTCGCTCGCCTTCGCGCGTTATTGGTCACTGTTCTAACCTAACCTAACCCAAATGATTCAATATACTAAATAGTAAATGTTTGCAGTAACGTGCATCGATATTTTGTGCTGTAGTTTCACAGGTTAACCAGATAAATAATCGAACAAATAAAATTCTATGAAAAGTTCACTCGCAGTTACCATGAAGTCATATTTTGAAATCCAATAATAGTCCATTAATTTTCGTTGCGTGGTCACCCTACTTTACTTATTATTATTAGCTTTTTTGTCAGAATAATTGTCCGCCGCCATGATGCATCACAAAAACAAAACGATATCAGCGCCTCTAACGGTGAATAATGTAACTATTTTACGATATGATCACTAATGTTTGACCATATCATGAAGTGGCCGTGCGTTTAGCTGATCATATCGTTAAACGCTGATTATTCATTGATCTGGCCAGGCCATTTCATGATGTGGGCAGCGGGTATTGGCCATTTCATGAAATGCAACCATTTCATGAAATGGCTGGCCACATCATGAAGTGATCAATTCTATGATCTGGCCACGACATGTATATTATTTATTGTTGTTTAGTTAATATTTACTTAGCAATAAATATATGAAGTATAATGAACATAATACGTTTATTGTTAGAATAGAATATATATTTTATAAAAATACAGATTCGGGTCTAGTCGCGTAAAAACTTAAAAAGGCACTAAATACCTTTTTATCCCGACGTTTCGGCCGAATTACACCGGCCGTGGTCACGGGTAGACTGAAGTTGCGGAGCAGTTGTCATCTTCGTGAAGCAAAAGTATTTTCATCTACCCTCACTCGATCTTGATTTTATTTTATTTTATTAAGTTATCGTCGGTACTTCGACACACTACACTAACGACGTCTTTACACTCGCCTAAACCGTTCCGTCTACGGTAACACTTGCTGATGACCGGATTCCACGATGTTGACAATTTATATCCATCTTTCCGATTGAAATTCTTGTACCTACTTCTTAATTTCAATCGCTTCACGTACGATTCTGGTATAATAGTGACGACCGGTGGAGAGGATTTTTGGACAGTGTAGTTCTATCCAGTGATTGGAACCGGACTCCAGAAGGTGCTCGGCTATTGCGGACTTATTGATCTGGCGGTTTTTGACTGCGGCGATATGTTCCTTGACCCTTTCTGCTATTGTTCTTTTGGTCTGCCCGATGTTAGAACTGCAGTCAATCTTGTAGACGCCAGATGTCTGAAGAGGAATAACATATCCTTTGGAGTACGCAGTTGCCTTGATACCTTGGAGAGAGGATTATATACAGTCTTATTGGCGTATTATTTTTATAATGTGTACAAATCGCGAAAGTTTAAAAACAGAATATACTTTATTGCACACCAAAATTGTAACATAGCTCTTATACAATATAATTTAGTGAAGGGTACAATGGCGGTCTTATCGAGACAACCTTTGGATGGGTGTACTACGCCATATCGAATGCCAAAACATCGAATATCAATATTGATCGAACACTTTTTTTTTTTAAAAAACGTTGCCCCACACTAAGATTTCTCTTGTATCGTGGGTGCGTTTACAGACACAAATCTCACAAACAAACGCCCAGACCCGAAACAACCATCTGTAGGCCATACAAATTTTTGTTCCGTGTGGGAATCGAACCCACGACCCGTAGCGCAGAAGCCAATCGCTTAGCCACTGCACCAAACGTGTCGTCAAAAACACTATAAATCGAATGTTCAAATAGTCGAACGTTCATTTCATCGAATGGTTAATAAATCGAACACTCAATACATCGAGTGTTCAAAATATCGAATGTTTGTTTGATCGAACGTTCAAAATATCGAATGTTTGTTTCATTGAACGTTCATCGTATCGCATATTCATTATATCGAAATATTAACATACTGATTACTTAGATTTTTTTTAATGTAGTAACAAATTTCGATGCCATGCACAAATGAATGAAGGCACGGCGGCACAGCTGACGGGCACGAATAACGCGATATCGCTCCACGCAGTCAGTTCACTCGGGATGCTAAAATTAGATTTATTCGCCCTATGTCAGATACGCAAAATGCCAGACACGCATATTGTCAGAAATCGCAGATTGCCAGATACGCAAAAAGGCAGAAACTCAAAATAGCAGATATGCAAAAAGTCAGGAACGCAGAATGCCAGATACGCAAAAAGTCAGGAACGCAGAATACCAGATACGAAAAAAGTCAGATTTTATATTACTTTTCGTTTTTTTTAAGTTACAGACTAATCTTATTTTCAAAATCAATGGATTTTAAAAGTTTCCTATAGGGTATTAAGTTGTTCAAATACAAGGGACCGCACTACCAATATTGTTGAGGGTTAGCACCATCGGCTCAACGTTAATTAAAATACCTAAACGCCCAATTTTTTTTCTTTTTGTACATGCAATTTTAAAAGAGGCCAAACGTTTGAATAAAATAAAAAAAAACATTGTTTTTATCAAGACGAAAGAACCGCTGAAATTCCGATATCGGATGTATAAGAAATAACGAGGGAAACTTGAAATTAGAGAAATTTCACCTGTAGAATTTGTGCAAAAAATGATATATCGCCATTTACTCTATTGATAGCAAATTTTTACATATGTTTTTTTGTTGAACTGTTGAAATCAATAATTACTTTCTATAATATTTTTCAAAAAATGATTTACCACTCTTTGTGTCTAAACACACTGTGCCGAAGATACGCGACCGAAGTTCGGCATGATTACGCCTGCAATGCTTTTTAAATTACCCGCGACACACCAGGCTGAAATTACGTCGGAGGTAAAACCTATATAAAAAACATAGACGCCGAACTTCGGTCGCGTATCTTCGGCATAGTGTGTTTAGACACTTAATTGTATTAATGGAATTACAACAGTAGTAACCTATAAGTTTTGCTGATTTTATTAGTTAAAATTAATAATTGTTTACAATTAACATGTGTTTTTTTGTATATTTAAGCGGATGATTAAACTGACGGAAATCAGAGATGGTGTTTTATTGACATCCTCCTGTCATTCATATTTTCATGTATTCATGGCACTATGCGTATTTGACATTTTGAGTATCTGAAATTCAGCGTTTATGGCATTTTGCGTATTTGTCATTATGAGTTTCTGACGATTTGTGAATTTGTCATTAAGAGTTTCCGACGATTTGCGAATTTGACATTTTGCGACGAAGTCTACCGATCTGACAATATGCGTGTCTGGCATTTTGCGTATCTGACATAGGGCGTATAAATCTAAAATTACTTAGGTACAAAATGCCACGTTTCAATTTTTTTAAAACTTTTTTTGTTTGTTCTGAAAAAAAAACCTATGTAGGGTCAATCAGTGTCACCAGTAGATCACGTGATTTGAAGGAATTACAGTTATCCGTTAACACCCTGTATAGCCGGTAGGGAAATAATTAACTTAGTCACAATTATGGACCCTGTCGGGCACAGCACAGATCAAGTAGGAGAGAGGAGGAAGGGCACTGTTTATTATTATTAGTCAAGTGGTTAGTAAGAATGATGAATAATAAAGATTATACTTACGACGTTACATCCGAAGAGATTTAATTATTACAATGTAGTTTCACTTCTCAATGTACTAGGCGACGCACATAATTTTTAGAGCTGTGGAAATAAAAATCAAATTATAAAATTTAAATTGTTGCTAAACGATACCCTTCGACCGCAGCGCCATCTCCGCTAAACTTCATTCCTTTTTTATGTGCAGGCGACGTTACATCGTGTATTTTGTTAAAAAATTAGATTTAGCCGAAATTATTGTTTATTTGGTGGAAAACACGTGTCATAATGGGAAAAAGGAAAAGGGAACGTAGTAATTCAAAGATTCGTCGAAAGATAAAACGTTTGGAGCGAAAGCTACGCGATTCGTCAACAAGTCAGGATGACGAAGGTTAGTGGATATCATTAATGTGTTCCTTTTTCGATTATTATAGCCAAATATTGGCTTATTTTACAGTGGTATGTACCTATGAATGAATTATTTTAAACATACTTTTTTCTTCCTGCTGTTTTTGCAATTTTTAATTTTTTTTTTGCAGTCTACCTTCATTAAAGGTGACTTTTTAATTTTGTTGAATATTTTATTTTTGATGTGTATTGTGTTCATAATAAGGATTAGTATCGTATGTTTGGTGTTTCTTCTTTGTTACATTCGACATGTACGTGTAATATAGGTTCCAACTACGGTCGCATACGGCTTGCGAGAGGTCCCGGGTTCAGATCCCGGACGACCTATATGAGTTATACTCCGTGACATGAGCACGGCTGATAACAAATAAGTCTAGTGGCGTATCGTGAATACGTACAACGACGTTAAATTGTGTACATTACTGCATACTGCAGCTTGTTAAATAAATAGTCTAGTGGCGTAACGCGAGTACGTACAAAGGCTAAAAGACAAGAGTGTGTCCACTCCAACAGTTGTTTTTTTTTTTTTTCTTTTAATTTACAGAATATGACCGCTATTACTCAAGGTTATCAACACCAGACTCATTGCCATTGTCTTTGCACTCAGATGGGTCGGAAAATAATATTACAAATAGATCTGGAGTAATAGTCCCCGATAGTCCACTACGTGTTGGTGATGCTACAGATACTGCAGACGCATCCAATCTGCTCTCCCAGGATCCTGGTCTTAGCTCTAATGATGCCCCAATAACTGCTTCCGAGATTTTACCACCTGAAATATTAGATGCGCTGGGAGATCCAATAGGCAAAGAAGAGGTTTTGGGGCCCCCTATCAATGAAGAGATTTTTAAACGTTGGGGTAGGATTCTAGTAGAAGGGCTGACTAAAGAGGTGAAGGAAGCTACCTTAAAGAAAACTTTAACACCTGAGAACTTCACTTTATCGTAAGCGCCAAAGCTGAACTTAGAATTTTCTGCCGTAGTGAGTGATAACATTAAACATCGGGATAAACTCCTCGAAAGAGCTCAAAACCAGCTTGGGCTGGGCATTGCTGGTCTTACCAACTTAGCTTCATCTCTAATAAAAGAAGACCACTCAAAGGTGGAAATCTTAAAAAGACTATCAGAAGTCAGTCAAATTTTTCTAGATTTACACTACGAGAACACACAACATAGAAGGAAGTTGATAACTTCTTCATTGGACAAAAGATTTACCACGACGATTACTGATGTAAAACGGGATTCTTTTCTTTTTGGCGCTAATCTTGGAGAAAAGATGAAAGCCACAAAAACAGCAGAAAAATCAGGCCTTCAAATTAAGCGCAGCAATTTTAGCGTTCCATCCACATCCAGACCACAGGGAAACTGGAGAGGCCCACCCAGGTATCAACAAACCAAGGCTACCAAACCGGGTGGGCCGAAGCCGAGGTACACTTCCAGTCAAGGCCACTCGACTGTTAGTATCCAGACACCAACTTCCAGTGTCCAGACATAAACTATCAATGTCGAGACATCAACTATCAGTGTCGAGACAACATTTATTAGTGTCACGATATCAACTATCAGTATCGAGACATCAACTATCAGTATCGGGACATCAACTATCAGTGTCGAGACATCAACTATCAGTGCCACGATATCAACTATCGGTATCGAGACATCAACTATCAGTGCCACGATATCAAATATCAGTGTCACTATCAACTATCAGTATCGAGACATCAACTATCAGTATCGAGACATCAACTATCAGTGTCGAGACATCAACTATCAGCTTCACTACATCTACTATCAGTGTCGTGACATCAGCGATCAATGCCGAGACATCAGCTATCAGTGTCGAGACATCAACTATCAGGGTCGAGACATCAACTATCAGCTTCACGACATCAACTATCAGTGTCGTGACATCAGCGATCAATGTCGAGACATCAGCTATCAGTGTCGAGACATCAACTATCAGCTTCATGACATCAACTATCAGTGTCGTGACATCAGCGATCAATGTCGAGACATCAGCTATCAGTGTCGAGACATCAACTATTAGTATCCAGACATCAACTATCAGTGTCGAGACATCAACTATTAGTATCCAGACACCAACTACCAGTGTCGAGACATCAACTATCAGCTTCACGACATCTACTATCAGTGTCGTGACATCAGCAATCAATGTCGAGACATCAGCTATCAGTGTCGAGACATCAACTATCAGTGTCGAGACATCAACTATCAGCTTCACGACATCAACTATCAGTGTCGTGACATCAGCGATCAATGTCGAGACATCAGCTATCAGTGTCGAGACATCAAATCTCAGTGTCACGATATCAACTATCAGTATCGAGATGACAATTATCGGTGTCGAGATATCAACTATCAGTATCACGATAACAACTATCAGTTTCGGGACATCAACTATCTTATGTCGAGACATCAACTATCAGTGTCGAGACATCAACTATCAGCGTCACGACATCAACTACCAGTGTCGAGACATCAACTATCAGCTTCACGACATCAACTATCAGTGTCGTGACATCAGCGATCAATGTCGAGACTTCAGCTATCAGTGTCGAGACATCAGCTATAAGTGTCGAGACATCAACTACAGTATCGAGCCATCAACAATCAGTGTCGAGACGTCAGCTATCAGTGTCGTGACATCAGCGATCAATGTCGAGACATCAACTATCAGTGTCGAGACATCAACTACAGTATCGAGCCATCAACAATCAGTGTCGAGACGTCAGCTATCAGTGTCGTGACATCAGCGATCAATGTCGAGACATCAGCTATCAGTGTCGAGACATCAACTACAGTATCGAGACATCAACTATCAGTATCGAGACATCAACTATCAGTGTCGAGACATCAACTATTAGTATCCAGACACCAACTACCAGTGTCCAGACACAATATTACTATAACAATATGACTATTAGTGTCACGATATCAACTATCAGTATCGAGACATCAACTATCAGTGCCACGATATCAAATATCAGTGTCACTATATCAACTATCGGTATCGAGACATCAACTATCAGTATCTAGACATCAACTATAAGTGTCGAGACATCAACTATCAGCGTCACGACATCAACTACCAGTGTCGAGACATCAACTATCAGCTTCACGACATCAACTATCAGTGTCGTGACATCAGCGATCAATGTCGAGACATCAGCTATCAGTGTCGAGACATCAACTATCAGTGTCGAGACATCAACTATCAGCTTCACGACATCAACTATCACTGTCGTGACATCAGCGATCAATGTCGAGACATCAGCTATCAGTGTCGAGACATCAACTACAGTATCGAGACATCAACAATCAGTGACGAGACATCAGCTATCAGTGTCGAGACATCAACTATCAGTGTCGAGACATCAACTATCAGCTTCACGACATCTACTATCAGTGTCGTGACATCTACTATCAGTGTCGTGACATCAGCGATCAATGTCGAGACATCGGCTATCAGTGTCGAGACATCAACTATCAGTGTCGAGACATCAACTATCAGCTTCACGACATCAGCTATCAGTGTCGTGACATCAGCGATCAATGTCGAACATCAGCTATCAGTGTCGAGACATCAACAACAGTATCGAGACATCAGCTATCAGTGTCGAGACATCAACTACAGTATCGAGACATCAACTATCAGTATCGAGACATCAACTATCAGTATCGAGACATCAACTATCAGTGTCGAGACATCAACTATCAGCGTCACGACATCTACTATCAGTGTCGTGACATCTACTATCAGTGTCGTGACATCAGCGATCAATGTCGAGACACCGGCTATAAGCGTCGAGACATCAACTATCAGTGTCGAGACATCAACTATCAGCTTCACGACATCAGCTATCAGTGTCGTGACATCAGCGATCAATGTCGAGACATCAGCTATCAGTGTCGAGACATCAACTATAAGCTTCACGACATCAACTATCAGTGTCGTGACATCAGCGATCAATGTCGAGACATCAGCTATCAGTGTCGAGACATCAACTACAGTATCGAGACATCAAGTATCAGTGTCAAGAATCAACTATCAGTGAAGAGACATCAACTATCAGTGTCGAGACAACAACTATTAGTGTCACGATGTCAACTATCAGTATCGAGACATCAACTATCAGTATCGAGACTTCAACTATCAGTGTCGAGACATCAGCTATTAGTGTTACGATATCAACTATCAGTATCGAGACATCAACTATCAATATCGAGACATCAACTTTTGGTGTCACGATATCAACTATCAGTATCGAGACATCAACTATCAGTGTCGAGACATCAACTATCAGTGCCACGATATCAACTATCGGTATCGAGACATCAACTATCAGTATCGAGACATCAACGATCAGTATCGAGACTTCAACTATCAGTGACGAGATATCAACTATTAGTGTCACGATATCAACTATCAGTATCGAACATCCACTATCAGTTTCGAGACATCAACTATCAGTGCCACGATATCAAATGCCAGTATCACTATAACAACTATCAGTATCGAGACATCAACTATCAGTATCGAGACATCAACTATTAGTGTCGAGACATCAACTATCAGCGTCACTATATCAACTATCAGTGTCGAGACATCAGCGATCAATGTCGTGACATCAGCTGTCAGTGTCGAATCATCAACTATCAGTGTCGAGACAGCAACTATTAGTGTCACGATATCAACTATCAGTATCGAGACATCAACTATCAGTGTCGAGACATCAAATATTAGGATCGAGACCCCAACTATCAGTGTCCAGACATAAACTATCAATGTTACGATTTCAACTATCAGTATCGAGACATCAACTATCAGTATCGAGACATCAACTATCAGTATCGGGACATCAACTATCAGTGCCACGATATCAACTATCGGTATCGAGACATCAACTATTAGTGCCACGATATCAAATATCAGTGTCACTATCAACTATCAGTATCGATACATCAACTATCAGTATCGAGACATCAACTATCAGTGTCGAGACATCAACTATCAGTATCGAGACATCAACTATCAGTGTCACGATATCAACTATCAGTATCGAGATGACAATTATCGGTGTCGAGATATCAACTATCAGCTTCACGACATCAACTATCAGTGTCGTGACATCAGCGATCAATGTCGAGACATCAGCTATCAGTGTCGAGACATCAACTACAGTATCGAGATATCAACAATCAGTGTCGAGACATCACCTATCAGTGTCGAGACAACAACTATTAGTGACACGATATCAACTATCAGTATCGAGATATCAACTATCAGTATCGAGACTTCAACTATCAGTGTCGAGACATCAGCTATTAGTGTTACGATATCAACTATCAGTATCGAGACATCAACTATCAGTATCGAGACATCAACTTTTGGTGTCACGATATCAACTATCAGTATCGTGACATCAACTATCAGTGTCGATACATCAACTATCAGTGCCACGATATCAAATATCAGTGTCACTATATCAACTATCAGTGTCGAGACATCAGCGATCAATGTCGAGACATCAGCTATCCGTGTCGAGACATCAACTATATGTGTCACGACATCAACTATCATTATCGAGACACCAACTATCAGTGTCCAGACGTTAACTATCAATGTCACGATTTCCTTTTTCAGTATCCAGACGTCATTTATCAGTGTCGATACACCAACTATTAGTATCGAGACACAGCTATCAGTGTCCAGACATAAACTACCAATGTCACGATTTCAACTATCAGTGCCGAGACATCAACTATCAGTGTCGAAACATCAACTATCAGTGTCGAGACAACAACTATTAGTATCTAGACACCGACTATCAGTGTCCAGACATAAACAATCAATGTCGAACATCAACTATCAGTGTCGAGACAACAACTATTAGTGTCACGATATCAACTATCAGTATCGAGACATCAACAATCAGTGCCACGATATCAAATATCAGTGTCACTATATCAACTATCAGTATCGAGACATCAACTATCAGTATAGAGATTTCAACTATCAGTGTCGATACATCAGCGATCAATGTCGAGACATCAGCTATCAGTGTCGAGACATCAGCTACAGTGTCGAGACATCAGCTATCAGTGTCGAGACATCAACTATATGTGTCACGACATCAACTATCATTATCGAGACACCAACTATCAGTGTCCAGACGTTAACTATCAATGTCAGGATTCCTTTTTCAGTGTCCAGACGTCATTTATCAGTGTCGAGACAACAACTATTAGTGTCACGATATCAACTATCAGTATCGAGACATCAACAATCAGTGCCACGATATCAAATATCAGCGTCACGACATCAACTATCAGTATCGAGACATCAACTTTTGGTGTCACGATATCAACTATCAGTATCGTGACATCAACTATCAGTGTCGATACATCAACTATCAGTGCAACGATATCAAATATCAGTGTCACTATATCAACTATCAGTGTCGAGACATCAGCTATCAGTGTCGAGACATCAACTATATGTGTCACGACATCAACTATCATTATCGAGACACCAACTATCAATGTCCAGACGTTAACTATCAATGTCACGATTTCCTTTTTCAGTGTCCAGACGTCATTTATCAGTGTCGAGACACCAACTATTAGTATCGAGACACCAACTATCAGTGTCCAGACATAAACTACCAATGTCACGATTTCAACTATCAGTGCCGAGACATCAACTATCAGTGTCGAAACATCAACTATCAGTGTCGAGACAACAACTATTAGTATCTAGACACCGACTATCAGTGTCCAGACATAAACAATCAATGTCGAACATCAACTATTAGTGTCACGATATCAACTATCAGTATCGAGACATCAACTATCAGTGCCACGATATCAAATATCAGTGTCACTATATCAACTATCAGTATCGAGACATCAACTATCAGTATCGAGACATCAACTATCAGTGTCGAGACATCAACTATCAGCGTCACGACATCAACTATCAGTGTCGAGACATCAGCGATCAATGTCGAGACATCAGCTATCAGTGTCGAGACATCAACTACAGTATCGAGACATCAACTATCAGTGTCGAGACATCAACTACAGTATCGAGACATCAACTATCAGTGTCGAGACACCAACTATTAGTGTCACGATATCAACTATCAGTATCGAGACATCAACTATCAGTGTCGAGACAACAACTATTAGTGTCACGATATCAACTATCAGTATCGAGACATCAACTATCAGTGTCGAGACATAAACTATTAGTGTCACGATATCAACTATCAGTATCGAGACATCAACTATCAGTGTCGAGACATCAACTATCAGCGTCACGACATGAACTATCAGTGTCGAGACATCAGCGATCAATGTCGAGACATCAACTATCAGTATCGAGACATCAACTATCAGTGTCGAGACATCGGCGATCAATGTCGAGACATCAGCTATCAGTGTCGATACATCAACTACAGTATCGAGACTATATATGATACTATATACGAGAATAAAAGTCCCCTATAGAATACCCAGACATCCCATTACCCATTTATTCCACACTAAAGCATCCAACACAAATATAGGAGTATACTCACCCCTCAATAGGCTCAGCACAGAGATGAATTCGTACATAAAATCCACTCCAAATGCTGACATATATCATGACTCCATGAACATATTTAAAACCCAAATCCTGAAGTCCCAAAGCACACGATCAAGTGATCCATTATGTTAGTATGTAGGTATATTTTGAAACATTATCGAAATTTGTAATTTTTGTTTAATTTTATGTCTTCTGTTATAATTTAGCGTTACTGCAAATTTGTTATTGTTATTTTTATTATTCTTCTTATAATTTTATATTTCTTAGTTTATTCCACCTAATTTTAAGTACATTTAGTTTTTAGCTTAGATTGTCACTTGTATTTGAGAATGTTGGTTCACCTGTTATTGGCAACTGTATAAGACCGCAACTAATTGTTCCCTACTGAAATTTGAAATTTGTATACAGAAGCTGTTGGTGTACCTTAATAAATAAATAAATAAATAAACTATATCAACTATCAGTATCGAGACATCAACTATCAGTGTCGAGACATCAACTATTAGAGTCACGATATCAACTATCAGTATCGAGACATCAACTATCAGTGTCGAGACATCGACTATTAGTGTCACGATATCAACTATCAGTATCGAGACATCACCTATCAGTGTCGAGACAACAACTATTAGTGACACGATATCAACTATCAGTATCGAGATATCAACTATCAGTATCGAGACATCAACTACAGTATCGAGACATCAACTATCAGTGTCGAGACATCAACTATTAGAGTCACGATATCAACTATCAGTATCGAGACATCAACTATCAGTGTCGAGACATCGACTATTAGTGTCACGATATCAACTATCAGTATCGAGACATCACCTATCAGTGTCGAGACAACAACTATTAGTGACACGATATCAACTATCAGTATCGAGATATCAACTATCAGTGTCGATACATCAACTATCAGTGCCACGATATCAAATATCAGTGTCACTATATCAACTATCAGTGTCGAGACATCAGCGATCAATGTCGAGACATCAGCTATCACTGTCGAGACATCAGTTACAGTGTCGAGACATCAGCTATCAATGTCGAGACATCAACTATATGTGTCACGACATCAACTATCATTATCGAGACACCAACTATCAGTGTCCAGACGTTAACTATCAATGTCACGATTTCCTTTTTCAGTATCCAGACGTCATTTATCAGTGTCGATACACCAACTATTAGTATCGAGACACAGCTATCAGTGTCCAGACATAAACTACCAATGTCACGATTTCAACTATCAGTGCCGAGACATCAACTATCAGTGTCGAAACATCAACTATCAGTGTCGAGACAACAACTATTAGTATCTAGACACCGACTATCAGTGTCCAGACATAAACAATCAATGTCGAACATCAACTATCAGTGTCGAGACAACAACTATTAGTGTCACGATATCAACTATCAGTATCGAGACATCAACAATCAGTGCCACGATATCAAATATCAGTGTCACTATATCAACTATCAGTATCGAGACATCAACTATCAGTATAGAGATTTCAACTATCAGTGTCGATACATCAGCGATCAATGTCGAGACATCAGCTATCAGTGTCGAGACATCAGCTACAGTGTCGAGACATCAGCTATCAGTGTCGAGACATCAACTATATGTGTCACGACATCAACTATCATTATCGAGACACCAACTATCAGTGTCCAGACGTTAACTATCAATGTCACGATTTCCTTTTTCAGTGTCCAGACGTCATTTATCAGTGTCGAGACAACAACTATTAGTGTCACGATATCAACTATCAGTATCGAGACATCAACAATCAGTGCCACGATATCAAATATCAGCGTCACGACATCAACTATCAGTATCGAGACATCAACTTTTGGTGTCACGATATCAACTATCAGTATCGTGACATCAACTATCAGTGTCGATACATCAACTATCAGTGCAACGATATCAAATATCAGTGTCACTATATCAACTATCAGTGTCGAGACATCAGCTATCAGTGTCGAGACATCAACTATATGTGTCACGACATCAACTATCATTATCGAGACACCAACTATCAATGTCCAGACGTTAACTATCAATGTCACGATTTCCTTTTTCAGTGTCCAGACGTCATTTATCAGTGTCGAGACACCAACTATTAGTATCGAGACACCAACTATCAGTGTCCAGACATAAACTACCAATGTCACGATTTCAACTATCAGTGCCGAGACATCAACTATCAGTGTCGAAACATCAACTATCAGTGTCGAGACAACAACTATTAGTATCTAGACACCGACTATCAGTGTCCAGACATAAACAATCAATGTCGAACATCAACTATTAGTGTCACGATATCAACTATCAGTATCGAGACATCAACTATCAGTGCCACGATATCAAATATCAGTGTCACTATATCAACTATCAGTATCGAGACATCAACTATCAGTATCGAGACATCAACTATCAGTGTCGAGACATCAACTATCAGCGTCACGACATCAACTATCAGTGTCGAGACATCAGCGATCAATGTCGAGACATCAGCTATCAGTGTCGAGACATCAACTACAGTATCGAGACATCAACTATCAGTGTCGAGACATCAACTACAGTATCGAGACATCAACTATCAGTGTCGAGACACCAACTATTAGTGTCACGATATCAACTATCAGTATCGAGACATCAACTATCAGTGTCGAGACAACAACTATTAGTGTCACGATATCAACTATCAGTATCGAGACATCAACTATCAGTGTCGAGACATAAACTATTAGTGTCACGATATCAACTATCAGTATCGAGACATCAACTATCAGTGTCGAGACATCAACTATCAGCGTCACGACATGAACTATCAGTGTCGAGACATCAGCGATCAATGTCGAGACATCAACTATCAGTATCGAGACATCAACTATCAGTGTCGAGACATCGGCGATCAATGTCGAGACATCAGCTATCAGTGTCGATACATCAACTACAGTATCGAGACTATATATGATACTATATACGAGAATAAAAGTCCCCTATAGAATACCCAGACATCCCATTACCCATTTATTCCACACTAAAGCATCCAACACAAATATAGGAGTATACTCACCCCTCAATAGGCTCAGCACAGAGATGAATTCGTACATAAAATCCACTCCAAATGCTGACATATATCATGACTCCATGAACATATTTAAAACCCAAATCCTGAAGTCCCAAAGCACACGATCAAGTGATCCATTATGTTAGTATGTAGGTATATTTTGAAACATTATCGAAATTTGTAATTTTTGTTTAATTTTATGTCTTCTGTTATAATTTAGCGTTACTGCAAATTTGTTATTGTTACTCCCTTTATTCATTAAAATACATATAAAATTACATTTTTAAATATTTCCATATAAAAAAAACAAAAACATTTAAAAATATAAAAATATAGTAGCCCACCGGCATCGGGAACAGGGTCCAAGCTACCGGTGGTCAGGGCCTCAGAGAGAGGAACTTCCTAACAATACGCGCCGTGTCCAGAAGTACCGCTTTCTGTATCAGGCCCTTGATCCAGCTGCCCAACGAGAGCCTCTTAAGATGTTGGTCGAGGCTCTTGGCTATTAAGCCATTGGCCGTAACGACTATCGGCACAATGATTGCTGAATCAACATCCCACATGGCGACAACCTCGTGTGCCAAGTCTTGATATTTAATTTCTTTATCTTTCTCGGCTTTCACAAGGTTCTCGTCATGCGGAACCGTGATATCAACAATCATTGTGAGACGCTCTGATCGATCTATCACCACGATGTCAGGCTTATTGGCAACAATAGTCCTGTCGGTGATGATAGATCGATCCCAGTACAATGTGACATGACCATTCTCGAGAACTGGGTCGGGCACATACTTGTAGTATGGTACTTCTGCGTCCACAAGGTTGTATTTGAGAGCAAGTTGCTGGTGGATAATCCTAGCTACGAGGTTGTGCCTGTGCAAATACTCGCCGTTAGCAAGACGAGAACAACCAGAGACAATATGTCGGATAGATTCACCGGGACAGTGGCATGCCCGACAGATGTCAACCGTGCCGTCCTTCACAATATATTTTCTATAGTTGTTCGTCATCATTACTTCGTCCATAATTGCACAGACAAAACCTTCGGTTTCCCCAAATAGGTCACCGAAACGTAGCCAGGCCACGGACGCTAGAAAATCTACATCGGGCCCATGAAGGGCCCGGTAGAAGCGTCCGTGAAGCTCCTTGCTCCGCCATACCTCCCTGCGGCCATTAGTATCAAGTACTACAGGCTTGCGCCAGTTCTCTTTAGCCAAGGAGAGCGGGGTGAATCCTTTGTCCACTGCGACTACATCTCGATGCATCCCCACGTCGGCTTGGGAGAAGTACTCCCTGAGACTGCACACCTCGCGGTTGTGGAGGGTCTTAGCATTTAAAAAGCCTCGACCTCCACACTTCCGCGGGATGTACAGTCTCATTACCAATGAACGTGGGTGATGCATGCGATTAGCAGTCAGCAGCGAACGGACCCTCCTATCCAGGGCGTCCAGTTCGGTCTGAGTCCACTTGAGTATGCCGAAGGAGTACATCAGGACCGGCATGACCCAACCGTTAAAGGCGCGCACCTTATTTCCGCCTGACAAAAGACTGTTAAATACTTTTTTCAGGCGGCCAAAGAAGCGCTCCTTCAACGATTGCTTCATGTCAGTCTCATTGACGCCTAATGCCTCCGACATACCCAAGTATTTGTAGGTTTCGGTTGAGGAGAGGGATCTAAGTTGTATGGAATCCGAGAGTTGGGTTCCCACGGATTCCATAATCCTCCCTCGCTTTACATGCATGACTGCACATTTGTCCACACCAAATTCCATCCTGATGGAATTACTGAAAGTTTCAGTTACCTTCAGTAACTCCAGCAGTCGCAAATTGTTGGGGGCAAAGAGTTTCAGATCATCCATGTAAAGGAGGTGGGATATTACCTGACCACCTCTTCTCAATCGATAGCCTAACCCCGACCCCTCCAGCAGTGTGCTTAGAGGGTTCAAGGCTAGGCAAAACCACAACGGGCTCAGACTATCGCCCTGGAATATACCTCGCTCAATCCTGATTGGTTCTCCTATCCCTTGAATTTGCCGACATCCCGGATAGCGAAGGACCGTCCTCCATTGCCCCATACATGACGTCAGGAAGGCGCATAGAGTTGTATTTACTTTATACAACTCCAGCACCCTCATGAGCCATGTATGTGGCACCGAGTCGTAGGCCTTCTTATAATCTATCCAGCATGTCGACAGATCCTTTCGGGATCGGCGAACCTGTTGGCTGATGGCCATGTCAATGAGGAGTAGCTCCTTAGTACCGCGGGACCCATTCCTACATCCATTCTGAGAAGCAGACATGATAGAATTATTATCAATATGATTATTAATCTTTGTTCTCAGAATGGATGTAAGAACTTTATAGACCGTCGGTAAACACGTGATCGGTCTATAATTTTTTGGTTCCGCGGTACTACCTGATTTATGGAGCAGGTGGGTAACTCCTGTCGTTAGGAACTGTGGAAGCGACCCTGATTCCAAAGATGACTGGAATTGTGAGGCCAAACGAGCATGCGAACTGCGTAGCCACTTTAACCAAAAGTTGTGCAGTCCGTCCGGCCCAGGCGATTTCCAATTTGACATTGGACGGACTGCACTGGCCACGTCTTGGGGACTGATAATTATGTCCCCCATTTCTTGGATCGGTTCGCATGCTCGCTGGACCTCCTGCATCCAGTCACCTTCAGTGTGAGCGACAGGCACCGACCAGATATTGCGCCAGAATGTATTCATGACATCATTATCCGGTAGGCGCGTGTCACTCACACGTTGATCAGGTCGCTCCCAGGTTCTATATACCCACCTTTCGTCGCTTTGGAAGAGGCGATTCTGGGTATACCGGTCCACCCGCCGCCTATACCTTCGTATGCGATTTGCCCATGCATAGACTTTCTGCTTTAGGAAGTCGATGCGCTCTGTGACACGAGACATATACTCTCGAGGGCTGACATCAGTCCCCGAGAATGCTCGTCTCACAAAGCGCATCACTCTCGGTCGAGTATTGCCCTCCCTAAAGCAGACCAACTTGCCGATGAGTGCCCTAGCCTCGGAAATACGGCGCTCGATCCTGCACTGCCAAGCCGGTACGGCGTTTTTCGGTCGTGTGGCTCTCTCATTATCTGTAAACTTGACATGAGCCACACGACATGCCGCAACAGCCGCGCAGTACAGGATCGAGTGAGTATCGCCAAGGTCTTCGCTGCCATCAAAATAATTTGACAGCAGCGAATCTAAGGCACACACCAGCGCTCGGTTTTTTCTGTGCATGGGCAATCGGGGTATACGAGGCCTAAGGTCGGATCGTGTGTACCGGTATTCCCGCATTGCGTCCTCCAAAGCGCTCCTCAATTCATCATTGCACTGGGTACTTACGTTTGCAACCCTGTCATCATCTTCCTCATCAGCACGGTTAGGCCGCGGTAAAGCTGCGGCCAGATTTTGCTGTTGTTCCAAAACTTGTGATGAGGGAGAGATAACAGGGCTGCTTTGTACTTCAGAGCGTAGCCTATCAAGCACGGTGTCATCCAACATGTGGCCACGTTGGATGACCCGCACCTGATCCGAAAGTCGCTGGGCCGACACGTTGACAGCTGGCTCAAGCACCTGGAACAGAGAGAGCATCCGACTACGGTACGCAGTCAGGTTAGTTCCCCCCTCTGTAGCCCCATAGTACGCGCGCATAACACTTTCGTTCATTTTCTGCGTCCATTTCATGCGCGGCACTATACCACCGGGAGCGGGGACCCTGTCAGAAGCCAATGGGCCTCGGAGTCCTAAGCCGCCCGGCAGCCGGGTGCCTCCCCGTCGACGTGCAGGTGGTGGCGACGACGGCGGAGAGTAGTACTCGTCGCTGGAGCTCGACGCTACTGCAGCAGCGGGTGAGGCTGGATCCAATCCCTGCTGCTGCGAGGCGGAGCTCGGCGACGAGTCCGGAGGTGGTGGGTGTGCATCTCTGGCGCGAGCTTTTGATCTTGTCAACATTGTTTAAGTTTTTTCATCGTGCTTCGTGTTCGTGATCATGATTGCTGGGGTGACATATGTCATCTCCGTCTAAAATATTTTTCTGTGTTCTGCTTTATTTCTGCCATTTATTTAAATTGTTATATACTGTTCAAATAGTTTCAATGTTTTTTTCCGTTGTTTAGTGATATATATATACACTTTTTGGTGATAAATGATTGTAAAATTAAATTTAAAGCGATGAAGACATTTTTTCAATGTATGTGTCACTCAGTGTTGCCAGTTTATTGTTATTTTTATTATTCTTCTTATAATTTTATATTTCTTAGTTTATTCCACCTAATTTTAAGTACATTTAGTTTTTAGCTTAGATTGTCACTTGTATTTGAGAATGTTGGTTCACCTGTTATTGGCAACTGTATAAGACCGCAACTAATTGTTCCCTACTGAAATTTGAAATTTGTATACAGAAGCTGTTGGTGTACCTTAATAAATAAATAAATAAATAAACTATATCAACTATCAGTATCGAGACATCAACTATCAGTGTCGAGACATCAACTATTAGAGTCCGATATCAACTATCAGTATCGAGACATCAACTATCAGTGTCGAGACATCGACTATTAGTGTCACGATATCAACTATCAGTATCGAGACATCACCTATCAGTGTCGAGACAACAACTATTAGTGACACGATATCAACTATCAGTATCGAGATATCAACTATCAGTATCGAGACATCAACTACAGTATCGAGACATCAACTATCAGTGTCGAGACATCAACTATTAGAGTCACGATATCAACTATCAGTATCGAGACATCAACTATCAGTGTCGAGACATCGACTATTAGTGTCACGATATCAACTATCAGTATCGAGACATCACCTATCAGTGTCGAGACAACAACTATTAGTGACACGATATCAACTATCAGTATCGAGATATCAACTATCAGTATCGAGACTTCAACTATCAGTGTCGAGACATCAGCTATTAGTGTTACGATATCAACTATCAGTATCGAGACATCAACTATCAGTATCGAGACATCAACTTTTGGTGTCACGATATCAACTATCAGTATCGTGACATCAACTATCAGTGTCGATACATCAACTATCAGTGCCACGATATCAAATATCAGTGTCACTATATCAACTATCAGTGTCGAGACATCAGCGATCAATGTCGAGACATCAGCTATCACTGTCGAGACATCAGCTACAGTGTCGAGACATCAGCTATCAATGTCGAGACATCAACTATATGTGTCACGACATCAACTATCATTATCGAGACACCAACTATCAGTGTCCAGACGTTAACTATCAATGTCACGATTTCCTTTTTCAGTATCCAGACGTCATTTATCAGTGTCGATACACCAACTATTAGTATCGAGACACAGCTATCAGTGTCCAGACATAAACTACCAATGTCACGATTTCAACTATCAGTGCCGAGACATCAACTATCAGTGTCGAAACATCAACTATCAGTGTCGAGACAACAACTATTAGTATCTAGACACCGACTATCAGTGTCCAGACATAAACAATCAATGTCGAACATCAACTATCAGTGTCGAGACAACAACTATTAGTGTCACGATATCAACTATCAGTATCGAGACATCAACAATCAGTGCCACGATATCAAATATCAGTGTCACTATATCAACTATCAGTATCGAGACATCAACTATCAGTATAGAGATTTCAACTATCAGTGTCGATACATCAGCGATCAATGTCGAGACATCAGCTATCAGTGTCGAGACATCAGCTACAGTGTCGAGACATCAGCTATCAGTGTCGAGACATCAACTATATGTGTCACGACATCAACTATCATTATCGAGACACCAACTATCAGTGTCCAGACGTTAACTATCAATGTCACGATTTCCTTTTTCAGTGTCCAGACGTCATTTATCAGTGTCGAGACAACAACTATTAGTGTCACGATATCAACTATCAGTATCGAGACATCAACAATCAGTGCCACGATATCAAATATCAGCGTCACGACATCAACTATCAGTATCGAGACATCAACTTTTGGTGTCACGATATCAACTATCAGTATCGTGACATCAACTATCAGTGTCGATACATCAACTATCAGTGCAACGATATCAAATATCAGTGTCACTATATCAACTATCAGTGTCGAGACATCAGCTATCAGTGTCGAGACATCAACTATATGTGTCACGACATCAACTATCATTATCGAGACACCAACTATCAATGTCCAGACGTTAACTATCAATGTCACGATTTCCTTTTTCAGTGTCCAGACGTCATTTATCAGTGTCGAGACACCAACTATTAGTATCGAGACACCAACTATCAGTGTCCAGACATAAACTACCAATGTCACGATTTCAACTATCAGTGCCGAGACATCAACTATCAGTGTCGAAACATCAACTATCAGTGTCGAGACAACAACTATTAGTATCTAGACACCGACTATCAGTGTCCAGACATAAACAATCAATGTCGAACATCAACTATTAGTGTCACGATATCAACTATCAGTATCGAGACATCAACTATCAGTGCCACGATATCAAATATCAGTGTCACTATATCAACTATCAGTATCGAGACATCAACTATCAGTATCGAGACATCAACTATCAGTGTCGAGATATCAGCGATCAATGTCGAGACATCAACTATCAGTGTCGAAACATCAACTATTAGTATCCAGACACCAACTACCAGTGTCCAGACACAATATTACTATAACAATATGACTATTAGTGTCACGATATCAACTATCAGTATCGAGACATCAACTATCAGTGCCACGATATCAAATATCAGTGTCACTATATCAACTATCGGTATCGAGACATCAACTATCAGTATCTAGACATCAACTATAAGTGTCGAGACATCAACTATCAGCGTCACGACATCAACTACCAGTGTCGAGACATCAACTATCAGCTTCACGACATCAACTATCAGTGTCGTGACATCAGCGATCAATGTCGAGACATCAGCTATCAGTGTCGAGACATCAACTATCAGTGTCGAGACATCAACTATCAGCTTCACGACATCAACTATCACTGTCGTGACATCAGCGATCAATGTCGAGACATCAGCTATCAGTGTCGAGACATCAACTACAGTATCGAGACATCAACAATCAGTGACGAGACATCAGCTATCAGTGTCGAGACATCAACTATCAGTGTCGAGACATCAACTATCAGCTTCACGACATCTACTATCAGTGTCGTGACATCTACTATCAGTGTCGTGACGTCAGCGATCAATGTCGAGACATCGGCTATCAGTGTCGAGACATCAACTATCAGTGTCGAGACATCAACTATCAGCTTCACGACATCAGCTATCAGTGTCGTGACATCAGCGATCAATGTCGAACATCAGCTATCAGTGTCGAGACATCAACAACAGTATCGAGACATCAGCTATCAGTGTCGAGACATCAACTACAGTATCGAGACATCAACTATCAGTATCGAGACATCAACTATCAGTATCGAGACATCAACTATCAGTGTCGAGACATCAACTATCAGCGTCACGACATCTACTATCAGTGTCGTGACATCTACTATCAGTGTCGTGACATCAGCGATCAATGTCGAGACACCGGCTATAAGCGTCGAGACATCAACTATCAGTGTCGAGACATCAACTATCAGCTTCACGACATCAGCTATCAGTGTCGTGACATCAGCGATCAATGTCGAGACATCAGCTATCAGTGTCGAGACATCAACTATAAGCTTCACGACATCAACTATCAGTGTCGTGACATCAGCGATCAATGTCGAGACATCAGCTATCAGTGTCGAGACATCAACTACAGTATCGAGACATCAACAATCAGTGTCGAGACATCAGCTACCAGTGTCGAGACATCAACTATCAGTGTCACGATATCAACTATCAGTGTCGTGACATCAGCGATCAATGTCGAGACATCAACTATCAGTGTCGAGACATCAACTATCAGTGCCACGATATCAAATATCAGTGTCACTATCAACTATCAGTATCGAGACATCAGCTATCAGTGTCGAGACATCAACTACAGTATCGAGACATCAACTATCAGTATCGAGACATCAACTATCAGTGTCGAGACATCAACTATTAGTATCCAGACACCAACTACCAGTGTCCAGACACAATATTACTATGAAAATATGACTATTAGTGTCACGGTATCAACTATCAGTATCGAGACATCAACTATCAGTGCCACGATATCAAATATCAGTGTCACTATATCAACTATCGGTATCGAGACATCAACTATCAGTATCTAGACATCAACTATAAGTGTCGAGACATCAACTATCAGCGTCACGACATCAACTACCAGTGTCGAGACATCAACTATCAGCTTCACGACATCAACTATCAGTGTCGAGACATCAGCTATCAGTGTCGAGACATCAACTATCAGTATCTAGACATCAACTATCAGTGCCACGATATCAAATATCAGTGTCACTATATCAACTATCGGTATCAAGACATCAACTATCAGTATCGAGACATCAACTATCAGTGTCGAGACATCAACTATCAGCTTCACGACATCAACTGTCAGTGTCGTGACATCAGCGATCAATGTCGAGACATCAGCTATCAGTGTCGAGACATCAACTACAGTATCGAGACATCAACAATCAGTGTCGAGACATCAGCTATCAGTGTCGAGACATCAACTATCAGTATCGAGACATCAACTATCAGTGCCACGATATCAAATATCAGTGTCACTATATCAACTATCGGTATCGAGACATCAACTATCAGTATCGAGACATCAACTATCAGTGTCGAGACATCAACTATCAGCGTCACGACATCTACTATCAGTGTCGTGACATCTACTATCAGTGTCGTGACATCAGCGATCAATGTCGAGACACCGGCTATAAGCGTCGAGACATCAACTATCAGTGTCGAGACATCAACTATCAGCTTCACGACATCAGCTATCAGTGTCGTGACATCAGCGATCAATGTCGAGACATCAGCTATCAGTGTCGAGACATCAACTATCAGCTTCACGACATCAACTATCAGTGTCGTGACATCAGCGATCAATGTCGAGACATCAGCTATCAGTGTCGAGACATCAACTACAGTATCGAGACATCAACAATCAGTGTCGAGACATCAGCTACCAGTGTCGAGACCTCAACTATCAGTGTCACGATATCAACTATCAGTGTCGTGACATCAGCGATCAATGTCGAGACATCAGCTATCAGTGTCGAGACATCAACTATCAGTGTCACGATATCAACTATCAGTGTCGTGACATCAGCGATCAAAATCGAGACATCAGCTATCAGTGTCGAGACATCAACTATCAGTGTCGAGACATCAACTATCAGTGCCACGATATCAAATATCAGTGTCACTATCAACTATCAGTATCGAGACATCAGCTATCAGTGTCGAGACATCAACTACAGTATCGAGACATCAACTATCAGTATCGAGACATCAACTATCAGTGTCGAGACATCAACTATTAGTATCCAGACACCAACTACCAGTGTCCAGACACAATATTACTATAAAAATATGACTATTAGTGTCACGGTATCAACTATCAGTATCGAGACATCAACTACAGTATCGAGACATCAACTATCAGTGTCGAGACATCAACTATTAGAGTCACGATATCAACTATCAGTATCGAGACATGAACAATCAGTGTCGAGACATCAACTATTAGTGTCACGATATCAACTATCAGTATCGAGACATCAACTATCAATGTCGAGACATCAACTGTCAGTGTCGAGACATCAGCTATCAGTGTCGAGACATCAAATATCAGTGTCGAGACATCAAATATCAGTGTCGAGACATCAACTATCAGTGTTACGATATCAACTATCAGTATCGAGATGACAATTATCGGTGTCGAGATATCAACTATCAGTATCACGATAACAACTATCAGTTTAGGGACATCAACTATCAGTGTCGAGATATCAACAATCAGTGTCGAGACATCAGCTATCAGTGTCGAGACATCAACTATCAGTATCGAGACATCAACTATCAGTGTCACGATATCAACTATCAGTATCGAGATGACAATTATCGGTGTCAAGAAATCAACTATCAGTATCACGATAACAACTATCAGTTTAGGGACATCAACTATCAGTGTCGAGACATCAACTATTAGTATCCAGACACCAACTACCAGTGTCCAGACATAAACTATCAATGTCGAGACATCAACTATCAGTGTCGAGACAACAACTATTAGTGACACGATATCAACTATCAGTATCGAGACATCAACTACCAGTGTCGAGACATCAGCTGTCAGTGTCGAGACATCAACTACACTATCGCGACATCAACAATCAGTGTCGAGACATCAGCTATCAGTGTCGAGACCTCAACTATCAGTGTCACGATATCAACTATCAGTATCGAGACATCAACTATTAGTGTCACGATATGAACTATCAATGTCGAGACACCAGCTATCAATGTCGAGACACCAGCTATCAGTGTCCAGACGTTAACTATCAATGTCACGATTTCCTTTTTCAGTGTCCAGACGTCATTTATCAGTGTCGGAACACCAACTATTAGTATCGAGACACCAACTATCAGTGTCCAGACATAAACTACCAATGTCACGATTTCAACTATCAGTACCGATACATCAACTATCAGTGTCGAAACATCAACTATCAGTGTCGAGACCACAACTATTAGTATCTAGACACCGACTATCAGTGTCCAGACATAAACAATCAATGTCGAACATCAACTATCAGTGTCGAGACAACAACTATTAGTGTCACGATATCAACTATCAGTATCGAGACTTCAACTATCAGTGCCACGATACCAAATATCAGTGTCACTATATCAGCGATCAATGTCGAGACATCAGCTATCAGTGTCGAGACATCAACTACAGTATCGAGACATCAACTATCAGTGTCGAGACATCAACTATTAGAGTCACGATATCAACTATCAGTATCGAGACATCAAATATCAGTGGCGAGACATCGACTATTAGTGTCACGATATCAACTATCAGTATCGAGACATCAACTATCAGTGTCGAGACAACAACTATTAGTGACACGATATCAACTATCAGTATCGAGACATCAACTATCAGTGTCGAGACATCAACTATTAGTGTCACGATATCAACTATCAGTATCGAGACATCAACTATCAATGTCGAGACATCAACTGTCAGTGTCGAGACATCAGCTATCAGCGTCGAGACATCAACTATCAGTGTCGAGACATCAACTATCAGTGTTACGATATCAACTATCAGTATCGAGATGACAATTATCGGTGTCAAGAAATCAACTATCAGTATCACGATAACAACTATCAGTTTAGGGACATCAACTATCAGTGTCGAGATATCAACAATCAGTGTCGAGACATCAGCTATCAGTGTCGAGACATCAACTATCAGTATCGAGACATCAACTATCAGTGTCACGATATCAACTATCAGTATCGAGATGACAATTATCGGTGTCAAGAAATCAACTATCTGTATCACGATAACAACTATCAGTTTAGGGACATCAACTATCAGTGTCGAGACATCAACTATTAGTATCCAGACACCAACTACCAGTGTCCAGACATAAACTATCAATGTCGAGACATCAACTATCAGTGTCGAGACAACAACTTTTAGTGTCACGATATCAACTATCAGTATCGAGACATCAACTATCAGTGCCACGATATCAAATATCAGTGTCACTATATCAACTATCAGTATCGAGACATCAACTATCAGTATCGAGACATCAACTATCAGTGTCGAGACATCAACTATCAGTGTCGAGACATCAACTATTAGTGTCACGATATCAACTATCAATGTCGAGACACCAACTATCAGTGTCCAGACGTTAACTATCAATGTCACGATTTCCTTTTTCAGTGTCCAGACGTCATTTATCAGTCTCGGGACACCAACTATTAGTATCGAGACACCAACTATCAGTGTCCAGACATAAACTACCAATGTCACGATTTCAACTATCAGTGCCGAGACATCAACTATCAGTGTCGAAACGTCAACTATCAGTGTCGAGACAACAACTATTAGTATCTAGACACCGACTATCAGTGTCCAGACATAAACAATCAATGTCGAACATCAACTATCAGTGTCGAGACAACAATTATTAGTGTCACGATATCAACTATCAGTATCGAGACATCAACTATCAGTGCCACGATATCAAATATCAGTGTCACTATATCAACTATCAGTATCGAGATATCAACTATCAGTGTCGAGACATCAGCGATCAATGTCGAGATATCAGCTATCAGTGGCGAGACATCAACTACAGTATCGAGACATCAACTATTAGAGTCACGATATCAACTATCAGTATCGAGACTTCAACTGTCAGTGTCGAGACAACAACTATTAGTGACACGATATCAACTATCAGTATCGAGACACCAACTATCAGTGTTGAGACATCAACTATTAGTGTCACGTTATCAACCATCAGTATCGAGACATCAACTATCAATGTCGAGACATCAAGTATCAGTGTCGAGACAACAACTTTTAATGTCACGATATCAACTATCAGTATCGAGACATCAACTATCAGTATCGGGACATCAACTATCAGTATCGGGACATCAACTATCAGTGTCAAGACATCAACTATCAGTGCCACGATATCAACTATCGGTATCGAGACATCAACTATCAGTATCAAGACATCAACGATCAGTATCGAGACTTCAACTATCAGTGACGAGACATCAACTATTAGTGTCACGATATCAACTATCAGTATCGAGACATCAACTATCAGTGTCGAGACATCAACTATCAGTGCCACGATAGCAAATATCAGTATCACTATAACAACTTTCAGTATCGAGACATCAACTATCAGTATCGAGACATCAACTATTAGTGTCGAGACATCAACTATCAGCATCACTATATCAACTATCAGTGTCGAGACATCAGCGATCAATGTCGAGACATCAGCTGTCAGTGTCGAGACATCAACTACAGTATCGCGACATTAACAATCAGTGTCGAGACATCAGCTATCAGTGTCGAGACATCAACTATCAGTGTCACGATATCAGCTATCAGTATCGAGATGACAATTATCGGTGTCGAGATATCAACTATCACTATCACGATAACAACTATCAGTATAGGGATATCAACTACCAGTGTCGAGTATCAACTATTAGTATCCAAACACCAACTATCAGTGTCCAGACATAAACTAACAATGTCGAATCATCAACTATCAGTGTCGAGACAGCAACTATCAGTATCAAGACATCAACGATCAGTATCGAGACTTCAACTATCAGTGACGAGACATCAACTATTAGTGTCACGATATCAACTATCAGTATCGAGACATCAACTATCAGTGTCGAGACATCAACTATCAGTGCCACGATAGCAAATATCAGTATCACTATAACAACTTTCAGTATCGAGACATCAACTATCAGTATCGAGACATCAACTATTAGTGTCGAGACATCAACTATCAGCATCACTATATCAACTATCAGTGTCGAGACATCAGCGATCAATGTCGAGACATCAGCTGTCAGTGTCGAGACATCAACTACAGTATCGCGACATTAACAATCAGTGTCGAGACATCAGCTATCAGTGTCGAGACATCAACTATCAGTGTCACGATATCAGCTATCAGTATCGAGATGACAATTATCGGTGTCGAGATATCAACTATCACTATCACGATAACAACTATCAGTATAGGGATATCAACTACCAGTGTCGAGTATCAACTATTAGTATCCAAACACCAACTATCAGTGTCCAGACATAAACTAACAATGTCGAATCATCAACTATCAGTGTCGAGACAGCAACTATTATTGTCACGATATCAACTATCAGTATCGAGACATCAACTATCAGCATCGGGACATCAAGTATCAGTGTCAAGAATCAACTATCAGTGAAGAGACATCAACTATCAGTGTCGAGACAACAACTATTAGTGTCACGATGTCAACTATCAGTATCGAGACATCAACTATCAGTATCGAGACTTCAACTATCAGTGTCGAGACATCAGCTATTAGTGTTACGATATCAACTATCAGTATCGAGACATCAACTATCAATATCGAGACATCAACTTTTGGTGTCACGATATCAACTATCAGTATCGTGACATCAACTATCAGTGTCGATACATCAACTATCAGTGCCACGATATCAAATATCAGTGTCACTTTATCAACTATCAGTATCGAGACATCAACTATCAGTGTCGAGACATCAACTATCAGTGCCACGATATCAACTATCGGTATCGAGACATCAACTATCAGTATCGAGACATCAACGATCAGTATCGAGACTTCAACTATCAGTGACGAGATATCAACTATTAGTGTCACGATATCAACTATCAGTATCGAACATCCACTATCAGTTTCGAGACATCAACTATCAGTGCCACGATATCAAATGCCAGTATCACTATAACAACTATCAGTATCGAGACATCAACTATCAGTATCGAGACATCAACTATTAGTGTCGAGACATCAACTATCAGTGTCACGATATCAACTATCAGTGTCGTGACATCAGCGATCAATGTCGAGACATCAGCTATCAGTGTCGAAACATCAACTATCAGTGTCACGATATCAACTATCAGTGTCGTGACATCAGCGATCAAAATCGAGACATCAGCTATCAGTGTCGAGACATCAACTATCAGTGTCGAGACATCAACTATCAGTGCCACGATATCAAATATCAGTGTCACTATCAACTATCAGTATCGAGACATCAGCTATCAGTGTCGAGACATCAACTACAGTATCGAGACATCAACTATCAGTATCGAGACATCAACTATCAGTGTCGAGACATCAACTATTAGTATCCAGACACCAACTACCAGTGTCCAGACACAATATTACTATAAAAATATGACTATTAGTGTCACGGTATCAACTATCAGTATCGAGACATCAACTACAGTATCGAGACATCAACTATCAGTGTCGAGACATCAACTATTAGAGTCACGATATCAACTATCAGTATCGAGACATGAACAATCAGTGTCGAGACATCAACTATTAGTGTCACGATATCAACTATCAGTATCGAGACATCAACTATCAATGTCGAGACATCAACTGTCAGTGTCGAGACATCAGCTATCAGTGTCGAGACATCAAATATCAGTGTCGAGACATCAAATATCAGTGTCGAGACATCAACTATCAGTGTTACGATATCAACTATCAGTATCGAGATGACAATTATCGGTGTCGAGATATCAACTATCAGTATCACGATAACAACTATCAGTTTAGGGACATCAACTATCAGTGTCGAGATATCAACAATCAGTGTCGAGACATCAGCTATCAGTGTCGAGACATCAACTATCAGTATCGAGACATCAACTATCAGTGTCACGATATCAACTATCAGTATCGAGATGACAATTATCGGTGTCAAGAAATCAACTATCAGTATCACGATAACAACTATCAGTTTAGGGACATCAACTATCAGTGTCGAGACATCAACTATTAGTATCCAGACACCAACTACCAGTGTCCAGACATAAACTATCAATGTCGAGACATCAACTATCAGTGTCGAGACAACAACTATTAGTGACACGATATCAACTATCAGTATCGAGACATCAACTACCAGTGTCGAGACATCAGCTGTCAGTGTCGAGACATCAACTACACTATCGCGACATCAACAATCAGTGTCGAGACATCAGCTATCAGTGTCGAGACCTCAACTATCAGTGTCACGATATCAACTATCAGTATCGAGACATCAACTATTAGTGTCACGATATGAACTATCAATGTCGAGACACCAGCTATCAATGTCGAGACACCAGCTATCAGTGTCCAGACGTTAACTATCAATGTCACGATTTCCTTTTTCAGTGTCCAGACGTCATTTATCAGTGTCGGAACACCAACTATTAGTATCGAGACACCAACTATCAGTGTCCAGACATAAACTACCAATGTCACGATTTCAACTATCAGTACCGATACATCAACTATCAGTGTCGAAACATCAACTATCAGTGTCGAGACCACAACTATTAGTATCTAGACACCGACTATCAGTGTCCAGACATAAACAATCAATGTCGAACATCAACTATCAGTGTCGAGACAACAACTATTAGTGTCACGATATCAACTATCAGTATCGAGACTTCAACTATCAGTGCCACGATACCAAATATCAGTGTCACTATATCAACTATCAGTATCGAGACATCAACTATCAGTGTCGAGACATCAACTATCAGCGTCACGACATCAACTATCAGTGTCGAGACATCAGCGATCAATGTCGAGACATCAGCTATCAGTGTCGAGACATCAACTACAGTATCGAGACATCAACTATTAGTGTCGAGACATCAACTATTAGAGTCACGATATCAACTATCAGTATCGAGACATCAAATATCAGTGTCGAGACATCGACTATTAGTGTCACGATATCAACTATCAGTATCGAGACATCAACTATCAGTGTCGAGACAACAACTATTAGTGACACGATATCAACTATCAGTATCGAGACATCAACTATCAGTGTCGAGACATCAACTATTAGTGTCACGATATCAACTATCAGTATCGAGACATCAACTATCAATGTCGAGACATCAACTGTCAGTGTCGAGACATCAGCTATCAGCGTCGAGACATCAACTATCAGTGTCGAGACATCAACTATCAGTGTTACGATATCAACTATCAGTATCGAGATGACAATTATCGGTGTCAAGAAATCAACTATCAGTATCACGATAACAACTATCAGTTTAGGGACATCAACTATCAGTGTCGAGATATCAACAATCAGTGTCGAGACATCAGCTATCAGTGTCGAGACATCAACTATCAGTATCGAGACATCAACTATCAGTGTCACGATATCAACTATCAGTATCGAGATGACAATTATCGGTGTCAAGAAATTAACTATCTGTATCACGATAACAACTATCAGTTTAGGGACATCAACTATCAGTGTCGAGACATCAACTATTAGTATCCAGACACCAACTACTAGTGTCCAGACATAAACTATCAATGTCGAGACATCAACTATCAGTGTCGAGACAACAACTTTTAGTGTCACGATATCAACTATCAGTATCGAGACATCAACTATCAGTGCCACGATATCAAATATCAGTGTCACTATATCAACTATCAGTATCGAGACATCAACTATCAGTATCGAGACATCAACTATCAGTGTCGAGACATCAACTATCAGTGTCGAGACATCAACTATTAGTGTCACGATATCAACTATCAATGTCGAGACACCAACTATCAGTGTCCAGACGTTAACTATCAATGTCACGATTTCCTTTTTCAGTGTCCAGACGTCATTTATCAGTCTCGGGACACCAACTATTAGTATCGAGACACCAACTATCAGTGTCCAGACATAAACTACCAATGTCACGATTTCAACTATCAGTGCCGAGACATCAACTATCAGTGTCGAAACGTCAACTATCAGTGTCGAGACAACAACTATTAGTATCTAGACACCGACTATCAGTGTCCAGACATAAACAATCAATGTCGAACATCAACTATCAGTGTCGAGACAACAATTATTAGTGTCACGATATCAACTATCAGTATCGAGACATCAACTATCAGTGCCACGATATCAAATATCAGTGTCACTATATCAACTATCAGTATCGAGTTATCAACTATCAGTGTCGAGACCTCAACTATCAGCGTCACGACATCAACTATCAGTGTCGAGACATCAGCGATCAATGTCGAGATATCAGCTATCAGTGGCGAGACATCAACTACAGTATCGAGACATCAACTATTAGAGTCACGATATCAACTATCAGTATCGAGACTTCAACTGTCAGTGTCGAGACAACAACTATTAGTGACACGATATCAACTATCAGTATCGAGACACCAACTATCAGTGTTGAGACATCAACTATTAGTGTCACGATATCAACCATCAGTATCGAGACATCAACTATCAATGTCGAGACATCAACTATCAGTGTCGAGACAACAACTTTTAATGTCACGATATCAACTATCAGTATCGAGACATCAACTATCAGTATCGGGACATCAACTATCAGTATCGGGACATCAACTATCAGTGTCAAGACATCAACTATCAGTGCCACGATATCAACTATCGGTATCGAGACATCAACTTTCAGTATCAAGACATCAACGATCAGTATCGAGACTTCAACTATCAGTGACGAGACATCAACTATTAGTGTCACGATATCAACTATCAGTATCGAGACATCAACTATCAGTGTCGAGACATCAACTATCAGTGCCACGATAGCAAATATCAGTATCACTATAACAACTTTCAGTATCGAGACATCAACTATCAGTATCGAGACATCAACTATTAGTGTCGAGACATCAACTATCAGCATCACTATATCAACTATCAGTGTCGAGACATCAGCGATCAATGTCGAGACATCAGCTGTCAGTGTCGAGACATCAACTACAGTATCGCGACATTAACAATCAGTGTCGAGACATCAGCTATCAGTGTCGAGACATCAACTATCAGTGTCACGATATCAGCTATCAGTATCGAGATGACAATTATCGGTGTCGAGATATCAACTATCAGTATCACGATAACAACTATCAGTATAGGGATATCAACTACCAGTGTCGAGTATCAACTATTAGTATCCAAACACCAACTATCAGTGTCCAGACATAAACTAACAATGTCGAATCATCAACTATCAGTGTCGAGACAGCAACTATTATTGTCACGATATCAACTATCAGTATCGAGACATCAACTATCAGCATCGGGACATCAAGTATCAGTGTCAAGAATCAACTATCAGTGAAGAGACATCAACTATCAGTGTCGAGACAACAACTATTAGTGTCACGATGTCAACTATCAGTATCGAGACATCAACTATCAGTATCGAGACTTCAACTATCAGTGTCGAGACATCAGCTATTAGTGTTACGATATCAACTATCAGTATCGAGACATCAACTATCAATATCGAGACATCAACTTTTGGTGTCACGATATCAACTATCAGTATCGTGACATCAACTATCAGTGTCGATACATCAACTATCAGTGCCACGATATCAAATATCAGTGTCACTATATCAACTATCAGTATCGAGACATCAACTATCAGTGTCGAGACATCAACTATCAGTGCCACGATATCAACTATCGGTATCGAGACATCAACTATCAGTATCGAGACATCAACGATCAGTATCGAGACTTCAACTATCAGTGACGAGATATCAACTATTAGTGTCACGATATCAACTATCAGTATCGAACATCCACTATCAGTTTCGAGACATCAACTATCAGTGCCACGATATCAAATGCCAGTATCACTATAACAACTATCAGTATCGAGACATCAACTATCAGTATCGAGACATCAACTATTAGTGTCGAGACATCAACTATCAGCGTCACTATATCAACTATCAGTGTCGAGACATCAGCGATCAATGTCGTGACATCAGCTGTCAGTGTCGAATCATCAACTATCAGTGTCGAGACAGCAACTATTAGTGTCACGATATCAACTATCAGTATCGAGACATCAACTATCAGTGTCGAGACATCAAATATTAGGATCGAGACCCCAACTATCAGTGTCCAGACATAAACTATCAATGTTACGATTTCAACTATCAGTATCGAGACATCAACTATCAGTATCGAGACATCAACTATCAGTATCGGGACATCAACTATCAGTGCCACGATATCAACTATCGGTATCGAGACATCAACTATTAGTGCCACGATATCAAATATCAGTGTCACTATCAACTATCAGTATCGATACATCAACTATCAGTATCGAGACATCAACTATCAGTGTCGAGACATCAACTATCAGTATCGAGACATCAACTATCAGTGTCACGATATCAACTATCAGTATCGAGATGACAATTATCGGTGTCGAGATATCAACTATCAGCTTCACGACATCAACTATCAGTGTCGTGACATCAGCGATCAATGTCGAGACATCAGCTATCAGTGTCGAGACATCAACTACAGTATCGAGATATCAACAATCAGTGTCGAGACATCACCTATCAGTGTCGAGACAACAACTATTAGTGACACGATATCAACTATCAGTATCGAGATATCAACTATCAGTATCGAGACTTCAACTATCAGTGTCGAGACATCAGCTATTAGTGTTACGATATCAACTATCAGTATCGAGACATCAACTATCAGTATCGAGACATCAACTTTTGGTGTCACGATATCAACTATCAGTATCGTGACATCAACTATCAGTGTCGATACATCAACTATCAGTGCCACGATATCAAATATCAGTGTCACTATATCAACTATCAGTGTCGAGACATCAGCGATCAATGTCGAGACATCAGCTATCAGTGTCGAGACATCAACTATATGTGTCACGACATCAACTATCATTATCGAGACACCAACTATCAGTGTCCAGACGTTAACTATCAATGTCACGATTTCCTTTTTCAGTATCCAGACGTCATTTATCAGTGTCGATACACCAACTATTAGTATCGAGACACAGCTATCAGTGTCCAGACATAAACTACCAATGTCACGATTTCAACTATCAGTGCCGAGACATCAACTATCAGTGTCGAAACATCAACTATCAGTGTCGAGACAACAACTATTAGTATCTAGACACCGACTATCAGTGTCCAGACATAAACAATCAATGTCGAACATCAACTATCAGTGTCGAGACAACAACTATTAGTGTCACGATATCAACTATCAGTATCGAGACATCAACAATCAGTGCCACGATATCAAATATCAGTGTCACTATATCAACTATCAGTATCGAGACATCAACTATCAGTATAGAGATTTCAACTATCAGTGTCGATACATCAGCGATCAATGTCGAGACATCAGCTATCAGTGTCGAGACATCAGCTACAGTGTCGAGACATCAGCTATCAGTGTCGAGACATCAACTATATGTGTCACGACATCAACTATCATTATCGAGACACCAACTATCAGTGTCCAGACGTTAACTATCAATGTCACGATTTCCTTTTTCAGTGTCCAGACGTCATTTATCAGTGTCGAGACAACAACTATTAGTGTCACGATATCAACTATCAGTATCGAGACATCAACAATCAGTGCCACGATATCAAATATCAGCGTCACGACATCAACTATCAGTATCGAGACATCAACTTTTGGTGTCACGATATCAACTATCAGTATCGTGACATCAACTATCAGTGTCGATACATCAACTATCAGTGCAACGATATCAAATATCAGTGTCACTATATCAACTATCAGTGTCGAGACATCAGCTATCAGTGTCGAGACATCAACTATATGTGTCACGACATCAACTATCATTATCGAGACACCAACTATCAATGTCCAGACGTTAACTATCAATGTCACGATTTCCTTTTTCAGTGTCCAGACGTCATTTATCAGTGTCGAGACACCAACTATTAGTATCGAGACACCAACTATCAGTGTCCAGACATAAACTACCAATGTCACGATTTCAACTATCAGTGCCGAGACATCAACTATCAGTGTCGAAACATCAACTATCAGTGTCGAGACAACAACTATTAGTATCTAGACACCGACTATCAGTGTCCAGACATAAACAATCAATGTCGAACATCAACTATTAGTGTCACGATATCAACTATCAGTATCGAGACATCAACTATCAGTGCCACGATATCAAATATCAGTGTCACTATATCAACTATCAGTATCGAGACATCAACTATCAGTATCGAGACATCAACTATCAGTGTCGAGACATCAACTATCAGCGTCACGACATCAACTATCAGTGTCGAGACATCAGCGATCAATGTCGAGACATCAGCTATCAGTGTCGAGACATCAACTACAGTATCGAGACATCAACTATCAGTGTCGAGACATCAACTACAGTATCGAGACATCAACTATCAGTGTCGAGACACCAACTATTAGTGTCACGATATCAACTATCAGTATCGAGACATCAACTATCAGTGTCGAGACAACAACTATTAGTGTCACGATATCAACTATCAGTATCGAGACATCAACTATCAGTGTCGAGACATAAACTATTAGTGTCACGATATCAACTATCAGTATCGAGACATCAACTATCAGTGTCGAGACATCAACTATCAGCGTCACGACATGAACTATCAGTGTCGAGACATCAGCGAACAATGTCGAGACATCAACTATCAGTATCGAGACATCAACTATCAGTGTCGAGACATCGGCGATCAATGTCGAGACATCAGCTATCAGTGTCGATACATCAACTACAGTATCGAGACTATATATGATACTATATACGAGAATAAAAGTCCCCTATAGAATACCCAGACATCCCATTACCCATTTATTCCACACTAAAGCATCCAACACAAATATAGGAGTATACTCACCCCTCAATAGGCTCAGCACAGAGATGAATTCGTACATAAAATCCACTCCAAATGCTGACATATATCATGACTCCATGAACATATTTAAAACCCAAATCCTGAAGTCCCAAAGCACACGATCAAGTGATCCATTATGTTAGTATGTAGGTATATTTTGAAACATTATCGAAATTTGTAATTTTTGTTTAATTTTATGTCTTCTGTTATAATTTAGCGTTACTGCAAATTTGTTATTGTTATTTTTATTATTCTTCTTATAATTTTATATTTCTTAGTTTATTCCACCTAATTTTAAGTACATTTAGTTTTTAGCTTAGATTGTCACTTGTATTTGAGAATGTTGGTTCACCTGTTATTGGCAACTGTATAAGACCGCAACTAATTGTTCCCTACTGAAATTTGAAATTTGTATACAGAAGCTGTTGGTGTACCTTAATAAATAAATAAATAAATAAACTATATCAACTATCAGTATCGAGACATCAACTATCAGCATCACTATATCAACTATCAGTGTCGAGACATCAGCGATCAATGTCGAGACATCAGCTGTCAGTGTCGAGACATCAACTACAGTATCGCGACATCAACAATCAGTGTCGAGACATCACCTATCAGTGTCGAGACAACAACTATTAGTGACACGATATCAACTATCAGTATCGAGATATCAACTATCAGTATCGAGACATCAACTACAGTATCGAGACATCAACTATCAGTGTCGAGACATCAACTATTAGAGTCACGATATCAACTATCAGTATCGAGACATGAACAATCAGTGTCGAGACATCAACTATTAGTGTCACGATATCAACTATCAGTATCGAGACATCAACTATCAATGTCGAGACATCAACTGTCAGTGTCGAGACATCAGCTATCAGTGTCGAGACATCAAATATCAGTGTCGAGACATCAAATATCAGTGTCGAGACATCAGCTATCAGTGTCGAGACATCAAATATCAGTGTCGAGACATCAAATATCAGTGTCGAGACATCAACTATCAGTGTTACGATATCAACTATCAGTATCGAGATGACAATTATCGGTGTCGAGATATCAACTATCAGTATCACGATAACAACTATCAGTTTAGGGACATCAACTATCAGTGTCGAGATATCAACAATCAGTGTCGAGACATCAGCTATCAGTGTCGAGACATCAACTATCAGTATCGAGACATCAACTATCAGTGTCACGATATCAACTATCAGTATCGAGATGACAATTATCGGTGTCAAGAAATCAACTATCAGTATCACGATAACAACTATCAGTTTAGGGACATCAACTATCAGTGTCGAGATATCAACAATCAGTGTCGAGACATCAGCTATCAGTGTCGAGACATCAACTATCAGTATCGAGACATCAACTATCAGTGTCACGATATCAACTATCAGTATCGAGATGACAATTATCGGTGTCAAGAAATCAACTATCAGTATCACGATAACAACTATCAGTTTAGGGACATCAACTATCAGTGTCGAGACATCAACTATTAGTATCCAGACACCAACTACCAGTGTCCAGACATAAACTATCAATGTCGAGACATCAACTATCAGTGTCGAGACAACAACTATTAGTGACACGATATCAACTATCAGTATCGAGACATCAACTACCAGTGTCGAGACATCAGCTGTCAGTGTCGAGACATCAACTACACTATCGCGACATCAACAATCAGTGTCGAGACATCAGCTATCAGTGTCGAGACCTCAACTATCAGTGTCACGATATCAACTATCAGTATCGAGACATCAACTATTAGTGTCACGATATGAACTATCAATGTCGAGACACCAGCTATCAATGTCGAGACACCAGCTATCAGTGTCCAGACGTTAACTATCAATGTCACGATTTCCTTTTTCAGTGTCCAGACGTCATTTATCAGTGTCGGAACACCAACTATTAGTATCGAGACACCAACTATCAGTGTCCAGACATAAACTACCAATGTCACGATTTCAACTATCAGTGCCGATACATCAACTATCAGTGTCGAAACATCAACTATCAGTGTCGAGACCACAACTATTAGTATCTAGACACCGACTATCAGTGTCCAGACATAAACAATCAATGTCGAACATCAACTATCAGTGTCGAGACAACAACTATTAGTGTCACGATATCAACTATCAGTATCGAGACTTCAACTATCAGTGCCACGATACCAAATATCAGTGTCACTATATCAACTATCAGTATCGAGACATCAACTATCAGTGTCGAGACATCAACTATCAGCGTCACGACATCAACTATCAGTGTCGAGACATCAGCGATCAATGTCGAGACATCAGCTATCAGTGTCGAGACATCAACTACAGTATCGAGACATCAACTATCAGTGTCGAGACATCAACTATTAGAGTCACGATATCAACTATCAGTATCGAGACATCAAATATCAGTGTCGAGACATCGACTATTAGTGTCACGATATCAACTATCAGTATCGAGACATCAACTATCAGTGTCGAGACAACAACTATTAGTGACACGATATCAACTATCAGTATCGAGACATCAACTATCAGTGTCGAGACATCAACTATTAGTGTCACGATATCAACTATCAGTATCGAGACATCAACTATCAATGTCGAGACATCAACTGTCAGTGTCGAGACATCAGCTATCAGCGTCGAGACATCAACTATCAGTGTCGAGACATCAACTATCAGTGTTACGATATCAACTATCAGTATCGAGATGACAATTATCGGTGTCAAGAAATCAACTATCAGTATCACGATAACAACTATCAGTTTAGGGACATCAACTATCAGTGTCGAGATATCAACAATCAGTGTCGAGACATCAGCTATCAGTGTCGAGACATCAACTATCAGTATCGAGACATCAACTATCAGTGTCACGATATCAACTATCAGTATCGAGATGACAATTATCGGTGTCAAGAAATCAACTATCTGTATCACGATAACAACTATCAGTTTAGGGACATCAACTATCAGTGTCGAGACATCAACTATTAGTATCCAGACACCAACTACCAGTGTCCAGACATAAACTATCAATGTCGAGACATCAACTATCAGTGTCGAGACAACAACTTTTAGTGTCACGATATCAACTATCAGTATCGAGTCATCAACTATCAGTGCCACGATATCAAATATCAGTGTCACTATATCAACTATCAGTATCGAGACATCAACTATCAGTATCGAGACATCAACTATCAGTGTCGAGACATCAACTATCAGCGTCACGATATCAATTATCAGTATCGAGACATCAACTATCAGTGTCTCAGACAACAACTATTAGTGTCACGATATCAACCATCAGTATCGAGACATCAACTATCAGTGTCGAGACATAAACTATTAGTGTCACGATATCAACTATCAGTATCGAGACATCAACTATCAGTGTCGAGACATCAACTATCAGCGTCACGACATGAACTATCAGTGTCGAGACATCAGCGATCAATGTCGAGACATCAGCTATCAGTATCGAGACATCAACTATCAGTGTCGAGACATCAACTATTAGTGTCACGATATCAACTATCAATGTCGAGACACCAACTATCAGTGTCCAGACGTTAACTATCAATGTCACGATTTCCTTTTTCAGTGTCCAGACGTCATTTATCAGTCTCGGGACACCAACTATTAGTATCGAGACACCAACTATCAGTGTCCAGACATAAACTACCAATGTCACGATTTCAACTATCAGTGCCGAGACATCAACTATCAGTGTCGAAACGTCAACTATCAGTGTCGAGACAACAACTATTAGTATCTAGACACCGACTATCAGTGTCCAGACATAAACAATCAATGTCGAACATCAACTATCAGTGTCGAGACAACAATTATTAGTGTCACGATATCAACTATCAGTATCGAGACATCAACTATCAGTGCCACGATATCAAATATCAGTGTCACTATATCAACTATCAGTATCGAGATATCAACTATCAGTGTCGAGACCTCAACTATCAGCGTCACGACATCAACTATCAGTGTCGAGACATCAGCGATCAATGTCGAGATATCAGCTATCAGTGGCGAGACATCAACTACAGTATCGAGACATCAACTATTAGAGTCACGATATCAACTATCAGTATCGAGACTTCAACTGTCAGTGTCGAGACAACAACTATTAGTGACACGATATCAACTATCAGTATCGAGACACCAACTATCAGTGTTGAGACATCAACTATTAGTGTCACGATATCAACTATCAGTATCGAGACATCAACTATCAATGTCGAGACATCAACTATCAGTGTCGAGACAACAACTTTTAATGTCACGATATCAACTATCAGTATCGAGACATCAACTATCAGTATCGGGACATCAACTATCAGTATCGGGACATCAACTATCAGTGTCAAGACATCAACTATCAGTGCCACGATATCAACTATCGGTATCGAGACATCAACTATCAGTATCAAGACATCAACGATCAGTATCGAGACTTCAACTATCAGTGACGAGACATCAACTATTAGTGTCACGATATCAACTATCAGTATCGAGACATCAACTATCAGTGTCGAGACATCAACTATCAGTGCCACGATAGCAAATATCAGTATCACTATAACAACTTTCAGTATCGAGACATCAACTATCAGTATCGAGACATCAACTATTAGTGTCGAGACATCAACTATCAGCATCACTATATCAACTATCAGTGTCGAGACATCAGCGATCAATGTCGAGACATCAGCTGTCAGTGTCGAGACATCAACTACAGTATCGCGACATCAACAATCAGTGTCGAGACATCAGCTATCAGTGTCGAGACATCAACTATCAGTGTCACGATATCAGCTATCAGTATCGAGATGACAATTATCGGTGTCGAGATATCAACTATCAGTATCACGATAACAACTATCAGTATAGGGATATCAACTAATAGTGTCGAGTATCAATTATTAGTATCCAAACACCAACTATCAGTGTCCAGACATAAACTAACAATGTCGAATCATCAACTATCAGTGTCGAGACAGCAACTATTATTGTCACGATATCAACTATCAGTATCGAGACATCAACTATCAGCATCGGGACATCAAGTATCAGTGTCAAGAATCAACTATCAGTGTCGAGACATCAACTATCAGTGTCGAGACAACAACTATTAGTGTCACGATGTCAACTATCAGTATCGAGACATCAACTATCAGTATCGAGACTTCAACTATCAGTGTCGAGACATCAGCTATTAGTGTTACGATATCAACTATCAGTATCGAGACATCAACTATCAATATCGAGACATCAACTTTTGGTGTCACGATATCAACTATCAGTATCGTGACATCAACTATCAGTGTCGATACATCAACTATCAGTGCCACGATATCAAATATCAGTGTCACTATATCAACTATCAGTATCGAGACATCAACTATCAGTGTCGAGACATCAACTATCAGTGCCACGATATCAACTATCGGTATCGAGACATCAACTATCAGTATCGAGACATCAACGATCAGTATCGAGACTTCAACTATCAGTGACGAGATATCAACTATTAGTGTCACGATATCAACTATCAGTATCGAACATCCACTATCAGTTTCGAGACATCAACTATCAGTGCCACGATATCAAATGCCAGTATCACTATAACAACTATCAGTATCGAGACATCAACTATCAGTATCGAGACATCAACTATTAGTGTCGAGACATCAACTATCAGCGTCACTATATCAACTATCAGTGTCGAGACATCAGCGATCAATGTCGTGACATCAGCTGTCAGTGTCGAATCATCAACTATCAGTGTCGAGACAGCAACTATTAGTGTCACGATATCAACTATCAGTATCGAGACATCAACTATCAGTGTCGAGACATCAAATATTAGGATCGAGACCCCAACTATCAGTGTCCAGACATAAACTATCAATGTTACGATTTCAACTATCAGTATCGAGACATCAACTATCAGTATCGAGACATCAACTATCAGTATCGGGACATAAACTATCAGTGTCGAGACATCAACTATCAGTGCCACGATATCAACTATCGGTATCGAGACATCAACTATTAGTGCCACGATATCAAATATCAGTGTCACTATCAACTATCAGTATCGATACATCAACTATCAGTATCGAGACATCAACTATCAGTGTCGAGACATCAACTATCAGTATCGAGACATCAACTATCAGTGTCACGATATCAACTATCAGTATCGAGATGACAATTATCGGTGACGAGATATCAACTATCAGCTTCACGACATCAACTATCAGTGTCGTGACATCAGCGATCAATGTCGAGACATCAGCTATCAGTGTCGAGACATCAACTACAGTATCGAGATATCAACAATCAGTGTCGAGACATCAGCTATCAGTGTCGAGACATCAACTATCAGTATCGAGACATCAACTATCAGTGCCACGATATCAAATATCAGTGTCACTATATCAACTATCGGTATCAAGACATCAACTATCAGTATCGAGACATCAACTATCAGTGTCGAGACATCAACTACAGTATCGAGACATCAGCTATCAGTGTCGAGACATCAACTACAGTATCGAGACATCAACTATCAGTGTCGAGACATCAGCTATCAGTGTCGAGACATCAACTATCAGTATCTAGACATCAACTATCAGTGCCACGATATCAAATATCAGTGTCACTATATCAACTATCGGTATCAAGACATCAACTATCAGTATCGAGACATCAACTATCAGTGTCGAGACATCAACTATCAGCTTCACGACATCAACTGTCAGTGTCGTGACATCAGCGATCAATGTCGAGACATCAGCTATCAGTGTCGAGACATCAACTACAGTATCGAGACATCAACAATCAGTGTCGAGACATCAGCTATCAGTGTCGAGGCATCAACTATCAGTATCGAGACATCAACTATCAGTGCCACGATATCAAATATCAGTGTCACTATATCAACTATCGGTATCGAGACATCAACTATCAGTATCGAGACATCAACTATCAGTGTCGAGACATCAACTATCAGCGTCACGACATCAACTATCAGTGTCGTGACATCAGCGATCAATGTCGAGACATCAGCTATCAGTGTCGAGACATCAACTACAGTATCGAGACATCAACTATCAGTATCGAGACATCAACGTTCAGTGTCGAGACATCAATATTAGTATCCAGACACCAACTACTAGTGTCCAGACACAATATTACTATAGCAATATGACTATTAGTGTCACGATATCAACTATCAGTATCGAGACATCAACTATTAGTGCCACGATATCAAATATCAGTGTCACTATCAACTATCAGTATCGATACATCAACTATCAGTATCGAGACATCAACTATCAGTGTCGAGACATCAACTATCAGTATCGAGACATCAACTATCAGTGTCACGATATCAACTATCAGTATCGAGATGACAATTATCGGTGACGAGATATCAACTATCAGCTTCACGACATCAACTATCAGTGTCGTGACATCAGCGATCAATGTCGAGACATCAGCTATCAGTGTCGAGACATCAACTACAGTATCGAGATATCAACAATCAGTGTCGAGACATCAGCTATCAGTGTCGAGACATCAACTATCAGTATCGAGACATCAACTATCAGTGCCACGATATCAAATATCAGTGTCACTATATCAACTATCGGTATCAAGACATCAACTATCAGTATCGAGACATCAACTATCAGTGTCGAGACATCAACTACAGTATCGAGACATCAGCTATCAGTGTCGAGACATCAACTACAGTATCGAGACATCAACTATCAGTGTCGAGACATCAGCTATCAGTGTCGAGACATCAACTATCAGTATCTAGACATCAACTATCAGTGCCACGATATCAAATATCAGTGTCACTATATCAACTATCGGTATCAAGACATCAACTATCAGTATCGAGACATCAACTATCAGTGTCGAGACATCAACTATCAGCTTCACGACATCAACTGTCAGTGTCGTGACATCAGCGATCAATGTCGAGACATCAGCTATCAGTGTCGAGACATCAACTACAGTATCGAGACATCAACAATCAGTGTCGAGACATCAGCTATCAGTGTCGAGGCATCAACTATCAGTATCGAGACATCAACTATCAGTGCCACGATATCAAATATCAGTGTCACTATATCAACTATCGGTATCGAGACATCAACTATCAGTATCGAGACATCAACTATCAGTGTCGAGACATCAACTATCAGCGTCACGACATCAACTATCAGTGTCGTGACATCAGCGATCAATGTCGAGACATCAGCTATCAGTGTCGAGACATCAACTACAGTATCGAGACATCAACTATCAGTATCGAGACATCAACATTCAGTGTCGAGACATCAATATTAGTATCCAGACACCAACTACTAGTGTCCAGACACAATATTACTATAGCAATATGACTATTAGTGTCACGATATCAACTATCAGTATCGAGACATCAACTATCAGTGCCACGATATCAAATATCAGTGTCACTATATCAACTATCGGTATCGAGACATCAAATATCAGTATCTAGACATCAACTATAAGTGTCGAGACATCAACTATCAGCGTCACGACATCAACTACCAGTGTCGAGACATCAACTATCAGCTTCACGACATCAACTATCAGTGTCGTGACATCAGCGATCAATGTCGGGACATCAGCTATCAGTGTCGAGACATCAACTATCAGTGTCGAGACATCAACTATCAGCTTCACGACATCAACTATCAGTGTCGTGACATCAGCGATCAATGTCGAGAACTTCAGCTATAGGTGTCGAGACATCAACTACAGTATCGAGACATCAACAATCAGTGTCAAGACATCAGCTATCAGTGTCGAGACATCAACTATCAGTATCGAGACATCAACTATCAGTGCCACGATATCAAATATCAGTGTCACTATATCAACTATCGGTATCGAGACATCAACTATCAGTATCGAGACATCAACTATCAGTGTCGAGACATCAACTATCAGCGTCACGACATCAACTATCAGTGTCGTGACATCAGTGAACAATGTCGAGACATCAGCTATCAGTGTCGAGACATCAACTACAGTATCGAGACATCAACTATCAGTATCGAGACATCAACTATCAGTGTCGAGACATCAACTATCAGCGTCACGACGTCAACTATCAGTGTCGTGACATCAGCGAACAATGTCGAGACATCAGCTATCAGTGTCGAGACATCAACTACAGTATCGAGACATCAACTATCAGTATCGAGACATCAACTATCAGTGTCAAGACATCAACTATTAGTATCCAGACACCAACTACCAGTGTCCAGACACAATATTACTATAACAATATGACTATTAAAGTCACGATATCAACTATCAGTATCGAGACATCAACTATCAGTGCCACGATATCAAATATCAGTGTCACTATATCAACTATCGGTATCAAGACATCAACTATCAGTATCGAGACATCAACTATCAGCTTCACGACATCAACTTTCAGTGTCGTGACATCAGCCATCAATGTCGAGACATCAGCTATCAGTGTCGAGACATCAACTACAGTATCGAAACATCAACAATCAGTGTCGAGACATCAGCTATCAGTGTCGAGACATCAGCTATCAGTGTCGAGACATCAACTATCAGTATCGAGACGTCAACTATCAGTGTCACGATATCAACTATCAGTATCGAGATGACAATTATCGGTGTCGAGATATCAACTATCAGTATCACGATAACAACTATCAGTATCGGGACATCAACTATCAGTGTCGAGACATCAACTATTAGTATCCAGACACCAACTACCAGTGTCCAGACATAAACTATCAATGTCGAGACATCAACTATCAGTGTCGAGACAACAACTATTAGTGTCACGATATCAACTATCAGTGTCGAGACATCAACTATTAGTATCCAGACACCAACTACCAGTGTCCAGACATAAACTATCAATGTCGAGACATCAACTATCAGTGTCGAGATAACATTTATTAGTGACACGATATCAACTATCAGTATCGAGACATCAACTATCAGTATCGGGACATCAACTATCAGTGTCGAGACATCAACTATCAGTATCGAGACATCAACTATCAGTGTCACGATATCAACTTTCAGTATCGAGATGACAATTATCGGTGTCGAGATATCAACTATCAGCTTCACGACATCAACTATCAGTGTCGTGACGTCAGCGATCAATGTCGAGACATCAGCTATCAGTGTCGAGACATCAACTACAGTATCGAGACATCAACAATCAGTGTCGAGACATCAGCTATCAGTGTCGAGACATCAACTATCAGTATCGAGACATCAACTATCAGTGCCACGATATCAAATATCAGTGTCACTATATCAACTATCGGTATCAAGACATCAACTATCAGTATCGAGACATCAACTATCAGTGTCGAGACATCAACTACAGTATCGAGACATCAGCTATCAGTGTCGAGACATCAACTACAGTATCGAGACATCAACTATCAGTGTCGAGACATCAGCTATCAGTGTCGAGACATCAACTATCAGTATCGAGACATCAACTATCAGTGCCACGATATCAAATATCAGTGTCACTATATCAACTATCGGTATCAAGACATCAACTATCAGTATCGAGACATCAACTATCAGTGTCGAGACATCAACTATCAGCTTCACGACATCAACTATCAGTGTCGTGACATCAGCGATCAATGTCGAGACATCAGCTATCAGTGTCGAGACATCAACTACAGTATCGAGACATCAACAATCAGTGTCGAGACATCAGCTATCAGTGTCGAGACATCAACTATCAGTATCGAGACATCAACTATCAGTGCCACGATATCAAATATCAGTGTCACTATATCAACTATCGGTATCGAGACATCGACTATCAGTATCGAGACATCAACTATCAGTGTCGAGACATCAACTATCAGCGTCACGACATCAACTATCAGTGTCGTGACATCAGCGATCAATGTCGAGACATCAGCTATCAGTGTCGAGACATCAACTACAGTATCGAGACATCAACTATCAGTATCGAGACATCAACGTTCAGTGTCGAGACATCAATATTAGTATCCAGACACCAACTACCAGTGTCCAGACACAATATTACTATAACAATATTACTATTAGTGTCACGATATCAACTATCAGTATCGAGACATCAACTATCAGTGCCACGATATCAAATATCAGTGTCACTATATCAACTATCGGTATCGAGACATCAACTATCAGTATCTAGACATCAACTATAAGTGTCGAGACATCAACTATCAGCGTCACGACATCAACTACCAGTGTCGAGACATCAACTATCAGCTTCACGACATCAACTATCAGTGTCGTGACATCAGCGATCAATGTCGGGACATCGGCTATCAGTGTCGAGACATCAACTATCAGTGTCGAGACATCAACTATCAGCTTCACGACATCAACTATCAGTGTCGTGACATCAGCGATCAATGTCGAGACATCAGCTATCAGTGTCGAGACATCAACTATCAGCTTCACGACATCAACTATCAGTGTCGTGACATCAGCGATCAATGTCGAGAACTTCAGCTATATGTGTCGAGACATCAACTACAGTATCGAGACATCAACAATCAGTGTCGAGACATCAGCTATCAGTGTCGAGACATCAATTATTAGTGTCACGATATCAATTGCCAGTGTCGAGACAAAAACTACCAGGTCACGATATTAACCGTCTGTGTCGAGACATCAACTATCAGTGTCACAGTATCAACTATCCGTGTCACGACACCAACGATCAGTTGAAAGAGGTACAAAGAAACGCTCCTTCAACGATTGCTTCATGTCAGCCTCGTTGATGCCTAATGCCTCCGACATGCCCAGGTATTTGTAGGTTTCGGTTGAGGAGAGGGACCTAAGGTGTATGAAACCCGAGAGTTGGGTTCCCACGTATTCCATAATCCTTCCTCATTTTACATGCATGACTGCACATTTGTCCACACCAAATTCCATCCTGATGTACTGAAAGTTTCAGTTACCTTCAGTAACTCCAGCAGTTGCGAATTGTTGGGGGCAAAGAGTTTCAGATCATCCATGTAAAGGAGTCGGGATATTACCTGACCACCTCTTCTCAACCGATAGCCTAACCCTGACCCCTCGAGCAATGTGCTTAGAGGATTCAAGGCTAGGCAAAACCACAGCGGGCTCAGACTATCGCCCTGGAATATACCCCGCTGAATCCTGATCAGTTCACCGTTCCCTTGAATTTGTCGACATCCTGGACAGTGAAGTACCGTCCTCCATTGCCCCATACATGATGTCAGGAAGGTGCGTAGAGTTGTATTTACTTTGTACGACTCTAACACCCTCTTGAGCCATGTATGTGGCACCGAGTCGAAGGCCTTCATATAATCTATCCAACATGTCGACTGATCCTTTCGGGATCGGCGAACCTGTTGGCTAATGGCTATATCAATGAGGAGTAGCTCCTTAGTACCGCGGAACCCATTCAATCAACTTTATTGTTAACATAATGGCGACACAATAGAATTTTTGTTTAGTTAATATTAAGTTGTTGACGAACGGCAGTGATCGAAGAACGGAAGTCTGGCATCGCTGCATAGCAAGATGTCGCGCGATTTATGTAGCGAAGTGGCAACAGCGCACAATATAATACAACCAATATTAGAGAAGGTAGCTTCTGATTGGCCCATTTGAATCTGATCAACAATTGATGGAGTGGAATTGTCTAAAAAATACTGTTTAATGTTCGTATTTTTGCCACCAGAGGGTTGGCAATTGTTGATCTGACCGGAGCCACATTTGTACGCCGAATCCTACATTAGATCAACAAAAGCTGTTCTGATCAACAATTGCCAACTGATCAACAATTAACTGACGCCACAACCCGTTTGATCAACATTTGCCGAGTGGAGATATCTATCTGACTATATCGGAATATGAAAGTTATTTTGAAGGGCAAATTTATATTCTTGCAGTTACTTGCGAGCGCTTGAATTTGTCCCTTAAGGCAGTCTCCGATTGGGGCGATGCCAACCTGGTCAAGTTCAATGCATCAAAGACCCAGGCGTGTCTGTTCTCTGCCAAAAGGAGGCCATTCCAGCTGGCTCCTACTTTTCGAGATGTGTCTATACCGATAACTGACCATTTTGAGCTCTTGGGCGTTACTCTGACGTCAACCCTCAACTTTGGCTCCTATATTGAGTCCAAAGCTCAATTGGCTGCTAAAAAGCTGGGTGTCCTCTCGAAGGTGCGGCGGTACTTCACATCGGAACAGTTGCTTCAACTGTATAAAGCACAGGTTCGTTCGTGCATGGAGTACTGCTCGCACCTTTGAGATGGCTCAGCCAAATACCAGCTTGAGGCGTTGGAGTCCATTGAGAAGCGTGCCAAGAAGCTCATCAGCAACAACTCCCTTGTTCAGACCAAGCTCCAAAGTCTTGAGCATCGGCGCAAAGTTGCCAGTCTATCGGTTTTTATCGGACACATTTCGGAGATTGTGCTTCAGATCTGCATGATCTAATACCCCCCTACCCTTTTTTCTATCGGACGGCCAGAAGCACGAAAAAGGTTCATGGTTGATATACCAAAAACCCGAACGAAGCGCTTTGATTCCACTTTCATTGTGAAAACCGCCAAACAGTGGAATGCGCTGCCCGAGTGGGTGTTCCCCGACAGCTACAATTTGGGTGTCTTCAAGTCACGAGTGAATCGGTTTCTTCTGGGCAAGCGTGCTCCATCGTAGACCGCATCATTGCTTAACATCAGGCGAGATGGCGGCCAAACGCAGGCCTAGTAATAAATAAAAAAAAAAAAACTAAAACCATACAAAAGTTTTGAACAAGCTGCGTAAGATAATGAACACTCTGTATTTGACGTGTGCCAATATCACGGAATTAGGTAATAATATAAACTTATTCCGACTTAAATACATCGGAATAGCGTTTTATAATACTAAATCAAGTTTTCTAATTCCGAGTAATAAAAAGTAAAAGATTTTTTATTATTAAACAAACAAATTAATGTTAAAAACTGTCACATTATAAGCGAAAGAAATTCATTTACTTAGAAATACATCGCTAGGTTTACTTCTTTGTATTGTCTTTTTTAACTTAAAGTAATGAATTTTATAAGTTAAAAGTAGATAAGTAATTAGAGATAATGTAGAACTAATCGCCTATCTAGATTTTGTTTTTTTAAAGTGCGTAATTTAAAAGTACATCGCTGGCTAACTGATATAGAAGAAGTCATTTTTTATAAAAACTAAAACGGAACAAATTGCGTACTATGCATATTTCGATACAACAAATATAAATCTAATTATTGAATGTATTCGTTAAAACGCAGGGCATGGTCAATCGCTAGGTACAGAGACACCCAAGTATGCAGTATGGCTATTCGGGACATAACCTCCGCTCCTTCACCCCGCAACCCCCCGCACGATTGCTCTGCGACAATGTTCTACGTTGACCGACTGTAAGGAGTAACATATAGGTAGACTGTGCTATTACTAAGCGTTCCTGTGTACGCGTACATTGGAACGCTTAGTCCGTACACATCTTAAGGGTACACGAAATGACACAACTGATACATACAAGCTTATATATTGGACCAAACAGTAAAGTAATACTACGGGTATTATTAGACTGTCGCAGCAGTCAATCTATTAACCAAGTATTGCAATAACTCTAAATATATGATAACCAGTGATCGGAAAAGAGTGAGCTAATTTACCTAAACTTCATACAACAGAGACAAAAAGTGGAGACTTCAAGACGATTTTTTTTTCTAATTTTTAAATTATAACAAAACCAGTAGACACGTTTTTTATCGTTTTCAAAAAATAAAAGATAATCACCTTTTTCGAAAACAATAAAAATTCTCTTTTTTGAAAACAATCAAAAACGTGTCAATCAATTGGTTTTGTGTAAATTTTGGAAAAAAAAACAGGAAACGAATTCAATTGTTTTCCGTATTAATAACATTAATATTAAATGTACTTGAGTGATGTCCCGAAGCCCGGGACAATTTTCCCGAAAAAAAATGTTGTCGTAGGGAAGTCTCCACTTTTTGTCTCTGTTCTTTGAAGTTAAGGTAAATTAGCTCACCTTTTTCCGATCATTGATGATAACGTAAGTACCCATATAAAAATTTAAATAAAAAACGAAAGTACTTAATGCGTTTTATTTTTAATTGAAATGGCGGTTTTTTTATTTTTTTTTAAATGTGTGTCCGGGCTGTTTCGATTCACAGTTTGATGGACCTGGACGGAGTCCCATCTATCTTTGAAATGGCAGCGCTCTCACCCACGCCGGGCACGCCGCCGGCACGCCTGAAACCAGATATTTCACAAAGTCGGGCGGCCCCGGCACGTTTACTGGCGGTATTCCCACCGGTGGCGCCGGCACGCCTACTGGCGGGACTCCCGAAAATACCGGGCCTTGCGCACTGGTTTCCATTGCCAATACTACGAGAAAAGTGAACATCTGTGAACATAAAATTAACATTATCTATACATATAATAAAATCGTGGTTTAGAAGTAACTAAGAAATTTTTGTCTAGAACTTATAAATCGCGCGGTAACGAAACCATAGCGCGATCTAATTCGACGCCAACGCCATCTAGGGAAGTAAAGATTAAACATATGTTTGCATGTTTATGCACGCATCACGTAAAAAGAGCTGACCCAATGCTGTTGACTTGTATAAACATATATTGTGCTTATCTCCAAGTAACAAATTTTTTTTTGTTTCATCGCAATCGGTTCACGCATTCAAAAGATATGCAAATAATCAATATCTTCTATTACATTTACAAATCTGTAGACTTTGCGTATCTGTACATAGCAAATATTTTGAAAAAAGCATGGCTGGGGTGTTAAAAAATAACCAAAAGAACCCATTTTTAACATTTTTGTATTTTGTTTGTTCTGTTTGTTGGTTTGTCTGTTTGTCTGTTTATCTGTTTATCTGTTTGTTTGTTCAAGCATCACGTAAAAACAACTGACCCAATGCTGTTGACTTTTATAAACATATATTGTGCTTATCTCCAAGTAACATATGTTTTTTGTTTCATCGCAATCGGTTCACGCAATCAAAAGTTATGCGAATTTTAAGTTTTCTAGAAGAACTTAGCATGTATTAGTTTATTTTCAATAGATGGCGTTACGTGTATCAAATCATGTTGTGAGGAAATATATTACTACGAATAAATCCACAAATTACCTAATAATCATTGTTGAATTGGTACCTATTCTCAGTCTACGAAAGGTCTAATGATCTCTATCCTTATGAAAAAGGAACTAAGCTTTTACAAAAAAAACACGAAGATATTGTTATTTAGAATTTATTAGGTCAATTTCTTATTGTTGTTCACAATAAAATGAATTCATGATGTGGACTAATAGTAGGATGTTTGTTCACTGAATGTTCATACTTTTTGGGAATGCTGATGCCGAAAATAAGTTCCAAATTCAAATTGAAATCGGTGGCCATGATTATTTGCAAGGAAAGCGCTCACCCAGTGCTTTCGTTGAAATTTAGTATTTCGTAATCGTTCTATCTACTCAATGCACTTTTTGGAATATTTTTCTATATTTTATTTTATTTTGTTCATTAATGTCAGATTTATTCAAAGCCTGTCGCCGTCGTTTTATTAAGTTTATTTAATTGAGTTTTTTAAGCTTTAGGTAATGTTCCAAAGACATGGCCATGGAGGGAAAGTACTTTAAATATTAAAAATAGCAAATTTCACTCAAAGGAAACTTCATTTCACTTTTTTTTAAAGTACGAAATATTGCCTTTTACTGATTTTTTTGCCTGAACCGGGAATCGAACTGACAAAGCTTTATGTAGGTACCATCCGGTATTATATATTATTATGGCACCTGTTGATAGATATCTATAAGGTCAATAATAAGGATCAAATCTCTCCAACAAACATACTGTCTTAAATTGAAGGAAGTGCAAAAAATAAGAAGTAACAACAAATAAGTGTTTGAATTGAAATGTACCTAAGTTAGGTAGGCACTTAATGTTAGTTTTTATGGTCTTCCATCAATTTCAGGCACTATGTTTATTGGAGCGATCATATCGATTGGTGAAATAAAAATATAGATGATGATTTTCGCGTTTGTGTTGGTTCGATTTCCAGATCAGACTTTTTGAAAGCAGTACCTACCTATTTATAACATATTAAAATTAAATGAAGTCTTCTATAAGTTTTTTTTTAAATATTCAAAGTTCTTTTCTATACCTACCACACCTCGAATGAAATCATAATTTAGTTCGCAGATTGTAACAAGACGGCGTTGTAGCTATTTTTGTATCGCGATATGGTTTTGTTACATCTTCAATAAAAGTATCAATATTCAATTAACTATAATCCATTTTAGCAAGGTATGTATAGAAATAAGCAACACGTTTTTAGTATTACGGTTTTATGAATCTTTACGGTCAATCAAGAGGAGCTGAAACTCTACATAAAGAAATGGTTCAAAAGATATAAGTGTCTTAGTGGGACACCTTTGTCTATTATTATAATAAATGGATTATTTAGTTGCTGCGACACAATGTTGTTTTCCGACTTCCACGCGGACGGAGTCGCGGGCACAGCTAGTCTTAACTAAAATGGACATCATAATTACAATACATATGTATGTAGATAATTATTATTATGTCATTCATCGTCCATTCTTCTCCACGGAGTATTAAACTAATGTGTTTATTTTATTTTCAAGGTGTCTGCGACAGTCTTCCTTAATCTTCAAAGTGTCCGCTGTTAAACAAGACTAGGTAGGTAGGTTGAGTTAACGTTGTTTTCTTGTTACGGCACCAGCTATACGAGGATACTCACACCGTGGTGAAAAGATTAGCCAGTTAGTAAGGTTGGTAGCGGGGCTGACTGCCCAGGGTACATCGGACGTACATAAGTATGGTCGTTCGTGATGGCGATTGCAATCAAAACTTGACAAAATCGCCTCATCGCTCCCTCTCACACCCAGTGCGAGTGCAATGTTCCTGACCGGATCATATCACTCAAAACCTCTACATTACAAGGCTTCAAACAACGATGACGTGGTCATCAATAACACCTTGTTTAGCTGTAAAGTACCGCCGCTGTGAGTCTTCACCAGTAACGATACTTAAGTACATCCAGCGCACCCTGCGCAGTCAGCCCCGCTACCAACCTTGCTGATGTACTAATCTTTTCACCACGGCACGAGCTACTCTCGTTAAATTGAACACGAGAGAAGAACACGTTACTATGTTAAGTTACATAATATAAAGTAGGTATACATACCAGTATGAACTTCATCGTGACTTAACTAGCGCTCCTGCGCTGTGCTCTCCAATGATTTGCTGAAGACCTACTGTCGTTTATATACTGCAACTCAAAATGGTTCGCAAACAAGAACTGTTATGCAGACAGTTTATGTATGTTATTTATTATTGTTTAGTTAATATTTACTAAGCAATAAATATATGAAGTACAATGAACATAACACATTTATTGTTATTTACTTTGTTTACATTTAACACATGTACATTGATCATTATGAAGTTGACGTAGAAATGGGGTCCCCTTCACAATGTGACCCCTGTAGGTCGTCTGTTGTAAATAAAGTAGTTAACAATAGATAAATATATTACTTCAAGTGTACATATATTGTATTGCTTAGAAAATATGTAACAAACAACATTAAAGAAAATAAAGAAACCGTAATACCTTTTGATTACTTGTTTACGAACCATTTTAAGTTTGTACATAAATGAGCAAGTCAGTCGAGATCCTGCGCTAGTTAAGTCACGATGAAGCTCATAGAAGGATGGTACAACAGGCGACGAGTGAGCTGAGCTTTGAATTTGTGTGAGTGCACATAGAATCGATTGCCAAAAAGGAGTGTAAACCGGTTTAAACCAAGCAAAGGACGCGTCTGCATTCATTCTCATACAAATGCAACGCTCAGTTTAGGCCTCGCGGACGGTACTGCCTTGTTATCAACCTTGCTGACTGACTTATCACTTATCTTTTCAACACGGGACAAGGCATATTCTCAGCTCGACACTAAAGAAGAACACGCTAATGTGTTAAGTCACAGAATTTGCAGTATACAGAGAGAAAGTAATTAAATATGGAATAGTATCCCTAATATGGAATCTTCTTCTCTCGTGTCAGCATGAGCTATACGAAATAAAAAAAAGTAAAAACCGACTTCAAAGAAATACTAAAAGGAGTAAAATAATTACCATAATATAAAATTAACAGTTTCAGAAGTCGGTGGCTTCTATTTGCTTCAGTGTAGAGTTGCACCGACTTCTGAAACTGTTAATTTTATATTATGGTAATTATTTTACTCCTTTTAGTATTTCTTTGAAGTCGGTTTTTACTTTTTTTTAAAGTTTATTTTTTATTAAATACGTTTTAGTGTCATAATTTTAACCCCCTCCTTCATAACCCTTCTTTTTGGCTTTGACGTAGTCGGGCATAAAAAGTCCTTTCCAATGATACCTTACACGATATAATGAAAACATTCCAAAGGGGGGGAGGGGAGGACACGCACCCCCTCCTCTTTTCAAGTAGTCAGTTCCCAACAGCAAATATAAACAAAGCAATATTAGTAATTTGAGAATTTTGCTTTGATCCGATGAGGAGTTCCGTTCCATATCTCTGAAGTTCATGGTCTGATCATAACAAAATTTAAATGGGACCAATCGGGAAGTATACCCTTTCGAACAAAAAAAGAATTTTTCAAATCGGTTCATAAATGACGGAGATATGAGGTAACACACATAAAAAATAAAAAAAAAAAAAATAAAAAAAAAAATACAACCGAATTGAGAACCTCCTCCTTTTTGAAGTCGGTTAAATAGCTCATGCTGTGGTGAAAAGATTAGCCAGTCAGCAAGGTTGGTAGCGGGGCTGACTGCCCAGGGTGCGCCGGACGTACTTAAGTATCGTCAATCGTGGAGGCTCTTTTCATGCACCCCTAATATGGAATAACAACGGGGGAGAGAGCGGGGGCGGGGGCGGGGGCGGCCGCCAGTCATCGTTTAGTTGCTTCTGGTCGGCCGCTGTACCTATATATTCTAGATAAAAATTGTGAAGACAATGTAATGTTTCCTACGCCGCTGTGGTGGTGATAAGGATGTAGGGGTCAGCATTGAGTTGGTTCAAGTTGGCCGCCGTAATTATGTTCAAAATTGTGAAGACAATGTAATGTTTCCCACGCTGTGGCTGTGGTGATAAAGAAGTAGGGGTCAGCAGTGAGTTGATTCTGGTTTGCCGCCGTAATTATGTTCAAAATTGTGAAGACAATGTAATGTTTCCTACGCCGCGCCGCTGTGGTAGTGATAAGGACGTAGGGGTCAGCATTGAGTTAATTCTGGTTGGCCGCCGTAATTATGTTCAAAATTGTGAAGACAATGTAATGTTTCCTACGCCGCTTTGGTGGGGATAAGGACGTAGGGGTCAGCATTGAGTTGATTCTGGTTTGCCGCCGTAATTATGTTCAAAATTGTGAAGACAATGTAATGTTTCCTACGCCGCGCCGCTGTGGTAGTGATAAGGACGTAGGGGTCAGCATTGAGTTAATTCTGGTTGGCCGCCGTAATTATGTTCAAAATTGTGAAGACAATGTAATGTTTCCCACGCTGTGGCTGTGGTGATAAGAATGTAGGGGTCAGCATTGAGTTGATTCTGGTCAGCTGCCGTGACGAGCGGCCTCGCGTCACTTTATCGGTGGTGCGAGGAAGCGAGGGCGCGGGGCGAGCGACCGATGCAGCGACACTTGCAGCTGCGTCGGTCGCAGCTGCGCGAGGCCCTGGCGCACAGGGCCGAATTTTGAACTTCTACAAGATTGGAGAAGTTGAATAAAGGTGAAATGACCGACGTCGAATGTTCAGCTAGTATGATTCAAACATTTATTGCATACTAAGTGTACATAATTGGTGTTACATTTAGGGGCTCGTTCACCATCTCTAAGTAAAGCGTTGATTAGTTACTTCCTAGTTAGCGTTAATTGGCAAGTAACAGTTACGAGTATCTTTTGTCATTTTCACAAACAAAACTAAAGGTTCGAGTAACAACTTACTGGTTAAGTGAATGATGTATCGAATCGAAAATCGAAATCGAAGTTCACAAAATTTTGAAAAACAAAATCTTCTTTCTTAGAGTAGGTAGTTTCTGTGAACTTCGATATATCTACATTAGAAATATTAAATAAAAAATATTAATAAAATCTAATTTGAATTGTAATGGTGACAAAACTGTCACATTATAAGCGAAAGAAATTCATTTACTTAGAAATACATCGCTAGCTTTACTTCTTTGTATTGTCTTTTTTAACTTAAAGTAATGAATTTTTATAAGTAAAAAGTAGATAAGTAATTAGAGTTAATGTAGAACTAATCGCCTATCTAGATTTTGTTTTTTTAAAGTGCGTAATTTAAAAGTACATCGCTGGCTAACTAATAAAGAAGGAGCCATTTTTTATAAAAACTAAAACGGAACAAATTGCGTATAATGCATATTTCGATAGAACAAATATAGAACTAATTATTTGATGTATTTGTTAAGACGCAGGGCATGGTCAATCGCTTGGTACAGATAGGTACACAATAAAATAATCGTTGTTGTTATCTGATGAGCCAACACAAAATAACAACGGACAACTTTTAACCGTAAAGTAAGCACGCTAATTGCCAGATGTGGTGGCAAGTAAGTTACGGGTCGGTTAATCTTATGATCAGTGCTACTCGAACGTCGTGAAATTCAGATATGTAGTTACGGGTGACTTTAACTGGCGGTTAGCATACTCGACACTTTACTTGAGGATGGTGAAAGAGGCCCTAAGTGTACTTACGACTTAGCGGCCTTGCAACAAGCATTGCAATGCGGATGTAGAGGGCTTTAATTAATTAATATTTTATGTATTTATTTAAATTATTAATTCTAATAGCAATTGTGTATTTATCTATTAAATTATGTTATGTTTTTAGAATATTATAAATTAAATATAAATTATTCTTTCAGCATTACAAAACATATCAATTATTTAAAATTAGTAATATAAGGGGTATTCTCGAGGAATGAACTACACACGGATTCGGTAAAACGTATGTTAGGGAGTTTGAGGACTGTATTCAATGATGCTATTTATTAAGTACTGGTTTCAATATTTTATTGCTGATTTTTACAATAATTACTTGACGCGCGTACAATGCTTGAGGAAATATAATAATGTGTGTCGCTGCTCCGTCGCGGTTCCAGCCTATAAATCCGAGATGGCCGGCGCGAGCGCCTCTTCACCCGCGCCCCGCTGTGCCCCCGCCGACGCCGTCGCCGGTGCCGCCTCTATTCGAGAAGGTTCCGAACAACGTATATAATCGGTAACAGCACAATACAATCAGTCCGTATGGGTACAATACAAGACGACAGAGTAGGTATAGCGTCCGTCGCACGATCGCAGTGTGCGCGGTGTTGCTAGGTGCGTAGCGGGGGGCCGACTGGCCACGCGAGCGAGCGCTTTCGGCGGGAAGCGAGCAACGTAACCTTTGCGCGGCGGGTACGGCGCGAATTAACATTGAAGTCAAAGAGAATGTAACTAGTAAGAGACCGAACTTCATACATTTGTCTCAAAATCACATTTGTATGAACCCAGTTCCCTTTTACCACCAACCAAATAATATTATAAATAGGACTGGTACCAACATTACAATAAAATAATATGACAGCTGTCATCAATAGTGACGTTCATTATCTATCGACTAATTAGTGTAGTGAAGAATTTTATCGATATCGATGAAGGGAAAAAACCTGGATATAGGTAGGTAGGTATAGTTATAGAGAAGTAATATGGATAAAACAAAATAAAACAAGGGTAAATTGGCAGTCACCCCGATAATTCAGCCCTCATCAAGCTGTCTCCCCCCCCCCTATGTCCACGCCAGCAACGCCCTAAGCCGAGGTCCGAGTCCCACTAGGGGTCGCCCTTAGTGCTGTTGTTGCAGGTAGTCATGATGTTAGTGTAGTACAAGTAGTTAGCTTAGGTTAAGTATTTTACTTCCCCCCATTGGCTGGAGACCCTTCAGGTCTCGCCAATAACTGCCCGGTTACGTAGAAACCGTCCCCTAGGACGACCTACTGCAGTCCAATAGAAAAAAAAAAAAAAAAGGTAAATTGGTAAAATTGTTTATTTTATTGAATTCAAACACAATTAGACAAATTAATGAGACAAAAATACATTGTAGAATAAGTAATAGTGTACTGATTTTCTACCTGAGACCCCTCATTTATACCTAGGAGTAAAACATGAATTGTTTCAAAAAAAGTATTGTAAATACTTACTTCAAATAGCAAACATGTATGTTTAATAAAATTTGTTTTCAATATTCTTTATATGTTAAACCTTTTAAAAGTTTTAGTAGCATCAGCTAAGTCTTCTTCTTTTAAAGAGTGGTAACGGTTGACTCTTCGACCCTTACGCCTAATTACTATTAACCCCAAGCAATCAATTTTGACTTTCCTGGATCACTGTTCCTGGATTCCTGTATGATCACTGAAAGGGACTTTGCTGTCTAGTTGATGGTAGGTACAGGTGCATCAGCCGTCAAATGACGATCCTCTTGATTAGATTGTACAGCCACTGAAAAATAATTATAATGATGCATGAAAATCTGACTTGGGTTATTTAATAATATCTATACCATTTACCATTACTACATGAATATTATTGTACTCTCAGTTATTCTATACTATATTATTATTCTATTCAAACTGATTCTGTGTAAATGCCTATATGCTGTGCTTTAATTAACCTGTAGATTGACTGGTCAAGAACGCTTCACGGTTAACAGCATTAGAAATTTAAACATTTACAATTCATTTAAATTTTAACGACCAGCTCAATACAACCACAGTTTTGCTTTATAAAAGCCATAAAGCAAATCTTATGGTTGTATGGTCTTCAAAGTATCCCTACTTCTAAGAACTTATTATACAAGCTATACAGTTGCATAAGCTAGCAGTACTTACCATGTGAATTCAGTCGAATAATTCGGCAATTATGTTATCTGGCAATGGTGGTGCTGATGTTAGTTGCAGTGTGGGAACTGCATTTTTCTTCAAACAAGATTTTGTTTTGGTGAAGTCCCACTTTGAAAAATATGTTTCACAAACTTATTGCAGATCATGTAGTTTTTCAAGTGGAAGATATGTAAGATCTTCTTTGCCAACCACCTTCCATCAGTTGGCACAGCTGAAAATTTAATATCCAGTATTTTAATAATTACCAAATAAAAGTTCATATTCATGATCATGATGAACACATCGATAGTCATCAGAGTACAGTTGAACAGTAATAGAACAAAAAAAATTTGAGCAGTTTTATTTTACAGTCAAGTGATGAGACAACCATATCATTGGTTACTTGGTTATGTTACTTAACCATTCTCTTCACCCCGTGACATCAGTTTTTTAAGTCTAGATTTACCTAGTTATTCTACTAGCTCTAGTGCCTTTCAAGTTGAAACAAACACAGCAGTGATGCTTGCACCCTACACCTTTATAAAAGTATCAAAGGGCACTTAGGAACGCTATTGAGGTACTACTGAGTCACTTGAAGGAACCATAACGTCGTAAGCATAGCATTATTCTAGTACAGATAGTGGTTTACTGTCAGTAAAATGTGTTGTAATATTTGTCGTACATATTTATTTCTTATAATGAAAAAAAAACTAGGTTACGATAGCTTACCGGTGTTTGTCTAGCGGATATCTCGCAAATAACCGCTTTTCAGTACAGTGTCTTTCTAGGATACCACAAATTGCACATATTCGGTGGCACTCAGCCATGGTGTTCATTTTAATATTAATAAAATCCTTTGTAATGAACACAAGAGTCCCTAAGCACTAAAATATATGCTAGGCGTCCTTTCTCACATAGACCCTGGTTCCGAAGATAACATGAAGGAACACAATGCTCAACTCAACGTGAATATACTCTAGAATTATGGATTTACAACGAAAAATTCAAAAATTACAAGCTTTAATATATGCAAGTAACGGCAGACATTTTACTTGTGGTATTGCGTATAAAATTTATTTAATTCTACTATCCATGGTTTTCGTTCTTAAATTATCAAATTAAGATAAATTAAAATAGTCAAACAACACACATGTGATTTATTATGCTTGAAAAAATAATTGGTTAAGTAAAACATAACACATTTTGTTTATTTTCAAGTTTCTTTGTTTATTTTCAATCTATTAAAATGGGCGTTACGAAAAGTTGCAACACTTGCTTTTGCAATGATTGATGATTGATGAATGATGATTAGGTTGGTGAAACTTTGGAACCGGGTTCATACAAAATATTTTTCTATGAGAGTTTCCACCCACTGATTGAAGCGGCGACGCGGACGCAACACAATGCTACAGTAATTATTTTCATAAACTTATTAGATCACTATATTAATACTATTATAAGGTACCCGGTTGATGGTACTAGAGCGAGATATAAGGTACCTACTTAAGCAAAAGGTTTAAAGTAACCTAACACGAAGGGGATGACGAGGGATTCGTTCGCTCGCTTTGCTCGCTCACTTTAGCCCCCGTCATCCCCTTCGAACCTAACCTATCCGTGTCGGGGTGCCTCAAATTCCCGAGCTCGCATCGCTCGCACTCGAAATTAGTCAGTTGGAAGACAAGTGATAGCGTTTGGCTAATGTGAGTTTCATTTTTCTAAAATTGCGTTGTAATAAGTAAATATAATGTAATGTCTTTATTTCAAACGTTGTTTTATGAGATAAAATGAAAAAATAATGAATTGTTTGTCAAATAATATCTTATTAAATAAAAGTTTATCGGATAATTATTTTGCTAAGTGAATTATTTGATAAACTTGTTTTTGTAAAATGATGAAAGGACAAATAATGTTTTTGCCAATCGTTGCTTGTCAAGTAAAAATTTGTGAATTAATTTTTGGTGAACTGACCGGTCACCGTCGAGAATATACAAGGCTAGTCGGAAAGGGGGTACTAATCCGAAGCCCACTTATAGTATCGCTGATGAGTGTTTGAAAGCAAGTGTTAAAATTTCAAAATTCGATATTTTTTTTTTCCAAATAAAATGATTTTTATTTTAGTTTTTTCAAAAATTCTTCATCCCTGCTTTAGTTACAAATTCAGAAAATGGTGCTTCTAATTCATGACCCCAAATATGACCTAAAATGTAAACACAGCTGATTATAACTGGGGAAAGATAGATTTTACAGATATTTTTTTGAGATTTTTGAACAATTGTTTCTCTTAAACTATTGACTTTTGGGAAAAGTTGTAGAACAAAAGTTATTCATTATTATGTGTACTTTAACACCCTTTCGGATTAGTACCCCCTTTCTGACTAACCTTGTATAAATAAAAAGAAAGGTCCAGACTGACTGACTGACTGACTCATCAACGCCCAGCCCAAACCCTTGGACCTAGAAAGCTGAAATTTTGCACAGAGGTTCCCTTTATAATGTAGACAAGGAATAAGGAAGGATTTTTCAAAAATCAACCCCTAAGGGCGTTAAATAGGGGATGAAAGTTTGTATGGAAAATCGTCACTTAACGGGTTCAAAAAACCTAGTTCTAATACATTTATTTTGCATAATGAACAATTCACCTATATTTACACTGTTGCCCCACAGCATAATACAGTATTTCAACCACGAGTATGCATATGCGTAGTAGGCAGACAGAGCTGTTTTGGTATTTGTGGTTTGCTTTAGTTAGTTATAGGGCGGGCGTAAGTGAATTTTGAGAGCTTTGATTTAATATGTTCTATGTGTGCTTTCCAATTTATATGAGTGTCTATATTAATGCCGAGGAGGTTAAATGTATTAACTTCTTCTATTTGTGTTTGTTGAAAATGTAGGTTTAAGTCGAAAGGTTGTTTTTTATATGATCTGAATTGTAATAATTTGATTTTACTTGCGTTTATATCAAGATTGTGGTCATGAAGCCAGTCTGTTATAGTGTGCATGGTATTTTGTAGATTGGGGTTATTAAAGTTTTCGCAATTTATTATTATTGAGACATCATTGGCGAATAATATTGGTAACATTAATTATCTGTCCAAGGATTTCGGCAAATCGTTGATTTATATAAGAATTAGTACACAACCTAACACACTTCCTTGGGGTATTGAACATGTTAGTTTTATTTCATGTGATCTCACTGATTTTAACTATTTTGTTTTAGTATTTAAATGGTGTAACGAGTGAATCTAAATTACAAAAGATGATGGGCACAAATGTATGGAGTCTGGTACTGGCTCCAATCGGAATGATTGATACACCGTTGGAAAGGTATTTTTGTGTAGATTAAGAATAACTATGGCGCTAGTCCCGATTCGCTGTCCGATCAAAGTAATCCTGCTTGAAAGTTATTTATTTTTGTTACATCCTATTAAGAACACATACTTTTATTGTCATTTTTCTCCATTTTGGCATGGTATTACAAGAATAATTATTAATATTTTTCATTATCTCGGTAAATAAAACAAGTTCGAAGTAAGTTTTATCATTTATTGTATGTAAGTATACAGTGTGTAAAAAGACCCGAATAGCCGAAATCTACGCACTCTGTACATCAAACTAAAATACATTGACCAAAAATAATTGCTGGGAAACGACTTTTATTTTTAGGCAAAAAAAAAACGCGTCCGATTTGTTTAATAAATAGATCACCCCTAACTGAAAAAATACTAAACCGGTTTTGTTGTGATTTTCATCCGTTAACTGAATTTTATTTAGCTGAAAATCTGTGCAAATATCATCAAAATGGGTCAAGCGAAACTGGCGATATGATTTTTTTAAATTCTATTTCGAACTGAATATCCAGTATCTTCTGAAGACTATATTTCAAAACGGACAATTGATACGGGTTTGTTGCCATAGTAGTTTTTTGTACTCTTGAAAAGAGCTATCCAACGATGGTAAATTCATTTTGATTGGACATGAGTACCAAAACGCCCATCCTCCTATAGACAACAATTTATATTTAAAAAATGGTGTATTTTTATGTATATTCTCACTCGTAAAACAAAATCAACCATTCAAACAAAACACAATCGTAAGTAGACAATTTTTACCATAGTGCATATTTATGCCGACGGGCCTCTGCGGTTAACAAGGAGGTTCGAAATGAGATAATGTTACAATGGTCTATTTTTACTATCTGTGTTCTATTATTTAAGTACGATTTAAACCAAAGATAGGCAGGCAGGACCCCTAATGCCCGAGCCATATAATTTATCCAGTAGAATGTTATATAGGACTTTGTCATATGCTTTTGTCATGTCCAAAAGAAGTCCTATTGATGTTTTTTGTCATTTATGCTCTGTAAAGCCTTTTGAACACCTGTACACTGCTAGTGTGGTTGATCTTGATTTTCGGAATCCATTTTGGCATTCATCAAGAATGTTGTATTTTTTTAAGAAAGTGTATATGCGGTTGCACATAGCTTTCTCGAATATTTTTAAAAAGTTGGCAGCAGTGCTATAAGTCTATAATTGTTAATGTTGTAAGTGTCTCCTTTGTTGTGGATAGGCTTAACTAATGATACTTTTAATGAGTCTAGGAATTGACCCTCTTGGAAACTCTGATTGATAAGAGATGTCATCTGTATTGAATGTTCTTCTGCACATTGCTTTAGTAGAATTGATGGTATATCATCTATTCCACAACTGTGTGGCTGACGTAGGTGTTTTCTTCAAGTGGACTGTATTGGTTCTCGCCACACACGTAGATTACCTAGGGCTTCAAGAAAGTTCTATACTTCTACCTGTTACGGGGAATATAAATAAAACACTTATTTACCTTGTATAGGCCGCAGGGAGGTAGGCAGAGAATGTTCTCGCTTCTAGTTTTCTTCCTTTTGAGTTCGTGTTCTTCCTTTGGAGTCTGATTCCTGATTGGTCCGATCGCGGCGATCGGCCCGCTTAATATATGCATATCCACCGATATCTCTAGAACATTCTTTCACATTCCATGCCTCACCCCCTTAAGCCTATTTTCCTTTATTATTTATTTTGCATTCATTTTACATAAATATCCTTATTCCTAGGTCTTAGTCTACCTTATTCTAGACTTATCTGGATAGGTGTGTGCCCCCGACGTCGCTTAGTTTGGGAGTGGCGGCGCGTTTCCCGATTCGCGTATTTTATATTACCGCGTCCCCCGCTTCACCTTAGTATAAAGGTCGCTCTCATTTGTGCGCACGTTGCAGTTTCTCTCTGGACGTCGGTGCGTGCACATACCTAGTTCCAAATACTTTAACTATGCTTATCCTAAAGGGTATAACACTAATTACATGCCTCAAAACGTTTCTGATAACAACAAATAAATTATTACAATTTTTACGTGGTTTGTTTACCTTTTTTGAACCGTATTATCTTTCAAACTATTATGTTAACATTCATCCCGTTTTCACAGGGGGTTAGTACGGTTCGTAGTCTTACCGTTACATACCATGATATCAATCTTAGCCCTCCCAGAGCCGAGGTTAAAACCATGTAAGCGCACGGGGAAAACTGACCATATAAATTTACGTTATCTACGTTATCTACGCTTTCTTGCTGCTTATCACGGTATGTAGCGTTATTTACAACGTATTACGTTACGTACATGATAGAAGGTTAAGTTTAACAAGTTATTCAAAGTGGTTAACATCTAAATAAGTATGTCTCCTTACATATTTTTACGCAAATATACAAGTATGACCTAGGTATTCTACACGAAAGGACTTATATCTATTAACTAATGCCTAAACTTGCTATTATTTACATTGAGGCCGAGTATGAGCCGTCTGATTGCTTGTGGTACTGCTTGTACCTGTGTCATTGTTTATGCTGTCGTGCACATTTCTCCCGCCGTCGCAGCATGCGAACCAATGGGTAGCACGACGATCTTCTTGCATGGCCTTCTCATGACGTGTCCGTTGCTTGTAGTGACGTCCACGACTCGTACCTCGTTGTCCTTTCCGGGGTAAACCTTGGATATTATTCCTCGCGGCCAGACGTTCCTCGGCAGATTCGGGTCGCAGATGATCACGAGGTCTCCGACCTTGGGGGGTTCTCCGGTGGCGCGGGGCTCCCGCCGGTGTTGCAGTAGGGGGAGATACTCTTTTACCCAGCGCCTCCAGAACTCGTCCGCCAACAGTTGTGCGCGCCTCCATAGCTTGCGCGCGGACTCATCTCCTTCTCCGAAGTTGCCTGGCGCGGGTACGTGGCTGTTCGGTCCCAGCAGGATGTGATTTGGGGTCAACGATTCTGGCTCTTCTGGGGTCACGGTCACATGCGTAAGCGGGCGCGAGTTGATTATATTTTCCACTTCGACGAGAAGCGTGTGCAGGGTCTCGTCGCTCGGGTGCTTCTCGTGCAGTGTGACGCGCAGAGCTTCCTTCACGCTGCGCACTAGACGTTCCCATGTTCCGCCCATGAAAGGTGAGGCCGGGGGTATGTAGCGCCATTGAATGTGTCGAGCGCTCGCTTCTTCGCGGATGGCTTCTCGCGCTTCTTCTTCTGCTTCTTGTAACTCTTTGTCCGCTGCCTTGAAGCACGTCGCGTTGTCGGACCACAGCTCTGTCGGGGTTCCTCTTCTGGCTACGAATCGTCGTAGCGCGTTTATCGCTGAGTCGCCGCTTAACGACGTTACCACCTCCAGATGTACGGCTCGCATGGTCATACAGGTGAAGAGGGCCACCCAATCGTTTTTCCCGGTGGCGTCCGACTGTCACTTCTATCGGACCGAAGTAATCCAGACCCGTGTAAGAGAAGGGTCGCGTGTGATGTCCAAGGCGCGCGAGAGGTAAGTCACCCGTTGACGGGGTCATTGGCCTTGCCTTTCTTATTTTACAATGCGGGCAATTTCTTATTACGCCTTTTACGGTGGGGCGTATTCGCGTGACCCAGAAGCGTTGCCTTATTTCGTTTACTGTCATTTCTACCCCTCCGTGATGCATTTTTTCGTGTACATGTTGTATGTACATCTTTGTGTATTTATGTTGCCCATCCAGTAGAGCGGGGTTAGCCGTTTCAGCGCCTATCTCCGGAGCGGCGGATATTCTTCCTCGCAGGCGTATTAATCCGTCTTCACCAATGTATACACTTAGAGACGCGAGGCGATCCTTAGAGGGGGGGGTAGCGTTATTCATAATCCGCGTTTTTTCGTCGGCGTAACTTTCGTCCTGTACGGCTCGTATCCACATCTTCTCCGCTCTTCTGATGTAGTGGGCGTCTAAATGGATAAACCTTCTTCTGTCCACCTTCTGGGGAGCTTCTTTTTTCGTTACTTCTTTAGTCGCGTTCTTACGCCACGTGGGGTCCTTTTGTGCATTTTCCTTGGTTCTTTTTCGTTTTCCTGCCGCTGTCGTGTGTCTTCTTGGTCGACATATGTCTATAAACTGGAGTACACGTCCCGTCGCGCGGAGGAGGACCTGCCACTTACCGATATTTTTTATATCGGGCAGGTGTCCGTTAGTTATCTTCTCATGGGCCACATGGCACCTTTCCTTCTCTTCTCCGGTCTTTTCGGGGGGTGTCTTGACTTCTGTCGGCCATTCTTCTTCGGGTTGTCGCAGGAACTCCGGACCGCGGAACCATCGGTGTTGGGCATCGAATTCCGTTGGGGCTTCTCGCGTGGCATCGTCGGCTACGTTTTCCTTTGTGGGGACCCAGCGCCATTCGTTCACCTTCGTTAATTCTTCGATTTCTGCTAAGCGGTGCGCCACGAAGGTTTTGTACGCTCGGGGTTCCGCCCTTATCCATGCCAGGACCGTGCGGGAGTCGCTCCAGTACGTCTTCTTGGTGAACTCGAATTCGTGACCTTCTTCTGTGGTTCGTGCGAGTCGTGCGCCCAGTAACGCCGCTTGTAGTTCGAGTCGCGGTATGGAAGTGGGTTTTAAGGGCGCGACGCGACTCTTGGCTGCTGCTAGGGCTACGCTCACGGATCCGTCCGCTCGTTGCATACGTATGTACACAGCTGCCGAGTATGCTTCTTCGCTCGCGTCGACGAACGTATGTAATTCCCTTTGTACGACTGACGGCCCGATGTTGTAGCATCGTGGAATATGAAGTCTTCTTATTCCCTGCAGGTTATTTATCCATGTGGTCCAGCGGGGTTGTAGTTCTTCTGGGATAGGCTCGTCCCAGCCTGTACCGTATCTCCATGTTTCCTGCATTAGCCTTTTCGCGGGTGTCGTTATTGGCGATACTAGCTCCAGTGGGTCGAACAGCGACATTATTACGCTTAATGCTTCTCGCTTCGTGGGTGGGCGTTCGTTTTTTAATACTTCTGGTGGTGCCTTCTTTTCGTTCAGGTGGAACCCGATACAATCTTCTTTTATTTCCCACAGAAGGCCCAGTGTCTTCTCCGTGTCTTCTCCGCATATGGGTACCGTTCTGGTCTCCGCGTTCGTGCAGAAGTGTGTGGACACGGATTGTCGATTGGACACCCATCCCGTCAATACGAAGCCTGCTTGACGATGGATGTAATCCACGTCCTTTGAGACCTTGATAGCTTCTTCTTCACTCGGGAAGCTAGTGATGTAGTCGTCCATGTAGTGGTTCTTTTTAATTTCTTTCACGGCCCTGGGATACTCTTCTTCAAAATCTTCTGCGTTCCGATTCTTGATGTATAGCGCCGTGCACGGTGAAGACGTTGCGCCGAAGATCACCGACGTCATTTGATACTCCCTGGGTTTCGTCTCTCCTCTGTCGTTACCCCTCCACAGGAACCTCAAGGCATCTCGGTCTTCTTTACGTATCTTGATCTGCATGAACATCTCTTTGATGTCCGCCGAGACTGCGTAGGGGTGCTGTCGGAATCTCATGATGACCCCAGGTAGTGACTGCAGAAGGTCGGGACCGGAGAGCAGCATATCGTTCAGGCTTCGTCCGTGCGATCTCGCGGCTGCATCGTGGACCACGCGTATCTTGGGCTTCGAGGGGTTGCACACGGCGAAGTGTGGCAGGTACCACGTCTTCCCTGGTGTCGCCGGTGTGGTTGCTGGAACCGCGTATCCTGACGCAAGAAGATTCCGTATCCTTTCCTCGTACTTGGCCTTCAAGTCCGGGTCGCGATCGAGCTTCTTCTCCAATGTTCTTAGTCTTCTGTGGGCTTCTTCATAATTGTTCGGGATCTCCGGGTTGTCTTCTTTCCACAGAAGCGCAGTCTCGAAGCGACCGTCGGGCATTCTTCTACTTTTTTCGTTCAATATTCTCATGGCTCGCTCTTCTGGGTCGTTCTTCTGTCTTCTCGGCTCCACGCCAAGGGCTTCCAGGTCGAAGAACTTCTTCATCATACTCTCCATGGGGTCGCCCTGTTCGGGGACGACGGTATATCCACAGAAGGCGGCCGTTTGTTGGTACGAGCCGCGGTATCCGTGTAGCACCCATCCCAGCCGCGTGTTGGTCGCGACGGGTTGATCTTGTCGCCCTGTTCTGACTTCTAGTGCTACGAGTAGTTCCCAGTTATCCTGGCCTATCAATATCTTCGGGCAGGAATCCTTATATACTAGCTGGTCTTCTATCTCCTTGAGGTGAGCGCAATCTTCAAGGTCCCTTTTTTCGATGGTTTGTTGCGTAAACAATAGGCGCTGCACGGTGCGCGCGTTACGCATGGTGTATTCCTTACCGCCATGTCGCCCTCGTATATTGATGCTGACCTCCTTGCTATTTTCATGCTTCACTGTTTCGTTTAGGCCCTGTACCCACATGTGGTCGCGTGGGCCGTCCAGGTCCAATATTTCCGCCAGCCGTTCGTCGATCAGCGTGATGGTGCTTTCGTCGTCCATCAGGGCGTAGGTATCAACCCTCGTACCGGTGGGGCCCGTGAGTGTGACAGGTGCAATTTTTAAGAAGGCTTGACGGCTTCTCACGCAGTCGGCGTTCTTCACCACTTCGACGGCCGATGTTACTTCTGCAACTTCTGCGGGTGGCGGGGACGGTCTTCTTGTCGTCTTCTTGTGGTGCAGGAAGTAATGGTGGGCCATCGAGCAGCCGTCCTGTCCGCACTTCTTGGCCTTGCAGCTGCCCCGTCGGTGCGTGCTTCTCAAGCAGCGGAAGCAAACTCGATGCTTCTTGGCTAATTCCCAGCGTTCGCTGACGTCGGCGTCGCGGAACCTTTTGCAGTCGGGTAGCTGATGGTCGTGCTTACATAGCGGGCATTGTTCCTTCTTGGTGTCGGTCACGAAGGCGCGCTCGAACCTCTTCTTCTGGAACTTCTCTTGCGGGGCGCTTGCGGTGATATCTTCTGGTTGCGCGTAAGCTCCGCATTTATCCGCTTCTTCGTTCAAGAAGGCAGCCAGTCTCTTGATGTCGGGAACATCTTCCTTGTTCTTTGCGGCGTAGTCGTACCACTTATTCCTTAATATCGGCGTGAGCTTTTCTATCGTTATTTTCACTAACTCGGGATTATACAAGTAGTGAACTTTCTTCAGGGCTTCTATCGTTGCGATAATATTCGCCATCTTGTTCGCGAATATACACAATTCTCGCGGATTATCACTCAATTTTCCTAGCGCCTTTATCTTCTGCGCTTCGTTCATAGCCAGCGCGTCCGGTCGACCAAATCTTCTTTCCAGGGCCTCAACTATGGCCCCCGGGTCCGGTTGGCTAATAAGAAGGCTGCTGACCGCTTCCTGGGCCGCCCCCCTGAGGCTTCTTCTTAATCTTGCAACGTTTTCTGTTTTCGAGAAGAGGGCCTCAGTCTCATAGTAGGCGGCGCGGAAGGCTAGCCAGCCATTACACTGTCCGTTGAACACGGGTAATTCTTGCAAATACTTGGGCGCATCTCTTGTCATACGTACCGCTTGGGTGAGCGCCGCTGCCAGTGAGGTGACGTCCACGTTCTGTGGCTGACGCGCAGGCCGGGCTTCTTCTTGTCCCCGGTGCTCACTTTCCTTTTCCTCGTGAGCGCCCTGTCCTCGTCCTTTCAGCTCATCCTCTTCTGGACTTTTTTCCTCTTCGTTCTTCCTTTCTTCTGTGGGGGGATTCTTCTGTTGCCCCTCCAACCATTCCTTTACTCGGCTTGCTCGTTCCTCTTCATCTTCTGAGGCAGAAGGCGAGTCTTCATCGTCGGCGGCTGCGGCGCGCCGTCGGGCTAATCGCGCTTGAGCGAGCGCGAGTGACGCACGTACTTCTTCAAGTTTTAATTCGGCCACCTTTTCTTCTGCCTCTAACAATCTCCGGTGGTTAGAGTTAGAATGCCGCGATCGCGGGCGCTTCGATGGCTTCAAAGTGTTGTCGTGCTCGTCGACCTTCTGTACGGTCGCGTCGGTCCTCGTGCTCGTAGCGTTGTCCGTGGAGGTCGTGCACTCCGTGGTCGCGCTTGTGCCGGTGCCTTCCGACGTGGTTGCTGACCCTTCTTGACTCGCGATGTTCCTTGCCGAGCTCGTACTTCTTGGTACCACAGCGGTACCCCCTTGGGTGCTGACGGTGCCTCTTGTTCCGCCGAGGTCTCGGTCAGCAGGGCCTGAGCGATCTTCTACAACATCCGCTGCACTTCCCTTATTCGACCGCGTCACAGGCATTTTCTTCTTCTTCGATGTCTTGAACTTCTAGGAAACCCGCGCTGTTCACTCTTCCACTGATCCGGTGGATCCGGCTCGAAGGACCATAAAAATGTGGCTGACGTAGGTGTTTTCTTCAAGTGGACTGTATTGGTTCTCGCCACACACGTAGATTACCTAGGGCTTCAAGAAAGTTCTATACTTCTACCTGTTACGGGGAATATAAATAAAACACTTATTTACCTTGTATAGGCCGCAGGGAGGTAGGCAGAGAATGTTCTCGCTTCTAGTTTTCTTCCTTTTGAGTTCGTGTTCTTCCTTTGGAGTCTGATTCCTGATTGGTCCGATCGCGGCGATCGGCCCGCTTAATATATGCATATCCACCGATATCTCTAGAACATTCTTTCACATTCCATGCCTCACCCCCTTAAGCCTATTTTCCTTTATTATTTATTTTGCATTCATTTTACATAAATATCCTTATTCCTAGGTCTTAGTCTACCTTATTCTAGACTTATCTGGATAGGTGTGTGCCCCCGACGTCGCTTAGTTTGGGAGTGGCGGCGCGTTTCCCGATTCGCGTATTTTATATTACCGCGTCCCCCGCTTCACCTTAGTATAAAGGTCGCTCTCATTTGTGCGCACGTTGCAGTTTCTCTCTGGACGTCGGTGCGTGCACATACCTAGTTCCAAATACTTTAACTATGCTTATCCTAAAGGGTATAACACTAATTACATGCCTCAAAACGTTTCTGATAACAACAAATAAATTATTACAATTTTTACGTGGTTTGTTTACCTTTTTTGAACCGTATTATCTTTCAAACTATTATGTTAACATTCATCCCGTTTTCACAGGGGGTTAGTACGGTTCGTAGTCTTACCGTTACATACCATGATATCAATCTTAGCCCTCCCAGAGCCGAGGTTAAAACCATGTAAGCGCACGGGGAAAACTGACCATATAAATTTACGTTATCTACGTTATCTACGCTTTCTTGCTGCTTATCACGGTATGTAGCGTTATTTACAACGTATTACGTTACGTACATGATAGAAGGTTAAGTTTAACAAGTTATTCAAAGTGGTTAACATCTAAATAAGTATGTCTCCTTACATATTTTTACGCAAATATACAAGTATGACCTAGGTATTCTACACGAAAGGACTTATATCTATTAACTAATGCCTAAACTTGCTATTATTTACATTGAGGCCGAGTATGAGCCGTCTGATTGCTTGTGGTACTGCTTGTACCTGTGTCATTGTTTATGCTGTCGTGCACAAACTGAGTAAAGTTTATTTTTAGTTAAATGGATAATCTTCATAATTTCTTTTTGATTTACCGGATTTAAATACATCGAACGGATCGGCGAATTTATGACGGGTCGTCCAGTTGGTTGGATGTTAGTTTTGGCTGTCGGGCTTACCCCTACTGGTGCAAAGAATTCATTAAACATGTTAGATAAGTATATTAGTTGGGCATAGAATTGTATCGTTATTTATTATTAACGTTATATTTTTATTTTGTTTTTTTCTCAGTTACGAGTTTTTTGTATTTATTATGTTCCACATTGTTTTTGTTTTATTATCGGATTTTTCCATTTGTCTAATATGATTATACTTTAAAATTCTGAGTTTTATTTAACAACATCCTTATGGCGGTCCATAATTGGCGCACTTAAACTAGTACAGTCCGCACATGTGTCTCCAATAATGTCGTCTACAGACAAATCACTTTCAATGTCTTTGGGTTCTATACCCGTTGAAAGTAGATCACTTTTTGGTCTTTTCATTGTCACGATCATATCAGAATGTTCTTGGGGGGGTGACTTTAGTGGAGTATTGGTGTTATTTCCTAAGGAGGGAGCGGAGAGGGAGAGAGAGGCGACGGCTAAACTCCATTCCCGCGCCAGACGCACCGGGCGCCGCCGGTGAGCGCGCAACGATCTCCGGCCACCCTAGTGTGTGGCCTGCGGGAGACGGGCTAGGGGACCCGTCGGCCGACCAGTAACAGGCCCGAGAAGGCGGCGCGCATGTGTTCCGTGTGCGCCTCTCAGGAGGACGTGGGGCAAGGCCCCACAGAAGGAGAGGTCCGCCAGGGGCTGGTGGACCGAGGCCTGCCGGGGTTGCGGTGCATACAGCTGCGAATCCCGCGACCCCAGCCAAGGGTCAGGAGAAGGAACACCGTGGGTTTTTAGCCGGTCAGAGTCCGGCATAACCCTTCGCCTTCCCCAGGCGAAGGGTAACCATGAGGATTATCACAGGAAAAAAAAATTGTGATATTTGCGCATTGTAAGTCATAGCGTTGATTACAAATAGAACATTTCAGTAAGTTTTTGATTGGTGTATCTTGATGGCATTTAACCATTTTGATAATTTTCAAAAGTATGTTTCTGTCAATTAGCAAAAACTTTTACTTGTAGTGTCATCTATCGAAGAATGGTAGTACTAAATGAACAGGACCTTTGCTAGCTTGACAGATCTCGTTTGCGTATTGATATCAGCTGCTAGTGCAGAATTGAAATCATAGATGTCGCTGTTATAAGTTTTAGTCTTTTGTTATGATGTAGCAGTTTTTAACCGACTTCAAAAAGGAGGAGGTTCTCAATTCGGTTGTATTTTTTTTTTATTTTTATTTTTTTTATTTTTTATGTGTGTTACCTCATATCTCCGTCATTTATAAACCGATTTGAAAAATTCTTTCTTTGTTCGAAAGGGTATACTTCCCGATTGGTCCCATATAAATTTTGTTACGATTAGATCATGAACTTCAGAGATATGGAACGGAACTCCTCATCGGATCAAAGCAAAATTCTCAAATTACTAATATTGCTTTGTTTATATTTGTTGTTGGGAACTGACTACTGGAAAAGAGGAGGGGGTGCGTGTCCCCCCCCCCCCCTTTGGAATGTGTTCATTATATCGTGTAAGGTATCATTTGAAAGGGCTTTTTACGCCCGACTACGTCAAAGCTAAAAAGAAGGGTTATGAAGAGGAGGGGGTTAAATTTATGACACTAAAAAGTATTTAATAAAAAATAAACTTTAAAAAAAAGTAAAAACCGACTTCAAAGATAAACTAAAAGGAGTAAAATAATTACCATAATATAAAATTAACAGTTTCAGAAGTCGGTGCAACTCTACACTGAAACAAATAGAAGTCACCGACTTCTGAAACTGTTAATTTTATATTATGGTAATTATTTTACTCCTTTTAGTTTATCTTTGAAGTCGGTTTTTACTTTTTTTTATTAAATTTTTAACGTATCACTTTTACAAGTTCCTGTAAATGAGTTTTAGGCATTACGAGTATGATTTGTGGTTTGTTATTTATTTCATTACAAATCCGAAAAAAAATATATGTTAGCAACACTACAATTTAATCGTCAGAAAAAGGTCAGAAAGAAAAAGGTCGTCAGTAAAAGGTCAGACTTCTTCAGCTGATCTACACAGAATACTCTAGACGAGTGTTCCGTCGTACGGTCCAAGCATGCTGTGCCGACTTAGTACATAAGTTCGTGACAGGGATTAAAGTATGGAAAGTAGTGCCATCTAGCCGTGATAGTGATATAACAAAATCAAGAAGTTGTCATCCTTAAAAAATGTAATTTATGAATTATATTGCCTTACAAATAAACATAATTTTATTTAAAAAGTAAAACACATATAGAATTTTACAAACAATACATATACAAAAACAATTTTTATGACCATTATAGTCGTTTATTTTCTCATTCAGATGAAAATTGTAACTTTTGTATAATAGCAGCGCTTTTGTGCTGACCACCCTGAGAAAAATGTCGGCACGTTAGGTACTGATACGGATTCAAATTCCAATATTTTAAGTGATTAGATTCCTTAAAATACAACTGAGTGTGTGAAAGTTATTTCCCTAGCATCGTTGAGTTTTATAAATAAAACGTAAGTATCAAAATATGGGGTATTCCTCGAAACGCACCAACGATGAAACAGAGAAGAGCATGAAAGGAAACGTAATAAATGATATATAATCATCGATAGACGTTTTAAAATTTAATAACTTCCCTAATTGTTTATTTATTAAAACTACCAGGATAGCAGAAATGAACTGGAGCTAGGTGCTTAAGCAACTTAATACTTAGCTCAAAATTGAACCACGGAACTCTCAAAAGGTGCTGTGATTCAACTATTTTTAAAGTTGGACAACTGCCCCTAGTAAAGACTCATGGTCCAACTAGTTGGACAGAGCAGTTGGACCACTGCCCCGGACTGGCTTTTTTACATGACTGCCCAAAAAAAGTAGCTTTTGTAGTAAAAAAGTAGTGTTTTCAGTGTTCATGTATGTATGTATTTTTGTATGTTTCTTTATTCCACCATAATTTCTGAACGCCTGAACCGATTTCGATGTGTTTGGTACCGTTAGAACCCTTGTATTTTCCCAGGTTATAAAGACTTTGAAAATTTAAAAAATGATAATTGTGTCTAGGGTTTGATTTAAAGCCAAAATCAAGTAATAAATTGTAATTGTCAGTTTGTATAATCCTCAATAAAACCAATTGTTTACATTTACTTTAGTATTACTGATTAAACCGTAATAGTAAAGAATATTGTTTAATTTTAGGTGATTGTGATCAAGTAATAAATTAATTACAAATTAACTGTATTTTACTTATGACACCTTAGCATTGTAAGAAAGAAAATTAAAATTTTCTGTACAATACTCATTTTCTGTTTTCCTACACTTGATATTGTAATTAATGTGTTAGTGTAAAAAACCGCTAAATTGAATTCACGATTATTCAATTTAGCGGATTTTTTACGATACACTTTAATTTCATCCATTCAAGTACGAAAGTACCAAAGTTAAACTATATATACCTACGTACGTACCTATCCATTAAGATCTATACATAAATACATCTATATCTGCTATATCTAGACTTTAGTTCGATGAACGGCTACCAGGGCGGCGCTGCTGTCGCCCGATTTAACCTAAAACGTGAAGTTAGCTCTCTATCTTATAGATATACTGTACTCTTTGGGTCCAAGAAGCAATCCCCCGGGCGCACCAAGCGAGCCGGTCTCCTCCCTCCAACGGGCAGTGGTGGTCCGATGTTGACGTCATGGTTGGTTAGGTGGCGAGGTGGCGGACAACAGATGGCGCTCACTCCACGAAGTTCCCGACATACAAATATTAACTTCAGTTTGTATTAAATCATCACTTAGTTTATATATTTGATTTATAGATTTGATTTGATTTAATAATTTTTTTTTTTGTAAAAAAAACCGGCTATCCATAACTAGTCGGGTGTATAGTATGGGAGCGACTTCTTAAAGTGATTTATTAAAAAAAAAACCGGGATTCCAGGAACACTTGGAATCCATAACTAGTCGGGTGTATAGTATGGGAGCGACTTTTTAAAGTGATTTATTTTAAAAAAAACGGGATTCCAGGAACACCGGGAATCTATAACTAGTCGGGTGTATAGTATGGGAGCGACTTCTTAAAATGATTTATTACAAAAAAAACCGGGATTCCAGGAACATCGGGAAACCATAACTAGTCGGGTGTATAATATGAGAGCGACTTCTTAAAATGATTTATTAAAATAATAAAAAAAAAGCACGTGTAGTCGCCGTCGGCTGCTGCAGCGGCGCTTGGAAGCCATTTCATATAAATACATACAAACCAGGGGCCCAATTCTCCTAAAATAAATCTTGATAAATCACAACCGAACCAAGGCAGAACCGTTCATTCAGACAGTTCTCAATTTCAAAAGCTATCAAATTGTTTGACACAAAATACAAAATCAATCATTTTGAAAGTTTTCGAAAACAAAAACTGACTGACGGTTGTGGTTCGATTGCGTTTGGCAACAATTTATTTTAGGAGAATTAGGCCCCAGTAGTGCAGCTGCGGCCGACTTCATGCAGTCGCAGCACGTGCTGTCGGCAGTTGCAGTTGGCAGCTCGGTTCGGAATAGTGCCTTTAAAATGTCAAAAATTTTATGTCCATGCAAAATGATATTTATTTTAGTTTTTTCAAAAATTCTTTATCAGTGCTTTAGTTACGAAATCAGCAAATGGAGCCTCTAATCCGTGAACCCAAATACATGACCTAAAATGTAAACACAGCTGACCATAAAGGTTATAGCTCATTAGATCCACCCGGCACCCGACCCGCATCGCCTCGCCTCGTGCGGTTCGTATTCTTTAGGTATATGAATTTGATTGGATGTGCGCTCACTACCTCAACTCCGTAACGTCACCGGATCGCCTCGGGCGTATGCCGTCAACGCGCGGACAACGAGTTGACCACTCGGTGTCAACTCGCTGCTCGCATGCTTGCCTTGAGTGAACCGCGCGCTGCCATCGAGAAGACCGCGCGCGGCCCGCGAGTGTTTCACGCGAGGACAATGCGTCAGCGATGCGCCGCTCCCCACCCGTCATTTCCAGCCCTTATTTCTAACATGTTGGACGTATGGTTTTTGCTTTCAAAATGAATAAAGAAAGACTTATCGAGAAGTTCATAAATATATGTCTAATTTTGGTAAAATTTGACATAACCAAAAACACGTGTAGACCTGGGCCCCGCGATTTCCATTCGTTGACTACATGAGGTCCACTGGTTGACCACGCGATGTCCACTCGGTGACCGCGCGAGTTCCTCTGGTTGACCACGCGACGTTTACTAGTGATAACGCGGCGTCCACCCGTAGACCACCTGCTACAACGAGTGGACGCCGAGCGATGAGGCGGTGCGGGTCGGGTGCCGGATGGTTCTAATGAGTTGTAACCTTAAGGGTCAAAATACACGTCCGATAATTGCTTCCGGGAGCCGGATCCGACTATCAGATCGGATTCATGAAATACACGTACGATTCTCGTGTCCGATTTTTTCTGGGCGACGACGACGCCCTGACGATGCTTACGATTCTGACATCCGATAGTCTGATCGTACGTGTAATTCATGTTCAAACAAATGTATGGCGCGGAGGCCTTCAGATAGTCTGATCAGACTATCGGAACCGACTATCGGACGCAAGTATCGGACGTGTATTTGGGCAATTTTTTATGAAATCTTTGAACAGTTATTTCTCTTAAACTATTGTTTTTTGGGGAAAGTTGTAGAACAAAAATTCTTTCTTATTATGGGTACTTTAATACCCTTTCGCATTAGTACTCCCTTTCCGAGTAATCTTGTATATTAAAGCGTTGTCTGAATGGCCCTTAAGAAGTTGGCTCCTTGACTGATACCCCCTTATTACAAAATATGGTTTAAACCAAGACTAAGGTAAACCCAGATTTAAAATATACCCATCACTTTCTTATGTCATATAACAAAAAGAGACGGGGCTATTTTAAAACCTAGGTTTTTCTTAGACCATCTTTTGCAATAATGGGGTTAGAATTTATTAGAAGTTGTCTACTTACCCACTTTTAAAGGTTGACATTATTGCAGTTACTTTCAGCAGCTGTACAATGTTTATCTAAGACACGTCATATTAATAATATTTATGTTTATTTTATAATACGAGTAGCTAATGTCATACACCCTTGCATGTTCAGGTGCTCCCACACCGCTGTTAAGAATGTTTACAAACATTAGTAAACATTTTCTAAACAAACATTAATAAAAAATATCTGCAAAAAATCTGTTAAAATATTATCTAATTAGATAGAGTAGATTTATTATTCTCTGATATTTTTATCTTTTCCTAACATTTGTTAATGTTAGAAAATGTTTGGAAACATTTTTAACAGCAGTGTGGGAGCACCGTGGGGAGCACCATTCTAGTTATATGTATGTCGTAGTCGGATTGTATAATCCGCCATATTACATTACGGCTAGCCGTTATCAAAAACAGGGCCGTTTTGAAATGCGGCGGTTCAACGATTAGCCGGATTGTCATTGCGATACGTTCTTCAATAATGCGGGCCACGTTTAGCCGCATCGTACTACTAGTTAGATTGTAGGGTTGTTTGGGTTTCCAAAGGAGTGTCAACGTAGCCCCGCTACGCGGGGCTCCTATTTCTGTTTGCAGGGTTTAAAGTAACCTAACACGAAGTGGATGACGGGAGCTTCGTTCGCTCGCTTCGCTCGCTCACTCTAGCCCCCGTCATCCCTTTCGAACCTAACCTATCCGTGTCGGGGTAAGGAAATGTATATTTTCGCCCACTCAGTACTCAACGGAATTGTTGTTGTTATATCAAGCAGCGCCACGAGTGTTAAGAATCAGAACTAAAACCTGTCAAAGAGGCGACTAATGTCTCGCTGTATTACATTATAGCTAGCCGTGTTGAATAACGTATGGCGGCGAATACATTCCGGCGGTTTTTTATTCAGCTGCATTCAATCCGGCTAATCGTTGAACCGCCGCATTTCAAAACGGCCCTGTTTTTGATAACGGCTAGCCGTAATGTAATATGGCGGATTATACAATCCGACTGCGATATGTACCTATACAATATTGTATGTCTTTCTTTATTATCGACATATCGGACTGTAAGCGTTATTTTAATAAATTATCACCAATTTGGCAGCCGCAAAGACTGGCTACGGTCATCTACTTACTCACCCAAGTGTGTGCTACAAATCTGTACTGACAATAAAATCCCCCTTTTTACCTGACTGCGCGACAACAAAGGCTTATGTTTTCACGCGTATCTATGTGTGTGCGATTCTTTACACCCTCGAAGCTTCCCAACGGCTAGATGGATTTTAATGTATGAGTTATCTATCGATTTGCCTATGCCGTGCGATGGTTATAGACTAGGTTTTGTTTTTTTAAAATCAAAATGGCGGCCATGAAATATGAAACAAAAAAAATGTTGCCTACCATATTATGTGGGGTATCGTTAAATAAGTCTTTTAAAATCAATATGATGTTTGCTTGACCATTTTACAACCATAAGCTCCGTTTAAGAATTACACAACCTGAAAGATGTGTAGGATCTACATTGCGGACGAGAGCGAGTGATAGTAGGTATATTAAATGAGGTGTCTACAGATATATTTTAAGGCTCATTAAAACGGTGGATGCTTATAGATAGGTACGATACATTGATAAAATAATATTAAAAACACGGCAATAAAAAAAGATAATTAAAAAAAAAACCGCCTGCATTAAAGCGAACTAAAAAAATAAGAAACGAAAAGATGTAAACTAGACGTATTTGTAATCATAACATACATAACGTAAAACGTACGTAGGTTTTCAAAAAAGCATAGTATCAAATCATAACACGCAGTTGGAGTCTACGTATGTTTTCGGTCAGTCAGTTTGCGAATTACATACTTTGTAGGTAGGGAGCTCGTGGCTAAATAATTACAGCCGCATAGACCGATCTTCCGGGTTAGGCCACGCTTGCCGAGGTTGGTCTGTGGATGGGTGACCATTTACCATAGCGAGTTTCCTCCGTGCCTCGGAAAGCACGTAAAGCCGTTGGTCCAGGCTGTCATTAGATCTTTGACAGTCGTTACTGTTGGTCAGAAGCCAGAAAGTCTGACAACCAGTCTTACCAAGAGTATCGTATTACCCAGTTACTGGGTTGTGGAGGTCTGATAGGCAGTCGCTCCATGTAAAATACTGATATTCAGCTGCATCCGGTTCGACTGGAAGCCGACCCCAACATGGTTCGGAAAAGGCTAGGCAGATGATGTATAGGTAGCCTCCGACTGCGTGTTATGATTTAACACGCAGTCGGAGGCTACCTACAAAGTTGCGTGTTATGATTTGATACTATGCTTTCTTAGTTTTAACCGACTTCAAAAAGGAGGAGGTTCTCAATTCGTCTGAATGTTTTTTTTTTTTGTTTTTTTTTTTTGTATATTTGTTACGCGATATCTCCGCCAATTATGAATGGATTTTGATGATTCTTTTTTTGTTTGGTAGGCCATACTTCAGAGGTGGTCTCATATAAATTTTACTGAAATTGATTTAGCACTTTTTGCAAAAATCAACAAAAACAAAAAAAAAACACAAATCGTATATAGACGACGATCTAGTTGTAGTGCTGGTCCGAGAATTTGTACACTATTGTAATTGTAATTTGTGGCACTAAAAAGTATAAAATAAAATAACTTTAAAAAAGTAAAAACCGACTTCAAAAAAAACTAAACGGAGTAAAATAATTATCATTTAATAAAACTACCAGTTTCAGAAGTCGGTGTTCTACGCTGAAACAAATTGAATGCACCGACTTCTGAAACTGGTAGTTTTATTAAATGATAATTATTTTACTCCGTTTAGTTTTTTTTGAAGTCGGTTTTTACTTTTTTAAAGTTATTTTATTTTAGTTCGCTTTTATGCAGGCGGGTTTTTTTCTCGAGTGGAAATCCTCTTGCATTCCCTCCGTTTGGTCGACTGAGGCCGTCCTTAGCAAAAAGGAACCCAACCGGTGGAACATAATGGAGAGACAACAAAAAACCTGTTTACAAAATAATGAACGAGCAACATCGGTGGACTCATTTAAACTTCTATGAACAATATAAAAATCCTGAATAAAAACAGTTGTTTTTGTTTTAATAAAAGAATAACTTATGACGACGTTTGCCAATATTTACTTTAACTTATTTGTTTCAAATGCGACTGTAGGGCATATATATACGCCTCGCAGCCGCCATCATTTTCACACTGTACTTTCTGCAGCCATTCCAGCCACTGAAAGAAACATGAAGAGTTTTCTCGCATTCATTGTACTGGTAAGTTTATTAATTTAAGTTTTCTCAGTTCACCTCATCATAATCAGCTTGTAAGGGTCTACTGTTGAACGTAGACCTCCTCACAGGCACCTGCTATGAACAGCCTAGGGGTTATAGTGTCACACGCAGCTGCTACGAACAGCCTAGGGGTTATAGTGTCACAGGCAGCTACTATGAACAGCCTAGGGGTTATAGTGTCACAGGCAGCTGCTATGAACAGCCTAGGAGTTATAGTGTCACAGGCAGCTGCTGTGAACAGTCTAGGGGTTATAGTGTCACAGGCAGCTGCTATGAACAGCCTAGGGGTTATAGTGTCACAGGCAGCTGCTATGAACAGATGAACAGTGTAGGGGTTATAGTCTCATCATCAACGTGTCATGCTAGTCACTTATGTCGCGAATTAAGTTTATTACATACTTATCATCAAATGGGTTGGTTAACTTCTAGAGCATAGTAGTAGAGATTCACCAATACCCCGGATTTATATCAACCGTGGATCAAGTTTATATCAACCGCGGATCAAGTTTATATCCACCGCGGATCAAGTTTATATCAACCGCGGATCAAGTTTATATCAACCGCGGATCAAGTTTATATCGACCGCCGATCAAGTTTATATCAACCGCCGATCAAGTTTATATCAACCGCCGATCAAGTTTATATCAACCGCCGATCAAGTTTATATCAAAGGCCGATCAATATTATATCAACCGCCGATCAAGTTTATATCAACCGCCGATCAAGTTTATATCAACCGTGGATCAAGTTTATATCAACGGCCGATCAATATTATATCAACCGCCGATCAAGTTTATATCAACCGCCGATCAAGTTTATATCAACCGTGGATCAAGTTTATATCAACCGCCGATCAAGTTTATATCAAGCGCGAATCAAGTTCATATCAAGTGCAAATACACTTCATACCGAACACTTCTTGCCCCCCCATGACACACATCATGTCCAGCTGTGAATTTACTTTACCTGGTACCGTAACCTGGATTAGTTCGAGTACCTATGGGTTAATGCAAATGAAACAAACGGGTTCGAATATTTTTCTATAGAAACTGGCATAGCCCCCTGCTGCCATTATAATTTTTTTTCAAGAAAACTTGTTGCTCCGGAAATCTGGGGCCTAATTCTCCTAAAAGAAATTGTTGCCAAACGCAATCGAACCACAACCGTCAGTCAGTTTTTGTTTTCGAAAACTTTCAAAATGATTGATTTTGTTTTTTGTGTCAAACAATTTGATAGCTTTTGAAATTGAGAACTGTCTGAATGAACGGTTCGGCCTTGGTTCGGTTGTGATTTACCAAGATTTATTTTAGGAGAATTAGGCCCCTGTTATAGTCGTGGTGGCCGGTTACAGACCCGCTTATTAAGCACCGGGTTGCGGGTTCAAACCCAGGCATGTACCAATGTGACTTTTTCAATTTCATATGTACCTTCTTAGTTAATCTAAGACGCCACTGACATACGGTGAAGGAAAACATCGTGAGGAAACCTGGACTTTAATGGTCTGAAATCGCCAACCCGCAATGAGCAAGCGTGGCGATCAATGCTCGTTCCTTCTCTGTATGAGAAGAGGCCTGTGCCCAGCAGTGGGACAGTTACAGGCTAATATTTATTTATAGGCCCCTGTTCACCCAATTGATGATAAGTATGTAATTAATTTAATTCGCGTATGTAATAAACTTTTATGGCATATGTGACTAGTACACGCAAAAGGATGCTCCAGGAGTGGGGGGTCATATGGTTGACTGTTTTTTTTAAGATCCGCTCATTGATATATTTCGCAGGTCGTGACGTGTGTGTTGGTGATAGTGCAGCCAAGCGAGCAGTCTCCAATCCCAGCAGTCACTATTCCAGGTGCATCCCAGCCTCCAATAACTATACCTGCGCAAACTATACCTATATCATTCACTTTCGACGTTTTGCCGCCTTTATCCAATATTGGCTCTATTAGTTTCGGTCCGTTCACAACAAGTGACCTTACAATACCTGGCACTAAGTATCCTGATGTAACTCTGCCGCTGCCGTCACCGTGATACTTCTTTTCGTTCGATCTCATTTTGCCAAGCTGATACTACTTTTCTAATAATAAGTATACCAGCCTGCAATTCTATCACTGAACAGGCTTTTGCCTGCAATATACCTACAGACTGTAAAACAAATTCGTATCATTCCTTCCGCGTGATCCACTGCTGATACAGATTAAACCTACATGGTTGTTTTTATCAAACAAGTACAATTAAAATCCATACTCCTATTATAAAGAGGCAGAATTTGTTTGTTTTTTTTTTCTCTCTTTTTTTTTTTTTTAACGTTGCCCCACACTAAGATTTCTCTTGTATCGTGAGTGCGTTTACAAAGACAAATCTCACAAACAAACGCCCAGACCCGAAACAACCATCTGTAGGCCATGCAAATTTTTGTTCCGTGTGGGAATCGAACCCACGCCCCGTAGCGCAGAAGCCAATCGCTTAGCCACTGCACCAAACGTGTCGTGTTTGTTTGTATGTAGGAGGTAATCTCCGAAACTACTCATCCGATTTCAAAAATTCTTTCACCAATAGAAAGCTACATTATCCCTGAATGCTATAGGCTATATTTTATAATCAATAAATTAGGGATCAATAACCGACATTCACGCGGACGAAGTCGCGGGCAAAGGCTAGTCAATAAACAAAGACTGTTTCTATATATTACTCATTTTAGAGCCCCGGGTTAACTGACTTCAAAGAGCGATATCGCGCTAGTCGTAGTAAAAATAAGATTTTCTTTTTTATCAACTATAATCCCGTGCGCGGTCAATCTACACCAGTAGTAGATCATGTGGTTTTAAGGAATTACACGAATTCGTTAACAGCCTCTATACTTGTACACAGAAGAAAATAATATATGTAGAACATAGTGTTACTTCAAAGTAACTGGTGAACCTTTACAGGGTTAATAGTTATCAATAATTAACTTACGATGAAAAGAGTAAGAGCGGTTAGGCGCTGCATCCGATCCAAATCCGTGAAAATACGTTCCGAAGTAGTCATAGAACTATGTGTATGGTAGTTTACGTACTAGATCCGAATTCCGTCATCCGATTTCTCTACGTCATCCGTGAGTCTCCGATTCGGAAGAAATATTGACGGTCCGAAGTAGCCGTAGTACGGTTTTGTATGAACGCTTTCACATTACCTCGGATTCAAATCGGACATATGCCAAAGATGACCCCTGAATTGCTTGGATTTGGATCAAAGATCGGATTAGTGCGTAAGCAATGTCCGAATTCGGTCCGACATTTTTAGACTCTAGATCTGTAATTTCACGAATTCGGAACGGATGCAGTGCTAAAAGCAAAATCCGAATTCGGTCCGAGTTTTTATATCCGTATTTTCACGGATCCGGATCGGATGCAGTGCGTAACCACTCTCAGAGTGCTATCACACCAATCGATTGATGATGGCTCAATAGTTGATCGATGATGGATCGATGGTCGATCGCTGATCGATCGGTGGTCGATTGATGTTCGATCGGTGGTCGATCGATGATGGATCGATGGTCGATCGATGATAAGTCGGTCTGAAAAAGCCACCACACTAATCAATCGACGTTGGTCGATGGAATCGATAGACAATCGATCGATTGATGTGGTAGCATCCCAACAATCGATTGATGATGGCTCGATGGTCGATCGATGATAGATCGATGGTCGATCGATGATGGATCGATGGTAGATCGATGATAAGTTGGTCTGAAAAAGCCAAAACATCAATCAATCGACGTTGATCGATGGCATCGATAGACAATCGATCGATTGATGTGGTAGCAACCCAACACTGTGAAGTCTCGCCGGTTAATCTTTTGAAGTAAATCTGTATGAATGTAATAAACATTTTTAAAACTATTTCTTGTTTAATTTTGTTTAACCTTCATATTACCTGTAGACTGTCTCTGACTGCCTCGTTGGTCTAGCGGTCACAAGCGCGACTGCTGAGCGTGAGTTCTGTGTTCTGTGTTTTTCCGTGTGGAATTTCTGAGTAGCAGCCTGGAGTCTGGATTTGTGCCCGGTCGATGGCAGTAGGCTCGCCCCCTATTACATGGGACGTAAACACAACGGCGAAATGTGGGAGTACTATACACCTCTGCCAACCATTCGGGGAATGCAGGCTTAAATTTATGTTTTTTTATGTTTATATTATTATTTTTAAATGTCTACCGCTGTACATGGACGTCGTAGACCTCTGCAATCACCAGGTATTTTAAATCAAAACCAAACGTTTTTATTTCACATAAACCATTACAGGCGCTTATGAAAAGTCGAATTTAGGTGCACGGTTCCAATATGTCGTTTCCTATGGAGAAGAGCCGGAAAGAAACTCCATGGTTACTCTTTTAAAATCCATATCTTTAACAATTTGAGTGGGTACAGTTATGACTTAGAATAGTTATGAGAGAGCAAAGTAGACTTAAGAGCAGGAACCACACAAAAAAACAAAATGAAAAATATGGTCACAAATTAAATAGGTATCCAGGCATCTAGCAAGTCTACAAAGCTCTCACATTTACAAAAGGTAAAAGGACGCTAAACTATATAAAACAACTGACATGGTTAATTGGCATCAAAACACATTACAAAGAAAATCACTGTATAATAATAATAAGATAAAGATATCTTGAGAGTAACGACAGTAATAAAAAAGAAAGCTAATCGTAATGAGGTCAGTTAATAGACATACACATACGACGTTAATGAGGTTCCAGGGAAGCCACATGTGCAGAAGGAGTTATTGTAGCTGCTAATCAACAAACATGGTAAATGTGTTGGTGATCGTAGAAACTTTGTAGACTTGATGATATTAAGCAGAGCCTGAAGCCACAGCTATTTGTTATGAATACTTAAAAATATGTTGTTTATTAACTTATTATATCGGGTGTAAAAAGACCCTTAACGATAACGAAAACCACATATTCTACCCATCATTGGGATAATTTTTCTCTACCAGACCATACCTGGGAAACCATTGGTTTTCGAGATATTGAAGGTCAAAGTGTAGATATTTTTTTTAGTTTCTTCCAAAAACGTATTCTAAGTAATAATACTAAACTTTCTTCCAAACAACCTTATCAAAATTTTCAGTTTTTCCTCACAAATTACGCATTTGAAGTTACAAAAACGCAACGAATATCAAACGCACACGACCGCCTTGGCTCAGCTGTGTGGCCGCTACACGCATACAAACGCGCGGCATCGCCACAACTACACATTGCGCGCTACAAAAAAAAAGCGTTTTTTCTTATGCCAAAAAATAAAAGTCGTTTCCCAGCAATTATTTTTGGTCAATATAGTTTAGTTTGATGTACAGAGTGCGTAGACTTCGGCTATGTGATGGGTCTTTTTACACCCTGTGTATAATAATAAACTGAGCTAATATTTGCTTTGTACTTATTTTAGTAATATTACGCTCAAAGACCGAAAACGCACATTGAGCGAAAAAACAGCTCACAAAGAGCTTTGAAAGAAAAAATTGCGCATTTTTTTATAACGGCGGCACAGCTGACGGGCACGAGCACAGAGTACAATATAATTGGGCACGAGTAACGCGATATTTCTCCACGCAGTCAGTTCACTCGGGACGCTAAAATTACTCAGATACAGAATACCACGTTTCAATTTTTTTAAACTTTTTTTGTTTGTTCTGAAAAAACAAACCTATGCAGGGTCAATCAGTGTCACCAGTAGATCACGTGATTTGAAGGAATCACACGAATTCGTTAACACCTAGTATAATCATCACTACATAGTATAAAACAAAGTCGCCGCTGTTTGTCAGTCCCTATGTATGCTTAGATCTTTAAAACTACGCAACGGATTTTGATGCGGTTTTATTTTAATAGATAGAGTGATTCAAGAGGAAGGTTTATGTGTATAATACATACATATTATAGTGGAGAAAAACGCGGAATACGCGATAAACGACATCCACGCGGGCGAACCCGCTGGCGACCTTTTGTTTATTTATTACTAGGCCTGCGTTTGGCGGCCGTGCGGTCTACGATGGAGCACGCTTGCCCAGAAGAAACCGATTCACTCGTGACTTGAAGACACCCAGATTGTAGCTGTCGGGGAACACCCACTCGGGCAGCGCATTCCACTGTTTGGCGGTTTTCACAATGAAAGTGGAATCAAAGCGCTTCGTTCGGGTTTTTGGTATATCAACCATAAGCCGATGGCGCTTTTTCGTGCTTCTGGCCGTCCGATAGAAAAAAGGGCAGGGGGGTATTAGATCATGCAAATCTGAAGCACACTCTCCGAAATGTGTCCGATAAAAAACCGATAGACTAGCAACTTTGCGCCGATGCTCAAGACTTTGGAGCTTGGTCTGAACAAGGGAGTCGTTGCTGATGAGCTTCTTGGCACGCTTCTCAATGGACTCCAATGCCCCAAGCTGGTATTTGGCTGAGCCATCCCAAAGGTGCGAGCAGTACTCCATGCACCTTTAGTAAAGATAATAAAACAATTACGTCCGGTCCATCTTTTAAAATAATTTAAGATCATGTCTGCACCTATCTGTTACATCTTAAACTTTAAACATTAAACGAAGGTTTACGATGTCAACAAAGCATCCTTAGTACGTTAAATATGTTATTACTCTGTGTTGAAGGATCCATTAATTTGGACGCTGCAAGGCGATCGTCGTGTAGGTCAAGCCTATTTTTATAAATTTCGAAAAGAAGATATCTCCGAGATTTGTGGACCGATTTGAGTACTTAGTTCTTTTTTTATTTGGTGCGAAACACTCTTGACTTGGTCCCATATGAATATTCATCATCATCATCATCATTCAGCCGAAATACGTCCACTGCTGGACATAGGCCTCCCCCAAGCCATGTTGGGGGGGTTTGCCACAATCGCCACGCTTGGCAGGCGGGTTGGCGATCGCAGTATGGTTATTAAAGTACTCAGAGAACGTTGCTGCCCATCTTCTAGAGAATCCCTTACTCGCCTTTTACGACACCCGCTGGAAAGACGGGGTAGTGCTATTCTTTAAGTCCGGCACTACACGAGACATGAATATTTTTATTAGTTTGAAAATGAATCCTAACTAATATTATAAATGCGAAAGTAAGTTTGTTTGTTTCTTACCTTTTCACACCTAAACCACTGAACCGATCATCCTGAAATGTTGCATATCGTCGGCTAAAAGTGATAAACTGATAACTCCATTTCAATATGATTTCACAGACAACTCATGAAACAGCTTTTTCAATTAATTACATTGAATTAAAACAATAATCACGTTTATTGATAGTAGTCTAATATTACTCAGAAAGCTCTTATTTTGCAAAATAAATAATTAACTAACTACCTACCTAGAAATTATAAAATTTTATTCATTACCTGTAAAATCGTTCAAATGGAGTTATCAGTTTATCACTTTTAGCCGACGATATATGTTGTCAGGTGTACAGGGGGCCTACTCCCTAAGTCCGTCAACGAAGTTAGTCGCCCGTCCGAAAGTAGCCCGAAACGTAAGAGTGAACAAAACAAGTGTCAAGTTCAACTTTTCGGACGGGCAAAAACACATCGGTAAAAGACAACTGTCAAATCGTGTTGTCATACATTCTTAGTTCGGGCCCCGAAATAATCGTATGTCCGTAGGTGATAGGGAGTAGGAAACGCTCGTAACTAAGGCCGAAATCACGGACCTCGTGCTTAGGGAGTAGACCCCCCGAGACGGACATAGAGTATCTTTCATCCAGAAATAAAGTACTGTTTCCGAGGAAAACAACAATAACGATAATAGATGGCGCCACGTGTCTTTCGAATCATGATTGAATTATATTATTGTAACAAAGATTCTAAATTAACGCGAGGATAGTCGCGGGCAAAAGCTAGTTACCTATACAGGGTTAGTCGGGAAGGGGTTACTAATTCGAAAGAGTGTTAAATTACCCGCAATAATGATTAACTATTGATCTACAACTTTCCCCAAAAGTCAATAGTTTAAGGCGCTTCCCCCATCGAAAGTGGCCAATTCAGAAAAAAAGCATTATTTCTGTCAACACACAACATATTGAAATTTCGTACGTACAACATTTTAGTCAAGTGTTGTAGAAATTTTCGGACACATAAAAACAACACTTGACATCCTAGGTTAAAAGTTTTAGTAATTAATGCTAAAAATGGCCGTTTTTAATACTTATCGCTAAAACTTCGAATCCAGAAGATCTAGTGTTGATATTTGGTGTTCGAAAATTTCTACAACACTTGACTAAAATGTTGTACGTACGAAATTTCAATATGTTGTGTGTTGATAGAAATAATGTTTTTTTTCTGAAGTGGGGTCACTTTCGGGAGCGTGTACGCCGTTCGGCTTTTCATACAAATTTTCAAGTCCTTAATTTTCAATATGACTGAACCGATTTTAATGAAACTTCATACCCATCAGCAGAATACATAGGACTAAATACTTAGTAGAAAACATTTTCGAAAAATAGTGTTACAGTTAAATTAGACTGATTTTAAATTTTCCATACAAACAGAAATTTCCAATCATCTTTTTTTAAGTAAGACATTTCGAAAATGTTTTCTACTAACTTTTTAGACCTAAGTATCCTGCTTATGTGTGTGAAGTTTCATCAAAATCGGTTCAGTCATTACGAAAAACAAAGACTTGAAAATTTGTATGAAATGTTGTACGGCGTACACGCTCTTAAGAGAAATAACCGTTCAAAAATTTCATCAAAAATACGCTAAAATCTATCTATCCTTAGCTAGGATCAGATGTGTTTACATATTAGGTCATATTTGGGGTCAGTAAAGAAGCTCCATTTTCTGAATTCGTAAGTAAAGCAGGGATGAAGAATTTTTGGAAAAACTAAAATAAAAATCATGTTTGAAGGAAATAAATAAATATTATCGAATTTTGAAATTTTAACACTTGCTTTAAAACGGTCATCAGATTTATCATAAGAACGTTATTGTTGTTTTCCTCGGGAACAGTACTTTTTTTCGGCATGAAATACCCTATGTCCGTTTCTGTACACCTGACAACGTACCTATATGCAAAATTTCAGGATGATCGGTTCAGTGGTTTAGGCGTGAAAAGGTACCGAACAAACAAACTTACTTTCGCATTTATAATATTAGATAAGATTAAAGATATTATTATAATTATAATTATATAAAATATACACTTGGGAGCAAATAAATCAAGCCACTCCTTTTTTCACGTGTCCTGGTTATTAGTTTTTGTATCATGAATTAATTTTAAGTTGACAAAAAACTACTCTCATTGTAAAGGTTATCAAAGAACTTTTTAGGCTATATGTTTAGAATAGGCATGTTGACAGCATCAATAAATTGCAAATCTAATCAGTCCGCCAGTTAGAGTTTTGAAAAATAATGGACATGTATTATTTTTTCTTTTGTTAAATCTATGAATGTTTGGAAAGATAAAACGCATCAAAACTCGAGAGTGGGGGCTCGTGACGTCAGAAGCAAGTAAAAATTGTACTTGCTTGTGACGTTTTGACAATTTTAAAAGTGCCGTATCTTCGTCAATTTTGGTTTACGTAACAAAAGAAAAAATATGGGTCAAATACTTTTTGATAATCTAACTGACGGACTAATTAATTTTATTCAGTCAAATACCCTATTGATCTGTTCCTTAATAGAATATTTTGAATAAAAACAAAATTATTATTATGTGTTGAAAGAAAAACACACAGCGTCGATATGAAGATGATTTTGTGAACGTACTTATTAATCCCTGCTCTATGGTAATAAACCTGTTTGTCACCGGCGAGGTAGCCAATATTTTTTTTCATATTTTTATGAGGTATGTATGGCAACCCTTTTGAACTGTCATAGTCTCTTCACCAGGAAGATATTCCTGCGACGCTGTGTGTTTTTCTGTCAACACATAATAATAATTTTGTTTTTATTCAAAATATTCTATTATGTGTTTACTTAATAACACACAGCGTCGATATGAAGACTTGTTTGATATCTGCTGGTGACAAACACAAAACGCTATGTGATAGAATAATAAATGTTTAAAGAAGCACAAGAGAATTACTTATATTAAAGTAATCTCACTGTTGATGTTCAATCAGTCTTAGAGAGAATAAATCTCTACAATTTCTTAACAGAAATGTCTTGTAATAATTATATATCATAAATCAAAAACAATTTAACTTCTTCATAATAAAATCAACACATGACATTACATCAATTAATCCTTAATAATATGAGAAACCTGAAGATTCTCAAAGAGCAATAAGGTTCCTTTGTAGTCATTCCTATTTCTTTACAATAGGATTTCCTGAAAATATGTTAACTTCCAGTTTCTCCTACACATAAGACATAAAGACAGCATATCATGCATAGGATGGGTCTCTATCCAGCCGGTTGAGGCTACTGTAGACCTGAATGATCCTAAGGTAGCTGGTACTCCTATATCACTCAAAACAGGTCTTTTCCAATCCCTCGTAACAGTTTAAGAGGTAGAGCCTAATTCGCCAATTATTGTAATATATAAGTGATACTGTAATCTGTCTTCTTGGCTTTTCATTTCTCCGGATAGGAAAATTAGATGTTTGATACATTTAACTGGGTAAACCTGTTGTATTGGGTGTTAGCAATAGCCATCCTGATTGGCTATGCCAAACCAAGCTAGTCCTAGAAGCTAATACTAGCCTTAGGATTATATTATTTGCTGAAAGAAATATATAGAATTCTCATGTTTTTCAAGTAAGGTGAGACCATACACTTGTCTTTTAAATACTAAAACAAGAAAAGCTACATTGAAGACAAATTGAGGATGCCACACTGGTGGCTTCAGGTCCAGTAGTTGTGCTGTGGCTATAGCCTTATTATTATATAGCACTACTTGCTTCAGAAGTGTATGATCTTCTGCTTGTTCTTGTTTCATCTGACAAAATGTAAAAAATTGACGATTTATGTGATGCCAACTGAATTATACATGTGTAGCTAACATTGTGCTGTAGGCAAGATCTGTACATGTAAATAGGCAAGAAATCTAGCTATCTGTTGTATCTGTGACTCTTTGAGTATTGACTTCATCATCAACACATCAAATCACCAACTTCTAATGGCTGGATATATATGGCTAGGTGTCAATTATCCATGCCTCCATCTGGTATTTAACAGCTGTTTTTCTATCTCTGACCAACAGTGGTTTTATTCTCCCCACCTCCAACTAACCTAGCCTGAGGGGTTAGTTGGTGTACATAAGCTATGAGCTGGAGGTAAGCCTGATGCTGGGTCTATTGGACTCTCCGAAAGTCTTTCTATGGTCACTAGCGGCTCTAGGGCTAGGCTTTCGTGACTTCATATCCGCTACGCTAACCAATAGGTCTATTCCCACAGTGGTGTTATGGTGGTAATTCTATTGGTCTTTGGCATTGTTTAGTTGCGCTATAACTCGAGGAGTGAAATTGGGGGGAGGAAATATCCCCCCTAGGCAAAATTTCCAATTATGAATGACGGAATTCGCGAATTCAAAATTCATGTTAAGTGATGTCTGCAATCTAGCAAGACGTGTCTGTTGAACACGGTTGTTTCTGCAGACGAGAAGAGATCTGCGTCTGAAGTGCCCCAACGATGTAATAATCGGTTTGTTGCAGTGGGCAACAGACTCCACTTAAATAGCCGTTGTCTTGAGAGGCAATCGGCTGTGCAGTTGTACCCCTCCGAGAGGTAATGAGCTGATAGAAATCTGATTTCCTTGTCAACTTCAACAACTTGCGATTCATATTGAGAAAACTCAGGGATCGTATTCCACCTTCGATCCACACTGTCCGAATATCAGACTGGACTAAAAGGTTATAACAATCGAACAAAAATTAAACATTACAGACCATGCGATCGATTCCGAATCGACACATACACTGCTAACAGCTCTTTCCAATTAAAGAGGCTATTTGCCCTGTTCTCCCATTCAGATGCCTGACATCTGAGTATCGATCACCTGGGCATCCCAAACCCGCGTCCGCTGCGACGTTTGTCAAGACTAAAAGGTATGGTCGTTGGTGTAAAACCGTCGTGGTCTTGGCGGCCTAAAATTGTCTAACACCTTTGGTGGCAACATTCGACTCATTCTATGGTTGCGGAATAAGCATCTCACTTGAAGCATTCCAGGAAAATTTTAAGGTACTGACAGTGTAGTCAGCCCCTTGAGGACCAAAAACGGCGAAATTCAATTGAATTAGTAAATTTTTATTTACTTTAGCATAAATTCTCTTCAGAGTATCGTCTAATAAGCCCTATCTTTCCATATTTTTTCTTCGGGCAATGCTATTTGGTTTATTCTGGTATTCCATTTGATCTACTAGTTTCAGTATCAATTTTGGGTACTTTAGTTGCTTTCCCAGTCATTCCAAGAGTCTGAAGACTTCCACAGTCTGACAGATCAACTTGCACTGGTTCAATCCAAGAGTCTGAAGACTTCCACAGTCTGACAGATCAACTTGCACTGGTTCATTCCAAGAGTCTGAAGACTTCCACAGTCTGACAGATCAACTTGCACTGGTCCATTCCAAGAGTCTGAAGACTTCCGCAGTCTGACATATCAATTTGGACTAGTCCTGGTGGACCAAGGAAAAATCTTTTAGATAGACTAAAGATTAATGGCAAATTGGCATGAATTTTCTTACGAGCAATACGTACCAATTCATCGCCCAAAAGGGAGAGATGAAATTTGTAGTAACTCACCCTGGTAAAATAATACTATGTGTTAACAAGGGGATTTTGCTCTTGGCATGTAAATAATATGCATTGGAAATATCCAATTCCACTATGCAAACTTATGCCTGCCAAACCTCTGATATTACGGCATGAAAAATTAGTCAGAAATTCTTGGTATGAATGAACATACATGTTCAGTACATGGAGGTCGAAAACAGGGCGGAGGCCACCGCTGCTCTATGGTACTAAAACATTTTCAACAGGAAGCGTAGGCTTGCCAGTTTTTTATTTTCTGATGCCTGTCTGTGTGCGTGTGCACCTGTTGCTCCTTCAAGTATTTTATTATCTGTGTCATTTCCGGTGTGACTTTGGTACTTTAACACCTTATTATACTTGTGGAAGGGTATATTATTATCAGAGGGCTCATTCAAGAATTGAATGTAAGAACCAGGGAAAAATAATAATTATAAAGCAGTCCGTTACTAGAACTATACATGCTGTTTTTCTTCCCCTTAATATCTAAATACTGACAGTTACACAGTTGACAGTCTTATTGGAAGGAAAGGACTATTATTCTTATTATTAAGTCTGGTTTCCTTTAGGAATCTCCTATGGAGTCTTGTTTTATCAGTCTATAGGTTATCCTATCTGAGTTGCATTGATGTAGGTGGGGTAGGCTTGTTCTCCGTTAAAGACTTTATATTGTTTACTTTCTTTCAGTAAGTAGTCATCACGGACTAGAAAAAAAATAAGGACTCCGCGCCACGCATATCAAAAGTGAAGCACCGTACCGATCTATGTGTGCGTGATTTGAGGGATACCAGATAAATGCAAATTTCCCCATTTTTTTTTAATACTTTGAAAGTTTCTTTTCTTTAAATGAAGCCATAAAAGAAGTCCGCTTACATTATTTAATTGCAATTACAAACATATACTTAGTTAAAACTTAAAATTAAGTATTTATTTTGTATGAGTAACAAGAAAAACGTTTTCGACGGAATTCAATGCTCTTCATCTCTGCAGGCTCTTATTATTTTAATCCAATCATTATTCCATGGTTGATTTGCTGTAGGAAATCTATAAAAATAATCATATTCAATACTTGCAAAAAACTCACAAAGAACACAAAAAAATGGATTACCCAATCTCTCGGGAAAATTACCCATTTATTTTCCGACAGCACTTCTATGTCTTTTGAGGTTTTGTGTTCCAATAGTAATGATTTTAAAATGTCAAAAATACAATAAGTCAACAGGTTAAATAAGTGTATTACTTGTGAATGTTATTCCTTGACACTTTTTCTGGGATTTAGAATTATTTTTAAACCATTTCACAACACAAGATGGCATTATTTTATTTTATTACTTGACGTAAACAGTACCTACAATGACGGCGCGGTGCCGCGTAATGGCGGCCAGTCGGCACCTTATGATGTAAATGTGTGCGTGAGGCATGTTTGTACAAACGGTCCGGCATACTTATAGTGCTTCACTTTCGATACACGTGGCGCGGAGTCCTTCTTTTTTTTCTAGTCCGTGGTAGTCATATTGAGTTAGGTACTTGTACCCCCAAGGATTGTATAACTGATGTTAATGTACAAATTGAGCCAAATCACAATGCAATCAAAGATATGTTCTACAGTTATCAGAACTCTTCTCATACCTTAGAAGTTACCTATGCATTAGGTACATCCACAAACTACCTAATTGTAAAAACTGATCAGAGCCAAACAAACTTATTATTTATTTATTTTTAAAATAAATTTCTTTACATTAATTTGCCAAGTGAGTTGTTGGCTCAATTTACCATTTTTAAATAGTCCTTTCCCCAATTGAGAAGACAAAACTCTTTGTTTAACTTCAGATCTTTGAAATCTGTCTATTAAGTCCACACTTTTGAACATTTTAATTCCATCCAATCATAAGTATTTAAAATGTTAAAATTAAGATTTCAACACTAGACCGCTGGTCCACTGACCGTCAACTAGAGAACTCAGAACTCTGCTACATTGACTTTCTGTGTAAAAAGTGTCTGAACAATGCTTGGAGTTACACTTTTGATTATCTTTGCAGTATCGGTCACCATCTCGTGGTTTTCTTAGTCCAGTTGCCCCGAGCTAGGATTGACTAAAAACTCCGCCGTGGAGCATGACGGTACCGCCTTATAAGGAACGGTCAGAGTGGATGTCCACTCAGTTATTAGATTTAGTTTGCATAATTTTATGGGACAGAATATTGCAAATAATTTGAAATCTGACTTACTTGGTGGTTTGACTTACTATTCGTGAGCCAAATATGTCCTATAGTGGTTTTTTCTTGTCCTCTAGCTGGGCGGGAACGGCTTACTTACCACCTGAGGTCCTGACTGTAAAGTTTGCCTCTCCATTGACCTGATCTAATGTATCGGGACTTTACTTCTCTCCGTGAGAATACGATTCGAAGTCACGAATCGTCGCATTTTCACTTATTTTACTAACATATCCGTAACTTTGCACTTCCGCACTCCAAAATTACGTCGATACGTACGGGAAAACTTAAGAAAATTCACTTTTGCCGAAGCGAAAAAAGTTTTCGACCGGTGAGCGGGAATTTCACAAAACGCTATGACAGTTCAAAAGGGTTGCCATACATACCTCATAAAAATATGAAAAAAAAAAAAAAAAAAAAAAAAAAAATTGGCTACCTCGCCGGTGACAAACAGGTATATTACCATAGAGCAGGGATTAATAAGTACGTTCACAAAATCATCTTCATATCGACGCTGTGTGTTATTAAGTAAACACATAATACTAAAAATAATAACAATTAGGTATACCTACGTAAAAATAATAACAATTAGGTATACCTACGTAAAAATAATAACAATTAGGTATACCTACGTAAAAAAAGGAAGTGGCTCGATTTATTTGCTCCCAATTATAGATAAAAAATACCGTTGTTGATACTTTTGTTTTGAATTAAGAAACAAAATTAATCTCCTCATCGTAGATACCTAATGTTATAGTATTAACATTAATTATACATAGTGAACTTTCTGGCAGCGGTTTTACAAAACCTACACCTTTTTTTTTGTATAACGTTCTTACGTACCTACGCAATTGAGAATTAATGGACGGAATATTATAGAAACCGATCAGACTTACTTTTTGTTGCATATTTGTGTATACGTGCGTCATACCGATATCTATACAGTATGAATTATGGTCCACACTAGTGATGTAACTAATGTTCGTTTTCACACATGAATGCGAATTCAACTCAAACATTCGCAATTCGGTATGTATGTAAAGTTAACCAAATCAAATCATTTTTTTATTTCTCATTAACCAATGCAGGCGGTTATTAAAAGTCCAATTTAGGTGCACGGTTGCAATTAGTCGTTTCCTATGGAGAAGAGCCGGCAAGAAACTCCATGATTACTCTTTTTAAAAAAAACATAGGTACGCTGATTTCAAAACCATTTCGAAACTTTATTTTTCTAAGGGCCGATTTTTCTATCGTCAGATAACTTTTATCTGAGGAATAAAAATGACGGTTTGACATATTTTCTATACAAAAGCTGTCAAAACGTGAAACTTATTCCCCAGATAAAAATTATCCGACGATTGGAAAATCAGCCAGCCCTAAACCTTATTTTGCTATTTACAGCACTTGAAATTATAAGACGGTAATTTCACTTTGCCACATTCGCAAAAAAATCGCATAATGCGAGTGCGAATAATAACTTAATAATAATAACTTTTTTTTTCTCACCACAATATACATAAATAATTTTACAATGGTCAGATTTATCATACTACATAATGTTGAAAAAGACGCGAATATTCGCGAATACGAATTCGAAAGCGAATATTCGTTACACCACTAGTCCACACTTGTTATTTGAATACAGAAATTACTAGAACATGGTTATGTAATAATGTTGTTTCAATCATCCATACTGTAATGAAGCTGCACGCCAAGGTATAATTATTTAGGCTCAAATATAATTATCTATCGGTCATCACTACATAGTATAAAACAAAGTCGCTTCCTGCTGTCTGTCCCTATGTATGCTTAAGCCTCGTCCCCACAAGGAACATTTGTCGAGCGACATGTGTCCCCGGTGACATCGGGCGATGTCGGGCGACGTCGGACGACATCGCCGCGACATTGTTGAAACTGTTCCTTGTCGCACAGTCGATGAAGAGTAGTGATAGAAGCCTCGTCACCACTAGGAACATTTGTCGAGCGACAAGTGTCCCCGGTGACATCGGGCGACGTGGGGCGATGTAGGGCGACATCGCCGCGACATTGTTGAAACTGTTCCTTGTCGCACAGTCGATGAAGAGTAGTGATAGAAGCCTCGTCACCACTAGGAACATTTGTCGAGCGACATGTGTCCCCGGAGACATCGGGCGACGTGGGGCGATGTAGGGCGACATCGCCCGATGTCTCCGGGGACACATGTCGCTCGACAAATGTTCCTAGTGGGGACGAGGCTTTAGATCTTTAAAACTACGCAACGGATTTTGATGCGGTTTTTTTTAATAGATAGAGTGATTCAAGAGGAAGGTTTAAGCTATAAAACGTACACGTGCAAAGCCGGGGCGGGTCGCTAGTCTTATAATATAGAACACAGATTTTATTTCAATACTCAATTCTTTATTCTTCTTCTTCGTATCTTTGGCACAACAATTATTATATTTTGTTAGCCTAGAACTTCGCCACTTCCACGGCGCCATCGGTGGCTGCAGGTTGTTGGGCTCAGACGGCAGGATAGGAGATGGGGCATAGTTTGCAGCGCAGCTCCACATCCACACCGCGCTGCTGTTTGGTTCAGGTAGCCCCACTTGAAGAGGTTGGAGTTACATCTTCCCACTTGAGATCGGAGGCGATTCAGGGATTTCCAGATGGGCCACGGAAACTTAGATCCAGCAGGAAGATGCTCACTTGGCGGTAAGTAGTGAGAGGGAGGGGGACAGGCATCTCTCCACAGTTTACATCGGGCGTCCCTGTAACGCTCCAATAACTGCACATCAGAATTTAATGGGGTGCATGAAAAGAGCCTCCACGAGTGACGATACTTAAGTACGTCCGGCGCACCTTGGGAGTCAGACTCGCTACCATCCTTGCTGACTGGCTAATCTTTTCACCACGGCATGAGCTATTCTTGTATAGCTCGTGCCGACACGATAGAAGAAGAAGAAGATCAGAATTTAATGGCTAGTGTTTGTAGTGTTTTAAGTGCGTCGTAGTTAGGCTTGAAATTAGGCGTTGTCAAAGTTGCAGACGGACATTAGTGTGCAGGTACATAACTTGGGTTTCATACAAATTGCATTTATTTTTACGTGCCATGGTTTTTTCCAGCCTACTACGAGCATCCGCATTGTTCAAGAGAATGGATCACGCATTATTATAATTACCCGCACACTTTACTCATTGTATGGTGAGTTTGTGGCTTTACGTGGAACGACTAGGTTCTTGTTAATATGTTAAGGTTAGTCGGAAAAGGGGTACTAATCCGCAGGCCATTTAAAGATTCACTGATGACTGTTTCAAAGCAAGTGTATTCGATCATTTTTATTTCCATGCAAAATTATTTGCATATGAGTTTTTTCAAAAATACTTCACCACTGCTTTAGTTACGATACGAATTTAGAAAATGGAGCTTCTAATCCGTGACACCTAATATATAACCTAAAATGTAAACACAGCTGATCATAGCAGAGGATATGAAGATTTTAGCGTATTTTTATGAAATCTTTGAACAGCTATTTCTCTTAAAATTTTGAGTTTTGGAGAAATTTGTAGAACAAAAGTTGTTCATTATTATGGGTACTTTAACACTCATTCGGATTAGTTCCTTTTCGACTAACCTTGTATACAGGCTGTAAACTAATTTGTGTATTTCCTTCAAACCGCGTGATCTAATGGTGACACAGATTAACCCTAAATAGTATTTTCCAAAACAAACGAAAAAAAATTTTTTGAAAAAAATCTTGTTCTTCTATTTTTGAGTCTTTTTAGAGCCCCGAGTTAACTGACTGCAAATAGCGATATCGCGTTAGTCGTGCACGCCCGCCGTGTCGGCGTGATTTCATTAATTTCGTGCGTGATATCGAAATGTTCACGAACATAAAATATTTTTTTTGCAAAAGTTGTTTTTCTTATTTTTTTTTACTGAATCCGTAAAGCATGAAAAAAAAAATTTTTTAATCAATCCAGATCCCGTGCGGTGTCAGTCTACACCAGTAGGAGATGTTTGTGTGGTCTCAGTTCTAACCTAACCTAACCTAGCTGTTTCGATTTAAAAAAGAGATAAGCGTGTTACAGTCATTTGACTAAATGTTTACTGTCTAAAAATTGTTTGCTGAAATAAATAATTTGATTAAAGACCAAATGCCTTAATGACATTAACCTTGTTAATATTAATTAATATTCCGTCGAGTCAAAATTTGACCAAATGAAAATGTGCGTACTAAAATAATTCCAAAATATTGCATTGGTATAAAGAAAGGTTGCTAAAATGCGTTTGGGTAATGAAATGTTGTCAAAATAGTTTTGGCAAAACGGCAGGCTCCCGAGCAATTTATTTATACACTATGAATGAAAAGTTTTATTAATTGTACTGAAAATGTTAAAAATGGCAGCACGGATCGCGACATTCGTGACGTAGGCTTGGGCTATCACGGGAATAGAATACCTGGTATTATTATACCATGCACAAACTGTTTGACCATTCAAGTCGCTGCGTGGATCCGACCAGAATGTCAAACAGAAGATTGTATTCAAAATTAGAACGCGGCATCCCGAATGTCAAATACCGAGCTGCAATATGGCAGCTCGGGACAAAATCTTCGTCTATTTTTTTCTGTAGGGTTGCACACAATTGGCTAGTGAAAAATCATGCTTTAACCGACTGCATAGAGATACATAGGGATAATAAACTCTTCTGCATGGAACGCCACTATTTTGCATCATTTCATAAAATCGAGTGATTTATTTTTACCAATAGCCTGCTGTATTGTGTGCTGTACAATAAGTCAATTTTACTAATCTATAAATTATTAGAACTGTGCTAGCCTAGTCTGCTAGGCTACTACGGTTAGGCTAAAATACACTTCATTAATGGTACAGTGTACGACACAACTAAGAAGTAACATCAATGTACGCACGGCTACAGATCAAGCTACACATTTCCAATATAAGCTGATCTCGCATTGTATAGGATTTCCTTACAGTGAGAGGTCAGTGTAAACTGGAAAGTATAGCTTGATGTGTAGCCGTGTGTACCTGATCGAACAACCAATGGTAGTCGCTCATATACGCGCCACTTACACTTGTTGCGTCAGCGTAATGATATTTATTTTTAACTGCAGTACGTACTTGTAAACATTTGAGGTCTTGAGCTCATACTCAGTTCGGAAGTGATCATAGGGCCACATCTACAAACAAAATTGTTCTTAAACCACAAACAAACTACAACCGTCAGTCAGTTTTCGTTCGTGGAAACTGTCGAAATGTTAGATTTTATTTTAGTTGTCAAATAATTTAACAGTTTATGTAAACGAAAACTGTCTGAATGAACGGTTCGACTTCGTTTCGGCTGCGTTTGATCAACGTTTTTGTTACTAGAATTGGTTACCAGGGGCCTAATTCTCCTAAAATAAATCTTGATAAATCACAACCGAACCAAGGCCGAACCGTTCATTCAGACAGTTCTCAATTTCAAAAGCTATCAAATGTTTGACACAAAAAACAAAATCAATCATTTTGAAAGTTTTCGAAAACAAAAACTGACTGACGGTTGTGGTTCGATTGCGTTTGGCAACAATTTATTTTAGGAGAATTGGGTCCCTGTTTTACGAAATTTGCTTATGTGACTTCTTGGTTGTGTCGTACTGCAATTGGTACATGAATCTCAGTTTTGACCAATAACGGTCACTTACAATGGAAACCATACGTTACTCAGCATTTTCATTCAAACCTAACAGTTATATTTTTTATAAGAAAATATTTAACCAACAATGTTACTTATTTGTGTTTATTTTTTGCTACATTAACATGATAATACCCTAAATTAGTAATAACTGTTTACTTTGCGGATAAGGAACATTATAATAATATGTTATATTAATAGTATTGGGAAGTAATTTTGTTTGTGACATGTTTTTATGTTTGTACGTCAATACAACCTTCTATGTGTTGTTTGGCTATTTCTAGGTTGCACGTAGGTACATAGTGATATTTAATAAACAGTATTATTATCTTACAAGAACTGAGAATTTTGACATCTGAACAATAGAAGAAAAAACAGCACATGTTTTTTTTTTTCTGATAGTCTAGCGTTTATTGAAAACGTTTGACAGTCTTTGTAAACCGTCAGGTAGATAGATTGATATTATATTTACTTTATTGTAGGTACACCAAGAGAAAATCTATGGTCCCTACCAATAATCTCCTAAACTCAAAAACTCAAACTCAAAACTCATTTATTCAAAATAGACTAGAATTACTTAGTTCTTTTTGAACGTTAGTTTTACAATATTATAGACATCCCACAAAAAGCCCTCCCTTCACCGCTTCCTAGTGTTTTGCTGTGAAGAAGAAACGGCGCAACAAACTCCCCAGCAACACAGATATGTCTGTCAAGTGAATAAATTAATTGACTCTATACAACAAAAATCATCATATTTTTTTACAATAATAAAATTATGCAAGTACAGGTAAAAACAAATTAAAAATAAAGTATATAAATCAATTCTGTATGAATTGGGTTAAATCATAATCGTATCTAACTAATATAGATACATACATAAACCTACATCTAAAAACTATTGGTTACCAGGGAAGCCACATGTGCAGAAAAGAACTAGCGCCACACGTCCCTATCGTCAACATAGTCGTTTATCTTATAGTATGCCTTTTTAATGAGAACTGATTTAACGTGAGATTTAAATTTGCCCTCAGTGAGATCCGTAATTGATTTGGGAAGCTTGTTATAAAATCGACCACAGTTTCCTAGGAACGACTTATTCGTTTTGGATAATCTAAATTTAGGGACTACTAATTTGTGTTTGTTCCTAGTATTTATATTATGAACGTCGCTTTTTACACTATACATTGGCAGATTTTTACGTACAAACATAATGTTTTCAAAAATGTAAAGGGAAGGCATCGTCAGAATATTAATCTCTTTAAAGAAATCTCTAAGGGACTCCCGAGGGCCCATATTATAGATCGCGCGGATTGCCCTCTTCTGTAATATAAATATCGAGTCGCGATCGGCCGCTGCCCCCCACAGCAGAATACCATAAGACATAATGCTGTGGAAGTACGCAAAATAAACAAACAAACCTAACCTAACTACAAATGACAAAGGAGAACAATCAAAAATGTACGAGGCGTATCCCCACCCAGTAATAGCGGCAAGACATTGTCGTTAGAAAGCTATCTTCATGACTATCATTTATTACTATGGCATTTAGTCTAAAGCATTGTGTGAAAAAAAATGTTTTCCATACAAAAATCGTTTATTCCAAAAATCAAAAAATCAGTTTAGAGTAAAAGACAAATGAAAAAATCAATGAATAACATTGGCTTTGTAATATGCTACTCTAGGGCAGATGGGTTAGTAGGACTTAGTAGGACTTTTAATAAAACACGCTGTATGGCACAAAAATCGTAGACTTAAGGGGTCATCAATAATGACATCATTCAAACGCTGCTGGAGCAACGAAAGGGGCATGCCTTGCGTATCCTATGTATCATATTAATATTATCGAAGTTATTTAGGTATTTTTACATAAAATTCTACATTATTTTTTAGCTGTAACTTTTTTCACACAATGTTTTGGACTAAATGCCCATAGTAATAAATGATAGTCATGAAGAGAGCTTTCTAACGATATGTCTTATTGTTATTGCTGGGTAGGTACATTTTGATCGTCCTTCTTTCACAGGAGAGCCCTTCAAAGTTTCAAACACGTGTATATCATGTTTTACTTAACCTAAACTAGTAAAGGAGACATTTTTTTTTTGTTTGGGTAATAGGCCCACCACAAATTGGCACACCCAGCTTAAACCAATTAAGGAATTGGTTTATCAATCGAGAGGAATTGGATGCTGAAAATCCGCTAGGCGGCGCCACTATCGACTGAGGAGAAAATTACAGATATTTTAAACTGTAGGATTGGTCTGAAATAAAATTATATAGTAAATTGTTACTAGAGTTAAGCCAACAAATGTTGACCCTGAATATTACCACGAAATTCAAAAAAACATGACTCAAAAACACTCATAACATTTAATACAGACTTTTTTTATAAATTACCTAGTTTAATTTGAAAAATTGATTAATTATTTCGTATTCAAATGAATACGAAATAATTTATAAAAAAGTTAATTAAAAAATAAAAAAACCCGCCTGCATAAAAAAGCGAACTAAAAAGATGTAAACAAGATGTACTTCTAATCATAACATACACATAACGTACGTAAGTTTGTTACGTAGGTTTTCAAAAAATCATGCTATCAAATCGTCACATGCAGTCGGAGGCTACGTACTCGTATGTTTTTTTGGTCAGTCAGAATTACTTAAGTCTTAAGCGTGAATTACACAGAAAAGGCATAAGGTGCAGATACGGCGCAGGCGCGTCGCTTTCATACGTTTTGTAGTGCCGCTTTATATCTTTTTCGAAAAAATAAACTTTAAAAAAAAGTTAAAACCGACTTCAAAGAAAAACTAAAAGGAGTAAAATAATTACCATAATATAAAATTAACAGTTTCAGAAGTCGGTGGCTTCTATTTGTTTCAGTGTAGAGTTGCACCAACTTCTGAAACTGTTAATTTTTTTTTAATATTGAGCTTCTTTATAATATATACAATTCCTATATACATTATTCTTATAATATTTACAAAATTACAAATAAAAGTATATACAAATAAAATAAAAAATATCCTAATAAAACTATAAACTAAAATAGTGCGTCAAAATATTCCTCCGCATCGCTGTCGACTGGTAACGTGCCCAGAAGGCTGGCAGCATTGCCACGTTGTATGGCAATGCTTATCCTTTGGCCAAGGTAGAGGCCAGCCTTCGGGTCACGGGTCGTATCGACCAGCCGCCTTGCAAGATCTTTGTATAAGATTTGGGCACTCGGACCCCACGGCCCGAGTGTTTCGACCCCAAACGGCTCGAAAATATAATTACTAATCAAGTTATTATATTTTCGCCGCTTGAGGGCCTCCGCAGCTGCAGCAGCAGCGCCAGCACAGCCTACCGAGCTAGGAAGATGAGATGGCGCAAGGGTATCGACGCACGTTGCGTCCCATACCAGAGGCCTACCCATCTTCCATGGCATCAATGACATACCATCTGGTCTCTTGCCATCGTCACGTGCCAAGCCATTTGGTTCTAATACGGCTGGAACGCCGGCGGTGACAAGAGCACGACGGATAATATCATTTAAGTTGGCGTGCCGTGCTATACGGCCTGCACTCCTGCTGCAAGACAAGCCGTGGTGTCCGAGGCTGTCGACGGCTTCACCGCAGTGGCAGCGATGCGGAGCACAGCAGGGAGCACCCAAACGCAGGCATGTAGCGAGCCGAAAAGTATTGTCGTCCAACATAGTACCTATGTTGGACGACGGAAGTGCCTGAAGCCATAGACCCGACTCCCATTTACCCACAGCCAGCAGGCGAGCACGCTCAGCGCTTGTGATTGACGTATTGATAAGATTATTCCGTATCACAGCGCAGAGCGGCTCGTCCCACTGTCTCTGGGAGGATGGATTGACGGGCAACACCGTATTTGGACAAGCCATTTTCCAGGCGTTCACAGCGTCGGTCAAGCACGGTACCTCAAAATCAACCAGTGAGGATGACAAGATTTTCCTGGTTAATTTCTCAGTACTGTGGACCGAGGACAAGAACGCCGGTAAACTGATACTGGAAATTTTGCGGACGCCGAGACCACCCAAACGAATGGGAAGTGTAGCTTGTAACCAAGCTCGGTCGTCCAGAGCCACATTTAGGATTGAAGTTAGTGTGTTACATATAATTTTGTCTACTTTGTCCAAGAGTTGTGGATGTTTCCATAAATGGGAAGAACGGAGGCTATACGTAAATTTCGGTCCAAAACAACAGTATCGGATAATAGTAAAAGCCGAATGTATATTAAATTTTGAAAAGTCTGTCCGAAATATCACGAAAATTTTGGATTTTTTCCTCGATGAAATTTGGAAAGGATTCATCTAGGATTGGGGACCCTAGGAGGTGAAGTGAGTTTTTTTCGATAATTTTGATATTGGGGGCTATTGAATTAAATTTTTGGAAAATCTGTTGTCGGTCGAAGGTGTGGGGCAAGAAAATTTCACATTTACAGGGGTTGAGGTCTAGGCCAATGGAACTGAATTTTTCTTTTAAAAAAGTTAAATCCTTTAAAACTGTATCTACGTCGCCTCCTAGGGTTCCATCATCTAGATACCATACGTTAAATTTTGAATTTAGCTGTCGAATAATGGGATTAATTGCTAAACTAAAAATGACTGGCCCAAGAGGGTCACCTTGTTGGCATCCAACGGCCGATTCTAAAAGGTTGTCCTTATAAAGTAATTTGGAGGGTTGCCTATAGCATTGCCAAAGAAAACTGTAAATTTTGGGTACTTCTTTTTGAACTTCAGCCAGCAAGGTGTCCCTGTTTACGGAGTTGAAGGCGTTCTTTATGTCAACCTTGAGGATGACCTCACCTTCATTACTGTGTATAAAAGTGGATAGGGCGTGTACGGCAGCCTCACAGCCCCCTTTAGAGCCGAAACCTAGCTGCAGGGGCTGGAATTTGCTGGCCAGGGTTTCACTGTAGAAGGCACAGCAAATCTTGGCTGCCACACGCCGGTAAGTGCACCCTACGGCAATGGGACGAATGCCGCCATCCTTTTTGCGCAGGGCACAAAGATTGGCCCCGTACAAAATCTCGATGGCGGATTCGTGCACATTGCCGGAGAGCATCAAATTGGTCAGAGCCGTAAGCTCCTTCAAAAGCGACTCACCAGCTGCCCCGGCGCCGAAACACGTCAAGTCTTTCAGATGTTGAGGCGTCAAGCCGTCGAGGCCACCGGCGGAACCATTCCTGAAGGAACCTATGGCTGCAACCAATTGGCGAGCTGTAACAGTAAGGGTGTTGGAGTCAGGGTCAGGAGGGTCGGGGAAGGAGAGATCATCCGCAGGAGCAGGGTGCTTACTCTCCAGAGCTGTAAGTGTCTCTGGAGAGTAAGGCGCCAACACATCACTGCTAAAAAGTATCCTGGCTGCACCCCCAATATCACCTTCACTTAACTTGGATTCTACATGTTGACAAATACCTCTTGGTGAGGTGTGTATATGTGCTGGTAATTTTGAGTCGAAATTTTGGATCGAAATGTTGCAGTTACCTTTAATTTGAGCTGTCAAAGTTTTTTTGGTTGCCAAATTCTTTTGTACATGTAGAATCCTATAAGGGAAGGTGAGTAGTTGTTCCCAAGCACGCTGCGAGTTCTCCCGGGCGGCGAGACGGACACATCCCGCTAAATATTGTGCAACAGCAGGTCTGGCGCCGCGGGGAACTCGCTTCAAAACCGGAACAGATTTTTTTAATTTTGATAAGGTTTGCCAAAACGGGTACAGATTCGGTGTTGATGAAGGTGTGATTGGTGTGGTGGTGGGGTTGGGGGGTGCATTTTGGGGTTTGTGGACCTTCCCAAAATGCACGTTCAAACCCCGCTTACCTTTAAAAAAGCGCACTTGGGGACAATGGGGACATCTGACCAAGATATCCAGCGACGTGGAAGGTTGACTGGCACTTATTTCCGCATCGCTATTGCCACTTAACATTAAATATACACTTATACCTAAATACAAAAATATTTACAAAAACTTTAAAAATATAGAAATACAAAAACTGAAATGTCATAGGTAAATAAGTCGGATGATGTTTTGACACTGCTGCAAAAATTCGGCCAGTAGGGTGTGCGGGAAAATATTGGAGAACGAATCGGAGGGCTGCATTTACATCTTAGACGTTGCTGCTTAGCAACGTCTACGTTGCTGCTTAGCAACGTCTACATTGCCACGGTAATGTTAGATGTGGCGTCTTTACTGTCACTTGATGACTACACAACGTCGGACAAATATTATATAATTAGGGCCGATGCGCACGCTCCTTCACACGGATAACGTACTGTGGGGCTATTTTGCCACCATTCGCTATAGCTGCTCGACTTTTTCTTGGTAAAAGAGCAATTTGCTATTTTTAAATATTTTAAATCGGCGAGACTGACTTTTTCAATCGTTGCGTTTTGACCAACTGTTAATTTTATATTATGGTAATTATTTTACTCCTTTTAGTATTTCTTTGAAGTCGGTTTTTACTTTTATTTAAGTTTATTTTTTATTAAATACGTTTTAGTGCCATAAATTTAAGCCCCTCCTCTTCATAACCCTTCTTTTTGGCTTTGACGTAGTCGGGTATAAAAAGCCCTTTCGAATGATACCTTACACGATATAATGAAAACATTCCAAAGGGGGGGGGGACGCACCCCCTCCTCTTTTCCAGTAGTCAGTTCCCAACAACAAATACAAACAAAGCAATATTAGTTATTTGAGAATTTTGCTTTGATCCGATGAGGAGTTCCGTTCCATATCTCTGAAGTTCATGGTCTAATCATAACAATATTTATATGGGACCAATTGGGAAGTATACCCTTTCGAACAAAAAAAGATTTTTTCAAATCGGTTAATAAATGACGGGGATATGAGGCAATAAACATAAAAAAAAGAAAAAAAATACAACCGAATTGAGAACCTCCTCCTTTTTGAAGTCGGTTAAAAAATGCATGAAAGCGACGCGCCTGCGCCGTGTCTGCACCTTACGCCGCTTCTGTGTAATTCACGCCTTAGGTAGCCTGCATGTGACGATTTGATAGCATGATTTTTTGAAAACCTACATAAGTTTGACGTTATGTTATGATTAGAAATACGTCTTGTTTACATCTTTTTAGTTCGCTTTTTTATATTTTCGGAGGAGCTCGTGGCTAAATAATTACAGCCGCATAGACCGATCTTCCGGGTTAAGCCACGCTTGCCGAGGTTGGTCTGTGGATGGGTGACCATTTACTATAGCGAGTTTCCTCCGTGCCTCGGAAAGCACGTAAAAGCCGTTGGTCCCGGCTGTCATTTGTAGATCTTTGACAGTCGTTACTGTTGGTCAGAAGCCAGAAAGTCTGACAACCAGTCTTACCGAGAGAATCGTATTACCCAGTTACTGGGTTGTGGAGGTCTGATAGGCAGTCGCTCCATGTAAAATACTGATATTCAGCTGCATCCGGTTCGACTGGAAGCCGACCCCAACATAGTTGGGAAAAGGCTAGGCAGATGATGAGTTCGCTTTTTTATGCAAGCGGGTTTTTTTGATTTTTTAATTAACTTTTTTTGTTTACGTTTTATTATTTTATCAATGTATCGTACGTATTTATAAGTACTTACAGTTGTAATGAAGCCTAAACAAATCTATCTATAGACAAGACACCTTATTTAATATAGGTACACACGGCTACACTTCAAGCTATGCAAAACCAGTATAAGCTGACCGTTACTTGTGCGAAAAGATTATACAAAGCGATGCCAAGATAAACTGATTTTGTATAGCTTGATGTGTAGCCGTGTGTACCATCACTCGCTCTAGTTTACAATGTACACTTGAAGGCAAATAAATCAAGCCACTCCTTTTTCACGTGTCCTGGTTATTAGTTTTGGTTTCATGAATTATATACTAAGTTGATAAAAAACGACCCTCATTGTAAAGATTATCAAATAACCTTTTAGGCGATATGTTTCGAATTGATCTGTTCCATAATAGGTACCAAAAATAATAACAATTATACGTGAAAAATAGAAGTGGCTCGATTTATTTGCTCCCAAGTATAGATCATGCACAACTTTCAGGTTGTATAATTCTTAAACGGAGCTTATGGTTGTAAAATGGTCAAGGAAACATCATATTGATTTTAAAAGACCTATTCAGCGATATCCCACGTAAAATGGCAGAAGAATTATTTTTTTGTTTCTCCCCCCTTTTCGTATTTCACGGCCACCATTTTGATTTTATAAAAACAAAACCTAGCCTGTAGCCATTGCACTGCTTAGACAAATCGATAGACACCTCGTTCATTAAAATCCATCCAGCCGTTGGGCTGCTTCGAGGGTATAAAGAATCCCACCCACATAGATACATAGATACGCGTGAAAAACATAACCCTGTCCTTGCTGTCGCGCAGTCAGGTAAAAAAAGAGTATTGAGTGATATGAGTGTTTTTGAGTAGAATTATTTTGAATTTCGCGGTAATACTTAAACCTAAACAACAACAACTTGCCATCGTATTTAGAAATCGATTTATTTTGCACGAGTGCGTTAATGATCAGAAAAACATTGAGTAAACAATACTTTGATGGGTGAATGTTTGCGATTTATCACGGTATACCTGCTACTTTTTCCATATCCTTTTCTTTTTGTTCTCTTTTTTCTTTGGTCTTTCTTTTACCCGACTGCGCGACAGCAAAGTCAGGGTTTATTATTTGTAATATAAATGTGGAAGCTTGTAATTAGCAATAGTCAGTTGTTGTTATTATTACGTTACCATTTCGTGTATTAGTCTGTAAGCTTTCTTAAATATGTACAAATAAAAATAAATAAATAAATATAAAATAAATAAATAAACCTTTAAAGTTAAAAAAAAAAATGCTCAGGGTCAACTTTCGTTGGCCAAACTTTATTATGACAGCGGCGGTTTGGTCATTCTTTCACCTCGGTACTCAGTGGCGCCGTCCTGGTGGAAAAAAAAGCCTGGATGCCGTCATTCGCTTCGGGATTTGGTTTTATGTTTTATTTCTTCAGTACAATATACACTAGGCCGCAACCATGTTATAGATCTGCACCGAATTCCGAATTTTGAATCGTAAATCCAATTTCTAGTTAACCCTTTATATGGCAAAAGGTTTTAGGAAAAGTAAATGACAAAAAGTTTGGCAAATTATTATAAGTAAACAAAAAAAAAATTTTTTTGTCCATTTTTTATTTTTGTTCATAAAGAAAATACCTAGCTAAAAATCGTAACATTGCTAGGTTTAAAAATAAAAATATAACATGTAGGTTTTCGGGACATCGTCCAAAAAAGTTGGTAGCGAAAATACTGCCACTGCCTTTATAAATGGTTAAAGTATACAAACAAGGTTAGTCGGAAAGGCGGTACTGATCTAAAGGGGTGTTAAAGTACCCATAAGGCCTGAATTACATAGAAACGGCATAAGGTGCAGGCACGGCGCAGGCGCGTCAGGCTGAGGCTACACTTAGCAGCGATGCGAACTGCGACACATAAGCGATTGAAACAAATGTATTAAAAATTTTAAATGACGCGGTGACAAGTTGCACACGTATAAATTTTGCTCCTCGAAATAAATTCGTATACGTCGGAAATCTGTTAAGAAACGTTGTGAAAACTATTTAACCGAATAGCCAAGTGTCTTATGATCAATATTAGTAACATATTTACTTTAAACCTGTGTTATTGAACTATCAAAATCAGTGCAAAACTCATAAAAATATCGCGAGTGAAATATTTACTACCCACAGCATAGCAACAAAACCTGACCTACATCAATATTGTGCCGAGAGCAGCGACAACGGCGGCATTAGTTTGGACCCGTGGCATTTTTTCCGAGCTATAGAGGCGGCATTAAACTGGAGTAGTGATTCATAAAGCTAATTAACAAAACAACTGTGTATTAAGGATTGCACTGCGTATTTGGACATTAGTTATTGCTGTTTCCAGTTGATTATGAGTCTGATGCGATCTCCTACTGCAGCTGGCAGTAGTACTAATGGAAAAGGCGGTTCACTGTCGGATTTACCTAAGACTTACGATGCTGACCAACATCACGTAACGCAACGTAGTACTAAAAGAAGACAGCTGACTTCCCCTGAGGTCTCAGCTCAATACTGCAAACCGCAGAATGAGATTATGGAGCTGTTGAGGGAGTTTACTACGACCCAGAAAGAAACTACAGAAAAAATATTTCAGGAGATATCTAGCATTAAGGAACAGATAACTGAAATCAAAACTACAAATGAATATCTAGTGCTACAACAAGCCGAAATGAGGTCAGAAATTGCCTTTTTAAAAGATTCTAATAATGTGAATGACAACAAAATAAAATTGTTAGAGACAGAGTTGAAACAACTAAAAACTACTGTGAATTATACCACTGACACAACACCAACGACTTCTATGTATGAAACCATTGTAACTGAAATCCAAGAACGGCGAATCAGAGAAAAGAACATTGTAATTGTTGGCATACCCGAGCTACAAACATCTAACTCAGATGAAAGACGTAATTACGACACAATCGAAGTCACAAAAGTAATAAAAACGCTTTCTGATGATTGTCCTGCACCTATTAAAACTATACGATTGGGAAAATACTCGTCAGATAAAGCTCGTCCGATAAAAGCTCATTTTGCATCAGACAGTGCAACCAAAGTTCTGCTGCGAAACAAAGCCAAACTAGAAACAACCGAAATAAAAATCTACTCGGATCAGACCGTGCAACAACAAACCTATATGAAAAGCCTCAAGGAAGAACTGCAAACCCGTGTAACAAATGGCGAATCTGATCTGAGCATAAAATACATCAAAGGCATTCCGAAGATAATAAAAACTCAATCAAAAAACTCTCAACAGTAAATCATTCTCACCGCAGTGATATAATTGAGATTGAGACCCGTGGCAATATAACGTATCAAATTACAGACAACTACAATAATTTATTCTCAAGTACAAAATCACTGAAATTTTTCTACGCAAATGTCCGTAGCATAATAAAGCCTGGAAAACTAGATGAGCTGAAATGTATCATCGAATCCCTGCAACAGATAGTACATATAGTCATTCTTACAGAAACGTGGATCAAATCAAATGATGAAGCACAAAGAATACAACTACCGAATTACTCTCACTACTACAGCTACAGATCTAAATCCAGAGGTGGGGGCGTGTCTATATTTGTCCACAATGATCTAAAACACAACTTCATTGAAGAAAAGTGTGACGATGACTACCACTTTCTCTGGGTCTACGTGAAAAAATTTTCCTTGAATATAGGAGCCATATATAAGCCGGAAAAATCAAACGTTGCCAAATTTCTCGAAGACTATTCTACCTACCTACAAAATAAAAAACGCTGTATAACTTTTGGTGACTTTAATTTCAATATCTTAAAAAGAGACAAGAATACTAAAGAGTACTTGAATGTATTAAAAGAAGAAGGCTATAGTATTTTGAATAAAATCCACGAAAAGTACTGTACACGAGAAGCGATTACCAGCAAAACAATACTGGATCATGTATCAACAAATGTGAAGGACAAAACAAATGATTTCCGGTTGGCCATTGTCGAATCCGCAATGTCTGACCACAAACAAATTGTCTTTGAAATTAAAAGATGCAAGCCTGAGCCTCCGAAGAAAATTCAGTACGAAGCAGTGAACTACTCGCAATTATACAAAGATTTAGAAGAAACCAACCATGAAAATGAAAATAATGACTACACTGTATTTGAAAAATATTTGGAATCGAATATAAACAGAAATAAATTAACTAAAACTAAAATTTTAAATGCAAAAAAGACAGATTGGATTAACAAGGATCTACTCTCGGATATAAATAAAAGAAATGAAGAATGGAAAAAGATGAAAGAAAATCCTAAGAATGATGAAATTAAAGAGTCTTTTATTTGTATTCGAAATAGAGTCTCCGAGAAAATTCAAACTACTAAGAATAATTATTACTTAAAAGAGTTTAGCAACTGTTCTAAGAATCCCCTAAAAATGTGGACACTTATAAATAGCCTCACTTGTAATAAAACAAAGGTTAGCTGTGCTCCGGAAATACTCGATGGACTTGCAATGGATAAAACACAAGTATGTGAACATTTTAACACTTACTTTTCAACGATAGGCTCTAAGTTGGCGAATGATATCCCTAGTAAATACCATAATAACTTGACAAACACACTTCCCCAGAATCATATTCGATTAGAAGAACTTACACCAACCACCGCCAGTGAAGTAGCAAAAATTATAGATGACCTTGAAATTAACACCAGCGCTGGTTTAGACAGACTTAATGCAAAAACTGTAAAATGTATAAAAAATCTTATTAAGAATAACTTATGTAAGTGCATAAATTCTTGTCTACTGAATGGAACCTTCCCTAATAGCCTGAAAATTGCGAAAGTTACACCGATACATAAAGGAGGCACTAAGTCAAATGTTGAAAACTATCGTCCCATTTCTGTACTACCTATTATCTCGAAAATCTTTGAAAAAATTATATATATCCGACTACACAAGTACTTAGTCTCTATAAATTTCCTTACCGATAAACAGTATGGTTTCCGGCCAAAATCAAACACCTTGTCAGCTACAGTCGACCTCGTCACCAAAATCAAGACTAGCATAGACCGGAAACAAGTGGTTTTAGGTTTGTTTGTGGATCTAAAGAAAGCTTTCGACACAGTAAGTCATGAACTGCTTCTAAAAAAACTAGAGGCGATAGGTGTTACTGGAGCAGCATACAAAATTTTTAAATCATACCTTATGGAAAGATTGCAAGTGGTGAAAATCGATGACTGTCAAAGTAGCCCTCAACTGATTACTTGCGGAGTCCCCCAAGGCTCTATTTTGGGCCCATTACTGTTTTTAATATATATAAATAACATTGCAGATTTAGGATTGCAAGGGGATATATCTCTCTATGCTGATGATACGAGTATATTTTATTTTGGTAATAAAGTCGACACTCTTATGGAACAGGCACAACATGACATAGATAGGTTATTTGATTGGTTCCAGTACAATCTATTGACAGTTAATACCAATAAAACAAAGTACATAATTTTTGCTGCTAAAAATAAAAAAATACAAACACAACATATCCTTAATATGAATGGTCAAATTTTAGAAAAATCTAAAGCAGAAAAATATCTTGGACTTATTCTTGACAGCGACCTGTCGTGGAGGGCACATATTGAGAAAATAAAAAATAAACTCTCTGCCTTAACAGGCGCACTGCGTAGCATTGTTCGTTGTCTTCCACCAAAAGTTTGTTATATGATCTATAACTCCATGGTGAAACCTCATTTGGACTACCTAATAGAAGTGTATGGCTGTGCTTATAAATCAAACCTACAAATCTTGCAAACAGCACAAAATAAAATAATTAAAGTTCTTTTTAAATATAACTATAGAACACCTACACTAACAGTTTACAATGACACAAAGCTCATGAATATTTCACAGACATATAGATATAATACTTGTATACTTGTGCACAAAATTTTAAACAAAAACATACACACACAAATAACTTTTACAAAACAATCACATATACACAACAGATACAGAACTAGACGAGCAAATAATATAGTGCTGCGGGCGCCTAGAACAAACTACGGCCTGCATACTATTCTGTATGAAGGAGCACAGCTTTATAACAAATTGCCTCGAAATGTAAAAGATCAAAAGTCGATGATTACTTTCAAAAAATCTCTTAAGAATCATATGTTAAAGGAATCAAAACTGTAAATTGTCTTCGGGTACTGTACCTATCTAACCTATTCTTGTTGTGTAGCCGCTGCGTCACCTTATGTAATTTAACTTAATTAGATATAAGTTTTTCTCATGTAAGTGAATATCGTGGAATATCGAGGTGTCGTGGTGGCCCGGAGGTTATAGACCCGCTTGTTAAGCACCGGGTTGCGGGTTCAAACCCAGGCATGTACCAATGTGACTTTTTCAATTTCATATGTACTTTCTTAGTTAATCTAAGACGCCACTGACACACGGTGAAGGAAAACATCGTGAGGAAACCTGGACTTTAATGGTCTGAAATCGCCAACCCGCAATGAGCAAGCGTGGCGATCAACGCTCGTTCCTTCTCTGTACGAGAAGAGGCCTTTGCCCAGCAGTGGGACAGTTACAGGCTAATATTTATAATATTTATTAAGTGAATATCATTCTTTTTGAGAAATAAAGTTCTTAAACCTTAAACCTTAATATTCACGTGTGTGGCTACAAAAATCGCTGTCTTGTATAGTCTAGCCGCATACGAGAACATCAATTTCTTTGAAACAATCGCTTATGTGTCGCAGATCGCATCGCTACTAAGTGTAGCCTCAGCCTCACTTTCATACATTTTTACTGACGCTTCAATTCTTTTCGCACAAAATGTTTGAAAGTGACGCGCCTGCGCCGTGCCTGCGCTTCGTGCCGTTTCTATGTAATTCACGCTTAAGAATGATCAACTTTTGTTTTACCACTTTCCCCAAAAGCCAATCGTTTAAGAGGAACAACTAATCAAAGATTTCCTAAAAAATATGCAAAAAAAAAATCTATCCTCAGCTACGATGTTTACATTTTAGGTAATATTTGGGGTCATGTAGAAGCTTAATTTTCTGAGTTCGTAACTAAAGAATGAACGAATAATTTTTGAAACAAAACAGTTCCGTACCATTATCTATAAAAACGGCAAAAAAATCACGTTTTTTGTATGGGGGCCCCCTTAAATATTTATTTTATTATGTTTTTTAGTATTTTTTGGTATAGCGGCAACAAAAATACATCATCTGTGAAAATTTCAACTGTCTAACTATCACGGTTCATGAGAGAGCCTGGTGACCGACGGACAGACGGACGGACAGCGGAGTCTTAGTAATAGGGTCCCGTTTTACCCTTTGGGTACGGAACCCTAAAAACTAAATTACAAATCATAATAAATGGATTACATTTCTCGAATTTTGAACATTTTACACTTTCGTTAAAACAATCATCGGTGAAACTTTAAGGGCTTGCGCAGACGAGGGACAATGTCGGACAAAATGTCCGCGGTGCGCTCTTATTAGTTCTACTATAAGGTTGCACTTTGTCCGAGCAATACCCCATGTCGCGTGTCGGTATACGTGGACAAAGTGCAACCTAATGACAGTAATAATAAGAGCGCACCGCGGACATTTTGTCCGCCATTGGTGCCGATTCACCAACTAAACTAAAATTAGAGAATTGCTATCTTTTACTAACAGACAGCGCGAGAAAAGGACGGTGATAGACAACAACTAAGTCAGAGATGTCAAACTAGTTTACGCCTTGAACTTCACCGTGTTTTTAGTCGACACGTTTTAAATGTCGTCTAAAATTGTATGGAACTTTTAGTTCAACTAAATTTGACAGCTCTTATTTACGTATGTCTCTTTCTTATTTTATTAGAGTGAAACAGATGGCAATAGCCTAAATTAAGTTTAGTTTGTCCATAACAGAATCGGCACCATTATCCCTCGTCTGCGCAAGCCCTCAGTGGCTCCCGAATTAGTACCCCCTTTTCGACTAACCTTGTATAAGTTTTTACGTATTAAGTAGTATTTGTTTTTATGTGGGAAAGGAATGGACTTTAAAAAAATTAATAACTAAAGTTATTGACGATGTTATCCTTTTTTTTCAATCCAATATGCATAATGTGTTTAATTTTAAATGCCAACTGATTATTTTTTGCTAATACAAATGAGTTTCACACAAAAAATTGACAGTAATCTATAGATGGGCGTAGCCATCCTCTTAAAATGGAAAGAACACATTGAAAGACTAAGTAAATTAAAAACTGTCACCCGACTACGTAAAAAAAGGGGTCTAAAAAGGACAAAACAAGAAAACAATTCAAATAGAAATCCAAAAATGCATAGGTACAAAAATGGTCAAGGTAGAGCCATGGTCGCACTTACTGGAAACCTACTATGATTATGTGGGTGCCAGGAACGCCTTCATTAAACAGACATGGTATGTATAGTATACAGTAAGTGCGACCACGGCTCTACCTTGACCATTTTTGTACCTATGCATTTTTGGATTTCTATTTGAATTGTTCACTTGTTTTGTCCTTTTTAGACCCCTTTTTTTACGTAGTCGGGTGACAGTTTTTAACTTAATTTTTTATTTAATACTTTTCCGTTTCCCGATCGGGCTTAAACACTAGCCGTGCAATATCTACATCGTCGCATTCTAAGAAATGTAACGTAAACGTAAATGCTAACGTAATGTTGGTTTGTTATTTATAACTGAAACGACTGGACCGCGCGAACTGTACGACCGCATTTTAAACATATGTTTTGACTTAAACAATATGATATATATATATACAGTGGTGGACATATAATTAGAAACAAACATATGTTTTGACTTAAACAATATGATATATATATATACAGTGGTGGACATATAATTAGAAACACCAAGTGTGACTTATATTTTTCGTACAAATTAACTTGATAATTAATGTTTTACGTATATTAGAGGGCTTATACCGATTTATCTATAATGTATCCACATCATGAAGTATTACTATGTCAGTTTTGGAAATATCATACAGCCGTTTATGTAAAAACTGGTATGCTTTATCAAATAAAATGAAGCAGCAGAACGTACTAAGGTGGACAACTAATTAGAAACAGAAAAAAAACATTAGCATAAATATGAATAAAGGTAATGAAACAATAAATAATGAAGTTAAATGGTACAAACGTTTTATAATAAACAATTAATGTTTGGTTGGGAAGCCTCTACTGTCGATTACAGCTCTACAACGACGTGGTATTGATTCTGTCAATGTTTCATACATTTCTAGGGAATTTTTCTCCAAGCTTCTACAAATGCGTCATAAAGTTGTTGTAGTATGATACTAGTAGTAGTATGATGTTAGTGATATGTTTAGTGGACAATGTTTTCTTTACAATGTACCACACACTTAGATTTGATTCACATCTGGACTATTTGCAGACCACTCTAACATCGACAGTAATTGGTCTCTTAGAAATGCTTTAACGTTGTTTCTTTGGTTTGGATTATTGTAGTGTCGGTGTTAGAGTGGTCTGCAAATAGTCCAGATTTGAATCAAATCTAAATTTGTGGTACATTGTAAAGAAAGCATTGTCCAATAAACATATCACTAACATCACACTACTACTAGTATCACACTACAACAACTTTAAGACGCATTTGTAGAAGCTTGAAGAAAAATTCCATAGAAATGTATGAAACATTGATAGAATCAATGCCACGTCGTTGTAAAGCTGTAATCGACAGCAGAGGCTTCCCAACCAAATATTAATTGTTTATTATAAAAACGTTTGTACCATTTAACTTCATTATTTATTGTTTCATTACCTTTGTTCATATTTATGCTTATGTTTTTTTTTTGCTGTTTCTAATTAGTTGTCCACCCTAGCAAGTTGTGCTGCTTCATTTTATTTTATAAAGTATACCAGTTTTTACATAAACAGCTGTATGATATTTACAAAACTGACGTAGTAATACTTCATGATGTGGATACATTATAGATGAGTAGGTATAAGCCCTCTATGATACGTAAAACATTAATTATCAAGTTAATTTGTACGAAAAATAAAAGTCACACTTGGTGTTTCTAATTATATGTCCACCACTGTATATACATATTTGTAATGTGCTCGCCAAGACCTTTCTTTTGATATCAAACACGTGATGATTATCTCAGTTTAATTTTTTTCGAGGTTAGAAACTTAGGTTTATATTCCTTCATATAAAATGTTGATAAAATTTATATAGCCTATCTTAGATTATAAAATGTCCAGATTCCGTGTTCCTCATAAAACGCAACGTTTATCATGAAGCCAATTTTTATACATGTGTGAGTGAGCGCCACGCTCGCGAGTGTATTACGTATTGCATTTGCGTTTGTGTGCAACGCGTGTGTAATACCAGTGGCAGAGAATTACCCTAAAAATGTGGGAGTTTTAAATATTTTAAGTATAATGTAAAAGATAACATCAATAGTTATAATTATAAGATTTTTTGTCATTACTGTTGATGATTTATGTTATTTGCTTTCATTTGTGTAATTTTTTTCGTGTGCGACCGCATCTTCTTTATTATGTTACTAGCTGTACCCGCATGCGTTGCAATGCACTTTTTCCTACTTACTACCTACCTACTACCTACCTACTACCTACCTACTACCTACCTACTACCTACCTACTACCTACCTACTACCTACCTACCTACTACCTACCTACTACCTACCTACCTACTACCTACCTACTACCTACCTACCTACTACCTACCTACTACCTACCTACTACCTACCTACTACCTACCTACTACCTACCTACTACCTACCTACTACCTACCTACTACCTACCTACTACCTACCTACTACCTACCTACTACCTACCTACTACCTACCTACTACCTACCTACCTACCTACCTACCTACTACCTACCTACCTACCTACCTACCTACTACCTACCTACCTACTACCTACCTACTACCTACCTACTACCTACCTACTACCTACCTACTACCTACCTACTACCTACCTACTACCTACCTACTACCTACCTACTACCTACCTACTACCTACCTACTACCTACCTACTACCTACCTACTACCTACCTACTACCTACCTACTACCTACCTACTACCTACCTACTACCTACCTACTACCTACCTACTACCTACCTACTACCTACCTACTACCTACCTACTACCTACCTACTACCTACCTACTACCTACCTACTACCTACCTACTACCTACCTACTACCGACCTACTACCTACCTACTACCTACCTACTACCTACCTACTACCTACCTACTACCTACCTACTACCTACCTACTACCTACCTACTACCTACCTACTACCTACCTACTACCTACCTACTACCTACCTACTACCTACCTACTACCTACCTACTACCTACCTACTACCTACCTACTACCTACCTACTACCTACCTACTACCTACCTACTACCTACCTACTACCTACCTACTACCTACCTACTACCTACCTACTACCTACCTACTACCTACCTACTACCTACCTACTACCTACCTACTACCTACCTACTACCTACCTACTACCTACCTACTACCTACCTACTACCTACCTACTACCTACCTACTACCTACCTACTACCTACCTACTACCTACCTACTACCTACCTACTACCTACCTACTACCTACCTACTACCTACCTACTACCTACCTACTACCTACCTACTACCTACCTACTACCTACCTACTACCTACCTACTACCTACCTACTACCTACCTACTACCTACCTACTACCTACCTACTACCTACCTACTACCTACCTACTACCTACCTACTACCTACCTACTACCTACCTACTACCTACCTACTACCTACCTACTACCTACCTACTACCTACCTACTACCTACCTACTACCTACCTACTACCTACCTACTACCTACCTACTACCTACCTACTACCTACCTACTACCTACCTACTACCTACCTACTACCTACCTACTACCTACCTACTACCTACCTACTACCTACCTACTACCTACCTACTACCTACCTACTACCTACCTACTACCTACCTACTACCTACCTACTACCTACCTACTACCTACCTACTACCTACCTACTACCTACCTACTACCTACCTACTACCTACCTACTACCTACCTACTACCTACCTACTACCTACCTACTACCTACCTACTACCTACCTACTACCTACCTACTACCTACCTACTACCTACCTACTACCTACCTACTACCTACCTACTACCTACCTACTACCTACCTACTACCTACCTACTACCTACCTACTACCTACCTACTACCTACCTACTACCTACCTACTACCTACCTACTACCTACCTACTACCTACCTACTACCTACCTACTACCTACCTACTACCTACCTACTACCTACCTACTACCTACCTACTACCTACCTACTACCTACCTACTACCTACCTACTACCTACCTACTACCTACCTACTACCTACCTACTACCTACCTACTACCTACCTACTACCTACCTACGTTAGGAACACACCTACATTGCTTAGACAACAGTGAGTGCTTGTAATTTAATATGAACTTTATACCATAGCAATAAAGCTCAAATTGACTACGTTTTAGTTAGAAATCATTTGTATGGGAAAAAGAAAAGGGCTATTTTTAGGGTTTTTCCAGCAATAATTCTAATTTTTCTCGCCGTAAAAACCATCCTTGAACTTCAACGAACATTTTAAAAAAAGATTTGGCCAAATTGGTCCAGGCGTTGTTGAGTTATGCGCTTACCAACACATTTTGCGATTCATTTTTATATTATAGATGGCTTTTAGTGGTGTGCTTGTTTTTTTTTTGTTATTATGTTTTTTGTAAAATGTATGTTTTTCGGTTTAATTAAATGAGTAGTAAGCAGGAGCAGCCCAATCGGTAGGTGTAACGGCTCAAAATCCGGCGTCGGTACGTAATTTTTATATCAACGCTGATTTTTTCAAGTGGAGTTAGTTTCTAAACAAAATTTTCCTCGTTTGAGAAAAATCCTGCGTGTACCATTGCACCCCATTTTCGTGTCTTATAAAATTAATAAGTAGAATGCCCAAGTTTCGTACCAATAGCAGAGTCTAAAAACACCTAATCACTTTTTTGGGCAAAATTAAAATAAAAAATAATTTCAATCATCATTGTTTATTGTTTTAGATAGGTAAGGGATAGGATAGGTTAGGTTAGGTGGATAGGGTAGGCAGGGCACGCCGCAACGGTAAGGCCCGTGATGGTGGAGTGGCTGGAAAGGCGTCATGGCGCCCTCAGCTTCCGGCTGACGCAGGTACTCTCGGGACATGAGTGTTTCGGGAAGTACCTCTGTATAAGTAAAGATGATAATTTAGGGAAAAACGTAACCATTTTTACTCCTAAAATACGAGCCATATCTAAAAAAAATGCTTACGAACTATAAAAACCGCATTGAAATCGGTTCAGTGTTTAGAAAGCTGTGAGCTTGAAGTAACAAAATAACACTTACAAAAACCATCATCGTTCATGTTAATAAAAGTCTTTTGTCATCCCTGGTTTCTTTTTTTTTCACGAGTCTTAAAAAGCTACATGTATGGGTAAATAGATTTCATGCCCTTGGCAACACTCAACAGTTATGGCGTTACAGTAATGTCAAATTATTATTTTCCCGTCTTCATAACTAAAAGTCCTTAACAAAGAAATACAAAGTGAAATTGAATACTTACTTATGAAATGATATGTTAAGGCACTTTTCTTTTTTTGAAGTGTAATTTTTACATGACTTCACAGCACAAACTGTCATTTTTTCAAAATAAAAAAACCGGCTCTTGACGTGTTTATGCGGGGAACGTTCCTTGGCGTGTGAAGTAGGGATCGAACGAAGTAGTCAATTTTGACTACTTGTATTTGGCTTCAATTCACAGTGGCCTACTAGGAATCTGGACATTTTATATAATCTAAGTAGCCTATGTTACCCGGGTTATTATTACGAATCTTTTGACACCTCATTCATTAAAATCGGTTCAGTAGTTTAGGCGCTACGGTGGAACATACAAACTTACATACATACATAGACTGCCAAAATCATTACCCTTCCTTTTGGCTTCGCCGTAGTCGGGTAAACAATAAGTAAATCTGTATAATGCTCTATATAAATTAGTGGCGGTGCTTAACATTGATGCTTTGCTCACAGCGTACCACAAACTAGTCTCACCTCACTTGAGATTTGGGATTATTTTTGAGACAATTCGACTGACAAGGAAATAGCTTTTAAGTGTCAAAAACGATGCATTAGGACTATGTTTAAACTAGATTCAACTGAAAGTTGCAAACCCTATTTTAAGAAGTATAAAATATTGCCTTCGCCGTCTCTATACAAGGTTAGTCAGAAAGGGGGTACTAATCTGAAAGGGTGTTAAAGTTGTAATGTAACAGACGGCCCTAGGATCTCCTGAGAGCACGTCTGCCACACCAGTTGTAAGGAATGTGACGTTATCAGTGAATCCTACCTATCTATCCCTAGTCGGGCAAATAAGGAAACACTTAACACACAACAATTTTATAATACGACAATAAAGAAACAGTCAGTAAATCCGGGAGTCACACGTAAATGAACTGTAACTATTGGAACACACAATCAAGGTTACAGTTGGTAAAGCGAGCACGAAAAATGAGGTGAAGGGTGGTGAATACGTAGCCCGTCAACCAGACGGAGTGCCTGTAGCGCAGCAGCGCCTCAGCGCCGGAGGCCCAGCAATGGCCCACTCGGCGGGAAGCTGGCAGTTCAGCAAGCAGCAATGCCGGAGGCCCAACAATGGCCTACTCGGCGGGGAGCTGGTAGTTCAGCAAGCAGCATAGAAGAGGCAGAGGCCCGGTAATCGTCCACTCGGCGGAGTCCTAGCAATTCCGCCGTCCGGCATACCGTCCGCACCCTTTCGTTGTTCCTTTTCGAGTCTCCCCAAAAACAGCTTGCATTTTACTTTTCGCATTTTTAAAATTTGAACGAGTGTGTTCCAAATAAGTGGCCTGTGATAGAGAAAGAGGTTTAATTGTAAAAGGTAAAAAGGAGGTGAAATGTGTGAAGTGAATGATGATGATAAAGGTGTGATCCTACATTACCACAAAAACCCGGAAAAAAAAAAATTTTTTACTTAGAAAAACATTTTTTTCAACCTATAAATTTTGAGGTGAGGAATATATTACCTTGACACATGCATTCATCATTCTATCAAACAATCAAGCACTCACACTAACAGAGGGAGGGGATATGGCTCACGACTACTTTGAGATCAATGGCACATACTCCACAAGGATATATTTGAGATAATGAAGGCTTATTTTTAGGGTGTCATAACCCGCACCGCTTAGAAAACCCAAAGAAAGATTAGAGATAATGAAGGCTTATTTTTAGGGTGTCATTACCCGCACCGCATAGAAGAGAATAGATAATAGATAAATAATAGATAATGAAGGCTTATTTTTAGGGTGTCATTACCCGCACCGCATAGAAGAGAATATAGTAGATAAGGAGGGAAAGATAGTAAAGAGAAAAAAAAAATGGGGATGATAGCCACGTGATGTAAAAAAAAAGCCAAATAGTTCCCAATAATGAAATGAAATGAGATGATTACAGTACAGTATTATAAAAAAAACAATATAGAAAAACAGAATATACAATTTAAAAACATAACAAATTAATAAAAAAAATACAAATGACAGATAAGAAGTACAAATGGTACAGATTATGGTGCTGCATTCCTGTTTGTGAGCAAGTAAGGTGAATAGAAAGTTATCAAAAAAAACTTAAGTAGACAACTACTACTATATAGTATAGTATAGTAGAAATTAAGTAAACAGTAAAAAGTATGCAAACCCAAGTTTAAAAATAACTTCTTCTAACTCGTTTCATCGTGAAGTGATGAATGTAGTACTATTCAATGTTAGTAGTAGTAGTAGTGTAGTAGTGTAGTGTAGTTAGTAATTACTAGTAGTGTAGTTAGTAATTACTAGTAGTGTAGTTAGTAATTACTAATAGTAGTAGAGTAGTTAGTAATTACTAGTAGTAGTAGAGTAGTTAGTAATTACTAGTAGTAGTAGTGTAGTTAGTAATTACCAGTAGGAGTAGTAGTAGTAGTTTAATGTTGTAAGAGTATGAAGAGTGTACTACGTTCGAGTAATGTTTGAAGTATATTGTAAGTACAAGGCGATTCGAAAAATAGTTCGAAAAATATTCGTACAGTCAGCAACGAAAGTCCATGAACAGATACTAATTTACAAAACACCTAAACACTAAAACGGACCATAAATCACTTACCAGAATAGAGTACAGAATAAGGTTATCATTTCAATGTTTCAAAAACGCTAAGCATTAATATGTTATAAGTCGCTAAACATCATTACAGCATAAGTCGATTACTATCATTTTACCGTAAGTCGCTAAACATCATTACAGCGTAAGTCGGTTACTATAATTTTATCGTAAGTCGCTAAATATGTTATGCGCGAGTTTTTTAACTTGATAATGCATGAGTTGTTGAATCTCATAATTGAATACAAGATAGGTACTACAGAATTACCTTTTTTGCGCAATTACGAAGCTGATCAATTTAATTTGCTGTCAAATCTTATGTCAACCAATGTGATTGGTTGACCTAACATCGTTCTGATTTATTTCACAATTAAACAGTTGTGATCATGTGGTTTTTAAGGTATATGCTGTTATTTTATAGTAAAGCCTACAAATTAGTGATGTTAGGCCGAGGCCCCATGTCCATGTCCATGTGCGGCGCCGCGCCGCAACACGGCGCCGCGCACGGTGCCGTTTACGGCGACACGGCGTGGTGTACGGTGCACCGCACGTTAGTTCCGTGGCTGGCGTAAATGTGACATGTCTAAAATTGCAATTTTTCAGGGCGACCATTTTAAAGTTTTAACCTCTTCTGGTAAACCGGTAAATTAGTTTAACGTATGTATTTTAGTTGTTTTAAAATATACAGGATGTTAACGAATTCGTGTAATTCCTTAAAACCATATGATCTGCTACTGGTGTAGATTTTCCCGGCATGGAAATAAGGCAGATTTAAAAAAAACCTTTTTTTTCATGCTGTACCTATGGCTAAGTGATCGAATCTAAACCACAGGATTCAGTAAAATACAAATGTAAATGACGTCAACGTCAAAATCCAAGATGGCGGCTGTGAAATTTTACAAGTTATGCATCATTGGTTTCGTTTCCGTGGTTTTCGGGGGGGTGCTGATGACGAAAATGAAGTCAACGTCAAAATCCAAGATGGCGGCTGTGAAATTTTACAAGTTAAACATCATGGCAAAACCGAACGCACGTATAATATGCTACTGTTCGTACTGCCAGTGGGTCTCTGTAGCAGTATGGATTCGACCTTTTGCCAGTGTGTTATCGCTGTAAGGTGTACAGTGTCCTGTGACATTATTAAGATTAAAATGCAGGCATTGCAATTAAAGGCAGGCGGTGAGCTACTAAAAAATGTAACGCGTATGGCTTTCTATACCAGCGCACGCATTAGCGGTTCTTTTTAAAATGACTTTTAAAACGTATCGTGCTAGATTTTGGCTAAAGACTTTTAAATTCGATGCGATTCGATGATAACTGGCTACTAAAATCAGGCTACAGTGCATGTTCATAGATAAGCTGTATGGCGCTTTTAGCATTTGAAAAAAAAGGGGTGCATGAAAAGAGCCTCCACGAGTGACGATACTTCGGTACGTCCGGCGCACCCTGGGCAGTCAGCCTCGTTACCATCCTTGCTGACTGGCTAATCTTTTCACCACGGCATGAGCTATTCTTGTATAGCTCGTGCCGACACGATAGAAAAAGAAGCATTTGAAAACCGCTTGCGTAAAATCATATAGCAACTCAGTGCGTGCTTAGTCGGACTGATTTTAAATCGTCAGATATCTTTTAACCGAGTAATTAAATTGACGTTTAACAGATTTTGTACTTTTTTGAGCACGGTTATCAATCCGAAACATGGTTAAAATGAACCGAGGTATTTTGTAGGTATTTATTACGAATTCAATTCCTGAAGATATACTAGAAAATGTAGCAAATTAAAATGTCAGTTTCATTCAAACTGATTGTTTCGAATTTAATGGCTTTCGCGTGGAATAAATACTCGTTTCAATTTCCTTACGATGTTTTCCTATAACTTGACTATCAGATTATATTATAAAGAAAAGACACGTCAATGACGTCACGCACGAAATGAAAGGGATATAGCTATATGAAGAAAAAGAAAAAATGCTGTATTGACACAATAGTACACATTGTATCCATTTTTGAACTTTTAATTTATGACTCTAAGTACAATCAAATACAATTCATTTTACGTTGCCATCCTGATTTTCTGAATAACGTGTTGCTTAGTTACCTTTGAATGTTTAGCTTGACCTTTAGTTTGTAAATAAATATTTGACATTTTGACTGCTCAGATATATTTGGAGATTATGATGCTCAAAACAATTTGAACAGTTTTGTTGCATAGCTGTTTTTGGTATCTTGAATGTGTTTAATTATTTGGACACCTGAGTTGCTCATCTACTTCTGAAACTATCTATAAAAACGGCAAAAAAATCACGTTTGTTGTATGGGAGCCCCCTTAATTATTTATTTTATTCTGTTTTTTAGTATTTGTTGTTATAACGGCAACAGAAATACATTTTTGTGAAAATTTCAACTGTATAACTATCACGGTTCATGAAATACAGCCTGGTGACAGACGGACGGACGGACAGCGGAGTCTTAGTAATAGGGTCCCGTTTTACCCTTTGGGTACGGAACCCTAACAGGATCGCATGTAAACATATCGTAAACTCGTAATTGTTTTTTAAATATTGTGATATTACTGTCTAATATATTTTTATGTTCTGTATTTTATTATGTATGAGATGCCTACACATTATTGATATTTGTTTTATACTAGAAATAAATAAATATTGTCCTTGTTTTTAATTTCAATATGTATTCATATTCGTTTATTCATTGTAAATACATATTAAATTATATTTTTAAATACACACCTACGTTATAAAAACAAAAACAATCCACGTTTAAAAATATAAAAAAATAGTAGCCCATCGGCACGCGGCATCGGAAATAGGGTCCAAGCTACCGGCGGGGCTCCAGAGAGAGGAACTTCCTAACAAAATGCGCCGTGTCCAGAAGTACCGCTTTCTGAATCAAACCCTTGATTCAGCTGCCTATTAATAGTATTTAAATTATATTTAATTTATATTCTGAACTAGTAGCTGTGTTTATTCGGCAATGTTTTGATTATAAAAATACGGTGCGCTGCGCTTCGCCAGATAGTGGCTTGGAGCAAACGGGTTTAACGAACAGGAAATATAGGAAATTAGCTATGCTCAGCGACTTTTGTATTTATTACAGACTAGCTTCTGCCCGCGACTTCGTACGCGGATCCTGTTGCTTATGCCAGCGACAACGGGTTCGTCAAAATCGAAGATCTGAAACGTCTGATGTCGAATTCTAAGAGCCTGGGGACGGGTAAACAACGGGATGCGCGAGACGATTCAGAAGTTCCAGATCTTTCATTTTTGTAAGTTAACATGAAATGCCCATCAGACTAAACAACTTTTGCTAAGACGTCATTCCTATACATGTTATAGTATCGATGGGCTCCACAACAGGTGTTCCAGAACTTCAAATTTATTCTCACAGCAGAAAATGCTCTTCACGTGGAATAATTTTTGCTATGGCACCATTTTTATATCTCTTATACTTTAGCTGGTCTGTTGCGGTTCTGCATCAGGTGTTCCATTTTCCAAAATAAATTATAGCCTATATGTTGCCCAGACTTAATACCTATACCTACAACAAAAAAATCTTTTCTTCCCGTAATTCCGCAGCGGATCCCAAGGGTACACTGAATTAACAATAATATTGCAAATAACTTTAAAAAAAAATCTTTATTAACTATATTTGGGGTTTTCCCTTCAGGAGCTAATATATAAAGACCGGAAGCGTTGCTGACCCTTGAAAAAGCAACATATAGTTGGCCATGAAAAAAACAGCTAATTGTCAGGTCAACACCAGCGGCTTTAAGCGTCTGCCCTTCTGACTTGTTTATTGTCATGGCAAAGCATGTAGTCACAGGGAACCGTATGCGCTTAAATTGAAAGGGGAAATTGTTGGGGATGAGTGGTATGCGCGGTATGAACACAGCCTCACCAGCACCACACCCAGTGAGGATTGTAGCAACAACTTATATTACGTTGTAAAGCGTTGACAATAAGACGGGTTCCGTTGCACAGTTTTGGTGGAGTGACATTTCGCATCAGCATTATGGGAACACCGACTTTAAGTCTTATTTTATGAGCAGGGAGACCACTCGCTGTAAGTGAATTGAGAAACTAAACTGGGTAATTAGTGGCGTCTTCCTGATCGACAACACTGTCGAAAGAAGTGTAAACCACTTCATCCCCTACAATATCCGCCAAAATGTTTTGATTAATTTTTGCAGCTTGATCATTTTTTGAGGTCAATATGGCGCGTTCGCATAACCATGAATTTTCTAATAATCTAAGTGACTGCTCCCCTGCGTTACCGGGTAGGCTACCGTGTCACGAAGATAAATGGAAAAGGAAATTAAACACTCAAATAACATAAGCTCGAAGGCATATTTATTCGATAAAATTAAAAAAAATAGTTGGAGTTTTAGCCAGTAGAGTCAAATTTTCAATGATATTACCATCGTCATCGAAAATCAGTCCTAAACTGTTACCGCCTTCACCGCGTGGAGGTACTCCAAGCTTATGTTATTTTATAATTATACAGTGAAATTTGTGATAACTTTGATTTCCACATCAGATGTTTCTGATCTTCGATTTTTATAAGTCAACAGGAAATGCCCATCAGACCAAACAACTTTTGCTAAGACGTCATTTCTTTATATGTTATAATATAGCTGGGTACTCGGAATTCCACAACAGGTGTTCCAGATCTTTAATTTTTATACGTCAACAGAGAGTGCTTATCAGATTGAACAACTCTTGCCAAGACGTCATTCCTATATATGTTATAGTGTAGCTGGGCTCTTGGAGTTTCACATCAGGTGTTCCAGATCTTCAAATTTATTCTCTCAGCAGAAAATGCTCATCACGTGGAACAATTCTTGCTATGGTACCATTTTTGTATCTCTTATAGTTTAGTTGGTCTGTTGCGGTTCTGCATCAGGTGTTCAAGTTTCCAAGATAAATTATAGCCTATATGTTGCCCAGACATAATATCTATACAACAAAAGAAAAATCATCCAAATCCGTCCAGTAGTTCCGAAGATTAGCGTGTACAAACAAACAGACACACAGACAAACAGACAAACAGACAGACTTTTTTTTTTGGATTCGTGCTCTATTACTGTTTCTAAACCCCCCTCAACTATTGTTTTTTTAATATATTCAATGTACAGACACAGTTTTTTTACTGTTTTATTATATGTATATAGATCATACAATTTTGTCGGTAGTAATGTACAGCAATTAATGGTTTAACCGAGTTCAGCGACTTTTGTGATTCAATTATGACAAGTTGTTTTATAATTTACTTTAGTCAGTAACTTATGATAAATAATAATGATTACAAAATATTGGAAATAAATTATGTTCAACGACTTCTGTTGCTGACTGTACGTGCAAGTAAGTTTTTAGAATTAAAAAAAAAATGTTTAAGAAGGTTTAATTCCAACTTAAAAGATCAAAAGAGTTCGCAATTAACCATAAAGTTGTCAAACTCAAAAGAAAAATAAATACGTCAATATAATATGACATATTCACGTTGACATATTATATGTCAATATTCTAAAATAAATAATGAGTTATTTTTATAAGAAAATAACTCAGTATTTTATTTCTGTAAAACTTTAAATGAAACGTACGAATCGTAAGTATGAAGGAAATATGTAGGTAAGATAACCGTTCTACACAGAAATAAAACCACACAAATATTCCTAATAGTGAGTAGCGATAACGATAGAAGAATTTATTTTTATAAGAATATTGCGGTAGACGCAATTAACTAGGCTAGCTAAGCTACAACTTGGGTTTACTACAACCAACCAACAAGGTAGAAAGCATAATCATCTACAGCAAAAATATTAACAGACACCTTACATATTCCCGTTTAATTATGCAAGATAAAACGTAGAACGTAGGGTACGGAGGCTCACCAGAATGCAACACAATATCTCTGAAAACACAAATAAATGTTAAGGGAGGGTTACAAGAGAGGGAAAAGAGTAAAAATAGAGGATACATAGAGTTAATAGAGGCCGAATGGATACCCAAAACTATACAATTCGTAGTTGAATTATTTTTGAATTTAGAGGAAAGGGAGGGGTTCAGACAAAGTTGGGCGCCAAACTGTAATGTAACAGACGGCCCTAGGATCTCCTGAGAGCACGTCTGCCACACCAGTTGTAAGGAATGTGACGTTATCAGTGAATCCTACCTATCTATCCCTAGTCGGGCAAATAAGGAAACACTTAACACACAACAATTTTATAATACGACAATAAAGAAACAGTCAGTAAATCCGGGAGTCACACGTAAATGAACTGTAACTATTGGAACCAATGATAATATAAATGGAACACACAATCAAGTTTACAGTTGGTAAAGCGAGCACGAAAAATGAGGTGAAGGGTGGTGAATACGTAGCCCGTCAACCAGACGGAGTGCCTGTAGCGCAGCAGCGCCTCAGCGCCGGAGGCCCAGCAATGGCCCACTCGGCGGGAAGCTGGCAGTTCAGCAAGCAGCAATGCCGGAGGCCCAACAATGGCCTACTCGGCGGGGAGCTGGTAGTTCAGCAAGCAGCATAGAAGAGGCAGAGGCCCGGTAATCGTCCACTCGGCGGAGTCCTAGCAATTCCGCCGTCCGGCATACCGTCCGCACCCTTTCGTTGTTCCTTTTCGAGTCTCCCCAAAAACAGCTTGCATTTTACTTTTCGCATTTTTAAAATTTGAACGAGTGTGTTCCAAATAAGTGGCCCGTGATAGAGAAAGAGGTTTAATTGTAAAAGGTAAAAAGGAGGTGAAATGTGTGAAGTGAATGATGATGATAAAGGTGTGATCCTACAAAGTACACATAATAATGAATAACTTTTGTTCTACAACTTTTCCCAAAACTCAATAGTTTAAGAGAAACAGTTGTTCAAAAATCTCTAAAAAAAATCTCTAAAATCTATCTATCCCCAGTTATGATCAGCTGTGTTTACATTTTAGGTCATATTTGGGGTCATGAATTAGAAGCACCATTTTCTGAATTTGTAACTAAAGCAGGGATGAATAATTTTTGAAAAAACTAAAATAAAAATCATTTTATTTGGCAAAAAAAAATATCGAATTTTGAAATTTTAACACTTGCTTTCAAACAGTCGTCAGCGATACTATAAGTGGGCTTCGGATTAGTACCCCCTTTCCGACTAACCTTGTATATTTTGGAGGTTTCCATGTTCGTTAAATATAATCAACACCTATTCCCACGCCTGTCAGATGTAGTCAGTCGCAACAGACGCGACGATTGTATTCTCTGTCTGCATAGCTCGAAAACTACACTAATGCGCAAAAGTGTTTTCTGCATGGCCCCCATGCACGGCTACTGATCTTAAGACAGGTAATACGGGTTACAACTATTCCTAGACTTGACTAATGCACATGTTATTTTTTGTCTCATTATTATATTACTTAACTTACCCCTCATAATGAGTGTTGAGACGTCATCTGGGGTGATTCCCACTTGTTAAATGGAACATGACGTCAATGGATAAAATGAGTCTATTTTTTACTTATTTGTTAAATAGAACTGCGTACTAGTACTTCATCCGACTTCACTTGGGGGGATTTCATTAAACAAAATGGGAATCATAGTTTTTCCCAAATTGTTCTACAAGTTGTACATAAAGATCCCACAATTTGTGAGGGACATCTACGTTGCTAAAATATTTTTTTAATTATATGATAATTTAATACAAAATAAATAGTTATGTTCCGTAGAACAAATGGGAATTAAAATATTATATTATGTTCTATGGAATAAAACGAGATTTTAGGTATTTTCTCATTTTTCCGATGGTCATCTGCGAACAGGACACACAGTGATTGAATAATTTTGGGAAGGTCATTTAAATTATAAGGAATAGTATACATCCTATAACACTGCCTTGTGGAATCCATTGGTTTATTGTTGTGGTATTTGAATGAATAGATTGTAGTTCTTGTGTGGTGTTGTCGTAGTAATCTATTTGCATGGATTGTGTTCTATCCTTTAAAGACGAATGTGGTCAATGGTATGCTGCTACTTTCGCTGTAGAATGTTGTGTTTCACTTTATCATATGCCTGCGTTATGTCTAGGAATAATCCTAAGTCCCACCCGTATCCGTCTGTCATAATTTTATCATCATGTAGGTAAAGGAATTTGTGTAATTCCTCAAAACCACATGATCTATTACTCAAAATCAAAGCATTGATTTCAATAAGATCATTTACAGGCACTTTTAAAAACCGCGAGAAGAAAAAAAAAGCGCTAAAATGACTCAGAAACAAAAACTATGTTTTGGTTTTTTTGTCGGTTCTGAATAATCCCTTGCATGGTCAATCTGAGTCACCAGTAGGTCAACAACCTGTCAATAGTGTTCTGTGAAATAATTTCTAGTGCGCAACATTTTAATAAACACTCAGTAAAAAAAAAGCAGATTATTTAATAATAATAAAGCTATCTAGTCCACCTAACACCCCTTCCCATAGAGCAGATATTTTTTACCATATTTTACAATAGTCTCGCACCCACCTGGGACGACCATGACTGTACTCCAATAGTGCAGCCGTGGATAGTCCCCGGTTGGTGCCCCACCCCATTTTAGATTAAAGTTCTCAAAGGGGCCTCTGCCCGTTGGACCTGTGTCCCCGTGTATGCCCTCCAAAGGACCGGACATCTTCCGCACGGAAGATGAGCCGTGACTACAAAGAGATACAGAACTATTTGTATAAAAAACTTTAAATATAACGATAATATCACAAAAATCTCATATAGAACAAAATTCACTTTCATCCCATCTATTCGAAAAGGACGACTTGGTTCGCCTTTAAGTGCACCCAAAGGTGGTGTTTTCTATAAGAAACTTTTAGCGGGCAGGAATGAGTTTTTTATCCTCTTTATAAGTGCGCCGCAATTATCTTTGCCGCGCACTTTTTGTATTTGGAACATCTTAGTGTTCAGCGCCAAAAAAATCGAACGCAAATAATGTTTGATTATAGACTGGCTGGTACAACGGCCCAAAGTCACGCCGCCGCCGCGCCGGCTGAATAAAAAAAAAGAAATCAAATTAAAAACGCGCGAACTACAACCCACGTTTTCGTCAATTTTCGCGGATTGTTAGAAATTCATGGTTTTGTTTTGAAAAATGAGTGCATCAAGTGACAGTGAAAATAAAAAAAAACTAACAACAACTACAACTTGTTTTTTATACTATTTAATTTAAATTTAGTTGTTACTCTATGTTTTATTGAATATAAAATATGAGGCGCCTTTTATTTTCTCATAGTGGGTGATGAAAAGTAGAGTTTATCACTCGGGCGCAAAATTTTTGGCTCGGGCGACGTACTTTGAATCCCTCGCTACGTTCAGGATTCTACTAAAGAATCCCTCGCTACACTCGGAATTCTTCTCTAGAATCCCTCCCTTCGCTCTGGATTCAAAAAAGCGCCCTCGCCGTAAAAATATTATTTTGCTCTTAACAAATTGTCGTTTTTTAGTACCCATTTTTTTTCCATCAAATTGTTAGCGAAATATTATCTAGAATAACATTTCACTGTTCTAATTTAATAAAAGTCCTTCATCGGTGACTTCCATCTTAAGGTCACAGCTCATTAGAACCAACCGGCGCGGCGGCATCCGACCCGCTTCGCCTCGCCTCGTGCGGTTAAAAAGTCAAAAGTCAAATAGTTTTTATTTCAAGTATACCAGATCACTGGTGCTTTCAAAAGGTCAACACTAGGTGCTCGGTTCCAAGAAGTAAGTCCTTTGGAGGAGAACCGGCAAGACACTCCATGGACACTCTTTTAAAAAAGTAAATGGTTTCACAATTTTCATTGTAGTAATGTAAGAACAATGCAGATTAATGTACATGCAGTTAACAACATAAAAGTAATAAGAAAGTTAACCTTTTAAAACGATTGCCATAGCAGTTACGAGCTGACCAGTCCCAACAGACAGCACCCGTTCACGAGCATGACGCATGCATCGGCGTCGCTCAGCTCAACCATGTTGCAGGGAACTCAACGACCCGATGCACAACGCCACCATCAGCAGAACATTTCAGTGAGCATGACAGACTCATACCGATAGCGATAGACAATAGGCAGTCAAATATTAAGAATGAAAGTGTGCTACACTAGATGCTGCATGTTCCTAACATTTTACAGCCTTGCGTAGGTATTAATAGATTAATATTAATAATTGATAATTAATAATTGCGATTCAATGTCAAACTAATAAAGGCAAATATTAGTAATAAATAAATTAGGTACTTAAATGAAATGTCAAAAAAAAAACAACCAAAATTGGAAACATTAGAATAAAAATAAGATAAAATGACATACCTACCTACTTATTGAGTCAATAAAATAAAAAAATAATTACAATAAGTAGGTAAGCATTTGAATAATTTGTTCTGTGGCTCGCAGGTCGCAGTGTGCAGGAGGGAATCGTATGCCAGACATCTTTATCTACGATGTATTGATTTAGGCTATAATATGCTTTAGAGATTAGTACGCGCTTGATATACATATACCTACAGGGTGTAAAAAGACCCATCACATAGCCGAAATCTACGCACTCTGTACATCAAACTAAATTACGTTGACCAAAAATAATTGCTGGGAAACGACTTTTATTTCTTGGCATGAAAAAAACGCTTTTTTTTGTAGCGCGCAAATTATGGTTGTGGCGATGCCGCGCGTTTGCATGCGTGCAGCGGCCACACAGCCGAGCTAAGGCGGTCGTGTGCATTTGATATTCATTGCGTTTTTGTAACTTCAAATGCGTAATTTGTTAGGAAAAATTGATATTTTTGATAATGTTTGTATGGAAGAAAGTTTAGTATTATGACATGGAAATTGTTTTTGGAAAAAACTAAAAAAAAAATATGTACTTTGACCTTCAATATCTCCAAAACCAATGATTTCCCAGGTATAGTTTGTTCGAAAAAAATGATCCCAGTGATGGGTAGAATACGTGGTTTTCGTTATCGTTAAGGGTCTTTTTACACCCGATATACAAGGTTAGTCAGAAAGGGGGTACTAATCCGCGGGCCACTTAAAGTAGCACTGATGACGGTTTTAAAGCAAGTGTTGAAATTTCAAAATTCGATATATTTTTTTCCTCGTAAAATAATATTTATTTTAGTTTTTTCAAAAATTCTTCGTCCCTACTTAAGTTACGAATTCAGAAAATGGGGCTTCTAATTTGTGACCTCAAATATGACCTAAAATGTAAACACAGTTGATCATAACTGAGGATAGATAGATTTTAGCATATTTTTTATGTAATTTTTGAACGGCTATTTCTCTAAAACTATTGACTTTTGGGGAAAGTGGTAGAACAAAAGTTATTCATTATTATGGGTACTTTAACACCCTCTCGGATTAGTACCCTCTTTCTGACTAACCTTGTATATAATTTGAACTTTGTATCTGGTAAATCAGTGACACTAGATGGAATTTTATTGTAGCATCTAACACTGTTTCCCATAAACGACTTACTGGTTTTTCTAAGTCTAAAACCAGGTACTGCCACTCGACCAGCGCTACGCTTCTACTTTTGACCACTCGTTCCACTCAGGACCTTCTTCGGAAGCTTCTAGCTCCACCTAGCTCCACGCTTTTAAATAACACTCTCTAGGGATGGGATTTAGTCTGAACACGTGCGGTCGTGGTGCGCTGAGTCGGATTAACATTAAATTCGACCTAATCTAATTAATGTCGTGGCAATAGTTTCATAGCTCATTAATTTACATGTATGTGTCATACTTACATTAAATATAATGACGTTACATAAAATTATCATTATGTCTAGCAAAATTGTGGTAGGCCTCATTTACGGAGACGCGGGGCGTCGTGCGTCGCGATGTGCGGCGCGGCCCGCACTGAATTCAAACTTAGGGCGTTGTATGAGAGCGTTTACGGAGAAGCGATTTTACACGCGTTTGCTTGAAATGCAGGCGGAGCCCGCGGATGGCATCGCCGCGTCGCACGCGACGTTTATCGCGACGGCGCACGCAGTGTTGCGACCAGCTATTCCTGCAATTCTCCGTCCACTGTAAAACGTAGCGTCAACCGCGGCAGGGCCCGCGGCGTCGCACACGCAGCATCTTCATAAACAACATCGTACATTGCCATATGTTTGTGTTTGCGCGTGTGATGATGCGGGCCGCTGCACGCGCCGCCACTCCGTAAACAGAAAAATCGTACGACGCGCCGCGAGACGCCACGCCGCACGCGACGCGCGACGCCCCGCGTCTCCGTAAATGAGGCCTTAGGATCGGTATACTCAAAGAGTTTTTACACGACGTGATGTTAGACCATAAGTTTAGTTATGGAAAATGATGTTATAGAAACTACTAACGAATATTATATTCGATGAAATTGTTATATCTAATGTTTATTATACATGATGAACGTTGTTAAAATGAAAATAGAACAAAATGTTATAAGAAATTAAGCGCTGCCCTATAAGAGCAATAGAAACAAAACTCCTATGGTAGCATACGTCAATTCACGGCTTTTAAACACAAGCTTGAAATAAATACAACGTTATTTTTAGTATATACAAAAACCGAGACACCCCAACAAGATTTTCATCAGAACTGCCTGAACATGTGTTTTTTTTTTAATAAATCTCCAAGTTACACCGTAGTTTATGTCGCGTTAAGTTCCCTAGTAAAGTGTGAAATGACTGAGATGTGCTATGCAGGTGGTGACACAGAAGATTTTATCAGATTCAGCAAATAAAATGTTTCGTTATAAAGCCTGGTTTTCTTTTTCCGATTCATTTTAGCGCCCCGAGTTAACTGACTGCACGGAGCGATATCGCGCTAGTCGTGTCAGCCAGCTGTGTCGCCGTGCTTTCTATCGTTTATGTGTGGCATCGAAATGTTCACATAAAATATTTTATCAGTAAACATTTTTTTTTGTTGAAACTTTATTAGATGGTTTAGATACGATCACTTGGCCGGTTTTTAATCTAGCTAAATCTCGTGTAATCTGTGTATACCAGTAATAGATCATGTGGTATTAAGTAATTACACGAATTCGTTTACACCCTCCTCGCCGACGAGGCCCGTCGCGACGTCCCACCGCCGCCGGTCACGATCCACCGAGCTCTCCCGTCGTAGAGCCGGTCGTCTCTTCAGACTCCGCAGTCACACCGATAATTCAGCCCTCATCAAGCTGTCTCCCCCCCCTATGTCCACGCCAGCAACGCCCTAAGCCGAGGTCCGAGTCCCACTAGGGGTCGCCCTTAGTGCTGTTGTTGCAGGTAGTCATGATGTTAGTGTAGTACAAGTAGTTAGCTTAGGTTAAGTATTTTACTTCCCCCCCATTGGCTGGAGACCCTTCAGGTCTCGCCAATAACTGCCCGGTTACGTAGAAACCGTCCCCTAGGACGACCTACAGCAGTCAAATAGAAAAAAAAAAAAAAGTTTACACCCTGTATACTCAGTAATCAAAATCTTTTTTCAGAATTCTTTCAGAAACGAATGCGTTCACGCTCCTAGGATTGCACGTACGCGTGTATTTCATTGCTTTTCAATCATTGCTTTGTTATGTACAGTCACGGACTTGAAATGGTTATCAGATTTCAAATTCGATTCCTTCTCACACTGTGCGCAATAAGGTTTAAGATGTCATATCAACTGAAAGTTTGTGTATGTGAGATTTGTGTCTGTAAACGCACCCACGATACGGGAGAAATCCTATTGTGGGACAACGTTTTTATAAATAAATAAAAATAATAATAAGTATTTTTTTTAAATTGTGAAGCGTCGATAATAGCAGAAAAACTATTAATAACCACTTTTTGATGTTATGAACTCCTTTTTGAAAATGAGTGTCAAAAGTTGTATAGAGCGAAGTTGATTGAGTTTACTAAATTGATTGATTTCATTTTCTATTCTACCTAGCTGTTCCCTACAGTAATATTCGCATAACTCGTCAAAATGTAGGGAACAGCTGATTTTTTTTCGCGATTTCACGTTTGGTCCCATAGTAAGGCTTAAAACGCACTAGCGGCCAGCCGCAATACGGCGGCGGCGCCGGCGTGCCGCTTGCGGCTGGCCGCACATCGATTTTTACATGAAATCGCATGATCACAACGCACTGATTTCCGGCCAGCCGTCGTGCGCCAGTGCGTTGAGATCATGCGGTTTCATGTAAAAATCAATATGCGGCCAGCCGCAAGCGGCACGCCGTAATGCGGCTGGCCGCTAGTGCGTTTTAGCACTAAAAGTTGTTCATAATGATGAGTACCTACAGTGACCCCTTAAAAGGTTGTGCGTTATTGACGTTACACCTTGTATATCCTCTTTAAATGGACCTTTTATGTCAATTAAGAAAAAGACATATTTTCCCTGTCAATTCTTTGCGAGCGACCGAACGACCTTATGAAAAAGTAATGTGCAGTGCAAGCAATTATAGACCTTAGGGTGGTAAAAATTTCAAGTTCGCTATAGTATAAACTTAATAGTGCACTGTTTGAGAAGTACGCGTTTTTGAAATCTGGTAACCACTTGAAGTCCGCGATTGTACTTGTTTACCAACTTATATCGTATCGTACCTTTATTAGACAGAGGTAGGTATTAAATATGAGTACTAATAAATAATCTTCTACAATATTATGCGCAGTATTGTATTGTAGCCATTCAACTAATCAGGTGTTCTATTAAAACTCCATGTTATTATTTTTATTACTCATACTCGGAAAGTAGGTCTGAAGTTGCCTGAGGAGCGGGTTGAAAGTAATACTTTTTAGCCCTAGGGAGAATTGTTTTCAACTGACAGCTGTCAAATTATTAAAAAAAAACTAGTTCTATTTTCACATTTCTATTGAACCATGTTCCAAGTTTCTATACAGCCACTCAATTACAGCGCAATATAAAATTGTCATTAAGTTAAGTATTAATTAAAGAATATACTTTTTAAATGACTTTATTATAATTTAGTTTCAATTATTTCTTGTAAACTACCATAGATTTGGGCAAAAGTTTTACCATTTTTTAATGATGAATATGAAAAATAATGTCTGAATAGCTGGAAGGCCACAGAAAAAAAAAACAAAATAGGCGGGAAAAAAAACACTCATTTTTTCTTTAGCCAATTCATGTTTTTATTTTTACTTTCTTTGTATTCGTAATGAAAAGCACAGTTTTTACCTCGGGTTAACGACTTATTTAGTCCCTGGAACTATTGGCGCCCTCGCTACGGGACTAAATAAGTTACTTTCATCCATAAGGTAACAATGAAGACGATGCAAGTGATTGTATACAACAGGCAAGAATCTTGCATCGTATAAATCAGGCTTTAAAAGTATTACTATGTATCTATGATTACTATCGTGAAAAATAATTATCAATATAATCTAATGCGTCAGAAGCGAGTCAATACATTACAGGAAAAAAAACAATAATAATTAACATATTTTAACATCCGTTCGAAAATCAAGGTTGTGGATTGAGGATAATATGACACCCATAGCTATACAATTTGTAGCCCTATGTACCTACTTATCACAAAAACAAAATAGACCTCGTTCTGGCTTTTTTTTTTGTTTTTATTATGTAATAGGTTGGCAATAAGAGCCCAAATACACGTCCGATACTTGCCTCCGAGTCTGATCAGACTATCTGAAGGCCTCCGCGTCATACATTTGTTTGAACATGAATTACACGTACGATCAGACTATCGGATCGGATGTCAAAATCGTAAGCATCCTCCGGGCGTCGTCGTCGTTCGTCGTCCAGAAAAAATCGGACACTAGAATCATACGTGTATTTTATGAATCCGATCAGATAGTCGGACCCGGCTCCCGGAAGCAAGTATCGGACGTGTATTTTGACCCTAAAGGCGACGACCCGATTGAAAGTATTTACCACGGCGTATATAGTGTGTCCCTGGAATGTGCACGGATGAAAATGGGTGAAACTAGACCATCATTTATCGACAAAAAAAAGGCAAAACAAACTAAAAACTAGTCTTTTAATTTATATCGCTTTTTTTGCTCTTTTACAATAAAAATAATAACGTTTTATTAATTGCGCGTATTTACGTTTAAATAACAATAATAATGATGGCTAAGCTAAGAATTGATGTTGCATCTATCTTGTTTGTTCATTTATATTGTCAATAAACTTGTTATACTTACTTTACTTTTATCTACTATAAATATATATCTATCTTATAAATAAAAAGAAAAATCCTGAATGACTGACTCATCAACGCATAGCCCAAACCCTTGGACCTAGAAAGCTGAAAGTTTGCACAGAGGTTCCCTTTATAATTTATAGACAAGGAAAAAAGAAGGATTTATTGAAATTCAACCCATATGTTAAATAGAGGATGAAAGTTTGTGTAGAAAATCGTCACTTAACGGGTTCAAAATTTCACGCAAGCGAAGTTGTTTTGTTTTTTTTTTCTATTGGACTGCTGTAGGTAGTCCTTAGGGACCCCTTCTACTAAGCGAAGCTGCGGGGAAAACCTAGTAACTATATAAATAAAAATGAATCGCTGAAATGTATGTACGCGCATAACATCCGAACGACTGCACCAAATTGGATAATTCTTTTTTTTGTGTATTCGTTATTGTCAGGACAAGGTTTGCATAAAAGAAAATTTTAAAAAAATGAACATAAAATATTTACGAAAAAAAAATGGCGTTACGAAGTTCGCCGGGTGAGTAGTAGTAAATAAACACTAACCCTTAAAAACAGTCATCAAATTAGAAAACATGTTTCTTTAAAGAAATTTTGAATTGTTTGTGTTTTTTTTTCCTATTTTTGTTTTTGTCAATCGAACTAAGTATTGAGAATTATAACTTGATTGTTTGATCATTAGCATAGTTTAATAGAATAGAGTAGGGTAGACTAAGGTAAATTCCAACTCTACATACTTTTACTGTTTTTTTTTCTTTTGTTGATGAATAACATCGACAAAAAAAAAGGATTAGTGTTAGCCAACTATCCCGATATCAGATAGTATATATGTATACAACCTCCCAACATCAACCGTTGGGCAGTAGCCCGCCAGGCACAAGACTCCGCCTGGTTGGAGGATCCTCCCTTTGGTTGGAGGAACACCACACCAAGTTTCTCCACATTAAGATTTGATGATTATGATGTTCGGGGGTCGTTTTTTTTTTTTTTTTTTTAGATTGGATATTACCTATTTATTTTTATAATACATACATACAGAAAATCAAAATATAACACTCGTATTAAAATTACACCATGGCGTAAAAAAACAATCTCCCAAAAAGCCAAGTCTCAATTAGATCTCTATCTGTCATCCATAAAAAAGTATAAAATATAAAAATGCAAGTAGGTAGGTGAATGACCATGAAGGTGATACTACAGAGTCAAGTCATTCATTGTACCTACATTTACTGCCCCTGAACGAATTTTCATAGCATTTTTTTTATTTGTTAGACTGTAGGGATGGAATTTAGAAGTATGCCATCTTTTCATACCCATTTTTATCATTTTATGAGATACTTATTTTTGTTGTAGGACATGGGTGAATTTGAACCCTTCGTCTTTAGGCATGCAAACATTGCCGAGAATTTAAATTAAACCAGATTAATGATAATAAATTAATAATCAATATTGTGAAAATAAGTAAATTTCGAATCGTCGGAGCACTTGCCAAAACCCATATGTGGATTTTGTAAATTTTTCAGGAAACGGACTATTTTATCTGATAACTAATAAGTTTAAGAAAAATCTAAAAATTCAAAACGCTAGCAAAACATCTTTTTTATACAAGGTTAGTCAGAATGGGGATACTAATCCGAAAGGGTGTTAAAGTACCCATAATAATGAGTAACTTTTGTTTGACCACTTTCCCCGAAAGTCAATAGTTTAAGAGAAAAAGCTGTTCAAAAATTACGTAAAAAATATGCTAAAATCTATCTATCCTCAGCTGTGATCAGCTGTGTTTAAATTTTAGGTCATATTTGGGGTCACAAATTAAAAGCTCCATTTTCTGAATTCATTTCATTATTAAGTACAATACTATTGCGAACTGTCGTGTCTGCGCAATTTTTTTGTTCCTGCATTTTTGTGGATAGGTTTGCAATTGCAAGGGGAAAAGTCGGCCATTTTTATTTGTACCTGTGCTATTTCGTGATCCGAAATAATATCGTCATATTATGACCTAAGATGTAAACATAGCTGATGATAGATAGATTTTTGCCATACCAAAAGATCGCTGGATGTCCTGCGCGTCCATTATAATGATGTTATGGATCATGTTGATTAATTTAACTTGATTTAATCTTGATTTTAATTGTTGTCATTTTGTGTGCACTATGGGTTTATGGCGTTAACTATTGACTTTTGCAGAGAGTTGTAAAAAAAAAGTCATTCATTATTATGGGTACTTTATAACCGTTTCGGATTAGTACCCCCTTTCTGACTAACCTTGCTTAATTGTTAATGTCAAACCAATGTGCTATGTCCTTAAGTGTACTATTTAATTAATGTTCATATTTACTTACGTCAATGCATTTTATTAATGAGGTGCATCAGCAAGTAAGACGATAATATGGTGCTGAATGTTGCATTAATGATTTTATCTCTCAATCTCCAGACATACATACAAGGTTAGTCAGAAAGGGGGTACTAATCCGAAAGGGTGTTAAAGTACACATAATAATGAGTAACTTTTATTCTACAACTTTTCCAAAAAGTCAATAATATAAGAGAAACAGTTGTTCAAAAATCTCAAAAAAAAAAACTCTAAAATCTATCTATCCCCAGTTATGATCAGCTGTGTTTACATTTTAGGTCATATTTGGGGTCATGAATTAGAAGTACCATTTTCTGAATTTGTAACTAAAGCAGGGATGAAGAATTTTTGAAAAAACTAAAATAATAATCATTTTATTTGGAATTTTTTATAACGAATTTTGAAATTTTAACACTTGCTTTCAAACAGTCATCAGTGATACTATAAGTGGGCTTCGGATTAGTACCCCCTTTCCGACTAACCTTGTATAATTAATTTGCATTTAAATGAACATCATAGTTTTCTTTTCATATAGTTATTAATAGAGGTCGGATATTCGGATGCACATTCACCTAAACTTGAGATGTTGGCTGACGATCAGTGATCGGAAAAGGGTGAGCTAATTTACCTAAACTTCAAAGAAGAGAGACAAAAACTGGAGACTTCCTTACGACAACATTTTTTTTACGGGAGTATTTTCTCGGAGATGTTCTTTTATTTGTTTTCAAAAAATAAGAAACAATCTCCTTTTTTGAAAACAATAAACAATCTCTTATTTAAAAACAATGAAAAACGTGTCATCTGGTTTTGTGACAATTTTGGGAAACAAAAATAGGAAACGAATTTAATTGTTTTCTGTACTATTAACATTAATATTAAATGTACTTTAGTGATGTCCCGAAACCCGGAATAATTTTCACGAAAAAAAATGTTGTCGTAAGGAAGTCTCCAGTTTTTGTCTCTGTTCTTTGAAGTTTAGGTACATTAGCTCACCTTTTTCCGATCACTGCTGATGATGCAATCCCAGAATCCCGGAGTTATATTTTTTATAAATCATTTTAAGATGTCGCTTCCATATTATACACCCGACTAGTTATACATTCCCGGTGTTCCTGGCATGACATTTTTTCTTACAAAAAATATATTTTAAGAAGCCACTTCCATACTTTCGTAGCTAAAAATGAACTTTAGGTAAATATGCATCCGAATATCCGATCCCTAGTTATTAACTAACGAAAGGCGTTCCCGTTAACCAGCAATACTACAGGGTGTTAACGAATTCGTGTAATTCCTTCAAACCACATGATCTATTAATGGCATAGATTAACCCTGCACGGGATTTAGATTGATTAAAAATAAAAAAAAGTTTCATTTTTCCCAAATATTTTTTTATGTGATACAAAATTTCGATGCCGTATATAAATCAATGAAGGCACGGCGACACAGCTGACGGACACGACTAGTCCGATATCGCTCCATACAGTCAGTTAACTTGGGACGTTAAAATTACTTACCTAGATACGGAATACCATGGATCATTTTTATAAAACTTTTTTTTTTGTTGATTCTGAAAAAAACCTATGCAGGGTCAATCAGTGTCACCAGTATATCACGTGGTTTGAAGGAATTACACGAATTCGTTAGCACCCTGTATAGCGCCCGTACATACTAAAAAAAAATCAAAATTAAAACATTTAAAAAAAATTGATACGTAAAAGCAACGCTTACTGTACAGTCGGGGACTCGGAAATGTTTACCACCCTAAGGTCTGTAATTGCTTGCACATTACTTTTTCATAAGGTCGATATGACATAAGTTGATCTTCTTAAACCTTATTGCGCACAGTGTGATAAGCAGTGATCGGAAAAAGGTGAGCTAATTTACCTACCTAAACTTCAAAGAACAGAGACAAAAACTGGAGACTTCCTTACAACAACATTTTTTTTCGTGAAAATTATTCCGGGTTTCGGGACATCACTAAAGTACATTTAATATTAATATTAATAGTACAGAAAACAATTAAATTCGTTTCCTATTTTTGTTTCCCAAAATTGTCACAAAACCAGATGACACGTTTTTCATTGTTTTTAAATAAGAGATTGTTTATTGTTTTCAAAAAAGGAGATTGTCTTTTATTTTTTGAAAACAAATGAAAGACAATCTCCGAGAAAATTCTCCCGAAAAAAAAAGTTGTCGTAAGGAAGTCTCCAGTTTTTGTCTCTGTTCTTTGAAGTTTAGGTAAATTAGCTCACCCTTTTCCGATCACTGGTGATAAGGAATCGACTTTGAAATCTGATAAACATTTCGAGTCTGCGGCCGTACATGCGCACTTGCCTATCAATTTGGAAAACATTGCATTTACCCTCTACTATTTTGGTCTTAAATAGGCCGTTCCGAATTGTTTTACTTTTTTTTGTGTTTTTTGCTTTTTTTTTGTATTTTAATTTTAACGTATTAATTAAAGGATTTAAGGGAGCGCCCACAGTTGTTTTACATACTGTAAATGCATTGAGCTCCCTAATTTGCACCCCCGTAGGTCCTGCGCCCCTGGATTGCACCCCAAACAGCCCCTAGATACAACACTGGTCGTTGATAATATACGATTACAAATTACAATACAATACGTTTATTTGAACTTCAACAATGTTTCACAGAGTGTTTACAAAGAAAATATAAGTATCATCAATCATCATGAACCCTGTCGGGCACGGCAAAAAATGTTTAGAGAGAGGAGGAAGGTTTTTGTAGATTTTAATATTCGTCTGTATTGTAATATGCTTTGTGCAGAAGATGCTTTTTCAATTTATTTGCAAAGATATGGTTTTTTTCTCCATTTTTTATAATTTGTGGTAATTTATTATATATTTTGCAATTTTAGAATGCATATTTAGCCGAGACTTTGGTAAATTTAATGTTTTTGTGTGAGTAAGTTGATTGAGTATCTCCTCGTTTTGTGTAAAAATCTTTATGCTCTCTAACAAACTTACATGTTACTAAAATGTAAATGCAAGGCAGGGTTAACATATTTTGTTGTTGAAAGTGAGGTTTGCAGCTTTCAGTATCTTCAATATTGTCCAAGATACGGGTGAGTTTTTTTGGAATTAGCCTGCCCAAGAGGATTGTACCTTAAGTGGGGATAGCTATAGAACAAGATCGTATGAAGCTTTGGTTTCAACATCCTTGCGAATATGCGGCCGCGCTGTCAGTGCGTCACTCGTGTTTTGTATATAACAGTGATCGCGAGCCAGCGGTTGTCATTTAGTCAGAATTCATAAATGCGGTAGAGTCACTGGGGGTCAATTTTAATTATTTTTATAGTCATCGGGGTTCAATTATAGTCAGTATTGAAAAGTGTTAGAAATAATTTGATTTTTATTTTTAAGTGTGGTAGTCATCGGTGGTAATATTTTTTCGTAATAAGTGCGGTGTAGTCAACTGTGGTAACTTTGACTTTGACAGTGGGTGCCAGTGATGGCCATGTTGGTGTTTGTGGTTGCTGCACTGGTGGTCAACGCGGCCGCTGGTGGCCTCGAGCTGACTGGTAAGGTGCTAAGGTTTTTACCGCCATTTTCAATATCCTATCTATCGGCGGTTTGCCTTACTACAGATAGAAATTTGACATTACTTCTATGGAGCTTATGTCAAATTTATATCTCTAGTAGACGAAACCGCCGATAGATAGGTTATTGAAAATGGCCGTTAGTTGGTATAATGGGTAGGGATGGAAATTGTTGAGGGGTTTTAATTATTTAGGTTTATCGTGGTCGCCCGGAGGTTACAAACCCGATTGTTAAGCATCGGGTTGCAGGTTCAAATTCAGGCATGTATAAATGTAACTTTTTCAGTGTTATTACTTTCTCGGTTAATCTAAGACTCCACTGACATACGGTGAAGGAAAACATCGTGAGGAAACCTGGACTTAATGGTCTGAAATCGCCAACCCGCAGTGAGCAAGCGTGGCGATCAATGTTTGTCCCTTCTCTGTGTGAGAAGAGGCCTTTACCCAGCAGTTACAGGCTGATATTAATTTTTTATATTTGTCGAGTCTTTATAAGTTTTTTTAGCTTTTGTGCAGTGGGTGGATACGGATAACTCTCTAAGTGAAAAATATTAGACTAGAACAGTTTTTATTTAAGTAATGGATTGGCATACAAGCCAGCGTCCCACCTATACCCCAAGTGTGAGTTTTTTACGTTACTATTATAGTTTGCGTCACGCCAAAAATGTATGAAAATTTAGGCAGAGCCTCTAGCGGCGAATAGCGTGACTAAAAATTTGTTTGACATTTTTGGCGTGACGCAACTACAGTAGTAACGTAAAAAACTTGCACTTGGGGTACTGGTGGTAAGTGGTTACCGCCGCCTATATACACCTACAACACCAAGAGGATTGCTGACGCGTTGCCAACCTTAAGGGCTCTTTCAATTTAGACGTTTCGTGTCGGACCGCTGCCGCACGTTTACCGTGCCGCTGGTTGTAACCCGCTGCCGGGCCGCTGCAGTACGGTTGCACTCCGACACGAAACTTCTAAATTGAAAGCGTATCTGACTGCCGTGCGTTTGTATGCTAGTGATGTTTTAAATATCTTTGACAGCAGTTAAGCCATGGACATCTGACGAAGAAACATTACTGTTAGTGCTCTTGTTGAAAAACATCAAACAGAAACAAAAACGACGGCCCCGTAAAAGAGCATCACCGATGTTTTCGTTAACATGTAATTTTGGTGATTTCCATAATCTTTACCCTAGGTTAAAACAAGATCCAAGCATTTTTTTTTAATTACCTAGGAATGCCTATAGAATGTTTCCACGAATTACTTGAATTAGATAAAAGTAAAATTCAGCGGCAAAAAACTATTTTATTTCCGTGCGATTACTGTATTTGTCGCTTTTGGAGTTCCTTAAAGTAGGACGTATTTAAGTTTCATTTATAAATTCTTCCACGTTTATATCATCCATTTAAAGCAAAAAAATAAATGAAAATTCGATGAAATTAGCTCTCACGTCTATTCACCGCACTATTCAACAGCGAAAAGAACACGTGGAGTTTGCGATGTTGCCGTCCTGTTGTCGAGCGTTCGCGGTGCCGACGCCGCACTGTCGCCGTACCGCGCGCTTTGTATGAAAACAAGCGACCGTCCGTGCGCAATACGACAAACGCACCGCTTCGGCACCGCAGCGGTCCGACACGAAACGTCTAAATTGAAAGAGCCCTAAGCGTGAGTTACATAGAAACGGCGTAAGGCGCAGGCGCGTCGCTTTCATACGTTTTGTCGTGCCGCTTCAAATCTTTTTCGCAAAAAATGTATGAAAGCGACGCGCCTGCGCCGCGTCTGCACCTTACGCCGCTTCTGTGTAATTCACGCCTTAAAGACAAAATTAAACAGTCTCATGTGCCTGTAATGTCACCAACACACATACCTTTCAAACCGGAACAGAGCTGCTATTTAACGGCAGAAATAGGTACGGAATTTGTACTTTCCCGAATGATTTTTTTAGAAGAAGCTCTACTACTTGTTTATTCATTGTTAGATTTTTTTAACGTTGACAAATCCTCACTGTTAGGGTACCCACCCTGGGGAAGCTGGAGAGTTACGTCAGACACTTACCGACAAAAACCACCTTCTTGTTCCTCTGAGGACCTATGGGGTCAAGGGATTCGCTACCGCTACCTTGGCAGCATGGTATAATCAGGGTTGCAAACTTTAGGCTAATTTCATGGATTCCTAACACAACTGTTGGTACATACATAACATACTCAATTGATTTTAATCAAATAATTACGATATTATAAAATTAACCGGTTCGCCGTTGTTTTAAGTTCCATGTAATAGGGGAGCCTATTTTTTTTTTTTTTTTTTTTCTATTTGACTGCTGTAGGTCGTCCTAGGGGACGGTTTCTACGTAACCGGGCAGTTTATTGGCGTGACCTGAAGGGTCTCCAGCCAATGGGGGGGAAGTAAAATACTTAACCTAAGCTAGCTACTTGTACTACACTAACATCATGACTACCTGCAACAACAGCACTAAGGGCGACCCCTAGTGGGACTCGGACCTCGGCTTAGGGCGTTGCTGGCGTGGACATAGGGGGGGAGACAGCTTGATGAGGGCTGAATTATCGGTGTGACTGCGGAGTCTGAAGAGACGACCGGCTCTACGACGGGAGAGCTCGGTGGATCGTGACCGGCGGCGGCGGCGGTGGGACGTCGCGACGGGCCTCGTCGGCGAGGACGGTATGCCGGACGGCGGCGGACGTTGTGTTTTGTGCTCGTCGATTTACTCGCCTCCTGGAGGAGGGTTATTTCGTCATCGGGTGCTAAAAGTGAGTGCCTGGGACGGCGAACTTTACTTATGAGAGAGGGACTGTAGTCGGCCGCTGCGGCGACTAGGGGGTTCGGATGGAGGGGGGCAGTGTCGAAGTAACGCTTGGAAATGCGTTTGAGGTATTGCCTGATGGTTGGCATTTTTAGATCGAGATGGAGTTGGACGTTACGCATGAACCACGGGGCAGCCGCGGCTCTGCGCAACACTCGATTCTGGAGGGTTTGGAAGGATTTGAAACGACAAGGCTTAACGTGTGCGAACACGACGCTAGCGTAAGTCAAGATAGGGCGGATGCACGTCACGTAGATTCTCAGCTTATTTCTAAGTGACAATTTACTGCGTGCTCTAAGGATGGGGTGGAGGCGACCGACAGCGAAAGCGGCGCGAGCGCGCACCGCTTTGATGTGGTCTCGGAAACTCAGATGGTGGTCTAGGATAACCCCCAGGTATTTGGCTTTCATCTCCCAAGGGATCTGTTTGCCGAACATGAGGACGGGACGGATGTGGGTGTGGGAATCACCGTGTCTCACGAAAAGAACGGCTGCGCTCTTTTCGGGATTCACCTCTATTCTCCATTTCCGGAACCAGACCCCGAGGGCGTTGGCTGCGGTTTGAAGGGTTCGAGAGATGCTATCGAGACTCCTACCGGAGTAGTAGATAGACGTGTCGTCGGCGAAGAGAGCCAACTTGGCCAAGCCACGTTTGGGAATATTGCTGGTGTACAGCGTGAACAAAAGGGGCGATAGCACGGAGCCCTGAGGGACTCCGGCGCGGATGGGGTGAGGGGACGAGAGGGTGCCTTCTAGGAGCGATCCGACAGAAAGTCTCTAATGATGAGCACAAGACGGTCCGGCACGTTGAATTGGTACAGTTTGTATAATAAACCGTTGTGCCAGACCTTGTCGAAGGCTTTCGCTACGTCGAAGAAGAGCATGCCCGTTTTGTACGAGCGCATAAAACGGGAGCTAATGTGTTCGACTATGTGGTGCAATTGTCGAATGCAACAGTGCTGGGTTCGAAAACCAAACTGTTCATCGGGGATGAGTTTACGGGAGTCAGCGAAATCCTTTAAACGGATATAAATGAGACGCTCATAGATTTTCCCAAATACATTGAGAAGACTGATGGGGCGGTAACTAGTGGGCTCACTCTTGGGTTTGCCGGGTTTGGGGATACCGATAACGGTGGCTTGTTTCCAAGCTTGCGGAAAGATGTTATTACTCAGAGCGCCATTGAAGATGGCGGTCATGAGGACTATGAGCGGGGCGGGGAGCCTATTGCCATCAACCGGGCACAAATCCAGACTCCGGGCTGCTACTGAGAAATTCCACACGGAAAAACCCAATAACACTTTGCCCGACCTGGGGATTGAAACCAGGATTTCACGCTCAGCAGTCGCGCTTGCGATCACTAGACTAATGAGGCAGTCGAAAAATTACTTTAAATAGACTTTTTGAAAATTCTTCTTATTAAAAACTAGCTTTTGCCCGCAGCTTCGCTTGCGTGAAATTTTGAACCCGTTAAGTGACGATTTTCCATACAAACTTTCATCCCCTATTTAACTCCCTTAGGGTTTGAATTTCGAAAAATCCTTCCTTTTTCCTTGTCTATATTATAAAGGGAACCTCTGTGCAAAATTTTAGCTTTCTAGGTCCAAGGGTTTGGACAAGGGGCAGGGCGTTGATGAGCCAGTCAGTCAATCAGTCAGTCAGGACTTTTCTTTTTATTTATATAGATTAATCTTATTAAAGAGAGTTTTTGAAAATTATTTGTTCTGTTGGTTTGATACCCGGCTCAGGCAACGGACTTTTTACGAATCTATGAATACAGTATTGCTAAAAATAAAAGTCACGTTTAAGTAACATGTGCTATTTTTAAATAATTATAGTACTTTGCTTCCAAGACCACGTTATACACATCCGGTGTTCGTCCGACGCCACGACGGCGGCGACCCCGAGAGGAACCTATCCTAAACTTTTTCTTTATAATTCCGATATGCGAAAAAAATGAATAATAATAAATGAAGTGTTAAACATTATACTGTAAACTTTAAATGAAATGCCCCCTCCACAAACTTCCAAAGCGAGTATCTCCTCTACAGGATGTTAACGAATTCGTGTAATTTCTTAAAACCACATGATCTACTACTGGTGTAGACAAAAGTTTTTTTTTTTTAATCATTCTAAATGCACGGGATTTAGAATGATTAAAAAAAAAAAAACTTTTTTTTTTTCATGCCTCTTTGTTACCGGTCGTATCTAAACCACCTAATAAGGATTCAGTAAAAAAATGTTTTTTTTTTTTCAAGATAATTTTTTTATTTGTGCGAACATTTCGATGCCACGCATAAATTAATGAAAGTGCGGCGACACGGCTGGCAGGAACGACAAACGCGATATCGCTCTTTGCAGTCAGATAACTCAAGTCTCTAAAAAGACTCAGAAATTGAATACCAAAAAAAATTGCTATTTTTTTTTTTGGTTGATTGTCGAAAATTCCTATTTAGGGTTAATCTGTGTCACCAGTAGATCACGTAGTTTGAAGGAATTACACGATTTCGTTAACACCCTGTATATTTACATCGTTTTTTATTTTCCCATTCTTTTTTCTTTCTATACTTTCTTTTACATTTTTAATAGTAGTATAATACCCTATTATTGTTATCTGTACATTAATTACAAAATAAATAAATAAGTATTACATTCTAAGTAACTATTATCCCCTACTAATTGATTGTAATTAGCGTTAATGATAATTGCTAGCCACCCACTAAGGCGGCCGGCACACTAAGTGATAACTACAATAGGCACCTAGGAGTACCAGGAGACGTACCACAATGCCACAATGCACTAATAATTATGTTTTAATACCACACAGCGCCATATCGAAGTACTTATTGTTTATTAGTTATTGTGGAGATATAGAATGATTCTAAGTAACGATACAGGAACTATTATTGCTGTGACCCCGAATTTTATAATAGGGACATTTTATATCTTAAATGATGACGGTGAAAATCAATAGATAGATGTGTCACTTTGTATTTATCGTGTTTCCTGGAGAATGAATAGCAGATAGCAAAATTATCCTATTACCATTTCAGTGCTGGGAACCTATTCTCAGAATGATAATGTGAAAATGGCGTCACTTCAGAAAAAAAGCATTATTTCTGTCAACACACAACATCATATTGAAATTTCGTACGTAAGTACAACATTTTAGTCAAGTGTTGTAGAAAATTTCGAACACCAAATATCAACACTAGAGCTTCTGGATTCGAAGTTTTAGCGATAAGTACCAAAAACGACCGTTTTTAGCATTAATTACTAAAACTTCTACCTAACCTAACCTAACCTAGGATGTCAAATGTTGTTTTTTGGTGTTCGAAAATTTCTACAACACTTGACTAAAATGTTGTACGTACGAAATTTCAATATGTTGTGTGTCGATGAGCCGAAAGGGGATTAAAAGGTCCCTTGTAAAGAGTCTATTGACAATATTTTAAAATAAAAATAAGACCCAAAAAAAATATTGGAAAAAACATATAAAATAAAATCATCACTGAAACGCAACCCTGAAAACATAAAAGTAAAGAGTAGAAAACCCAGAAAGTTATTTACATTCTTACCTAATTTCCTCTGAGAGGTAAATGACAACAACCATAAAAGACTACTTGATTATCGTTTTCTTTTTTAAGGGGAATTGTGTAACACGTTGTATACTATAATAAACATACATATTATACCTATACAGGGTGTTAACGAATTCGTGTAATTCCTTCAAACCACATGATCTATTAATGGTATAGATTAACCCCGCACGGGATTTAGATTGATTGAAAATAAAAATAAACTTTTTTTTCCCTTTTTTTATGATAGTAAGTTTCGATGTCATGCATAAATGAATGAAGGCACAGCGACACAGCTGATGGGCACGACTAGCGCGATATCACTCCACGCAGTCAGTTAACTTGGGACGCAAAAATTACTCAAATACAGAATACCATGGTTAATTTTTTGAAAACTTTTTTTTTTCATTCTGATAAAAACCTATGCGGGTCAATCAATGTCACTAGTAGATCACGCGGTTTAAAGGAATTACACGAATTCGTTAACATCCTGTATATTTACACATTATTATGTGTTTCTTTTGTCCATAATCAGTGAGTTGAATGACATGTTTTTGTGTACGATTAGCTTACATTCAACTTCGGAAGTACCTAGTTTCAAAATAATTCCATGAAGCCGATTTTTTATTTATTTATAACATTTCCAATAATAAATAAAAAACCCTGTTAACCTTCGAACTTCCTTAAAGATTCCAGTTTTTTTTTGTCTTTTATTTGTAAATAAATAATTTTCTATATTTATCCTACTTTAATCGAGGAACTAAATTAACTCTTTTGACAAAAAACTATTTTTATACAGATGAGAATTACCATGAAATGCCGAAGCTGTTTCATCTGGACGACTGGGAGGAATGCCTGGCAAAGCGTGGAGCCTTCTGCCTCGGGACCTTCGACTTGACACCGCACAGGAATGACCGCCTGCTCAGTATTATACAGGTAAATAAACATCATCACCACATCACAAAACTTCATGACATTATCAGTAGGCTCGGGCAAACTACATAGTTCACTGGTAAAGTGAACTAGTTCCTCAAAGTAGTTCAGCAGTTCATTTAGCTCCTTGAATCAGTTCGAAATTAGTTCAGAGTTCAAGAGTTCTTGAACTCTGAGCGAGAGCCGAAAACGAAATGAACTATTATTGAACTGCTTTGAGGTGCTATTTATGCTAATTAATTGTAACAGCGCAATATTTTTAATTATATGCTAGTTAAATATAAAAAATCGACTTCCCTTCATACTTACTTCATTCTTAAACAACTCGCCAAGAAAGCAATAATAATAAATGCGACTGGTGATGTATGTGAGTAACTCAGTAAGCTGCCGATCGAGTCTCGCTCACGGCTCAGGAGGCCTACTCCCTAAGTCCGTCAACGAAGTTAGTAGTCCGAAACGTAGGAGTGAACAAAACAAGTGACAAGTTCAACTTTTCGGACGGGCAAGAATACATCGGTAGTAGGGACAACTGTCAAATCGTGTTGTCATTCATTCTTAGTTCAGGTCCCGAAATAATCGTATGTCCGTAGATGATCGGGAGTAAGAAACGCTCGTAACTAAAACCGAAACCACGGACTTCGTGCTTAGGGAATAGATCCCCAGTAGTTCAGTACGGCTCACGGTTCTCGGCTCCCGGCTCACCTCAGTCGCTCGCTGTGACTCGGAACGCGGAGAGAGTTAGTTGAACTACTGAACTAAAACGCTTCACAGAGGTGAACTAGTTCATTCGGCTCACCTACAGTGAGCAGTTCATCGGAACTACTCGCTCATGAGTTACACAAGTCATCAGCCCCACAGCTGGGCACGCCTGGGTCCAGCACGCTGGCTTAGTGCGGGTCGGCGGACTAGACACACCATCGACAACTTGTTGGTGTCCTGTCAGGTGGACAGGTTTCCTCACGATATTTTCCTTTACCGTTAATGTAAGTTTTGATCTGTGGATGGGTTTTTGGTCTGTGGATGGGTGACCATTTACCATAGCGAGTTTCCTCCGTGCCTCGGAAAGCACGTAAAGCCGTTGGTCCCGGCTGTCATTTGTAGATCTTTGACAGTCGTTACTGGTGGTCAGAAGCCAGAAAGTCTGACAACCAGTCTTACCAAGAGTATCGTATAGGCAGTCGCTCCATGTAAAATACTGATATTCAGCTGCATCCGGTTCGACTGGAAGCCGACCCCAACATAGTTGGGAAAAGGCTAGGCAGATGATGTTAATGTAAGTTTTGAAAAATTATATCGGATGACTCATTTTGCCGTCTGGAGAAAATTGCGTATAATTAATAGGTGAACGGAGTGTGGGGCATAAAGGGCAACTACCTTAACCATTATAGCTCCAGGAAAACGTTCTTAGAGAACCACCCCTAACTTTTAGGATAATTTCAATCGGCATTCACAGATTTTGAAAAAAAGTACAGTCAGCGAAAGGGCTGTTTTCACGAAATTTTATGAAGCCAATCGATCCCATTTCCCATTAGGATCAAAAGACTCTTGCGGACCAACTGAGGTTGCAGAACTAGAAAAGTCAGAAACTCAAAAAACTTATTTGAGATGGGGAAGTAATAAGGGCAGCTACCTTAATCGTTGTGGCTACAGGAAAACGTTCTTATGAAACAGTCAATAATTTTTGAAAATGTATTATGGGTTGTTTTGCTAGGAGCATAAAGTTCTGATTTGAATTTTTTCTTTACATGTCTTATACGGCTTCTTCTACTCAGGTGAAAAAAAATCACAAAAAACATTTTACGGTACTAATTTGAAGTAAATTTTCATATAAAATCAATAAAAACAGAAATTTTGAAGTCAATAACGATTAAATAATATCTAAATTCAAATCATATACACCTGCTTATGATTTTAATTTCAATAGTAGGTATCTAAAAATATATCAATTTCACATTAAGTTAAAAAATAAACAAAAAAGAAAAAACTAAGTATGCCAAACCTGCTCCGTTCACCTATTATACACTTTTTTTTCTAGACGGTAAAAAAGTCCTGCAGTATAATAAATAACCTGATTTAGTTATTCTCAGCAAGAACATTAATGCAAACGAAATCTTTTTAAGTTATTGAACGACAAGACTTTAAATTGTGTTAAAGAATCTCTGAATGACAAATTGCAATTATATTTATCTTCTTAATTCATTTTACCAGTCCGTATAGTGTCATGTTTTAATTTTAATAATTGTATTTAATTGACTTGTAATGCTACCTACTTGTTTAAGTGACATTTTACTTTGTTGATTTACTTGTTTTGTCATGAAATTGTGAATGGATTTAAAAAAAAAGTTATTATAAACTTCTGTTAATACACTTGGGGGCAAATAAATCGAGCCACTCCTTTTTTCACGTGTCCTGGTTATTAGTTTTGGTTTCATGGATTATATACTAAGTTGACAAAAAACTACCCTCATTGTAAAGGTTATCAAATAACCTTTTAGGTGATATATGTTTCGAATTGATCTGTTCCATACCAAAAATAATAACAATTATACGTGAAAAATAGAAGTGGCTCGATTAATTTGCTCCCAAGTATATTTTGTATGCCTTCTGCTCAGACCAAATAAATAACCAAGACTTAGTGCGAACAACAGAGTGAAGCATGCGCAAAACTACGCCTCGCTCTGTACATACACGTTCACACGCACACATTTACACCAAAATACAACTAAACTACGCCTCACGACACTCACACATGTTTATGAAATCGGCCTCACTTCACTGTTAACAACGCTATGTCTTGGTTTTTATTTGGTCTGAGGCCTTCTGGCGGGACATAGTTTGGACCATATTTATGTAAAACATCTGTTTTACCCTGTGTTCACAAAATAAATAAATTGAAATTGAAGTTATAATCAAATAAAATTATCAGATAAGGTAAATAAGATTAAGACTGCCTCGTTGGTGTAGCGGTCGTAAGCGCGACTGCTGAGCGTGAGGTCCTGGGTTCGATCCCCAGGTCGGGCAAAGTGTTATTGGGTTTCTCCGTGTAGAATTTCTCAGTAGCAGCCCGGAGTCTGGATTTGTGCACGGTTGATGGCAATAGGCTCGCCCCCTATTACATTGGATGTAAACATAAACGGCGAAATATGGGTGTACCTACACCACTGCCAACCCTTAAAGGAATATAGGCGTGAGTTTATTACGTAAATAAGGTCTTCATCAGATTTTCACCAAAGGGTGATGGGCGTTTTGGTACTCATGTCCAATCAATATGAATTTACCATCGTTGGATAGCTCTTTTCAAGAGTACAAAAAACTACTATGGCAACAAACCCGTATCAATTGTCCGTTTTGAAATATAGTCTTCAGAAGATATTAAGTTCGAAATAGAATTTAAAAAATCATATCGCCGGTTTCGCTTGACCGATTTTGATGATATTTGCACAGATTTTGAGCTAAATAAAATTCAGTTAACGGATGAATATTACAACAAAATCGGTTTAGTATTTTTTCAGTTAGGGGTGATCTATCTATTAAACAAATCGGACGCGTTTTTTATGCCTATAAATAAAAGTCGTTTTCCAGCAATTATTTGTGGTCCATGTAGTTTAGTTTGATGTACAGAGTGCGTAGATTTCGGCTATGCGGGTCTTTTTACACACTGTATACTTACATACAATAAATGATAAAACTTACTTCGAACTTGTTTTATTTACCTAGATAATGAAAAATATTAATAATAATTATTGTAATACCATGCCAAAATGGAGAAAAATGACAATAAAAGTATGTGTACTTAATAGGATGTAACAAAAATAAATAACTTTCAAGCAGGATTACTTCGATCGGACTGTGAATCGGGACTAGCGCCATGGTTATTCTTAATCTACACAAAAATACCTTTCCAACGGTATATCATTCATTCCGATTGGTGCCAGTACCAGACTCCACACATTTGTGCCCATCATCCTTTAAATGTGGTCCCCTGGAGAGAATACTCTTTCAAACAAAAAGAATCATTAAAATATCAGTTCACAATTGGAGACGATAGTGGTGAAAAAGTAACAAAAAAACATACAAGTCGAATTGAGAACTCCTCTTTCTAGAAATCTGTAAAAAAAACGGCCAAGTGCGAGTCGGACTCACGCACGAAGGGTTCCGTACCATTGTCTATAAAAACGGCAAAAAAATCACGTTTGTTGTATGGGAGCCCCCTTAAATATTTATTTTATTTTGTTTTTTAGTTTTTGTTGTTATAGCGGCGACAGAAATGCATCATCTGTGAAAATTTGAACTTTCTTTTCTTTTCTTTTTTAAAAAAACGTTGCCCCACTCTAAGATTTCTCTTGTATCGTGGGTGCGTTTACAGACACAAATCTCACATACACAAACGCCCAGACCCGAAACAACCATCTGTAGGCCATACAAATTTTTGTTCCGTGTGGGAATCGAACCCACGACCCGTAGCGCAGAAGCCACGCGCTTAGCCACTGCACCAAACGTGTCGTCAAACTGTCTAACTGTCTAACTAACACGGTTCATGAGATACAGCCTGGTGATAGACGGACGGACAGCGGAGTAGTCTTAGTAATAAGGTCCCGTTTAACCTGTGGAGAAACTTGGTGTGGTGTTCCTCCAACCAAAGGGAGGACCCTCCAACCAGGCGGAGTCTTGTGCCTGGCGGGCTACTGCCCAACGGTTGATGTTGGGAGGTTGTATATATACTATCTGCGTGTTAAATCTTGATTGCGCGATGTAGGATGGTTCGCATGTGGCGAGATAGATGCCGCCACAAACCCTTTGGGTACGAAACCCTAACAAGGTCTAGTGGTTTCCATACTTCATGAAAGCACCTTAACACTCTCACTGCCACCCATATATAGAATTTTTCAGTGCAGCAGGCCGTGCGGTCTGCCGGCGGCCGCAACTTTGCCTACCCGTGCAGGCCGCGGTGAAAATCTATAACGAGTGAAGCAGGCCGTACGGGCCGCTGGCGGGCTCACTGTTTGTTTTTGATAGCTAGCCATGTGGTCCGCCACGACCTCGCAATTTCATATTCAATTTGTAGTGCGTGGCCTGCTGCTACAGAAAAATGAACTGATATCGCTCAGTGCAACATGTAGGTGGCGTGCCTTACTCGAAAAGATACGCCCCGCCGGCGGACCGTATGGCGGTGAGAGTGTTAAACTCGTCTATTCTTTACAGCAATATTCCGCCCACAAGTACCACTTCAACTACACCCACATTCACCGAGGCCTGTGCCTATCCACCACCTGTGCCCACATCAACGACTCATCCCCTCGAGCTCGCTTCAACCTCTGCGTGAACAACCTCACACGAACCAACTATGGCTTAGAGGCCAACCTCACAGAGCTACAGTATTGTAAGAAGGGGGGTAACAAGAGGATGGTGGATGAATGGGACCTGGCCTTCGCGTATATCGCTGGACTTATAGTGGTGATGAATATGGTGGGGACAGCGTATGATGTGCTGAGGAGTAAGGATGGGAAACGTGAGTAATTTCGTTTTATTCATTAACTAGCGACCCGCCCCGGTTTTGCACGTGTACGTTTTATAGCTTAAAACCTTCCTCTTGAATCACTCTATCTATTAAAAAAAACCGCATCAAAATCCGTTGCGTAGTTTTAAAGATCTAAGCATACATAGGGACAGACAGCGGGAAGCGACTTTGTTTTATACTATGTAGTGATACTATGTAGTGATAACTTGATGACAGAAGATATAAGAAGCTTATACACTCTACAGGGTGTCAACGAATTCGTGTAATTCCTTCAAACCACGTGATCTACTGGTGACACAGATTAACCCTAAATGGGAATTATCGAATATCACTTTTTTTTTTTTTTTTTTAAAAACTTGATTTTCTATTTCCGAGTCATTTTAGAGCCTTGAGTTATCTGACTGTAAAGAGCGATATCGCGTTAGTCATGCCTGCCAGCCGTGTCACCGTGCTTTCATTAATTTATGCGTGGCATCGAAATGTTCACACAAATAAAACATTTTTTTTGCAAAAAAATTTTTTTTTTTTTTTTACTGAATCCTTATTAGGTGGTTTAGATACGATCGGTAACAAAGCCGCATGAAAATATAATAATTTTATTTTTAATCAAGCTAAATCCCTTGCGGGGCCTGTCTACATCAGTAGTAGATCACGTGGTTTTAAGGAGTTACATGAACTCGTTAACACCCTGTATAGTATAGCAATAAACTCAGGGTCACCAACATAAACCTAAATATCTAAGAAACTAAGAATGATAGCTTATTCAAATAAAAAGTATTTTATGGAATATTTAATACTTACTCAAACAAAATTAATAAAACTTCTTAAATAGTCTATAAATACTTTTTAATTGAATAAGCTATCATTCTTACTTTCTGAGCTGTTAGGTAAGTCCTCATGTTCTATACCTATAACTACCAAGAAAACAGCAATGAACTGGAAGTAGCTGCTTATGCGATACTACTTAGCTCACTAATGGTTGAAGTACCTACACGCTTTAAGATGAAGATCTACCGTGGAACTGTTCGGTAGAACAAATGGGAATAGAGAATCCCAATAGTTCTACTATTTTGTTATACCTAATATCGTAGTACTAATGAGAAAAAAAAAACCATTAGTTCCACCATAGAACTGTTCAGTAGAACTAGTGGGAATAGAGAATCCCAATAGTTCTACTATTTTGTTACACCTAATATCGTAGTACTAGTGAGAAAAAAAAAACCATTAGTTCTACCGTAGAACTGTTCAGTAGAACTAGTGGGAACAAACCGGATTTTTTTGCAAAATTTTGCCTGAAATAAAGAGTAACTAACTCAATTTTTGTTTGAAGTGTTTACTTTTTAACACTTTTATTGCTCGATTTATCAATGAATAGATTACAAAGAAAGCAATGGAAGAATGGTCTGACTTAAGCTTAACTTTTGGGGCATTTATATTATCAAAATGAAAGTCAATATTATACATAGATTTATAATGTGTTCCGTAAAACATACCTAAGTGAACTCATAAGTCTAAGCCCTGCTTGTATGGAGTTAATGGATGTAGTAGCAAAGTAAAAGTAAATTTAAAAGTAGTAGCAAACCAACATTCAGTACTGAATGTTGGTTTATGTGTTAGAGACCTTACATATAATTCCAAAGACCGCGCGACAAACAATGAAAGTGAACATAGAGAAACGCGGCGCAAGCTCTGTAATATAATTATTTATCATGAACTATAATCGTTATCAGCAATCGTAGAGCTCTATAAATAAGAACGTGAAGTTGACCTATATCAGAAATTCTAAAAATAAATCAGTGACGTCACTAAGAATACGCACACGATGTCACTTTCGTGGTGCGTGGAATTGGGTGAAATGTTTCTACAGACAGAAGAGTTTATTTTGTTCTTTTTTTGGAATCTCCTGATAAGTGATTTATTTGGATGGATTTGATTATAAAGGCCAAAAACAGCGTCAGTTATTCGACTCGTGCCTCTGCGATAGTTGAAACACGAGCGAGCGGAATGTAATCACTGGGATCATCTCCTAACTCATCATTCGCTGTTCAGTCGAGTCAGTTAAGACCCTCCTGATGGCAACTTGACAAACGTTCTCCGAGGAGGTGATGTTTCCGCGGTAACGAAACCATAGCGCGATCTAATTCGATCCCAACGCCATCTATCGAGCGAGGTGTCAGTTTTTGCTGGGTTTTAGTTTGACCTATTTCCCACTTTTAATAAAAGATAAGAACTGATAATATTATGAACAATTTTTACAATTTATTGTATTTTATTCTTGTAAACGATGTAGAGGGTGTGAACGAATTCGTGTAATTCCTTCAAACCACGTGATCTACTGGTGACACAGATTAACCCTAAATGGGAATTTTTGAAAATCAACTAAAAAAAAGATTTAAAAAAAAACTTGGTTTTCTATTTCTGAGTCATTTTAGAGCCTTGAGTTATCTGACTACAAAGAGCGATATCGCGTTAGTCGTGCCTGCAAGCTGTTCGCCGTGCTTTCATTAATTTGTGCGTGGCATCGAAAAATTACACAAAACATTTTTTTGCAAAAAAAATTAATTCTTATTTTTTTACTTAAGATACAATCGGTAACAAAGCCGCATGAAAAAATAATAATATTATTTTTTTATTTTTAATCAAGCTAAATCCCGTGCGGGGCCTGTATACATCAGTAGTAGATCATGTAGTTTTAAAGAATTAGGTACACGAATTCGTTAACACCCTGTATAATGAATTTCCCAAAATATTAATAGTTTTAACTTTTATAGTTATTTAAAATCAGACTATTAAAATCAACGTCATGAATAGGTTCGAACACGTCATTATTTTCAGAAATTTGATCGCCGCTCTGTTGCGTAAACGTAAGCTTAGAAACTTTCTGCTAGCTACACACAAGTATTTTATTTCTAGTTTTTGGTCCTTCGCAGCAATCAAACAGCTGACGGCCTGGTCCTTGGTGGCGAACTGGCAGCGATTGACAGCAGACCATAGTGGTGGAGACCCGAGGCTATCCGCTCTCAAACCTGTGCAGGGGATGAAGTAAGAATTATGTACTCATGTTCTACTTTTTCTGAACTTTAAATAAAAAACCTTTGAGCCTTTTGCCTTTGAAAATGTTGAAGGTATTTATCTTAATCCATATGTTTCAGAGCCATTACGCTAATCCTGATAATGTTGGCTCACTCCGTATTAGGACACTACATCACGTACATCTACAATCCTCAGTTTCTAGAGAGGGTGAGTGTTTTGATATATTTTCTATTTGCTTCTATATTCTCTACCCTTTAGTGCAGTCCCTTAGCTCATATGAACTCGAACGTCATTAAGATATTAAACCGTGAACTTATTGAACACGGACGTCCTCGCAGACCCTCATAGAACGCTTTAAAGGTGTGTACGGACTGCGCGTTCCTGTGTACGCGTAGTCGGTTACGCGTACACAGGAACGCATAGTAATAACACAGTCTACCTATATCTTACTCCTTACAGTCGGTCAACGTAGAACATTGTTGCAGAGCAATCGTGCGGGGGGTTGCGGCGTGAAGGAGCGGAGGTTATGTCCCGAGTAGCCATACTGCATACTTGGGGCATAACCTCCGCCCTTACATAATTTTGACATTTCATAGGACCTGTCAAATGTATGGGCGTTGACCCACTGTATGTGGTAAGTAGGTACACTGTGGTAATAATATGGAGGTGCCTGGCTTAAGCCTTGTACGGACTAAGCGTTCTTGCGTACACGTAATCGACCACGTGCACTAATGTACGCGCTATCCGTACACTCCTTAACAATTCAATAAACGGTCTAGAGCGAACATGAAACATTCATATTGCTCCAATAACCAGCTTACCAAAATTATTATATAGCACTTAGCTATATGTTTTAATTAGCACTTTGGAGAATACTGGTGACCACAGTATGAAAGGAAGTGGCATTTTTTAAGCTATTAGCGGGTGCTTGATTAGTTCCTCCGTCCAAGTGGTCCTGGATGTAAAGAATAGCACTACCCCATCTCTACCCATGGGTGTCGTAAAAGGCGACTAAGAGATTCACTAGTGGATGGGCAGCAGTATTCTCTGCAGTGGCGAAGGCTCCATACAACTCGATTCCTATCGGCTTCCCTTTCGAAACGAGTAGTTACTGGAAATCATACACTTGGTAGGTAAGCATTTTTTGGTCCGGCTTCCCTTTTAAGAAACTTCACCCTACGCCACTGGTTCTCTGAGTACTTTAACAACCATACTGCGATCGCTAACCCGCCTGCCAAACGTGGCGATTATGGCAAACCCCATATTCCTCACATCATTGGGGAAGGCCTATGTCCAGCAGTGGAAGTCTTTCGGCTGAATGATGATGGTTAGTTCCTCGACAGATGAGAACTTAGAACTAAGTGCTTTCACAAGAACGGTGATCAAGTCTTAATCACCACGCAGGGCATTGGACGATTTATTGAAATAATTTATTCCATTTCCAACCAACAGGCCAGCTTCCATCCGCTATCAGCATACCTGCAGAACGGCACAGTGATAGTGCACACCTTCATCATGGTGTCAAGTTTCCTGCTGGCGTACAACCTGCTCATCCACGTGGCTGACAACCCAAAGAAGCAGCTGAGCTTGAAGATGCTGCCTCAATGCTTGATGCATAGGATTGCTAGGTAAGACTCATAAATATCAAAACTACTCTCGAAATTGGTCCTTCGATACGCAAATTTTTTGAGTGCAAAATTGTTAATACCTAAAAGTTGAGAAGCAACCGGTTTTCGTGGAATGGGTATATTATTTATGTGATAAAGAGAAATGGGGAGCATGTTACGAGGAAATTTTTACTAAGTATAAATGTAGGCTGGATAACAAAAGAGGCAGTCTAAATAGATCACACCGATAATTCAGCCCTCATCAAGCTGTCTCCCCCCAATCCCCCGCCAGCAATGCCCTAAGCCGAGGTCCGAGTCCCACTAGGGGTCGCCCTTAGTGCTGTTGTTGCAGGAAGTCATAATATTAGTGTAGTATTAGTAGTTAGCTTAGGTTAAGTATTTTATTTCCCCACCATTGGCTGGAGACCCTTCAGGTGTAGCCAATAACTGCCCGGTTAAGTAGAAACGGTCCGCATCCGCAAGGACCATCATACAAATACCAATTAAAAATCTAAAAATTTTAATCCAAAGGAAAAATGATGGATTGTGTGAAAGATGTTACAGCTAGGAAAGAAGTAAACAATGAGATGAAGGCTGATGGAGATGTACCTATCCCACAAAGTGGTAAAAGGCAACGAATGATAATATTGTTTAAGCCCCATAGGCGACCATCATAAATTATCTCATATCTTCAAGCATTAGTAAGACTTGAAAGGTATTAACTGAGGTATTAGGTGCTTAATTATAATCCCGCGCTTTTTGTAAAGTCAACTGAGAGAAAAGCCTGTTGCTGTAACTTGTACTACTACTCGTATTAGTCAGATAAGCAATGAGTTACTTTCAAGTACCATCGTATTTTTTATCAACAGCTTTTATGGCAAATGTTGTTTTAAGATTATACGAAGATCTACGAACATGAAAAGCATGCTGTATTTGACATTTCAATTATGGTTTAAGAACTTGTTTCTCAAAAAAATTACATTCACTTACGTGAAGAATATATTATTTCTAATTTAGTAAGTCTTACATTTGGCGACGGTTACACAATAAAAGTAAAAACAAGGTTGTTGAATTATTTTAAATTTGATATTTCTAAAATATGTTTGGGTGCCGTTTTAGTGCCGTGTGGTGCCGGACGTAAAGAATAGGACTACCCCATCTCTTGCCGTGGGTGTCGTAAAAGGCGACTAAGGGATTCTCTAGAGGATGGGCAGCAGCGTTCTAGGAGTACTTTAACAACCATACTGCGATCGACAACACAAGCGTGGCGATTACAGCAACCCCCCCCCCCCCCCCCCCTCCTTGGGGGAGGAGAATGTCCAGCAGTGGACGTCTTTCGGCTGAATGATAATGATGAAGATATGTTTCTTGAGGGATATTTTGAATTAATGCATGAACTTCTGATATTTTACGGTCGTAGGCAGTTTGTTGTACAGCTTTGCTCCTTCATACTAAATAGTACTCTTGCAGTAGTTTGTGTTAACGAATTCGTGTAATTCCTTCAAACCGCGTGGTCTACTGGTGACACAGATTAATCCTAAAAGGGAATTTTTGAAAATGAACTGAAAAAGAACTAAAAAAAAAAATGAAAAAAATGTCTTAGTTTTCCATTTCTGAGTCATTTTAGCCCCGAGTTAACTTACTGCAAAGAGCGATATCGCGTTAGTCTTGCCCGCCAGCCGCGTCACTGTGCTTTCATTCATTTAAGCGTGGCATCGAAATGTTCAAGAGCATGAAATTATATTTTTGCAAAAAAAAACTTATTTTTTACTGAATCCTTAATAGGTGGTTTCGATAGGATTACTTACCCCGAACGCATGAAAAAAAAAAATTTTATTTTTTGATTTTTAATCAGGCTAATTCCCGTGCGGTGCCAATCTACACCAGTAGTAGATCATGTGGTTTTAAGGAATTACACGAATTCGTTAACACCCTATACAAATATTATCCAATGTATCCAGGATATCTCCGCTCTACCTGTTCGTCCTGGGCCTGGCCACGACGTGGTGGGCGCATGCTGGTGACGGTCCGCTGTGGTCTCCGATGATAGAAGATGAAGCAGATCGGTGCAGGAGCAAGTGGTGGGCTCAGGCGCTGTATGTCAACAACTTTGTGCAGCCGGATAACAGGTGTCTTATTCATACATGGTGAGTTTGTGATCGATTTATAGTTATCTGTATTATGTGTGGAGGAACGAGGTATGGTGTTCCTCGACACCATACGTCACCTCACCTATAACAAAAAAATGATTGTTTTTGACATTTGCAATTAAGATATTTACTTAGTTTTAATTCCGCCAAACTAGTTGATCAAGCTTAAATGCAGTACCTATGCAGCACCATCTTCCACATACAGAAGGTACAATTCTCAGAATACAGAAAGTACGTACAATTAATATAATTCAACATGCAACCCAAACTGATCCGACACGTCGTCATCCTCCCCGCTAACTGTCGTAACTAGCAATTGATAATTTTTCAGTAGTTGCGTTAGCTGTGGCTTTATTTTAATGAATTAATAACTTTTTTATATTGCTCTTGGCTTCTTCTTTTAAGTTAGTAGTTGTCCTAAAGCCGTAAGGTATCTATTTATTTATTAACCGACTTTTTTTTTTTTTTGTTTTTTTTTTTATGTTTGTTACCTCATATCTCCGTCATTTATGAACCGATTTGAAAAAATCTTGTTTTGTTCGAAAGGACATACTTTCCGATTGGTCCCATTTAAATTTTGTTATGATCAGACCATGAACTTCAGAGATATGGAACGGAACTCCTCATCGGATCAAAGCAAAATTTTCAAATTACTAATATTGCTTTGTTTATATTTGTTGTTGGGAACTGACTACTTGAAAAGAGGAGGGGGTGCGTGTCCCCCCCTCCCCCCCTTTGGAATGTTTTCATTATATCGTGTAAGGTATCATTTGAAAGGACTTTTTATGGCCGACTACGTCAAAGCCAAAAAGAAGGGTTATGAAGGAGGGGGTTAAAATTATGACACTAAAACGTATTCAATAAAAATAACTTTAAAAAAAAAAGTAAAAACCGACTTCAAAGAAATACTAAAAGGAGTAAAATAATTACCATAATATAAAATTAACAGTTTCAGAAGTCGGTGCAACTCTACACTGAAGCAAATAGAAGCCACCGACTTCTGAAACTGTTAATTTTATATTATGGTAATTATTTTACTCCTTTTAGTATTTCTTTGAAGTCGGTTTTTACTTTTTTTTTAAGTTATTTTTATTTCTATTCATGTGAAGCAGATACGTCACTCTGTGAGAATTTTTTGAAAAAATTGCTAGTTACGACAGCGAGGAGGGTGACGACGTGTTTCGCCTCTCCACGGGGCATCCTCAGGATATGTTGACTCGTCGACCGATTGATGTCGACCGACACAAAATGCAGACCAACTCTGTTGGTTTTATACTAATCCTTGGGTCGTAGGCTGAGAACTGTGAGATATGAACTGAGAGTGAGAAGCTGCCTTCTGTTTCTATGTCTATTGTATTGTAGCATTTGTAGCCATCAGTATCGTAAGAAACGACTTTTCAAGATCATTGGGTAGCTGTTCTTGCATTGATAACATAATCGAACTATCCCCAATCAAACGTAGCGATTTACAAATCTGACTCAAAAAATATTCTATGATATACAACGTTATTTTTAGTATATACAAAAACCGAGACACCCCAACAAGATTTTCATCAGAACTGCCTGAATATGTGTTTTTTTTATTAAATCTCCAAGTTACACCTTAGTTTATGTCGCGTTAAGTTCCCTAAAAAAGTGTGAAATGCCGGAGATGTGCTATGCAGGGGTTGTCTAATACACAGAAACTGACCGAGAGAACCGTCTCAAGCCTCAAGGTGTCTATTCCCGTCAACTGTTATGGGTAGAAAACTACTGAAACAAAATTGAAATTGATGAAAAAAAAGTGGTGTAAAAAATATGTTTATCGATTCTCCTAGTGATTCTGGGGCCTAATTCTCCTAAAATAAATCTTGATAAATCACAACCTAGCCAAGGCCGAACCGTTCATTCAGACAGTTCTCAATTTCAAAAGCTATCGAATTGTTTGACACAAAAAACAAAATCAATAATTTTGAAAGTTTTCGAAAACAAAAACTGACTAACGGTTGTGGTTCGATTGCATTTGGCAACAATTTATTTTAGGAGAATTGGGCCCCTGAACAAACTAGTTTCAGGTTTAGTATATACTAAAACTAAGCTTGTTTAACTGATCGAACAACCATTGGCAGTCGCTCATTTTCGTACCACTCACAATTACTGCATCAGTGTAAAGATCATTTTTGACTGCAGTACTAATAAACATTCGTGGTCTTGAAATCGCACTCAGTTCGGAAGTAGATTTTACGAAGTTTGCGGATACGATTCCTTAGTTGTTTCGTACTGTAATGTTGTCATTACCAATTTATTTCCTTAACTCTAGGACACGTTCTGCAGTAAACAAGCTCAAAAAACCTGTTCTATCAAACTTTCCAAAGGACAGATTTGCAATCGGAAAATACCAATAGCCAATAACCTTACATCAATGAACAAATCTTATACGGATTATGAATTAATTAGTTAGGTCACCTGATGTTAAGGTAGGGTGACAAAATTATGCGGGTCAATGCCGTGAGTATTGCCTTAGGAGGGTTAAGGTAATCTGTGCTATGGGTTACGAAAATATTCGCTAATATACAAGGTTAGTCGGAAAGGGGGTACTAATCCGAAGCCCACTTATAGTATCGCTGATGACTGTTTGAAAGCAAGTGACGACACGTTTGGCGCAGTGGCTAAGCGATTGGCTTCTGCGCTACGGGTCGTGGGTTCGATTCCCACACGGAACAAAAATTTGTATGATCTACAGATGGTTGTTTCGGGTCTGGGCGTTTGTTTGTGAGATTTGTGTCTGTAAACGCACCCACGATACAAGAGAAATCTTAGTGTGGGGCAACGTTTTTAAAAAAAAAAAAAAAAAAAAAAGTGTTTTTCAAAATTCGTTAATTTTTTTCAAAATAAATGATTTTTATTTTAGTGTTTTCAAAAATTCTTTAGTTACAAATTCTGAAAATGGTGCTTCTAATTCATGACCCCAAATATGACCTAAAATGTAAACACAGCTGATCATAACTGAGGATAGATAGATTTTAGAGTTTTTTTTTTTTTGAATGTTTTGAACAACTGTTTCTCTTAAACTATTGGATTTTGGGAAAAGTTTTAGAACAAAAGTTATTCATTATTATGTGTACTTTAACACCCTTTCGGATTAGTATCCCCTTTCTGACTAACCTTGTATAAGGTCTTCTTCAAGGATGCATCCAACAATTTAGTTATTTATACATATAAGGTCTTACTTTAATAATCCACGATATTTTGCCTAGCGTCTATGTGAATGCTGGAGATAATATAGGTATCACTAAAAATGAAATCAGTTGTATTTTTTTTTTGTCAAAATTGTTTTTGAAGTCATTTATTTCGTTACTGGTTCTCTAAGTTGTTATAACATCCATGCAAGAAAATAGCCCCGCGCTGATAGCTAGCACCGTGCACGCTATTACACCTAAAAGAACCAGTAAATTAATTAATTGATTGATTTATTAAATTATTTTTTTAACCGAAAATATATTTAAACCACCAGATTTATTTTTTTGTGGTAGGTACATCATCTTTAGCATTTACTAAGGCACTATGCAAAGTATCGTGGATTATTAAAGTAAGACCTTTCATAAATAACAAAATTGTTGGATGCATCCATGAATAATATGAAATTATAGTTTTGAAATGAAAGGTTGTTTTGAACAGTTTTAATAGTCGATTGACTGTTAAGGTGTTATTGATGTGAATAGAAAATAAAATAAATAAAATAAAATTCATTTAATTCAGATAACCTGATCCATAAATTCTGATTAAAATTAACAATATTCAAATACAATTACAGAATAATACAGATTATGTATCTCAATTAGAAGACACTCAAGCAAAAAGTCATTTGCAAGAAAAACATTGGCTGACCTATAAAAATTATGACAAAAAACAGAGTACCTAAATAGTCACGATATTCAAATAAATAATATTATTGACCTACATCATAATTATGATCAAAACAACAAAACATTCTAGGCGATTCCGCAATATCGAATGTCAAGGTTTCGCTTCTTAAAAACAAAACAGTTTACCTTTTAGGAGAGATTGAATTAAATAGTCTGGCTTCTTTAATCTTGGCATATTTAAGAAGCTTTTTTTTCTTTATTCACAAAATTAGTACAGAGGCGGACTTAATGCCTTAGGCATTTTCTACCAAAGAGTACAGTATATCTATATGATTTTCTACCAGTCAACGTTAGTGTGATGCAGAGACAAAACACGGTAGGTGCACACATTGTTATGATACGATAATAGGATATCAAAAATAAGCATAACGGCTGATTTACACGAGGATAATTTCTCAAAGCGAGTTTCATGTTGTCTCTGTTTTCACCGCTGAGAAAGACAAAGTAAGCACGAGTCTCGCTTCGAGAAAATATCCTCGTGTAAATGAGCTTTAAGGGTACCTATCTATCAAATACACACGCTGACGTTTAATTGTTTGTTCTGCTAGAACAAACGTTGTTCAGACCATAGTCTAATACAATTCGATGGCATCAAATAAAAAAATACGTCAGAGTTCTTTAAAAAAAAATACAAAAAAGACAAAGTTAATGGCGTAGACGGCGCCATGATGGTGCAAGTTATTTGCCGGGAAATATACCGGGATTGCCGCGATGAGTACTTTATTGTTACGGTTAATGTTTGAACACGTTTGAGATTGTATCCCTAACTAGTCTGTGCGTTTGAGCACCATATGACTTTTAAAATATTTTTTTTGATGCTGTGGAATTGTAGTGATGGTGTGAACTACGTTTGTTCTAGTAAAACAACTAATTAAATGTCAGCGTGTACCTATACATTATAATTATATTAATTATTGAATTCAAATACATACTTAAATATATGTATAGGGTGACTGGTAATTAGTGACCGATACTTTAACACATGATTGTACTCATGATAACAAACAACTATCCCAAAGAAACTTTTTTTTTTCATTTAAAATTTATTAATAAACCGTTACGGAATGGACGCAGCTCGTAATAGAGTTTTTTTTTTCTTTTATAAATAATGTTTCTTTGGGAAAGTTGTTTGTTATCGTGAGTACAATCATGTGTTAAAGCAGTGTTTCTCAAAGTGGGCGATAACGCCCCCTTGTGGGCCCTGGAGGCCTAGAAGGGGACGGTAAGGGACCCAGAAAAATTTGGGGGGCGTTGAAGTGGTTTAGGGGGGCGATGGCTGATCTTTAATTTCAACTACTTAATGTTTTAAAATTCACTGAAATTAAAACCTACCTACTACAGAACATCGATTATTTAGTTCATATTTCTGCCTTGTTACAATCAAACATAAACACTAAAAATATTTAACATTAGCTTTAGTGAGCAATCAAGCTTTAATACGTTTTTGTTATATAATGCGATTTGTGCAATCCTGTATCAATCGGCTCATTCATCAATACTTGTTCTTACTTGCTCAGTATGATTGAGCGTCGAATGAGATACACGAGTTTGTGCATGTTTGTCTTATTTCTGTCGGTACGTGCTGTATTTCAATCCTATATAAGAACACGTAATATTTATTTTATTTTCATTAGTGGTTTCGCGCGCAATCTTTACGCATTACTTACGTATTTGTGAAAACAAAAGCATGTCGGAAGCAAAAGAGAAGAGACAACAATACAGTGCGAAATATATTAAATACGGTTTTATTGAAAATACCACAAACCCCTCTTCGCTTTCTTTGTCTAAAAACATTTTCGAATGAAGCGATGAAGACTTCAAGATCAAGCGTCATTCATCGACAACATTTGGTTGCTAGAAATTTAAGTGAACGTCTGTTTCAATCACTGCAACATGTCATCAAAGCAGTCAATAAAATCCGAAACAGCTCTTTAAATGACAGATTATTGTTGCTAATGATGAAGATTTCAACCGATTGCTGTTTCACACAGAAGTGCGTTGGTTATCAAGAGGCAATTGTCTGACTTGATTTTACAATCTGTTTGACTCTGTGATAGAGAGTTCTTGGAAAACAAAGACAGAATTGCGCGAAACCTCATCACATCAAAGAATGATATCGCGTACTTGACAGATCTGTATAAATTGTTTAAAACATAAAATTTTGTTGCTGCTTTTGTAGCCAAACTGCTGTTACACAAAAAGAATATCGGCAGACTTGAATTCCATAATTTTCCCAATTTATCAGTATCTATGTTGCGTTTTAATTGCTCTCACTGGTAAAAAAGTCTCGTTTAGAATGTAAGTTTAAACTCCAGACCACACAATATAGCACACTATAATTAAATGAAAGTAATGAATGTCAATGTGGTTTTCAAGATGAGGTAAAGTAAAAAAAAATGGGGGGCGCTGAAAAATTATTGATTTCCAAAGTGGGCGGTAGATGAAATAAGTTTGAGAAACTCTGTGTTAAAGTATCGGTCACTAATTACCAGTCACCCTATATAAAATAAATAACCCTACTATTAGTAATATTACCCTGAGGATTTTCGAATTTGAATTGAATCCTTTGATATTAATGTTATGCGAAAGGTTGTAAGCTTTTAGCCTCGAATCAAAGACAAAATTACAATCCTTTACTTACCTACGTAATTAGTCGGGTCATAAGGTATTTCTTATAAAGATAAGTCGAACGGCGTCATATTCTGATTTTTTCCACTCATATTGTGACCGCGGATCCAAAGACCAGAAAAACATTTAAGGAACCTTGAGGTGTCAAATTCAAAATAGTTACTACAGTACAAGAAAATTAATTGTGAATTATTCACGGTATTTTTTTTGGCTATATTGGTCCTGGGTTTTTTTCTTATTTACCAAATATACAACGTGTGACATTATACATTCTGAAGGTGGTTTCTATAGAATAGGCAACTGAATCGATTTCAGCCATTTTTAATGTTTTTTTTTAAACGGTTTTCTTCCTTCTTATAATTGAGATGTAAAAAATTGAGCGTTATGTCTAGCCATGAGAGTTAATTTTAAATTCAATTGACAATAAAAGTAAGACTTTTTTCTTAAATAAACAATATTTAGATTATAACTGAATATTTTAATTGGAATGTTTGCGTTCCTGTTACATTCGACGCTGATTTTTAAGGAGGCAATGTATGAGCACCTGAATTCGATCTTAATTATGCTTTATGTTGCAAAATTGCATTAGGTATGTCGTAGTTTCAATTTAAATTGAAATTCAACGTATAAGTAAATATTTTTTAAACTTTGTTCAAATAAAGGAATTTGTCTTACTTGCACAATATTATACCCCATAATTCAGCCATCAGGTAAAACAAGATCATCGTCGTTTATTAATAGAAGGAAAGGACCTAGAATGGAACCCTGCGGTATACCATTATTATGCTGCATGTCCGGCTAATTGGTGGCGTCGTGCATCGGGTCGTTGAGTTCCCTAAAATAAGATTGAGATACACGATGGCTGATGCACGCGTTCCGTCAGTTGGGACATGTCAATTCAAACCTGCTACGGCTCTCTCCTCAAAAGGCCATTCCAAACGTTGTCCTACATTATTACACTCGAGTTTTATACCACAATGTCTGGACTTTAAAAGAGACCTTGACCTCTGAGTTTGTTTCGGCTTTTCTTCTCAGAGCTAGTCAGACAGCAAAAGAAGGCACCATCTAGCCTTAAAAAAAGCATTACATTGACTTGTAAAAGTGTCTGTAACAGGGTAATTAATCGAAAAATGTTTGTAAAAAATAAGAACGTCATTATCATCATCCCAAAGTTCTAAATGCAGATGTTTCAAACTACAATTATAATAATGAAAAATCAAACTATACCACTGGCCGTCAAGCAATAAGACAAGAATAAAAACAATCTGAAACGGTATATGCTCTAAGTCTGAAACTAATATTAATGTTAACAACGAAGGAGAACAATGATTTGTTATTTTTTTTTATAAGGAAGTTCGAATATTCACCCAACAGATTTATTTACGGAAATAAATATCATTTATCATTTAATATTCGTCCTCTCGTCCCCAGGTTCCTCGCCGTGGACATGCAGCTGTACATCATCTGTGCGATCATAACGCTGCTGCTAGGCAGGTGGCAGCGAGCCGCAGCCAAAGTCCTGGTAGTCATGATCCTCGGGAGTATGCTGGCTAACTTCGCGATCATATACTACTGGCAGCTCAAGCCTATGGTGCTGCTTATGATTACTGAGTGAGTATGACGTCACTACTGCTTCATCTCTCGAAAATAGCTCAGTCTGTGGTGAAAAGATTAGCCAGTCAGCAAGGTTGGTAGCGGGACTGACTGTCCAGGGTGCGCTGGACGTACTTAAGTATCGTCAGGAGTGGAGGCTCTTTTCATGCACCCCAACTACTACTGCTAAAATACCGCTACATGAACAGTCGTGAGGAAATGTAGCTTTGATACGATGACTAAGTGTGATTTGATCATCACATTTGGTCATCTTAATCGTGATCGCAGTAGTAGATAAGATTAGTCGGAAAGTGGGTACTAATCTGAAAGTACCCATAATAATGAATAACTTTTGTTCTACAACTTTCCCCAAAAGTCAGTAGTTTATGAGGAATAGCTGCTCAAATATTTTATAAAACACTAAAATCTAGGTATCTATCCTCTGCTATGATCAACTGTATTTTAGGTCATATTTGGAGTCTTGGATTGGAAGCTCCATTTTTTAAATTCATAAGTGAAGCAGGGATAAAGAATTGACGAATAAAAAAAAAAAAATTACGTGGAAATAAAAATTATCGAATTTTTAACACTTACTTACTTTAAAACAGTCATCGGTGATACTTTAAGTAGCCTGTAGTAGGTACCCCATTCCGACCAACCTTGTATTTGCTATCCTCCTCATAATATTTTTTAACGGAAAATCGTTTAATTGTAAATCAACAACAGGAAAGTTCATTATCAGTTCGAATACTAACTGCCAAAAAGAATTTGTGGTAAACCCCTAGGTCATATCGAGAAGACATAAACAAAATAGGCAATATAATGACGACCCACGTTCAGTTCAAGGTAACATCAAAAACATTACTAAAATCCTTTAGTTTAACCTTATGTTACCTTTTATAAGATAACTGTTGTTTGTAAGGCCGTGTGCCATAATGAGCACCTTTAAGGATCCACTGACCATATTAAGAATGTTGCATTAATCATTTGTAATATTTATGTGTTATTGTGGAGTTGTCATTGTGAATATGCAAATATAAACTTTGTTATATGGCATTAGATAGTATTCGCCCATCTTTCCGATCATTATTTTTAACTACTTTACCTGTGCTCGTTTCAAGTCTATGCTAATAAGGTTCCTAATTGCTTAATCTTTTGCTTAGATCCTTAATAGCAATTAGTCCAGTCATTTTAGTTCGGAATAATTCGCATAGAGCTGAAAATTGGTACAGACCTTGAATACCTTCATCATGACAAAAAAATAATACAAAAGTCTCAATCGATCCCACTTTTCAAAAAAAAAAAAACAATGTCAAACGTCAAAAAAATCGGTTATTTGGTTATTTGTAAATATCTCTACGGTAAGTGTTATTGTCATCATAGATAAACAAAGTTGTGGATTATGCGATTCTCTAGAAAAAACGATTAACTAACTATTTTTTCATGGTATTATAGCGATGTAAAAATTGACATTGATTAACTTTTTTTGCAGAAGTGGGATCGATGGGTACTTTTGGTATTTCATTTGTAATAAGATAGTATATTTAAGGTCTGTACCAATTTTCAGCTCTATACGAATTATTCTAAAATTGAAGGTTTTTAGTCTATTTTGACTGGACTAAGTAGCACATCGACTAAGGTGTTGTACTATAGATGTTAATTTGTACCGCGCCAGTTGCACTATTGATCTATTGATCTATTGATAACTATTAATATGCTTAAGTATAATAACATAGAAAAGACACCATACTTCTACCCTGTCTTCTAAGGAGGGTATTACAGTATCATATATCTGTGATCATAGATCTATGAGTCATAGCTATATGACAATGTAATATAATTATGTAGATATATGAATCATATCAAAGAGATGTCAGCATAGTAGACGGGGCCCGCTAGGGCCAGTGCCTGCCACCCGTCACCCGACCAGTAACAGGCCCGAGAAGGCGGCGCGCAGTGTTCCGTGCGCGCCGACCAGGAGGACGTGGGGCAAGGCCCCACAGAAGGAGAGGTCCGCCAGGGGCTGACGGACCGAGGCCTGCCGGGGTTGCGGTGCATGCAGCTGCGAATCCCGTGACCCTGGCCAAGGGTCAGGAGTAGGAACACCGTGGGTTTTTAGCCGGTAAGAGTCCGGCATAACCCTTCGCCTTCCCGGGACGAAGGGAATCCATGAGGATTTTCACAAGAAAAAAAAAAGGGCCAATGCCTGCCAGGGTTGCGGAATTTGTTCGAAAGAGTTATCGCGGCCCTGGAACGCAAAGGGTATTAGGAGGAACACGAATGGGTTTTAGTCAGTAAGAGTATAACACTCCCTTTCGCTCCGCCCAGAGCGGAAGAAGTCATTTGATGATTTAGGAGCAATACAAAAAAAAATGAATCATTTCTTCATACACAGATAAGACACTAAAGATCATATGCGAGACATGATCCTATTAAATTATCCTAGATATAAGATGGTGTAATATCCCCCTAAGAAGAATAGAATGACAACACTGTGTGAGCGGGAAAGTATGACAGACAAGCAAGAGGAAGATGAAAGACGTGCTGTTGGAAGCAGCATTTCAAAATAATTAAATCAAAGAAATTATCCGTACTATTTACTGTTCTTATTCACTACGATTCACAATGTACCACATGATTTTAATCTCACTTTCATCTGCATTTCTCCAGATCCATGAGGACCCAGTTCTTGGGCGAGCCTTCCTTCACGTGGCTGTACTCAGCTCCTTGGGACAGTCTACCATCAGCGCTGATAGGTCTACTGGTGGCGTTCGTGTATCACAAGCATCAGGTCGACGGGTACCAACCTGGGAAGAGCATGGTATGTTGAAGAGTGATGAAGATAATGTTAATAGTCTTGAATGTGTACTGGAGAATGTTCCATGGCACAAATTCGATAAGAGAAGGTCTATTTTTGCATAATAGTGGATGGAATAAGGCCATCAATGATGATGGTGATAATACTAGACAATTGAAGATTAGCAGCGCTTTCAGCCCGCGTGTGAATTTGTCAAAGTATAAAAAACAAGTAAAAACGACTTCAAAAAACTAAAAGCAGTAAAATAATTACCAAAATATAAAATTAACGGTTTCAGAAGTCAGTGGCTTCTATTTGTTTCAGTGTAGAATTGCACCGATTTCTGAAACTGTTAGTTTTATATTGTGGTAATTATTTTACTCCTTTTAGTTTTTTTTTAAGTCGGTTTTTACTTTTTTTATTATTTAATACTTTTTAGTGCCATAAATGACACGGATTAAGACTTCAAAATGTCACTGTCACTAACCAAGGAAATATAAAGGCACTTTCACTTGTTTTTTTTATTTCATGGAAAATACGGGAGGCCGAATCTATCGAATAGAGCTGCTTAAGGATTATTTTAAACTAGAAGACAAAACTATTTCTTCTTCATATTTTGGACTGGCCATAAAACCGTACATACATTGATAAATGGGTCCAGCGACACTGGATCAAGTTATTGGATTGACTTGGCGGTTTTTTATCGGCGGATTCCTCTACTAGAGATAGAAATTTGACATAAGCTCGATAGAAGTAATGTCTATCTCTATTAGGGAAAACAGCCGACAGATAGGTTATTGAAATCGACCATTAGACGAACGTTCTGTTCAAATCCAGCGCTATTGGACTGGATCAAAACGTGCTTACATTTACAGACCGTTGAGAGCAATTGTTTAACAACCATATTGAATTAAAAGACCTTGACATTGAGTCGTTTTGGTCCAAACCCCCAACAGTGATAAAACCTATGCCATAAGAAAGCTATTGGGGTACCGTTTATTTCATACTACAGCGGTTAGGTTATTAAAATCGAGCGCGAACATGGTGTTTGGGCACATTATCAAAACTGAGAATGTTGTCCTTCCGGTTGTCTGGAAGGTATTTTTTGATTATTTTTAGCAATGGTATTGTCTGTATTTTAATCAAATGAAAGCAAAAATATTAATAATTGTACAGTAAAAAAAATACAAAGTTATTTTTTATACTTAGTATTAAAATACTCATTAACTTACTCTCCTTAAAGGAGACCTGTGCCAGCAGTGGGACGTATATGGATTGTTGATGATGATGATGACCCATTAACTGGCAAAAAATAAATTAATATCTCTATCACATCGTCACTTTACTATCAGGTGGGATTGTGGTCAAATGCTTGTGAATTTTTAACAAATAAAATGTACCAAAACACCCTATTCGCGCTCGATTTTGACTTAACCGCGCCATAGAATAAAATAAATCGTACCCCAATAGCTTTCATATGGCATAGGTTTTATAACTGTTGTGGGGATTGGACTAGGCCCCATACATTTTTGCCCATGGTCCTTTATCTTATCTCAGCTTATTTATTTTTCCCAGTGTATACGAATACTCTACCGCCTGTCAGTTCCATCTATGTTCGCGTGGGTGATTGCTGGCTATTTCATGAAAGGCGTCACCGACCCCGTGTGGGTGACCCTCTACGCAACCATCGACAGGCCTGTCTTCATCACCATGACTGCCTTCGCGATGTACGGGTTCTTCAATAAAATTGACAGTGAGTATTTCGATGTTCATAGTCTGATTAATATCTTTGGTCACGGTTACACTTTTTGAGCTTGGTTTATCAGCAGCTTAAACCTAATCTTGTCGATTTTTCTAATAAGTTTTTTGTACAACACAAGATAACGCTAAGCAAGGAGTGCGGAGTTCCACAAGGTAGTATGTTTGGTTTGGTCCTAATATATTCTGTTTTTAAGTTTCCCTAGAAAAAATAATATGATTTATGTTCATGGACGATGCTATCTGTCAGAACCTTTAGTACTCCTCGTAGTTTTTTTTTCCGAAAAAAGAAAGAAAGGGAATTATATTGTATTCACCCAAAGATGAGTTCTGACAGCTCGGTCATTTCGCAAATTGTAGCAGTAAGGACAGTAGACTGCTATCGAAAAAACGTAAACGACATCATCAAAAACCGGAATATAGCTATATTATCCATGCTTTGTTTTCTTAACATATTTGGTATTCTTTGTGTGGTAACGTATTGTAGAGAAACGTCACTAATCAACTTAAAGTGAAAAGGGTATAAAGATAGAGATATACAAGGTTAGTCAGAAAGGGGGTACTAATCCGAAGCCCACTTATAGTATTGCTTATGACTGTTTGAAAGCAAGTGTTAAAATTTCAAAATTCGATATTATTTTTTTCCAAATAAATTGATTTTTATTTTAGTTTTTTCAAAAATTCTTCATGCCTGCTTTAGTTACAAATTCAGAAAATGGGGCTTCTAATTCATGACCCCAAATATGACCTAAAATGTAAACACAGCTGATCATAACTGGGGATAGATAGATTTTAGAGTTTTTTTTTTTGAGATTTTTGAACAACTGTTTCTCTTAAACTATTGACTTTTGGGAAAAGTTGTAGAACAAAAGTTATTCATTATTATGTGTACTTTAACACCCTTTCGGATTAGTACCCCCTTTCTGACTAACCTTGTATTTTATAATAGTTCCCACTTTAAAAAACCTAACTATAAATTAATAGCTTGCACTTTATTTTTTTACTTCTAAATTCAAAGTCCCCTGCAATCCTAACAAATATTATAAATGCGAAAGTAAGTTTGTTTGTTTGTTACCTTTTCACGCTTTCACTGAACCAATCATGTTGAAATTTTGCATACACGTTGTCAGGTGTACGGAAACGGACATAGGGTACCTTTCATCCCGAAAAAAGTAGGTTCTGTTCCCGAGGAAAAGAACAATGACGTTAATAGATGGCGCCGCGTGTCTTTCGAATCATGATTGAATTATATTATTATAGAAACTTTAGTAGTGTGTTATTAGTTTTTTAACGCGAGCGAAGTCGCGGGCAAATGCTAGTTTTTAATAATTTTAAATCCCTTAAAGATATTATTGCTCCCACTCTATTTAATAATTATATGTCATTTACAGGTTTATGGTGGAAGTTCCTGTCATGGCGCGGCTGGGAGATACTGGGTCGCATGTCGCTGTCCATCTACCTGATCCACTGGCTGTTCACCCTCACGATACTAGCTATGCGCACCAACACCAACAGAGTCTCCGTATTTGATATTGTAAGTTTATTTTTGCTTATTACCATAACGTGGGAATGAGTTTAAAGGGACGGAGGAACGTTTGGTTTCAAACGTCGCCCTCATGAGGAGCACCCTGCCGCTGACCAGCACATCTTCCGGAGCTTTTTTTTCGGTGTGGAAATTCTCATGGATGTCTTCCGCCCTGAGGTGGGCGGAGGGGTCTGTCAGACTCTTACTGACTAAAACCACCCCGGTGTTCCATCTCACACCTGCGCCGGGGGTCACGGGAACTAACGATACTTCCGCAACCCCCGGCTGGTGCCGGCCACCGCGGGCCTCCTCGGGCTAGCGGGGGGAGTGAGGTGTTGCACTCCCCCTGCGCCGTCTCAGAGGGGCGCGTTTGGAACTCACATCCTCCTGCCCTTATCCCAACTTATTTGGGGTCGGCGCAGCATGCATTTTTCTTCTATACATCTTTATTAGCTGTCATCTCAGTAGTCATCCTCTTTCTAGTCATAATATTATCTTTTACATTATCTATCCATCGTTTCTTTAGTCTTCTTCTACTCTTGTTCACATTCAAAACTTTCCTCACGACATTTTCCTCATTTCTCCGCAGCACATGCCCATACCATGATAACCGGTTTCCACTCAATTTCTCAGTCACCGGCGCCACTTTTAGACTTCCTCTACTCATTTCTAATTCTATCCATTCGCGTAACACCACACATGCCTCCTAGCATTCTCATCTCAGATGCATGCAATTGTCTTTTATTCGTTCCTTATGTGACGACTGACAGATAACGGGGTAAAAATCCAAGTTTTGGGGTATGCATTCTAAATAGTACGACGGGTAGCTACGTCACCAGTTTTAGGAGACATGCCCTGTGGTCAGTCGGGCTATCTTACCTATCTTGACCAAAAGCGAACGAGGTGATTAGAACGGAAGGGGACTACCATGATCTCTTAGAGCAGGAATGTTTTAATATTATTACGAGAGTGGGTAAGAGATGGCGCTAGAGAGCTAGCTAGCGCTGTCACTTTCCCACTCTTGGAATAATATTAAAACATTCCTGCTCTAACAGATCATAGTAACCCCCGGTGATGTGCGTTCAAGATGGCCGTAATAAATTGTTCTGCCTAGCCTTGTCCCAGTTATGTTGGGGTCAGCTGCCAGTCTAATCAGATGCGGTTGAATACCAGTATTTTACACGGAGCGACTGCCATCAGACCTCCACAACACAGTTACTGGGCAATGCCGATATCTTCAGGTTAGACCAGTGTCAGACATTCGGGCTTTCGACTACCCGTAACGACTGTATTTGTATGACACCTGGGGGTCACTCCCTAAGCACGAAGTCCGTGGTTTCGGCCTTAGTTACGAGCATTTCCTACTCCCTATCACCTACGGACATACGATTATTTCGGAGCCCGAACTAAGAATGAATGACAACACGATTTGACAGTTGTCCCTACTACCGATGTGTTTTTGCCGTCCGAAAAGTTGAACTTGAAACTTGTTTTGTTCACTCCTACGTTTCGGACTACTTTCGGACGGGCGACTGACTTCGTTGACGGACTTAGGGAGTAGGCCCCTAGGATCGATGGTTTAACGTGTTCTCCAAGACACGGCGGGGTCTCAATGTCAATGGTTACCCATCCACGGACTGACCGCGGTAACAACAGCCTAACCTTGCAAATAATCTGCGCGGTTGATAATTAGCCATGGACGTTATAAATGTGTATTATAATTTTAATTTGTATTGTTACAGGCTGGACCCTGGTTTATAACAATATTCCTGACCTACTGGGCAGCGTTACCTCTGCATCTATTGATAGAATTGCCGGCAATGAGGTTCCTTCAATCATTAACATCGTAGGCATAACGTCTATACGATGTTTTATGTCTTAAAGCCTGGCTTCATAAAGTAAGGCCGCGGATCGAGTGTAACGACAGCATTTGTTATATTTATTTAATTTTAAACAAAGCTTACAGACTAATGACAATGTTAAATATCATGCATAAGTAGGGACATTTGCTAATTAAAAGCTTCCACATGTACGTATTTATCTACTTAGTTACAAGCTAATTGCGTTGACCTGTTACAGCGATTTGTAAATAAACGGATTATAATGTAGAAATATGAAGCCTTGTACGGACTAAGCGTTCCAATGTACACGTAGTCGGTTACGCGTACACAGGAACGCTTAGTCCGTACCTGCAGGAAAGCGTACACAAAGGGGACGTGAACGCTCAATTAGCCTGTACGCGTATTCAACTTATCTAGATGAAGCGTACATTGGAACGCTTAGTCCGTACAAGGCTTTATTAGGTACCTATGTCGAGATCAAGTCGAGATAATAATTAGGAATGTCAAGTCGTGCAATATCAAAATCTAAGTAATCTATTTAGTTATGGTTGTCACCAAAATACTCCTTATTTAAAAACTTTCTAATTAATAAATGTACATAATGTATGAAACTGTATCATGTCACACCGCTGTTGCCGTTCCACAATCCGCATTCGCTCATTCCTGCATTTAATTATCCTCGGCCATAGTATAGAAATGCATTTTTTTTATAGTATACTCTTAAATAAAAACATGATTTATGACTGTTATGTAATTATTATGATGTTAAAAATGTTAGTGACTAAATATGTAAATATTTTTAATATTTTCTACTGAAGCATGTGCTCTGGTAATTTTTTATCTCGTATCGATGGGTCTGGTGAATAAGACGTTTGTATTTTATTAGAATAATTTCTTATTTTATTAGGCATTGTGGAAAGTGAAGTGGGATACTAACGTTCCATCTTTAGTTTGTTAAGTTTAATAATTCGTCTGTGATATTTTGTACTGTAAAAATAATATATTTTAGATAATAGATATGTATTGGTTTATTAAAATATTAAAAAAAAAATAGTATCAGTGTCAGTTTTATTTTCACATCACGTTAAACTTTTCGCTGCATTTCAACCCACGATAGACGCGCATAGGTACACACGACGAATCCGCTGATGGATGATTTTATTTATGTATGTATAAAACTGATGAACGAGAGTTTTTGAAAATTAGCCAAATTAAAATCGATGATTACACAGTACAAAGATTTTAAAACTACTCAATTCTCGCTTTACTTTAAGAAGATATTATTATAATCAATCGATCAATTTACCTCACGTGTGCTCCTAACCTTAACGTTTCCATTATTCAAATAGACAATTATATACGTAAGAAATCATGTAGTTTTATTATAAACAACGCCTACTACTTATGTTTTCATCGAACACGTGAATATTTTATGATCATCTATTTCCGTCCGTACGATTATTGTTCAAACCTCTCAGTTCTCAGTAATAATTCACCGTGAGTGTATCCGAACGCGTCCACTTGACATTGACAACTGACGTCAGTTGTAAGTCTGTCACGCGCATGACGTCTAATTTTGATTTTTTGATCAGTGATCACCAACAGCCAGCGAATTCTCGCAAATTGTTGTGACTGCAACATCTATTCCTGCTTAAATTACGTAATTAAGGTGTTAGTAGTGCGATAAAGTGATGGGGAATCACCATAGCCATGACTCGAAGGGTGGAGGAGAGCAGTCGGGCAGTGGTACCAGCACGCCGCGAGGTTCCCAACGCGGCGCTGGCTCCCGATCGGGGTCTGGTGGTGATTTACAAGGCTTAGCAGAGGCAAAGGAAAAGGCTCCGCCGTCTATGGTGCCAATAGAGAAGCTAGGCAAGGTGAGAATAGACAATAATATGCATTTAATTGACGAGGGTCATCGTCAGGGTTATATTGACGTTTCCTGTTGATCTGTTTGTTTTGATTCGCGTTGATAACGATCATATCGGTAAATCTTCGACGTTTGACAGATTCAGATTGGGCCGCGATCGCAATTGAATCATGGAATGTTTTTAGAAAATGTCTGACTAATGCTTGAGTGGAGATAATTGTAAAATTGTGTTTGCAATGAGATTTTATGAGATCTTGTGTTAGTCTTGTATCTAAGTAGTTAAGTGATATTAATTTACGAGTGTTTGATAAAGATAATTTTGCAAAGAATCTGCAATCATGCATTCTTTATGTTTGATATCATTAGAGCTAGGACTCTGTTCCTAATAATAATCTAAAGGCATTTAACAGTTTATTATGAAGATGATTATACTTTCCACTCTAGCTCACAGCATTTATTAAAAAAAAGACACACTATCATAGTCTATGAATTATAAGAATTATCTAGAAAAAAGGCAATACAATATCACATCTTTATGGTCTACTGCCAATTTATTAAATATTTGTTGATCTTGACCTTGGTCACTGGCCTCCCAGAGGTCTTGAAATGACCTCAACATTCAAGGTTGTCTACATCACTTCATACAATTATGATTAATTTAAAGTGTGAAGTGTTAATATGTAATTTAATTTTTAAATTATGTTGGTTTTCTCACAGTACAAAAAGAACTATTTTTTCTTTGCAAATATTGACTTGTTACTCAGAACAACAGACAATTACATTTATTCACGAATATATTAATGTTTCCTAGTCAAAGATATCCAACTGCCAAAATAACTGCAAAAGCGGTATACATATAAAAAAAAAACATAACATTAACTCTTATGGCATTGGATAGCTCAAAGAAATATGCATCCAACAAATTAAGCGAAATAGCGGTATCTTATTTAAAACATTCTTGCACAACACAAAAAGTTTTCCCTATCTCAGTTTTACTGCTACTTTTACCTGCTGATGGTGGCGTTGTATATCCAGTTGCGATACGGATGTGCACGTCATGCTCGTGAACGGGTGCTGGCTGTCGGGACTGGTCAGCTCTTAACTGCTGCGGCAATGCTAGAAGGCATATTTTTCTATTTGTTACTCTTATGTAATTTTTTTATGTGATTTTATTTCTTACATTATCCTGCATTATTCTCATTCTATTTCTCACACTACTGTAATGGAATTATCCTAAACTACTATTTTGAAAAGAGTATTCTTGGAGTTTCTTGCCGGCTCTTCTCCATGCAATCTACCTTTTGGAACCGTGCACCTAGTTTTGATGTTTTAAAAGTACCTGTAATCTGGTCTATTTGAAATAAAAAACGTTGACTTTGAATTTACCTCAAATCACTAAGAGGATAAGAAAACTACATTTACAAAACTTCAAAATTTACTCAAAAATAGCTTTCTCTGAGATATTGCTTTTGCGTTTACATGGCATGACTTATCTGAAAACCTTGGACTTTGCTCATCATTAAGTACAACTTTTACTATGGGACAAACTCAGCTGCTCCACACTTTGTTAAGCAACATTGATTATAGTAAAAGTTTGATAGACTGATGAGTGGAGTTCATGGTTTTCAGATGTAAAACAAATAACCAGTCATGCAGTGTATGGAAATTCTTAAAAATGTGACATATCATCGCTTAAGTTCTGACACTGCGTAACTCAAAACAGTAAACTTTTCAGGAGAGCAAAAAATATATCCAGCTTTATGGAGAATATATGGCTTTATGGAGCGTATACACTCTGTGTTTTGAAATAACTAGTTGTTATTGAGTCTAACCGCTAATTGTAATTAGTCAAACGACGCGTTTTTCAGTTCTCTATTAAATTACGTGCCTAACTCAAAACTGCTATTTTTTGAGTTATGCGGTGTTAGAACTTACGCGACGATATTCTAATGATCTGACTACCTGCTCAATTATGTATGCACAAACTTGTTCTAACGTTTGTACAAACGGTAATGGCACTGAGTAGTATACCGTTTTGTCATCTTAACAAACATGCTTACTTGCCCAAATTAGAATTAATTAGAATTTGTGCAAACAACACCTTAATTAACTGATTGAATACCTGGAACATAGACACTATAGATAAACAATGGAAAGCTGCTGATTGGCGGCGGTGGGACATTGGCAGTTTAATCCATTCTAGATATTCTATAATATCACCTTCTTTAATGATGTTTAAACACACCACATAATAATATCCTCAAGTATGTCTCAAGCTTAACTAACTAAATAGAATCAACACAGACTAACTAAACTAATTGTTTTAATCTCATGACACAAGCTCTTAAATGGAATGTTACCGCAGTACCTAGGATGTAAACACTCTAGTAATTGGCGCTATTAGTGTACATTGAGCATAAATTTAGATTGATGTTACGATACAAACAAGAACAAAAAGGTCTACGCTATAGAATGAGCGAGAACGAAGTAACAAAGACGCAAAAAGAAATAAAAACTATCCTTAAACTTAGCCTTGAATTTCTTTTGAGGTTAAAGGTAGAACCGCATTAGGCGGAACTGCACCGCAGCGGAACTGAACTTCACGACGCGTCATTTTATAGTAAGCCGCACTTGAACTGCAGCGGCGCTACAAAAATATATTCAGTAGCTAAGCAACCTCTGAGCAAGATGAACGACGAAATGGATAATAATATGATTATTATTTCCTTGTTGTGCGAGGAAGAGGAAAGGATCGAGCAAGAACAGGCAAGAAAAAAGCAAAGAATATGGCTACATGACATATCAAACTCGCGATATGAAGAAGACGAGTATTTTACGCTTTTGCCACGACTTAAGAAGGATCCAATAACATTCCATACTTATTTTAGAATGTCTCAATACAAATTCAATGAGTTATTACAAATTATGCAGCCGCGATAGGAGTGGAATGAAGTTTGTCGAACCGCACTCCGCGGCAGCGGAACTACACTTTTGGTCAGTTGCTCAACTTTGCCGCGCAGTTCAGTTGCAGTGCAGTTCCGTTGCCGCGTAGTGCATGTTGTCTCATATAATTTCATATAAAGAATATTTTGACGCGTCGTGAAGTTCAGTTCCGCTGCGGTGCAGTTCCGCCTAGTGCGGTTCTACCTTAATTCTTTTTTTTTTATAAAAGGCAGGTACTTACTCCTTTTTTTTAGTTCTCGTAAAAATTTACAAAGACGAAAGAGCGGCATCTGCGTGTGCGCAACCTTGTTATTTTTATCGCGTGTCGTACCTTCTGATCCTATTCGTTATGCCGCCAACATAGGACGAAGCTAAATGTTTCCATCAGTAAATAATGTTACATTTAGTTTTTCCTTGTTCTAAAGGTGTTACAGTTCTTTTATTTTTTTCTTGTTCCGCACTTCGTGACTTCGAATTCATGTGCGAATCAGAATTTGATTATCACTTGCGTTAACGGTTAAATAAAACATCGTGAGGAAACCTGCACCACCTGAGAGAGCTCTAATAAGTTCTCGAAGGTGTGTGTAGTCCGCCAACCCGCACCAGGCAGTGCTGGACTTAGGGTGCTTACATAAAGAAGCGGGTTCCCGGTACAGACAAGTCTTGGCTGGAGACCCTTCATTGGCTGGAGACCCTTCATTGGCTGGAGACCCTTCAGGTCTCGCCAATAACTGCCCGGTTACGTAGAAACCGTCCCCTAGGACGACCTACTGCAGTCCAATAGAAAAAAAAAAAAAAGGTACAGACAAGTCGGTACCGATCGGTGCGGGTAATGCCGGCTGTAGGTACACACTCGCCGAGACAGCCCGAGACTTAGATGCTGTCCTTTACTATTTTGATGTAAAAGTTAAGGATAGAGATAGCGCCTCGTGCTGTCTCGGCGAGAGTGTACAGCCGGCATAAAATAGCCCCGTGTTATCTTATGCGCTTATACATACAGAAACAGGTTGAAGTACAGTAGTAATAGTCTGCACCGACAAGTCGGGACCGGAAAACCTGTTTCTTTATGTAAGCGCCCTTAGTCCAAGCCTAACCCCTCCTCTCATTCTGAAAAGAAGCATCTGCCAAGCAGTGAAACGGTAATGGGCTTATTATTAGATTTACCGTTTCGACAGGGCTGTTCATGCAATCACAATTGTTAGATGGTGAAACAGGTGAAAGCAGCGTTTATAATACTACGAAAGATATTTTCGCCCGGTATACCTCAGTCTCTGAAGATCAAAGTCTTCAGCCATTCTTATTTTATTTAAGTATGCATACACACGTTGCAGTATAAAACTGACTTACATCCGTCATCTCGCACTTATGGTCCAGTTGAAAATCAGCGTCAGGCAAAACGTGAAAAAATATCAATAAATGTTTCAATAATTTAATTAAAATTTGCCAACCAGCAACATAAAAAAAATATATTTATAGGGGAGCCTTACGAACAGCAGTGGACGAAAAAAGCCTGTGATGATGATGTCGACTTTGGGCACTACCTCTATTTTTGTGCGAATCCTATATCTAATGACTAACGACACGCTGAATAGACAAAAAGATAAGACCAACCTATTCTTAACAAAACAAACATTATCCGCTAATAAAGTTACCAAAATACTTTACACAAATCTCAGACCGGACATGTAGTCTTCATTAACACCCTGTTATCATATGTTTACAATGTCATATGATAGCCGTCACATGTTATGGTCGCTTGCTAAAATACCGCGCCTCCCGCGTAATGAACGACCCGAGGCTGGTCGTTGATTGGCACGAAACGAGGTAGAGATGCACTAATGGATGTGTGGTGTGGTTCGCATTCGAGTTTGGAATGAATGATTTTTTAGTTTGAGTATTAAAATAGAATAATAAAATAAATGAACATATTACAGACGCTTATGAAAAGTCGAATTTAGATGCACGGTTCCAATTTGTCGATTTCTATGGAGAAGAGCCGGCAAGAAACTCCATGGTTAAGGTATGAGTTCGTAGGCGACTGCATACAGCAGCAGACGACGTGTCGCTCCGACACTACTGGTTTCTATGTATTTATATGAAATACCTTCCGCAGCTAGCTGTCACGTCGCCCGACAACACGTCGTACGACTGCAGACGACGTGTCGCCCGATCGCAGATCAGTAGTGCCACCGACGCTGGAGCGACGACACGTTGAATCTTTTTCAAAAAATGAGTTTTTCCAATTCCGAGGAAGAGAAACTGATAAACCAGGTGGCCCAATATCCTGCACTGTACGATACATCTAACAAAAAAGATACAAAAGTAAATCGCGATCGCTAATCCTAAACAAGTCACACAATCTTGTCTCACGGAACATTCAGAACTAACTGGAATACGACGTGTCGTCTGCTTCAGCCATCTGCAGTTGGGTTCGGAATCATGACTGCAGCGACATGACGCGGCCACGTGCCGCTACGTCGCCGTCGTGTCGTAACGACACGTCGTCTGCTGCTGCTGTATGCGGTCGATAACATATATTTAGAAGTTCGATGTTCTCCATTGTTTCGTTTCGATACGAAATGCGACGTTCGTTTTTCGAAGTAAGCAGACTAAATACACACAATCGAGAACTTATTTTTTTTTCGGTGCACTCTCTTTACCGTCTAGATCAGAGGTTCTCAAACTTATTTCGTCTACCGCCCCTTTTGAAAATCAACTACTTTCTAGCGCCCCCTTAATTTTTTATCTTTACCACCTCTTAATAATCACAATCGCAATAATTACTTTAGCCTTAACCCCCTATAAAGTATAACGGGCTGGTGTCAACAACTCCACGTGTAAACGCGTATTTTGCGTGACGGGTGGTAAGTGTAATCACTCGATCCACCCTAACTCCTGCAGCCAGCACTCCCTTGATGTTGCTTACGGTCTCTCGGAGAGTACCTGGGTTTCCGAAGTACTTGGCCCTGTACCTTTACCCCCTATGGCCCCCTGCAAGCCTCTAGCGCCCACAAGGGGGCGTTAGCGCCCACAAGGGGGCGTTAGCGCCCACTTTGAGAAAGACTGGTCTAGATCCTACCACCAAGTGTGCTGGCTTTTATTGAATCTTACAACAAATGTCTATTCTCAGCGTGCGGTGAGGAAGTTTTATATTCTAGCTAGGGACAATCGTAGAAAAAATAAGGTAACGAAACCGAATCGCTCGACGATTGACTTATCGAAACGTTCTGAATCAAGGGGCTGATAAGAGAAAGTATACATACATATTTGCATGCTACTGCACTTGAAGGAAATCGCTCATCTGGTTGATAGCCTAACAATGCATTTGTGACGATTGGCAACAAGATACAACCAATACGGTGTACAAGTCATTTCGTTACGTCTCTCTGAGAAAACGAGTCCGATTCCTGCAATAAACGAACTCGATAGTTAATCGAATTCGTGTCCGCTGTCATTTATTATCAACACTATAGAATTACATATCTTAATGTTTGTTAATATCGAATAATTCGCCCGTGGCTAATCTAATCATGGATCTGTGATTACAGCAGTGATTCCAAGCCCTCATGGCAGTCAGTGACCGTGGATAGACAAATAGGTGTTATATAAATAAATAATACCTATATCAAAATAATAGTGAAGTAGGAAAATAAATATTTTTTATTATTCTATTTGTAATTCCAATTCCACGGAGTTTTCAAGTGAAAATGACCAAAAAATCAATATAAAAACACTTACTGAAAGACAAAATGTGATAAAATAAACCTATTTGCAAGGAAACTACGGTATTTACGGGCAGTGAATCAGTTTTACGCGTTCCCGTAATCGTAAAAAAGTGCGTAAACATGGAGCGATGGAGGGCAGTGGTTAAAAAGCTACAGTACAGAAATAAAAAGAAGAAAACTGCTGCGCCTACTTGCAAAGTGCGTATGGTTTTTATAAAGTGGCTAGAAAATAGATAAACTTTAAACTTAGATTGTGTGTCCAGGGCAGCATTTAATGGTAGGTAGGCAACAGGGGATTTAGTCCCGGGCCTCCACAAGAGAGTGGCCTCCACAAGAGAGTGGCCTCCTCAATAGGGATTACACCGATAATTCAGCCCTCATCAAGCTGTCTTCCCCCCAACCCCCACCAGCAACGGCTGTCGCTGAAAACCAGCGCTGGGGCTCTGCTCTGCTTGCATAGGGTCGCAGCATAATGCTGAGCGATAGCCGTTTAGCGTGGATGTGACGCATGTTTCCCTCAAACTTCTTATTTTTTGTTTTTCTGTTTTATTTTATTTTTTGCGTCATGTTTAACGCAAATAAACGTATTTTCTTTCTTTCAACGCCCTAAGCCGAGGTCCGAGTCCCACTAGAAGTCGCCTTTAGTGCTGTTGTTGCTAGTAGTCATAATGTTAGTATATTATAAGTAGTTGGCTTAGGTTACGTATTTTACTTCCCCACCATTGGCTGGAGACCCTTCAGTGTAGCCAATAACTGTCCGGTTACGTAGAAACAGTTCGCAAGGACCTTCAATAAGCAGTCCAATAGAAAAAAAAACTCATTATGAGTTTTTGATTTTTAGACAAGAAAAGAAATCTCACCCGTGACTGACCAAAGAAAAAAAAATCACGACGTATTTTTTTGAAAACCATTTCACCGGTCCTCCATTCATTACTCTTCACTTCATTGCCCAAGGGCCTCCAAAACTTTAAATTTGGCCCTGTATGTGTGGTCTCCAAGAGTCCTTCGGATCGTAGGACCATCAGCCAACAAAGACCAAAACAGATACCAAATTTTTATCAATTTTGTTAATTCCATAATTATTTATTTAGGTAAAACTAAGTATCAAAAAGTTAATTACCTTTGTGTCTTTTATAATTTAAAGTTCTGTAATTATATTTATCAACAAACCTCTATGATTGATTGTTTGTAATCACTGTTAATGACAGATAGCAAATTAATTTCTGCAAATACAATTGTAAAACTGAGACAATTTTAAGTGAAAAGATGTGTAGGTATGTTTGTACCGTTAGTAATTTTATATGTATTAAACTAGCTTTTGCCCGCGGCTTCGCTCGATTTAATTAAGCTCAAAAAACTCTTAATACACTACTAAAGTTTCCATAATAATATAATTCAATTGTAATCCAAAAGACACGTGGCGCCATCTATGAACGTTATTGTTGTTTTCCTCGGGGACAGTACTTTTTTTCGGGATGAAAAGTACCCTATGTCCGTTTCTGTACACTTGACAACGTATGTGCAAAATTTCAGGATGATTTGTTTAGTCGTTTAAGCGTGAAAAGGTAACAAACAAACAAACTTACTTTCACATTTATAATATTAGTTAGGAGGTCGAGTTATCCCAGATTGCGTACTAGCAGCCTTAAACTCAAACTCAAAACTCGTTTATTCAAAGTAGACTAGTATTACTTAGTTCTTTTTGAACGTCACATTTTGGTAGTTACAATTGACTGCACCCCCAAAGCTCCCACCCTTCACCGCTTCCTAGTGTTTATGCTGTGAAGAAGAAACGGCGCAACAAACTCCCCAGCAACACAGTTCAGTCTGTCAAGTGAATAATTAAATGAGTCTATACACAAAAAAGTAAAATATTAATTACATTGATTAAATTATGCAAGTTGATGATGGTAAACAAAATATTTACCTAGAACAATTCTGGATGAATTGAAAACAAAAGTAAAAGTATCTAAATATAGATAATTCAACATAATATAAACATACAATTATATACCTACACTCAATATACAGCGTGTCCCAGAAAGTAGTGTCAAGCGGAAGTCCAGAGGTAGAACGTCCTTTGAGGCATCCAAATCACCCCCATGTATGTTCCGCGATTTTTTGGAGTTTTCGAGTTATGAATGTTTTTCATGTTTTTTAATCAAACTCTGACTATAACGACATTTTTGATCATAGTGACGTGAATAGTTGAGATACATGAGTAATTTTTTTTTTCTAAATTAGCTGATTAGTGACCCTATCGAATGCATAAACATTTGTAACCATAGATGAAACGCATGCGTTACAAAAAAATATTGAATTCTCATAAAGTTAAAATCCTGCATGTTTCCTACATCTTTGTGGGTGATTTAAAAATAAATCTCCCTAAACTTTTTTCGTCAGATGTATTTTAAAAACTTACTCATTTTATCAGCTATTTACCTTGTAAATTTCATCGAGCTATCTCTACGACATCATAATAAAAATTTCATTCAAAGCATACAATATCGAAAATTCCAGTTGTAAAAGGGTGAATGAAAAATTGATTAAAACTAACTAATAACGTCTTTTTTAGTAACCCTCGACGTAAAAAGAGGGGTCTTATAAGTTTAACGTGTGTGTCTGTCTGTGGCACCGTAGCTCCTAAACGGATTTTGATTTAGTTTTTTCTTTTGTTTGAAAGGTGACTTAATCAAGAGTGTTCTTAGCTATGGATTCAAGAAAATTTGTTCAGCCGTTTGAAGATCATCAGCTCTTTTCTGGTTGTTGAAGGGATATGAGCAACTTCTACTGGTCTGATCGTTTCGAAATTTACTCTTCTATGACTTCAATGATATTGATGACATGTGACAAGAAGGAGGCCATTACAACTTACCATAAACTTAAAGAATCAATAGGCACACAATACCTCTACTGTAAGATGGGTATCATGCTGTTTTAGATGATGCTTGAGTATCGGGTCAAGGTTACCATGTTATTGTAATATCATTGAAGTCACAGGATAGTAAATTTCGAATCGATCAGACCAGTAGAAGTTGCTCATATCCCTTCAACAACCAGAAAAGAGCTGATGATCTTCAAATGGCTGAACAAATTTTCTTGAATCCATAGCTAAGAACACTCTTGATTAAGTCACCTTTCAAACAAAAGAAAAAACTAAATCAAAATCCGTTTAGGAGCTACGGTGCCACAGACAGACACACACGTTAAACTTATAAGACCCCTCTTTTTACGTCGAGGGTTACTAAAAAAGACGTTATTAGTTAGTTTTAATCAATTTTTCATTCACCCTTTTACAACTGGAATTTTCGATATTGTATGCTTTGAATGAAATTTTTATTATGATGTCGTAGAGATAGCTCGATGAAATTTACAAGGTAAATAGCTGATAAAATGAGTAAGTTTTTAAAATACATCTGACGAAAAAAGTTTAGGGAGATTTATTTTTAAATCACCCACAAAGATGTAGGAAACATGCAGGATTTTAACTTTATGAGAATTCAATATTTTTTTGTAACGCATGCGTTTCATCTATGGTTACAAATGTTTATGCATTCGATAGGGTCACTAATCAGCTAATTTAGAAAAAAAAATTACTCATGTATCTCAACTATTCACGTCACTATGATCAAAAATGTCGTTATAGTCAGAGTTTGATTAAAAAACATGAAAAACATTCATAACTCGAAAACTACAAAAAATCGCGGAACATACATGGGGGTGATTTGGATACCTCAAAGGATGTTCTACCTCTGGACTTCCGCTTGACACTACTTTCTGGGACACGCTGTATATAGACTCTATATATTCCAATACATTATTATTACTACAGTTAATGTGAGAATAATGTAGGTCAATGTCAGTAGTACAAGAATAACAATGAGAAATTGCCTTAATGTTGTCATAGCATGTAAGAGCTGACCAGTCCCGACAGCGGTTACGCACTGCATCCGATCCGAATCCGTGAAAATACGTTCCGAAGTAGCCATAGAACTATTTGTATGGTAGTTTACGCACTACATCCGGCATCCGTCATCCGATTTCTATCCGTCATCCATGAGTCTCCAATTCGGAAGAAATATTGACGGACCGAATTAGCCGTAGTACCTACTGTTTGTATGAAAGCTTTCACATCACCTCGGATTCAAATCGGACGCCAAATGGATGTGCCAAAGATGCCTGACATGCTTGGATTTGAATCAGAGATCGGAATCGGAATAGTGCGTAAGCAACATCCGAATTCGGTCCGAGATTTTTACTTTAGATCGGTATTTTCACGGATTCGGATCGGATGTAATGCGTAAAGCAATATCCGAATTCGGTCCGAGTTTTTCATATGCGTATTTTCACGGATTCGGATCGGATGCAGTGCGTAATCGCTCTTAGCCCGGGCGAAATTTAACAGAAACTTCTGTCAAAAAAAATCTAACGCGCTATTCTGCTCATACATTTTGTACTAGCACACTGTCAGAATTTGCCGGATCCAGCAGCATTTTGGCTCTAGTATAAAATGTAGGGTAAAACCGAGATAGATGCCGCAGTGGGATAGATGCCTCATTTTCAAAAAACCTAATTTCCCAAACTCGCAACAAAAAATTAATACTTTAAATAAGAAGCGCAGGCACCCCACACCTCAGTCCCCCGCAGGTTGTCGTGCATTATGAACAAATCTCGCTTGTGCGTGTGATTATTTCCGCAACGAACGCGACAAATGCTTCAAATTTTCAGAGGTTAGTATTTGCCGGTGTCACAGATCATATAATACTACGTACAGATACCCAATCCCATACAAAGAAATGACACCTCCCTAAGTCTGGCTATTGATCTGGCTATTTTTCTTCCTCCATTTTTTTAACAGATGGCAGCATGAGCGACTCGTTAGTTGCCAGAGACTGTAGTTTTACAACGCCATCTAAGAGTCGGCCTGGGTACTAGGTGGCATCTATACTACTAGATGGCGTTGATATCATAGATACAAACATCACCCGTGCGCTCAAGGACAAATAATAACAATAATTATGTACAACAAAAGCTATCTTGAGTTGATGGAATAGTTTTTGAAAACATCTTTAGCTGCGTTTGCGTTGAGAGATTTTTAGTATGGGAAAAACAGGGGTTCGCGCCAGTTTCGCGCCTTGGCGTGAATGAAATCAATTAAACTATAAAATTGCTTGTAGATAATTTAGCGGTAATTTAATGAAGTTACTGCGGATAAAATAGGTAAGCAGGTACTAGGTGTAGGAGGATACAAGTAGGTACCTACATAAATAAAAAAACCGGCCAAGTGCGAGTCGGACTCGCGCACGAAGGGTTCCGTACCATTATCTATGAAAACGGCAAAAAATCACGTTTGTTGTATGGGAGCCCCCTTAAATATTTATTTTATTCTGTTTTTTAGTAGGTATTTGTTGTTATAGCGACAACAGAAATACATCATCTGGGAAAATTTCAACTGTCTAACTATCACGGTTCATGAGAGCTGTCCAGGCTGTAGCCTGGTAACAGACGGACAGACGGCCAGACGGACAGACAGACGGACAGATGGACAGCGGAGCCTTAGTAATAGGGTCCAGTTTTACCCTTTGGGTACGGAATCCTAAGAAACGAATGGAATATTTTTATAAAATTATTTAAGTACTTCAATTAAGTAACATCTACTTACTTATCAAAGCTGATAGTAACAAAGTGGTCAATAGGTATACCTATATAGGTATACCTATTGACCACTATCATTTTTTTATTAGGTACCAGTAAAAAACATGACATGACATGGTGTTTGTATGTCATGTTTGTGTCCCCAGCAAATATCACATAAGCTACGGCTACATTGTCGCGTCAATGTGACTTACACTTCGCGCGCTCTTTCCCGCACACGCTCGACGTCTCATTGTGCAACAGAGAACGCGCAAAGTGAGTAGTTCGCGTTATCGCGACAATGTAGCCGTAGCAATGGAGAAATAATATGTTGATCCATATCCATAATATATCATTAAGACACAAGCAAACATGCACATGCGTAGAATGCTTTGAAAACTGTAAAAATACAAAGTCAACATCCGACTGGATTTAGTGTATAATGTGCCAGAAGTGGCTACGTGAAACTTGCTAAACATTTTTCAGAAACTAAATATTGCTCAAGATGTGGAAAGCTGAAAGCACTTTCCAGTTCGACCTAAATTAAGTAGGATAACAAAATGTTGATCTTTTTGTGTTATTTTTCTGACGATTTTAAATAATTACTTCTTAATGTTAAAATAGGTATGACTGTGGATGTTAAAACTTAAATATTATTATTTTTTTAGGCAAATGCTTAACTTTATTATAGTAATGAGTGTCATATTAGTAATTTTTAGAAGATAATTCGAAAATTATCTTCTAAAAATTACTAATAAAACATCTTAAAATTATGTATTTTACTTATTTTATTCGATAGGGCATCTATCCTACACTGCAGGCATCTATCCTCATTAGCATTTTCATGGTGGGGCATCTATCCTTACAGGTAGGCATCTATCCTCAAATAAATTGTTGTGTAAAAAGTTAATTTCTGCAAAATCTGTTATTGCTAGGTCAACAAAAACAAGTCATAACGTAACATTAAAGATTAAACTAGTTATATTCATAGAGAAAATTCATGGTAAATTAATATTTTTTAAATTAGGAGGCTTTTTCAAAAAGTGCGGCATCTATCCCGGTTTTACCCTATGCGCCGAGGCTCTTCGCGCTTGCGTCAGATAATGTGCAGCCGGGCTAAAACTAAATTATAAATTACTAGCGACCCGTCCCGGCTTCGAACATGTACGTTTTATAGCTTAAAACCTTCCTCTTGAATCACTCTATCTATTAAAAAAAAACGCATCAAAATCCGTTGCGTAGTTTTAAAGATCTAAGCATACATAGGGACAGACAGGGTATAATAATATGCTACGCCAGGTATTCTCTTCCCGCAATGGCCTAAGACTACGTCATGAATGTCACGATCAGTGCTGCCATTGATAACATCTACAATACAATAAAGGAGATTTTTAATTCATAATACCTAAATATTAAATAAATTGCTAACTAGCCTAACTATTTTCTATTTCGTGTTATTCATGTATTTAGTTAAAAAGTAAACTGTATAAAACTACTTGTTCAAAATTACTTCTCTAAAGAAGCAAATATGTGAAAAAATGCATCTTGCTCGGGTAATTTATTTATACATAGTGGAAGCACTCCCAGCTGATGACGTAGTCTTAGGCCAATCACGTGACCTAGCTGTCACGGGAAGAGAATACCAGTGAAACATGTTATTATACCATGGGGACAGACAGCGGGAAGCGACTTTGTTTTATACTATGTAATGAAGAACATTCCCTTGTTTCATTCTCCGAGTTTTAGCTTCTTGCTTGCTCAGCAGCTGTAGGTTCTGGCAGCAGACCAACAAAATTCTATAATAGGAAAATAAACAAACATACCTACCTCATACAAGTGGCCGTATATACAGGACAAACAGAGAGACAAGCATAGTACAGTCAGCATCAAATATATCGGGACGAACAGTCTGTTCATAACCTAAACAACTATAGAAATTAAACTTTACCTCAATCGGATAAAATTCGTGTCAGAATGACAGTTCTGACAACCGATCTAATGTTAGGATATCGGCATTGTCCAGTGAATGGGTTGTGTTGTGGAGGTCTGAAGGCAGTCGTTCCGTGTAAAATACTGGTATTCAGCCGCAACTGGTTATACTGAAAGGTGACCCCAATATAGTTGAGAATAGGCTTGATAGAACAAGAATACAAACCAGCTTTAGAATAGAATAGAAACATTATAAAAGTATAGATCGGGTCTACTCGCGTAAAAAACTTTAAGAGGCACAAAATACCTTTTATCCCGACGTTTCGGCCGAATTGCACTGGCCGTGGTCACGGGTAGACTGAAGTGGCGGAGCAGTTGTCATCTTCGTGACGCAAGGATATTTTCATCTACCCTCACTCGATCTTGATTTTTATAAAGTTATCGTCGGTACTTCGACATACCACACTAACGACGTCTTTACACTCGCCTAAACCGTCCCGTTGACGATAACACTTGCTGATGACCGGATTCCATGATGTTGATTTTAATTTCAATCGTTTCACGTACAATTCTGGGATAATAGTGACGATCGGTGGAGAGGATTTTTGGACTATGTAATTCTATCCAGTGATTGGAACCGGACTCCAGAAGATGCTCGGCTATTGCGGACTTATTTATCTGGCGGTTCTAGAATAGAAACATTTATTTGCATAGAATGTAGTAATCCCTACTAGTATTATAAATGCGTAAGTAATTCTGTCTATATATCTGTTACGCTTTCACGCCTAAACCACTAAACTGATTTTGATGAAACTTGGTACAGAGATAGTCTGGAACCTGGAGAAAGACATGGGCTACTTTTATCCCGAAAAATACTGAATACGCGATAAACGACATCCACGTGGACGAAGCAGGGAGCTACCTCTGAGAGAGGCGACGGCCACTCTCCCTTCCCGCGCCAGACGCACCGGGCGCCGCCGGAGGGCGCGCGACGATCTCCGGCCACCCTAGTGTGTGGCCTGCGGGCGACGGGTTAGGGGACCCGTCGCCCGACCAGTAACAGGCACGAGAAGGCGGCGCGCATGTGTTCCGTGCGCGCCTCTCAGGAGGACGTGGGGCAAGGCCCCACAGAAGGAGAGGTCTGCCAGGGGCTGGCGGACCGAGGCCTGCCGGGGTTGCGGTGCATGCAGCTGCGAATCCCGTGACCCCGGCCAAGGGTCAGGAGTAGGAACACCGTGGGTTTTTAGCCGGTAAGAGTCCGGCATAACCCTTCGCCTTCCCCAGGCGAAGGGTATCCATGAGGATTTTCCCACGATAAAAAAAAAAAAAAAAAAGGGAGCTACCTCTAGTCATCATCACTACATAGTATAAACAAAGTCGCTTCCCATTGTCTCTCTGTCCCTATGTATGCTTAGATCTTTAAAACTACGCAACGGATTTTGATGCGGTTTTTTTTAATAGATAGAGTGATTCAAGAGGAAGGTTTATATGTATAATACATGCATATTATAGTACCCGTGCGAAGCTGGGGTGGGTCGCTAGTTACAGATAAAGTGTAAACAATTTATTAGTGAGTCTTTCTACCTTACGGCATGCGAAAAAATATTCAGCCTACCTGTTGATCTAGTAATCGTTTTCTACTACTCACTACATTTCTCCACTGAAGCATAAAATGTTTCCACACTCCGCCGGCCCAATCAGCTGATTGTAACGAGTTTCCATTGTTTGTTCTGACGTCACTAGTTCACTGCGCTAATCTAGTGTAAACTAATATTACGCGAGCGTACACTTGACATTGATTACTGTAACGCTATTTATAACGAAATTGAGATAATAAACAGATTTGAAGGTTTGGCTATCTTTAACAGATTATGCGATATATGGTTTTGACTAAAACAGTATACAGGGTGTAAACGAATTCGTGTAATTCCTTAAAACCACATTATCTACTACTGGGGTCTAATTCTCCTAAAATAAATTGTTGCCAAACGCAATCGAACCACAACCGTCAGTCAGTTTTTGTTTACGAAAACTATCAAAATGATTGATTTTGTTTTTTGTGTCAAACAATTTGACAGCTTTTGAAATTGAGAACTGTCTGAATGAACAGTTCGGCCTTGGTTCGGTTGTGATTTATCAAGATTTATTTTAGGAGAATTGGGCCCCTGGTGTAGATAGGCCCGGCACGGGATTTAGCTTGATTCAAAATAAAAAAATCTTTTTTTTTATACGTTAGCGGTAATTGATCATATCTCCTCTCTCTCCACTTCCAGGTTCCGAACTAAAAGTATTAAATTAAAGAGCTTCGTTTTACATCATAAATACATTGTTTTACATTTTACATAGTACGGAACTCTAAAAAATGTTATATGATTTTTCAAATCAATAATTTGTAACTATTTGTAATAAATAAAGTCCAATAAATAATTCGTGATTTTTAAATCCCGGGATTAAAACGTCATTATAATTATTCCGGGATTTTAGAGGAGGTATTATCCACTCTGTTACTTCCTTCCTCGAAGTTTAGGTAAATATACTCTACCTATTCCGATGGTCATAAGTATTCCTATGACACAATGAAACAGATAAGCGGATTATGCTACACCATAGTAAAAGTAATTTTATTTGTTTCAGTTGCTCGTTCAGAGGTCACAAAAAGAAGATGGAGTCAATGGTGTCACAGAGAAATCTTTTACAGTAAGTACTTAATCACACTCAAAGTTCTGTTAATCCTTGGCAATATCGTACTGATTAGTTCCCCTCATGATATAAATCATGAGGGGAACTAATCAGTACGTGAGGACTGCTAAGGAACGAAATTCATTGCCTATTTCCCTATCGATATCGGCGCCTTGGTGTCCAAACGCACTATGCCGAAGGTACGCGACCGAAGTTCCGCGGCTGGTTTTACGTTCCGACGTATTCGGCTGATATGACACACGCACAGAATAAATAGCCATAAGTGCCGAACTTACGCGGCAGAAATTCAGTTGCGCAACTTTGCGAACACAACGGGCGGACATGCCCGCCTCCCGCTGCTCCCCCCCCCCCCCCGGATCTTCGTCGGCAATCGAAACGAACTTCGGTCGCGTATAATGTGTGCTCTACAGAATACGTAGCCGCCGAATTGCCGCTGAACTTACGCCCGACCGAAGTTCGGCTGTACGCTATAAAGCAACGTAATTTCGGCATAGATAATGTGTCGTCAGTAATTCAAATAGCATTGCAGGCGTAAGCATGCCGAACTTCGGTCGCGTCCCTTCGGCATAGTGTGTTTAGAAACAAACCCCCTTATAACAAAAGATTGTCTAAGAAAAACCTAGGTTTTAAAATAGCCCCGTCTCTTTTTGTTATATGACATAAGAAAGTGATGGGTATATTTTAAATCTGGGTTTACCTTAGTCTTGGTTTCCATCTTTTGTAATAAGGGGGATAGAGTGAAAACCTGTTGAATGCAATTTGGTCATTTTCATTTTATTACGCCTAGCCTTTTCCCAACTATGTTGGGGTCGGCTTCCAGTCGAACCGGATGCAGCTGAATATCAGTATTTTACATGGAGCGACTGCCTATCAGACCTCCACAACCCAGTAACTGGGTAATACGATACTCTTGGTAAGACTGGTTGTCAGACTTTCTGGCTTCTGACCAACAGTAACGACTGTCAAAGATCTACAAATGACAGCCGGGACCAACGGCTTTACGTGCTTTCTAAGGCACGGAGGAAACTCGCTATGGTAAATGGTCACCCATTCACAGACCAACCTCGGCAAGCGTGGCTTAACCCGGAAGATCGGTCTATGCGGCTGTAATTATTTAGCCACGAGCTCCTCCATTTTATCACGATGTATATAGGTACTTTAATTATAAAAGAGCCGATCTATGTGAAATTATTTTGTAGGCACTGAAATTAAGCCTTTAGTGGGTATAGAAAATTTGTAATAAATATAATTGACTAGCTTTTGCCCGCGACTTCCACGTCGACAGGAACCGTGCAATGACTAAATGCATTCCCGAGGTTTTCACTAAGGCCTAATATGGTCTTCGAGGAAATAGTTAAGAAGGATCTTCTTAGCTATTTCCGTCATATGCTGAGTACAGACAGCATCAAACACATATATCGGTACTAGGGTTTCTGCTCGAGAATTCTCGAGTCGAGAAATGTCGAGAAATCATGCCAACTTCGAGACGAGAAATTAATGCCTCGAGAATTCGAGAACTCGAGAAATTAAAGGTTATCTTTTATTACTATAAAATTGGCTTAAAAGTTACGTAATCTTTGCATTGTAACTTCTGATCGTTCACCTTACGAGGAACGAGTAAGCGAGGCAAGCGAACAGACGCATAATATACCTACAACTCCAAGTACTCTTATTATAGTGTGACTTAAAACGTCAAATAAAATTAACTGTAAGATAAACTGCGTTCATCTATTGTTGGGTTTGACGACTAGATAACTATCCAATCAATAAGTAAGTTTGTAAATTGACCACTAGATGGGGTCTGTTTTTAAAGCCCAGCTAAATATATTTTTCTCGCCTTAAACTTTACATCTTTTTGCAGTTATGCCCCAAGTTTAAAAGAAAATCTCCTGTGGTATATGCAATGATTTTAAAATGAACCATTTCATACTTATAAAATTTTAATCACAACATTTTCTCATTGTTATTTTTAATCGTAGCAACAACACAATAAAACTATTAAAACAAAATAAGTAGGATTTTAATTGTAATTTTTGATATTGGACGGTAAAGTTTATTTTACATCTGAAAAAAAAATCTAGGCTAACGTACCTATTTGTGATGTAAATGAATGGGTTCTAGAGCAGTGTTGGTTATTTCACAAAGGTATACAACGTTATTTTTACTTTATGCGAAAACCGAGACACCCCAACAAGATTTTCATCAGAACTGCCTGAATATGTGTTTTTTTTTAGTAAATCTCCATGTTACACCTTAGTTTATGTCGCGTTAAGTTCGCTAAAAAAGTGTGAAATGCCTGAGATGTGCTCTGCAGGAGTTGTCTAATACACGGAAACTGACCGAGCGGACCATTTCAAACCTCAAGGTGTCTATTCCCGTCAATTGTTATGGGTAGAAACCTACTGAAACAAAATTGAAATTTATGAAAAAAAAAAAACAAAAAAAAAATGTGGTGTAAAAAATATGTCAATCGATTCTCCTAGTGATTCTGAACAAACTAGTTTCAGGTTTCGCATATACTAAAACTAACCTTGTATATCATAGTGCCCTTGTTAAAATGATATCTCATGTTAAACTCTTTATCTGTGAACATTTCGGATGGATTTCTTCGATGCCTTTTTATTGGTACTGATATATTTGAAATAGCCTCCAGCTCTTCCAAATCAGACTCCGATGAACTACTCGAGTCCATTTCGCTGGGAGTCCAAAACTCACTATCCAAAATAAAATACTAATAATAAAACTCTAAATACTCTTGTTATAATATGATATAAAACGACAAAATAAAATCCTGGAACCGATTAACGCCCCAAATTGGTCAATCAAGTTAACTGAAGTTTGAACTAAGATCATCTTCTGTCTGGGGTGACCAGAAACGCAATGTGTCAGTTTATCGAACCAACAGAGGTAGAATAGATAAACTACGGTTAGGAGTACCTCCGACACCGGAAAAATAAGTTACCTGAAGTTTAAACTAAGATTATCTTCTGACTGGGGTGTCCAGAAACGCAATGTGTCAGTTTATCGAACCAACAGAGGTAGAATAGATAAACTACGGTTAGGAGTACCTCGGACACCGGAAAAATAAGTTATCCGAAGTTTGAACTAGGATTATCTTCTGACGGGGGTGTCCAGAATCGCAATGCGTCAGTTTATCGAAATAACAGCGCTTTCGAACAGATAAACTACGTTCAAGAGTACCCCAGAAAACGGGCGGAAGCTGATTTTTTAAGGTTTTTTAAAAATTTCTCGAAAGACCCGAGAAACCCGAGAAATCGGGCTCGAGAATTCTCGAGACCCGAGAAAAAAAATATGTCGAGAAAACAGAAACCCTAATCGGTACGAACAGACTGTTCAAAATGATCTGAACAACGAAGAAAATTAAACTATATCTCAAAGACACAAGGAGTGTTTCAGAATGAACACAGTACATGACAACTGTCATTCTGAAAAGAATTTTATCCCATTGAGATAAAGTTTAATTTCTTTAGTTGTCTAGGTTATGAACAGTCTGTGAGATTGCGGAATCTCATCAGTTTTCCTTCCGTGGTTATATTATTGTTGGCCCGGTTTAAGAAAATACAATCGTCTTATTTTAAGATTTATATCTCTGAAATCTATTCGAATGTCGAGATATTCATGAAATCAACCAATATCAATAAGTACAAAAGTATAGAAGTCTCAGAGGCTTGAAGCGTCATGAGAATCTGTTATTTTTTTCTTATTCTGTCTGGCAGAACAACCATATTATGACTCAGGATATTCTAAAGATATTGTAGCAGTACAAAGGATATTCTAAAGATATTGTAGCAGTACAAAGGATATTCTAAAGATATTGTAGCAGTACAAAGGATATTCTAAAGATATTGTAGCAGTACAAAGGAAATTCTAAAGATATTGTAGCAGTACAAAGGACATTCTAAAGATATTGTAGCAGTACACAGGATATTCTAAAGATATTGTAGCAGTACAAAGGATATTCTAAAGATATGGTAGCAGTACAAAGAATATTCTAAAGATATTGTAGCAGGTCAAAAGCTAGTTTTTGTATAATAAACTAGCTTTTGCCCGCGGCTTCGCTCGCATTAATTTAGAATTTGACAATCACCTCTTAACACACCACGAAAGTTTCTATAATAATATAATTCATTCATGATTTCAAAGACACTGGGCGCCATCTATTATCGTTATTGTTGTTTTCCTCGGGAACAGTACTTTTTTTCAGGATGTCCGTTTTTGTACACCTGACAACGTATATGCATTTCAGGGTGATCGGTTCAGTGGTTCAGGCGTGAAAAGGTAACAAACAAACAAACTTACTTTCGCATTTATAATATTATAGTTAGGATTAGGAAGTTAGGATTAGGATTAGCTTCGTAATATTTTTTTGTAATTTTTCATTATTAGAATGCAATAGGTACTCTTAAATAGATTCCGTCGCCTTTTTCCCCAAAAGACATCTGGGCCCTGTTTAATAAAGCTGACTATTCGACAAGTCCGACATATGTCAAAAGGTGACAATTCGTCAATTTTTCTGTTTAATAAAACTTACAGGCGACAAAATTGTCATGGTGGAAAATTCACAAATATGTCGGATTGTCGTGACAATCCGACATTTTTCTGTTTAGTAAAACTTTTTGTGGGACAGGTGATAGGTGACAATTTGTCGTGAAAAACTTGTCAAATCTGTTTTATTAAACAGAAAATTGTCATGACATATTGACATATTTGTAGAATTGACCGACAATTCTGACAGGAGCGTTACCCTTTGTCGCGAAATCATATTTTGAATTTTGAAGGTGTAAAAAGTGTTTGTAGAAGGTTTATTACAAAAATTGGTACATACATCGAGCAGTGAACGTAGTGATGATGAATACTTGGAACAAATACAAACGAGGAGGCAACCACGATCATTTAAAAGTAGAATGAATTTCTCCTTCATAATTACTTACAGACTTTTCACAGGCTCTTTCAATTTAGACGTTTCGTGTCGGACCGCTGCGGTGCCGAAGCGGTACGTTTGTCGTATTGCGCACGGACGGTCGCTTGTTTTCATACAAAGCGCGCGGTACGGCAACAGTGCGGCGTCGGCACCGCGAACGCTCGACAACAGGACGGCAACATCGCAAACTCCACGTGTTCTTTTCGCTGTTGAATAGTGCGGTGAATAGACGTGAGAGCTAATTTCATCGATTTTTTATTTATTTTTTTGCTCAAAATGGATGATATAAACGTGGAAGAATTTATAAATGAAATTTAAATACGTCCTACTTTAAGGAACTCCAAAAGCGACAAATACAGTAATCGCACGGAAATAAAATAGTTTTTTGCCGCTGAATTTTACTTTTATCTAATTCAAGTAATTCGTGGAAACATTCTATAGGCATTCCTAGGTAATAAAAAAAATTGCTTGGATCTTGTTTTAACCTAGGGTAAAGATTATGGAAATCACCAAAATTGCATGTTAACGAAACCATCGGTGATGCTCTTTTACGGGGGCGTCGTTTTTGTTTCTGTTTGATGTTTTTCAACAAGAGCACTAACAGTAATGTTTCTTCGTCAGAGCCCATGGCTTAACTGCTGTCAAAGTTATTTAAAACATCACTAGCATACAAACGCACGGCAGTCAGATACGCTTTCAATTTAGACGTTTCGTGTCGGACTGCAACCGTACTGCAGCGGCCCGGCAGCGGGTTATAACCAGCGGCACGGTAAACGTGCGGCAGCGGTCCGACACGAAACGTCTAAATTGAAAGAGCCCTTATGCTTTAAAGAAAATTTTCTGCTGCTTTAATATAAACTAAACTAACAAACTACATACGGTCCTAAAAAAATATTTGCAAATATGTTAAAAGTCGACATAATTGTCACGACAATTCGACAATTGTCAGGAATAATTTAACTGTGGTTTTTTGACTTATGTCGAGTTTTATTAAACACGTTTTTAAATGACAAACATGTCAAGATTTTACCTGTCGATTTTTGACATATTGGTCACTTTTATTAAACAGCCTAAGTGCGACAATTCTACAATTTTGTCATTATTTGACATATATGTCAAATTGTCAGCTTTATTTAACAGGGCCCTGATGGCGCGTCCTCAAAAATACAGCGAACTGTAGGCTAATTCACATATGGGGTTGCGGTGCATGCAGCTACGAATCCCGCGACCCCAGCCAAGGGTCAGGAGAAGGAACACCGTGGGTTTTTAGCCGGCAAGAGTCCGGTATAACCCTTCGCCTTCCCCAGGCCAAGGGTATCCATCACGTAATTTCATGACGTCAATAAAAATCAAGTTGCAGTGACCCTGCAGTTAATTTCACGTGAGCGTATCTGACAGCGATCACGAACAGTTTGCGTGCCCACTGAAAACTTACTTGACGCATTTGCAAGGGGTCCGCGTGATCTTCGCGGTGTGTGTACACGTGCGGAAATGGGAACACAAAAAGTATATCAATATCTTAAGCAACATTTGGCCTGAAGAAGGCAATTTAGTAGTCTAGATGCAGAAAGTAGAAATGTTTTAGGTTTTGTAGATCACACCAGAGAGGCCCATAACAGGCAGTATGCTGATTGAATTGAAAGATTTGTTTGCAAAGGCAACCCTGGCAAAAGTAAGGGCCAGACAGAAGAAAACTCAGGCTGACCTCCAGTTTCAAAGAGACTGATCGCCGTTTTAGTCGATTAATACTCTATTTATTTTACTTAGAAAACCAACAGCGATACATAAAATATATTACAAAATATGTATAGTACAGTATTGTATGTCTAATAATAAGTTTCCCTATACAAGGTTAGTCGGAAAGGGGGTACTAATCCGAAGCCCACTTATAGTATCGCTGATGACTGTTTGAAAGCAAGTGTTAAAATTTCAAAATTCGATAATTTTTAGTTCCATAAAAAATGATTTGTATTTTAGTTTTTTCAAAAAATAGTAGTCCCTGCTTTAGTTACTAATTCAGAAAACTAAGCTTCTAATCTGTGACCTTAAATATGACCTAAAATGTAACCGCAGCTGATCATAGCTCAGGATAGACAGATTTTAGCGATTTTTTTATGCAATCTTTGAACAGCTATTTCTCTTAAACTGTTGACTTTTGGGGAAAATGGTAGAACAAAAGTTATTCATTATTATGTGTACTTTAACACCCTTTCGGATTAGTACCGCCTTATAAATTAATTTACTTTCTTTGACATAAGTATTGACAACAGATTAAACTGATCAGCCTTCAGAAAAGAGACAAAGAATCTCAATACTAAGTTGTGGAAATAGTTATACAAATAAAATGTTGTGGTCTTCGCCAGTTCTCCAATACCCTTCAATGAACATCTGCCAGCACTAACAGTATTCTGTTTTCCCCAGAAATACCTGTTCCCCATGTACCCGGAACTGGCCCGCCAATTCTTCAAATACATCCACCGGGTCAGCAAGTGTAAAAACAAGCACATACCACTCTCCACCTTCAGACAGCAGTGTGAGAAGATCCTCGCCATGCTGGACGACGCCATGATCATCGAGACTTACGTCAGGTAAGGATGGAAGAATATACAGAGTGGTACCTAGGGTTGCCAACCATACTTTATAATAACGTATCCTACTTTATTTTCGATAAATATACTTCATACTTTTGCATAAAAATAAAGTATACGAAAATACTTTATTTCCAATCTTTACATAAAGTAAGTTAAAACAGAACGTACATAATATGATGAAAAAAAACGTTAAAATCAAGAAGTGTTTCGAAAGGTAAAACGGAAGCAATAACACACAGATTTTTTCATATATTTTTACCTTGGCTTTAGTCGGAATATTACATAATTATAGGTAATCACAATCATTTCGATCTTATTTTTTAAATCATCGTGTAAAACTTGGAATCGTGCACATTCTTCCGAACAGGAAGGCAGGCACCGGTCATGTCCTTTGAGAAATACTTTATTTTTCTTGCAAATACTTTTTTTTTCCTATTCAAACAATTTCATACGTTTTTTTTTTGTCAAAAAAAGTTGGCAACCCTAGTTAGGAGTGGGCGATTCAAATCGTATATAGATACAATATCTATGTATCGGCACAATATCCAATACCTATATATCGGACGGCACTGAATCTATATATCAGGTATCCGCGTACCTATATCGAATAAAGCGCGACGAGTGACAGAACAATACACTATACCGATACTGATATCGTATCGCATCATCTATCGGTTCAAACTGATTCGGGTACAGTAGTATACGGCACGGAGTACCGTATCCTTGCGATGCGCGCGGGCGGGAGTGATGTAGCTAGAGATGAACGAGCGAGAAAGTGCGATACGCTAATGCCTAATACTAATTTTAAACATTATTTACAGGAGCATAGAATTTAATACCGAATACATTATTTTAGAAACACTTGTAAACAGGAAACCATCAATAAACGTCAAAGGATTTTAAATCATATGGCACTCTCAACAAAAATAGTTTTAAAATCATTTTACGTGACCCTTGACCTTGATTGCGCTTTGCTGTTTTCGTAGGTACTTTTCGTGTTCTATTTTTAGTTACGCGTCGCGTTAGCTGCAGGTGACCGAATTTCTCTGCTTGCTTTCTTTACTTTTTAAAGTTTAAAGTGCGTAATTGTTTAGTTTTGTGTACATACATAATACGGATAGGTACCTACTATTCATGTTGTGTGTTAATAGTGTAAATAAAAATAATATGAATAATAGTGTAAATAGCAATTAATAGGTATTTCTAGTTATATTAAAAATAGGTAACAAATAATATTTGTATGAAAGAAAGTTCAATCAAATAAGTAAGAAAGAAAGTTCACTGATGAATACTTGACCTATTTAAATAATTGATAAAAATATAAATCTAAAAAACCGAAACGACTGTACTAGTTTCATTTCAGAGTGCCATATTATCAACAATACCAAACAATACATTCACTGATTTCGAGTATACAGTTACAAATAAAATACAATGATGTAACTGAATCGAACAAACCCGAAACCTAAATATCACAGTACCACTTTCGATTCCGAGTTCCACACTGATTCAGCCAATATATAGGTATTGAAATATATAGATGCGATATTCGATATTCTAAACCGATACATAGATACGATTTGATATAGTGTAAAAGCGATATTACCCATGCCTAACCCTAGTGGTGCCGTCCGCGAGGCCCAAGCTGAGCTTTGCATTTGTGTGAGAATGAATGCAGACGCGTCCTTTGCTTGGTTTAAACCGGTTTATACTGCTTCTTGGCAATCAATTCTATGTGCACTCACACAAATGCAAAGCTCAGCTTTCACCTCGCCAGTTGTAATATGAGATGGGCTATTACAACTAACCCATGACAAGTGAGTTTTTTTTGCGATTTCTGACGTTTCTAGTACTTCAACTTCAGATAGTCCGGAAGAGTCTTTTGATCCTTATGCTAAATAGGATCGATTGGTATCATAAAAATGTTTTGTGAAAACTGTCCTTTTTCTCGCTGACTGTATATTTTTTTGAAAATCTGTGAATGCAGATAGAAATTATTCCAAAAGTTAGGGGTGGTCTTCTAAGAACGTTTTCAACGTTGAACGATTTGATTTAGAGCGTTTGTCGACTGCCGCGGCTGCCGCCGTCACCGAGAAACTAAATTATTTCGGACCGAGTTCGGAACAATGTGACGGACAATCATGTGTCAACCGCGACCGATTTCGGTAGTTCCCAACACAAGACAAAAACTCGTGCACCGGTGCCGACAATAACGGGTGTAGTGGACAAGTGTAGACGTGTTTTGTGTTGCCAGCATTTCGGCCCGTCACGATCTCGGGCCAAGTTCTAGCGGTAGCGCCGAACTACTCACGAATCACGATCTCGGTGGCCGATATGACGGCGCTCGGATGACGAATGTGCGGTTTACACCCAGCCATAGTAATGTATGTATCGGTACTTCGGCAACGTCTTCTCAGTGATGGCGGCGGTGAACAAACGCCATTATGCGTGGAGGGCCTTCACGCCCTGGCCACACATTAAAAGATAATGTGCTATGCGCACATGTGCTACTACGCGCTATGTGCACTATCTATAAATAAAAAGAAAAGTCCTGACCGACTGACTCATCAACGCTCAACTCAAACCCTTGGACCTAGAAAGCTGGAATTTTGCACATAGGTTCCCTTTATAATGTAGACAAGGAATAAGGAAGGATTTTTCGAAATTCAACCCCTAAGGGACTTAAATAGGGGATGAAAGTTTGTATGGAAAATCGTCACTTAACGGGTTCAAAATTTGACGCAAGCGAAGCTACGGGCAAAAGCTAGCGCGTATACATTTTTCTAGACCCGCAGACTGTCGGATGCGGCAAATTTCCGATTGTGTGCGAGGTGTGGGAAGAGTGCCTTCCGGCGAGCGTCAGAGATGTTCTGACATTAATTTCTTATTATGTGCGGCCGGGCTTAATTACTTGTTGATTTACTTTAATGTATTTTGATCAAACGTGGTATAAAATTAAATCATTATTATTACAAAGCAAAATGCGTCTTAGCACTTTTAAATAATGTACCTTATTTTATTGCACATTTTATACAAATAAACAGTTGAATAAACGTTTGAAAGTTTTCCTGTCAAAAAAAGTGTCAAAATGTTTGGTTTGGTAGTGTTTTGATTCCGATTTGGCAATAATATTCAAAGTAGATTTGGCGAGTGATAATTTTGCTATCGAATTATCACGTGCCGAGACGAGATAATGAAAGGCTTATCTCGTCTTCTCGCGAGATTATGCATCGACAAAATGATCTCGCGCTGCGCATGTTAGCTCGGCAGGACTTAAACTAACATATTTTTCTTTCAAACTGACCCATTAAGCTACGGCTACATTGTTGCGATAACGCGAACTACACACTCGCGCGTTCTCTCTCGCACACGTTCGACGTCTCGCTGTGCAACAGAAACCGCGCCAGTGTGTAGTCGCGTTATCGCGAAAATGTAGTCGTAGCATTTAGAAGTTTTATTAGCTAAAGTTGAATTTGTTTATGGCATAAACCTCACAGAACGTCGGTTTTTTTGTTCAATACTCTACCTGCCTATATGTAGATGTAATTTATTTTATGATCTTCATTGTCAATCAGTGTCTATCATATTCATGTCATTTTAACAATTGCCATCAGTTTAACTTGAAATAAGTAGTATATTATTGTCCGCTCAGTCTGTTGAACACAATGGGATACGAATACATAAAAAGCCGTTATTTCATATTGAAATTACAAGAATATAGAAATATAAACAAATGTGCGTGGGAGACGTTAGTTGCTAGTCAACGCGCTTCTTCTTCTTCTCTCGTGTCAGCACGAGCTATACGAAAATAGCTCATGCTGTGGTGAAAAGATTAGCCAGTCAGCAAGGTTGGTAGCGGGGCTGACTGTCCAGGGTGCGCCGGACGTACTTAAGTATCGTCACTCGTGGAGGCTCTTTTCATGCACCGCAACGCGCTTATAGGCTTACGTTGTCGCTTTTCAAAATCCTTAGCATTTAAAATATCCTTCGCCTATTCACTACATGTAATAATGTCAAGAGGAAAATCGACCCTAGTCTATGACAGGGCAAAGCCCGAAAAAAGACTGAAGATCGCATTAAAAAAGTTTAAACGCTTGTCTAACGTCAAACTTCATAGATAAAAAAAGGTGTTTCAGGCTTAAACACATTTTTTTATCCAGATTAGACTGGGCTTAAACTTTAAGCCCAGTCTAGTTACGACGCAGTCGACGTAGCCTAGCAGCTGCCTTGTAATACAGTCTCTATAGTATTTGATGAGTAAGACTAAATTCACTGGCGCAGTCAAACCGCTAAAACAAACTATACGCGCTACTCTGTTAGATGCAATGCTCATGTAGGCCACAAGTAAAGAAGGCATATCGTTTCTTATTTTTGCGACGCACTGCGCTGCCCAGCTAGCACGAAGGGTAAACAACTGTTAAACACGGTTTTGTGGCAAGACAGTAAGACTTTACGTGTGTAAGTTACTTAAGAAGAATCAAGTGCTCTTACGCCAGGACAACGCCTGAAAGGCGTCTCTAATCTTTCTCCTCTACCTCCAGGATGTTTGCTGCCGAAACAGATGAGAACATGGTGATGCCGGAGGGCCTCCGCAATCTTCTGTACACCAGCTACAAGCTCTCTATGGACCACTATCCTGAGGGGCCTCAGACTTGTCTCATGGTGAGTTTTACTAATCAATCTGTAAACGTCCCCTGTCGAGGTCCTAAGAGCGGTTACGCACTGCATCCGATCTGAATCCGTGAAAATACGTTCCGAAGTAGTCATAGAACTATTTGTTTGATAGCTTACGCACGAGATCTGACTTCCGTTATCCGATTTCTCTCAGTCATCCGTGAGTCTCCAATTCGGAAGAAATATTGACGGACCGAAACTGTTTGTATGAACGCTTTCGCATTACCCCGGATTCAAATCGGACATATGCCAAAGATGGCCCCTGAATAGCTTGGATTTGGATCAGAGATCGGATTAGTGCGTAAGCAATGTCCGAATTCGGTCCGAGATTTTTAGACTATATATCCATATTTTCACGAATTCGGATCGGATGAAGTGCAAAAAGCTATATCCTAATTCGGTCCGAGTTTTTTATATTCTTATTTTCACGGATCCGGATCGGATTTAGTGCGTAACCGCTGTAATGAACGGGCAAAGGAAAAATTGCCGTAGTAACCGAGCTTGGCAGTCGATTTGGTGATTGTAGTTTGTTGTTATTAGAACTTACTAGCAGATGCAGAAGGTTTCTATTTCCTCGCCGGCGAGCCCCGTCGCGACGGTTCTCTGAACTGTTCTGTCGTAGAGCCAATCGTCTCTTCAGACTTAGCAGTCACACCGATAATTCAGCCCTCATCAAGCTAACTCCCGCCAGCAACGCCCTTAGCTGGTCTGAGTCCCACTAGGGGTCGCCCTTAGTGCTGTTGTTGCTAGTAGCTATGTTAGTGTAGTATAAGTAGTTAGCTTAGATAAAGTGTTTTACTGCGCCACCATTGGCTGGAGCCCCTTCAGGTCATTTCAGAAACGGTCCGCAAATACCATCAAAAAGGAGACAAATGGAGAATAATAAAGGAGGTTTCCTTTGCCGGAAACTGACATTTACCAATTACCAACGGCAACAGTTGTCGTTTCATCTATATCTTATGTCAAATTTGACGTTTAGAATAGATGAATTCCTCGAATCGACTCGATAAAAAGATCCGTGCTTACACCGCTGGTCAAATGATGATTGTCGATTATGTAAAATGTGTATGAGATTTATTTTGTTTACAAAGTTCCTATTATAAGAATCACAAAGCGTTTGCGTCATTCGCGTCGAGATTTGGTACAAAATTGAGTTATTAGCATAATAATGACATCGAACAAATCTAAACCAACCGAACAATTTCAAATTCCCGAATTTGCCTCTCAAATACAATGAGTTAGAATACAAGGGTATCATCCGACTGGTCCTGTTGTACAGGAGTTTCTTTGCTTCTATCTATATAAATAAAAAGAAAAGTCCTGACGGACTGACTGACTCATCAACACCCAGCCCAAACCCTTGGACCTAGAAAGCTGAAATTTTGCACTGAGGTTCCCTTTATAACATAGACAAGGAGTAAGGATTTTTCGAAATTCAACCCCTAAGGAAGTTAAATAGGGGATGAAAGTTTGTATGGAAAATCGTCTCTGAACGGCTTCAAAATATCACGCAAGCGAAGCTGCGGGCAAAAGCTAGCCTAAAATAAAGTTGTAAAGAAGGTTCGAAATAGATTTAATAAAAAAACTCGATTTTAATTTTTGTATTAATACTTTCGTGAGACATTCATATTTATGATTAGTCACGGTGTATTCGCGTGCATTTTTCGGGATTGCCCGACTAGTTTAGCAGTTCGACTCGCGATCTCGCCGCGATCAGCTCATGATTAAGGGCTCCGTTTGGGTCCGAAACTAGTCGGGCAATCCCAAAAAATGCACGTGAGTAAACCATAACTAATCTGTTTTAGTTATCCATTGACGGTATTGTTGTTTGTCGTTAGATCAACAAGACATTGACAGTGGTAGTGAACGGGTGCTTCAACAAAAAAGACGCGCACAGCGTCGGCTTCGTGGTGCGTTGGTTAGAAGAACACTGTCACAGACTTATATTTCCTGTACACAGGTAAGTGGCTAAGATCCTTTTAGATGTAGCTCTTTAAACTTTCTCAAATTCAGGACCAAATTTTTATACATTTCTAGCAAAAAAGTTTAAAATCTGACAACGTTCAATTTCCCCAAAGACTTTGGTCCTTCCGTTCTTGATCAAAATAATTTACTGGTCCTTATGAAATTTTATCAAAATTGAAGTGAATGGCGGCCGCGTACCGGAAGACGCAGCATGGGTAGGCCTCCCATAAGGTGGACCGATGATCTGGTGAAGGTCGCGGGAATCTGCTGGATGCGAGAAGCACAAGACCTATGTCCAGCAGAGGACGTCTTTCGGCTGAATGATGATGATGATGAAGTCAGTCCCGTTAAGACTTCGTCTATTTGTATATTTCATTGAACTTTGTTCAATATTGAAGCTATAAAGTCCCATTTGGACATTTTCCGTCCAGATACTGCGTCCACATGCTAGCCACGCGTCACCGGGACATGCAAGCCGAGGTAGAGTCGAACGGCAGCGGGGCGGGACTTGAACTAGCCACGCCTGTGTTAGAGCGGGGGACGTGGCAAGCAGCCAGTGCTCTACTGCCGGTGTCAGTAGCCTGGCTCATAGCGGGCACCGCGCCGCCGCTGTACTCGCGACCCGTGCAGCCGCCGCCGCAGCCACACGCGGGTATGTATACACACAGCTAGGTAACGTTACTGTACTGTACTGTACTGCCGGTGTCAGTAGCCTGGCTCATAGCGGGCACCGCGCCGCCGCTGTACTCGCGACCCGTGCAGCCGCCGCCGCAGCCACACGCGGGTATGTATACACACAGCTAGGTAACGTTACTGTACTGTACTGTACTGCCGGTGTCAGTAGCCTGGCTCATAGCGGGCACCGCGCCGCCGCTGTACTCGCGACCCGTGCAGCCGCCGCCGCAGCCACACGCGGGTATGTATACACACAGCTAGGTAACGTTACTGTACTGTACTGTACTGCCGGTGTCAGTAGCCTGGCTCATAGCGGGCACCGCGCCGCCGCTGTACTCGCGACCCGTGCAGCCGCCGCCGCAGCCACACGCGGGTATGTATACACACAGCTAGGTAACGTTACTGTACTGTACTGTACTGCCGGTGTCAGTAGCCTGGCTCATAGCGGGCACCGCGCCGCCGCTGTACTCGCGACCCGTGCAGCCGCCGCCGCAGCCACACGCGGGTATGTATACACACAGCTAGGTAACGTTACTGTACTGTACTGTACTGCCGGTGTCAGTAGCCTGGCTCATAGCGGGCACCGCGCCGCCGCTGTACTCGCGACCCGTGCAGCCGCCGCCGCAGCCACACGCGGGTATGTATACACACAGCTAGGTAACGTTACTGTACTGTACTGTACTGCCGGTGTCAGTAGCCTGGCTCATAGCGGGCACCGCGCCGCCGCTGTACTCGCGACCCGTGCAGCCGCCGCCGCAGCCACACGCGGGTATGTATACACACAGCTAGGTAACGTTACTGTACTGTACTGTACTGCCGGTGTCAGTAGCCTGGCTCATAGCGGGCACCGCGCCGCCGCTGTACTCGCGACCCGTGCAGCCGCCGCCGCAGCCACACGCGGGTATGTATACACACAGCTAGGTAACGTTACTGTACTGTACTGTACTGCCGGTGTCAGTAGCCTGGCTCATAGCGGGCACCGCGCCGCCGCTGTACTCGCGACCCGTGCAGCCGCCGCCGCAGCCACACGCGGGTATGTATACACACAGCTAGGTAACGTTACTGTACTGTACTGTACTGCCGGTGTCAGTAGCCTGGCTCATAGCGGGCACCGCGCCGCCGCTGTACTCGCGACCCGTGCAGCCGCCGCCGCAGCCACACGCGGGTATGTATACACACAGCTAGGTAACGTTACTGTACTGTACTGTACTGCCGGTGTCAGTAGCCTGGCTCATAGCGGGCACCGCGCCGCCGCTGTACTCGCGACCCGTGCAGCCGCCGCCGCAGCCACACGCGGGTATGTATACACACAGCTAGGTAACGTTACTGTACTGTACTGTACTGCCGGTGTCAGTAGCCTGGCTCATAGCGGGCACCGCGCCGCCGCTGTACTCGCGACCCGTGCAGCCGCCGCCGCAGCCACACGCGGGTATGTATACACACAGCTAGGTAACGTTACTGTACTGTACTGTACTGCCGGTGTCAGTAGCCTGGCTCATAGCGGGCACCGCGCCGCCGCTGTACTCGCGACCCGTGCAGCCGCCGCCGCAGCCACACGCGGGTATGTATACACACAGCTAGGTAACGTTACTGTACTGTACTGTACTGCCGGTGTCAGTAGCCTGGCTCATAGCGGGCACCGCGCCGCCGCTGTACTCGCGACCCGTGCAGCCGCCGCCGCAGCCACACGCGGGTATGTATACACACAGCTAGGTAACGTTACTGTACTGTACTGTACTGCCGGTGTCAGTAGCCTGGCTCATAGCGGGCACCGCGCCGCCGCTGTACTCGCGACCCGTGCAGCCGCCGCCGCAGCCACACGCGGGTATGTATACACACAGCTAGGTAACGTTACTGTACTGTACTGTACTGCCGGTGTCAGTAGCCTGGCTCATAGCGGGCACCGCGCCGCCGCTGTACTCGCGACCCGTGCAGCCGCCGCCGCAGCCACACGCGGGTATGTATACACACAGCTAGGTAACGTTACTGTACTGTACTGTACTGCCGGTGTCAGTAGCCTGGCTCATAGCGGGCACCGCGCCGCCGCTGTACTCGCGACCCGTGCAGCCGCCGCCGCAGCCACACGCGGGTATGTATACACACAGCTAGGTAACGTTACTGTACTGTACTGTACTGCCGGTGTCAGTAGCCTGGCTCATAGCGGGCACCGCGCCGCCGCTGTACTCGCGACCCGTGCAGCCGCCGCCGCAGCCACACGCGGGTATGTATACACACAGCTAGGTAACGTTACTGTACTGTACTGTACTGCCGGTGTCAGTAGCCTGGCTCATAGCGGGCACCGCGCCGCCGCTGTACTCGCGACCCGTGCAGCCGCCGCCGCAGCCACACGCGGGTATGTATACACACAGCTAGGTAACGTTACTGTACTGTACTGTACTGCCGGTGTCAGTAGCCTGGCTCATAGCGGGCACCGCGCCGCCGCTGTACTCGCGACCCGTGCAGCCGCCGCCGCAGCCACACGCGGGTATGTATACACACAGCTAGGTAACGTTACTGTACTGTACTGTACTGCCGGTGTCAGTAGCCTGGCTCATAGCGGGCACCGCGCCGCCGCTGTACTCGCGACCCGTGCAGCCGCCGCCGCAGCCACACGCGGGTATGTATACACACAGCTAGGTAACGTTACTGTACTGTACTGTACTGCCGGTGTCAGTAGCCTGGCTCATAGCGGGCACCGCGCCGCCGCTGTACTCGCGACCCGTGCAGCCGCCGCCGCAGCCACACGCGGGTATGTATACACACAGCTAGGTAACGTTACTGTACTGTACTGTACTGCCGGTGTCAGTAGCCTGGCTCATAGCGGGCACCGCGCCGCCGCTGTACTCGCGACCCGTGCAGCCGCCGCCGCAGCCACACGCGGGTATGTATACACACAGCTAGGTAACGTTACTGTACTGTACTGTACTGCCGGTGTCAGTAGCCTGGCTCATAGCGGGCACCGCGCCGCCGCTGTACTCGCGACCCGTGCAGCCGCCGCCGCAGCCACACGCGGGTATGTATACACACAGCTAGGTAACGTTACTGTACTGTACTGTACTGCCGGTGTCAGTAGCCTGGCTCATAGCGGGCACCGCGCCGCCGCTGTACTCGCGACCCGTGCAGCCGCCGCCGCAGCCACACGCGGGTATGTATACACACAGCTAGGTAACGTTACTGTACTGTACTGTACTGCCGGTGTCAGTAGCCTGGCTCATAGCGGGCACCGCGCCGCCGCTGTACTCGCGACCCGTGCAGCCGCCGCCGCAGCCACACGCGGGTATGTATACACACAGCTAGGTAACGTTACTGTACTGTACTGTACTGCCGGTGTCAGTAGCCTGGCTCATAGCGGGCACCGCGCCGCCGCTGTACTCGCGACCCGTGCAGCCGCCGCCGCAGCCACACGCGGGTATGTATACACACAGCTAGGTAACGTTACTGTACTGTACTGTACTGCCGGTGTCAGTAGCCTGGCTCATAGCGGGCACCGCGCCGCCGCTGTACTCGCGACCCGTGCAGCCGCCGCCGCAGCCACACGCGGGTATGTATACACACAGCTAGGTAACGTTACTGTACTGTACTGTACTGCCGGTGTCAGTAGCCTGGCTCATAGCGGGCACCGCGCCGCCGCTGTACTCGCGACCCGTGCAGCCGCCGCCGCAGCCACACGCGGGTATGTATACACACAGCTAGGTAACGTTACTGTACTGTACTGTACTGCCGGTGTCAGTAGCCTGGCTCATAGCGGGCACCGCGCCGCCGCTGTACTCGCGACCCGTGCAGCCGCCGCCGCAGCCACACGCGGGTATGTATACACACAGCTAGGTAACGTTACTGTACTGTACTGTACTGCCGGTGTCAGTAGCCTGGCTCATAGCGGGCACCGCGCCGCCGCTGTACTCGCGACCCGTGCAGCCGCCGCCGCAGCCACACGCGGGTATGTATACACACAGCTAGGTAACGTTACTGTACTGTACTGTACTGCCGGTGTCAGTAGCCTGGCTCATAGCGGGCACCGCGCCGCCGCTGTACTCGCGACCCGTGCAGCCGCCGCCGCAGCCACACGCGGGTATGTATACACACAGCTAGGTAACGTTACTGTACTGTACTGTACTGCCGGTGTCAGTAGCCTGGCTCATAGCGGGCACCGCGCCGCCGCTGTACTCGCGACCCGTGCAGCCGCCGCCGCAGCCACACGCGGGTATGTATACACACAGCTAGGTAACGTTACTGTACTGTACTGTACTGCCGGTGTCAGTAGCCTGGCTCATAGCGGGCACCGCGCCGCCGCTGTACTCGCGACCCGTGCAGCCGCCGCCGCAGCCACACGCGGGTATGTATACACACAGCTAGGTAACGTTACTGTACTGTACTGTACTGCCGGTGTCAGTAGCCTGGCTCATAGCGGGCACCGCGCCGCCGCTGTACTCGCGACCCGTGCAGCCGCCGCCGCAGCCACACGCGGGTATGTATACACACAGCTAGGTAACGTTACTGTACTGTACTGTACTGCCGGTGTCAGTAGCCTGGCTCATAGCGGGCACCGCGCCGCCGCTGTACTCGCGACCCGTGCAGCCGCCGCCGCAGCCACACGCGGGTATGTATACACACAGCTAGGTAACGTTACTGTACTGTACTGTACTGCCGGTGTCAGTAGCCTGGCTCATAGCGGGCACCGCGCCGCCGCTGTACTCGCGACCCGTGCAGCCGCCGCCGCAGCCACACGCGGGTATGTATACACACAGCTAGGTAACGTTACTGTACTGTACTGTACTGCCGGTGTCAGTAGCCTGGCTCATAGCGGGCACCGCGCCGCCGCTGTACTCGCGACCCGTGCAGCCGCCGCCGCAGCCACACGCGGGTATGTATACACACAGCTAGGTAACGTTACTGTACTGTACTGTACTGCCGGTGTCAGTAGCCTGGCTCATAGCGGGCACCGCGCCGCCGCTGTACTCGCGACCCGTGCAGCCGCCGCCGCAGCCACACGCGGGTATGTATACACACAGCTAGGTAACGTTACTGTACTGTACTGTACTGCCGGTGTCAGTAGCCTGGCTCATAGCGGGCACCGCGCCGCCGCTGTACTCGCGACCCGTGCAGCCGCCGCCGCAGCCACACGCGGGTATGTATACACACAGCTAGGTAACGTTACTGTACTGTACTGTACTGCCGGTGTCAGTAGCCTGGCTCATAGCGGGCACCGCGCCGCCGCTGTACTCGCGACCCGTGCAGCCGCCGCCGCAGCCACACGCGGGTATGTATACACACAGCTAGGTAACGTTACTGTACTGTACTGTACTGCCGGTGTCAGTAGCCTGGCTCATAGCGGGCACCGCGCCGCCGCTGTACTCGCGACCCGTGCAGCCGCCGCCGCAGCCACACGCGGGTATGTATACACACAGCTAGGTAACGTTACTGTACTGTACTGTACTGCCGGTGTCAGTAGCCTGGCTCATAGCGGGCACCGCGCCGCCGCTGTACTCGCGACCCGTGCAGCCGCCGCCGCAGCCACACGCGGGTATGTATACACACAGCTAGGTAACGTTACTGTACTGTACTGTACTGCCGGTGTCAGTAGCCTGGCTCATAGCGGGCACCGCGCCGCCGCTGTACTCGCGACCCGTGCAGCCGCCGCCGCAGCCACACGCGGGTATGTATACACACAGCTAGGTAACGTTACTGTACTGTACTGTACTGCCGGTGTCAGTAGCCTGGCTCATAGCGGGCACCGCGCCGCCGCTGTACTCGCGACCCGTGCAGCCGCCGCCGCAGCCACACGCGGGTATGTATACACACAGCTAGGTAACGTTACTGTACTGTACTGTACTGCCGGTGTCAGTAGCCTGGCTCATAGCGGGCACCGCGCCGCCGCTGTACTCGCGACCCGTGCAGCCGCCGCCGCAGCCACACGCGGGTATGTATACACACAGCTAGGTAACGTTACTGTACTGTACTGTACTGCCGGTGTCAGTAGCCTGGCTCATAGCGGGCACCGCGCCGCCGCTGTACTCGCGACCCGTGCAGCCGCCGCCGCAGCCACACGCGGGTATGTATACACACAGCTAGGTAACGTTACTGTACTGTACTGTACTGCCGGTGTCAGTAGCCTGGCTCATAGCGGGCACCGCGCCGCCGCTGTACTCGCGACCCGTGCAGCCGCCGCCGCAGCCACACGCGGGTATGTATACACACAGCTAGGTAACGTTACTGTACTGTACTGTACTGCCGGTGTCAGTAGCCTGGCTCATAGCGGGCACCGCGCCGCCGCTGTACTCGCGACCCGTGCAGCCGCCGCCGCAGCCACACGCGGGTATGTATACACACAGCTAGGTAACGTTACTGTACTGTACTGTACTGCCGGTGTCAGTAGCCTGGCTCATAGCGGGCACCGCGCCGCCGCTGTACTCGCGACCCGTGCAGCCGCCGCCGCAGCCACACGCGGGTATGTATACACACAGCTAGGTAACGTTACTGTACTGTACTGTACTGCCGGTGTCAGTAGCCTGGCTCATAGCGGGCACCGCGCCGCCGCTGTACTCGCGACCCGTGCAGCCGCCGCCGCAGCCACACGCGGGTATGTATACACACAGCTAGGTAACGTTACTGTACTGTACTGTACTGCCGGTGTCAGTAGCCTGGCTCATAGCGGGCACCGCGCCGCCGCTGTACTCGCGACCCGTGCAGCCGCCGCCGCAGCCACACGCGGGTATGTATACACACAGCTAGGTAACGTTACTGTACTGTACTGTACTGCCGGTGTCAGTAGCCTGGCTCATAGCGGGCACCGCGCCGCCGCTGTACTCGCGACCCGTGCAGCCGCCGCCGCAGCCACACGCGGGTATGTATACACACAGCTAGGTAACGTTACTGTACTGTACTGTACTGCCGGTGTCAGTAGCCTGGCTCATAGCGGGCACCGCGCCGCCGCTGTACTCGCGACCCGTGCAGCCGCCGCCGCAGCCACACGCGGGTATGTATACACACAGCTAGGTAACGTTACTGTACTGTACTGTACTGCCGGTGTCAGTAGCCTGGCTCATAGCGGGCACCGCGCCGCCGCTGTACTCGCGACCCGTGCAGCCGCCGCCGCAGCCACACGCGGGTATGTATACACACAGCTAGGTAACGTTACTGTACTGTACTGTACTGCCGGTGTCAGTAGCCTGGCTCATAGCGGGCACCGCGCCGCCGCTGTACTCGCGACCCGTGCAGCCGCCGCCGCAGCCACACGCGGGTATGTATACACACAGCTAGGTAACGTTACTGTACTGTACTGTACTGCCGGTGTCAGTAGCCTGGCTCATAGCGGGCACCGCGCCGCCGCTGTACTCGCGACCCGTGCAGCCGCCGCCGCAGCCACACGCGGGTATGTATACACACAGCTAGGTAACGTTACTGTACTGTACTGTACTGCCGGTGTCAGTAGCCTGGCTCATAGCGGGCACCGCGCCGCCGCTGTACTCGCGACCCGTGCAGCCGCCGCCGCAGCCACACGCGGGTATGTATACACACAGCTAGGTAACGTTACTGTACTGTACTGTACTGCCGGTGTCAGTAGCCTGGCTCATAGCGGGCACCGCGCCGCCGCTGTACTCGCGACCCGTGCAGCCGCCGCCGCAGCCACACGCGGGTATGTATACACACAGCTAGGTAACGTTACTGTACTGTACTGTACTGCCGGTGTCAGTAGCCTGGCTCATAGCGGGCACCGCGCCGCCGCTGTACTCGCGACCCGTGCAGCCGCCGCCGCAGCCACACGCGGGTATGTATACACACAGCTAGGTAACGTTACTGTACTGTACTGTACTGCCGGTGTCAGTAGCCTGGCTCATAGCGGGCACCGCGCCGCCGCTGTACTCGCGACCCGTGCAGCCGCCGCCGCAGCCACACGCGGGTATGTATACACACAGCTAGGTAACGTTACTGTACTGTACTGTACTGCCGGTGTCAGTAGCCTGGCTCATAGCGGGCACCGCGCCGCCGCTGTACTCGCGACCCGTGCAGCCGCCGCCGCAGCCACACGCGGGTATGTATACACACAGCTAGGTAACGTTACTGTACTGTACTGTACTGCCGGTGTCAGTAGCCTGGCTCATAGCGGGCACCGCGCCGCCGCTGTACTCGCGACCCGTGCAGCCGCCGCCGCAGCCACACGCGGGTATGTATACACACAGCTAGGTAACGTTACTGTACTGTACTGTACTGCCGGTGTCAGTAGCCTGGCTCATAGCGGGCACCGCGCCGCCGCTGTACTCGCGACCCGTGCAGCCGCCGCCGCAGCCACACGCGGGTATGTATACACACAGCTAGGTAACGTTACTGTACTGTACTGTACTGCCGGTGTCAGTAGCCTGGCTCATAGCGGGCACCGCGCCGCCGCTGTACTCGCGACCCGTGCAGCCGCCGCCGCAGCCACACGCGGGTATGTATACACACAGCTAGGTAACGTTACTGTACTGTACTGTACTGCCGGTGTCAGTAGCCTGGCTCATAGCGGGCACCGCGCCGCCGCTGTACTCGCGACCCGTGCAGCCGCCGCCGCAGCCACACGCGGGTATGTATACACACAGCTAGGTAACGTTACTGTACTGTACTGTACTGCCGGTGTCAGTAGCCTGGCTCATAGCGGGCACCGCGCCGCCGCTGTACTCGCGACCCGTGCAGCCGCCGCCGCAGCCACACGCGGGTATGTATACACACAGCTAGGTAACGTTACTGTACTGTACTGTACTGCCGGTGTCAGTAGCCTGGCTCATAGCGGGCACCGCGCCGCCGCTGTACTCGCGACCCGTGCAGCCGCCGCCGCAGCCACACGCGGGTATGTATACACACAGCTAGGTAACGTTACTGTACTGTACTGTACTGCCGGTGTCAGTAGCCTGGCTCATAGCGGGCACCGCGCCGCCGCTGTACTCGCGACCCGTGCAGCCGCCGCCGCAGCCACACGCGGGTATGTATACACACAGCTAGGTAACGTTACTGTACTGTACTGTACTGCCGGTGTCAGTAGCCTGGCTCATAGCGGGCACCGCGCCGCCGCTGTACTCGCGACCCGTGCAGCCGCCGCCGCAGCCACACGCGGGTATGTATACACACAGCTAGGTACTGTACTGTACTGACGTCACATAACTAATACGTCATCAAGTAGCTCAGGAGCTCCACCTTTAATGCCCGAATTAGTTAAGACCGCCAGCTCTTTGCAGACCCCTCCAAAAATCTTCCTGCCCTGAATCTCTTCTTCCTGCCCTGTTCCCAAGTTACTTGTGGTCGACACGATATGTTTTTCTCTTCCATTCTTCCCTGTCAGCCTTCACCTCGTCATTTACTCCCTTTTCCTTCACATCCTCCTTAACACAATCCATTCATCTTTTGTTTGTTGTCCCTCTCTCCCTCCGTCCATCGACATTAGTCACATGCGTTTCATCTCTCCTCATCATGTGATGACATGATTGATGACTTGTTGAGGGCATGTGCTCTTACCAAGATAAACGATTTCCTTTCAACTTCTGTCACTAGTGCCACTTTCAAAGTCCCTCTAATATACCCAAAAAAAAAACGTAAAAATCACCAAAAAAAAAACAACCACATTTTAATATACAAGGTTTTAAAAAATCAACTCTAAGAATTTTATGGGGTTACTCGGTATCGGAAATTGATGATGATATTTTTTTTATAACTTTCCATACAAATCAATAAAATGTTTTAATTGATTTGTATGGAGAGGCATAAAAAAAATTGGCGAATTTCGAAAAGTTGTACAACAAAAGTTGTTCAATTTCCGATACCGAGTAACCCCATAAAATTCTTAGAGTTGATTTTTTAACACCTTATATTTTAACGAATTCGGGTTCTTAAAATAATATGGGAAAACTTTTTGAACCATTATCGTACAGCAATGTATTGTGTGTGACCCGTAAGATACTCGTAAATCTGTGCCTCCACGGCTCACATGTGACTATGTAATGTTGTCCAGGCGGTGGCCTCGCGTCAACAGCGTGGCTGGCGCGGCTGGTGTGTGCGGTGCCGTCGCACTGGGTGCCTCTGTACACCTCGCGCGACCACGGCATGGGAGCCAACCGGTTCCTGCATCACACGCTCGCCTACAGGTGATCAACATAACAGATTAAGTGTAAAAATGTAAAACTTCCTTAATGAAAAAGAGCTTCTTTGGTATTGCTCCCCAAGTTTATAGTAAAATAACCGAAATAATAAAATGTATGCCTCTACAAAAATTCAAAAAGGCTCTTAATGGGTTATTGCTTGAGAAATGCTACTATACAATCATTGACTTAGAATAAGTATGGACAACGAGTGTAGTACAAAATTCACGATAAAAGTGTCCTGAATTGACATATTATTAACTTAGAAATACCAACAAGCTCATTTACGATGGACGAAATCCTATGTCGTTAACATAATGCCTAATTTTGTTTGCAACAATTTTTACCATACGAAAACATGACAGCACTGCTCAATTTTTCAAATTTCGAAACTTCATCTAATGTCAAACGAAAATTTGGAGAACATAGGAGTAATAGAGCAACCTTAATTTTTAAAAGATTTTATTATTATTTATATTTATTGCGATCGCTAAATATTTAATCTAACTGAAAGAGCATGGAACATTTCTTGCAAAATTACAACATCGTCATTTTCAAAAACGCGATTTCGCTTCCTTTGCTGAAGTATCAGCATCAGCATCATCTTCATCTAATTGATCTCGAGAAAAACTGAAATTAAATCAGAGGCATATTTTTTTCTTTTTTTGTATGAAACTATCTTTTGTCATGTATATTTAAAAGAGTTTATGATAACTAAACAAACGAGCCCAAACGTCACGTGTCCACTATTTGCCATTAGGAAGTTCCAGAGCCCGTTTTTCGGCTCTACTATCGGACCTACGTCATTATTTATGTAATGAAAAGTGCTTATAATGACAAAATACATGAGCTGAAACTCGACGAGCCTACCATTTGTTCCTGTGCCTGCCTAATCTTCGGCTCTATCATCAAATTAGTTCAATGACATTTTAATGATCTAAGATGCACATTACCTACCTGCAAAATTTCAGCTCGATCGGAAACTTGGTAGTGACCGAAAAACCAAGACAATTTTGAAACGGAAGGACAACATACATATTTTCATACATAATATGCTTGCATACAATGCAAGTTTGAAAATAACTTCTTTAAATGAATAGAACAAAACAAATTGCAATTGGTTCAAAATCGCAATACAAAAAAACATCGCGTAAAAATAACGACTCTTTGGAATCTTTGTTCTAATGTCTGACAAATATGTCAAGTTTCTTACGGTAATCCAACCAAATGAAGTTGACATAATTGGTCAAACAAAGGAAGGAAAATAAGATAACTTTTGTTTAGTTGGATTATTGTGTGTTTTGCTCTTGCAATTAATTCAATTTTAAGTAAAATACAATGTTCCTTAACAAAATAATACTTTAAAATTGTAAAACAATAATATACCTACTGAAAATATGATACACCATTAACTTTTTTCACTTTTTTGAGTAGTTTTTACACGATCTCACTACACAGAACGGCATTGTTGACATGTGACATTGAGGTGTAGCTGCTTGTTCGCCCAAATAAAGAATGACGCGCGCAATTGTAGCTCTTTTCAAATTCATCGTGTTTTAACTCTCTTTCGGTTCGGACATTTTTGAGCGATGACCCGAGGTCCATACTTATTCTAAGTCAATGTATACAATAGATGAGTTTTCCTTTTAAGTTTTTTGCTATTTTTTATATTGTTTCTGTACCTACTCAACATTTGTATGTCATTAATGGCAAATCATAGTGCACTACCATCCTAATTATTTAAGATCTTAAATGTAAATACCTATGTTTAACAAATAAATGATTCTATTCTGTAAATGAGTTAAAGTTACGCTGTTTATCGGAAAGGGAGTACTAATCCGCAGGCCTCTTAAAATATCACTGATGACTGTTTTAAAGCAAGTGTCAAAATATTTAAATTCGATAATCTGTATGATAGTTATTTTCGTTTTTCCAAAAATTCTTCATCCCTGCTTTAGTTTACGAATTCAGAATATGGAGTTTCTAATCCGTGAGCTCAAATATGACCTAAAATGTAAACACAGTTCATATACTTAATGTTGTTGTTGACGACACGTTTGGTGCAGTGGCTAAGCGATTGGCTTCTGCGCCACGGGTTTTGGGTTCGATTCTCGCACGGAACAAATATTTGTATGGCCTACAGATAGTTGTTCCGGGTCTCGGTGTTTGTGCATGTAAAGATTTGTGTCTGTACCCACGATACAAGAGAAATCTAAGTGAGGGGCAATGATTTAAAAAAAAAAATGTAAATACAGCTACCGTTTTTCTTTTATAGTGGGATCCTATGATGAACCTATTGTTATTGATTAGAATACTAATGTATCTTTACTAATAATGAAACAAAGACTTCATAGCTTTGCATAGTATACCCTCCCTAGCCATCTCAAGTAAAATAAGCTTACAAATCTATTTTATTGCCAATTTTGGCAATAAAAAATACTACCATTGTTAATCAAACCGATTCGTTCTTGGCCATAAGAACTGGGCTTTTGGAGAAAGTTGTATAATAAAAGTTACTCATTATTATGGGTACTTTAGCACCCTTTCGTATTACTACCCCCTTTCCGACTAACCTTGTTTTTAAAATGCTTGAAGCGCGAACTGAATTATTCCATGTAATTAGAAATTCCATCTGGTTGAGTGCAGGGGTCCCACTCTGGTGCTGATACAGGCAGAGGACCTGCTGATCGTGGTGTGTTCGTCACAAGAGTGGCGCGAGACGCACCAGTACTGGGGAGGGCCCGAGTGTGCTGTACTGCAGATACTTCCCACGTGAGTAAACACCTAGCAGTTAACACGTTCAGTGTCGTCGGGTGTCCCCCGGAGGGCACCTTCTAGTCGCATTCGCGATGCCGGGTTCCCTCGTGGAGGGCTCGTTTTAAATGTAGGTATTCCTTAGAAAATCCACTGTCGTAAAACAAGCAACAACACCCCCTTTTTTTATGGATGGGAAGTCATCATATGACTCCTTCCGCTCTGGGCGGCGCGGAAGGGAGTGGCAGACTCTTACTGACTAAAACCCATCCGTGTTCCTTCTAATGCCCTTTGCGGTCCAGGGCCGCGGTAACTCTTTCGAATAAATTCCGCAACCCTGGCAGGCACTGGTCCTAGCGGGCCCCGTCTACAATGCTGACATCTATTTGAGACGCGCGTGGAACACAATGTTTGTCGACCCGGGCCTGGTTCTGCTCCCACCCAACGCTCGCCGCGCGCAGGCCCGAGCCTACACCGGCCGGGACGAGCCCTGCGACTCCCGACGCCCGCGCGTCCGGGGCGTCTCCTTCTGTTGCGGCGGCTGGGGCGTGAGGTTTGCCTCTCCCTCACGCGTTCCGCCTCCTCCTTCGCTAGCATTACTGCTTCGCAGAAGGAGGTGACTGCTTCCCATGCCCCCTCGCACCGGACCATGGATTGAACCAGGGCCGGACGCGAGAGGTCGCCGCCGCCGGAAACAAGATCCCCTGAAAATACTATTTTACTACTTAGTAGCGTGTTTTATGAGTTGACACAGTTTTTAACGAATTGTAAATTGGCGATTATCCCTTTTTGGGTGTTAAGCATCGATATGTACAATTTTTGTTTGTTTACAAGTTTTTATTTCGCCTAAGAGCGATTACGCACTGCATCCGATCCGAATCCGTGAAAATACGGATATAAAAATCTCGGACCGAATTCGGATGTTGCTTACGCACTATTCCGATCTCTGATTCAAATTCAAATAATTCAGGGGCCATCTTTGGCATATCCGTTTGGCGTCTGATTTGAATCCGAGGTAATGCGAAAGCGTTCATACAAACAGTACTACGGCTACTTCGGTCCGTCAATTGTTCTTCCGAATTAAAAACTCACGGATGACGGATGCCGGATGTAGTGCGTAAACTACCATACAAATAGTTCTATGGCTACTTCGGAACGTATTTTCACGGATTCGGATAGGATGCAGTGCGTAACCGCTGTAAGAATTGAGTGCACCGAATAGTTAACGATCGTATAAGCGGATTGTCTTTTCTTATCTCAGTTAATTAGTAACCAAGACTTTAATTCTCGTCACAATCCAGGTTCTCAGTGGTAGAGAAGGGTCCCAAGATGCTGTACCTCAACACCACAATCCGCGGCTACCCCAAGGGTCTCCGCGCGGGCTCGGACCCGCGCAAACCGCTGCTCAACATCCCAGAAGACTTCGACTCGCTTGTCTTCAAGGGAGTGCCTTACCCACTGGGGACTATCGAGGTTTGTCACTTACTATATATACAACATAGAACAGAAAATTCAATTCATTTATTGTTTGTCACAGGTAAATACAGATGTTATACTAAACTTGTTATACATAATTTGTTTATCCATTTTATTTTCATAACTACCTACATACTTCTATCATATTAGCATCATATTATAAGTTAACATTTCTACTTGCACCTTTACTACTTCAACAAGCAACAAACTAGTGGAGCGAGTGCTCGCCGGCAGTGTGAACAGTCAGCGATTAACTATTAATATATGCATCTCTTTTGTTTACACGGAATGTATATCTATTTGTACGTTTCTTGAGCGAGAAAATAGTCGCTTCCTCGTCGGCGGTGGGACAACCGCCTAAAAATGTCTGAAATCGATTCAGTAGCCGATTATTAACAAACTACTTTCAGGGTTTGCGTTTATTATGTTATACTCGTACCCACGACTGTTCCAAGAGATTCTGACCCGTGCAAACCGCTGCTCAACATACCCGAAGACTTGATTAAATCTACAGACTACAGTCTATCGTCCTCATCACCACCCGAAAGTAACAAGGTGGACTATGGATTTATGTAACCTTATCTTCTTTTGCCAGGTGTGGGGTTGCGGAGACCTGGCGTCTAGAGAGACTCAGCTAGAAATTAAGAAGTGGCAAGTGAAAGAAGCCGAGAGACAACGACATGTAAGCTATAGTTCTACTGTTCTACATTTTGAATTAACATGAAATTTGGTACACGGGGAGACAGTGACCTAGATTAAGACATAGGATCCTCTTTATCCGGGTACATGAAGTAGTCCCCGTTTTGCCGGGGTCGCGGTGCATGCAGCTGCGAATCCCGTGACCCCGGCCAAGGGTCAGGAGAAGGAACACCGTGGGTTTTTAGCCGGTAGGAGTCGGCATAACCCTTCGCCTTCCCCGGGCGAAGGGCATACATGAGGATTTTCACGAAGAAAAAAAACTCTTTGGAGTGAAAAAGTGGGCATGGTGGTGATACATCAAATTCTAGAAATGGAACTAATTTTTCTTCTCCGTCGTTGCTGTGTTAGATAATGTTTTATCAGGCGATAAATGTGTCTTAATACGATATGACTATCTAAAATTCTAGCAGAAAAGTTATTGTTAAAGTTTTCATTTGATAATGTATGATTAGCGCTTTCATTATTCTACTGTTTTGTGTGTCTCGTTACTTCTTTTGGATTATGCCATCAAGAGAGCTGAGCTTCTTCGTCAAGTATTATAGTTAGTCAGTCAACAGACTGATCTATTGTCTGTCATTCGGAAACCTGTGGCAATCGTTAAGAGTAGTCAAAAGCTCGAAAGTCTGCCAACTGGTTTCACCTTGGAATATTAAATGTTCCAATTTTCTCTATTAATAACCTAATATTGGTACGGTCAGCATCAAAAGTAGCTGAACATTAGAGTTTTTAAACTTGGCATTAATTAGAAAGCGAATTGTTTTAAAACAAAAAGTTTAATAGATACCTAGAGCTGCTAGATATAGCTCTAAGTATACCTTAAATTTTTTGCTTCCTACAATTAGTTACCTAATTAATGCAAAGTTTAAAAACTCAAATGTTCAGCTACTTTTGATGCTGACCGTACTAACCAGTAACTGAGGGGTTATAAACCCCCAAACTTTTCAAAACCCTTTTTGAAAACTTTTTAATGCCTTCTTCTTTTCCAGATAAAAATATCGGCAGCGGATTGGATCGAGCACCCCGACAGGTACCTGTTGGAGCTAGCGGGCAGACCGCAGTACAACAACTCGGCTAGCTAGTGACCACGAGCGCACGAGCGGGATACATCGCGGCCTTACACACGGGGCGGGGGAGTGACGCGCTGCCGAGCGATCAATGGATGGGGAGTAAGCGATACTGTTGTAACGTGTTCATCTCTCGTCAAAGCAGCAGATTGTATTGAAAGGAGATTAGATGATGACGAGCAATGGAAAGTAGGGTATGCGACAAATTACTACAGACAACTAAATTCATCTTTCTTTCTTTCTTTATGTCCTAGTAAGACAGTTTGAGCTGAAATTTCAGTGTGATATCCTAAATCCCTAGAAACTTTGCTTAATTACTCGAGATTTTGCCTAAATCCTAGCTATGTTATCTTTTTGAGGTTAAATTTTACCAATGTAAAATAGCTTTTAACTTAGGAATTCATCTGACATTTTGGTAGATTTCCTATAATAATGCTGCCAAAATGTCAAAGTTATTCTTCAGATAAAGCTTTTTAACTATTATAAAAAACCTAAAAATCGGGTCTAGATCGCGTTAAAATACGATACCATTGTTCCCGACGTTTCAACTGAATTACATCTTCTGTATTAAGGCTGATTTACACGAGGATAGATTCTCGAAGCGAGTTTCATGTTGTCTCTGTTTTCACCGCCGAGAAAGACAAAGTAAGAACGAGTCTCGCTTCGAGAAAATATCCTCGTGTAAATGAGCCATTAATGTCAGAAACAAAGGTACAGTACCTTTGAATATTTTAATTCGATCTATCTAGAGCTGATTTTTACATTTTATAATTTGTAAAAATCGCAAAACTTTAAAAAAATTATCTGATGTTAGTAAAATTGGCTCTACATTGCGCAAGCGCAGGTTGAAATTAAGTTACTGTATGATGCTCAAACAAATGCTAGAAATTGTTCATTTAATTACAATACATTGCTCGCTATCTATCACTTTTACATTGCGTGTTCTCCCAGTGCACTGTTAAAACGAACCAGTAAAAAACAAGTCATGGTGTGTTAAGTGTTTTAGTTGCTATATTCTTTTCACCATAAGATGAGTCCTGACAGCTCGGTCATTTCGTAAATTGTAGCCGTAAGGAGACTGCAATCGAAAAAACGTAAACGACATCATCAAATACCGTAAAATTGCTATATTATCCATGTTTTGTTTTAAAAAAATATTTGATTTTCTTTGTATGGTAACGTTTTGTAGAGAAACGTCAGGAATCAACTTATAGTGAAAAGGGTATAATGACGTAATTTACTATTAAATATGTATTTTTATTATACAATATGACGAATGGAACTTTGAAGTTTATTTAAAAGCATTTTTGGAAGTTAAATATAATAATTAACATTGTGTTAATAACTTTTAATCTATTTTATATAATATTAGACAAAAGTAGCTCACTAAAGCATGAATATCTTTTGAACCATCAAACCAAAAAGAGTAACCGTGCTGTTATTCATTGTGTGTGTATGAGGTCTTCAGGACTTGGGAGCGCTTCTTGCTAATTTGATACATTTATTTTTTGATGATTTTACAAAGATATAAGGTAGGTACAGATATAAGTGGATGCAGGTCGGCTGCTCAAGTGAAGCCATGCGCCGCCCTCGAGTTGCTCTCCGCGTTCGGTTGGGTGATGGGCCATAGGTATAGATGCGTAGACACATGCAGTTTACATGCATACACACTTTGGAACGCGGCAGTAATTTCTTTTTTTTTCGACAATTCAAAAGTGCCTGTAAATTATCTAATTGAAATAAATACTTTGACTTTGAAAAACCATTTCTTGAAGTAGAATTTCAGCTCAATATAACATCACGCCTGTATTCCCCCAGGGGTAAGGCAGGGGTGTATAATACACCCTCATGTCGCCGTTATGTTTATGTCCAATGTAATAGGGGGCGAATCAACCAGGCACAAATGCAGACTCGCGGGCTGCTGCGGCACAAATGCAAACCCAATACCACATAATTAGTGATGTGCCGAATAGTCAGCCGACTATCCGCCCACCTTCGTAGTCGGTGATTATTCGGCAAAGAACGCAGACTATCCGGCTTCTTACTTGACTTCACGGGAATCATTGCCCAATTGGTCCAAAAAAACATACACGAGACTTTCTTTTTGACATGATTAATTTGTAATTGAGCTCTTTCACTTTAATGAACAATAACAGTATTGTCTTTATATTGTTCACAAAAACACCTCTCGGACCTGTGAAAAAGCAAAAATCGAGAAACAATGTGAACTAATCAAAACACGGTTGCGACTTTCGCGCGAATTTGCTGTAAAGAAAGCGTCACGGAAATTACCCCCGAAACCGTGATCGGCTTGGCCGACTATAGTCGGCCCATCTCTACACATAATTGACCGTTATGGTTCTTAAAATCATTATTCTGTGTTGAAAAAACGGTAGGGATTGCTACTCATTAAGAGACCTTATGCACCTATGACATTATTACTCTATTTAATATAACATTAGACAAATAAGACGCATTTTAGCAAGGAAATGTATGGAAATAAGCAACATATATGCACAGCCTATATCTCACTCCTTACAGTCAGTCAACGTAGACCATTGTCGCAGAGCAATCGTGCGGGGTGAAGGGGGCGGAGGTTATGTCCCGAGTAGCCATACTGCAACTTGGGACATAACCTCCGCCCCTACATAATTTTGACATTTCATAGGACCTGTCAAATGTATGGGCGTTGACCCACTGTATGTAGTAAGTAGGTACGCTGTGATATATGCTTTCAGCAGGAATTCAACGCAGTATTATGGGTTCATGAACCTTAACAGTCAATCAAGATGAGCTGAAACTATACTTACTTGAAAAAATGATTCAAAAGATTTTTGTGCTTTGCTGGGTACTACTTTTTTGTCTAGTGTTATAGGAAATGGAGTATAGTTAGCTTGATAAGGCTACCTGTATTTATGTGTAATAATAATATTTTTTTTTAATAAAAACGTTTATTTCGTGTTAATTAGATCTGAAATTGTGACAAAAAATTTCAGATAAATAATATTCTTAGCTACAGTTGTAGTCATCAACTGTTAATTTTATTATAAGCAGTGAATGTCAAAGAATAAGAAATATGTATTTACTACGTAAATGTGAAATTAATCACGCCTAAAATCCCCGAAGGGGTAAGCAGAGGTGTTCTGTCCTACCCACGTTTCGTCTCTAGTATTAATTCCCATGTGGTGGTGAGCCTATTGTAATTTTTCCGGCACAATTGTGGTGCCAAGTTCGTCATCTTCTACGACTAGCTTGCCCGGCGCGGAGGGTAGTTAATCCGACCCCCCATAGACAATCTACTAATCTATATATATGTTACGGCTAATAGCCGAAGTGCGGCTACACCTAGTTTTAGCCGGGTACAATTAGGTGCAGCCGGCCACATGCGGTTAAACTTAAATCTATCCTACTTATCTTCGGTTAGAACTAGGTTTAGCCTTCATCATAGCGGCTAGAACTAGGTGCAGCCGCACACCGATGGTTAAGGGTAACCCCGACACGGATAGGTTAGGTTCGAAGGGGATGACGGGGGCTAGAGTGAGCGAGCGAAGCGAGCGAACGAAGCCCCCGACATCCCCTTCGTGTTAGGTTACTTTAAACCCTGCAGACAGAAATAGGAGCCCCGCGCAGCGGGGCTCCGTCGACTTAAGCTCCACCTAGTTCTAACCAACTGCTACTGGTTGCACATAGTTGTACCCGGCTAAACCTAGGTGTAACCGCCATTCGGCTTTTAACCGTAACATATATAAAAATGAATCCCTATTTCCCTTGGTCAAGGCATCACGCGTGAGCGGCTGGACCGATTTCGCTAAATTATTTTTTGTTGTGTTCGTAATTGTCAGGAGAGGGTTCTTTTGAAAGAAAATTTTGATATTTAAAAAAAAATTAAGTATCTCAGTATGTCCATATTCTTCAATTGTTTACCGCATGCATGAAAATGGTTTCAAATTTTTGTTACTATATTGATTTTGTTTCTAAAGGTGGGTAGTGGGTAAGTAGTAGGTAGGTAATAAGTAGAAAAAAGTGCATTGCAACGCGTGCCGGGTACAGCTAGTCTGAAATAAAAGGAGTCAAAATGAACCAGTGATTATAACATTAACAAAATATACGACATGGAATAGTAATAACCAGAAACCTGTGACATCCTGATTAGAATATTAAAGTCCCATTTCACAATCGATGATTTGTTCACAACTGGGGGCCTACTCCCTAAGTCCGTCAACGAAGTTAGTCGCCCATCCGAAAGTAGCCCGAAACGTAGGAGTTGACAAAACAGGTGTAAAGTTCAACTTTTCGAACGGGCAAAAACACATCGGTAGTAGGGACAACTGTCAAATCGTGTTGTCATTCATTCTTAGTGCGGGCCCCGAAATAATCGTATAGGTGATAGGGAGTAGGAAACACTCGTAACTAAGGCCGAAACCACGGACTTCGTGCTTAGGGAGTAGACCCCCAGATGCGACTGAATACCAGTATTTTACACGGAGCGACTGCTATCAGACCTCCGCAACCCAGTTACTGGCCAATGCCGATATGTAGTATTTTTTTGTTTAACTACAGTGATCATACTAAGCACAACTATCTAACAGAAATGTTCACACTGCCAAAGTAAAACACAACTATTAATACAAATTAAAATGTATTTACTAAAATGTAATACACTCTTCTTATTTTAGGATCGTCAGTACTTACTTCCTTCGTACTTAAAAACTTTTTCATTTTATAATCTGTTCTTAAAATAAGTTTTTTTTTCTGTCTTATTTTATGAGATAAAATCTTCCACAATATATCCTCACTTAAATGTAAAACTATTGGCTCTCAGAGCGAGATTAATAGACCGCACTTTAAGACTAATTGATAAGTAAAGTAAGCGTTTCATACACAGATATGAACATTATTCGTATAAGATTAATGTTCATATTTGTATGAAACCCTTATTCACACTCGCTTATACGAATATGAACATTATTATTGCAAGAATAAGGTGCATATGAAACGTTTATTTAGCAAAGTAAAGTCTAAGTGAGATCTGTGAATCTCGCCCTCACTGTTGTCTAACAAAATAATGTAGTTTTGCTCAATTTAAAAATTCCGAAGAATCAGTTGTAAAAATACATCAAATTGTATGAAATGTAAAAGAAAGAAAAAGAAATGTGTTTTACAAATATATATTTTTATTGATTGTTTTTGACGACAGATGAACTGGTTGACAACACGACATTAATTAGGCTACCGCTATAATTTAAAATGTACTGAAGCCTGAACAGAGGCAATCCAAATATTCTGTAATAAGCCTTAAGACGTAAGCATGTGCCTGTTAATGTATATTTTTTTTGTTTGTGTCAAAATGAATTGTTTCAAAAGATATTATATTCTACTTATAATATTTATGGAATGACTATGTATAGCACATAAGGCCTGAAATATTGTCATTAAAAGCTCCCTAAAGAAGAAATACAGCTCCTGTAGAAAGGCCGGTTGTAATCTCACTACTGCACCCAATGAGAGAAAGCATGTTCTACACGGTTAGATGGTTGGCCTGACCAAGGGGACTTCATCATAGAGCATACTCACTAGCGTGTGTCATGTTGGCCAACCAAGTTGGGTACAAATAGTTCATTCTATGAAGACGCGGCCCATCCTTTTCATAAATTGCTAGCTCTATTGCCAAGCAATAGGTAGTTAGATGTGAATCTGAGAATCAGAACCAGTTGAGAATCCTGCGGGCACTCTTGGGGTTCCACTCCAGTTAGCCCATAAAGGCAAACTGAAGACGAGGCCCTGACCGACTCTCTGAGTCAATAAGGTACGCAGTGTCGCCACTCACCAACAGCTCGCCACAAGCTGCCCTGCGGTTTGTATGCTTTCCAGTAGACCTCATGACACATTTTTTACTATATTATGGGGTTGTAGAAAGCTAGTCTAATGTTCCCTCCGGTTTTACGTTAATCTCATGGTGAAGTAACGCCTTTCCCAGAGGGGGTAGATACAAGTGTGCGTCCTGAGTGACTGCGCACGGACGTATTGCGGATTGCGGAGCGGCTTTACCGTCGATACCTGTCCTTAGTGCATGCGAGAAAGTTGACACGAACGCGCGTGTTTACTGTTTCGTTTATTTTACTTTGGTTTTAATAATGTCGATATCAAAATTCAAACGTTTCGAACATTTATTTAATGCACCGTTCATTCCGCCTGCGCGGTGCGCCATCACTCAGGACACACACTGACAGCGCACGGGCGTATTGCTGATTGCGGAGCGGCTTTACCGTGGCTTTACCGTCCGTACCTGTCCTTAGTACGCGCGGGAAAGTTGACGCGTACGCGCCTGTTTAGTGTTTCGTTTATTTTACTTTGGTTTTAATAATGTCGCTATCAAAATTCAAACGTTTCGAACGTCTATTTAATGCGCCGTTCATTCCGCCTGCGCGGTGCGCCGTCACTCAGGACGCACACTGATAGATGTGTCTGTGAGGCTTTCGTTAGGCAGCTGGATCAAGGATTTGATTCACAAAGCGGTACTTCTAGACACGGCACGTATTGTTAGGAAGTTCCTCTCTCTGGAGCCCTGACCGTTGGCACTGCTAGCTGGGACCCTGTTCCCGATGCCGATTTTTTATTGAAATATTAAAAAAAAAAACTGTTTAAAGATGAATAAACGAATGAACGATATACACACGCAACACGCGAGTACCGAACCATAAAAATTGTGGGACGCGTCATCGTGGATTTAAAACGCTGTATCTAACTGAAGAACATTTTTGGGCAGCGAACGATAATCAATACGAGTCAGCACTAGGCTCATCATGAACAAAGCCGCCTTCGTCAGCTCAACCACCTATCTTGCCGAACTTACTGCACCAAGTGATTTAATTGAGTTGTTATATAAAATTATAAGATATTGTGAACATTTAACTGTCGCCAGTAGAGCATTACTTACGTAAGAAGCTATTTTTATAAGAGTGCTTCATATTTGTATAACGTTCCTATTGTAAGCCATAATCGCGAGTCACTTAGGAAAGTATGTACGCTCATAAATGGTGTTTTGTTATTTTATAAATGGACCAAAATGTTTAAATAATACTGTACTAGAATAAGCAGGAAGTTTACGTAGTTATGATTAAGTTATTGTGAAATTATATTCGCGATCTCAACTTTTGGCGGGATTTTATTTCAAAATGGCCGCTATGTTTTGTCGAATTTGTTTTTAGAGTGCACGCAAGATAAGTCTGCGCGCGGCCGAAATCGGAACTAATCACGGTCCACCAAAGTGTGTGCCGTTTTATCAATTTTGATAGCAGAACTACCTGATTGTAGGAATATTTAACGGGAAAATTATGTTTAGCGATAAAAAAGTTAAGCTTAAAAAGCGGTAATTTGAACTTTTGCGATCATGGAAACGTTTAGCACGCCCTCAGTCACGCGCAGAGTTATCTTGCGCGCACTCTACAGCCACTACCATAAATTCGGAACGTAATGCCTCGTCCACACAGAGGACATTTGTCGCGGCACACGGTAACACAACAGATTTTCGGCACATGTCGAAGAGATACGCGGACCGAGTAAACGTAGGGAAAAGCTTTACAACTGTGTTCGAACTGCTGTTGATGAAAGTGTGCCAATGCAATGTACCTATCACGACTTATGCCAACGCCAATTGTGGCTGAAAATATGTCGCGCTACGTGTATCGCATCTTGGCCCAACTAAAAAGTTGCGGCACAAGTAACGCGGCTTGTGCCCGGTGTAGACAAGGCATTAATTAGTTTAATCTTAAAGATAATTTTAGCTTTGACAACACTTGCACAAACGGGTTTTTCTAACGAGATTTGGGCAAATAGGTTGCTTTCAAAGTTTAATTAGTGCTTATAAATTGTGGCACAGGGCTAACAGTCATTTTATGATCCAGTGTTGAGCACAACCCTATTATAAATGATATTATTTGCGATCGCGAGTTTGTTGTGTTCAATTTAACAAGAGCTGTATTTTAATTAATATTGATAATAATATTTAACAATTTTCCGTAAGATATCACAGCATTTGCTTGACAAACACATGCACAGTCAGTAACATGCGCTTCGTATTGTATTATAGGTGCTATATGATTGCTTTCGTAGATAAGTACTTTGTGTATTATAAATGTAAATTTTAATAATAAATGAAATATTTTATTAGGATTTTTGTTTTATTTTCTTAGACTTTATAGGTCCTTGCAGAAATACAGTGGCAGATGTACAGCAGTGTCTCAAGCCAATTATATCAATCATGTGAAGGTTCACCGGACGGAATACCGAACAACTGCTTTAGTTTAGGATTCATCATGAATCCGTAATACCTTATATAAAGTTTGGGCATCTGCTTCGCAGCCACAGACCACTATTTAATTTTAATACTAGAAATTTGCACTAGTCAGTAGAGTAGGTATGTATCTAAGTGAATTGGGGGCCCAACCGCTTTAGTTTCGTACGGGACTGTTGGCAGTACATAATATTACAGGAAAGATGAAAACTAGATTATTAAAAGTTTCTAAACGCGTCAATACCTTTCATGACACTTGACAGCTGACAATGACATAACTTGACGACTCGAAAAATGATAAACAAACTGCAACTCCAAAGTTCCGCAAATTTTAATAATTAATAAAAGAATGGCGGTTTACGCAGCTCATTTGACGAGGACCCTGCAGGGCACGCCGTCTGTATTCCAAGTGACGGCGCAGGAAGCCCTGGGATCAACTGTGAAACCCGCGCTACAGAAAGTTATTGAGGTAAACTTTAGTTAGTGAATAGTTCATTATTGTTTACTTTACCCTATTACGAGATCTCAAAATGACACAATACCTCCTTATACCGCTAGTGGGGTATATTATGTGGTACCTTGTTCAAGGATATAGTCCTTACTTACGCAAATTTTATCTAGATACCTTTCTAGCACTAAAACTTTTACACATGACATTTAGTAAGCGCTTCTTCTTGTCTCGAAAATTCTTGTTTCTTCTTGTGGTGAAAAGATTAGCCAGTCAGCAATGTTGGTAGTGGTGGCTGCCCAGGGCGCGCCAGACGTACTTAGGTATTGCAGTAAGCACTGGAAAAAGTACATGATCTCTAATATCATTACTTACAGCTGTCCCTTAACTAAACAAGTATGAACTAACTAAACCTGAGTCCTACTGGCAATGGCATTAAAACTTTTGTGGAAGCATAGTAGTGGTATATTTCAATGGGTCCTACGTATACTAGTGCAAGTGCATAAACACAACTTTACATGGTTTAAAGGTTCTAAAGCTTTGACATAAATCAAAAGAAATATTTGAAATGGTATAGTATATGGTCCTTTTCAAAATTTCAAATACTTTAATTGATTTATGTCAAAATTAATAGCTTTAGAACCTTCAAACCACTCTCCTGTGAACTCGTGTTTTTGCACTTGTACTAGTAGGTATAATTATGTAGGGCCCATCGAATTCATACTATGCATAGAAGCGTCTCCAACTTCATAAAAATCCACTGGCGGTCCAGCGACACACTTCTTCTTCTTCTATCGTGTCGGCACGAGCTATACAAGAATAGCTAATGATAATAGTGGTGAAAAGATTAGTCAGTCAGCAAGGATCATAGCGAGGCTGACTGCCCAGGGTGCGCCGGACTTACTGAAGTATTGTCACTCGTGGAGGCTCTTTTCGTGCACCCCAAGCGACACACTGAACTGCCTATAAAGATGCTAAATTCATAACCTGTATAGCCTGCAATGAGCTGCTGACTACAGACAGAGAGTCAATCCTAGGGGGAAATGACTCCTACATAGCATTCAATCTGGCAATACATGGCAATACATCTGCTCATAGTCTTTGGACTGATTACAATAAGAGACAAAAAAAAAAAAAAAACAATATGTACTTAAATGTTTACCAAGTATTTAAACTGTTCAAGACAGAATTTTAATGTATAGGTTGTATGTTATTTTATATATTGCAAGTATTTATTACCTATGTCTATTAATACCTTTGGCATTGGAAACCACTTATCATATTTATTGCTCAACAATTTATCTTTACTATTGAGATTTAGATTACAGAGTCAAGAATTCTTTGAATTGTTTCCATACCTATTTATCTAAGCTAGTAAAAATAGATCAGTAACTAACTTGTTATGATCACATTACAAGAGTCAGCAAAAGAGGAATTATATATGATGACACATTTGGTGCAGTGGCTGAGTGACACATGAGAGACATGGAACACATGAGAGTGCATGAGAGACATGGAACAAAAATTTGTATGTGAGATTTGTGTCTGTAAATGCACCCACAATACAGGAGAAATCCTAGTGTGGGGCAAAGACTTAAAAAAAAAAGTATTGTGTAAGTATAGCAAATAATAGCTAGCTAAACGGATGGCAGTGTTCATTTCAAGATACTCACAAAATAACTTCGTGCTTATGACAAGCTTTGTAATACTCGGTTCAACATGCCCACTGCCCAAATGCTCATAGCTGTAATTTCATTAGGCACAAATGCTCATAGCTGTAATTTCATTAGGCACAAATGCTCATAGCTGTAATTTCATTATGCACAAATGCTCCAATGTATTGTAGATGCAATTTCAGAGTCAGATTTTTAGGGTTCCGTGCCCAAAGGGTAAAACGGGACCCTATTACTAAGACTCTGCTGTCTGTCTGTCCGTCTGCCACCAGGCTGTATTTCATGAACCGTGACAGTTAGACAGTTGAAATTTTCACAGATGATGTATTTCTGTTGCGCTATGACAACAAATACTAAAAAACAGAATAAAATAAATATTTAAGGAGGCTCCTATACAACAAACGTTTTTTTGCCGTGTTTATAGATAACTAGCTTTTGCCCGCGGCTTCGTTCGCGTTAATTTATAATAAAAAAAGAAACTCTTAACACACTACTAAAGTTTCTTTAGGCACATAATTCAATCATGATTCGAAAGCCATGTGGCGCCATCTATTATCGTTATTGTTGTTTTCCTCGGGAACAGTTCTTCTTTTCGGGGTGAAAGGTACCCTATGTCCGTTTCGTTCAACTGACAACGTACATGAAATACTTCAGAATGATCAGTTCAGTGGTTTAGGCGTGAAAAGGTAACAAAATTACTTTCGCATTTATAATATTAGTTAGGATGGTACGGAACACTTCGTGCGCGAGTCCGACTCGCACTTGGCCGGTTTTTTACCTTTTGAATGCCACTCAGCTATGGATGACAAAATTAAATGAAATTGTGCCTACACCACCAGAGTCCATGAAAGCATGACACATAAGTAAAGCCCAGTGTAGTTTCTAGCTATTAATAAATCTTCTATACTAATATTATAAAGAGGTATAATTTGTTTGTTTGTTTGTATGTAGGAGGTAATCTCCGAAAATACTCATCCGATTTCAAAAATTCTTTCACCAATAGGAAGCTACGTTATCCCTGAGTGCTATAGGCTATAATTTAGTATCAAAAAATTAGGGATCCTTAAATAAATTACAATAATGTAACCCAAGGTATCAAAAATTGGCGTAGAAACTTTAGTAGAGTGTTAAGAGTTTTTTTATTTAAGTATAATAAATTAACGCGAGCGAAGCCGCGGGCAAAAGCTATATAAAATAAAGTAAACCTAGGGCCTATTTGATGTAACTACTCTGCAAGATTGCACTCCATACTTTGGAACATAAATTCAGCTGAATAGTTCCAAAATATGGAGTGCAGACTTGCAGAGTAGTTATTATCTGAGGTTATTATAATCCCAAGTTAGTTGTATAACTAAGTCTAGCAGTTGGTGGTAAAGAGGTTAAACCTATTTGAAAATAAAAATAAAGCTGCTAAATCTAGGAAATTTTATATATTTTTAATATACAGGGTGGGTCAAAAATCGTGGATCGAATGAAACAGGGCGATAGTTGGGGTTATTTGCAGTGATAAATATCACTGTGGCAGAGCCCTAACTTGATCTCCTTAAAAGTATGACAATTTGAATGTTTTTAAGAAAATATCAAAATTTGTAATAAGTAGGCAATGAGAGTAAAAGGAGTACCTATTTTAAAACAATAAATGGTGTTTAGTTGCTTGAAAGTGCTTTTGTCACAGTGAGTATCATGATTTATGAGTATTGGCACTTTTTTCAATATCTTTTAAGTCTCACGAAAACATATTTGTAGATAACTTTAAAAACTTACTGAAAAAAAAACGGTACTACCAAAAAATGCTGCAAATAACCCCAACTATCGCCCTGTTTCGTTTGATCCACGATTTTTTACCCACCCTGTATTGCTGATCCCAGAATTAAATACTTTTTAATTACTTACTATCATGGACGTACAAACTTACTATGTATTTATTCTACTGATATTAAAAAAGACGTATATATATAAAAATAATGAGTAACATTTGACAACATTATTTCCAGTACCTAGCAGCAACATACCCTAACAAGTGTGGCTGGTGTTTACGTTGGTATGATGAACTATATCTGATGTTTGATTGCTGTCTGCAATACTATTACCTGAAACACTATGGTAAGTTAGACAAATTAAAAATATTTGGGAAGTATTCTATGCACTGGCATTGGAATAACTAATAATACAAGTATAGAATGGAATCTACTTTGTACCAACCCCAAACGCCGCTTCACGAACACCTAGTTCCCCCCTCAGCCCGCAATGCCCCTGTCGCCCACAAATGCCGCTAGGGCTGGTAGGGGGTGTACGAGCGCGAAGCGGCATGAGGCGCAAGCCTTGACTGACATGTTGGTTAAACCAATCCGTAACGCGTTTGGCGCGCAAGGTTCGGTTCTATAGTTGTATTATGAGTTATTCTTATGGCACTGGTATTCTAAGAGCTTGTAGGTATGAAGTGACAAAATGTTTGAAGCCATGGACTGGTTTTAGTTTCGACTGCTGACCATTGACCACTACAACAATTTCGAGATCTTAGTTTATTTTTCTTACGTGGCGTTTTACGTAGGCGGTTCAAAGCGACGCGAATTGCGAAGCGATCCGATGCGGTGACACGCGAATTCAATGCGATGCGGTGCGAAGCGGTGGCCTTGTCCTACGAGCTCGCGAACCGCCCGCCGTCATTCAGTAGCATTGTACGGCACCGCATCCAGTTCGTGCGAAAATATCAAGTCAACTGATTGCGTTCGCTTCGCTTCGCGCCGCGCCGCACCGCACTCCACGTGCGTTTGGTCACGTAGGCCACTTCAATAGGTATCGACTGTTTGTTGTTTTCGCGTCGCGCCGCGCCGCTTCTAGATCGCTCACGTAGGATGCCGCGTTATTCCATGTCGATGATTAGTATTGAGGTTAAATGTGTGTAGACCAAACATTGGCTACGTCGACAGTACTGTCGGTAGCCTCGCACAGGTTTTTCATAGTGCAGGTGCTATTGCACTTATTGCATAGTGAGCAGCCCCCTGTTTCAAAACTATTCTATTAGTTAATTGTCGATTCGGTAAGCTATCTCGTTTTCTCTCGTCATGATAATCGTAGACGGAACGAGATAACAAATTGAATCTGTCGACAACTGCTTATTGTCAGGGCTTACGCAGACGAGGGACAATGGCGGACAAAATGTCCGCGGTGCGCTCTTATTAGTACTACTATAAGGTTGCACTTTGTCCGAGCAATACCCCATGTCGCGTGTCGGTATACGCGGACAAAGTGCAACCTAATGACAGTAACAATAAGAGCGCACCGCGGACATTTTGTCCTGCATTGTCCCTCGTCTGCGCAAGCCCTTAAGGTTCTGCATCGGGGGGCAGGACAGGAGCCCCTAGTGTTGACCTTTTGAAAGCACCAGGGATCTGGTCTACTTGAAATAAAAACTATTTGACTTTGACTTTGACTTTGACTGAGGTAAGACATCGTCTGTTGTATGACTCCACTATCACAGTGCATGAAAAGAGCCTCCACGAGTGTTCATAATTAAGTACATCCGGTGCACCCTGGATGGTCAGCGCCGCGACCAACGTAACTATTCTCATTTATGATTAGTTACGGTTTACTCACGTGCATTTTTCGGGATTGCCCGACCAGTTTCGGACCGAAACGGAGCCCTTAATCATGAGATCACGCGGCGAGGTCGCGAGTCGAATTGTTCGTCTCGCGATCTCGCCGTGTGATCTCATGATTAAGGGAAAAATAAAATGCACGTAAGTAAACCGTATCATAAATATGAATGTGTCTCACGAAAGTTATGATACCAGAAAAAGTAGTTATTCTCATAAAGCTCGTGTCGACACGAGAGAAGAAATAGAAGACAGAAGAAATAGAACTCACAGAACTATTCCCATTTGACCAAGTTGTACCTGGCTTTGGAGTCGGTTCAGATATTTTCAGATAAGCCATAGAACTTCGTGGCCGCTGGCAACTCTTCTACAAGCTCAAGAACATGGTCACCACTACCCATCTTTTCGCCACAAGTTGATTACATAACTCTTCTATATTTTCCTATCAATATAATTACATTTTTCAGCTGCATCATTCTCTGAGAGTTTCTATGGTCTTCTCCGCGTGCCTACAACATCCAGTGAGTTCAACAGCGGTCAGCAACTACCGGTGTACTTGGAGAAAGCCTCCCTGGCTGTACTGGTGCTGCTGCCGTATGTCAGGGATAAGGTCGAGAGGATCGTGGAACGGTGGCGAGAGGATGATGAGGACGGCCGGTTGGGGAAGGTGAGGAAACTTATTTTGGCAAAGACAAAACGTTTTATGTTAGCCGGTAAACCACAGATTTGGATTGGAGATTTAGAAAACTATCTGCGCTTGGTGATTTTTTGAAAACCATGTGCTCTCCGGTTTTGGCCAGCAATATTAACAGCGGTTACGCACTGCATCCGATCCGGATCCGTGAAAATACGGATATAAAAAACTCGGACCGAATTCGGATATTGCTTTTCACACTGCATCCGATCCGAATTCGTGAAATTAAGGATCTAGAGTCTAAAAATCTCGGACCGAATTCGGATATTGCTTACGCACTAATCCGATCTCTGATCCAAATCCAAGCAATTCAGGGGCCATCTTTGGCATTTGTCCGATTTGAATCCGAGGTAATGCAAAAGCGTTCATAGTAACAGTACTACGGCTACTTCGGTCCGTCAATATTTCTTCCGGATTGGAGACTCACGGATAACGGAGAGAAATCGGATGAGGGAAGTCGGATCTAGAGCGTAAACTACGATACAAATAGTTCTATGACTACTTCGGAACGTATTTTCACGGATCCGGATCGGATGTAGTGCGTAATTCCGCTCTAAGGCTGAATAAAAGCGTACTACGAGGTTGCTGGTGCATGTTGTCGATATTAGTGAATATTTGCTGTTAGGTAGAATAATGTCACTCGGATTGTTTTCTCTTTTTCAAGTTCAAAATCAAGTCAATCAAGGTCAAGTTTCGAAATCTTGGCATTGATCTCTAATTCTCTAATACTCTAATCTGTTCTGAACTCTAGGCCTGGCAAAGTAATAATTTTTTAAAGTTGAATGTTTTCCTAACTTTTACACGGTATCTAATAGCACAGTGTACCTACTTACTACATACAGTGGGTCAACGCCCATACATTTGAAAGGTCCTATGAAATGTCAAAATGATGTAGGGGCGGAGGTTATGTTCCAAGTATGCAGTATGGCTACTCGGGACATAACCTCTGCTCCTTCACCCCGCAACCCCCCGCACGATTGCTCTGCGACAATGTTCTACGTTGACCGACTGTAAAGGTAGAACCGCACTAGGCGGAACTGCACCGCAGCGGAACTGAACTTCACGACGCGTCATTTTATAGTAAGCCGCACTTGAACTGCAGCGGCGCTACAAAAATATATTCAGTAGCTAAGCAACCTCTGAGCAAGATGAACGACGAAATGGATAATAATATGATTATTATTTCCTTGTTGTGCGAGGAAGAGGAAAGGATCGAGCAAGAACAGGCAAGAAAAAAGCAAAGAATATGGCTACATGACATATCAAACTCGCGATATGAAGAAGACGAGTATTTTACGCTTTTGCCACGACTTAAGAAGGATCCAATAACATTCCATACTTATTTTAGAATGTCTCAATACAAATTCAATGAGTTATTACAAATTATGCAGCCGCGATAGGAGTGGAATGAAGTTTGTCGAACCGCACTCCGCGGCAGCGGAACTACATTTTTGGTCAGTTGCTCAACTTTGCCGCGCAGTTCAGTTGCAGTGCAGTTCCGTTGCCGCGTAGTGCGTGTTGTCTCATATAATTTCATATAAAGAATATTTTGACGCGTCGTGAAGTTCAGTTCCGCTGCGGTGCAGTTCCGCCTAGTGCGGTTCTACCTTAAGGAGTAAGATATAGGTAGACTGTGCTAATAGTATTAGGTAAACTTCTGACTATTGTTATCTGTACAATAGTCACCTATGTGTATGTTTGTTGGATGATAATCCTTGCATTCCAGAGCAACTCAGACAAAGGTCGTCGCGCGGCCATCCGCATCTACTCGGTGACGCACACGGTGTGGTCGTGCTTGCGCCTGCTGCAGCTCGCACGCTACGTGTCGGGTCGCGCGGCCGCACACGCGCCGCAGCTGGCCGCGCTCGGCCTCACGCTGAAGGACGCGCCGCCGCGGGAGGCCCACGAACATACGTGGGGGGATCTAGCTACGAGTATGGTTACGGGGCAGATTGGGTGAGTGATTTCATTGTTGACAAATTTTTGGTATGTTAAGATTTTTGAACAATATACAGGTGAGCCTTTCACGTTTGCCACTACTATAATAGCTGTAGGCGTAAGTAAGCAATAGAAGATTCTACCCAAATCAACATGATGTAGCTTGGACAATAATAATATTTGATGCGCACACGCGGTCTTATAATGGCGGATAACTCTCATAGAATGGCGGCGCGTTGCGGTGATGCGATGCGGCCGCACGGTCCTCCTCATCTTCGTGTGGCACTGTTACTGCATAGTGATCACGCTGACGTTAGCACAGTGGGCGCGGTAAACGTTATTTAGTGGGCACATTAAGATAATGACAATTTAATGTTATATGGCAATTTATGACATAGATAACTTATTGCATTCATATTATATTTGCCTAATGTGATGCATTTAGCTATATTTCCTGAAAACCATTTACCATAGTTTTCTGACCTTTAAGCTGTGGCCCTTCAAACTCAAACTCATTTATTCAAAATAGACTAGAATTACTTAGTTCTTTTTGAACGTTAGTTTTACAATATTATAGACATCCCACAAAAAGCCCTCCCTTCACCGCTTCCTAGTGTTTTTGCTGTGAAGAAGAAACGGCGCAACAAACTCCCCAGCAACACAGATATGTCTGTCAAGTGAATAAATTAATTGACTCTATACAACGAAAATCATCAAATTTTTTACAATAATAAAATTATGCAATTACAGGTAAAATAAAAATTAAAAGTAAGATAAGTATATAAATCAATTCTGTATGAATTGGGTTAAATCATAATCGTATCTAACTAATATAGATACATACATAAACCTACATCTAAAAACTATTGGTTTCCAGGGAAGCCACATGTGCAGAAAAGAACTAGCGCCACACGTCCCTATCGTCAACAGGCTTATTATACTGACACTCTGATGTCTGTATCTTAACTAATTTGAATGTACTTTTCCTTCTTATAAACTCATACAGGTACAGGCTACACTTTCCTCTTTGATTTCAGTCTCCATTTTGTAGGTCAGTCTTCAGTTGTGTATTTTAATATTGTAATGTAATCCCCAGGAGTGCAGTGATAACGTTCCCAATGTTGGGTAGCGTGGCCCTCCGCTGCGTAGAGTACGGCGCGTTCGGCGTACAGTTCCTGCGCTGGTGGGACTCCCGCGCGACTCCCGCGCACGTGTTACCGGCGCCGCCGCCACCAACGGTACTCATCATCTTCAGATATCGATGAACTTTGGTTATGCTGACTTCAAGTACACACGCCACTAGTCGATACTAACTCAACACGCAACGCCGCAAATAAACAAACTTTTACTAATACAAAAACTGTTCGAAAGGGCAGTCAATAAGATTTCAGTGACAAGTAAAGCCTTGTATCCATTTGAGCACGCTCAGGCGAATGAGCGGCTCATTTTGCCGAGCGGCTCATTTTGCCGAGCCGCTCAAGTGGAGACGCCTGAGCACGCTCGGCCCGAGCAAGTCCGAGCACGCTCAGGGCGAGCCCGCACCTTGTCAGTTTTTGTCCGCGCTCAAAGGCGCTCAGTATTCGCTCGGCGCTCAGTGTGGACGGTTGTTTTTGTGTTTGAAAGGCTCGGCGAATGACGAGCGCGCCGACTTCCCCGAGTTTGATATACTGTAATTAATAAAGTTTTATTTTACTTTTTCTGTTATAAAATGTGTGGCTTGTGGCTCCTTCGAAAGTCAATTCACGAATCATATTAGCAGAGTTATTCTTTCGATGACGATACATTTCTCTCATCCACCACCTTGGTGGTTTTCTCTTCTTCTTTATGGCACTGTGAATGATTATAAAGGCCGCAGCAGCTACACGGACACGTGAATACATGATGGAGCCGAGCATATACTGAGCAGTCTGAGCACAGCTTTTTCAATGTTGAGGCTTGTTCGACCAAAACTTTCTTTTTGTTCCTCTGAGCACGCTCCGGCGAATGAGCGGCTCATTCGCCTGAGCATGCTCAAGTGAATACAAGGCTTAATGATTCTATATAAACTTTTTGAACATAGGCAGCGTTTGAGAACTCCTTATTATAACTGGTCATTTAGTAATATGTATGTAATTATCTTATAATTATTTCTAGCGTGACGAGCGAGCTCTTCGTTGGAAGAACAAGTGTCCTATATGTCTGCAGTCTTGGAAGATACCTACAGTGTTGCCTGTATCTGGGTAAGCATAATATAATTATTATCTACTTAACCTATTATAGTCATACCAGTATGAAGCCCGTATTAAACAATTTTCGTTTGATATAATCTTAAAAGGCAAAAGTTGTTGGATTGATGATATGTTGCAACCCTTAGAGCGTTTACGCACTGCATTCGATCCGAATCCGAGAAAATACGTTCCGAAGTAGTCATATAACTATTTGTATGGTAGTTTACGCACTAGATCCGAATTCCGTCATCCGATTTCTCTGTGTCATCCGTAAGTTTCTAATTCGGAAAAAAAATTGACGGACCGAAGTAGCCGCAGTACTGTTTGTATGAACGCTTTCGCATTACCTCTGATTCAAATCGGACGCCAAACGGATATGCCAAAGATGGCCCCTGAATTGTTTGAATTTGGATCAGAGATCGGATAAGTGCGTTAGCGATGTCCGAATTCGGTCCGAGTTTTTTAGACTCTGTATTCGTATTTTCATGTATTCGGATCGGATGCAGTGCGCAAAGCAATATACGAATTCGGTCCGAGTTTTTTATATTCTTATTTTCACGGATCCGGATCGGATGCAGTGCGTAATCGCTGTTAGGCATATGCAGACGTTTTTTCAACGCACAGACGACTCGCTTGACCGCAACCAAAACCAACTGGAAACGCAATGCAGCAGCTGCCTGCACTACTTTTTTGGAACTTGACGGTGCAGACGACGCGCTTTCGTAAGACGCTCGTCGTCAGCGCGTTAGTGTCGTTACCCGTGTTGTACGTGTATCATTAGCGACAAATGGGTATCCTAATATATGTCTGTTGTTCTAGCTACATATTCTGTTACGTGTGCATCTCCCGTCACATGCGCGCGCACTCCACCTGTCCGGTGACGCGTTGTCCGGCCGCTGAGACCTCGCTAGTGAGGCTGTACATCGACTAGCGATCACAAGTGAGCAATACTTGACTGTTCGTGGTCAACTTTACTGTTGTTTGTATAGTCGACTATTACTTGTATAGTCGACTATTACTTGTATAGTCGACTATTAGTTGTAAAGGCAACTATTAGTTGTAAAGGCGACTATTGGTTGTTTAGTTGACTGTTAGTTATATAGTCACTATTAATTGTACATATAATCGACTATTAATTGTGTTAAAACGACTGATTCTTACAGTTATAAAGAGTAATGTGATTATGACAATATCGCTTACGACCGATCTATCTAGCGGCCTATGGGAAATTGTATGGTTGTGTTTGCTAGATAAATCATTATGGAGTTTTCTACAATATTCTAGATATTTCGTTTTTGGTTAATAGGGTTTGTTCAGGGTGGTTTTCTGGTGCGGGTTTCGCCAAACTAGGCTTATTGAGTATTTAACTTGGTATTTTAGATACAATATTTTAAAAGTCCTTATGGGACAGTGGGACGAATTGATAATAGTATACCCACCTCTCAGTCGCCGGCAAGCGAGCCATAAGAGACTACGAACCTGGCATCGTAATTGTGCCCGGAAAATATGCAATAGGCTCGCCACCTATTACGTAGGATTGTACCTCTGAGGGTCGAAACTCATATGCTCGACGTGTTCCCACTCGAAAGTCTATGGGTCCGAATTCTATACGATCGAAACTCGCTGATTCGAAACACGTTGGATCGATGTTGCAAGCAATCGAAAATTGCAGGATCGAATATTCGCTGGGTCGAAAAACGTTGAGCCGAATACCAAACACTCGACACCACCGGAGAGATTATAAATTGTGGAGATTAAATAGGGGGAACTATTAATCGGGCGAATAAATAATATATGGAATACTGTTAATGAGATACTTTAATACTAAACCGAGCGGCATTAAAATATATTTGCGAATAAAAAAACTTTAAAAAAGTAAAAACCGACTTCAGTCAGAAGTCGGTGCATTCAATTTGTTTCAGCGTAGAACACCGACTTCTGAAACTGGTAGTTTTATTAAATGATAATTATTTTACTCCGTTTAGTTTTTTTTGAAGTCGGTTTTTACTTTTTTAAAGTTTTTTTATTTCATACTTTTTAGTGCCACAAATTACAATTACAATAGTGTACAAATTCTCGGACCAGCACTACAACTAGAACGTCGTCTAAATACGATTTGTTTTTTTTTTTTGTTTTTGTTGACTTTTTCAAAAAGTGCTTTTAAAAAGACAATTTCAATAAAATTTATATGGGACCACCTCTGAAGTATGGCCTACCAAAGAAAAAAAGAATCATCAAAATCCATTCATAAATGGCGGAGATATCGCGTAAAAAACACACAAAAAAAAAAAAGAACATTCAGACGAATTGAGAACCTCCTCCTTTTTGAAGTCGGTTAAAAATTAACTGAACTGGCGATAACTATGAATGATTAAAATTCATAAAATGAGCTACTAGCAGTGGGAAACAGTTAATCTAAGCTAGCAACTAAAATTCCAAGTGTCCGAATTAAATACTAACTTGGGTGAAAAAAATACTGAGTGGGCGAAAATATACATTTCCTTACCCCGACACGGATAGGTTAGGTTCGAAGGGGATGACGGGGGCTAGAGTGAGTGAGCGAAGCGAGCGAACGAAGCTCCCGTCATCCACTTCGTGTTAGGTTACTTTAAACCCTGCAGACAGAAATAAGAGCCCCGCTCAGCGGGGCTCCTTCGACGCTCCTTTGGAAACCCAAACAACCTTACAAACATACAACAATAATGTGAGCGAAATTTGTTCGCATAAAAATTATTATACTGATCGTTCTGAATAACTAGTACCTCAAATTCGTAATTTTAAGTCGCCGTTTTCAATATTTGTGTACGCCCTCAGTCTTTCGCCCACTTACGGTTAAAGATAGGTGTGAATATAAACTTATAAGCCGGTTAAAGTTAAGTTTAGATTTGATCGTTGGCTAATGTTCGATGAAATGTTCTTTTGCAATAAATGATTTCATCTTTAACCGTTTAAACTTAAGATTAGCCAAAATGTAATGGTAATTTTTTTACTTAGTATTTCAGTACGCCATAATCGGTATTTTTGACACCCTTACTTTGAATTTATATTCAATCGTTTAAATACTAGCCATTAAATAGTAAGTATAGGAACTTGTGTCTACCTGATAGTAGTTTTCATATTTTGACATATTTTTACCAAATCTTGAATATGTGTAAAAAAGTAGGTTCACTAATGTTTCACCAAAACACTGTAGACACATGTTTAGTTTACAACCAACGTTTCATACTACAAACAACTTATTCCGCAAACATATCATTTTATAAAATTTCATTTGACAAATACTTTGCAATTACACACTAGGGGTATGACAGAGTTTGACCTGGAGTCGAGGTGTGCTGAGTCAGATTAACATTAAATTCGACCTATTCTTATTAATGCCGTGGTAAAAGAATGGTTTAGTAACTCAATCTTTTACACATTTTGTTAAAGAAAGTACAAACAATGCATTTTATCAAACGTATTTGTGCATGCATAAATTCCTATACTTACTATTTAATCTCTACAATTTATAATATCTCCGGTGGTGTCGAGTGTTTGGTATTCGGCTCAACGTTTTTCGACCCAGCGAATATTCGATCCTGCAATTTTCGATTGCTTGCAACATCGATCCAACGTGTTTCGAATCAGCGAGTTTCGATCGTATAGAATTCGGACCCATAGACTTTCGAGTGGGCACACATCGAGCATATGAGTTTCGGCCCTCAGAGGTACAATCATTACGTAGGAATTACCAGAGGCGAAGCGTGGGTGTACTTCTGTAATGCTATAATAGGAGAGCACCTCTGCTTACCCTTTGGGGGATTATAGGCTTGAGTATAATATTTTAAGATATTTTGAAGAGGAATTTGACATGAGTGCCACACACATTAAATAATGTTATAGCTTTAAATTAAGGGAAAGGCTAATATTACTAGTGTATTATTTTATAAGACTAAGGTTGTGGGCGTATTGTTGAAAATTTATGAAATGAATTAATGAAAATGATGTAAGTACCTACATCGAAAGTACTGGTACCTACACTTTCTTTTATTAGGTACACAATTTTAAAAATAAAGGCGTTTTAATACATACTCTTTTTAAACAAAATAAAATTGTGAGGGTACAAATAAGAGAGTACCTTAAGCTATCAAATATTTTTGAATTTGAACGTTATTTTGTCAGGAATAAGGTCCAATATTTGTCTCTTCTATTTCATATAATTCAATGTAATTTAAAATCTTCAATAAATTATTATTCTAGTGCCTTACTGTGTAAGGGATTCGGTTATATTATTATATCTTGTAAATATTTAAAAGTGTTATTGTTAAAATAAAACACAAATAATAATGAATATAAACAGTATTTTATTTATTGAATATACAAAATATTTAATAGTTATCTTTTTTACAGTTTTTATAAAAATATAATTATTACAACACGCCCGCTAGGCGGTTGTACTTATGGCAACGTAGGCAAGGTTAGTCGGAAAAGGGGTAATAATCCGCAAACCACTTAAAGTATCACTGATGACTGTTTTAAAGCAAGTGTTAAAATTACAAAATCTATACATATAAAAGGAGAAACTGACTGACTGACTGATCTATCAACGCACAGCCTAAACCGCTGGAGTTAGAAAGTTGAAATTTTGACAGTAGGTTCCTTTTGTAACGTAGGCATCCACTAAGAAGGGATTTTTCGAAATTCAACCCCTAAGGGAGTTAAATAGGGGATGAAAGTTTGTATGGAAAATCGTCACTTAACGGGTTCAAAATTTCACGCAAGCGCAGCTGCGGGCGAAAGCTATTCGATCATATTTACTTCTATGGCAAAACACGTTTTAGTTTTTTCGAAAATTCTTCTTGCCTACTATAATTACGAATTCAGAAAATGGATCTTTTGATCCGTGGCCCAAAATATGAGCTATAATGTTAACATAGCTGAGGATAGACAGATTTTAGCGTATTTTTTCTGAATTCTTTGAACAGCTATTTCTCTAAAGCTATTGACTTTTGGGGGAAGTTGTAGAACATAAGTTATTTATTATTATGGGTACTTTAACACCCTTTCGGATTAGTACCCCCTTTCCGGCTAACCTTGTACATAAGACGTTTGTGACGTCTGTGGGTTCATTGCTGCATTTAATGGTTACCTAAAGAGTGCCCACAATATCATAGCATTCGGTGAAAAAGGGCTTAAAAAAATACATTCTGAATTTGAACTATTGTTGCCAGCATTTGCAAGCAGCGCGGGCGCAGCCATGAACTACTAAAAATTATTAGACACCGTGTATACGGCAAAGAATATTTAGTATTTCTATTAAATAAGTTTTACTTATGATTATTTTGCTTTTAGTTAACAACCCGCTTTCCTGAACTGTTTTGGCTAAACCAACCCAAAAACAGGGTGCAACCTTGGTTTTGGATTGGTCCCAACTTATGAATTTTCTATAATTTTGGGAAATCATTATACACAGAAACTACTATACTTAGTACGAAACAGAAAACTATTTTCACAAAAAAAAATTCTTGCGATCCATCTGCATTTCCAAGCAGGATCTCAGAAAAATACTTTTCATATCAAAATTTGTCTACAGGGTGCAAACAAATTTGTGTAATTCCTTAAAACCAAATGACCCATTACTGGTATTGGTGAACCCTGCACGGTATTTTGTTTGATTGAAAATAAAAAAAGCGAAAAAATAATGTTTAATGTGACACGAATGGAAGACTGGCAAGACAGCTGGCGAGCACGACTATTGTATAAGCTTCGCGCAGTCAATTCATTTGGAGAACTAAAATGCCTCACGTTAAGAAAACCATGTTTTCTTTTAGATATTTTTTGCTGCATACTTTTTATCCCTTGCAAGGTCAATTTGTTTCACCAATAGACCACGAGGTTTAAAGAAATAACACGAATTTGGCTACACCCTGTACATACAACTCACACGCAATGAGAAGTATCTATTACTTTCTATGATTTTCTTTCCACCCCAGTCGAGCACCGGAGGAGTGTTTACAAAACATTCCTCCAATACTAGGCTGGGAACGAAAGAAAAACATACAACCTAGTAGATGCTTCTTATTGCGCACGAGTTGCAGGGGTGTACAGGGAAGCGGGTTATTAACGAAGTAATGTGCCGTATGATAGGGTCTTTAGCCAATTTTTACGTTCCAACTCATGTTGCAGCGTAAAGTCAAAATCGAAAGTGGTATGTATTAGTGATGGGCTCGTCTATTTTAAACAAGTATGTGGGAGGACCTCATTTTAACTCGTGAGCTACTTTTGAGGCACCCCTCATTCGAGGAGATGATAGGTGAGACAGACTGGTGAACGGCAATAATTGTGCCGATAGTCGTTACGGCCAATGTTTTAATAGCCAAGAGCCTCGACCAACACCTAAAGAGGCTCTCGATGGGCAGCTGAATCAAGGGCCGGATACAGAAAGCGGTACTTCTGGACACGGCGCGTATCGTTATGAAGTTCCTTTCCCTAAGGCCCTGACCACCAGTATCTTGGACCCTGTTCCCGATGCCGGTGGGCTACTATATTTTTAAATGTTTTTTTTTGTATGGTAATATTTAAAAATGTGTTTTTATATGTATTTTAATGAATAAAGGGAATTGAAGAATAAAATGATGTTGTTCATAGTTGTAATACGAGTAACTCCCTCATTTTTCATTTTGAGGAACTCCAACGGTAGTAAACGAGTGAGTCATACCACTTTAGATTTTGCTTGAAATAAAACCGTAACGAAAGCCAACAAGCATAAACTTGTTGGTACTTCATCATCATCTCCTTGCCCTTATCCCACTCTAAAGGTGGATCCACACAGGCCGGCGGCACGAGCCGGGCCGCCGCCCTGTGTGAGCGGCAGTCGCAACAAAGCAATGTTGCCGCCGAGGCCGCCGGCAGCGGGGAAACAGTTCGTTCGCGACATTCAATTAGTGCTAGTGTCGTTTGTTTTTGATAACTGCGAATCGATTCCGAGCCGCGCTTGCCGGCGGCACTTGCCAGCGGCTTCTCTGGCGGCTTTGCTTATGGTCAAGCCGCCGGCAGTGTCGCCGGGCTGTGTGGAGCCACCATAAGTGTGGTCGGCACAATATCTAAGTATTCCTCTTCCATTCTCCCCTATCAGCCGTCCTCTCTGTACTCACTTCTTTCTTAGTGGTGACTTGTTGGTACTTGTTACGGTTTTATTAACACATTTTATTTCAGCATTTAATAATTATAATTAAAACTTAGTGCCGTCTAGTTCTGTGCGTTTGTGATTCAAAATATATATGTATAGATAATTATGTCACTTCAATCTTAAAAATACCATTAATATTGTGATGTGATGTGATTACATGTTTTGGTAATATGACAGTTTCAAACCTAATTGTACCTCGATTATAAATGTTTTTTTATACAAAATTAATATATCAATACAAAACCTACTTACTAAATTGTACATCATTTACAAAAGTTTAATATCAGTGGCAAATTCGCCACAATTGGCGATCGTGCCGAAATTACCACACTCATAAGTGTACCGTGTAGCCAAAAAACCGCCATACCTACCAAACTCCCAAATGCTATAAAAGATGGATAAGCTACTCCCAAGAAATAAATACCTTATTTGAAGACCCTCAAATCCTAGCAACACCTAACACTTGCCGCAAGAACTACAGACTTATAAATATTCAACATGAGACGTCACAACTCCTTGCAAATATTGGTGTGAGATCTGCCTGCCATTCTTAGCCAGTAGGAGTATCCTAGGCGGATGTCCTAGGTGTAGGATAGGAGTTGTGGGGCTGCCAGCGGTCACTTCGAAGGGCGGGAGGTCCTTCAAGTACTCTCTTAACGCATCGCGGGTGGCGAAGGTCTTGTCTCCGTAGATTGAGACGCCCTTTGGCGCCTCTAACACTTTCCATGGCTCTGTGGTGTCGAAGTAGCCGCCTTCACCCTGTAAGCAGAAATTGGATGTTAATACTTCTGTGGATATACTGCATGACTGATTAATCACTTTCCCCCTTATTACAAAAGATCACTTTCTTATGTCATATAACAAAAAGAGTTTTAAATCCTAGGTTTTTGTGAAGGACTTGTCACACAGGATGCGTTCTGCGTCCTCCGGTCCGGAAAAATCAAACGCAGCCTGCACCCTATGTGAATATTTTATGTAATTACGATCTGACTATGCGGGCACAAGCAAAGAACATAGGGAACGCACCGGTCAGGCGGGCGGGGTGGGCGCGGTAGCGGACGGGCTAACCGAGCGCGGGCAGGCGGGCAGCGGGCGACGGGCGGCGGTCCGGGCAGTCTATAGGGGTAATCGATGTTGCAAAAACATCAATGATGACATCGATAATGACATCAATAGCTGAACATCGATATTTGATGTTTATCGAACACAAAACATCGATACAAAGACAACTACACGCAATCAAATATAAAATGGCCGCTGTTTGCCCTGCCCGTCAGATCGCTGACCGTGCCCGGATCGCTGACCGAATGCCGTGCCCGGATCGCTGAGCGGTTGCCCTGACCATGATGACATAGGACGCGGGATGCGTTTGATTGGACCGGACCGGAGGACGCAGAACGCAACCAGTGTGACAACTCCTTTAGACTGTCTTTTGTAATAAGGGGATTTAAATCCGAAAACTAAGAACCCTGCTCTTCATTCTATACAACTTTTACTATGGAACAAATTCTGTATGAAATGTATGGAGCAGCAGATTTTTTTTTCGCGAATTTACGATTGTCACTTGACTGCTACGTCCTCCGACGACCTAAAGCTGGGGTCGCGAGATTCCCTAGTACACTGGGCCAACAAAGTGGTTAAACACTTATGACAAAATGTTTTACAATCAAAATGTTGCTAAGGTTGACAATTGTACCGATTCTCTAGTTTACCAACTAAACTAAACATAGAGAATTGCACTATCTTTTACTAACAAACGCCACGAGAAAAGGACGGTATTAAATAAGAACTAATTTAGAGATGTCAAATTAGTTTACGCCTTGAACTTCACCGTGTTATTAGTCGACACGTTTTGACGTGTGGTCTAAATTCGTATGAAAATGTTAGTACAACTAAAGGATAATGCGTCAAAGCATCCTCGAAACCCTTCCATCAACCAACAAATCTGAAACGTATCTCATTTAAAACCTCTTACGGCCATTTTCAATATCCTAACTATCGGCGGTTTACCCTCCTAGAGATAGAAATTTGATATTACTTCTATTGAGCTTATGTCAAATTTCTATCTCTAGTTTTACCCTAAACCGCCGATAGATAGGATATTGAAAATGGCCGTTAGTGGGGTGATAACTTTTCACTCTAGCGACATCCCTCAAATGTGTGGGATATTCCGGGAAAACCGAAAAAAAAACTGCTGCATACATTTCATACAATTTGTCCCATAGTAAAAGTTCCACAGAATGATAGGCAGAGTTCGAGGTTTCCGGACGTTAAGTGACTAACCAGTTATTACTAGCGCCATATTATAATATCAGCCGAAGGACATGAACTGCTGGTCATTGCCTCCCCTATAGATTTTTACAACGATCGGTTTTGGGGCTCAACTCTCCTAAAAGAAATCATGACAAATCGCAACCGAGCTAGAGCCAAACCATTCATTCAGACAGTTATCGTTTTCAAAACCTGTCAAATTGTTTGACACAAAAAACAAAACCAATCGTTTTGACAAATTTCGTAAACAAAAACCGACTGACGGTGGTTCGTTTGCATTTGGCAACAGTTTTGTTAGTCGCATTGGCCCTCAGGACTGTTTGTATCTCACGGCTACCCGCGACCTAAGAGCCAGAGGTGTATAGAGGAATCCCTCTATATATCTGTTACTTAGATTCGTGTGCTCCGTCTTTGATCCTGTCACCGCTTACCATCAGGTACTATTAGGATCAAACTCTACCAAATCAAATGGTAAAAATTAAAACGAAAGAGCTCAACTCGTCTGTCCGTCCAGCGCTCCATCTTCCAGATTGTTGTCGCCATTCCAAACTCATTCAGTCATAATAGTTCTCGGTTCTACATGCTAAATGGCCCACTCAGTCTATGTTGACGACTTTCTTCTACGAACACCCTCACTCCTGATTTTGTCTCGTAGGGAATCTCCAAGCATCCTGAACAGCTTACCTCAAAGGTAGACACGGCATAGTGGTTCCCCCTCTTAGCGGTGACCACTGACACCAGTTCTCCCTCTTTATTGACGATGGGAGTCCCCGCAATGTAGTCGTTAGCTGACTCGAAGGTAGGTGCGCATCGCCACTGCGCCAGCGTGCCGTCGCTTGACGTCATCAGGATACGCTTGTTACGGTTTATGAACACCTGGGGAAGAAGGTAACTGTAAGGGCTGATAGGCACAAACGCTTTTTTAACGCACGTTATAAAGAGAATAAATGATAAGCCGCGTTAAAAAAACAATATCGCGTGAACACATAACAAGGTGCCCTAAAAAATAGTGTCAAGTGTTTTAACGGGAGTTGCAAAGGCGCTCATGTGTGTCATCTCCTATTTACTGCGTTTCCAAAGCGGTCCCTAGACGGTAATGCGGCATGACATGCATACGTGCTGTCGTAGTTTATTGATAGTTTGCATGTCATTCGCTCCAATCGACATAATTAAACGAGCATGCATGCTGTATGGTCCCTTGCTAGACCACACAGTCTTTTGTGTTAGAAATGAAATTCGATAGTTCAGATTGAAATATATACTGTCCAAAATTTAACTGATATAATGAGCTTAATGAACTGATGTGAGTTAAAATGATATCAAACACACGCGGCCTTGTTGCCTTTACATGAATTTGAGAACGCACGGCTTTCTTGGTAGCTTAACGCGAACGAACTGAATATTAAAATGAAAATGCATGTATCGCGTAAATTGCTGACTTAGGAAATGTACGGTTGGACCGTACACATGCATTACAGCACGTAATGCATGTCATGCCTTACGTGCATTACGATAAAAAAGATAAAGATAAAGAATCATTTATTTGGACACAGAGCTTAGTTTAGCGGGTCATGCGGGGCGTGGCGCAGACAATTCAAACATGACTAGAAACCACTACCATCAAATCCAAACGGCAAATGGTGGACTTTCCGTTTGCCAATTATACCACAAATATAATCCTCACCTTCTCAGCAACATTGTCGTCGATCCTGACGTACGCCAGCTCCTCCAGCGGCGCTAACATCTGATCCGAGAACATGTCGCAGTAGTGATGAGTTGTTTTTGAGTACTCCTTCACCTGTAACCGAGAATATTACCTATCAGGATACCAGTAGTGATGGTGAATGATAATGTCTTTACGAGCCGAGTTTGGAATTTACTAAAACGTCTTTGTCACAACTATAGATCAAATCAAGCCTGTGTCACGCGTAAAATAACTTTGCCGCTCTAAAACCAGACTTTTGGCGTTATGTTCCTCACTTCAGAGAGGCAAAGTTATTTGGTACTCGTTAAATAACTTCACCGCTCTGAAAACAAGCTTTGATCGTTCTATTTCACACTTCAGAGACAGAAAGTTATTTGGTACTCGTAAAATAACTTTAATGCTCTGAAACCAGTATTTAGGCATTCTGTTCCTTACTTTAGAGGGGCAAAGTTACTTTATCTTTACAGTGGGCTGGTGTTAGGTGAATTCAAGTAACTAAAGAAGTTCAGGCAGTTAAGTTTCGATCATAACAACTCTTCGTATTCTCTTTATAGGCGATCGCTGTCAGATACGCTGGCATGAACTTAACCGCAGCGTCACTGCAACTGGATCAGCACGTCATAAAATTACGTGAATAAGCCTACAGTATGTTCCGCGTCAGCTCCGGAATAAAAGACCGAAAAAAAAGCGAAGAATAGATAGAATAACCAAATTGAAATGTTATAGGAGGGTGAACGCACAACAGAATGTTAACCCTCTCACCTAAACTTGATTTCGCATGCGGGGAACATATTTTATTAATCCTTATTTGACGCATTAGTTCGGGAGTGAGGTATCTGTAGGCTTATTCAAGTATTTTTTTGAAGCAGGAAATTTGCTGATAGCCTGCAAGTTTAGTTAGAAGCGTGCAGGTTGAATTAGCCTACTGCACTATACTGTTGTATTTGCCCAAAGTTTTTACTTCATTCCCTGGGTTACTTTATTAGTAAAAGCCCCTGTAGCCCCTGTAGGTATGACATACCAAAACTCATACGCCAATATCCTTTCGAGACTGTTTTTGTAGTGGTCTTCTCGGAGATTCATGTTCATTAGTGGATGTACAGGATTTGATGATGATATACATGGTAGTAATTTGAGGTGGGGCATGAAGGGCACCTTAACCATTGTAGCTACAGGAAAACGTTCTTACAATATTGCGATTTCTGACGTTTCTAGCACTCCAACCTCAGTTGGTCGGAAAGTCTTTTCATCCTTATGGGAAATAGGATCGATTGGCATCATAAAAATATTTTGTGAAAACTGCCCTTTTTCTCGGTGGCTGTATTTTTTTTTCAAAATCTGATAATGCAGATAGAAATTATTCCAAAAGTTAGGGGTGGTTTTCTAAGAACGTTTTCCTGTAGCTACAATGGTTAAGGTAGCCCTTTATGACCCATCTCAAATTACCACAGTGTACCTATATCATTCGCTCACCTCATCCGGAGTACAGCAGTGGATGGGCACCACAGAGCCGAAGCTGGCGTACTTCTTGCCATCTCGCTCATGCAGCTTGACTGGTATGGACAGGTTCTCTACGATACCCTTGTAGCTCTGGTTCAGGACTGTGCGGTTGGACATTGTGTGGCTCTGTAATTAAAGAAATAAAGATAAAGTTAGTATCGTGTCCTGTCCTCTTTTTGTAGCAAAATGTATTGGTAGGTAACAGTCATCATTGGGAATTGAAAACAAAAGACTTAAAAAATGTTTTTGCTTTTTTTTGGCCTCCCTCTTGTAGAAGGCGGAGGGTTATGGGCCTGTCCCCATCTCCATGTCACAACGTCCTCAACGTGGAACGGTGCGATGACGTGCCACGGTGCGTTGACGTAACGTGCAAATTTACGTTACCGTATCGTAAAAATGCACGTCAGGATCATTCGTTAGGTTTCTCGTTGACCGTGCATCCTGAATTTTAATAAGACAAACAGTAAGGTATGATTTTAAAGCATCAGAGCACATAGACGGCGACTAACTCGCGGGCGTGGAGAGCGCGGGCGGACCGCTTATACGTGTGCGCTTGCGGCTAGAGGTGGAACGTGTTACGATACGGTAACGTCAATTTGCACGTTATGTCAACGCACCGTGCCGTGTTACTGCACCGTTTCACGTTGACGACGTCGTGACGTGGAGATATAGACAGGCAGAGTTTTTCTGGCTAAAATCGCCACAGTGTTACTCAGAGGAGTTTTTTTCGAGCGGGGTTCCCCGTTGATACCCTCGGGGAGGCATCCCCTATGCCTATGTCGGATTTTTACCCAACTAAAACCATCTAGTGGTCGTCTTTAGCACGCCTTCGAGAAAACAATATTGCATTATGATTATTTTGACGAGTTATACGAACACAAATGTAGGGAACAGCTGTTTTTTTTTTGCGATTTCATATTTGGTTTCATAGTAAAAGTTGTTCATAATGATGAGTACAGTGACCCCTTAAGAGGTTATGCGTTATTTATATTACACCTTGTATATTTGCTATCAAAATTTCGTTAAAACATTTTAAACCCATACATGACGACGTAAAGACGACATATTCAGATGGCGGAGGCTTAGATCGGCCCTCCGCCACGACCGGTATCCCGTGTAGCAGTTGACTCCCCGTGTGCAGTTAAGGTTGACAATGTCATTTAAATAATAATAACTTTCAAGCCAAAAGATTTCTTATTGATCTATGACTTGCAAGGACACTCAACTTTAGATTGGAGGCTCTTTACATTGGCAAGTATGGCGCCCTGCACTAAATTTGAATCATCAAAAATAAAGCCGGCAAACATACACTTAAAAAAATATCTGGTGATTTCGAAATAGTCTCGATAACACGAAGTATTGGGCTTATATAAAGTACATAGATAAAACTGATTGGTTCACGTCCTAAATCTTGGCGACGTCATGATAAGGTATGTTGAAATGGACAAGCAAAACAAACATCCGAAGGTATTGACATTTTCCAGGGGATTCGAAATTGTTGCCAAACGCAAATGAAACACAAACGTCAGTCAGTTTTTGTTTACGAAAACTGTCAAAATGATTGATTTTGTTTTTTGTGTCAAACAATTTGACAGCTTTTGGAATTGAAAACTGTCTGAATGAACGGTTCGGCCTTGGTTCGGTTGCGATTTATCAAGATTTATTTTAGAAGAGTTGGGCCCAATAAATGGGTTGCAGAACAATGTTGTTTAACAAAATGCATGGAACAGCTGGGTTTTTTCACAAATACAGATACAGAGTTTATGGTTTTCCGATATAAAGTGATTAACCAGTCATCATGCTGTAGGTATATTTAAATTATTATACCAACATACAATTTTCTAAATAGGTTAAGTTTTTCCAAAATTCAAAATTTCTTGGCACCTGTTGCTTACGAATAGGCAGCTTTATGATTGATGAGCCCTAAAGTTATATTGTTAATCAGTCGAAGTGACAGGTCATTTCTTTTAAGTACTTACGTATCGGAAATCATCAAATGACTTCTTCCGCTCTGGGTGGAACGAAAGGGAGTGTCAGACTCTTACTGACTAAAACCCAACCGTGTTCCTCCTAATGCCCTTTGTGTTCCAGGGCCGCGGTAACACTTTCGAACAAATTCCGCAACCAAGTGCAGGTCCTACCAATGTTATTTGACAGTAGCACATCGTTGTTTGACAGTTGACCTGTCACTTTAATACGTCTGATAAAAATACAAGCTGTTTCAAAAATTGCCAGGAGCCCCTCACTTAGTCGTCAGCCAGCTAAGCTGACCCCTCCCCCCCTTCATAGCTGGTAAATAACTAGGAAAAAAACATACCTATTCGTTGTGCTAACCGGTATCAACACTGTCCTTTCGGGGAATTTAGACGGTAATGTGCGTTCTAGACACAGAATAGTAAAGTGTGTCTTACTCCGTGGTTCAAGGCTACATTTTATGAGTCATTAATGTCGCAACGTCTTAGTTTTAACAGCATAATATACCTAATGCTCATAAACATATGCTCATATTTGAGTGTTAAAAATAGTCACAAATCAATTTGACGCGATACAACGTGTTTATTATGTGTAGGTATGGTACATGTTATCTTGTTGTAGATGCAAATATTTTGTTTCAAAACAATCGTATCTATTATGAAGGCATTTTCCATATTGTGAATTGTCAAGACTGTTGTTTAAGCCTGGAATACACAATACATGCTACTAGAAAAGCACGCTTGTTTGCTACTAAGTAGTATATTCATTTACAGCATGCTCTCCGAGTGTGTACATTTGCTCATGAAAGCACAGACCTCAGAAGCATACTTATTACGAGCATACTTCTTTCTAGCACGTCTGAGATACACATGCTCATTATTTAGCATTCAAAATGGACGTTTCTTTGCGGAATGAATTAAATTCAGTTATATTCGTATATTCCTTAAACATTCATAATTTCGGTATAGAAATATAAAAGTTTTGTCATCGCCCCATCGAGCCATCGTGACCACGTAAACAAATCAAGTAGCATGCTCGAATAGTAGGTATACGTTCAGACTTGCTTTGAAGCCCCCCCCTCCCCCTCTCACCCGCGCCTTACACCGTGTGCTAGTTAGCACGAAAATAGATTGTAGTCATTTCCCAAAATTTTGGAGTTGGTTTAGTGCCTTATCTATCCCCGTCGTAGGACCAGTAAACAGGCCCTAGAAAGCGGCGCGCCGTAAAAACGGTCCGCCAGCCCTGGCGGACCGAGGCCCGTCGGGGTTGCGGTGCATGCAGCTGCAAATCCCGCGACCTCGGCCAAAGTTACAACCAACAAAGGTAGAAGGAACACCGTGGGTTTTTAGCCGGTGAGAGTCGTATATAACGTATCCATGAGAATTTTCAGACGATAAAAAAGGGCCTTATCTATAAACAGTGCCAGCGCAGGGCCTAGGGTTGCCAACCGTCTTCCCTGAATTGCGGGGTTCTCTCAGAATCTTCCGTCTCCCAGAATTTGCAACATACGGCTTCTTCTTCTCTCGTGTCAGCACGAGCTATACGAAAATAGCTCATGCTGTAGTGAAAAGATTAGCCAGTCAGCAAGGTTGATAGCGAGGCTAACTGCCCAGCGTGCGCAGGACGTACTTAAGTATCGTCACCCGTGGAGGCTCTTTTCATGCAACCCAAACGCACAAACATGCTACACACGGCAAATCATAGTAAACGCGGCGGCCGAACGCAACTAGTGGCACCGGCGAACATTTCGGCAGAAAAAGAGGAGAAGAGCTGGCAAGAAAGGACATGGACAATATTTAAAAGAAATGGTTTGACAATTTGTTTTGGAGTAAGAAGTTATAAGAACAATGCAAATTCAAATCAATATTATTCATTTATGTAAAATGAATGAAGTCTTGATTAACCTTGTTATCAGCCCTTCGCGTCAATTATTTGTATGTTTGTCACAATTCTGTGCCACTCCCAGTGTTATCAGTAATTGATCAGGCAAATCTGATTGTATTCATTTCGGGGTCACTAACTACATAATTAGTTTGATTTATTAGTTCTAGAAAGTTCTATACTTTCATTCGAGCTGTTTTGAAAAGAGATCTCTATAAATTCCCAGCTAGATGGTAAAAATTTGAGCCATCATGACAGATGGATTATAACTTGCGTTAACGGTGAAGGAAAATATGGTGAGGAAACCTGCAGAACTGAGAGCTCCATAAAGTTCTCGATGGTGTGTATAGTCCGCCAACACGCACAAGGCCAGCGTAATGGACTAAGGCCTAAATCTATCGCATTATGAGACGAGGCGCATGCTCAGCAGTGGAACAGTAATGGACTGATTATATTATCAATAATTACGGCTATTTGTTATGGCCATACACTCTTGCTTTAAGGGCAGGTTGGCAGGCCACATTAAAACCACTCGCGGGCCGGGGTTGGCCCGCGGGCCGTTATTTGCCCTCCCCTGGACAAGACCAAATCGCACGCTACCTCGCACCGTGTAACCTCAGTGGCGTAGCGTAGTGGGGGCGGCAAAATTTCACAAGCATCTCATTTCTTATGTTGTCGCACCTATGATGTAGGTACCTACCTATACATGTTATAATGATGATTGTTCTTGCCGAAACTTCTTTAAAATTATTGTATATTTAGTCTTTTAAATTGAAATAAGAGGGGGCGCCGAAATTTTCCTGCGCCCCGGGCGGCTGAAACCCACGCTACGACACTGTGTAACCTAACCATTATATCAAACCTACCTGCTAGCCTTGACATCACCGGGACCATTTAGAACACGCACATAGTCATCGTAGTATTAGTAGAAGTAAGTTCTGTATAAGTTTAGTCGGAAAGTGGTATTGATCCAAAAGTGTGTTTAAAGTACCTATAATAATGAACAACTTTTCACAAAAGTCAATAGTTTAAGATAAATACCTATTCAAAGATTTCGTAAAAAAATATGCTAAAATCTATCTATCATCAGCTATGATCAGCTGTGATTACATTTTAGGTCATATCGGATTAGAAGCTCCATTTTCTTATTTCGTAACTAAAGCAGGGATGACGATTTTTAGAAAAAACTAAAATAAAAATCATTTTGCATGGAGATAAAAATGAAAACAGTCATCAGTGATATTTAATGTGGCCCGCGGATTACTAGGTACCCCCTTACCGACTAACCTAATAAAAAATACTACAAAGATTTCACGTAATTGATTCTAATAGAAAAGGTATCAATCTAGGTATTATGCTACGACATAACAACACGGACAACACTTAATAAATAAGTGACAAAACATACCTATTGTTTCCGGTGGTTGTCAAACAACTGTGGGCACAACACCCGTATATCTACGACCGGCCGGCGCGGGCGCCGATAACAATATCACACTGATAACAGGTGTGTAGTATGTGTACTACGTCATTGAATAAATCAAATAATTGTTTACAGTAATTATTAGAGAATAATGGGCAACGTTTAATGGTGCGAGAATCGTGAATGGTGTCTCGGAGAACACGTTAAGGGTACTAATCGATCGATAGTCGATCGATCAACGTCGATTGATTGGTGTGGTGGCATTTTCAGACCGACCTATCATCGATCGACCATCGATCCATCATCGATCGACCATCGATCCATCATCGATCGATTATCGATCCATCATCGATTAGTGTGGTAGCACCTAGCACCCTAAGCCGTCGGTCCCGGGTGTCATATGAATACCTATGACAGTCGTTACGAGTAGTCAGAAGCTTAAAAGTCTGATAACTGGTGTAACCTTAGGATATCGGCATTGCCCAGTAACTGGGTTGCGGAAGTCTAATGGCAATCGCTACGTGTAAAATACTTGGTGTTCATCCGTAGCTGGTTGGACTGCTAGTTGATCCCAAAAATGTTAGAGAAAAGGTTAAGCAGAACGATTTAATGGTGCGAGAAGACTGCTCTGAGGTTTCTGACCTGCTTGCAAAGACGATTCGTTATTAAATAAAACATGCATTGAATACATACATACAGCATCATCATCAAGGGGTTTTGTGGGTTCGATTCCTCAGTCAGGTAAAGTCTAATTGTTTTTTAATGTTCATAGTTGACTTCTAAAGAAGTAACTAAAGTTACGGACCTGGAATTTGAATTATGGTCTGGAAAATGGGTGTATGGATCGCTCCCATCCAAAAGACTTATGTCAACATAGTCGGCAAACTTTTGTTATAGGAACCTTAGCACATAATATGTATTTTTATACCTCTGTCTACCCCTTTGGCGATTATAGCCGTAACGTCTGTTTACTAATATATTGAAGCCATAAAATATCAGAGATAAACGTCACAGTGTAATAACTATAGTATTTTATTATCCGTGGAACAAACAATTTAGTTATGCTCATAATTTTCTAAGGACAACGTAGTAGGTACTTATTACTACCATAAACTTTCTGCACTGCATGCATGACTGATGCAAGATTTTACTGCATGCATGAGTGACGTCATTGGACACTATAATAATCTAGCGAAGATATTGAAGCGTACTGCAATCGTCAGCCCTCTGATCAATACGCTAATTCACGTAATTTCATGTCGCGCCGATCAAGTTGCAGTCACGCTGCAGTTAAGTTCATGCGAGCGTATCTGACAGCGATCGCCTATTAAGAGAATGCAAAACCGGCCAAGTGCGTGTCGGGCCACGCACAGTAATAGGGTTCCGTAGTTGCACAATAATGCGGACTAATCTGTTTTACACAACTAATAACGCAACGTTATACGTAAAGGCTCATTTACACGAGGATATTTTCTCGCAGCGAGACTCGTTCTTACTTTGTCTTTCTCGGCGGTGAAAACAGAGACAACATGAAACTCGCTTCGAGAAACTATCCTCGTGTAAATCAGCCTTAAATGAGTAATTTTTCAATGGAATTTGTACGAAATTTTATTTTTATAAGTTGGTTGACTGTTACTCGTAAACTTGTAAAGCCTACTTAGCTGTGATAGCCTTTTTAATTTCGTTGCTCTAACAAAAAATAGCACTTTAAAGCTTGATATTTCAGAAACGGACCCCATAATCGAAAAACTGTCGCAATATTTTTGAGAGACCTATCGAACAACATCCCACATCATGGGACGAGAAAAAAAATACATCCCCACATTCCCCACTTTACATGTAGATGTAGATAGAGGAAACCTAAAAAAAAATTTTTTTTCTTGATTTTCTTTTACCACTTTGTCGGCGTGATTAATATTATATCCATGCCAAATTGTAGCTTTCTAGTACTAAGAGTCTCTGAGCTAAGCTGCGGACGGACAGACAGACGGACGGACGGACATGGCGAAACTGGGTTCCTTGTTGACTACGGAACCCTAAAAAGCGTTGTTTTGATCGAAACTTAACTGCAACTTCACTGCAGCTGTACTTCTTAAGTTAGGTGAATCAGGCTTAAGGCGCGTAGCTACATAAGTAAGGGGAATTATCTGACACGCTGTATACAAGGTTAGTCAAAAAGGGGGTATTAATCTGAAAGGGTGTTAAGTACACATAATAATAGTAACTTTTTAACCGACTTCAAAAAGGAGGAGGTTCTCAATTCGGTTGTATTTTTATTTTTTTTATTTTTTATGTGTGTTACCTCATATCTCCGTCATTTATGAACCGATTTGAAAAATTCTTTTTTTGTTCGAAAGGGTATACTTCCCGATTGGTCCCATTTAAATTTTGTTATGATCAGACCATGAACTTCAGAGATATGGAACGGAACTCCTCATCGGATCAAAGCAAAATTCTCAAATTACTAATATTGCTTTGTTTATATTTGCTGTTGGGAACTGACTACTTGAAAAGAGGAGGGGGTGCGTGTCCTCCCCTCCCCCCCCCCTTTGGAATGTTTTCATTATACCGTGTAAGGTATCATTGGAAAGGACTTTTTATGCCCGACTACGTCAAAGCCAAAAAGAAGGGTTATGAAGGAGGGGGTTAAAATTATGACACTAAAACGTATTTAATAAAAAATAAACTTTAAAAAAAAGTAAAAACCGACTTCAAAGAAATACTAAAAGGAGTAAAATAATTACCATAATATAAAATTAACAGTTTCAGAAGTCGGTGCAACTCTACACTGAAGCAAATAGAAGCCACCGACTTCTGAAACTGTTAATTTTATATTATGGTAATTATTTTACTCCTTTTAGTATTTCTTTGAAGTCGGTTTTTACTTTTTTTTAAAGTTTATTTTTGTTCTACCACTTTACTCAAAAGGAGAAATAGCTGTTCAAAAATTACATAAAAAATATGCTAAAATCTATCGTCAGTATTTACAGTGTAGGTCTTGGGGACAAAAATTAGAAGCTCCATTTTCTGAATTCGTTATTAAAGTAGGGACGTAGTTTTTTTTTTAAAACTTAAATAAAAAAATATTTTATACTTACGGAAATAAGATTAATAGAATTTTGAAATTTTAACTCTTGCTTTAAAACAGTCAGTTTTAATCAGTGATACTTTAAGTGGCCTACTTAGTACCCCCTTTCCAACTAACCTTGTATAAAACTCAACTTGCGGTAGGTGACAAAATGACACTTATTGTAACGGTGTTTTAGACATCGGACGGAAGCGTTGCAGTATTGTAATGCAATCCTAACACAAGCATATAAATTCTGTAATACAGATTGATAGTAAGTAGGTACGTACCTTACTAAAAACACACAAACACCAAAAGGCACAAAAATCACTTCTTCACTGTCTTTAATACGCACAAAGGCCGGTCATTAAACGGAAGAACTGCTTTAAGTAGGCAATGTAATGTAGCAACATTGTGAAATTATACGTCATAAATGAATCATCAAAAAAACAAAACGAGGAAGAATCTTCCCGTGACAGCTAGACACATGTACGTTATTACGTCATAGCTACTGATGAACCAATATGACAAAGCGTGACGTAGATGCGTATATCGCGGGAAGAAAGAGAGAAAGAAAATAAGTTTTATTCAGCCAAGGACACGATGACAGCATAAAGAATAAAAGCATAAAAATAATTAAACATACACATGTTATGCTGTCGAGCATGCCCATACCGAAAGGGTCACCAATGACATCAACTCAGTATAATATGCTGGCCGTCAAACACCCAGCTCTGATTTTCAGTTGGTATCTTTGCAGTGACACATGGACGAAGAATATCTTGTATCCAATATTATACCGTGAATCAGTTCTCAAAGTCCTTTTAGTGTCTACGTTACGTACCTATGTGCTATGCTATGTATTGTCCAGTATAAGCTGACCTCTCATTGTACGGAAAGTCAATACAATGCGAGATTACCTTATAGTGGAAATGTATAGCTTGATAGCCATGCATACGTATTTGTAAACGACTAACCAGTTTACTAGGAAGTGTTACTAACTGAAACTTCATTGAAATCGAGGGTTCAAAGGTTCAATCTTGAGTATTTTTGTTCTAATTTATAATATTATCCTCCTCATTGGGTTAATTGGGTAGCGGTCGCAAGCGCAGCTCCCGAGATAAGTCCTGCTAGCCTAAAATGCGCTGCGCGAGATATTTTTGTCATCGAATTATTTGGTGCAGAGACAAGATAATATATTTATTTATTTTTACATAAACATAACATCACGCCTTATTCCCCGAAGGGTTGGCAGAGATGTATAGTACATCCTCATTTCGCCGTTATCTTTAAGTCCTATGTAATAGGGGGCGACCCTATTGCCATCAACCGGGCACAAATCTAGACTCCGGGCTGCTACTGAGAAATTCCACACGGAGAAACCCAATAACACTTTGCCCGACCTGGGGATCGAACCCTGGACCTCACGCTCAGCAGTCGCGCTTGCTACCACTAGACCACCGAAGTAGTCTACGACATAATGTATGGCTTATGAGCAGTGATCAGAAAAAGGTGAACTAATTTTCCTAAACTTCAAAGAACAGAGACAAAAACTGGAGACTTCCTTAGACAACATTTTTTTTCGTGAAAATTATTCCGGGTTTCGGGACATGACTAAAGTACATTTAAATGAATGTTAATAATACAGAAAACAATTAAATTCGTTTCCTATTTTTGTTTCCCAAAATTGTCACAAAACCAGATGACACGTTTTTCATGGTTTTTAAAAAAGAGATTGTTTATTGTTTTCAAAAAAAGACACTGTCTTTTATTTTTTGAAAACAAATGAAAGACAATCTCCGAGAAAATTCTCCCGAAAAAAAAAATTTGTCGTGAGGAAATCTCCAGTTTTTGTCTCTGTTCTTTGAGGTTGAGGTAAATTAGCTCACCCTTTTCCGATCACTGCTTATGAGATAATGCATCGACAAAATTATCTCGCGGTGCGCATGTAGCACGTCTGGGTTCTATTACCCGATTGAGTAGTGTTTTTGGGTTTTCCTGTTAACCCAAAGTCATAATTCACACACCTAATGTGCATTCGTCACTTCTGATTGCGTAAAACCAAATCGCGTCATTTACGGAAACAATAGAAAGTAAAGATGTCTACCTATATTAAATATACCCATGTCGTAATCGTAACAATGGGAAAGGGGGGTTCCCCTTTGTCCCCTTGTCTTCTGAAGGGGAACAGCCTGACTCACGCGTATTATTTAGTATAACTACAACCCGATTATGGGATGTCAGATTTATACTTACATAGAAAGGAATTTAGTAGGTAACAGAAAACTATTCTCTCCAAAAAAACGAAATTATTTTCTTGTGATTAATCTGCGTTTCCAAGTAGGATCATAGAAAAATACTTGTCATGTCAATATCTAGACTAAAAAAAGTCTAAAAAAAGTCTGTCTAAAAAAAGATAACCAAAAAGTTTTTTTTTTTCTTTTAGGTACCCTTTCTTAGCACGCATAAATGTATGGAAGCGCGGCGACACAGCTGGTGGGCACGACTTGCGCGATATCGCTCCGTGCAGTCAGTTAATTCGAGGCGCTAAAATGACTCAGAAGCAGAATACCAATTTTTTTTTTTGTTTAATTTGTAAAATAACCATGCACGGTCAATCAGTGTCACCAGTAGATCATGCGGTTTGAAGGAATTACACGAATTCGTTTACACCCTGTAGAATAGGATTGAATCGTTAATAACCGCTCGCTCTTACACGTTCTCTGAGCGAAAGGGTAATAGGACATCCATTTCTAATTGACATTCTTTAATTTAAATCAGTTTGTACGTTTGTGGAAACCGGTTATCATGCTATGGGCACAGTCTACCTATATCTTACTCCTTACAGTCGGTCAAAGTAGAACATTGTCGCAGAGCAATCGTGCGGGGGGTTGCGGGGTGAAGGGGCGGAGGTTATGTCCCGAGTAGCCATACTGCATACTTGGAACATAACCTCCGCCCCTACATAATTTTGACATTTCATAGGACCTGTCAAATGTATGGGCGTTGACCCACTGTATGTAGTAAGTAGGTACACTGTGATATCATGTGATGCGGAGGAATGAGGAACATGTCGTGAGGAAAGTTTTGAGTATGAATGTGGATGGTTATAAGAGTAGAAAAAGACCAAAGAAACGATAGATGGATAGTGAGAAATATGATATGACTAGAAAAAGAATGAGATGACGACTAATAGAGATGTATGGAAGAAAAATACATGCTGCGACGACCCTAAATAAGTTGGTGGGCAGGAGGATGATGATATGAGTTTGTACAAACGCCAGCAGGTTGTAATGTAACAGACGGCCCCAGGATCTCCTGAGCACGTCTGCTACACCAGTTGTAAAGAATGTGTAGGGCATTCAATACCTAATACATAACAACAATAATAAAGTGCTTATACGAGTAAGAGTCAGCATAGCTTTACGTCCCTTGCAGTAGTCAGCGAGTTCCTTCTTGTATTCACGACGTTCGTCGATGGCCCACACTTGCGAGATCGGCGATCGGACCGGCTAATCTCTACAGGCATGACTAAATGCTACAGCCAGTCTGTTTGCTGCCGCCGGTTTCCATCAGATGGCTGTGTGGGCCATCGACGAACGTCGTGAATACAAGAAGGAACTCGCTGACTACTGCAAGGGACGTAAAGCTATGCTGACTCTTACTCGTATAAGCACTTTATTATTGTTGTTATGTATTAGGTATTGAATGCCCTACACATTCTTTACAACTGGTGTAGCAGACGTGCTCAGGAGATCCTGGGGCCGTCTGTTACATTACAAGGTCAAGCTATCCGAAACTGTCAAATTTTCCCAATCAACCTTGAACCTAATGCATTCGCGATAAAGATGAAAATCTATTAACACATTCGAGTCCACCACACTTTTCATAGAGCTCATAATGCCATGCCGCCATACATACTGCTAGTGGACCTGGAAGGTCCACGGCATTACGTTTACTCTAAGAGTGAACTCACGAGGCGCTCCTCGTATTAGGTTAAAAACCTTAAAAATACGATACTTAATAGGTGTTTGCTTCTTTCATGACGGTGCATTTTCCAAGAAAAACCTACATTAAAATGAGCCCTCCACGAGGGCGCTCGGCATGGCGAATGCGACTACAGGGTGCCCTCCTGGAGGGCACTCGGCACTGAATGTGTTAAAGAAATTTGACAGATTGTAGTAGTGATGTGCTGGCGTCTGTACGTTATAGTCAGGACCGGATTTAAAGGTTTGGAGGCCCTGGGGAAACGAAGAAGTAGAGGCCCGTTGAAATGTCGCTATTCCTTTAAAATTAAAGTACGTGAAGATCTTCACAAGGCATTGGCAGAATCTTTGTGTTTATTTTTGATAGCGTATCACATCACATAGCTCTATTTTAGTACACCTACCATATTTTAGTACACCTACCATATTTTAGTGCACCTACCATATTTTAGTGCACCTACCATATTTTAGTACACCTACCATATTTTAGTGCACCTACCATATTTTAGTGCACCTACCATATATTTTAGTACTTACACCTACCATATTTTAGTGCACCTACCATATTTTAGTACACCTACCATATTTTAGTGCACCTACCATATTTTAGTACACCTACCATATTTTAGTGCACCTACCATATTTTAGTGCACCTACCATATATTTTAGTACTTACACCTACCATATTTTAGTGCACCTACCATATTTTAGTACACCTACCATATTTTAGTGCACCTACCATATTTTAGTGCACCTACCATATTTTAGTGCACCTACCATATTTTAGTACACCTACCATATTTTAGTACACCTACCATATTTTCTCTGCCTCACCCTAAGGTCGACTGGCAGAAAATGCATAAAAGATTAAATTTAAAAAAATGCGCAAAAACAAATAAATAAAAATAAATGTTTTTTATAGCACATACGTCGTGAATATGAACATTTTCTCATCAAATTATTAAAAATCAAATCAAATCAAAAGTTTTTATTTCATATAAACCATTACAGGCACAGAAAAGAAAAGTCGAATTTAGGTGCACGGTTCCAATTAGTCGTTTCCTATGGAGAAGAGCCGGCAAGAAACTCCATGATTACTCTTTTAAAACCAATATCTTTAACAATTTCAGTAAATACAGGGGCCTAATTCTCCTAAATCTTGTTAAATCACAACCGAACCAAGGCCGAACCGTTCATTCAGACAGTTCTCAATTTCAAAAGCTATCAAATTGTTTCACACAAAAAACAAAATCAATCATTTTGAAAGTTTTCGAAAACAAAAACTGACTGACGGTTCTGGTTCGATTGCGTTTGGCAACAATTTATTTTAGGAGAATTAGGCCCCAGTACTATGATTTAGGATAGATATGAGAGAACAATGTAGTCTTGAGCACAGACCAGTAAGTAATGAAATAAAGTCTTGAAAAAAAAACAGCCGTTTGACAACCATAATCTATACATATAAAAGGAGAAGCTGACTGACTGACTGACTGATCTATCAACGTACAGCCTAAACCGCTGGGGTTAGAAAGTCGAAATTTTGACAGTAGGCTCCTTTTGTAACGTAGACATCCACTAAGAAGGGATTTTTCGAAATTCAACCCCTAAGGGAGTTAAATAGGGGATGAAAGTTTGTATTTGTTGGGTTCCCTATAATATGGTTGAGCTAAGCGATGCGGATGTGCACGTCATGCTCGTGAACGGGTGCTGTCTGTCGGGCGGGACTGGTCAGCCCATAACTACTATGGCAATTCTAGAAGGCATATTTTCTTTTTCTATTTTCTACTCTTATGTGAATTTATTTGTTACATTAACCTGCAATATTCTCATTCTATGTCGCACGCTACTGTAATGGAATTGTCATGAATAGTCATGATCTACTATTTTAAAAAGATTATTCATGGAGTTTCTTGCCGGCTCTTCTCCATAGAACCTACCTTTTGGAACCGTGCACCTAGTTTTGACGTTTTAAAAGTGCCTGTAATCTGGTCTATTTGAAATAAAAAACTTTGACTTTGTATGGAAAATCGTCACTTAACGGGTTCAAAATTTCACGCACGCGAAGCTGCGGGCGAAAGCTAGTGTCCAACATAAACAAAGTTATAATGTTTGTATCGAAATCAGCATGTTTTGATCAATTAGCTACCTATTTATCAGAGTCAAAAGTCACAGTTCAAGCTACGATAACCGGGATTAGCAAACGTTGATTATTTCTAATTTGGCTTATATTGTACAATTGTTTATAGGTGATGTAAATTATGATACCCCTCTTTACCCTTCACTTAGGAGAACAGCATTGGGATCAAAAAAGCATGTTGACAGCATCAATAAATTGCAAATCTAATTAGTCCGCCAGTTCGAGTTTTGAAAAATAATGGACACGTATTTTTTCTTTTTTAAATCTATGAATGTTTGGAAAGATAAAACGCATCAAAACTCGAGAGTGGGGGCTTGTGACGTCAGAAGCAAGTAAAAATTGTACGTGCTTGTGACGTTTTGCCAATTTTAAAAGTGTCGTATCTTCGTCAATTTTGGTTTACGTAACAAAAGAAAAAATACGGGTCAAATATTTTTTTGTTAATCTAACTGGTGTATTAATTCGATTTTTTCAGTCAAATATTATTCCTATTCACCCATTGCTCGAATGTGCAAATTGACCAACGAGTGCAGTAGTATCTCTGTCATTTACAATGAATGACTCATTGTATTGTTTTCAAAAAAATGTAAAACGCCATCTCTCGCTTATGCAAAATACTTAAATCTTAAATTATTGTAATATTTAAGTTTAAGTTTAGCTCTTGTTTTTTTCTGTAGTTTTTGACTCAGTTTAGAGTACGTTAATAAGTACTTGGTGCATGTAGTGTTTGCTTATAAGTGGTTATGCATATTTGCCTTATTACATCTTTGTTATACAAAGTGTAACCTCTTAAGGGGTAACCACAGAACAGTATCTGTTCTGTGGGGGTAACTGTGCTCATCATTATGAACAACTTTTACTATCGGACCAAACCCGAAATTGCGAAAAAAAAGGTGTTACCTACATTTATGTTCGCTTATCTTGTCATAAGATAAGGAACAGCTGATTTTTTTTCGTGATTTCAGATTTGGTCCCATAGTAAAAGTTATTCATAATGATGAGTACAATGACCGCTTAAGAGGTTGTTATTGTTTTAACAATCACCCCGTATGTCTAATCCGTCTAGTACAAAATGTACCAGCAGAGACGCGTGTCAAAAAAAATCTGACAGTTCTTATAATGTGCAACCGGCCTTAATTATGTAAGTGGCAACTCTCTTATAACTTGAGGTATTTATTATTTATTTGATTAACAGTGATCGGAAAAAGGTGAGCTAATTTACCTAAACTTCAAAGAACAGAGACAAAAACTGGAGACTTCCTTACGACAACATTTTTTTTCGTGAAAATTATTCCGGGTTTCGGGACATGACTAAAGTACATTTAATATTAATGTTAATAGTACAGAAAACAATTAAATTCGTTTCCTATTTTTCTTTCCCAAAATTGTCACAAAACCAGATGACACGTTTTTCATTGTTTTTAAAAAAGAGATTGTTTATTGTTTTCAAAAAAGGAGATTGTCTATTATTTTTCGAAAACAAATGAAAGACAATCTCCGAGAAAATTCTCCAGAAAAAAAATGTTGTAAGGAAGTCTCCAGTTTTTGTCTCTGTTCTTTGAAGTTTAGGTAAATTAGCTCACCCTTTTCCGATCACTGTTGATTAATCATACAAATGATGGATTGTTTTCATACACAATAGACATATTATCGTCATACGAATAAAGTAGGAAAATATATTTATACCTACTTTACGTAACACTTTTTCCGGCATCACGTAGAAACTGCAGAACGTAACGTGTTAAGCCTAGTTTTCACAGGCCCAGTAGCTGGCGGACAGTGAACGACAGTTACTGTCTGGCAGCTACTGGGTCCGTGAAAACAAAGTTGAGCCAGTACTGACCGGTCAGTTGCTGTCGGACAGCTACTTCAACTTTTGTTTGTACTGTCCACTGACCTTCCCACACTCCCACAAGGACAGCTACTGGGTCGTCACTCGCTTCATACGAACGCAACTAGATGAGTCAGAAACACCAGGCCAGAACTAGTAACACAGTAGCTGTGTACTGCTGTCTCCTATGCAGACCCAGGGGCCTAATTCTCCTAAAATAAATCTTGATAAATCACAACCGAACCAAGGCCTAACCGTTCATTCCGACAGTTCTCAATTTCAAAAGCTATCAAATTGTTTCACACAAAAAACAAAATCAATCATTTTGAAAGTTTTCGAAAACAAAAACTGACTGACGGTTGTGGTTCGATTGCGTTTGGCAACAATTTATTTTAGGAGAATTGGGCCCCAGTAGTGAGAACACGTCGGGAAAGTGACAGTACTGTATAAAGGGTGTAAACGAATTCGTGTAATTCCTTCAAACATTGACCCTGCATAGGTTTTTTTCAGAATCAACAAAAAAAAGTTTTCAAAAAATGAACCATGGTGTTCTGTATCTGTGTAATTTTAGCGTCTCAAGTTAACTGACTGCGTGTAGCGATATCGTGCTAGTCGCGCCCGTCAGCTGTGTCACCATGCCTTCATTCATTAATGCTGGCATCTAAATTATCTAAGTACCACATCATAAAAAAAAAATTGGAAAAAAAAAGTTTATTTTTATTTTTAATCAATCTAAATCCCGTGCGGGGTTAATCTATGCCATTAATAGAACATGTGGTTTGAAGGAATTACACGATTTCGTTTACAACCTGTAGACAGTAGAATTTCAACTGTCTAACTAACACGGTTCATGAGATACAGCCTGGTGACAGACGGACATACAGACGGACAGCGAAGTCTTATAGTAATAGGGTCCCGTTTTACCCTTTGGGTACAGAACCCTAAAAATTAACAGTTTCAGAAGTCGGTGGCTTTTATTTGTTTCAGTGTAGAATGGCACCGACTTCCGAAACTTAATTGTAAATTATGCCAATTATTTCACTCTTTTTTTAGTAATTTTGGTCAAACGCGTATTATGTCACTAGCTTTCGCCCGCAGCTTTGCTTGCGTGAAATTTTGAACCCATTAAGTGACGATTTTCCATACAAACTTTCATCCCCTATTTAACTCCCTTATGGGTTGAATTTCGAAAAATCCCTTCTTAGTGGATGCCTACGTTACAAAAGGAACCTACTGTCAAAATTTCAAGTTTCTAACCCCAGCGGTTTAGGCTGTGCGTTGATAAATCAGTCAGTCAGTCAGTCAGCTTCTCCTTTTATATGTATAGATATTTAGCAAGAAAACCTAATTATTATATTTACGACTGGCCCGACTTCAATTTGAATACAAATAAGAAGTTGATTTCGACCTGCACCTGTTTATCTGCTGATAGCCCCGTATTTAACGACAAAAATCCAATTTTTTTTTCAAGGAAACCTCGTAATTCTCATGTGACAAAATAAAAGGTTCTCTTGGAAAAAATACAATTTAATACAATACAATTCTCTTTATTGTACACAAAATAAACAAGAAACATTATTATAAAATAGAGATGTACAATGGGCGGTCTTATCGCATGGCGATTAATTCCAGAAAAAAAAATCGAAAATAAAAAAAAATCCTTTCAAGAATTCTTGTTCAAATAGTAAAATTACATGATTTAATAGATAATGGTTCATTTAAAAGAAAACAAAAATAACACAGGAAGGTCTTTGAATTTTTGTTTTAGGAAACATTTTTTTCCTTCTCCAAAATGTTGCTTTTGGCAATAACGATGTTTTCACTGGTCACTGACGCTATCCTCTTTCTTACATAAGTAATCGTGTAGACACCATTTATAACATCAACTATTCTATTTATTCCATGACCTTCTTAAACGACTCTTGCGCACACGTGTAACATAAAATCATATTACGCCAACGAGCAAAGGCTTAATTAAAACAGCTAAACTATGTTTCAATAATTGTCTTTTCACTATCCTAAATAACGCTACATTGTCTATTAAAAAAAATAGTTTATTTCACTTACCCCTTCAGCTAAAAAAGCCGAATGAAGCACAGCGAAAACGAACAAAGTTACCGGGACAGCCATTGCAACAAAATTATAATAAATAACTAATTGAAAACGGTCTTTACTTAAGTTTATATACACATAGATTCGCCGGTTTATAAACGTCAGTGCGGAAGGACCGGCGCACATATAACGAAGCGCGGAGCAGTGCAATTCTGTAAGAATCTCACCTCGATCGCGACTGTCAATTAGACACTCGTCGCCGCGTCGTGACACAGCGTGGATAACAAAACTACGCGTTATTGATTATACTGTCGATTATCTGTGTGTTATTTGCTTCTATTATCCATACTGTGACATTATGGATATCGAGCTAACGGTCGATATTGAGGTGGGTTTCTTACAGAATGACACTACAGCGCAGAGTAGGTTCTCAATTCGTCTGAATGGTTTTTTTTCACTGTCAAACTATTGTCGACATTGTTCGCGTTGAAATAAGGAACGCGATTGCGCGAGCAAAAGCGCGGGCGCGCGCACGCTTGCGCAGGCACACATAGTTCCTTGATTTTCGATATTATTTCGGATTGAGAACCTAGGTACTCTGCGCTGTAGTGTCATTCTGTAAGAAACCCACCTCAATATCGACGGTTAGCTCGATATCCATAATATCACAGTATGGATAATAGAAGCAAATAACACACAGATAATCGACAGTATAATCAATAACGCGGAGTTTTGTTATCCACGCTGTGTCACGACGAGTGTCTAATTGACAGTCGCGATCGAGGTGAGATTCTCACAGAATTGCACTGCTGCGCGCCTCGTTATATGTGCGCCGGCCCTAAATCACTTATCGCGCGTAGGTATCTTAACAATGAAAAACAAGTTCGGAAATACTCAATAATATTAGTATTTGGGGGCTTCCCCCTAATTGTAACATAAGGTAATTTTTCCCCATTCTTGTTGTATTAATATGTCGATGAGGTATAGTTTTGATGGTTTTACCTGGTGCATATATTTCTACCGTATCTACTTCAAAAAGGAGGGTCTGTATTTGACCCGTATGTATGCATGTTTGTATGTCCGCGATTTTCTCAAAAACTACTGAATCTATTCTGATGATTGTTTCACTAACGTTACTACATACTTTCAGGGGCCCAATTCTCCTAAAATAAATCTTGATAAATCACAACCGAACCAAGGCCTAACCGTTCATTCAGACAGTTCTCAATTTCAAAAGCTATCAAATTGTTTGACACAAAAAACAAAATCAATCATTTTTAAAGTTTTCGAAAACAATAACTGACTGACGGTTGTGGTTCGATTGCGTTTGGCAACAATTTATTTTAGGAGAATTGGGCCCCTGAACATTAAAGTCAAGCCAAGCAGCTTACTGTGTTCCGTCGTGTGCACAGAACAGATAAAGAGGTTAGAAAGGAAATAGTTCCTGATTTGTATTAGAACGCGTGTCGCCGCTTTTCTCCCACTCTTTAACTCTACTACAAGCAAGAGCCCAATACGTACGCGCATTACGCACACAAATAAAACACACGCACATAGATTTCTAGTTTGCTATTAGTTGTCACACTAACGCAAATACTGCGTTCGACGTACACTCACACACGCGCAAATTCAAATTTATTTCTCATACATGTTACGGCGACCAAAAGGTCGATTACTTATATCGATAAAATTACTGTAATTTTGTAACATTAAATTTTGCAATTTTTCGCTCTAATTTTGAGACCCTCGAACGGGATACGAATAGTGGGAACTTTCTCAACACATATAAATAATAATGTCAAATTAAGGGGGAACATCCGATATAGCCGTGAAATTCAAATTTTTTTTAGTTTTTTGCTAATTGTAGGTCTGTTTTACGTCATAATTATGTTGTTTGCACCCGTAACGATACTAAGTTTGCTAAAAATCTATACATATAATAAATCTGTAGACATGGCGTGTCTGTACATAGCAAATATTTTGAAAAAACCTAGTTGGGGTGTTAAACTATAACCAATAGAACCCATTTTTAACATTTTTGGAATTTTCGTCTGTTTATCTGTTTGTCTGTTTATCGGTTTGTTTGTGCAAGCATCACGTAAAAACAACTGATCCAATGTTGTTGACTTTTATAAATAAATATTGTGCTTAGCTCCAACTCCAAGTAACATATGTTTTTTGTTTCATCGCAATCGGTTCACGCAATCAAAAGTTATGCGAATTTTAAGTTTTGTAGAAGAACTTAGCATGTATTTGTGTATACCATTTCTTTTCAATAGATAGCGTTACGTGTATCAAATCACGTTGTGAGGAAATATAATCAACGAATATATGACTATTCTCAGTCTACGGTAGGTCTATTGAAATGCTATCCGAAGAAGGTACTAACTAAGCTTTTATAAGAAAAAAACGAAGATAATGTTATTTAAAATTTATTAGGTATCTATCTATCTGAATGGCAGTGGAAGAGAAATACATTCAATTTCATAAGCGAGTGTAGGTATTCTAAATGTTTTATTGTGCTTGGCAATACGATAGACTAATTTGAAATACTCATATATTTAATTGTTAATACTTAAATAAATACTTATATATACGTATTTATAAATCTATATACTATTAATAGAATTCAAAGTGCACTTTGTCTGTAATTAAATATTTTCTCAAAATTTCGATTGGGGGTACTATACTATCGATACAGAAACCAAAACATTTTTTTTTTAATTATTGTCTGTCTGTCTTTCCGTCCGGGCATCACGTAAAATCCCGTGGATGGATTTTGATGGGACTTTCGCTGATGTGTTGCCTAAAGGGCGACAATTTTGCTTTTACATATACTGTTACGCTATTGTTCATAGGAGCCGAGCAGCGGAACATTATTTCTACATACTGCGAAGTATAAAGCTTAATATTTGGATCGTAAAATCGCGTGAATCGATTTTGATGGGCCTGCGCTTATGCTGGTATATAAACTATCACGCTATTGCTCATAGATGCCGAGCAACGGAACATTATTTCCATTTACTGCGTAGTATAAGCTATAGACAGAAGTAAGTACTGCAGTGAACGGTCGCTGGCTCAGTGTCCTGCGTTAAAACCTCACTTTAAAAAAATACACTTTTTGTAATTTTTTTGGAATGTTTTATATATTTTATTTTGTTCATTGTTGTCAGAACTATTCAAAGCCTGTCATCGCCGTTTTATTAAGTTTATTTAAGCCTAAGATAATGTTCCAAAACACATAGCCATGAAGGGAAAGTACTTTAAATATTAAAAATTGCTAATTTTACTCAAAGGTGACCTCATTTTATTTTTAAAAGTAAGAAATATTTGCCTGTACTGATTTTTTTGCCTGAACCGGGAATCAAACTGACAAAGCTATACCATCTGGTGGCACCTGTTGATAATATCTTTATGGTCAATCACCAGGATCAGATCTCTCCAACAAACACACCGTCTTAAATTGAACGAAGTGGAAAAAATAAGAACTACTTAACAACAATTAATAAGTGCTTGAATTTAAATGTACCTAAGTTAGTCAATTTTCGTTTTATGGTCTTCCATCAATTTCAGACAATGTTTATTGGAGCGATTTGATCCGTATTATTGATCCTATCGATTGGTGAAATAAAAATACAGATGATATTTTTTCGCATATAAGTTGGTTCGATTTCCAGATCAAACTTTTTGAAATCTTTGAAAGCAGTACCTATTTCTAACTTATAAAAATAAAATGAAGTCTTCTATAGGTGAAATTTTTATATATTTAAAGTACTTTCCTATTCCACACCTCGAATGAAATCATTTTATAGACTGCACTGCGTAAAATATTTTGATTTAGTTCGCCGATTGTGACTAGATGGCGTTGTAGCCATTTTTGTATCGCCATAAGGTTTCGTTACATTATCACAATAAATATCAATATTCAATTATAATCCATTTTAGCAAGGAAATGTATGGAAATAAGCAACGCGTTTTTAGTATTATGGTTATATGAACCTTTACGGTCAATCAAGAAGAGCTGAAACTCTACCTAAAGAAATGGTTTAAACGATATAAGTGCCTTGGTGGGACACCTTTGTCTATTATTATAATAAATGGAATACATATACAGTATTTAATTGCTGCGACACAATGTTGTTTTCCGAGTTCCACGCGGACGGAGTCGCGGGCACAGCTAGTAATCAATAAAATCATGTCAATTATTATGAATCATCATCATAATGCTCTAAAACATGTTTTTTTCGGAAACAATTCTATTTTCGAGCATCGTAAACCTAGAAAAGTAGGTATACTTACGACTTTCATATTGAATATATTATTGAGTAACCGTTACCGGCGCAAATCGCATTTTGAATAATATAAACGTAAATAAAAGCTACAATTTGCAAAAAACTAAAGAAATTTTGATTTTTGTTTTCCCGTAGGCGTATTAACATAATATAATTTAATTAATTTAATTTGAATAAACCTGTGAATTGTAATTGCATAATTTTCTGCAAAATGTTAAGAACAAATTGTGCTACATTTAATAGGTATCCATTCAATTCTACCAGTTGTCTCAATCCAGTTTTCTTTTGTCTGGACCTGTTAGAAACCTAAAAATAAAATTTAAAATATAATTCGTGGCAATAAACAAAGTTATTTTAATTATAATATTACTGATAATAATCATTTGTAGATCTACACACATATTTAATACCGATATTGTTTACAACTTGGTACAACACTATCGATACGTATGGATTTCGCTGAATTAAAACAATTGCTCGCTGCACTCGACTTTCGCATTGAACGCAATACATTGCGCTGTCGCTCACGTAGTACAAGATGGTACCCACGTATTGCAAGCAATGTATAATTTTGCATCTGTGTGCGATTGTATCGTTTTTTTCTACAAATTACATAATACTATTGCAATAATTACAAATATCACTGATATTATAAGGTTTTTGGACATGCCGGTGAAAAGAAATCCCTTCTCTGGCTACGCTACTCAACTAGCTTCTTTTCCGTCACGTTATAATAATGCAAGACGGCATAATTCGTTTTTTTCGCGGATCTCCGTACGGTGTCACAATAAGAGCACGACTGTTGACTAGTCTTGTGTAGTACATGTACGATGTACTAATAGGTGATGGAACTCGGCTCTGTCCGAAAGGAAACGTTACCGAACGCAAACTCTTAATCGGACAGTCGGACTATTCGTACACTGTCTAACTTCACTCAAGTGCTATGCTAACATTCGTAATATTTCGTTGCCGAGTCCGAGAATGAACGAGCGCCATACAGTTAATAATAAGGGTAAGCGAGACAGAGCGACGATAGGAGTTGGAATTCTTCATCTTCATGAATACACCAACAAACAAAATATCATCTTACCCTAATCTATAAGTTTTTAACGTGCAATGTTGCAACGTATAGATAGTTTCATACAAATTAATTTTAAAAAAAGTGTGGCATCCATAATAAGACTAATTTTATTGCTATCATGTACCTATCTTATTTAAATGCTTCGCCGACGCATCTGCAATTGGCTCTCGGTTGCTTGATATTAGGTTTTAGTACCTGTACTGAGTGTGTTAATGTATAATAATTTCGGTAATGGTTCGAGTACTAATAGTACTAATAAGGTGTACTAGTACATTAGTCGGACTGTACTATTACAGTGCGCACTTTTATGTGTCCGATTAAGCACAAGACTACTGTTGACCGGTAAAACAAATTTCGGTTGAAATATGAGCGTCTGCTCATAAATATGTGCGGCGCGCCTGCCCCGCCCACAAGGCCCTTCTAACGTCTTTTATCTGTTCTGTGGTCGTGTGTATACAAAGTGTAACATAAATAACGCACAACCTCTTAAGGGGTCACTGTACTCATCATTATGAACAACTTTTACTATGGGACCAAACCAGAAATCGCGAAAAAAAATCAGCTGTTCCCTACATTTTGACGAGTTATGCGAACATAAATGTAGGGAACAGCTGATTTTTTTTTCGCGATTTCTTATTTGTTCCCTTAGTAAAAGTTGTTCATAATGATGAGTACATTGACCCCTTAAGAGGTTGTGCGTTATTTAAATTACACCTTGTATAAGAGCCAGAGGGGTATTATGGGACTCCTTCTACACTTGGGATTGGGAGCAAAGAAATCGAGCCACTCCTATTTCACGTGTCCAGGGGCCTAATTCTCCTAAAATAAATCTTGAAAAATCACAACCGAACCAAGGCCGAACCGTTCATTCAGACAGTTCTCAATTTCAAAAGCTGTCTTATTGTTTGACACAAAAAGAAAATCAATCATTTTGAAAGTTTTCGAAAACAAAAACTGACTGACGGTTGTGGTTCGATTGCGTTTGGCAACAATTTATTTTAGGAGAATTAGGCCCCAGGATAAAAAGTATTTTATGTCCTAATCCAGGTAGGGTTGCCAGATCGGAATACCGAAACATCTGGAAAAAATTGCAAAATGTCGGGATTTTGGAGTTGTTGTCTGGAGAAATACATATTATGAGTCAACTTTATTAATTTTAAAATCAATAGCTTATAAAAAACTGAACATTATTTTTATATAATTAATTCAGTTTTTTTTGTTGCCTTGTTTATTTGTTATTGACTTTTACTGAGTCCACAAACTTTAATCCTTTAGGAGAATTAAGAAAAGCTTACCTACAATTTTTCAAATTATTATTGTGCATAGAATTTTCGTTCATTGTTAATGACACCACCAAATGATGCCCCCAGGGGTGTGGTTGCCAAAAAAGATTTGTTAATGACACCACCGTAATGTAGGGATGCCACAATCTATATATATAAAAGAAAGTCGTGTTAGTTACTTCACTTATAACTCAAGAACGGCTGAACCGATTTAGCTGAAAATTGGCAGGGAGGTAGTTTAGAGCCAGGAGAAGGACATAGGATACTTTTTATCCCGTTGGACATTTTGATATTTAAAAAAAAAAAAATTATATCAGTATATCCATATTCTTAATCTGTTTAGGTAGTAGGTAGGTAGTAGGTAGGTAGTAGGTAGGTAGTAGGTAGGTAGTAGGTAGGTAGTAGGTAGGTAGTAGGTAGGTAGTAGGTAGGTAGTAGGTAGGTAGTAGGTAGGTAGTAGGTAGGTAGTAGGTAGGTAGTAGGTAGGTAGTAGGTAGGTAGTAGGTAGGTAGTAGGTAGGTAGTAGGTAGGTAGTAGGTAGGTAGTAGGTAGGTAGTAGGTAGGTAGTAGGTAGGTAGTAGGTAGGTAGTAGGTAGGTAGTAGGTAGGTAGTAGGTAGGTAGTAGGTAGGTAGTAGGTAGGTAGTAGGTAGGTAGTAGGTAGGTAGTAGGTAGGTAGTAGGTAGGTAGTAGGTAGGTAGTAGGTAGGTAATAAGTAGGAAAAAGGGCATTGCAACGCATGCCGGGAACAGCTAGTTAGTAATAATATAATACGAGAGTTAGTTTACACATACTCATTGTTGCCCTGAAGGGCAACAACACTATTCATTAGTGGTGTTATTAACAAATCCTTTTTGGGCAACCACACCCCTGGGGGTATCATTTGGTGGTGTCATTAACAATGAACGAGAATTTTAAGATTAGCTGTTTGTCGATTAGATTTTGTCGGGAGTCGGAACACCATATGAATTGTCGGGAGAATCCCGACGATTTCAGACCATCTGGCAACCCTAAATCCAGGTCATGGCCATGGCCTACCTGTGTGTCAATCCGAATCCGTTCAGCCGATAAGGCGTGATTTAACAAACATTCAAATTCACAAACATATTTACGTTTCACATTTATAATATTAGTTAGAAGGTAGATTAGATTAAGTAGTGAATTGCAATACTGGCGGTCAATTAATTATAATCAAGAGCAAACTGCTATTTATAGATAAACTACGCAGTAGTTTAATCACGTCCTGGTGGCGCGTGTAACCTATGGTCGAAGTCTTGGGATGCATTAAGGTACCCTACATAACCGTACCGTGTCAGATAGTGTTGCTAAGTAGATCAGTTATTCCAAATACCGGGACAGTGACGAAAAAATCGGGTCGTAGAAGAAAAGCATAATAATGGCATACAACGTTATTTTTAGTATACAGGGTGTTAACGAATTCGTGTAATTCCTTCAAACCACGTGATCTACTGGTGACACAGATTAACCCTAAATGGGAATTTTAGAAAATCAACGAAAAAAAAAAAAAAAAAAATCTTGATTTTCTATTTCTGAGTCATTTTAGAGCCTTGAGTTATCTGACTGCAAAGAGCGATATCGCGTTACTCGTGCCTGCCAGCCGTGTCGCCGTGCTTTCATTAATTTATGCGTGGCATCGAAATGTTGACACAAATACTTAAAACATATTTTTTGCAAAATAATAAATTCTTATTTTTTTACTGAATCCTTATTAGGTGGTTTAGATACGATCGGTAACAAAGCCGCATGAAAAAATAAGAATTTTTTATTTTTTATTTTTAATCAAGCTAAATCCCGTGCGGGGCCAATCTACACCAGTAGTAGATCATGTGGTTTTAAGGAATTACACGAATTCGTTTACACCCTGTATAGATACAAGGTTAGTCAGAAAGGGGGTATAATCCGCAGGCCACTTAAAGTATCACTGTTGACGGTTTTAAAGCAAGTGTTAAAATTTCAAAATTCGATAATTGTATTTCCATGTAAAATTATTTTTATTTTAGTTATTTCAAAACCTGCTTTAGTTAAGAATTCAGAAAATGAAGCTTCTAATTCGTCACCACAAATATGACCTAAAATGTAAACACAGCTGATCATAACAGTTATCAGTTACTGAGGATAGATGGATTTTAGCGATTTTTTTTTAATTTTTGAACAGCTATTTCTCTTAAACTATTAACTTTTGGGGAAAGTGGTAGAACAAAAGTTGATCATTATTATGGGTACGTTAACACCCTTTCGGATTAGTACCCCCTTTCTGACTAACCTTGGATATGGTAATGGTCCTTTAATAAAAAAAAATAGTACCTATCATGCTTTTTTAATTACGGCGCCAATATAACCTACATAGTCTAAATAGCGGGATTTTACGCGTCCGTCCCGCTCAAAGTGCTGTCGGGGTGCGTCATGAAAGGTCTGAAAGCGGGACGTCTGGCAGCACTGGGGTCAGGGCCGGGATCCGGCCGGAGCTCAGCGTCGCATCTTTATGTACCTAAGCGAGACCGCTGCGGCTCAACGCAGGGCTCGGCCCTATCGCCGTATGGATGTGTGTAAACCTGACCTTTAATATTTGTATGATCTACAGATATCAGGAGACTAATAACGCAGTGTTTGGTGAAACATATTTTGTTTCATATTCGTAATCATTAGGTACTGCAAGTAAACTGCTAGAGATGGGTAACTAGCCGAAATTCCAATAACTTAGCTAGCCAGCTATTTGTGGTGAAATAGTCAGCTAGCTAGCCAGCTATTTAGCTATTTGGCGTAGCTAAACTAGCTAGGCGATTCGAGTTCAATCCTCACCGCGGCAATAAGTTTAAATGATAATAATAAGTTTATTGTTATGATTTCGTTTTTACTGATACTTAAGTACTTTTTTTTTAAGAAATTTCTTTCCTTCCATTCGTATGGTTTTTACAAAAAAAAAAGCTTCGGCTAAAATTGGACGTAGTTAGTCCGGCTACTCCGGCTAGCCAGCTACTCAGCTATCGGCTAGAGGGGCGGCTGCAAGCAAAACGTAGTTGTTTTATACTCTGTGGTGGCTTCCTGCTGTGACGTAAACTTGTCGGATATTCTAGCTACTCTAGATAGCCAGTAGCTAGTCAGTAGTCAGTAGTAGTATCGTGTTGACGGATATCATAGCCGCGGCAATTTTTTAAATAGCCGCTATTTGGCTTGTTATTAGTATAGCTACTAGGGTTTTCGCGTTCCCGGCCTATTTGAATTCCCGGGAATCGGGATTTTTTTCTTTTAATTCCCGGGAATTCCCGGGTACCCGGGAATTTCATGTTTTTTGTATAAATATAGTTTTTCTCGTATATTTCAACATTAAACTTGTGTAAGTACTTTAAACATGATTAACTGTCTAACATACCAATCGACTTTTCATAATAAAATAAAAAATCTTACACTTATTTAAAAAATTGAACTACGAACAGTTACAGTCATTTATTGTGCGACGTCGCGAGTTTCTTGGATGAAAAAAAGTCTTCTCTTCATATAATATGGCAAAATATTACGGAATAACAATAGGGTGAATGACTATAAAGGGTGTTACCAAATTCGTGTAATACCTTAAAACGACATGATCTACTACTCGTGTAAAATGACCAAGCACGGGATTTAGCTTGATTAAAAATAAAAATAAAGTTTTTTTTTCTAGCGGTAGCGATATGTGATCGAAACAACCAGCTAATAAGGTATAAATAAAAAAATAAAAGTTGCTAAATGAAAAATGTATTCGTTGGAACATTTCGACGCCACTCATCAATGAGTGAAACCACGGTGACACAGCTGGCCCTCACGACTAGCACGAAATCGTTCTTTGCAGTCGGTTAACTCGGGGCGCAAAAAGGGCTCGAATATAGAACTTTTTGTTTTGAAAAAAACTATTTTGTATTTCAAATAAAAACCATTTAGGGTTATTCTGTGAGTAGATCACGCTATTTGAAGGAATTACACGAATTCGTTTACACTCTGTATATTTCCATTATAAGTCGCGAAATTACACAAAAGATAAGTATTGTGAATAGTTTCTACAAATGAAACATTTACAAAAAAAAACAAGCGTTTAGAATTTGTTTACTAGACAGAGACAACACTATAGTGAGCTGACATCACGATACATTTACCCCATTCTAAGTTCACACCACGCTGTACAATATCCCAAACAAGAAAGAGAGACAGAAAATTCTCTAAAATCTTCGGAAGCGTGCAGACCCTTCATTTTTCATCATCATTTCTTCATTTCAAATAATTCCCGGGTACCCGGGATTCCCGCCAAATAATTCCCGGGTCCTAAAATCCCCAAATTCCCGGGAATTCCCGGTTCCGGGTACCCGGGGCGAAAACCCTAATAGCTACCCATCTCTATAAACTGCACATCCAGTCGCAACTGTAAACTGTTCAAATGCAGCTTGAAGGCAATTAGAATGTAGACATTGCAACTGCGTGACAACTGCCAACTGGATATGCAACTAGGGTTACCATTTAGAAATTTGAAAAGTCCTGACAAAAAGGCTGACATTTCAGTAAAAGTCCGGACATTTTAGTCACAAAATGCAAACATACGAAGATTTATTGTTTGATGTCGTTACGTTGATTGTTAAAGAAGATTTATATTTTGTTTTTACATGAATGAGAAGTGAATAAAGATTAGAGACTTATTTGATATTAAATAAGGTAGGTTTTATTACTCGTATTCCATCGAAACCAAAAAATCCGGACAAATTAAAGAGCCGGACAAAGTCCGGACAAAAGTCTAGAAGTCCGGACATGTCCGGACAAATCCGGACGGATGGTAACCCTATATGCAACCCACTTGCAGTAATGATTAGGATTATGGAACGAAAATAAATTCACGTAACGCGGGCGTTATTAGCCCTGTTCAGCCTGGATATTTGCGCATGACATGGTTTCGGTATATTACTGGATGTCACTAGTGTATCAGCGAGTTTAATGGAAAGTTTACTTAGGTAACTATAAATTGCCAAAATCTCAATTCAATCTGTTACTGTGCTGTTATATTTTCAGATATTACGAACTGCCCCTTACACTTACGCTCGAGCAAATGTCATTCCCACACAATTTCATCTTTCCGCAGGCGTTAACAATTTAAGGTAAAATGGATTTTGGTTCAAAACCCTGGTCACACCCGTGAAAATATTTGGCATGGCTTATGTTTATGGTAAACTTGATATGCCATTACGAACCGAATTTTTGAAAACCATGTCCGATCTTCCTCGGTACAGTACATTATTACGACATAGTTTTTGCACCTCGACAATCTTTGTCTACCTCGCGAAGAAATTATTCAATAAAGATCTGTTACAAACTTACAACATCACTGTCAGGTAAATTCTGAAACGGAGATTACCGAGGTATGTTCTAGGGTTTTCCCCCGGGTACCCGGAACCGGGAATTCCCGGGAATATGGGGATTTTCGTACCCGAGACACAGAATAAATAGTACCTACAACGTCGCCTTATAGAGAAAACCTCGGGAATGCAATTTGATAATCTTTATTTTATCACGACGTGCAGGTACTATAAATGAAAGAGAGCTGCTCTTTGCTATATTATTTTGTAGGCACTGAAATTAAGCCTTTATTGGATACATAAAATTCGTAATTAATATAATTGACTAGCTTTTTTTCGCGATTTCGGCCACGTGAAAGCAGACAAGAACCGTGCAGTGACCAAATGCATTCCCGAGGTTTTCACTCTAAGGCGACGACAAGTAGATCCATTTGGCAGGTATCCGGGAATCCCGGGAACCCGGGAATTATTTTAAATGAAGAAATGATGTTTATAATAATTAGTTACGGTTTAGTCACGTACATTTTCTCGGGATTGCCCAACTAGTTTCGGACCCACCCAAACGGAACCCTTAATCATGAGCTGAACACGCGACGAGGTCGCGAGTCAAACTAACTAATCATAATTATCATAAATATGAGTATGTCTTACGAATGTTATAATTAAGAAATGATGATGAAAAATGAAAAGTCTGCTGCGCTGAGTCCGAAACTAGTCATGAATATGAATGTGTTAAAATCAGTATTAAGTCCTATAGCTTTCGTGAGGAGCTATAAATACTTTTTTTTTTAATTTGTAAAGGCGGATCCAGACTTTGCGAGGCATGCGCCACGAACGGCGCACAACGAATGCCTCGGAGAGAGGCGTGCGTGTCGAAAAAATATACCAACGTATGCACGGGTCGAGCCATCGCGTGCGAAGCAAATGCCTCGTTTGTCTGTCTCCATGTTTGTGGCGAGGCATGTACTACGCACGCGTAGCACATGCCTCGCCACGAATACGAAGGTACACACATTGTAAGGCATGCGTTGTGCGCCGTTCGCGGCGCATGCCTCGCAATGTCTGGATCCACCTTTATAGGTACGACTACAGAGTAACATGCGAAATCAACCAGGGCTGTAGCTTCCACAGAGGCAGCCAGCGTTGTGCCCTGGTCCCCCCGATCAAGTAGGTAATGGACTTCAATAAAGGGCTGGATTGCTTGCTGTCTATGAGCCCTCGAGCCTCTGGCTACGACCCTGATGTTCATCATCCTATAGCGTTTCCTTAGGTATATTGGAGTCGGCCTACCACCTATACAACATGTAACAGAATTAATTCAAACGGCCCAATTAGAATATTCAGTTATAATCCTAATACATACACTGAAAATTTACTTTTATGTGCGTTAATTACGCTGATAATACTATGTTCATTGTTAACTGCATTATAATTTAATTTGGGCCTTGATATAAGGTTCAATTTTCTTTATCTTAATTAAAAGACTGAAATACATATTAAAAATGTCTGAAATCGATTCAGTACTCATACTTTCAAGGTTTGCGTTCATTATGTTAAATATTGTATTACAAGCACTCCATAATTATCTAGGTACAAAATTTTTGTGACTGAATTGTTCACCGACAGAACGGTTCATCTATAAATGTTTCGACACTAGAATCTTTTAATGACGACCTTCTCAACACCGTAGCTATTCGCCAACGTAATCTTTCGACAAGACTATTCGACAATTCAAAAATAACGGTAGATCTGTCACCAAACAAATCGATTCTTCATCATCATCATTCAGCCAAAACACGTCCACTGCTGGACATTGGCCTCCCCCAAGCATCGCAACATCAACCGGTCCTGTGCTTTTTAGCACCCCATGCTCCGCCGTTACCTAGGCCGCTACCTTGACCAGGGCTAGAAGAGCCGCCGGGGACTAGGGGCCGTTTCTTCTTTGTGCTATTCATGTTGGGTGGGTTTGCCTAAATCACCACGCTTGGCAGGCGAGTTGGCGATCGCAGTATGGTTGTTAAAGTACTCAGAGAACGCTGCTGCCCGTCCTCTAGTGAATCCCTTAGTCGCCTTTTACGACACCCACGGGAAGAGATAGGGTAGTGCTATTCTTTACGTCCGGCACCACACAGATGAATGAAAATAAATCGATTGCCGAACCATAACGTGATCAGGTGTGATCCCGACTGCTCCCTACAAGATGAGATACTGCAGACAGACGAGAGACTGCTCATCTAGTCGCAACTGTAAACTATGCAACTGCCTGCAGCTTGAAGGCAATTAGGATGTAGGTAATCAGTGCAACTGCGTGACAACCACTGCCCACTTGCAGTTCCGTCTTTACCATAAGGACACGTGGAGACGAGCACAGGCCCCCGGCCTGATGGGGCCCCGAAATGCCGAAACCCAGTGCCTATGTTTTTTTCTCCAATAAATCAATTTAAAAGTACATTGGTTTCTTAGTTCAACGCAACCCTGGCTGTTCAGCAGAAGTTTCCTTTAATTTGGGAAAAAATGCTACCAACTTCAGACCTACGATTTACTACAATTATATAACTTGAAATACAAGTTGGTGTCAATCTAATAACCAATAAAATCACTGTACAAATGTACATTCTGTTTGTGTTACTGTGTTCTATCACGTTTTTTGGCTTTCTAAAAGGGCCCTAAAGCTGTGTGCCGAAGGGCCCCTACATGGCCTAAGACGGCTCTGCCCACTTGCAGTTATGATTTTCATTATGAAACGAAATATATTTTACTAAACACGGCGCTATTAGCTCCCCAGGAATCAGGCTAGCATGCAATAGAGCTAGCGAAGCGGGCTACTTGGTTACCCTACTCGGTTGGTTAAGGTTCCGAGGAGTTCATCGTCGTCCGATGTTTTATACCTACAATTTATTTGGTACATCTCTTTATGTGGCTGAACTAACCAATTCATGAGCAAAAGGGTCTCCCGCATGCTTGACAAGAGAAATCATCAGTAATGCTAAGTCTTCTATTACTACCTACACGTTCAATGTTTTTTTTAAACTATGAAGACAATTTATAATATTAGAATAATTAATTACTAATAACAAAATATCTATCAATAATATTTAAAAATTGAATTACAATCAAGCAAAAATGTAAGTTCTTCCTCTCTTATAATAAAACATGGTGTGCCCGACAGGGTCCATACCTATTACCTAATTGATCCATTGTCTTATGCCTACCACCTGATATACGCCTGTTTTACACTTTTTTTCGTTCAGTACGCCGCATCTATGTACCTATAGTTTTATACTTTTATTTGAATTCGGGAGGTCAGGGCGGATCCCACGGCGTCCTGAAAGATTTTTTTGGACCCGCCGGCGGATCCCACGGCCTCTTGTAATAATTTTGACTCACGGCGTTCACAAGCAGAAAATTTGGAACCAGCCGGCGACCTCCATGGGCTCCAGAACTTAAAAAGTTTTATACAACGTTATTTTTAGTATATACAAAAACCGAGACACCCCAACAAGATTTTCATCAGAACTGCCTGAATGTGTTTTTTTTTTAATAAATCTCCAAGTTACACCGTAGTTTATGTCGCGTTTAGTTCCCTAGTAAAGTGTGAAATGCCTGAGATGTGCTATGCAGGGGTTGTCTAATACACGGAAACTGACCGAGCGGACCATCTCAAGCCTCAAGGTGTCTATTCCCTTCAACTGTTATGGGTAGAAACCTACTGAAACAATGTATATTGTCGGTAGGGAGTGTTAAACCGTCGGTCGCGGCCTCGTTACGGGTAGTGAGAAGCCCGAAAGTTTAACAACCGGTCTAAGTATGATATCGGCATTGCCCAGTAACTGGGTTGCGGAGGTCTGGTAGCAGTCGCTCCGTGTAAAATACTGGTATTCAACCGCATCTGGTTACACTAGAAGCTGACCCCAACATACAATACGGCCGAGGTATCTTGGCGAGTCTGAAGTTAGCTGATTAGCTGCGCAGTAGACAATTTCGTTTCTAAAAGATTCATTGCGCAGCCAAACAACTAACTTCAGACTCGCCAAGATATGTCAGCCGTATTGTAGTTGAGAAAAGGCTAGACAGAATGAACACTAGATTTATTCTGTGTTGTTTGTTGCGCCGTTTCTTCTTCACAGCAAAAACACTAGGAAGCGGTGAAGGGAGGGCTTTTTGTGGGATGTCTATAATATTGTAAAAATGACGTTCAAAAAGAACTAAGTAATTCTAGTCTATTTTGAATAAATGAGTTTTGAGTTGAGTTTGATTCAGGTTTTTAGGTTAAAAACACAAGCACTAAGAAAAAGTAAGTGGGTACTTACGAAATAAAACTAGCAGCCGGTTTTATCATCACACCACACACTATATTCACAAGTTCACCCTCACTGCTGGAGTTCCACCCTTAAACAAGCAATAATTTCAATGCTCACTCCGTTATATACGAGCCGAATTTGAAATATTTACATGATAGCAATATAGAACCTATCACATAAGCACAAAGACTAAAATCACTTGGCGCTCGTTGTAGCATAAAACAATTTATAAGTACAGTCAGATACAAAAATTTGGTATCAATTTGGTATTAACGTGTTATTATATTTTAATATGAATAAAAATAACTCGTAAAAACTTTTTTTTACGGGGAAATTGTTGATTTCTTATTTGTATTTGGAATTAAAATTCCAGCGTTTGTCGTCCGTGCCCGCACAACTTTAAGAGTTAACTAACCAAACTTGTATTGTAGAAAGGAACGGAATTGAGCATAGCCTCGTGGGGCAATCTCATAATCTGTTAGTAGATGTGGTAACACTACAGAATAAATAATAGTACTTGGCTTATGTATGCTATTAATGGTGATAGGAAATAAAAATAAAAGAAAAAAAATGTGAAATCTTTCCCTTTTATTTAAATTTTATAGAAATATGCACTAAATAAGGTCTCAGTGTAGAAGTGCGTATAGTACATCCACGGGGTTTCGCCTTGTGCGTTACAAATAGATTTCCGTACACATGTAATAAAATTTGGTATATGGTATTGTTTAAAATAACAATTGCTTTAAATATAAATCAGTTCAGCATACATCTAGTAAACCTATTGAATACAATGTATAAATAATTTATACATTGTATTCAATAGGTTTACTAGATGTAACGATAATGTTTTGCAGCGGCACAAAATATAAATCAGTTCAGCATAATTTATTTGTGCCGCTGCAAAACATTATCGTTACATCTAGTAAACCTATTGAATACAATGTATAAATAATTTATAAATAAATAATACAATGTATAAATAATTTATAAATAAATAATTTATACATTGTATTCAATAGGTTTACTAGATGTAACGATAATGTTTTGCAGCGGCACAAATAAATTATGCTGAACTGATTTATATTTAAAGCAATTGTTATTTTAAACAATACCATATACCAAATTTTATTACATGTGTACGGAAATCTATTTGTAACGCACAAGGCGAAACCCCGTAGATGTACTATACGCACTTCTACACTGAGACTTTATTTAGTGCATATGGAGTCAAAGGTGGCAATCTCACTTTTTGGCACTTTTGAGTTATCGGTGCAGAAATATCAAAAATATTCAAAATAAACTGCTTGTTTGACATATTATAACTAAACATGACCATATTTTTTGCTAAATCGACACAAAATCTCGATTTAGTTCCAAAGACGGCAATCTTGCATTAGGGCAGAGTTGCTTAATTTTTCATTTTTTCGTTTGCTCAAAACTTGCTAAAAGTGAGATTGCCACCTTTGATTCTATACGACTCTGACCAGTAGATGTTTTAATTTAGATGATATTAAATCATAAAAAATATGAAACCGTTTTCATTCAACATATTTTTCATGCTGACTGTATAGAACATAGAAGTAGGTGTAGCTGTGGTGGGTAGGTTGGAAATCGCAAATTCTTAATTCTTATATATCCTTCTCATTCTAACTTTAGAATGTTGTCATTTATGGGAGAGAGACAACACGAGTTTTTACATCATCGTATATTTTAAATTATAGGTTCAATGAAACTGAACTAAAATCTTATTTTGTACTCTTTCCAACTACGGCGATTTTTATGTGTGTGAAAAAGATAACATGTTGTATTAATGTTTTTTGTTTCTGGTCAGGGTAGTTCCGGGGATTTTTTTAAAACGTCTACCTATGGTCGGGTTATTCCCTAAAGTAAAATTATTAACATTGATTTACCCTGTTAAATTGGGAATCGTTAGGCAATGTTATTGTTCTATTTATTTTAAAATCAATAGCATAATTATTACCAACATACAATGTTATAATTGTTTGTTATATTTGAATGTATTATTTTTACAAACGCAACTGGGGCACAATTCTCGTAAAATAAATCTTGATAAATTGCAACCGAACCAAGGCCGAATCGTTCATTCAGACAGTTTTCAATTTCAAAAGTTGTCAAATTGTTTGACACAAAAAACAAAAGCAATCATTTTGACAATCTTTGTAAACAAAAACTGACTGACAGTCGAATTGGCCATATGAAGGTGAGGGACCATGAAAAAAAAAGTATACATTATTATAAAGAAAGTTTATTAATATTATAAACCTTATTATTTTAGGAGTAGAAACTTCAATCACATATCAATTTTAGTGTCATTTTCTTGTCTCAAAACTATTTCAATAAATAAATAGTCAACATAGCTACTCTTACAGTAAACGTATACGCAAAATTATAAGCAATAATACATAAAATAAATTAATATAAATTAAAAATGATGTCAGTGGTTAAAAAGGAAACATCAAAAATGCAGTTGAATAAATATTAATATCTAGTTTGTATTAAGAACTTGTCTCAGACGACAAAGACGATTTCGAGAAAGTTCTGTTGAGGTTAAGCGATTTTCAAGAATATCGTGGACGAACAAAATAAACATAATGAAGTCTATTCTTTGAAGTCGCTTAGTCCAATTGACTGTAGCTACCATAAAACATAGGTAACTACAGTGCGCGTAAAATAAATTTTGCCCCTCTGAAGTGAGGAACAGAACGCTGAAAGTCTGGGTTCAGAGCGGCAAAGTTGTTTTACACGTACCAAATAACTGTGCCCCTCTGAAGTGAGGAACAGAATGCTGAAAGCCTGGTTTCAGAGCGGCAAAGTTATTTTATGCGTACCAAATAACTTTGAGCCTCTGAAGCGAGGAACAGAACGCTGAAAGCCTGGTTTCAGAACGGCAAAGTTATTTTATGCGTATCAAATAACTTTGACCCTCTGAAGTGAGGAACAGAATGCTGAAAGACTGGTTGCAGAGCGGCAAAGTAATTTTATGCGTATCAAATAACTTTGACCCTCTGACTGAAGTGAGGAACAGAACGCTGAAAGCCTGGTTTTCGAGCAGCAAAGTTATTTTATGCGTACCAAATAACTTTGACCCTCTGAAGTGAGGAACAGATCGCTGAAAGCCTGGTTTTCGAGCAGCAAAGTTATTTTATGCGTACCAAATAACTTTGACCCTCTGAAGTGAGGAACAGATCGCTGAAAGACTGGTTTCAGAGCGGCAAAGTTATTCTAAGCGTACCAAATAACTTTGGCCCCTCTGAAGTGAGGAACAGAACGCTGAATGCCTGGTTGCAGAGCGGCAAAGTTATTTTACGCGTACCAATTAACTTTGGGCCCTCTGAAGTGAGGACCAGATCGCTGAAAGCCTGGTTTCAAAGCGGCAAAGTTATTTTACGCATTCTGTAATTATTGAGAGTCGTGCTCCCCTAAGATGACAATAATTTACGATCGCCAAAGAACACAGAATAAAAGTCCATCCATCGAAATTTTACGTCGAATTGTTCATTAATTTTTATCGATGTTTCTAAGTTTGTCAGAAGACAATTGTTTTTTTGTAAATTTCAGTCAACAGATTCAAAGAAGAAGGGTCACGGCCCATATGAAATTTACCCAGGCCCGACACAAAAGGAACTTATCTCAGTTATTTTGTTATATTAAATGTAACAAAAATGAATTAACACTATTCTGAATATCAGTGGCTAACACCTATATACTGACATTTGATTTTGTTCAGACAAAATATTTTAAAATTATTTTTATTAACGAATAGCAATAATGGTTTTATTTTTGTTTCACAAACGGCACTGAAATAGAGTTAATATTGATAAGATCAAACTCGGTGTGTTTAGTATCTAGCTACCAAAATATTCCAATGTTTAACCAGCTTCTTAATGATACCGTAATCTCTAATCTGCAATGAATTACCGATTAAGACGATTTTAATGAACCCTAACTCGATTGTTACACTAGAACTTTAAAAATTACATAATCCAGCTCCATCACCAAGTCACGTGGATAATTCCATAATTATTGATTGTTATTAAGTTTTTGTAAGTGAATAGGTAGTAAAAAAATGTATATTGCCTGAACAAAAACTAAAGGCAATATTTTGGTGTTAGCCATTGATTTCGAATATAAAAAATATATATTTTAGCTATGCATAAAATAAAATAATAATTGAGATATGTATCTTTCGTGTCGGGGCTGGGTCACAAATGACCGTTCTTCTTTCCGAGTAAAATTTCAACGTCTTCTTTTCAATGAATTCGTCGTTTTAATAACTCTAAAAACCAATCTAAATTCTAACATACACAGTACGAGATGATTTTGTGGATACATTATTGCAGGCAAGTCAAACATTATCTCGTCTTGGCACGAGATAGTCTGACGACAAAATCATCTCGCGCTGCGCTTGTTATCCCGGCTGGTACCGGTATATTTTTTTTAAAAATTTAATGACAAGGCTAGTTACCATGTATGTTCGCAACCAGCATTATCTGCCAGTAACATTATCAATGTACAAAAAAACAAAGCTTATGTACTAAAATCACATTATTTACTCTTATTGCTACGTTAGACTAGAAATATTATTACTTACATTCCTAAATGAACTTATTAAAAGGAACAATTATTTCTTTTATAAATTACAATCAAATTAATCACTAAAAAAAAAATTATTTATGTAATTATTCAAATTAATTATTACATTTATTACGGTCTTAGAGCAAAGCGGTCGACATAGTCTGGAGTGGTCATAGCGTGCTCTTTCAATACAAAAGTCTGTCATTTTTTGCTTTCTCACACATATGCATTCTACATTGTAGCTACGACATTCAGACATTACAAATAAATCAAAATTAGGCCCCATTCGACACGAATTGTCAAATGGGGCCTAAGCGAGTTGACAGAGGGCAAATGTTCCATAAGGCCACTCTCGACTATGTCGACCGCGTTGCTCTAAGTTTACGGTATCTTATGACTTAAAACTTCATACCTTCATCTTGGTCGTTAGCTACCTTACCCCCCTAACCAGGCCCGCCGCTAGCTGTTTAGTAGCCCGCGTGCAATACCAATTATGCCGCCCTACGACTACTTACGCTGAGTTTTGTCAAAAAAAGGCTATTGAATGTTTTCTCCGGTGGGAAAAAAGAAAAGAATCATAATGAAGATAAAACATTTATTTTGATCAGGTACATAGTTATTTTCGTATCTACAAAACTTTACCTCTTCTTGCCTTTATTTTCGCGAAATCTTGAATCAACTTTCTTGTATCCAAGCTGTCTAAGATTTCTTGTTCAATTGAAACTACTTATAGCTAAATAACTTAGTCTTTGCTGGAGCAATGTTGATCTTAAATCTTAGTGTGGGGCAACGTTTTTTCAAATAAAAAAAAAAATAGTTTTTAATAATTTTCAATGACAATGATTTTGAATATTATGTGATGTGATGAGTCGCTCGATTTGCCGCCCCCTGGACGTGCCGCCCGCGTGCGGTGCACGCCTTGCTTACGGCGCTTACGGCGGGCCTGCCCCTAACAGTCATAATATCAGTTCCTAAACGTCAACGAAGATGGACTTTCTCACGAAACAGAGAAGGGTCTTGAGGAAACACTGCCATAATCACCACGCCTGACAAACGGATTGGTGATTACAGATTGTGGTTATTAGCGAATAAGAGAATGCTGCTACCCATCGAGCCATCCTCTTGAGTCCATGAATGTATTTTAAGTTACAATCTCGATTTGTTAGCCACGGTCTCGTTGAAAACCACGGGGCTAATTGGCATGAACATGATATAGGAGATTTTTCGACATCTTTTTTAAACTACCTTGAATTTCACATATTTAAATATACAATAACATTGAAATCGTAAGAACGTAGCACCTTTAGCCATAGGTAGTGTTTTAAGAAGCACATTTTTCACTTTAATTCCAATTTGCCCCATGGTTTTCAAATAACCCCATTTTACGGTAGTACTAAATTTTTTTTACTTAAAAGTTTGATACTATTAAGTAGTGCGTGCATGAAATTTCAACTCGTGCAAATCTGCATTGAAGATATCTACTAAGTTGGTCTGAAAGGGAGTACTAATCAGCAGGGGGCTAATTCTCCTAAAATAAATCTTGATAAATCACAACCGAACCCAGGCCGAACCGTTCATTCAGACAGTTCTCAATTTCAAAAGCTATCAAATTGTTTGACACAAAAAACAAAATAAATCATTTTGAAAGTTTTCGAAAACAAAAACTGACTGACGGTTGTGGTTCGATTGCTTTTGGCAACAATTTATTTTAGGAGAATTAGGCCCCAGGCCACTTAAAGTATCACTGATGACTGTTTTAAAATTTCAAAATTCGATCATTTTTATTTCCATCCAAAATAATTTTTCATTTTAGTTTTTTATTAATCCTTCATCCCATTTTTACACACGAATTAAAAAAATGAAGCAAATATGTGACCTAACACACAGCTGATCATAGCTGAAGATTGATAGATTTTAGCGTATTTTACAATTTCTCTTAAACTATTGACTTCTGGGGAAAGTTGTAGAACTAGTTAGTAGTAGTTCATTATAATGGGTACTTTAACACCCTTTGGAACCAGCAAACTCAGTATGAGTTCATAAACCTTAATGGTCAATTAAGATGAGCTGAAGTTCTATTTGAGGAAATTATTCAAAAGATATTCGTGCCTTAGTGGGCAACTTTTGTCAATAAATAGATGTTGAGGTAAACAACACGATATCGCAACATCTTAATATTACGCAAGATGCATACGAAATAAACAAAGATTACAACATACACAATATAATGTAAACCCCGTTTACTGCCAATGCCAAAACTAAAACAACATTGCATCATAATAGGGAATTAATTATAAATAGCTAAGTATTAAGAAAATAAATAATAACAGTCAAACAATACATTGTGTATAAAGGTACCGAGTACCTACATTACATTTCAATAGGGAGGGTCCTCTACGGACCGTCCGTTGACGCCTCCACGTGTAAGGTCGACACAATTACCATGATACCAAAAATACAACTTTATCTTGACTACACATTTCTGTAAAATGAACCTTATCTTGTACGTCATAAAAGTTAATGTAGCAGCACGGTTGATTTTGGTGGTAATTCCCCAACAATAGACAAAAATAGAGAGATTTTATCAATTTTTCAACTCTATGGTTAGTGAATACCCGAGTTAAGGTGTGTGCATACATATTGACACGTGAAAAGTAGTATTTAGGATTTTAAATTTTAAACGAAGCGTACTTCCTGTACCATGAGGATAATTAATGTTTATAAAAGGATATAAAAATTTCACCATTTAAGATCAGGTCAGATTTTGGTATTCTGAAAATTCATTCGTAAAACTGTTGTTGTGTCATCTATCGGTTCACACACAACGTTATTTTTACTTTATACGAAAACCGAGACACCCCAACAAGATTTTCATCAGAACTGCCTGAATATGTGTTTTTTTTAGTAAATCTCCAAGTTACACCTTAGTTTATGTCGCGTTAAGTTCGCTAAAAAAGTGTGAAATGCCTGAGATGTGCTATGCAGGGGTTGTCTAATACACGGAAACTGACCGAGCGGACCATTTCAAGCCTCAAGGTGTCTATTCCCGTCAATTGTTATGGGTAGAAACCTACTGAAACAAACATGAAATTTATGAAAAAAAAAAACGAAAAAAAGTGTGGTGTAAAAAATGTGTCAATCGATTCTCCTAGTGATTCTGAACAAACTAGTTTCAGGTTTAGTATATACTAAAACTAATCTTGTATACATTGTGCATTTTCAGTGGCTAGGAAAACTTTAAAGAGGGAATATACCCCGTGTGGGGAAGGGCTAGAATACATATCTTCTTCACTGCACGCTGGCAATAGACACGTGTTGTAATATTCAATAAAACCCAGCACGCTTGGTGGTAGGATCTATACGGTCCGCCTGGCTAGCTACCACCTGAACATTAAAACCAAGCAGTTTACTGTGTTCCGTCGTGTGTATGTGAGAGCCAGAGGGGTATAGGGGAAACCATCTATTTCTCTGTTATTTGGATTCGTGTGCTCCATCTTTGGTTTTGTTTGCGCTTACTATTAGATACGACTAATCAATTGTGATCAAATGAAATGATAAAAAAAAATACAATAATTTTATAACTTTTGAAGAAATACGTAATAATCTATATAAATAAAAAGAAAAGTCCTGACTGACTAACTGACTCATCAACGCCCAAGCCCTTGGACCTAGAAAGCTGAAATTTTGCACAGAGGCTCCCTTTATAATGTAGACAAGGAATAAGGAAGGATTTTTTGAAATTCAACCCCTAAGGGAGTTAATAGGGGATGAAAGTTTGTATGGAAAATCGTCACTTAACGGGTTCAAAATTTCACGCAAGCGAAGCTGCGGGCAAGAGCTAGTAAACTCATATTTAGGATTTCGAGTTGGTTCTACGGGATGGATATGACAATAACCACGTATACACGATACCACGTATTCTATGATGGGTTTTAAGACCGGACACAAATAATCAATCATGTACATTCAATAGTTTAGTCACAGGAATTTTCGTACGATTTCATAATTTTACTAATATCAAGATCTACGCGAAGTTATGTAAATCTATGACCCGTTTAAACCAAAATTATCTTTATTTATACGTGTAGGATAGATATAGTTAACATAAGTTTCCACTTCAACGTCCCTTCATCTACATGAATGAGTGAAATTGAAAAATCATGCAAAAAAAAGTGCTTGGAAGTAACTGGTTTTTTGTGTACGGTACTAGAACACATCATAGAACCAGTGGCATAGCTATGTAACCAAGGGCCCCGGGGCAAAAATGAAATTGGGGCCCTATTTAAACTAAACTAAATACATTAAACGTGCAAAACTACTTCATCACCAGCTCCTTGTCGTACACTGCAGAGCATAATAAAGTAAAGCTACCAGTGGCGAAGGCTCCATACAACTCGATCCCTATCGGCTTCCCTTTCGAAACGAGTAGTTACTGGAATTCACGCATCACACTTGAGCAAGGTAAGCATTTCTTGGTCCGGCTTCCCTTTTAAGAAAATTCACCCTACGCCACTGAAAGCTACTTAGGTATTACTAAGTATTATGTGTAACGTAGCATATAATATTTCTTGAGGTGGGAGAAATTTTTGAGATTTCTGCTCGAGTAATTCAAGGTTTGTTGGTCAGGAGCCAAAAAGTTAAGTCGAAAATTCTCTATTCAACTAGGATATTATAATTATAACTTTTTCGAACGTGTCGTTCATGGTGGCTGAGAGGCCCCTTGAGCTTGGGGGCCGGGCCCCGGTGCGTTGCCCCGCCTAGCCCTACTATAGCTACGCCACTGCATGGAACACGTGTTATCATTTATTTTCGTATTATCTATCATATCCACCCCGTATAAATAGATATAGAAATACAATGTTTTTCTTATTTTCTCACATCATCATCATCTGCCTAGCCTTTTCCCAACTATGTTGGGGTCGGCTTCCAGTCGAACCGGATGCAGCTGAATATCAGTATTTTACATGGAGCGACTGCCTATCAGACCTCCACAACCCAGTAACTGGGTAATACGATACTCTTGGTAAGACTGGTTGTCAGACTTTCTGGCTTCTGACCAACAGTAACGACTGTCAAAGATCTACAAATGACAGCCGGGACCAACGGCTTTTTCTTATTTTCTCACATTGGAACAAGATCGTGTTTATTAAAATCAGTTGTTATTTTCAATCATTACAGTTTTCATAGTAGGTAGTACCTAGTAGTAGTATATGACTTATAGCCAAATCCACTTTACCTACTCTGTCCAACGTAAGATGAGTCCTACTTAGCAGTCATTTTGTCAATTGTAGCCATAAGGAAACTGCTATCGAAAAAACGTAAACGACATCATCTAAAACCGTAAAATAGCTATATCTATATAAATAAAAGGAGAAGCTGACTTACTGACTGATCTATCAACGCACAGCCTAAACCGTTAGGGTTAAAAACTTGAAACTTTGACAGTAGGTTTCTTTTGTAACGTAGGCATCCACTAAGAAGGAATTTCTCGGAATTCAACTCTTATAGGGGTGAAATAGGGTATTTAAGTTTGTATGCAAGTCCGTCATTTTTGAAGTAAGAAGCATGAAATTAAATACTAAGATTTCTGGTTAGAAATAAATGTACAGGTGTTTGAGTGTTTTTGGATATTCAACCGTTAAGGGGGTGAAATAAGTGTTGAAAGTGTGTATGAGAAATCTGGTACTTTTGAAGTAACAAGCACGGAATTAAATATATAGGCTTCTGGTTGGAAATAAACATAATTATACGTGTTTGAGCGTTTTTGGAAATTCTACCCAAGGGGTGAAATAGGGGATGATAGTTTTTTCGAAGTTAGGAGATTTGTATGAAACATTGGGTTATTGACTTGAAATTTGACACAAACGCTCTTCAAAGTAAATAATAAAAGACGGACTTTATGGATTTTAAAACACCGAAAAGGGGTCTTAGCGAGGGTTTAAAATTTCACGCAATCGTAGCTGCGGGAAAAAGCTAGTTATCCATATTTTGTTTTTCAGAAATATTTGATATTCTTTGTATGTTAACGTTTTTCAGATAAACGTTAATATCTTACGTTGAAAGGGTTTAGCAAAGTTTTACTGTGGCGTTTAACTTGTTCAACCAACTTTCAAACCGGACACACCCGCAGCAAGTTGAATCCTGCAAGATTTACGAACTAAGCGCACTTGCTGCAATAACTAGCGCCATAAAACTTGCTAGTGAATCCGCTGCTTTAGAATCACAGTACTGTGAACACGACCCTAGTGTCCTTGACTTGGTTTCACCCTACACATTGTCAGGCCAATGCCAACACACTCTGATAAACCTCTTGAATTGGTTTCATGCATAAACCAACGCATGGAACCAATCTTTAAACATGGCCGACCAACGACAACCAAGTCACACTCCATTGCGCGATGGTTGAGAACATTGATGGATGTTTTTTTTAACATGGACAGCAATGAATGAGAGTTAGAGACTATTTGCTACGTCATAAAGTAACAATATTTATACGTCAAATAATTGACAATGGTCTGTGATAAATAATTTTAATTGTTGTTAATCTAGTATGCTAAGTGTTGTTTATGTGATAGTGGAGTTATGTAACTATTGAAGGAAGAAAAAAAAAGGTTACTTTTGCATACGAAAGAAAAAGTTTCTGAAAGTATCGGATCTTAGATTAAATAGGGTAAGTAGTAGTGTTGTTTCTGACTTAGCCATAGGCGTCAAAGTCAAAGGAGATTAAAAGGCGTCAATTGGATAGATAACCTGTATACCACGTGTTGACAACAATCTTATTGGTCTTGGTGACACCTATACGTCCATTCAACGAACATTTACCCTTGTTCAACAGATGGGTGGTTGCAGTATTTTCTCATGCTCATTATATTGACGCTATCTTTAGTACTTCTCTATATAACCCACAGTTTGAAAGTGGGTATACTTTTTCACCCTAAGATGAGTCCTGATAGCTCGGTCATTTCGAAAAAACGTAAACGACACCATTTACAACCGTAAATTGGCTATAATATCCAAGTTTTGTTTTTAAAAAATATTTGATATTCTTTAGATGGTAACGTTTTGTAGAACGTCAGGAATCAACTTACTTTGACAAGGGTATAATGAACTATTTTTATCTATACCTACATATAGGTACACCTTACCTACAATTATACAGGTAGGCACTATTGAGCGAAAAGAGAAACTATAAAAAAAAAACATAGGTACTGCGTCAACCAGCCCGTTTGCCGAGAGTGAGGTTCATATTAAAACCCTCGCGACGATTTCTTCTATTTATTATTATTTGGTAATATTTTACCCTACAAGATGGAGCACACGAATCTAATTAACAGAGATATAGAGGGATTTCCCTATACCCCTCTGGCTCTTAAATAAACATAAGGGAACACAGTAAACTCCTTGGCGCCGGACTTTTATGTTCAGGTGGTAGCTAGCCAGGCGGACCGTTTAGACCCTACCACCAAGTGTGCAAGATTGCAGCCTTGCAGCGCTCCATGAACAGTATTAAGGGGGTCTATGTCCTGCAGAGGACTCATTTAGGCTGATATGATGATGAGGAAGTTTCTCTGCAGGATAACTTAATAGGGTTGACCTATCAGGTTAACCGCTAAGCAGGGCTGTAACTAAAAGATCTGGAGCCCGAGGCAGCAAACTGTCGAGTGCTATCGGAGGGCCTTTACTAAATAGTTGGCGGGCCCTAGGGCTCTGCCCCGGTTGTAGCTATAGTTCTACCGCTAACGTGAATTTACCTTTACGGTAGTAGAGATCATCAAAATAGTAAACTGTGTTCCAAAGAACTTTGAGCAAAGTATAGAAAATCATGTCAGTAGCATATTATCTATCCTTACATTGCTCGACTTTTACACTATCCTTGTTAATGTGTTTGCAGGGCAAGAAACTCGGTTTATCATGGTTACTTTAAGCAAAATACCGTCTAATATGTCGGTGTACAACAGTTAACATCTGCCTAACCGTCCGGATAATGGCACGCTAATTGTCTTATAAACTACTACCTAAATACCTTGAAAATAAATGCTTTATACAGGACACTAGCATTACTAAACTATGTTTTTAGCATTTTAATAATTTTCATTAATGTAACAAAAAGGCACTTAACAATTGATGATTAATAATTCTAGAGGAATAAAATACTTATTATCTACTGTTTGATATCTCATAAATCTACATCCTAATAGTTGCTTTTACCAGTAAGTTCCAATTAAAAACATAAATTAATAATTAAAATGAGCACTAATTACATACTAGAAAGCATAAAGCCTAACTATAATTGCCAGACAGTTTATGTCAGGGGTGATTCACTAACCGCCATTTCTAGAAGACTGATCAATTTAATCAGCTGTCAAATGTCATGTCAACTGATGTAATTACTGGGGGCTTTATGACCTCTTAAAGCAGTACAGAAGTTGCCTGGAAGTTGAACTGCCTTGGTTTTTTGTACTGTGACATCGTAAGAGCAGGCCTGCTACGTTGACGTTTAGGAAATCCGTTCACCTTTCTTTTTGTATAGACTTTTCGTACCATGAACAAGCATTACCGTTCAACTTGGTTCAATAGTCGTTCACTTTTACTACTGTCACGGTACGATTTTTAGCGATTCAGTAGCAGGCCTGTTTTTGCACGGAAGTTGACTGGCTGGCATTTGAACGTTTTCATAAGAGGTCATAGTAAGCCCCCTGGACCAAAACGCTAATGACGTCACTTGACATGGGATTTAACAGCTGAAAAGTAATTATTTGCGTTGCCAGCCTTTTCAAAACTGGGGGTTAGTCAATTACTTCTGACGTAAACTGTCTGGCAATTATATGTCATGAAGCACCTGGTTTTAAATTAATAAACCACTCTCAATATCTTAAATTGTTAATTCATTAATGACTCTTATTTTAAATCATCTCCAACATCACTCCGATGAGTGCCTCACTTATGCCTGTCAAAATATAAACGTCATCTTCATACATGTGACAATGACATGTTTATAAATAAAATCAGCACCACAAATGTTGTCAAAAGATAGATTTCAAGCACAGGAACACCTATAAACAGGCTTTGAGAGTGATTTATTAATACAAGCTTGTGTCAAAGCCAGTATTGGCGAATGTGAGTAACATTCGCCAATACTGGTTTTGACATAGCAGTCAATGTGATTAACTTTATACCACATAATAATATAACTTATACCACAGTCTGTATATCTCACTCCTTACAGTCGGTCAACGTAGAACATTGTGGCAGAGCAATCGTGCGGGGGGTTGCGGGGTGAAGGAGCGGAGGTTATGTCCCGAGTAGCCATACTGCAGCTTGGGACACAACCTCCGCCCCTACATAATTTTGACATTTCATAGGAGCTGTCAAATGTATGGGCGTTGACCCACTTTATGTAGTAAGTAGGTACACTGTGCTTATACTAAGATATTATGACATAACTGGACTTAGCCTTTTATTAGCTGCTTGTTGATACTGAATTTCTATCTGGGTAAATGGCAGTGGGCCAGACAAGTTCCATTTACATAAATGGCGAGTCTAATGTAAAGTTTCTGGCCTTAGACTTTACAAAAAAATACTTATAGTACAACTTATAATCCATGTCAGAATAAAAATGCTAGTTAACAATTATTTTAATTTTCTTTTTTTTGGCTTATGCAAGTATACAAGATGTAAACTAAATAACGTACAACCTCTTAATGGGTCACTGTACTCATCATTATGAACAACTTTTACTATGGGACCAAACCTGAAAACGCGAAAAAAAAACTGCTATTCCCTACATTTTGACAAGTTATGCGAACATAAATGTAGGGAACAGCTGATTTTCTGAAAAGCATTTGTTTGTTATGACAAGTATAACCACGGAATAAAATCTTTCTAGCTACTACTTAGCACGGTGTATATCACACTTTAGTCTTACAGGATATGTAAAGGTTACATAACGTAGCAAATAAAAAGAGGAGTTGGCATAAGCAACTGTGCACTGCGATACCAGTTAGGTCCTGACGTCATCAAGATGGGCGTGGCCTTTGTCTGTCGGCACTCATCCTGTGCACACTAGCCATGGACGATTATTACTAAAACTAATCAATATTTAATAAAAAATATTTTATTAAATATTGTTGTAATTTAGCTTAGTCGAAAAAAAAATGGCATGTTGTGGCCTCCTATAATTGAAGGAGTACTCGGATATAAGGCTCATTCTATTTACCAATTTTTGTGATTTTCTGTGTATGTCCTTTGTTGGAGGTCCTTAATAAATAAATAAATAAATAATCGACTTAGGGCCAATTTTTCAATCGTCAGATAAATTTTATCCAAGGAATAAATATGACGGTTTGACATATTTTCTATACAAAAGCTGTCAAAACGTCAAACTTATTCCCCAGATAAAAGTTATCTGACGATTGAAAAATCGGCCCTTAGTCGATTGTTCAGTCCAGTCGATAACAATTGATGTTAGTCGATTATTATCGACTAACGGCGCGCAACAGGCGACAATCACTGATACGGTTACCGTATCAACTTTAACTACTAATTTGTATTGAATTGTGGCGCAGTGCACGTATTACTATACTCGTACTACTAAATAAGTAATTACTGAAAGGTAGTGCGTGCGCTGCCGCTGCGCCACAGTTCAATTGTTACAAGTACAACTGCAGTTATTATGCGATTGGCGCTAATAGATTATTTAATTGTCTAACTGTCTCAGTGTACATTAAAATGTAGTAGTTCGTCGATTGTTATTCGAATAATTATGATGAGGAACTACTAAATCGACAATCGAATGCGCAACAGTACAATTTTCGATTCAGTCGATTGTTTTTTTTTGCAACATTCGCCCGTCGTTAGTGTACACTACGTACGCGCTCTCATCCCATTGTAGTGTCTTCTTTGTTATTTAAAAAAGAAGTGTCGTGTGTAATCTTGCAGAAGCTACTCCGATAAACGCTCTTTTCCCATGGATGGCATCACATTTCACTTATAAGTAATTTTATACGTAATTTATCACATTTGTGACACTAGTGACATCTAGCGTAATATGGCTAAACCACGTGTTAGTTATCTATAATATCCGAAGCTTTAGTTTTTCCTATTCGCCGCTAGATGGCAAATATAGAAGTGGGCGGGGTGTAACGTTTTCCTCACCCAGCCATGTTATGCATAATAGGCATGTTGACAGCATTAATAAATTGCAAATCTAATTAGTCCGCCAGTTAGTTTTGAAAAATAATGTACACGTATTTTTTCTTTTGTTAAATCTATGAATATTTGGAAAGATACAACGCATCAAAACTGTAGAGTGGGAGCTTGTGACGTCAGAAGCAAGTAAAAATTGTACTTGCTTGTGACGTTTTGCCAATTTTAAAAGTGTCGTATCCTCGTCAATTTTGTTTTACGTAACAAAAGAAAAAATACGGGTCAAATATTTTTTGATAATCTAACTGACGGACTAATTAGATTTTTTCTGTCAAATACCCTATTGTTATTATCGGAAAATCGCATTACAACAATTCTGTATATTTGGTTCGTGGGTTACATTACCTATAATCTCTATACACAAGTATAACATCTTCGTCGGTCCCGTTGGCTCGCCTCGCCCGGTGCAGGGTCGCGGGGGAGGCGGCGCACAGGCGCGCGGGCAGCGCCGGGTCCCGGTACAGCAGCTTGTCGCGACTGTACCCCACGATCACTATGTAGTGGCCCGTGTACGCGCCGCCGAAACAACGCCTAGGAGAGAGAGGTGTTACACTTACACAGAGATTAGGGAGACATTGGCGTATGTAGTAAGAGATATCCTTAGTCATTTTATCTCACGAAAACACGTGAATCACTGTAATATGAACCTTATGTCTTTGTAATAAAAGTCACAGGACGCGTCTTCGTGAGATAAAAAAAAACTACGCGATTTTTATATCATAACTTCATAAGTTTATCTACACGCCAACGGCCAACCTGATGGAGAGTGGTTATCGCCGCCCAAATACACCTACAACACCAAGGAGATTATTGATGCGTTGCCAACCTTGGAGACAAAGTTAGAAACTCTCATGTACCTGTAATTTCATTGGTACTCATACGCTTCAAACCGGAAAACAGCAATGCTGCTTGAGAGCAGAAATAGGTATGGAGATAGTACTTCCCCGGACAAACTCTTTCAAAGGGAGCTCTCGATAGAAGTTACTCGAATCTTTTAATTTTTTACGAGATTAGTATCCGATCTTTATTAGGAAGAGTAACTTTGCTTCTTAGAAATTACTTTTATTTGGAGAGTAACCGCGAATACTGTTAGGCGCAATCAGATTTCAACTGAACGTTTTTAAACAGCAATTGGATAGTTTTAATGATATTTAAATAAGTAATTTAGTAACAACTTTATAAAGAGTTAAACTCATCTGTTATTTTTTATACATACATCATCATCATTCAGCCAAAAGACGTCCACTGCTGGACATAGGCCTCCCCCAAAACAAGGGGGTTTGCCATAATCGCCACGCTTGGCAGGCGGGTTGGTGACCGCAGTATGGTTGTTAAAGTACTCAGAGAACGCTGCTGCCCATCCTCTAGAGAATCTCTTAGTCGCCTTTTACGACACGCACGGGAAGATATGGGGTACTGCTATTTTTTAAGTCCGGCACTACACGAGATTTTTTATACATTCAGAAACAATTAATAGAATACCTTCTAAGAAAAACACATCTGGTTTTTAATATTCAAATGCAGTACAAGCTCCTTATGAATCAAGAACCATTCTAAGGTATAACTGCAGAAGATTTTCCACCAAAGTTTGTTCATCAACCCCTCTTATTTCGGTGGAGTAGTAAAAGCACCAACCCCCCGATTCAAAACTTTTCGATAATTCAGTTTTGAATCGGGGGGCTGAACTTAAACACTCTCTATCTATCTGCCTAGCCTTTTCCCAACATAGTTGGGGTGAGCTTTCAGTTTAACCAGATGCGTCTGAATACTAGTATTTTACACGGAGCGACGGCCATCAGACCTCCGCAAGCCAGTTAGGTACTAGGCAATGCCGATATTCTAAGGTTAGACCGGTTGTCAAACTTTCAGGCTTCTGACTACCCGTAACTACTGTCATAGGCATTTGTTCCGGGACTGATGGTTTAACGTGTTCTCCGAGGCACGGAGGGGTTTCGATGTGTAACGAATGGTCACCCATCTACGGACTGACCGCGGCAAGCGCAGCTTAACTTTGTAAATCGTATGATCGGCGCAGTTGTTTATTGGCCACGAGCCCCTCTGAACTTAACATCAATCTATACTAATATTATAAAGAGGTAGAATTTGTTTGTTTGTTTGTTTGTTTGTTTGTTTGTATGTAGGAGGTAATCTCCGAAATTACTCATCCGATTTCAAAAATTCTTTCACCAATAGGAAGCTACGTTATCCCTGAGTGCTATAGGCTATATTTTGGGATCAAAAAAAATTAGGGATCCGTAAATTAACGGGAGCGAAGCCGCGAGCAAAAGCTAGTACTATATATAGTTCTTAGATAAGTTACCTGAACTCAGCCTTCAATTTATTATGCTTGCAGAGGTCACAGACTAGGAGAGCCGCATCCACCAGCACCACAGCCGGGCCGGCAGTACACAGGTGCCTCAACAACTCGGCGTGGGTCAACGAGTGTTTCTGCACGTCTATTTCGGAAGCTGTAGCCTCGTCGAAGCGACGCTTAACGCGTTCCCGGTCCTAGGAAGTAAGTGGTAAAACTAAGGGAAAAGAAAAATACTAAACGTTGGGTACTGAAAGCCTGTTGAATCAAATCTGTTGGCTTTCCTATGAACGAATTTGATTGGTCGACCAAAATACTAACATCCAATCACATCGATAGAAATGAGATTCTAAGGATCCTACGTCTTTCCTCAAATACAATAGGGTATTTGGACTACCAAACTGAATTTCGACAAATCGTTCTACGACAAGATTTTACTTCGACAATATGGAACTCCGACATTACGCTACTCCGACAATTATGGAACTTCGACACTGGGCTTTAAAGTAATCTAACACGAAGTGGATGACGGGGGCTTCGTTCGCTTGCTTTGCTCGCTCACTCTAGCCCCCGTCATCCTTCGAACCTAACCTATCCGTGTCGGGGTGCCCCAAATTAGGTGTCGAAGTTCCATAATTGTCGGAGTAGCGTAATGTCGGAATTCCATAGTGTCGAAGTAAAATCTTGTCGTAGAACGATTTGTCGAAATTCAGTTTGGGAGTATTTGACAATTATTTTTTTATCAGAAATCTCGAAAATATTACAAAAATAATAAGCAACAGTGTTAATAAAATACCCATGTTATAAACGATGTATAATTAATTGTTCAGAAGACAGAGACAACACTAATAACATATTACGTCATACCTTAATATCTTCATAGTGACTTGAAATCACTGTACAATATCCGTTTCGCGTGACAAAGACAGAAAATACCTCTTTAACAAACTTCGAAAGCGTGCCTATCTCCTCTTTTTTCATCGATTTTATTTATTTTTTCACATACAGTGATCTTTCTATCTTCATTCAGCCGAACGACGTCCACTGCTGGACATAGGCCTCTCCAAGCCATGTGGGGGGTGGGGGGGAGGATTGCCATAATCGCCACGCTTGGCAAACTTGGCGTTCTTTCTATAAAATAATGCTAAATTGTGTACATTTTTAGGGTTCCGTACCCAAAGGGTAAAACGGGATCCTATTACTAAGACTCCGCTGTCCGTTTGGCCGTCTGTCCGTCTGTCTGTCTGTCTGTCCGTCTGTCACCAGGCTGTAACTCACGAACCGTGACAGACGGTTGAAATTTTCACAGATTATGTATTTCTGTTGCCGCTATAACAACAAATACAAAAAAATAGGATAAAATAAATATTTAAGGGGGCTCCCATACAACAAACGTGATTTTTTGCCGTTTTTATAGATAATGGTACGGAACCCTACGTGCGCTAGTCCGACTCGCACTTGGCCGGTTTTTTAATAGTACTCAAATACCATATTATTGACAAAACACCAACAAAAAACTCAGTAAATCTCACCATATTAATAATCTTGTCGTAGTATCCATGTCGCTTATAGTCCTCGTTCACGCCGAGTGTCGTGGTGTACATACAATGCCTGATGCCAAACCTACACAAAATAAGTATTGTTTACGTTTTACTCACGTACGTTCGCGATTGTGGAATGCAAGTGAATGAGCCGTACAGGGCCGGAATTAGAGGTTTGGTTAGCGAAGAAGTGGAGGCTCGTTGAAATGCTTATAAGAAAGCATCTCGTGAATGGAAACTGTTTCCTCTTTGTCAGAAAGGGAGTTTTTTTTTTTATATACATGGTTACTGGTAATTCGACGTATTCCTTGCACTACGTTATATCTGTCACTGCTGTTAAATCTCTACGCGAGGATTATGCCATCAAGAAGCATCAATTGCACTTAGCGGGCCGCTTGCGTAGGTACACACGGATACACATCAAGCTATACAAAACCAGTATAAGCTGACTTCTGATTGTACGAAAAACCTATACAATGCGAGGTCAGCAAAAATTGGTTTTGTATAGCTTGATGTGTAGCCGTGTACTTGTAGAGATTTTTCGGAAATCGCCTTATGACATTTTTACATTCGTTTCTAAATATTTTTGTACGTCTATACCTCGTTAGATAGCTGATTAAATAAAGATCTTTGTCGTGCATTTTTTACACTTAGTGTCATTGTAATTTTTTGAGATAAACGTCATTCTTTATCCTGTACCTCGACAATTTTCTAATACACTTATTTAACTTTTAATGATTACTTTCAATTGGATGGTCATTAAGAACAGTTAAATACGCAGAAAGCTTTGTAAAAGTATCAGCTACAAGCTAATATTATAATCAAAGTCAAGTCAAGTCAATCAGGTCAATTTAATATTTTAAAGATAAATAGTGTTTAAGAAGGAATTCTGGGTATTATTAAAAATAATAAAAAAATTGCAATATCTCGAAATCCATTGACTTTCGGTAGAACATATGGGGGGTTAAATTTGTTGCATTTTAGCCCCCCTATAACGTAGGGCAAGGAATACGTCGAATTACCAGTAAGACTGTATGAATCAAAACTCATATGGTGGAGGTCCCTCCTCTTGTGGAGGCCCCAGGACTAAAGCCCCTATTATCCTCCTCTACATCCAGCCCTAAAACCGTAAACAAACGTAAATATGAATGTGTCTAACGAAAATTATAATACAAATAAGAGAATTCAGTCATCTGAGAGTTGCAATCAAGCACAGAGGTTCATCAAGAATAACCGCGTTTTGCTTTTCAAAATCTCACAATTTCTTTATTATTATCCAGGGTGTAAACGAATTCGAGTAATTCCTTCAAACCGCGTGATCTACTGGTGACACATTGTGATCAACCCTAAATAGGTATCCAAGAAAATCAAGAAAAAAAAATAAAAAAAAAAAACAACCGAATTGAGAACCTCCTCCTTTTTGAAGTCGGTTAAAAAATCTTGATTTTATATTTCTGACTCATTTTATATTTCTGACTCATTTTAGAGCCCCGAGTTAACTGACTGCAAAGAGCGATATCGCGTTGGTCGTGCCCGCCAGCCGCGTCGCCGTGCTTTCATTCATTTACGCGTGGCATCAAAACGTAGGTACTTAAGTACTCAGATAAAAAAAAAATGCAGAAAAATATTTTGTTGTTTTTTTACTGGATCCTTAGAAGGTGGTTTAGATACGATTACTTAACCCTACCGCATGAAAAAAGTTTCTTTTTTCGTCATGCATGCTAATTCCCGTGCGGGGGCAATCTACACCAGATCATGTAGTTTTAAGGAATTACACGAATTCGTTAACACCCTTTATATTTTACTAATTGTTAGTATCGAGGCATAGCCCATAAAGTCTTCGCCACACCAAAATCGGGTCGTGAGAGGGGCATGTTGCCGGCGGGCCCGCATTAGTAGTATTCAAGGAATAACCATGAAGCACGTCACACAAAATGCGAGCGCAGGACCGCCCGCGCCGTCGCGCAACAATTCACGAACACTGAGTTTCGGCGCGGTAGAAATTTCGGCCGATTTTTGGCCGAAACAGAAACTGTAGCCGAAACTAGATTTTCGGCCGAAACTGGCCGTAATCGAAACCGAACCTTCGTTCGGACATTAATGATAATGATAATACTAATTACATACATATTTTTCCAATTGTTGAACCTAATTATCTCTTTTTAAAATTAAATACTTTGTTGTATGCACATTTTATGTACTTAATGGCTGTAAACTATGGCGGTTGTATGTTGACCATCCATAAAAACCTACAGAGGCGGACTTAGTGCCTAAGGCATTAAAGTCCGCCTCTGTACTAATTTTGTGCATAAAGAATAAAATAAATAAAAACATATTTTGCATCACACAGCCTGCTGAGCAAAAGTACTATGGCTTCGATTTCCAAGCTCCACAGTTTAGTACCAATTGATACTACAATATTTGCTGATCCTGCCCTAGTAGACTTATCTGTTGTAAGATTAGAATTCAACGTCAACAAGTTTGACAGAAGGCTAGGCTAGTGACAATGCTTTTAGTGAAAATTTCACTGACCTCTTCAACAGATAGCACAGATCTATAGTCCACGTAGATTGTTTAAACCCCTCGTCCTGACAAATCTGTTCAAAGTTGTTGAGCAGCTCCTCTCGCTGCTGTGTTAGTAGCAGCATGAGCACGCAGGACACTCCGCAGTCCCAGTTGTACCGCTGCCGGTAGTGCTCCAGGCTATGCTCTACATATCCTGCGCAAAACACACAAATCATTTATTGTAATAGCGTAATGATGTTTCGTTTATTCATTTTAAATACTAATAAACTTACATTTTTAAATACTTCTACATATAAAAAACATTTAAAAATGTAAAAATATAGTAGCCCACTAGCATTGGGAACAGGGGGTTCAAACTACTTGTGGTCAGGGCCTCAGAGAGAAGAGCTTCCCAACAATACAACCCGTATCAAGAAGTACCACTTTCTGTGCCAGACCCTTGATCCAGCCGCTCAACGAGAGCCTCTTTAGATGTTGGTCGAAGCTCTTGGCTATTAAACCTATTAATGGCTGTACCGACTATCAGCACAATTACTGCTGAATCAACATCCCACATGTCGACAACCTCGTGTGTTTAAGTCTTGATATTTAATTTCTTTATCTTTCTCAGCTTTCACAAGGTTTTCGTGATGTGGAACAGTGATATCAACAATCATTGTGAGACACTCTGATTGATCTATAACCATGCATAAAGATATTACTATTATGGGTATACAAATCATAGATCACACACAGTATGGTGCTGATTCATACGGAACAACAAATTATTTGCCTACATTTTTGGAACCATAGTTAAAAATATTTAATGTTGTAATAAAATATTTTGCTGCACCCGAAGGCGTAGCGTGGGTAGGCCCGCCACAAGGTGCCCCAATGACCTGGTGAAGGTTGCGGGAATCCGCATTGCGAGAAGCACAGGACCGGTCGATATGGCGATGCTTGGGGAGGCCTATGTCGGGTAGTGAAGCAAATATTATTTAAAAACAAACCAAATTAATGAAATTAAAGAGAGACTAAGTAGTCTATTATCTAACTTCTAGTTAGTATTTATTTATTTGGTTAATGGAAGGGGTCTTGTAATTTTTTTATTTCATAATCTATTTGAAAGTTCGCAGGTTTATTGTAGTTATTTACTGACCTGACCTACCGACTGTGACACAAATACGAGATGTAAAATTGCGTAATTTTGTTTATTATACGACATGTAAGAAATTTTGCATCTTATTATTTTCCGATAAGCGAGAAATTTGAAGATTACCATGAAATAAATTGCAGGTTACTTACTTTCGTTTTCAGTTGACATGATAGCTAAATCTAGTGTTACTAACTACTGTTAGCGTTCATATCTATTCAGTAACAATATATTCTCCTTATTATTTATCAGTATTTTTCTGTTTTCTAAGAAATTGACTAACACCAAAGTTTGTTGTGACTTTTGAAGTTGGGTAGAGATGTACGATATTCATCGATCATCGATGTTATCGAAACATCGATGCTGAGCGTGGCCAACCGATGTTTTAATATCGATATTAGGTTCTCTTAGCTTCTAAGACATCAATGATGTGAACAGAATTATCGAAAATCAATGTTTTCACGTTTGTTTGTTGGAAAAATCAATTAGGTAGAATCACAGGTAGAATTCATGCAACCCTTCAAGGTACAATTTATTTTACCTTCAATTTTAATTTATAAACCCTCAATTTTCCAAACGACTGACAATGTCAACTTATCAATGCACATTTCGAACTTTGCAATTATTGTAGTTCTTAGTTTTTGTGCCAAATGTCACAATTTTTTATTATATTTCCTTTTTATAAAAGAAAACTAACTTGCCCACCACTGGTCTATCTGTAGTCTATGGTTACATATCCAATTTCAACAAAGTATACATTTTATAAAAAAACGAGTAATTAATCATATTTAAGATTATTGTCATTTTTTTTTGTAATTTTATATTCAATACTCTTTATGGTACACTTATCTAACAAGAAACATTACTATTAAAATAAAGATTTATGGTCGTCTTATTGCAGTAGCCGATAAGTAGAAATCGGATAAACGGATGCATATTCACCTAAACTTGCGATGTTGATTAATATGGAATGAGCTTTTGTACCGAAAAAATCCTGCGGTTCCGGGACAATTATTTTAATTTATGTTGTTTTTGGTTTATCTAACACACACCACTCCTCTTCTTACTCTATATACACACATATTTGTATCGGGGGTTAAAAACATTAATTTAAAATAATTATGCAATACAAAAACCCTTTTTTTTTTAAAAATCATTTTAAGAAGTCGCTTCCATACTATACACTCGACTAGTTGTGCATTCCCTGTGTTTCTGGAACGACGGGTTTTTTTTACAAAAATATATATTTTAAGAAGCCGTTTCCATACTTTCGTAGCTAAAAATTCACTTTAGGTAAATATGCATCCGAATCTGATCCCTAGCGATAAGACAAACATCATAACATACAACTTTAAAAGGTTTTAATTTTACCACCAAAACTTCGATGTTTAATGGACATCGATATGACATCGCTGCCAACTTCGATCTTTTTCTAATGTCGCGCATCTCTATTTTGAAGTTAGATTGTCATTGAATTTTTTTTACGTTCCGTTTTATAGGGATCATTGTCTTTTTTTAATTGTGAAAACCATTGGTCGGAAAGGTAAATAAATACACAAGAAATACTATGAAATATTTATTTTGATAAAGCAAATAATCATTCATAAAATTAATTCCGCCGTCATTCTTTGTCACGGCATTTTTTTAAAATATTTCCTGTCCTGAAAATAAAAAAAAAGTATACTTGTCAAAGTCAAAACTCTTAAAAATTTGACAGTCAGCTGATAGAAAGAATATTGCTTGACTAAATTTGTAATTAATTTTCTTATCAGAAATTTGGCGATGGCGCTTAGGACAGGAATATTTAAATTATCCAACATAAGATGTGTAGCCCAACAAGGATGCCGGTTACGTGTCATGAGCACACATACAGCTCCCAAGGAGGCTGAAGGTTCCGAAGGTTTCAAACCCGGTCAGACACACTTTGGGTTTCAAGTAGTTGATGAAGAGGAAAAAAGCAAAAAAGGTAAGTGGTACATAATAAACACATATTTATAAACATAAATCTAGATCTAGATCAACGTGTTATTTCATGTTTACGTTAGAATCAAAATTATAACCCAACAACAAATCAGTGTATTATTTATGGGCTAATAAGACGTTTAAATTGGATGTTAGGGTTTCTGTTACGTAATACAGTGAGGCGTGCAGAAAAAAGAGAGTAAAAAGAGCTGCTGTTGATAATCAATTTCTAGCAAATGTTCATAACCAGATTGTCTGGTAGATAGGTACAGGTACCGACTGTGTTTATTGTAAATTGAACAGCGCTCATCATCATCCTGCCCTTATCCCATATTACTTGGGGTCGGCGCAACACGTTTTCTTCTTCCATTCCGTCCTGTCAACCATCATGATATCACTGACACCCTTCTCTTTCATATCATTCTTCACACCATCCATCCATCTTTTCTTTGGCCTCCCTCTTTCTCTCCATCCATCCACATTTATATTCATAACTCTTTTCGTCACATGCGTTTCATCTCTCCTCTTCACATGCCCATACCAAGACAAACGGTTCCCTTTCAACTTTTCTGTGACTGGTGCTACTTTCAAACTTCCTCTAATATACTCATTCCTGACCTTATCCATTCTGGTCACTCCACACAGTGCTACTTAGAATAAAAATATTCTCATTAGCTTTAATTGGAACAAAACAACATACTTAATGAATTATGCTGGGGCCAGACCTGTATCTATCATCACCAAGCTTCAAACCAGCGATCACTCAGGTGGCGATACAACTAAAGGTTTTATAGCACGCTAAATATTGTGCTGTATCTGGTACGAACCTGACATTCATTCCTTGCTTCCTCAATATCTATAATTATCCTTTTAATATACTGCCATGGATTTTTTGCATAGTGAATGCCCCTATTATTTTTATTAACATTCAATTAAACCTATGAGTTTTTTCAGTTCACGAAGTATTCGAAACCGTAGCTGAGAAATATGACCTAATGAACGATGTGATGTCCATGGGCATCCACCGCGTGTGGAAGGACATCTTTATGCACAGACTGGCTCCCAGGCCAGAGACCAAACTGTTGGACATGGCTGGCGGAACTGGTGAGTGGAAAATATTGTATCACTATAAGTTTTTATCTACAGATGAGTTATTGCGGGCCAAAGCACAGCTTGACCAGAAACGTTGGCTCGAGACCTGTTAGGTCTCGTCAATAACTGTCTGGTTACATAGAAAAGGTTCACAAGGAGCCAATAAGAAAAAAAACTAGTAATGGTTGCATGTCAACGGCATGTTTTTTGTATGTATGTGTGGCGCCACACCATGCCGAAATTACGCGACCGAACTTCGGCGCCTATGTTTTTTATATAGGTAAAACGCGACGTAATTTCAGCCTGGTCTGTCGCGGATAATTTAAAAAGCATTGCAGGCGTAATCATGCCGAACTTCGGTCGCGTATCTTCGGCATAGTGTGTTTAGACACTATGACATATGGAGCTAGACAGAGCATGGCACATCGAGACCGTTAATTGCAGTCGCCCGGAAGAACACTGCCTGAGACGCAACCGCTCGCTGGTCTAACGGTGCTTCTGGTTGGTGCTTGTGGACCATAAGGGCGTTTGTCCACCGCCGCTGTCACCGAGAACGAGATGATGTTGTCGAAGCAGCGATACATACATTACTATGGCTGGGTGTCCAATGCACGTCCGTCATCCGAGCGCCGTCATTGTGAGTAGTTCTGCGCTACCGCTAGAACGTGGCTAGAGATCGTGACGGACCGAAATGACAGCAATACAAAACACGTCTGAACTCGCCACTACACCCGAGATTTCGGGCGCTGGTGGAGATCAAGACTGCATCACCGAGGTCACGGTGGACACACGATCGCGTCGATTAGAACTCGATCCGAAATAATCTCGTTTCTCGATGACGGCGGCGGAGTCATCTCCACGAGTAAGTGTTTCACGTTGCCATCGTGTCATCAAATTCCATAACTATCACCGCGACGTTGGTATCGCCTTGTGGAGATTTGTGTAACTACCAGTGGCGAAGGCTCCATACAACTCGATTCCTATCGGCTTCCCTTTCGAAACGAGTAGTTACTGGAATTCACGCATCACACTTGAGCAAGGTAAGCATTTCCTGGTCCGTCTTCCCTTTTAAAAAATTCACCCTTCGCCACTGGTAACTACTATTGAGTTTTATGGCATGGCGAGAATATCGCCGATACGAATTGCTTGTGGAAATGGCGCCTAACTAAAGGTCATCATAACTTTTTGCAATATGAACATAGTGCTCTAGAGTGAGACACTGGGGAGAATCTTGCCCATATTCTTCCAAATGCCTCTTGTTTAGTTTTTAGCCACTTAATCTTCCTAGTGAAAATATTCTAGCTAATTAAATCACAAATAACGTTATTGTAATAGTTACAGCTTGCGTTCTGTCTCAAATCTTATATTATGATAACTAGCCTTTAGCTCAAGGGATGATCGAGCAAAGCAGGCCAGCCACCTGCAACTGAATCACACAAACGTCGGAAGTTTTAATAATCCAGCCCTGTTCCATTTATTCATTAAAAATGCATGAAATTACATTTTTAAATAATTCAATACAAAAAAACACATTTAAAAATATAGTAGCCCACCGGCATCGGGAACAGGGTCCAAGCTACCGGGGCGGTCAGGGCCTCAGAGAGAGGAACTTCCTAACAATATGCGCCGTGTCTAGAAGTGCCGCTTTCTGTATCAAGCCCTCGATCCAGCCGCCCAACGAGAGCCTCTTTAGATGTTTGTAGACATCCCTATTTATTAATCTCAAGCTACCATTATAAAAATAGTATTTTTGATATTCTTTTTCAGGTGACATAGCATTCAGATATATTAAATACCTACAGAACCTGGGCCCGTCAGAAGGCGGCCGCAGCAGCGTCACAGTGTGTGATATCAACCAAGCCATGCTGGATGTTGGCAAGCAAAGGGCCCTCAAGTATGTGTGATCATATTTCTTTTTATTAGAGAATATTTATCCTTGTCAGACGGAGAGGAGCTCGTGGCTAAATAATTACAGCCGCATAGACCGATCTTCCGGGTTAAGCCACGCTTGCCGAGGTTGGTCTGTGGATGGGTGACCATTTACCATAGCGAGTTTCCTCCGTGCCTCGGAAAGCACGTAAAGCCGTTGGTCCCGGCTGTCATTTGTAGATCTTTGACAGTCGTTACTGTTGGTCAGAAGCCAGAAAGTCTGACAACCAGTCTTACCAAGAGTATCATATTACCCAGTTACTGGGTTGTGGAGGTCTGATAGGCAGTCGCTCCATGTAAAATACTGATATTCAGCTGCATCCGGTTCGACTGGAAGCCGACCCCAACATAGTTGGGAAAAGGCTAGGCAGATGATGATGAGAGAACATTTTTGACACTGTCCAACCTCTAGGCATCTAGAAATCGTAAATTTATTTGTGCTGCTCTTATAAATGGTCACAAAGGAATCGCGGGATCTCTGATAGCTAGTGTTTCAGTAGGAACGACCTTCGCGAAACCTGTAGTAAATATCTGTAGGTACATCTCTTCGTGCACATACCTAGGCAGGGTCGTTTGTAGGTTACCTGGCGCCTAGATAGATAGATGGCGCTGCTATATGCTAAGCATGCTCCCCCACCCCCTTTCAGCGCTGTGTTGCAGCCATTATTATGTGGCCTGTGTGTAGCAACAATAAGAAGGTAAATAATTTCTCGGCCTCGACGCACTCAAAGCCATAAGGGCCAAAGCTGCGTTAAGCGGGCGCCCGCGACGGGCACCGGTCGCGTGTCGACGCGCGTGGAATCCGTGGGAACGCGGCGGTCCCCGTCGCGGAGACCGGATTATTTTAATTACGCAGTGTCGCTAGTTCAGTTTTAACGGTGTGCATGTACAGTCGTGTCGATGGAGAACTTAATTATTATAATACAGCAAAACGACGACTAACAAAAAAAAAACGACAGCCAGTAAGCCCGTTTATTAAATTACCACGCGTGTCCCGCGCGGGCGTCCATCGCACGGAGTCGGGAACCGTTGCGCGGGTGCGGGGCCCGCCTCCCCGTGACTGATGCCCGCGCGTGTTCCCGCGACGGAGTACTTTTGTATGGAACCGCGTGGGCAGTTTTGGCCCTAACACCCGCCCTCAGAGGCCGGCGCCCCTTACGGGCCACCCCCGAGTAGAGATGGCCCTGTACCTAAGTACTTAAATCCAGCACCAAGAAGGTTAAGTGTTGTTCACACCTTAAATCAAGTTCCTTGTGGAGACAACCATGAACCACACCACAGAAATCTGCTAACTGACCTTTATCTTCATTACCTACCAAAATGTAACAGTATTCTCTTTTATTTAATTTTAAATTAAAACCTTTGACTGCCCCAGTCGAATGATATATCGAACAAAGAGAACCGTATCCCAATTTCGATATACAGGGTGTCCCAAAAAGTTTACATACGTGTATGGTTTTTTAATTACAAGCTTTTATTTTATAAATTAGCTGAATAGAGAAAATAATTAAAAAAAAAACACGTATTTTTCTCAACTATATAAGACACTATGATCAAAAATGTCACTAAAATCAGAGTCTGGTTAAAACATGAAAAGAAATCATAACTCGAAATCTACAAAAAATCGCGGAAAATGGTTTTTGGACATTGGTGATTCGGATATCTCTAAGGGTGCTCTACCTCTGGACTTCCGCTTGACACTACATTTTGGGACATCTTGTATATCCGTTTCTATCCATATCGACGCTTGATAGGCAAAAATTACCAAGCGACATGTTGGCAATTTAACACTAGAGAATTGTAGTTTTTTTTTTGGAAAACATTCGTATAATATCGCCTATTTGTCACAACTACTTGAGTTCCAACGAATTTTAAATGCAGTTTAAAGGCTTAATAAATTGGCATTTAAAGATAATGAACTTAAATAAAACTTTAAAATGCTCTAGTGTACAATTGCCAACATGTCGCTTGGTAATTTTTGCCTTTCAAGCGTCGATATGAAGGTTAGAAAAATTGTTGATTTAATACGGCTGGGTCGGTCAAACGATCAATATAAAGTCTGTTTGTATATATACTGGTCCTTCCAGGTTAGGTTACACGGCTACGTCGTCCGGTGTTGATATAGACTGGGTGTGCGGTAACGCGGAGCAACTGGCGTTACCCGACGACAGCTACACAGCTTACACCATCGCTTTCGGCATCAGGAACTGCACTCATATTGATAAGGTACAGTTTATCTTGCAAAGATTGTGTTGTTGGTCTACTGGTCGCAAGCGCGACTTCTGACCGTGAGATCCTAGGTCCGATACCCAGGTCGGGTAGTGTTATTGGGTTTTTCCGTGTGGAATTTCTCAGTAGCAGCTCGGTAACTGGATTTTTACGGTTGATGGCAATAGGCTCGCCCTTATTACATAACGGCGAAATGAAGATACAATACACCTCTGCCCAACCCTTTGGGGAGTACAGGCATGATGTTATGTTATCTTGCAAGGGTTTAGGTTGTGGAATGCTGCAAAATACTGATTCACAGCCTACTATAGTCTGTTCGGAAAAAGAACCGTCGTGGCGTAAAAAGGTAACTAACATTAAGATTGCATTTACTGACTTACATACGTTTACTACACATAAATGATAAATGATATTTATTTCTGTAAATAAATCTGTTACAGACACTTTTACAAGTCAATGTAATGTTTTTTTTTAAGACTAGATGGCGCCGGCATTTCCTATCTGACTAGCTCTGAGAAAAAAAGCCGAAACAAACTCAGAGGTCAACGTCTCTTTTAAAGTCCAGACATTGTGGTATAAAACTATGCGAGTGTAACAATGTAGAGCAACGTTTGGAATGGCCTTTTGAGGAAAGAGCCATAGCAGGTTTGAGTTGACCTGTCCCAACTGACGGCACGCATGCACCAGTCATCGTGTAGCTCAACCTTATTTTAGGGAGCTCAACGACCCGACGCACGACGACACTAATCAGCCGGACATTTGCGTAGGTCAAAAAAAAAATACTCAAACCCCCAAACAGTTTTACGATACCTTAAAATATCAAGCTGTATACTATAACTAGTTTATAGCCATAATAATAACTATACCTAACCGTTTTGTATTGCTAACAATACATAAACGGTGATTAAGCACTGGGAGGCGCCCAAATCCACGATGGTTCTCCGAACTAATTTTACTACATACATTGAAGAGAGCCAACCTTTCTAAAACGCCAAATTCACTAGCAAATTGCGGTAGTTGACTTCGTCTTCAACTGTGGACGCACCCTTACAGCGGTTACGTACTGCATTCGATCCGGATTAGTGAAAATAAGAATATAAAAACTCGGACCGAATTCGGATATTGCTTTTCGCACTACATCCGATCCGAATTCGTGAAAATACGAATCTAGAGTCTAAAAATCTCGGACCGAATTCGGATATTGCTTACGCACTAATCCGATCTCTTATCCAAATCCAAGCAATTCAGGTGCCTACTTTGGCTGATGTCCGATTTGAATCAGAGGTAATGCGAAAGCGTTCATACAAACAGTACTACGGCTACTTCCGTCCGTTAATATTTCTTCTGAATTGGAGACTCACGGATGACTGAGAAAAATTGGATGACGGAAGTCTGATCTAGTGCGTAAAAATAAATAGTTCTACGGAACGTATTTTCACGGACTCGGATCAGATGCAGTGCGTAACCACTATTAGCAAGTTTTACGAAATAAGTGAGCACTTGCTGTAATAACTTACGCAATTGAGCTTGCTAGTAGGTTTGGCTTGTAACGTGTGTGAGGCCCATAAGAGTATTGGAGTGCATGAAAAGAGCCTCCACGAGTGACGATACTTGGGTATGTCTAGCGCACCCTGTGCAGTCAGCCCCGCTACCAACCTTGCTGACTCAGTAATCTTTTCACCACGACATGAGCTATTCTCGTATACAAGAGCATTTTAAACGGTGGCTAAGGGACATGATGGGCTGGGCAGCACCATTGTTTCAAAAGTATGGTCGTAATAGTATTACTCATTTATAATCAGGGCCTGTGGACCTCTAGTCTAACTTGTGTTGTTAGCCCTACTTACCGGGGGCCGGCCGTCTTTTAGGAGTATTTTCAGGAGTTTTAACATTTGTGTAACAGCATTATTTGTTGTGCAGGTTCTTGAGGAAGCATACAGAGTGCTGATGCCTGGCGGTCGCTTCATGTGCCTCGAATTTAGTCAAATTCCCAACAGTACGCTACAATGGTAATGTACCACTCTTGTTTAACTTAAGCTTCGTTCTAGCTGGGAAGCGTTGCATCGCGTCAAAAGTGTTAGCCAAGTGGTTGCACACTTGCCTTCCATGCAATAGGTTCTGTGTTCGATCCCGGCTTCGAATTAATGTGTAGATTATTTATTATCAAAATGGAAAAGAATAAATATGAGGGAAAAAAAATGAAAGTTATTGGTGATGTGTGAAGTCTGTCAACTCACACCAGGCCAGAATGGTGGGCCAAAGCCTAAATCCTTCACTCTAAGAGGCCGTGCCCAGCAGTGGGACAGTATTAGGCTGATTATGCTATTCTAAATCCTCAGGGTATACGACCAGTACTCGTTCCAAGTGATCCCAGTCCTTGGTCAGCTGTTCGCGGGTCAGTGGAGACCTTACCAGTACCTCGTTGAGAGCATACGCCAGTTTCCCGACCAGGTATGTGTATATTCTCGTTGCTATTATTTCAGCTGACCCTGTGGTTACTGCCAAAGAATATAGTCCATCATATTTTCCGCCCGTAGGTGTGTAGAAGCATGTGACTAAGAGAATGATGAATCCTTTGGGCGCATTATGTCCAATTCGCAATTGGTTCAGTTCGCAATAATTAGGGGGCGTCCTTAATTACGAGAGGCGTTTTTTGACGACCCCCACATCCAACGACTGTAATTTGAATTGGTCAATTTGCGAACTGGACCATTTGCTAATTGGACAATTTGTGAATTGGACAATTTGCGAATTTGACAATTTGCGATTTGGTCAATTTGTGAATTGGACAAATAGCGAATTTGGACTATTTGCGAATTGGACAATATGTATATGATTTGAACGTTGTGAAAATTTGACATTTTGAGCCCACTAGACTTTTTGCGAATTGGACATAATGCGCCCAAAGGTGATGAATATAAAATAATGTTGATGGATGGAGGGGAAGAGAAGAGGGATACCAAAGAAAAGATTGATAGTGTGAGAGATGATATGAATGACAAGGGAGTAAATGATAGCGGGACGGATAATAGGGAAGAATGGAAGAAAACTTTTTGCGTCGACCCCAAGTACCTTGGGATAAGGGGTTAGCGTCAGAATGGCTGGTTGGCTATGGCAAGCGGCTCTAAAAGTATATTCAAGAATTGCAGGCAGGCAGAAGAAGGGTGTCGCAGAAACAGACTATGGGATGATATCTTGAAGACTGACAGCACGTTAGTAACATACTTTTACAGCACGTTTTCATTGTGAAAACCGCCAAACAGTGGAATGCGCTGCCCGAGTGGGTGTTCCCCGACAGCCACAATCTGTGTGTCTTCAAGTCACGAGTGAATCGGTTTCTTCTGGGCAAGCGTGCTCCATCGTAGACCGCATCATCGCTTAACATAAGCGAGATGGCGGCAAAACGCAGGCCTAGTGAGATAAAAAAAAACTGCTTTCACCAATCCGATTGCTACGTGGTGATTATTCCGATTAGGGCCTGCGCCCAGTGGCGGGACAGCATAGCAAAGCATTTATTGAATTCAAATAATTTTAAACCTTATTTTAATAACTTTAGCACTTTTATTTGCTTAGCATACCGCGGGATGCTTTTTCGTGCCGCGGCATGCCGAAGCACTCGCGATACGGTAATTATGAGTTCTAAAGCATATAAATATGGTTTAAAATTATTTGAGGTTAAAAATCCCTTGACATGCCGTCCCTCCACTGGCCGCAGGCCCTTATGGAAATTTTCCGCAACAACAGTACATGTGCTACTCGCCACAACCACAAGTTGCGAATGCACATTCGAGTCCACTACACTTTTCATAGAGCTCATACGCCATCTCGCCACACATTATTACTAGTGGACCTTCCAGGAGGGTCCTCGACATTACGTTAGCGCTAAGAGTGAACCCTCGAGGAGGGTTCCTGGCATGATGTTAAAAACCGTAAAAAATACACTGCTACGTCGTAAAATAGGTGTTTGCTTGTTTCATGACGGTGAATTTTCCAAGAAAAACCTGCATTTAAAATGAGCCCTCCTGGAGCACCCGGCACTGAACGTGTTAACTTTTCTACATTTCGCACGTTTTCACTGCTCACGTGTGGCTACTCGAAATGTATGGAAACAGCTTGTGGTCGGCTATTTATGGCTGTGGCTAGTGGCTCAGTTTATGAAGAGGCTGTTCAGCACCGAACATAATATTATTATGATCTATACAGGGTGGTAACGTGACCTTAACCGTTGTAGCTACAGGAAAACTTTCTTAGGAGCCATATTTTGTTTAAATATATTCTTCTGCATTTACACGATTTTGAAAAAAAATACCGAGAAAATGCCATTTAGAAAACAATTTTATGATGCATGCTTCTTCCTTTTCTTCTAGAAAAGTTTGGAGAGCTTCTACCAGTTTGCTAAGTGTTAACTCATAAAACTTTTCCCATTCCCCAGGAGAAGTTCAAGACTATGATCGAAGACGCAGGGTTCAGGCAGGTCACTTACGAGAACCTCACATTTGGAACGTGCGCCATACACTCGGGGTTCAAGTTATAATAAGTGTTATACTGTGTGAAAGACATTAATAATAACGTGTTAAGATTGTATAGTTAGGTTTTTATGTAAAAATAATATAATAGGTTTTTATCAAAACACTTTAGTTTTCCTTTTTTCAATTCGACGGGTACTTTTTCTTGTCGCCAATTAAATGGGAACCAATTTCGTTAATTCTTTTTTTGTTTGGAAGAATATTCTTCCGGGGTGGTACCATTTAAATTGGTGAAGATCTGATAAAGCAAATCATAATCGCATGTTTATGAATTGATTATGGCACTCTAAATAAAAAAATAAAATTACTTGAAAAAAGAAAAACAGACCAGAAAAAAATGAAGAGTAAAATAATAAGCTTAATTACAAAATTAACAGTTTCAGAAGTCGGTGCCTTCAATTTGGTTCACCGTTGATTATACGTCTTATAACATACTTCTGAAACTGTTAATTTTAAAATGTAATTATTTTAATCTTTCTAGTTTTTGTTCATATTTTATTTTCAAGTATTTTTAGCTAACCAGCTCGCATCGTCTCCTCGGCTCTGTGGTTGGATTTCAAACATCACGGGTGTTGCTAGGGTGGGGCGCTTGTCCCTCTGCTCGAAGGTAAATCGATTCTTGATTCAGTCAACTCCACACACGTCTTCTCTTATAGATATTGCAACAACATTGATGCTGTTGAAACACGCATTGCTGGGGGCGCCGGGATGAGGGCACAAGGGGCTGCACTTGCACCCTCCGACATTGGCAAAAAACTATGTGTACATGGAGACTGATGTGCACGTCATACTCGTGAACGGGTGCTGTCTGTCGGGACTGGTCGGCTCTTAACTGCTACGGCAATCCCAGAAGGCATATTTTTCAATTTGTTACTCTTATCTGAGTTTATTTGTTACGTTAACCTGCATTATTCTCATTCTATGTCGCACACTACTGTAATGGAATTGTCATGAATAGTCATGATCTACTATTTTAAAAAGAGTATTCATGGAGTTTCTTGCCGGCTCTTCTCCATAGAACCTACCTTTTGGAACCGTGCACCTAGTTTTGACGTTTTAAAAGTGCCTGTAATCTGGTCTATTTGAAATAAAAAACTTTGACTTTGACTTTGATGCACCCTCCTTGAAACTCAGATTATAAAACAAAAGGCAGATAGACTGTACTGAACCATAATGTGAGGCACGTCTGTAGACATGTGTGCATGACAGCACTATAAGAACACGTTGCCTCTTTGTGTGTGTACGGTTGCCATGATAATGACAAAATTCCCATAATATTTCATTATATTAAATAAACAATTTACTGTCTCCGAAAAATGCAGATACATACAGAGTTATACATAATTATGTATATAAATTCAGATTGTATTTTAATGCAAGTACCTACTTTAGAAATTTACTAATCTCAGATTACAGAATAGAAGATGATAAATAGAAATATTTTGTGGATTTATGGCAGTCATTTAGTATAGTCGTGAATGGTTGTAATTATGTTTTTGATAGCTATATTTACTTTATGTTGGCAAGTCGACTGACGTACATAATTATTATTAGAGACAGACAATACATTAAGTAGTTTTAGTTACGAAAACACATACAAACGGACACACATACCTACAAACATACCAACCAAAAAACGCGATAAATAAAACACTATAATCGAAATAAGTATTTTTGTAAATCGTTATTCCTGTATTCTTTACTTATTTCCTAACTTAAGGGGTAAATGGTTTCAATATAAACAAGCAACACCGAATGATTTTTGTTAAGGTTTTGTGTTCCAAGATGTCACTAATAATAATCACGTAAAATAATATCCAAATAGATAAATAATCAATAAAACCTATGAAAAGATACTCCATCTTCTTTATTTTGTTTTTAGGAACAGTTTTTGCAATGTTTATAAACGCAAGATGGCATTACTATCATAAATATTAAAATTATCGATGACGTCCTAACAATGCGGCGCTTCGTGTCATACTGACTCGAGATTGTATTCGCTTTTGAATTTGTATTTGCTTTTTTGGCCGCACTCACGTTGTTCCTGTCACTCTATCTGCCTTCTGTTTTATAATCTGAGCCTTGAAAATAGTCTTATCGGCGCGGCGTCACCAATGATTCCTAATGTAGGGCCAATTTAATAGATCACATTTGACATCTGTCAGTTTTAGCTTCATAGTGAAATGACCTGCTTAAAAACTTACGAGTGAATGAATCGATACGGACTTCAAACATGTAAATCGAATTCAGTACATAATCATTTAATTCGAATACTTATCAACTTTCATTTCTTTTGGATATTATCCCTAGTGTTTAAAAAGAAAAAGGGTTCACTGACGCAACATTGTAACGACGTTCAGTTCTTTTTAGAACACAAATTGTTTATTATGTTTAGAATGGTTTATTAGTGAAAGTAAATCGTAAAATTACCTTCTTTTGTCATTATTACAATAAATATGTAATCGTAATTGAAAAAAGTTAAGGTGAAAGATACGGGCTGTTCCCAGCACTTTTCCCGCTAGATGGCGCTGAAATCATTATTTTGAGTTTATTTCGTTTTATGTGAAATCTGAGCATTACAAAGTTGTAGAAGTAGTGTTCGCGACACCTGGTCATTACCTTTTAATGAACTTGATCATAACAATGCCTCAAAATCCACCCAATTTGACACAGAATCCCATAATAACATTTGTCATTGAATTTACACACTTTTACACACACATAGACGTATTCCCTACGTTTACAAAGTTTACCACTAGATGGCGTGCATTTAAAAAAGGGCTAAAATATTTTGTAGAAATACTCTCAATAGGGGTAGGCAGAACGACACCTACGATAAATTAAAACTAGTACTATTTTAGGAAAATAAAAGTTATATTTTAAGGCGTAAAACATTTAATTGATTAATAAAAAAAGGAAATAAATAATGTCAAATATACACAGTAAAATATAGTTTTATTTTATTACCTAAGTTTTTAGTAAAACAAAAATCTAAATCTTTATTGAGTTCAATAAGGTATTATTTCACCTTTTATAGTAAATACAAATTAAAAGCTTTATACAATGATTATGTAGATTCTAAACAAACTACTACAAAAAATTTTCAATTGAACAAAAATTATTTCTTCTTGTCTTGAAACCACTGCTTCACAGGTGCTACAAAGAAAAATAACTTTACTTAGTATATTTGTAAAAAATAACTTTACTTAGTATATTAGTACCAGCGTCACCATCATTGATTTTTAACCGACTTCAAAAAGGAGGAGGTTCTCAATTCGTCTGAATGTTTTTGTTTTTTTTTTTTTTTTTTTGAAGTTAGATTTCGGTGAGGTTGGCGGTGTTCGATTTAGCGGCATATTGGGCGTTCAAATGCACCAAAAGCAAAATAAAGCAACAATGAATGCGGATTTTTCTTTAATTAAGCAATGTTGCAGGCAGCAATTTGTGCAAGTATTAATTATAATATTTCAGAAATTTCTCCAATTTTTTCGTAAAAAAATCTCAGATTTTTCTGGTATTTTAGCAGCATAATAAAAAACATTCCAAAAAGTAATGTGTTTTGCGGAGGTTTGAACTTGATACTCACACGATCACGTTCACTTACAGTCCGGCCCATGTGTCATCGGACCAAGTCGTCGTTACTAAAGCTTTGGTTTCCTAGGATAGCGGTGCCGTCATAAAGCGGCCGTAATACAGCGGTGAATGACGTCACTAGAACGTTGTCCATGTAAACAAAATGGCGCGGTTTCCTAGAGAGCGGTAACTGACACCGTAACGTCAAAAAGCGGTGCCGCCATTTGCATGACGGCCGTCTTGTCGGTGTCAGATAGTTTCGTGAACGTTTCCTTGGTAGCGGTGAAGCTATTTTTAATACGTATTTATGTTTTTTTTACCGGAACAACGTACAAAATGAGTTCCAATTCTTGGAGCAGCGAGGACGACGAAATTTTATTTGCATATTTTTTGATTTGAATAAATCGTCTTCCGCCTTACGACTATTTTCCTCTTCTGATGATAGTTCATCCTCCAAGTAAATTACTAAAGCTAAGTCAAGGTCGTCCATTTTCTATCTTGAACACTTTTCGTTTGACGTTTGTTTTAAAAAAATGACTGACGGTGTGTTAAAACGGCCGTGGAACTTTCCACATGTCGTCACCGTAAAGACGGCCGCCTTTTTGCGTCCGTAATATTACGGCCGCTATATGACGGCACCGCTTTCCTAGGAAACCAAAGCTTAAGAGAGTTGAAAATAGCGTTCTATTTAATAAAAATAGGTACTGTAGCTGCAGGTGTAAAGCTTGTCCTTGCATTCACTTTCAAGGACACTTGGCCCGGCGCACGCTAACACGATTTTTTATAACAACTTGTCTTGATTTGCTGTTGATAATTTTGATAATATTGTTAATTGTGTGTTGTAATTGTTTCAATATTTTATCACTGAGATGGTAATCACTAATTAATTGATCGTTTCACTGATAGTTTACACAATATTTTGCAATTTAAACAATTTTTTTTGAATTTAAAACACGGAACGTTCAAAAATACGTCTGCTCGCGACGGCGTCTCGGCGGGGGGCTATATGCATACAAAGTATTCTTTACCTGGTAAAAACATACCCCAAGATTGCTTTTTCACGAAATTTAATGTTGTGGTTACTTTGGTGACTTACTGAATAATTTAATTCATGGTTGACCATAAAATATACATAATGACAACATCGACACGTAGGTACGTAGGTAATTAGTATTGTAACGAGATTGCAGCGTCTAAAACCCAACTCACGGGCCAACTTGCTGTTTCTAATACTTACCGTCGAAATATACCTAGGTAATTTTATTTTACAATAAAATTGCGTATTTTGAATAATTAATAAAATTATTTACCTACCAATAATAAATTGCAATAATTATATTCAATTGAAATCAATTACATAAGTACCTACTAGACATATTGCAATTTGAATAAATTAAAATAGCATACAAAATATAACACGCAACAAATTCCGCGCGCAAATCCTAGTGCATCAACATTACGTTCAACAAATTGAAAATGTACATGCATTCGAATCATAGTCAAATTAGCTGGCAACGCAGCCGCCGTCAAGGTTACAGAAGACCGGCAACGCTGCATATTTTAATATCTATTTACAATATCGCCTGCACGCCATCTATCGCTTACAATTTTAAACTATAACAAACATGGCGCTTAGTTTGCTTGTCAAAACAAACCCACACATGTAAAGAAGTGTCAAATTTTGTCTGAATTTCATGATTGTTTTTCTCAGTAATTAGTGTAAGTTATTTCCTAAAGAGTGAATTCGCGAGCACATTTGATTGTAGAAAAGTGATAAAATGATTCGTTTTAAACAAAGAGTGTCTATTTTTAGCGTATAATCCCTACAAACATTGTATGGACGGTCCATCGGTACATGCACCTTAAGCAATTGTACAGTTCTAACTTCGAAAAAATAAATAATATTTTATGCTCGCCGTTACAAGGTTACGTTGATTTTGATGAAGTGTCAAATGTGATCTATTAAATTGGCCCCACAGTACTGTATAGGATATAGGTCGAATATAAAACACAAAAATCTTTTGTAAGGAATTTATTAAGTCCATCAAACTGTGTTGGTCTTTGGAATGCAGATCCAGTACCTAATTACAATGTCCACACATTACATCTATGATATCGAGCGTCGACGACGCACACGTTACATTACATTTGTGATTTAACTTTGTGTTCCTAACATCACATCTCATAATTACAATCTGTTACTTACAATAATATGTCAATTTTAAAAACGTCATCCATTCGCGGGCACCCATCTCATACATACGCCTCGTATCGCTGTCACGCAGGTAGGTTGTATGAAAGCTCATAAAGCATGCTAATTATTTATATATGACACTGAATTGTTAGGTCTAACACACTAATGAGCAAAGCTAATAGAAAAATTTCTCTCATAATCGTCACTGAACCGAGGTCCTACGTCTAGGAAATAAACGGCAGACATCGATAAGCAAATAAAGTGTGAGTTAAGGATATCCAAACAAACATTAATACTCTGTACCGAGCGTGCACTCAACATAAGTTATTTTGCAATAATTTGAATATTCATACCCAAAGGTCCTGATCCTGATCCAGACGTGCGGTGCGAGGAAGCTCCGATCAATGATCCAATACCGAATCCAACATCCGAAACATTACATCCACGCGAGAAATATTATGTCCGCCAGAGATCCGCCGGTGCGGTCCGATCCGATCCTAACGCGGCCTCAAGGCATCCTGATCCGACTCACAACCGCCAGCCAAGCACATCCAACGAGCCAACGATCCAATCCACAGTGGATGAAACAAAAGAAAATGCTTTTAATTATAAACAGTCATCTTGTATATCGTAAGGTCGCGCGCGGCACAGATCTATACTACACGAGACGAGAGCTGCGCCGCGCGCGTCGCCGCGTCGGCCGGACGACACGAGCGCGTCCATCGCACCAAAACATCTACCGTAAACACCAATCTTACTATAACCGAATATATATACTAAAATACGACGACATCTATGTACTACTTAGACGCAATCCGAATAAAAGATATGTTTAACTTAGGTGCAGGTAGCCTGCGACTGTAACAGTTGACTCTTTGTAGTACATGGATGTGGTCGGTAAACTAGAGTATGCGCTTGCGTTGTCGTCCAGCGCATGACGTGTATGACGTGTGACGTATGTCGTGTGACGTAACTAATACATATGCTCTGTGTTATGTGTGAGGCGCCCCGCTGCCCGCCGCCGGCCGCCGCTCCGTCAGCTGTCGAAATATAGACCTTCAGTTGTCATACTGTTATATGTAGCACTGCACGTGTAGCTCGCTGCCACAGGGAAATAACTAAATGGACGACGGACTAAGAACTGCGTAATGTCGCAGCGATATTGTGAAACCCACTACATTATAATAACACTAGCAACATTTAAAACAAAATTTGTTATGAGCTGTGATATTGAACCGATTCAAAATCAAATAATTTGTTTGCAAACATGGGTAGACTTGTGGAGAAACGAGGTAGTGTTCCTCCAACCAAAGGGAAGAACCTCCAACCAGGCGGAGTCTTAGGCTGAGCATCCACCAGAGCTGTGCTAAACTGCGTAGCGAGGAATGTGTTTTGTAAGCACCAATAGAATCACTTCATTTACTTAGCTTCGCTCTTCGCAACTCTAGCTCAGGGTTTAGCGGTGCGAGGTTTTTGTTCACACAAAACAAGCAAGAAATGCGAGCGAGGGATGTGTTGCTATATAGGAATGTGTATTATTCTCCCTCATACTCGAAAACAGTCCGCTACTTATCCTAGCACCGCTCATTTGTACACATTACACATTCCTTGCACAGTTCTGGTGGATAGGGTCACACCGTTTCACATCCTCGCACCGCACATTTTCCTCGTACAGCTCTGGTAGATGCTCAGCCTTATGCCTAGCGAGCTACCGCCCAAAGGTTGTTTTTTTTTTCTATTGCACTGCTGTAAATAGTCCGTGGTAACCGAGCAGTTATTGGCGAGACCTGAAGGGTCTCCAGCCAAGCCCAAGGGTTGATGTTGGGCGGTTGTATATATACTATCTGCGTGTTACATCTTGATATCGCGATGTAGAGTTCGCATGTGCCGTGATAGATGCCGTCACCAGACAATATATTATGTATAGACGTAAAATAACCATATTATGCAATGTTTTACAATTTGGTATCACCATATTTAACTATGTTCCATCATATTTAAAATTGTTAATATTATCCTTAAATTAAGCTCAAATCTATCGAGTGATAAAACTAGTGAAATTATTGCAAAGGATGTTTTACAATTTCGCTCAGTGTCTGGCGAATAAGTTTAAAATCGGACACTAATATTTTTTAGAATAACAATATTTGCCTATGGCATTAAGTCCGCCTCTGTACTAATTTTGTGCGAAAGAATAAATAAATAAATATTTCATTTTATTATAATGTTGCTAGCGTTATTACAATGTAGCGGCTTTTACAATATCGCTGCGACATAGACAACATTGTCAATGGACCGATCACCTAGTATGAGGACTCCATGTACTTACTTCACTGTGCTCGCCGGTATTGGCGATACAGCGAGCTAACGTGTTCTTACCGAATCCAGAGAGACTGCTCTTACCGAATCCGGACCGACTTTGAGGAAGTTATATTATATTATAAGATTTAAATTAAATTATTCATTAATCCAGTACATATATTATTTTTTGAGGTGTACTTATACGATTTATAAATTTTTATTTATACATTTGATTAACTTATAAATCTGCCTTATAGTAATTTTGAGTGTATAAAAATTGAGCACGCATATTAAAATTTAATTTTAAGCACAACAGTACCCAATTTGACAGGCAAAACAATTTGAAAATGGAAGAAAAATAATAATTGAAGCTATTGCAATTTTTATTATTGCTAAAGTATGTCTGTATCCCGCAAACCTGATAAATCCATATGTAATCCATATCCTTATAAATGTCCAGAGATATTTTCAATTATTTTGTTAAAGTCCTGAGAAGTCCAGTGTAATTTTCAAATAGCAGTCAACTGCTAATCCAGTGTATCCTTCCATTACTGTAAATATAGCTCTCGCTAGTGTAAAAATATTTCTAAGACAGTAAAAATATAGATATACGGATTTTTAGTCATTCTATTACAAATATAAATAAATTTAGATTAAATAATTGCAATTTAAAACAATAAAACATTTTGCCTATACTATTTTACCTAAAGAAATCCCAATTTTCTTTTTCAGTGACTTTAAAAACTTCCCAAATGTTTCATAAAAATATTGCTCATTGTTATTAAAAGTAAATTAAAATTCATTGTAAACCAATCCACTTAATAAATGATTACTATTGACCATAGCATAAACTTTCATCATTATTCTAGCTTGAGCCAAATATGCTATAAGGATTGGCTACACATAACTATGAGTTCTATTAATTAAAATTTTGATTTGTATCTCTATATCTGTATTCATTTATGTTAAATTCCATCAATATGTACAGTTGAAGAGCGAACAAAATGATCTACTTGCACAAAATAAAATTTTAGGAGCCAAAAACTGAATGACTTACAAATTCTACGGTTTTTATCGAAATCACGAACTTCTGACACGATTTAAACTGATCGAAAACAGGTATAGATTTAGATACATGTTCATGAACAATCAAGTTTTTTTTTTGTCCAGAAATGTAGTTAGATCGTTGTTGCCTCCTCGGTTGTCTCTTTAAGTTTGCTGCGTATCTCTCCCTACTCTAACGTTACTTGCCGAGGGTATAATATCGTTCGTCACTATTGAATCTGTATTCTCATAACCTAATAAGTAGTAACATACCTAATTTATCCTTCAAGCAAAACTAAAATTTTGGGTACACCTAAGTTACAGTTACAACGAATCTAAAAAAATTGGATACATCTAAGTTACAGTTGTTTTTATATTCATTTTCGTGTATCTTCCAGTATGAATGGAGGGCAAGATACTTATGACTTTTTAGTGATAAAGTAACCTACAAATAATTTTGGGTACACCCAAGTTACAATTCCAACCAAGCTAAAGTATTTGGATACAACTAAGTTATAGTTTACGCTATGCCTTGTATGTTCCCCGTGTATGAGTAGAGGGTAAGACATATGGGTGCGTTACCGACCTGTGTTCAGTAGTTGTGTGAGCGGGAGCGGCTGCGGGAACGAGAGTAGCTTCGTCGCACCGGCGAGTACGTCGGAGAGCCGCGCCGCCGCGGAGAGTACGAGCGGGACCTGCGATATCATGGAATTGGTTGTGATATGCATTTTTTACAATGACAAACTGACCATCGTGTCTCTTACCATAGGTATTGTAAAAGACCATGATTAATGGTCAACAGGCAACGGACATGGATCAGTAGATCTATACCTTGAAGCCAGAGTTGTACTTCCCACATTTCACTCATGACAAAAGTATTGTAATTGTTGTCTAGAAAAGATCACCCAGAACGTGGAAGCTCGTTGGCAACTTATTTTTTGACTTTTTAGTCGCTTAGTATTTTTGAGCAGTCTTGTTTTTAATTAATTATTTCGTTTTTTTGTCTTCTTTTTGCTATCTTAATGTCTGGGACATGAATTAGAGCTCCCTTCAGCTGTATCAACGCGCGACGTAACGCGTCTCCATAAAGGCTCCAATACATTGTCATGTTTGAATTGTCCGCACCACGCCCTGTTCTACACTCCGCGCTAAGCTCCATGTCTCCATAAACAAAGCCGTTCATTTCTCGCAATCAACTCTAGCTAAAACTTTATTTACGATAAAATATGTCAATGTACAAGGTAGTGACCTGTCGCGGTCTCCGCTGTAGCGGTCAGCTCCGCCGCCACCGCCGCCGCCGCCGTAGTCCTCCTTCACGCGGATGTACGACACCTCGCCCTGGAAAAGAAAACATTTTAATCCTATTTCCTGCTAATATTATGAACGTGAAAGTTTGGATGTTTGCGAGTTCGTGAATTTGGATGTTTGTCAATCAATCCACACCTTAAGTGCGTATACACGTAGAAAGCGGGTTATCGGCACCGATCTGTCAGCGCTTGTCGATGCTGGTCCGCGCAGGTAGTCTCTATACTGTGTGGCGAACCAGCGCCGATAAGCTCCGAACTGCGCCGACAAGTTCCGACCTGCTCTGATCAGCGCTGGTAGGCCGTCATTTGTAGCTGTATTTGCGAGGGAATAAGGCGTATTTTTGTTAAAAAATAAATAAATAAAAAGTTTAAAAAGCGGGGTGCATGAAAAGAGCCTCCACGAGTGACGATACTTAAGTACGTCCGACGCACCCTGGGCAGTCGGCCTCGCTACCAACCTTGCTGACTGGCTAATCTTTTCACCACGACATGAACTATTCTTGTATAGCTCGTGCCGATACGATAGAAGAAGTTAAAAAATGCCCGCCACTGTTTCTACCCGCTTCCTTTATGTAGCGGTTGCCTGCAGGCACCAGCACCGACAAGCGCTGGCAGGTCGGCGCCGGTTACCCGTTTCCTTTATGTACCCTAACGGCTGAACGCGTTTGGATAAAATTTCGTACAGGTTGATTATGACCTGGATTAGGACATACGATACTTTTTATCCGGTTACATGAAGTAGTTCCCCTAGGATGGAAGTGAAATCGCGAGCAAGAGCTAGTTTAACGTAATTGTGCCCGAAAAATGGTAATAGGCTCGCCATCAATATGGAACTAAATACCAGAGGCGAAATTGGTGTAAGTAGAGACTCCTATAAGATAATACCTCTGTTTAGCCCTTCAGGGTGTGGCGGCATCTTTCTCGCCAGATGCGAACTATCCTACATCGCGCAATCAAGATTTAACACGCAGATAGTATATTACAACCTCCCAACATTAACCGTTGGGCAGTAGCCCGCCAGGCACAAGACTCCGCCTGGTTGGAGGATCCTCCCTTTGGTTGCAGGAACACCACACCAAGTTCCTCCACAAGGGATTACAGGCGTGGGTATGTTATATAAGTTTTAAATCATATCTATGTACATAATAGAAATGTTAGGAAATAAAACGTGTCATGCCTTTGTTATACAGGGTGGTAATTTGAGACTCTTCCGGACCAACTGAGGTTGGAGTAGGTACTAGAAAAGTCGGAAATCGCAAAAAACTTATTCGAGATGGAACTTATTCGAGATGGGATAGTAATAAGGGCAGCTACCTTAATCATTGTGGCTAGAGGAAAATGTTCTGAAGAGACTGTCCATAATTTTTGAAAATATTTCGAACTGCATGCAGTTTTTGAAAATAAATTTGGTTTGGTTAATTAACGCACTGCGCTGCGCAGCTAGGACAAAGGTTTATATTACTTTTTGTAGTTCTATTTCTACACGCATTCAATTCAATCCCGTAATATATTTTTAATATATAATTCATTAGATTCATACCCTTTTGTATATTCATTACTAACATTAGCATACTACAATTTAATTTACCCTTCCCTTTTTCAAAATGACTCAACATTATCTACCTATAACTTTCCCTCCCCTACAAATCCTACATGAAAGCTGACACCATTATTGATAAAATCGATACGAACTGTGTATCACCTTGGTGCCTCAACTAGGGTCATCAACCCTACTATGCATAGGTATAGTATTCTACTATAAGTATTACAATATAATTTATTTTCATGTTTTAACCAAACTGACTTTTTTAATGGTCATGTCATGATGACGTGAATAGTTAATTTTTTTAAACATAAAGGGATATTAAAAAAAAAACCGTATTATCTCATCTATTCATGACATTATGATCAAAAATGTCACAAGTTAGAGTTTGTAAATCATGAAAAGAAATCATAACACGAAAAATACAAAAAATCGCGGAACATACATGGGGGTGTCTCGGGTACCTCCTCTAATAGGGGATTTACACGGGTCTACCGTCTAAATGACAATTCGACTAGGCCGCAAGTGGCTAAAATCGCAAGCCCCAAAGATGGGTGTCATCCGACTTTTGCCGTGCGGCGACAAGCCGCATGCGGCGGGTGACTAAAATCGACCGTGTAAATGGTCAGTTGCAGGCGATCGCCCGCCGCATGAGGTGTGTTTTGCGCTGTGGCTGTGTTGTTCCGCTAGAAATGAACAAGTCACATGCGATTTTTGTTGATCGGTGTAAATGGGGTGGCGATTCGATTTTTACAAGCGATGCGACTGGTGACTTGCCGCACGGCTAAAATCGACCCGTGTAAATCCCCCAGAAGAGGAACAGAGCTATGATACTATAGATAACCTTTGGTCCACCGAAGTGGAAAGAACTTGGTGGACAACGGGCAATTTCCGTTTTTTTCTATTTTTTTTATAGGTACTGGATTCAAAAGTAAAGTACGTTCTGAAAAAAAAATTGCCAACCCTAGCTCCAACTGTTACTAGCATAGTGATGGATCAATATAATAGCATGACTATCTACAATCTATCTATGTTTATAGACAATATACAGTGGCACGGTTTTAACTACAAACTTCTGATTTTATAGTAAATGGGTTCAGAGTTCTGGAAAGTTTTTGACAATATAATCGTTGTTTCGATCATGAATAGAGTGGATAGAACTCCATAATTTTCATGGTTGTTGTTAGGAGTGACTAAGGGGTAATATTATAGGAATGAATAGAAGCCATTGTATATTAGTTATTTTAGATTATTTTTTTAAGAATATAACATAATGCCTATATTCCACGAAGGGTTGGGCAGAGGTGTATCGTACACCCTCATTTCGCCGTAATGTTTAAGTCCTATGTAATATGGGGCGAGTCTATTGCCATCAACCGGGGACAAATCCAGGCTCTGGGCAGCTACTGAGAAATTCCACACGGGAAAACGCGATAACAGTTTGGCCGACGTGGGGATTGGTCCCAGGACCTCACGCTACGCAACCGCGTTTGCGGCCACTAGACGAAATAATTATATTTTGTATTGGACTGAAATCTTGTGCTTTTTAATATTTTCTTTGACTAGAAAGCAGTCATATTATATCACTTACTAGGATATGTTTTCCATAATCCTGATGATGAATTTTAGATAAGGGTACATCAGTGGCGTAGGGTGAAGTTTCTTAAAAGGGAAGCCGGACCAAAAAATGCTTACCTTGCTCAAGTGTGATGCGTGATTTTCAGTAACTACTCGTTTCGAAAGGGAAGCCGATAGGAATCGAGTTGTATGGAGCCTTCGCCACTGGGGTACATTGCATGAGTAAGATCTAAAGCTACACTCACCTCGTGACTCCTGAATCTCGAATCATCGAGCTTCTTGACAGCATACTTCATATCTTCATGACGTAAGAACTCCACAACACCCGTGCCATCCTTGAAGGTATCAGCGAAGCAGACATCGCCGGCCTCCCGCATATGATCCTTCAAATCTTGCCAGGATCCTGACGGCGGTAACCCAGTGACGAGTACGCGGTACTCTGAGCGACGTGCGGGTGGTCCTCGGGTCGCGGTGCGGGCTCCGAAGCGCTCGGGGCCTCCGCGGCCACCTCGGCCTCCGCCCCCGCCGCCGCCGCGCGGGAACTCCACGCGAAGGCGGTACCCGTCGTAATCGTAACCGTCGCGGGCTCGTACTGCGTCATCAGCATCTCTGTGGAAAAAAATGGTTCTGTTAAATATTTCTTTGCTGATATTGGTGGACAAAGAAGCCTCTGACAAGAGGCCACTGCCCAGCAGTGGGATTATGTTATGTTATGCGTGGACGCTTTCAAACAGCCATGACAGTTTTTTCATTTACTTCCAAATTAGATGACAGACAGAAATTATTCACATACAAGTTTGCATGACATGTATGACCACAGAATATATTCGGTCACAGAGGATGTTATAGTTCCCTAAATCATTAAAGGTGCTCCCACACCGGTGTTCACAAATGTTTGTCAACATTTAGACATAAAAACGTCCTATGTGGGAGCCAGTTGAAAGAAAAGTATTGAAGCATTCCTAAACATTTCAATATATCTAAAAATATTTCAGATACAATCCCCAGCATTTTCCTAGCAGTTTAAAGAGTAACGTCAAGAGTTTATAACTTAATGAATGATTATGAACATTTCTCATTAAAGCATTTTCTTTTGCTACAAACCAAAACTGAAATTGTTTATGAACACCGGTTTGGGAATGTTAACCCGAAAATGATAATCACGAACACCTGATTATTATGCTAGCAGATTATAATGATTGCTTATATCATAATAGAATTGAAGATACTCAATCAACAAAATACATTATTATATTTCAAGGCTTAAAACTGGAACAAGGAAAGCAAGTTATTATGTCAAACTAATAATGTAATTTAACATTAACAAAGACGCAGAATTAAAATATTTTATCAACAATAGCAGCAGGTGTAGTTAACATTTTAGTCATTATGTGTTAATGCATTTAATTAATACATGAACAAATAAACTAATTAAACAGAGCCAAGGTGAAGCTATTGTACTTAATTTCTTTTATATAATATACTTAAATTGTATCTTTAGCAAGAGCATTTATTTTGCCAAAATTCTCAGTTCAGTGTGAAGTTTTTGTCATGAAAAACTGCTTCTGAATAAGATTTAAGAAACTAAGGTGTTATTGGCCTGAAAATATGACCACCTGAATTGAATATTGATTGCAAAAGATTCTTTTAAAACCAACTAATGTGACTGTTGGTTGTGTGGATGTTTCTGACTCAATCATGCATAACCTGCTGAACGGATTTGGATGATAGCACACAGATAGACCATATCTTGGATATTTTTATTCGGAAATATGAAGTAGTTCCCCTATGATGATGTGTAAACTGCGGGCAAGAACCAGTGTAACATAACTGGAATTACATAAAATTTTGGATCTGAAGCAGACTTATTTGGTAGTGTTACTTTATCAAGTCCACTTTAAAGGGCTTGCCACATCAAACGCAGGGTGCAATCGGGTCGTGAGCCTGTGCGCGCATTTAATGTAACATGCTTCATGATAATGCCTTGAATACTATAAGGCCAGCCAAACACTATAAGAAAGGAGACCTGATAAGCTTCATACATTTTTGGACCAAAATCCAAAGTAGCCGGCCAAAGAAAAGTATATACATATTATGATAGTACATGACTACCTAAACATTTTTTATTATTACTGCATTCCTTAAGGTCTGTTATCTGAGTCACTACATAAGGATAAAATCTACGATCTTAGTGAAAAAAATTAAAGATTTTTTTTACATTTTTTTAACGTTTTATTTAGAATGTAAATAACTTGTTGTTCGATGGCTACCTGCCTCTAAAAGAATAACAAGTAACGTTTGGCACATGATTTTCACATACAAATTCTTTTTTAGTTTGACTGAAATGGAATATTTTAACCTTATGTGATGAATCAGATATCAGACCTAGACGAATGACGTCATATTAAAAAATGTTTAGATATTTATGTAATATCATAATATATGCATAATTTTCTTTGGCCGGCTACTTTAATTTTTGGTCCATTTTGTCAGATGTCCTTTCTGTCAAAGTTTCGGACGCGTGCGCGAAGACCCTCTGCGCATACATTTTATACTAGAGAGAACCAGCAGGCTGCCGGATCCGGCAAATTCTGAGTGTGCAGGGTCTAGTACAAAATGTATGAAAGGAGTAGCGCGTCAGTTTTTTTTTAACAGAAAGGAGAATGATCATCAAGTATGAAAAAAAAACCCAGAGCGAACAGACACAGGATGTAGCTCAGAATTTTAGTGACATTTAGTGATATCATTCTGTACATATTTCGCTATAAGATTCGATGGCTAAATGTGTGATATTGTGCTATTTGTTTTTCATTATGTTTTTTTTTTCTTTAAGATTATCTTCGGATTGGGTACACCCGACGATATAATTACATACATAAATACATACAGTATGTTAATTAACGAAGGGCGTTCCCGTTAATCCGCAACAGTATTAGGTACAAACAAAATAAATAAAAAATGAAAAGTACGGGAAAAAAAACGGGTTAACGGGGACGCCCTCCGTTAATTAACATATCTACTGTAGATATGTATGTATGTAATTATATCGTCGGGTATACCCAATTCAAAGATATATTAAAGAAAAAAAAACATTCCTGATGAAAAACAAATAGCACAATATCACACATTTAGCCATCGAATCTTATAGCGAAATATTTACAGAATGATATCACTAAAATTCTGAGCTACATCCTGTGTCTGTTCGCTCTGGGTTTTTTTTTGAGCATTCTCCTTTGTTTTTCTTTGGCTGGGCTGAACTCGGGCCCGCAGAAAACACGTCTCGCTCACGACCCGCTCGCGCCTCGTGCTCGCATTTGGTGTGACATGCTTCTTAGTAACTCCTTGAATACTACAAACGCGGGATCACCGACGAAACGCCCCGCTCGTGTCCCGGGCTGGCATTTGGTGTGACATGCTTCATAGTGTAATCCCTTGAATACTACTAACGCGCGTTCGCCGACAAAACGCCACGCTTGCGCCCCGCGTTCGTTGCGGCGAAGCTTTAAGACACATTGAAGTGTTAATTACTAATTCGTCTATGTCGATCTTCATGAAGGAGGAATTTTGGCCGAGAGGTGTTGCGTTCCGACGATTTCGAGGCCGGCTACCAGACACCGCGCGACACACGACGCCGACTTCTCGTGTGAATAATTAGTGTTTACATTTTATTGTTTACGTGTAGTATTTTTGTGTTAGTTGTAAGTTTTATATTGTATTGTATTATCTTAATATGTATATTTTATGTAGAGGTTTCGCCTAGCTTCCACGACACAGGGAATCCTACTGTGGAAGCTAGTGCTTAAGTTTATTTGCACAATAAAGATTATGATTAATTAAAAAGTGCAAAATTGTGCGCGTTTAGATCAATCTTGTTTTTCCATATTGAAAATGTTATTTTTAAATCACTGTATATACACAATGATAGTGTAACAACTTGCTATCTACTAATGCTACGCTTATCAAAAACAGTATTACATTTACGCATTACTGTTGATAATGTTAAAATACAAGTTATTAGAATACAATTCTAATAATGTGTTGTTTCCTCAATGTATAAAATTATCATTCCTTTGCAAGTTATTTATGACAATGTATGCGTTTGGATAAAACATGCATGATAAAAATTAACATATCCAAGAAAATAATTAAATGCAATGTTTTAGCTGGCTGCACATTAGCAGAAATTTCTGTCACAAAACCCTGCAGACTGACAGAATTTGCCAGATCTAACAGCCTGCAGGCTCTAATACAGTATATCGAGGGTTTACTGTGAAAACCAGTTAAATGCAGTGATTTGGTTTTAACATATTGAGTCTTAATGCATACACATTAAGGACACATTAAGTGAATTAGTTTTAAGATTCTTCATGTGTATGCAAATGGTTTTCACACATTCATCAGAATTCTCTGAACTTCTTTAGCAAGTAATTAATTTTCTCAATACTTTTACAACAATGTTTTTTTTTTTTTTTTTTCGGAAATTGTTAGGAGCCGTTACGTACAGTCAACTTCATCATTGGTAGCAACTAAGTGTTACCTAATTGAAATTGTGTATGCACTTGATCGACATGTCACACTGTCAAATATGACTGATGATGATGAATGATACTGTCAAATCAAAAGCACCAAATACTAGCAAGTTTCATTGTAAATAATTGATTGGTTCATTTTACAAATACTTGCAGAAGTTGACAGTCCCGGCTCGAGGCAAGTTTTAAGATGGAGCGAGATCCAATTATGGCGCCCTTGCTTGCCCCTATATCAGTTGACAGGGGCGCCTCCTGGGACTTGGCGCCAGGAGCGGCCTCTCCGTTCGCCCTATGGTAGGGCCGGCCCTAGAAGTTGACTTGCAGCAGATGTGTTTTGAAAGTTGGTTGTAGAAGTCATTTTTATTTTGTTCTTATTTTATCTGCGTTCAGTCTTTTTCGACTATAATCAGATGAGTTCCATGGATGTTGTTTTGCAGAGTGCTTCCTCCAGTGAAAATAGCTACTCATCTGTACTACACAGCTACAGCCATCTGGCATGTAGCTTCATTATATTGTGTTGTTTAAGGCAATTGAGGTAACTTTGGTGCATCAGTTCGACAGCTAGTTCATTCGGGTGATTACACAGTCGCTGTTTGTATTTCTCTGCAGCCGATCGGACTTCTTCCTTGACTGTGTTCATATGTAGGTGTTGGTGTATTTCACATGTAAAGAATAACATGCTAGTTGATTTCGGACTGAAGATCTTAATGGTTACCAAAAAATAAGGCCCGTATTAATAGACAGATCTCATTTGAGTGATCTTCCAACAGCAGCTACCATAAAGTAGAATTCCATACATTTGATAACTTTTTTTTTAATATCCTCATTTCTTTATTAAACTACTCTCATAATTAATGTAAGCTGTTTATTGTTGGGTCTTAGTTAGCTTGGAATTTAGAGTACTGAGTGGGATGAACTGGAAGTTTTTAGGAGCCCACTACCTCCTTATAGGACCGTAGTTAAGCAGAAAGTGAACATCAATGAATAATGAGTATTGAGATAATAATTATGGTTGTTTTAAGGTATTTTAGCTGTTATTTTTCATACACTAATGTGTACTGTACTTTCATTATAAATGTCTTTTCAATCCTTTTTAAATTGTGTACAAAATTGCAACCAAAATTACCTAATACGGACATCACGCAAAATACGCGCATAGACATGGAGTTGCAGATACCAGCCCGTTTATATCTACCTTACCTAATACGGACATAATTATTTCAAGATGCATTTTTTTTATCTATGGTTGCTTTCTGCTTAACTATGCCCATAGAAAATCAACAATAGAGTTTGAATAAAACCTACATTCTACAAAGAATGCAGCATTAAGAGTCTGAGAAAGTTCAAGTGTGCTTGGAGAATAAGAGAAAGCTTATGTACTCATTTTATTTAGAAGTTTCCACCTAAAATAACCTTTTAACAATAATTAACGTCAAGTATTTGTTGTTACTATAAAACTTGCAATGAGAGTGAGCCAAGTATTTAACAGGCATTTTTTTAGTAGTGAATCATTGTGATCCAGTAACAATGTGTTGAGAAAGTGAACTAAGTCATTACAGAGTTATTTCTCATCAGCATATTTAATTATGCCAAACAAAAAATAATAAATGTTTTCAAAGATATTGTTGTGATAATGAATGTTACTTTTTGAAGGCATATTAAAATTTATCAGTTTTTATATATTTTATATATTTGTATGATGTGTTATCTGTTAGTGATAAGTTGGGACATTGTTCATTTGTATTTCCAACTAATAAAGGTAATTGATGTCACTGACATTTTATTTCTACAATAGATCTAGGTATTTTAATAACGGTAAAGCAACCTGTAAATTCATTAAATAGTTTTATAGAATTTTCCCCCTCAATACTGATTAGAAATTATCTATGGCTGCATGGAATGTATGGCTACTGTTTGTGCTACCCGTCGATAAAAAAATGCCAATGACTTTACTATCACAGAGAATTTAGCAAAATATTTGCAAAATTAGGCCAGTACGTAGACGTACCCGCTATAACCTAGTATGTATAAACACAACAAAGAATACGCCTACACGTAGATTAATTAGAATAATACATTTAATTGGTACAGTAGTAATGATAAGTATTTTACCTTGGGTCTTCAAATTCGACGAAGGCGAATGGTGGTCCTTTTCTATTTTTCAGATCAACGAACGTAACTTTGCCGAATTTGTAAAATAGATCTTGAATGTCCTTTGTCCTTATGTCGGGGGGAAGATTGCCCACGTATATTCTGCATTCATTTCTGTTGCTGCTGCTTCCGCCTGACATTTTCACTTAATTAATGAATAAATTAAAGGATATTTCACTTTAATATTCTATTATTCTTGGGTAATTGGGTAACGCTTCGGCGTTTCACATTAGCAAGTTGCAATCAAAATCAAATATGGCGACTCGCTCCACTGACAGCCCAAGGAACCGGAAATAGAACAATATTGACTTGACAGATTACCTTGACTCTGATTGTTTATGGTTGGCGTTCGTTTTCAAAATTGTTTTCGTCCGAAAATAAAAAGATAGTTGACTCGACGATTGTGATAATTTATTTTTTTATTTTCCCATTTTGTCAATCCAAACTTGTGTACAACTATTTAAATATGTATATTTTTCAGTATCTATAAATATCTGCTGTTTAATAATGTGTGCTTGTGAAGTTTAATTCAAGGACGTTCAGAAACTATTGCGCCATTCCTCGAATATTGGGCTAAATCGATGAAATATGAACTATTTACTACAAAATATTAAATCTGGAGTATTTTTTTATTCATTTAAATGTGTATTGGCCAAAAATAAAATGTTTGAAAATATGCCATAAAGTTTATTTTTCGAATATGTTTGAATTTAGAACGCCCTCTATCGCAATTAGAAGAAATCTTCTCTGAAAGAAGCCTGTGAAAGAATCCTCTAGAAAGTAGGCACTGAATCTCCGGTTATCAAAATCTTTACGTGAGAATTTGTTCTTATCCCGAAGCAAAAGTGAGTATTTCTTTATTTTGGTGATTATTTATTTAATGTAAAGTATATTAAATATTTTTTAGTGCCAGTTTTCGACTATTCTGATAATCCACAAAAATGGTGTGCGAACGAAAGTCCGAAGGCGGAACATTTATATTCTGCAAATATTCGCAAAGATGTGCAGCGAAATGGTTTTATTGATTTAACCACGATGTTTCTATAGTGATAATCTACATTCTGATGAATTATCTTTATCTTCTGGAGCGCTAAGCTAAATTACATGTCGGTGCCTCGTTCCTAATTCCTCTATCGGTTTTGATGACGGGCATTAGTGCTAGTGCTTCCGTTAGAATTACTACGAAAAGGCCTTCGCAGACAGTTGAAGAGGTCAGGTAAAGTAGACTGCGCCACTAATTACACCAAGCCTATCGCCTTGCGTTTTACACATTGCGATATTTCTCTGCGGGTGAGGAACACATTTCGTAAAGGGCGCGCATTGAGTCCCGGATTTCGCGCTTGACCTTTCCTGGAGGTTATTTATAGCGCTTTGTTGTTCAATATAAACAATCAATGTCTTCCTTTAGGAGGGACGTAGAAAATCGAATCTATCAGAATGTTATCGACAGGGTTCGGGAAAGATAACCTTTCGTATTGACGCTATCAGTCATCGATTGCAACAAGTACGCGCTTGTGATGATCAAATGCACAAACAACGTTAATACTCGCCTAACAATTTTCTCATCAGAAAGTCTTTCTCTACACTTGACAGCTTGGTACTCATTTTGTTTTACTTCAATCAATATCTCTAAAAAATCAAAAACATGTCTAGGCAGAATCAATGTTATTACTCCAATAGGTAAGGCAAGTGGACACCATTATCTGGCTTGAATATGAAGCAGATTGTAGTGGAGTCAACCCACTATCTTACCTCACCGCACCTAATAAGGGTTATTGGTCCTAAAAGTCTACTGGTAACTTTCTTATTCTATTTGTTTAAAAAAACTGTTATTCTAGAGTTGTTAACTGTTTAGAACTGGTTTTGAGCTAGGCCTGCATATACTTACAATAGAGTATTGTATAGAAATGATGAATTTGTTCAGTGAAGCTAACAGCAATGGTGTGTTGAAAAGGATATTCATTATTTAATCATGCCCTTCTGAGGCTCACATATTTTTTTAAAAGAAATAGTTTTGTTTTGATGAACTGTTAGTTCCAGGTGTCATATGAATAGCTATGACAGTCTGTATGGGTAGTCAGAAGCCTGAAAATTTGACAACCAGTTTAACGTTACGGTATCGGTATTGCCCAGTGACTGGGTGGCGGATGTCTAATGGCTCTGTGTTAAATTCTGGTATTCAGGTTAGACTGAAAGCCGGTCCCAACATACTTGGGTAAAGGCTAGGCAGAACTAACTTAGTTTTGTTTCTTGATGCTTCAAAAACACTTAAAAAGATAATAGCATTGTTTGTTATCTACTCAAACAGTAGTTGATGTAAAACTAAGATTAGAAACAAAGTCTTAATAACATTACATTGCATAAAAAACAGTAAAACTCACCATAAAATGTTTTGTCTAGACACATAGCCGACAAGATGTGCGACCGCAAGGCGGTGATCAAGAATGCTGACATGAGCGAAGAAATGCAGCAAGACGCCGTGGACTGCGCAACTCAGGCGTTAGAGAAGTTTAACATTGAAAAGGTAGGCTTTTTAATCAGCTTTCAAATTCTTCTAGGTTTGTCAGATCAATATTTCTGGGATAATAACACAACCACCATGTTCAGCAACTGGATTGGTGATGGAAATATGGTGCCACCGGAGAGGTTATTTTAGTCCTTTATGGACCAATTTTATTTGCATTCCTATGAGAATATGACTCATAATAATATGATTTCATTTGTCAGAATTTTGATACTACATTACTACGTTTATTAAAATTTTAATACTACATTCATTTCTTAATATTCAGAAAAAGAATAACTGCAAAAAAAAAACTGTAAATATTACTAATAATGTTAGTTGTAAAACTTCAACAATATACCAAATTATAATTGACAATAAGCTATGGTGTGCAAAGTTCCCACGACTGATAATTTTTGAGGTTTTCCTGTTGTGGTTAGTGTAATTTCTAAAATATAATTCACATAATTATAAATTACAATATACAACACTATGCAATTGTCTTTACATATGAATGGGATATGTTCTGTTTGCATGACATGTAGATGATGTAGGACACTATTTGAGGGCGTGCGGTATGTTTGTTTGCAGGACATCGCGGCGTTCATCAAGAAAGAGTTCGACAAGAAGTACAACCCGACGTGGCACTGCATCGTGGGGCGCAACTTCGGCTCGTACGTAACGCACGAGACTCGCCACTTTATCTACTTCTACCTGGGCCAAGTGGCCATCCTGCTGTTCAAGAGCGGCTAGGCGGGGCAGCGCCCCTTCAAAATTTTATGTTGTTAGCACAGACGCAGTATTACCGGGCGACGGGTGCCCTCGGCAGCGTGCCGCCGGCGGCATGTGAGAGTGTGCAGTGTGTGTGATGCGTGATGAGTGTGACAGGTGACTGGTGACTGGTGACAGGTGACTGGCGACTGTGTGCGGCACGCCACAATACTAGGACTAGCCTCTACGCCACTGTTTATTATTTAACGATGCTGGACATTAGCTGCGTCGAATCTCTTCACTTCTTAGTCCCCGGCGCACTCGATGTATGTTTGTACTGTGTTAGCTATACTTAAGAATCGATATTGACTTGGGTAAAACATTCACTTCTAGTGTATTTATATTAAAAATTTTAGTTAATTATTCCTAGACTTATTACCTAGCATAGCGTAAAAGTCATATGTTAGTATATAACTAAATTTATTGTTTAATTTCTTTGTTAATACACCCTGTGAAAATATTTTTCAATACTTCTTTATTAAACTTTCTTACAAACCAAACAACATCTATGATTGTTTATATTTATGTACCTTGTAGTCCTATTATTTTTTATATTTTCTGTAGAAAGTTATACATATATTAACACATGAAATTCACACACATTACAAAAAACGACATGAAACTGATAATAAATCTTCCCCTAATCCAGGGGACAGTACTGAGGTATTTTTATCAAATGCCGACTGAGGTATCTATCACACATTACAAATACCACAAATGTCGTTAGGGCTCATTTACATTAGTTCGGTCGCCAAAACGATGCACCCAATGATTGACGTTATTTTTTACACAATACCGTATAGTATACGGCGTATACGGTTGCACTCGTGCGCATCCAGGCGGACGGAAATGGCAGCTACCGGAAGCATATCTAATAATATATCCGTCTTGGCTGTACGTTTTCTCTATCGTTAACAGCGATCGGACTAATGTAAAAGCGCCTTTACTAAATTAAAAACCATTACAAGTTTTTTGTATCACAAATTGAATTTGGCACACTCGACACCCATTCCCTCATCAACACTTATTGCTCTTGTGATTATAATAAAACCAGGATACTAATCTAGGATCTAATGTTTATAAATTATGTACCTCATCAAAATAATAAAGCATTTACTTTTATCTGTATTTTGTCTAAAATTTCTGCTGCACATCCACCCAAAGATAATTAAAAACTGCGTGAACCAGCTACCAATTTAGAACAAGTGAAACTAGCCTTGCGCGCCACTCAGCAAATTGTTAATTGATTAGTAATATATTGTTCATTCGTTACACTTTGCAGTGGTATTGGTACCTTGTGTGAATATAGCTACTATGATAAAATTCAAATTAATTTATTGGTGTGATTTTTAAATAAATAATGATAATTCCTCATGGGTTTTCGCCACGTGGTGATAAACTTTTGTTCTGCAGTAAAATCTCTGGCCAGTTTGCATTTTACCTAGCGTTTTAGAATTAGCTTACTTGCAAGTAGTCACTTCATGACTAGTGGATAGTGGGGTAAGCACACCTGAGTTAGGTTCTCAGAGCAAAGTGCACGGGGGGTTTCGTGCTACATTATTGCCTTATTGGGCTGGTAAAGTGGTCACGATCGCGGCGTCTATGCTCAAAATGTCCCCTGGTACCAAAATGTCCCTTTCCCAGAGGGTCCCTTTCCCAGAGGGTCCCTTTCCCAGAGGGTCCCTTTCCCAGAGGGTCCCTTTCCCAGAGGGTCCCTTTCCCAGAGGGTCCCTTTCCCAGAGGGTCCCTTTCCCAGAGGGTCCCTTTCCCAGAGGGTCCCTTTCCCATAGGGTCCCTTTCCCAGGGGGTCCCTTTCCCAGAGGGTCCCATTCCCAGAGGGTCCCTTTCCCAGAGGGTCCCTTTCCCAGAGGGTCCCTTTCCCAGAGGGTCGCTTTCCCAGAGGGTCGCTTTCCCAGAGGGTCCCTTTCCCAGAGGGCCCCTTTTCCAGAATGTCCCTTTCCCAGAATGTCCCTTTCCCAGAATTCCCTTTCACAAAATAAGCTTAAACAATCCTCTACAACAAATCCAGACGTGTATTTACAGAGATTGTTGGACAAAATTACAGATATAATATAAATAAAACACCTGGTTTAATGATTTATGTATTTTTGTGGCGGTTAAGTGCGTACGATCACAAGCGTTTGCATACTAAAATGGAAAAGCGGCCCGCCAGGCGGTTAGGTAGCCGCCCACGCGGTTAGGGCCTTTTTCCTGTCCTGCGGGTTCGTGCGGATCAGTCGAAAAATGACAGATTCTAGAAATGTCAGACGAGTTTAAAACGCCATATTCTATGAATGCCAGATTCTACAAATGTCAGATTCTAATAATGCCAGATTCTATAAAGGCCAGATTCTAATAATGCCAGATTCTATAAAGGCCAGATTCTAATAATGCCAGATTCTATTAATATCACATTTTTGTTACAATTGCAATATAATAATTTCCGTGTGTAAAAAATTTCGCTAAATTTGGAAAGAAATGTATAGGTATCTAAGTAAAATGTAAACAGGGCTGGTAACGTTGGACTTAGTACCCACATAGGTAGTGTTTTTAAATAAAAGAACAAAAATACTTGTTTCAATTTTTTCATTTACTTTTTGTTTCTGGAAGGAAAGTAGGAAGTAAAGGTAAAATTTTAAAGCGTGTACTTCAACCATTAGTGAGCTAAGTAGTATCGCATAAGCAGCTACTTCCAGTTCATTTCTATTCTCCTGGTAGTTATAGGTATAGGACATGAAAGTTATAGGACAGTTTTATTTAGACTTCTATCGATATAGTGAATAATAACGGATACTTTATATTCATCTTTGTGTTTAATCGTTGGTGCAACACAGGCGAATGTTTTTTGTTCATTTCTGTCACCCTGGTACTTTTCAAAACAACAAATGATTCAATTTCAAAACCTGTTATTTTTAACATTACTGAGTTATGTAGTAAGTTGCTTAAGCACCTAGCTCCAGTTCATTTCTGCTTTCCTGGTAGTTTTATTAAATAAACAATTAGGACAGTTGAATTTTAAAACGTCTATCGATATCATTTAATACGTATTCTTTCGTATTTCTTATGTGGTATCCTGTGGAATACCACGACGTCAATTTGCAATTTTTTTCTGATAGAAGAGAAAGTTTAAACAACAACTTTTGAAATAAGCGAAATTTTTACACACGGAAATTATTATATTGCAATTGTAACAAAAATGTGATATTAATAGAATCTGGCATTATTAGAATCTGGCCTTTATAGAATCTGGCATTATTAGAATCTGGCCTTTATAGAATCTGGCATTATTAGAATCTGACATTTGTAGAATCTGGCATTTATAGAATATGGCGTTTTAAACTCGTCTGACATTTCTAGAATCTGTCATTTTTCGACTAATCCGTTCGTGCCCGCGTGCGTGCGTCACCCGCATGCGTGGCGCTCGCAGTTCACCGTTTCGGGCGTGTTTCACGCATCACAATAAATACATGTATGAAAAGGTGAAATTCAGGCGCCACGGGTGCGGTGCGGGTGACTCACGCATGCGGGCACGAGCCCGCGTCACAGTAAAAAGGTCCTAACCGCGTAGGCGGCTAACCGCCTGGCGGGCCGCTTTTCCATTTTAGTATGCAAACGCTTGTGATCGTACGCACTTAACCGCCACAAAATAACATAAATCATTAAACCAGGTGTTTTATTTATATTATATCTGTAATTTTGTCCAACAATCTCTGTAAATACACGTCTGGAGTTGTTGTAGAGGATTGTACTATAAGCTTAAGAATGGGCACATTTTGGGAAAGGGACACCCTGGGAAAGGGACATTTTGGGACAGGAACATTTTGAGCCTAAACGGATCGCGGCTGTCGTCTGAGATTCAGTTCCGACTTCAATGGTTAGTCGAGTTTCTTATAAGAAAATTATCAGAAGCAGTTCATTTGGAAATTGAGTGCGGTACGCTGCCCAAAGGTCACAGCTCATTAGATCCACCCGGCACCCGACCCGCATCGCCTCCTCGCTCGGCGAGCTCGGTGGTTCACGGGTGGACACCGCGTTATCACTAGTAAACGTCAACCAGAGGACCTTGCGTGGTCATCGAGTGGACATCGCGTGGTCAACGAGTGGACATCGCGTGGTCAACCAGTGGACCTCACGCAGTGGACATCGCGTGGTCAACCAGTGGACCTCACGCAGTCAACGAGTGGAAATCGCGAGGTCCACGAATTTCCGAGTAATCTGTCAGCAATTGGCACCAGGTCTACACGTGTTTGGATATGTCAAATTTTGGTAAAATTTGACATTTGAACTTCTTCGATAAGTCTATCTTTATTCATTTTGAACGCAAAAACTAGGTATGCGTCCGAAATGTTAGAAAGAAGTGCTGGAAATGGGTGGGTGCGGAGCGGCGCATCGCTGACGCATTGTCTTCGCGTGAAACACTCGCGGGCAGCGCGCGGTCTACTCGATGGCAGCGCGCGGTTAACTCGGGACTTGTGCGTTGGCAATGCGCAGTAACGCAATGCAAGCATGCGAGCAGCGAGTTGTCACCGAGTGGTCAACTCGTCCGCGCGTGCAGGCATACGCCCGAGGCGATCCGGTGACGCTACGGAGTTGATGTAGTGAGCGCACAACCATACAAGTTCATAATTATAAAGAATACTATAACCGCACGAGGCAAGGCGACGCGGGTCGGGTGCCGGGTGGTTCTAATGGCGCATCCACACATGCCGCCGGCTTATTGCCGCGCGGGTGTAAGTCAATAGTCGTTTACGGGGCGGCCTGGTTAAACACCCGCTGGCAAGCCTCGCGGCAAACCCGGCGGCATGTGTGGATGCGCCATAATGAGCTGTGACCTTAATGGTGGATCCACACAGCCCAGCGGCACTACCGGCGGCGGGTAATTCCCCAGTTGCCCCGCCACCACTGGTGGCAAATGGGATTTTTTATATTAAAATGTATACAAAAATCCCATTTGCCACCAGTGGTGGCGGGGCAACTGGGAATGACCCCCGGCGGCTTGTTCGGCAACATGGCCGCCGGCTTTGTTTCGACTGCCACTCGGAAAGCCGGCGGCTAGGCCCATAGGTACCGCCGGGCTGTGTGGATCCACCTTTCGGCCCTAACCACGTAGCGAACGATACTGTCATGACTAACCGCCGTTTTCAATATTATCCTATCTATCGGCGGTTTTCCTTACTACAGATAGAGATTTGACATTATTTCTATGGAGCTTATGTCAAATTTCTATCTCTAGTAGGCGAAACCGCCGATAGATAGGTTATTGAAAACGGCCGTAAAACGTGTCTCGTACACTGATATTGGCGCGTAGATGTGCGACAGTAAACGGAGTTAGACCTATTACACACTGTCGACTAGTCGCCGGAGACTTGGTCGACGGCGACTGTGACTTTCTATAGTTTAAATAGGTGTTTACGCACTTGGTCACATGTCACCCGGCCGACTATGCATATGTTTTGGTCGCCGAGAGACCAAGTCTCCGGCGGTAAAAATCACATGTATGAAGTAGGTATGTACAGCCTGGTATTTGAATTGTTGTAAAAATAGCGCTAAACATGTTTAATATGCTAATTTTAATACCTATGTCACCAAGGTCGTGGACGAAGGGGCGGTGGGGGAATGCTCAAACATTCCCCAAGGTTGTGTTCAGACGAATAGCTAAGTTCGAATACTTATGTAGTTAGGTATGCTATTGAAATAATTGAGCATATAGAACAGCGTAGCTTGACGAAGCCGTTGTAAGACCCAGTCTGTGCCGATAGTATAAATAAATAATCAATCACCTAAGTTTATCGTCGGACACCTGTATCTCTCTATCTCATCATATCTCACCGTAGAGTAACAGTACAGTATACAGTACTTATGTCCGGCGAACCCTGGACAGTCAGTCCCGCTTTCAATCTTGCTGGCTTTCTAATCTTTTGACCACGGCTCTTAATAATAATCTTGGATGTTTTCTCGTATACCTAGCTCGTGCCGAAACGAGAGAATATGAAGATTATGATTATTTCCTCGTACCTAAACGTTAATTGCCGTACATAGACCTCTATAACCGCTAGAAATTATGCGCGTTCCCATTGAGGGACCACATTTGACTTTGGAGCTTTTGAATGCGTCAGCCTTTAGTAAAAGCTCTCAAACAATTGTAAAGTTACAATCGGATAAAGGTGGTCCGTCAGTCGTGACTGACAGGCATCCATATCTCATAAACTAGTTAAAATTTACAACTGCTATAAATGACCACTCTTAGTAATAGATTTGTAAAAATAATTTATTAAATATCAACCCTTCCTGTGCACTGAATAAAAAGAACTAGCATGCAGAAGCTGGTCTCTCAACCGATCACCATACCAGGGACAGCTTACTATTATGAAGTAACAAGGTGGTTGTCTACTTTTTTATGGTGGTTTAATAACCCCAACATCACAGTATCGTGATTTTGTAAAGATTTGTAGGCGAGTGAAGTCATGTAGGTACGTATATGCCTACATAAGTAGGTACTTCTGAGTAGCCATTCTACTTTCTACGACAATGATACGATTTAAGTGCATCTGTTGTAGGTACTCTTTTTATCAACTTGGTTAGGCAAAATAGGAGCTCATTGGTTAAAAAATAAACGTATAGTACGTGCCTTTTAGTAAGTAGGTCCTTTATCATTCGCTCATCGCTGGCTAAATGGGTCAATTGAAAAACCGCTACTACGGCGCTCACAGGCGATCGTCTAGCAACATGAGCATGTTACATTTTAACGCCGCTGCAATCGATAAATCCGTCCGAGGAAACCTATCTTACGGACCTAGTAGTTTTTTTTATTATTTGTCTGTAAGGTTTGCCATAGTTGTAGACCTGATGTTATCATCATGCGCAGACAGGGTTTTAGCACACGAATCAAAGTAACAGAGTTGTAGAGGGATTCTCCTATACCACTCTACCTCTCACATACAAACGCCGGAACACAGTAATCTGCTTAACTTTAATGTTCAGGTGGTAGGTAGCTAGCCAGGCGGACCGTATAGATCCTACCACCAAGCGTACTGGGTTTTGTCAAGTCTTATGGCCTGGCTACACGCTCAGTCTTGCCTGCGTAGTCCAAAACTGCGCAGTCATGACTGTACAAAAAGACGGAACACCGTAGAGTGGCCACACGTGTAGGTAAGATCGTGCAAACTGGACTGGGCAAACCTCATAGTGTTTTGAGAGCTCGTCATTACATCACTCATTGTGTCGTCGAAAATAATTTTGCCGGACTGAAGCGCGGCTTGAATGACCGGCTACACGCTGCAAGCTAAATCTGCGCAGTCTAAGAGCGATTACGCACTGCATCCGATCCGAATCCGTGAAAATACGGATATAAAAAACTCGGACCGAATTCGGATATTGCTTTACGCACTACATCCGATCCGAATCCGTGAAAATACCGATCTAAAGTAAAAATCTCGGACCGAATTCGGATGTTGCTTACGCACTATTCCGATCTCTGTTTCAAATTCAAACAATTCAGTACTACGGCTACTTCGATCCGTCAATTGTTCTTCCGAATTAGAAACTCACGGATGACGGATAGAAATCGGATGATGGATGCTGGATGTAGTGCGTAAGCTACCATACAAATAGTTCTATGGCTACTTCGGTCCGTCAATTGTTCTTCCGAATTAGAAACTCACGGATGACGGATAGAAATCAGATGACGGATGTAGTGCGTAAACTACCATACAAATAGTTCTATGACTACTTCGGAACGTATTTTCACGGATTCTGATTGGATGCAGTGCGTAACCGCTGTAAGACTGCGCAGTCCAATCTTCAGCATGTCAACGATTGCACAAGCCGTGCTGTCTAGCGATGGGCGTTGAATCAACGAACTAGTTGAATCAACGTTGATGTCTCTTCAACGGAATTAACGTTGACCGTGTACAGATCAACTCGTTGAATTCGTCAACGAGTTACGAGACAACGACGTTTATGAATTCAACTCGTTTCATCGTTTGACGAATTCAACGAGTTGATTTGTACACGGTCAACGTTTTGTTATTTTCAACGTACGTAAATTGTATTTCTTTAAGAATAAAACTCCCGCTACGACGCGATAGTCATGACAAGAATTTGAACTCTAATTAACGAATACAAGATTTAATATTTATTTAGTAATTTGATCAATGTCATTATTTTTTAAAGAAAGTAAACGTAAAGTAAGAATTAATAATGTCATATTATTAATTCTTAAAATGATTATATTCGTGCGCGGAATGAAACGTTTCGGCGCCGGCGGGCTGCATTACAACAGCATACGTTATTAAAAGCGTTTAGGCGTGTATCGTTCATGCAAGTTGACGTTCGTAACACGTTAACTCGTTGACGAAATTAACTAGTTGATCAACTAGTTGACAAACGCAATTCAACGTTAACGTTTCGTTGACGGAAAAACCTTCAACGACCCATCGCTATCGCAGGCAAGACGGAGCGTGTAGCCGGGCCATTACAACGCGCGTCTATACCCAGCGTGCAGTGGAGACATTTCATATTCTAGCACACGGGATCAAAGTTGATCAAACCTTTTAAACTAACCTATTGTTTCGTGTACCTATGCATGACATTCTAGATTTGTCTAGAGTCGTAGTCTAGGTGTAATCAAACTTTTATAGAATTGTTAGGGGTGGTTAAACCGTAGACAGGTTACGGTTGTGTCAAACTGTCGCAGGGTAACTGATTAATAACTAGCTTGAAGGGTGAATTTTGCGACAAAATGTCTTCTGCAAGCAGCATGGTTTTTGCTAAAATTTTCTGGTCTATGATAATAATAAGAAGTACCTAGGTGGTCTTTATTTTCCCCCTTCTTCTTTCTATATGTTCTAGAATTTGTTTTTTCTCTTATGATTGGTCAATTACTGCGACACGACAGCTTTATAACCAACATCATAGAAGGCAAATTACAAGCAAAGAGAAAGCCAGGTAGACCAAGAAGAAAGTACAAAGACCAATTGAAGGAAAAGACAGAAGTTATAACATGCAGAGAAGTGAAGGAATTGGCTCTGGATAGAGAAAGATGGATTGATGCACCGACAAGTGCCCAACACTTAAATTTTGGATGGTTGGTCTTAATTACTGTACGTACTGAACGATGAGAATGAACTTATAAGAGCAATTGCAGTAAGGAAAGGTTGAAAACAAAAGGTTGCAGTTGCTGGTGCCCATCCACCTATACCCATTATCCTGGTTGGCCTAGCTATGCTTAGTCAGGACTGTCAGGAGTAACAAGAGGATATAATATACGTAATCAGTCCATTAATGTTCCAGTGCTGAGCACGGGCTTCTTCTCAGAATGGGAAGGCTTTAGGCCATTAGTCCACCACATTGCCCTGGTGTGGGTTGGTGGACTACACACACTATCGGGAACTTTTTGGAGCACTCTTGACCTTCACCGGTAACGCAAGTGACATCTACCTAATTAAATTCTGATTCGCATATGATTTCGAAAAGTTCAAGAGGAGGAGCTCGTGGCTAAATAATTACAGCCGCATAGACCGATCTTCCGGGTTAAGCCACGCTTGCCGAGGTTGGTCTGTGGATGGGTGACCACTTACCATAGCGAGTTTCCTCCGTGCCTCGGAAAGCACGTAAAGCCGTTGGTCCCGGCTGTCATTTGTAGATCTTTTACAGTCGTTACTGTTGGTCAGAAGCCAGAAAGTCTGACAACCAGTCTTACCAAGAGTATTGTATTACCCAGTTACTGGGTTGTGGAGGTCTGATAGGCAGTCGCTCCATGTAAAATACTGATATTCAGCTGCACCCGGTTCGACTAGAAGCCGACCCCAACATAGTTGGGAAAAGGCTAGGCAGATGATGATATGATTTCGAAAAGTCAGGGGTGCCGGCAGCTGTTGTTCTCTGACCCTCCTGAATGGAGGGCAAGCGTTCAACGACTAGACCAGGGCTTCCCAAACTTATTTTAACCGTGACGCCCTTGGGAAGTTGCCATATTTTTGCGACGCCCTGGCCTTCTTGCCATATATTTACATATTAGTTGTAGTTCTAGCCTAATAACAATTTGTCAGAGAAACTCCAAATAGCATCAATTTTTTTTATTAGAATCACAATGCGTATGGCGCTCACTCGACTCGGTCGCATCGACACAGACAGCCAACCTATTTAGATCGCCTCACGAGACGCCCCTGGAATAATACCGCGGCGCCCCAGGGAGTCGCGACGCATAGTTAGGGAAGCCCTGGACTAGGCTATCACGTTGCTTTCAATATACCTAGATACTTAACTCAGTTCCATCTTTACCATAAAGGCAGGTGGGGCACGAACCCCGACCTGATGGGGGCCCCAAAATGCCGAAACCTATAGTGCCTATGTAGTTTACTACTAATAAATCAATTTAAAAAAACATTGGTTGTTTAGTTCAACGCATCATTAACAAAGCATCCAGATAGCCAGGGTTGTTCAGCAGTAGTTTCCTTTATTTTGAGACTAACTGCTGCCAACTTCAGACTTTTTAACTTTTCACTACAATTTGAATACACCAAATTGAACTAGTTGGCGTCAATCTACTGCCGCAATCTTAAGGCCAATTACATCATTAACATCAACTCAAGTCCAATTAACAAAACCGTAGTCATTGATTTTACTTAAACTAACTATACAGGGTGTAAACGAATTCGTGTAATTCCTTCAAACCGCGTGATCTACTGGTGACACTGATTGACCCTGCATAGGTTTTTTTCAGAATCAACAAAAAAAGTTTTCAAAAAATGAACCATGGTATTCTTTACCTGAGTAATTTTAGCATCCCAAGTTAATTGACAGCGTGGAGCGATGTTGCGCTAATCGTGCCCGTCAGCTGTGTCGCCGTGCCTTCATTAATTTATGCATGGCATCGAAATTTTGAATCACATAAAAATATTGGGAAAAAAAAAAGTTTTTTAATTTTATTCTATCTGAATCCCGTGCGGGGTTAATCTCAAATCAAATCAAATGTTTTTATTTCTAAACCATTACAGGCACTTAATTATAATAAATCGAATTCTTCCATTAATAGATTACACGAATTCGTCCTGGGGATCGAACCCAGGACCTCACGCTTAGTAATCGCGCTTGCGACCACCAGGCAGTAAAATTTTTGATGTTTTCATTCACTTTTTTTGACTTTCTAAAAGGGCCTCAAACTGTGTGTACGCAAGGGGCCCTGCATGGCCAAAGAAGGCCCTGAGTAACTAGATTCTTGCTACAATAGGTAGATAAGTGATCTCGTCTAATACTTAGCCGCATATGGTTCGGCTGGAACCCTATCCTGGGAGGCTAAATTGATGAGGGAAGTGGTTGCGTGTATTACATTAATTAGGAATCTTCTTAACTAACAGCAGTGTAACGTTGGGAGCTCTTTGCTATACAGGGTGTAAACGAATTCGTGTAATTCCTTAAAACCACATGATCTACTACTGGTGTAGGTTGGCCAGGCACGGGAATAAGATTGATTAAAAAAAAAACTTTTTTTCATGTGTTTGGGGTAAGTGATCGTATCTAAACCACCTTATAAGTATAAAGTAAAAACATTTTTTTTGCAAGTAAATAATTTTATGTGAGTGAACATTTCGATGCCACGCATACCTAAATGAATGAAAGCACAGCGACGCGGCTGGTGGGCATGACTAACGCGATATCGCTCTTTACAGTCAGGGGCCCAATTCTCCTAAAATAAATCTTGATAAATCACAACCGAACCAAGGCCGAACCGTTCATTTAGTCAGTTCTCAATTTCAAAAGCTATCAAATTGTTTGACACAAAAAACAAAATCAATCATTTTGAAAGTTTCCGAAAACAAAAACTGACTGACGGTTGTGGTTCGATTGCGTTTGGCAACAATTTATTTTAGGAGAAATGGGCCCCATAAAATAAAATAAACCAGGAATCAGAAAATCAAGATTTAAAAAAAAAAAATTACTTGTTTTTCTCTAATACACATTTAGGGTTAATCTGTGTCGCCAGTAGATCACGCGGTTTGAAGGAATTACAGGAATATTACACGAATTCGTGTACACCTTGTATAGTGCGTTGGGGCAAATCCGGATATGGGGTAAATCCGGTCAAATATTTTTATTTCTTGGCAAGAATAGTGTGACGATGATGTAGTGACAAAAATTTAAAGGAGTAGAGAGGTGGTTTGGTCCTGTTGAAAGAATGAGTGAACGGCGATTAACAAAAAAAATATACAAGGTTAGTCAGAAAGGGGGTACTAATCCGAAAGGGTGTTAAAGTACCCATCATAATGAGTAACTTTTGTTCTGCCTAACACTTTCCCCAAAAGTCAATATTATAAGAAAAATAGCTGTTCAAAAATTACATAAAAAATATACTAAAATCTATCTATCCTTAGTTATGATCAGCTGTGTTTACATTTTAGGTCATTTAGGGTCACAAATTAGTAGCTCCATTTTCACAAAGAATTTTTGAAAAAACTAAAATAAAATTATTTTACATGGAAATAAAAATAATCAAATTTTGAAATTTTAACACTTGCTCTAAAACCGTCATCAGTGATACTATAAGTGGTCTGCGGATTAATACCCCCTTTGCGACTAACCTTGTCTAAGTCGGATATCAGTGGAAACGCCAGTAGAGGACGCCCTAGAAGGACATACATCGATGTTATTGGTGATGTTCTTCAAAAAGGACAGGTGCGTAGTACTCTCAACCGGCGTGCGTGTATGAACGTGGACGAAGCGAAAGGAGTATGGAAGGATCGTAGGTGGTGTTCTGCAGTTTCTGCCTATCCCCATGGGAAAAAGGTGTGAGGTTATGTATGTATTGTATGTAATGTAATAGCACAGTGTACCTACTTACTACATACAGTGGGTCAACGCCCATACATTTGACAGGTCCTATGAAATGTCAAAATTATGTAGGGGCGGAGGTTATGTCCCAAGTATGCAGTATGGCTACTCGGGACATAACCTCCGCTCCTTCACCCCGCAACCCCCCGCACGATTGCTCTGCGACATTGTTCTACGTTGACCGACTGTAAGGAGTACGATATAGGTAGACTGGTAATAGTGTGACGCAATTTTTCTGCCCTTCACTTCAGTCCACGTCGTAATATTTTGACGACACATTCTGCGGCAAAAACATTTGAACGAATTTACCCCAATCTGGAATTGCCTCAACCTTATTAGTAAAAATAGCGTGATACTATATTTAACAACTTCGAACATGCTATGAGCGAGCTAATAAGTCTCATTAGATATTGAGAAACCTACTAATTGCAATTAATATTTGTTAGTGGCATTTACACCGGAAGTTCGCACAGTTAATTTACTTACATACAGCGGTGGACTAAGGGTGGGGGGGGGGGACCGCCCTGGGCCTCGGGGACTAGGAGGGCCTCCAAATTTCGAGAAGTCCTTCCCTCAGTCAAATCCCAAATAGAATAGAATAATTTATTTCCATAAAAATATACACACTAAAAATACAAACATCAAACACTAGAGTTTTGTTGAACTCTGGGTCCCAAAGTAAGATTTAACTTGTGTTAAGGGTAGGTACCTACACTTCCCACGCATCAGTCAAGTCGCCAATCAGTCTCGTTAATGATAAGGGACGTGAAACTGGCACTGGTCAGGGAGCTTAGTATATTTACTATGCCGGGGCCCTTTTCCATATAGCTACGCCATTGGGGGGGCCTCCGCATTAATGGCCACCCTGGGCCTCCGACAGGGTTAGTCCGCTACTGTGCCGCTACTGCTTATATACATAACACACGCCGGTGCACCGCGCGCGCCTCTCATGAAGACACGGGGCAAGGCCCCACAGTAGGAGAGGTCCGAGGCCTGTCGGGGTCGCGGTGCATGCAGCTGCTAATACCACGACTCCGGGCCGGAGTCTCCGGCCAAGGGTCAGGGAGAAGGAACACCATGGGTTTTTAGCCGGTAAAACCCTTCGCCTTTCCCGGGCGAAGGGTACCCATGAGTAGGGTTGCCATCGCTTAAATTGCCGACACCGGACAAAGGTTTCGAAAACCCCGGACATTTGGTAGATTAGGCTACGTTGTCTAATAAAAATTGTGAGTTCTGATCAACAAATACCGTAACTTTTTGCCGGAATAGAACACGAACAAAACTGCCAACACGACGGGCGTGCGGGTTTTACCCGGACACCTTTTGAGAACCTCCCCGGACGCCCCCGGACACCCTCTCAAACTACGACAAATCCGGGTAAACCCGGACGGATGGCAACCCTACCCATGAGGAATTATAAAGGATAAAAAACATCCATAACATAATCACTCCATTAAGCTATATCTACATCCGTGCGCTTTCATGTTCATCTTGCGTCTTCGCTTGAGGCATGCGTCAAGCGCCATAGCGCATGCAATAGCGCATGCCTTAATACTAGTTCGACAAAAGCGCATGGCCCTAGCACACGCTAATCCGTCTATTGTATGTCTACTGACGACTGACCGAGGCACACCGGTGTAGACGATAAGCTGCATGCGTCGGCAATCAATATTGCATGCGCTTGAAGCAAGAGGAATTGAAAGTTGAAAGCGCAAGATGAACATGAAAGAGCACTGGTGTAGACATGCCATTACTGTCCCACTGCTGGGCAGGAGCCTCTTCTCAGAATGAGAAGGGTCTAGTCCTTAGTCCACTACGCTGGTTTAGTGCGTCTGCGTGATGGCCGACATCACACACCACACATTTTTATAAGCCCTTTCATTTATGCATACTTCCTCATGATGTTTTCCTTCCTGCTAACAAGCAATAAATCAAGTGATAATTAAGTATACTGTTTTTACTTTTAAATTATTCTATGTCGCCGCACGCGCGGCTTCTAGCTGCCTAGTGATGTTCTTTGTTGGATTTTCAGGTCGGAAAAAGAGTACCTAATTGGGTAATTTAGGTTTTCCGTTAGGAAAGGAGAATGGGCGTTTTGGTCTACAAAATCAAAAGTTTTTATTTCACATAAACCATTACAGGCGCTTATGAAAAGTCGAATTTAGGTGCACGGTTCCAATTAGTCGTTTCCTATGGAGAAGAACCGGCAAGAAACTCCATGGTTACTCTTTTAAAATCCATATCTTTAACAATTTGAGTTGGTACAGTTATGACTTAGAATAGTTAAGAGAGAGCAAAGTAGACTTAACTACCCCTTCTCTAGTAATGAAAGTTTTTTTTTGTATTTCAACTACTGTCAATTATTATTTATGGAGTTAAAGTTCATCAAATATAACCATTTAAAAACTATGTTAACGCTTAAATATTGCTATTTGTTATCTTTTTAACCGACTTCAAAAAGGAGGAGGTTCTCAATTCGTCTGTATTTTTTTTTTATGTTTGTTACCTCATATCTCCGTCATTTATGAACCGATTTGAAAAATTCTTTTTTTGTTCGAAAGGGTACTTAGGGTACGATACTTCCCGATTAGTCCCATATAAATTTTGTTATGATTAGACCATGAACTTCAGAGATATGGAACGGAACTCCTCATCGGATCAAAGCAAAATTCTCAAATTACTAATATTGCTTTGTTTATATTTGTTGTTGGGAACTGACTACTGGAAAAGAGGAGGGGGTGCGTGTCCCCCCCTTTGGAATGTTTTCATTATATCGTGTAAGGTATCATTTGAAAGGACTTTTGATGCCCGACTACGTCAAAGCCAAAAAGAAGGGTTATGAAGGAGGGAGTTAAAATTATGACACTAAAACGTATTTAATAAAAAATAAACTTTAAAAAAAAGTAAAAACCGACTTCAAAGAAATACTAAAAGGAGTAAAATAATTACCATAATATAAAATTAACAGTTTCAGAAGTCGGTGCAACTCTACACTGAAGCAAATAGAAGCCACCGACTTCTGAAACTGTTAATTTTATATTATGGTAATTATTTTACTCCTTTTAGTATTTCTTTGAAGTCGGTTTTTACTTTTTTTTAAAGTTTATTTAGGTACACGATTTGCCATAGGAGCTTTGTCGTAATAATTATTTAAGTAGGCAACACACGCCTGTGTTCCCCTTTGGGGTAGACAGAGGTGTGTAGTGAACCCACGTATCATTGGTAGTTGTGCCCATTTTATATCCATATTATGGTACCTTGGTTACGGAAGGCTCTTTATTTAATGCTCCTGCCTTCTTTTTTAATGTTGATGGTAATTTATGATGTTTGGATTTCTACATTATTTTATTGAAATGATAAAACATGAGTATTTAAGTCTGGTTTTTCCACACTATAATTACTTATTTTTTGCAAATAATATTGTAAGAACGTAGCGAGACATAAGTATAAATAATAAAAAAAGAAGAAATTGTGATAGTATGAATATAACGATTTTTCACTTCTTCTCTCGTGTATACGAAACGTCTACCTATACGAAAATAGCTCATGCTGTGGTGAAAATATTAGCCAGTCAGCAAGGTTGATAGCGGACCTGACTGCCCAGGGTGCGCCGGACGTACTGAAGTATCGTCACTTCATCATCTGCCTAGCCTTTTCCCAACTATGTTGGGGTCGGCTTCCAGTCGAACCGGATGCAGCTGAATATCAGTATTTTACATGGAGCGACTGCCTATCAGACCTCCACAACCCAGTAACTGGGTAATACGATACTCTTGATAAGACTGGTTGTCAGACTTTCTGGCTTCTGACCAACAGTAACGACTGTCAAAGATCTACAAATGACAGCCGGGACCAACGGCTTTACGTGATTTCCGAGGCACGGAGGAAACTCGCTATGGTAAATGGTCACCCATCCACAGACCAACCTCGGCAAGCGTGGCTTAACCCGGAAGATCGGTCTATGCGGCTGTAATTATTTTAGCCACGAGCTCCTCCTCCTCCTCACTGAAGTATCGTCACTTGTGGAGGCTAAACTTCAACTTCACTTTAAAGGTGTTATAAGTCCGGAAATACTAAGAATTGACTTTAGTTGTGTTAGAACTAAATGTTTTACTTAAAAATACATTTGTAATGACATAATATATCACTCATTGTTAGAGGAGGGGTAGACCAACTTCCAAACATTTCGCCCATTCTCCTTTTCATGGTACTGGCTCGCCCTGTCATTTGGCTCTTTATTCGCCGGCTAACTTTATAAGTACGTACGAAGTACACAATTCTGCCTTTTGAGAAAAACAAACGTTCGTAAACAAGGTCGCAATAATTAAATTTATAAAAACTTCCGTCGTAACATGCGGGGTACTACCTACCTAAAGTTATGAAGCATTGTATCGATTTTCACATATTTTTATGTTAAGTAGGACCGCAGAGCTATGCTAGTACCGTTTTAGAATACAGAAATCGTTGCGTAGGTGTTGCTTGGAAAATAAAACGTTCTGAACTTCTGACTGGAGTGTAGCTTCTCGTTGAATCTGTAAACAATGCGCATTTTACAGGTATTTCAGCATAGTGTTTATTTATTTATTTAAGGATCACCAACAAAGGACATACCTACACAATTTGCCAAAATATTATATAAGGAGACAGTCAAGTCAGTGTACTCATTCACTTACAGGAGACCACAACATGCTTTAAAGAAATAACTAAACACAAGTACTAAATTTTTAACATTATCAATCTAAATGGATCACTACTGAAGATATACACTTGGGAGCAAAGAAATCGAGCCACTACTTTTTTCACGTGTCCTGGTTATTAGTTTTGGTTTCATGAATTATAATTCAAAATACAAAAAACTATCCTCACTGTAAAGGTTATCAAATAACCTTTTAGGCGATATAATTATGTTTAGAATTGATCTGTTCCATAATACCTAAAATAATAACAATTATACCTACGTGAAAAATAGAAGTGGCTCGATTTATTTGCTCCCAAGTAGTTATATAATAGTAACAAAAAAGAGTTAAAATATGTTGAGCGTTAAAGTATTACAATTGACAAAAATTAGTTTAATACCTATAGTTAAAATTATACAGATTTACTAATTAATTAACATGGGAGAGCTTCTTTCACGTTTTTCTTATATTTAGGCAAAGTATTGCTGATATCTATTCAGCTTTAGAGAGCTTATTGTGTTAGGGTCTGTTCTCAGATTTTTATACAAGGTTAGTCGGTGTACTAATCCGAAAGGGTGTTAAAGTGCCTACAATAATTTAAATAGTAGTGAAGTACAGTAATAAAGTAGATTGCATCCCAAAAAGTGGCATGTGCTGGTATACGGCACACTGAGAACACTTTTGCAAGTGAAATGGCATGCCTTTTAATGGCGCAGACTCACGCATGTGGTTAAGTGACGCGTTCAGACGTGCCATTTGGTATGTTTCCTTTTTTTTTACCCCTCGCCAACATAGCTGCACATTGCATGCCAAAAAATCAAATGCTGTGCAATTTATTTGTGCATGCCATCTACACCTCCCTAGTAGCATTCTAGAGCTGCCAGTAGCTGGCATCTATAAGCTCTTGCAAGCAGCTTTCATGCCATTGTGCAAACTACAGGCATGTGTATTCCCAGCTATACCTAGTCTTTTTCTTCGGTTATTAGTTTTATTTTCACAAGTTTCCCAGATAATACATATCACACATTAGCCCGTAAACATCTACTGCTGGACATAGGCCTCAAATGACCGCTTCAATAAACGGTCAAAGGGGAAATTGCCATAATCACCACGTTTGACAAACGGAGTGGTGATTGCAGTGTGCTGTTAAAGCAGACATGAGGACGCTGCTGCCCATCCTCTTGACCAGACGCGGGCAAACTACGGCCCCCGGGCCAACTCCGGCCCGCGAAGGATTTTAATCCGGCTCGAAAGTAACTCTGTCTGTCTGTTACGCTTTCACGCCTAAACCGCTGAACCGACTTTGATGAAACTTGGCACAGAGATAGTCTGGAACCAGAAGAAGGACATAGGCTACTTTTATCCAGAAAAATACGGAATACGCGATAAACGACACCCACGCGGGAGACACTTGATAATTATAAAATGCCATAATAAATAGCCGTAGTTATTTGAACCAAAAATGTTAATTTTGGCAGAACAAAATGCATTTTTTTTTTAAATTGCCTGCAAAATTTCATACGTTTTTCTTGCCCCTGTTGAATAAAGTTTGCCCACCTTGCTCTTGACGTTATTTATCCTTAAGAGCAGTTACGCATTGCTTCCGATCCGAATCCGAGAAAATACGTTCCGAAAGGTAGTTTACGAACTAGATCCGAGTTCCATCATCCGATTTCACTCCGTTATCCGTGAGTTTCCAATTCGGAAGAAATATTGACGGACGGAATTAGCCGTAGTAGGTACTGTTTGTATGAACGCTTTCGCATTACCTCGGATTCAAATAAGTGCGTAAGCGTTATCCGAGTTATTTAGACTCTAGATTCGTATTTTCACGTATTCGGATCGGATGCAGTGCGCAAAGCAATATCCGAATTCGGTCCGAGTTTTTTACATTCTTATTGTCACGGATCCGGATTGGATGCAGTGCGTAATCGCTGTTAGTCGAGTTTTACGATACCCACGGGTGGAAAAGATTCTTTACCGGGAACCACACGGAACAAATAAAGATAAGCAAACAGCAACTAAATTACATAACGATAATTTTATTCCTAACATTTTTTGTGGTTCCGATAAACTGACCACGAATTTCCTCCCATTCGTTCCTGTACCTATTAAAATCGTAATACGTGTTTGCACACGGATTCCCAACCGTGTGCAATAGTTTTATGGGTATAAATAGTGTGTTCCAGGGTTTGAAGACCACAGTCGAGCCGTGGACATCACGGCTTGAAACAAAAAAAGTTAGTTTTATTTGTTTGTATTTGTTCCGCGGAAAATCTTGTGGTAAGTACAACCTACAATTTGATTGTGTTTTTTATAATTAGATTAATAATTCATTTCATATAACATTAGACAAAATTCCTCTACCAAGGCACGAATATCTTTTGAACCATTTCTTCAAGTAGAGTTTCAGCTCATCTTGATTGACCGTTAAGCTTCATACAAGCATGATACTGTGTTGAATCCCTTTTTTCCTTGCTAGAATGGGCCTTATTTGTCTAACGTTATATTAAATAGAGTACCTATAGAATGTGTTTGTCTTTTTACCCGACTGCGCGACAGCAAAGTCAGGGTTATATTTTTCACGCGTATCTATGTATCTATTAGACTCTAGATTTTCAGGAATTCGTATCGGATGCAGTGCAAAAAGCAATATCCGAAATCGGTCCGAGTTTTTTATATCCGTAACCAGTCATAATGTGTAATAGTCACCGTTAAAGTTTTAATTTACAAAGAGATTCAAGACAAAACCAAGTTATAGGGTTGATTTTTCTTCTAACAATAGCAAGCCAACAATAGTTTATGTAAATTAATGTAAATAGTATACTTAATAGCTGTGATGTTAAATATATCTTAGTTATAACTATACGTCACCATATTCCACAGTTAGATTGTTATTATTCCACTTGTAGATTTATTTTATTAATATTCCAGTCATGCATGAGTATATTGAAACTAGATACCCGAGAGACTTGATGATGCGTAATATTGTAGTATTATATTGTATTGGTATCTATAGCTAATGATAATATGAGTAGCTACTATACCTACATACTGTACCTAGGTACTATCTCGTGTAATAATAGGTATGTATATAGGTACACATAGCGAAATTCAAAAGCCATTTTCTTTAAAACCCTAGGTATTCGAGTTATAAAATATTTAGGTACACTCATAGTTTCTCACAAATATTTCGTAATTACAAATTAGCCTCTAAAAGAAATTCGTTTTGAAGTGCGCTATGTGTAAACATAATTTTACACGTAGCTATACATTGATCAGAAAATGACAGTAGTAAGTTTACAGGTCAAAATGATTTTCTGTTAAAATATTCTTAATCATCTGATGAAATAGGCTTAATTGTTATAACCTAATACTCCATGTGGACTATTACGAAACACCTCTGCTAACCTCTTCGTGTCTTATAGAAACACATCACCATCCCTTTGTTTTCTTTTTTTGACGCGATTTGCCTTTCTGCTGGCCTTCTGTGGGATTGTTACCGAATTAACCCCCCCCCCCCTTCTCAATAGAAGTTACCTGTCGTGCCTGTAAGGCACGTCTCAGGGCAGACCAGTCTCAGTGCTGATGGTGGCGATGGTCCGGTCGTTGAGTTCCCTAGAATATTATAAGGAACTCAACGACCTGACCATCGCCAACATCAGCTCAACCATATTCATACCATATTCATACAAACCATATTCATGGTTGAGCTGAGCGATACGGATGTGCACGTCATACTCGTGAACGAGTGCTGTCTGTCGGGACTACTCAGCTCTTACCTGCTACGGCAATCAATGTCAGTTTATTTGTTACGTTAATCTGCATTATTCTCATACTAAGTATTATTTCTCCAATTTAAATAGTCCTTCAGCGGTTATAGACACATTATGCTGAATCCCAATAGATTTTATTATGCATTTTATTTTATTTCAGTAAAACAAGATGAGCGACGCAAAGAAGAACCTTTTGTTATTCTTCGACCGACCCTCGGAGCCATGCTTCATGCAGAAGGGCGAAGAGAGGGCAATCTTCGAGATACCTGACCATTACTACGTAAGTTATAATTATTAAGACATGACGTCACTAGGGGCACATTTGATGAAACTACTCTGCAAGTCTGCACTCCATATTTGTGAACTATTCAGCTGAATTTGTGTATCAAAGTACTTATGGAGTGCAGGGTGCCAACTTGATTAACAAAATTGTTGCCAAACGCAAACGAACCACAACCGTCAGTCAGTTTTTGTTTACGATAACTGTCAAAATGGTTGGTTTTGTTTTTTGTGTCAAATAATTTGACAGTTTTTGAAAACGAAAACTGTCTGAATGAACGGTTCAGCCTTGGTTTGGTTGCGATTTATCAAGATTTCTTTTAGGAAAATTAGTAATGAATGTTTATTAGTACTGCAGTAAAAAATTACACAATAAGTATGAGTGGCGCGAAAATGAGCGACTGTCATTGGTTATTAGATCTGGCACATACATCGATGATTCTTAGTTGTGTTGTACTGTACATGACCGTCGGGTCGCGGACTCCAAATGTTTACCACGCTAAGGTCTATAATTGCTTGCACATTACTTACTTTTTCATAAGGTCGCTCTATCGCTCGCAAAGATATGACATCTTGAACCTTATTGCACACAGTGTGTCAAGGAATCGAATTTGAAATGTGATAAACATTTCGAATCCGCGGCTGTACCTACATGACAGTAGTTCTTTTGTCACAGTTTCAACTGTAATTCTCTCTTCCAGCCGGACAAATACAAGCAGATAACCAGCACGATCGCTAACCGTTTCGGCGGCGATGCCGGACGCAGCATCCCAGTGCGCAACATCGCGCTCCCGAACCTGGCCTTACCTATGGAGTTGCCTTACAACGAGCAGTTCTCGCTCTTCGTGCCCAAGCACAGGGTCATGGCTGGCAAGCTCATCGACATATTTTTGGGTAAGTGGATAAACTTACCTGTAGGGTATAAAAGAGATAGCATACTTCTTATTTCTTCGTCTTTTCTAAACATTTGGCTGTCAAACTATACCGGGTGTAAACGAATTCGTGTAATTCCTTAAAACCACATGATCTAGCACTGGTGTAGATTGGCTCCGCACGGGAATTAGCCTGAATAAAAATAAAAATCCTTTTTTTCATACGGTAGGCGTAATTGATCGTATCTAAACCACCTAATAAGGATTCAGAAAAAAAAGAAAAATAAAATGCAAAAAAAAGTATGTGACTGAACATTTCGATGCCCCGCATCATCGAATGAAAGCACGGCGACGCAGCTGGCGGGTACGACTAACGCGATATCGCTCTTTGCAGTCAGTTGACTCGGGGCTCTAAAATAACTCAGAAATAAAATAAAATAGAAAACCAAGATTTTATTTTAATTTTTTTTCGTTGATTTTCAAAAATAGCCATTTAGGGTTAATCTGTGTCACTAGTACATAACGCGGTTTGAAGCGAATTCACACGAATTCGTTTACACCTTGTATAATAAATTATTTATCAAATGATATAAAATAGAAACAAAAATCCAAAAATGCCTCACTTAATTGAAGAAAATTTTAAACAAAAAAAAAAAAAATGTAAAGAAATACAAGCCCTTGCTAATAAAAAAATGTTAAGTTTTCCAGTATTTATATTACCGAAACCCCCAGCGTGCCGTGAGGAAGTTCTAAATTCTAGCCCGGCCCCACGTAGGGAACACAAAGAACACAGTCTATTATTTGCTGCGAAGACTTAAAAGATTTTAAACCTGCAGCAGCTGTATTTAAACTGTTCTTCTTTTACAGGTATGCGTGACTTAGAAGATCTGCAGTCGGTGTGTTCGTTCTGTCAGCTGCGTATCAACCCATACATGTTTAACTACTGCCTCTCCGTAGCTATTCTGCACAGGTACGGCACATTATATTATGGTCTTTGAATTAGACTCTCCATTGAAAGGTTTTGAATAAAATTACAAAGTATTAATGCTTTAATTTAACGAAAAATAGTTTCCAAACTTTCTCGAAGACGATTAAGATACGTAGATCTTTATTTTATAAAGTTTACAATTTCATTAGAAGATATTTCTTTCAGAAAAGACAAAACAATATGTAGTTTTTACTGATCCCATGGCCAAATACTCAAACGCTACTCAATTTTAAGTTGCTATTACGTTCGTGCTATCACTGTCACTTCGCCTTAATGTGACAGTGAGATCAAGTAAGTTCACGGCATCTTAAAATTGAGTAGCGTTTAAATATTTGGCCGCGCCACTAGGCTCTACGGCGCTCTTCTTAACTTAATCCTTCCTTAAGTTTGTCGAACTATACTCTACATCTCGTTGCTTTAATCTTGGTGTAAACATTGCAGGCCCGACACCAAAGGTATCAACATCCCGACGTTCGCGGAGACTTTCCCCGACAAGTTCATGGACCCCAAGGTGTTCCGCCGCGCCCGGGAGGTCAGCAACGTTGTGACTTCTGGAAACAGGGTAAGAAAATATTAATTAGCTACGTATTCTTAAGACCTGGACATCTCGAAGTCTTCTGAGACGTTCGCAGACACAAGAAACAAGCTAACAAAGTTTGCACTTAAGTTATCTTATGCTTAAGTTGCGACCCGCGTCGGCGTCGCTCGTGTATGTTTTATAGCTTAAAACCATCCGGAAGAAAACTTATATTAAGATGAAAACCGCATCAACATCCATTGAGTTGTTTAGAAGAAGTAAGCGGACAAACAAACAGACGCGAAAAGCGACTTCAATCTGCACTATTTAGAAAATAAACATTAGCATCAACAGTAGGCAAACCATCTGGTTGATGGAATTGATCTTTTTGGCAGATAAAAGCCACACCTAGTTCTTTTAAAGTTGCATCTGTCTGCTAAATCTCTCAAGTGCTAAACATGACTGTATGCTTTTTCTAATTTATTGTGGTCAGATCTAACAACAGCATAATATAAGCGTAACAAGTTAAATCGTCATCGTCATCAATCGTCAAGTTAAATCGATCGTCTCAAACAAGTTAAGACGATCGATTCAAATCGGTCACCAATTTGTGTCCGACAACAGCCGGTTGTTTGAAATTCGGTAACGAATTTTCAACCGACTTAACGCACCACTTGTATTTTCTTTCCTATACCGATGATTCTAATAGCTATCGATAAGTCAGCCAGGATAGGACAACTTTTTTAGCACCGATTTTTAAAACGAGTTTGTGTTTAATATCTTTTCTGTTCCTAGATGCCAGTAACAATCCCCGTGAACTACACAGCCAATGATTCGGAGCCAGAGCAGCGCATCGCGTACTTCCGCGAAGACATCGGCATCAACCTGCATCACTGGCACTGGCACCTCGTGTACCCCTTCGACTCTGCTGACAGGTCCATCGTCAACAAGGACAGGAGAGGAGAACTCTTCTATTATATGCACCAGCAGATCATAGCTAGGTACAAACTATGTTACAAATTAGAGTTCCGCAAAAGTGAGGCCAATTAAGAACAAAAAAAAACTGTTAATACACAACATATAGAATTTTCGTATGTGTACAACAAGACTTCTTCCCAGCCTCCAGTCTAATCAGGTGGCCTACTACTCTCCTAAGTCCGTCAACGAAGTTCGAAGCCCGTCCGAACATAGCCCGAAACGTAGGAGTGAACAAAACAAGTGTCAAGTTCAACTTTTCGGACGGGCAAAAACACATCGGTAGTAGGGACAACTGTCAAATCGTGTTGTCATTCATTTTTAGTTCGGGCCCCGAAATAATCGTATGTCCGTAGGTGATAGGGAGTAGGAAACGCTCGTAACTAAGGACAAAACCACGGACTTCGTGGTTAGGGAGTAGACCCCCAGATGCAGCTGAATACCAGTATTTTACACGGAGCGACTACCATCAGACCTCCGCAACCCAGTTACTGGGCAATGCCGATATCCTAAGCTTAGACCGGTTGTCAGACTTTCGTGCTTCTGACTACCCGTAACGACTGTCATAGGTATTCGTATGACACCTGGAACCGACGGTTTAACGTGGTCTCCGAAGCAGGGTTTCGATGTGTAACGACTGGTCACCCATCCACGGACTGACCGCAGCAAGCGCACCTTGCAAATCATAAAAAAAAAACTTTATTTCAGATAAGTAACATCGATAGTTGGTTATTAAAAAAGAGACAAAGAAAGTTACACATTAGCAAAAAAAAAAAACTTAATATTTATTTACCAGTTCATTGTTCGTCATGCATCTTTGAACAATGGTATTCAACAAAGAAGAGTCGTATCTCCCTGCTATGGTCTTCATGATGGAGTTGGAGCTGGCCCGCACTCTGCAGAGCAACGAGGCAGATCTCTGTCTGACGATGGCATGAAAGCCATCGACGTGTGCCTGCGTGAGCATACCAGATGCACTACAGAAACGGGGCATCCGCATAAGATATACATAAGATCCGTGCAGTTGTTAATTAGCCACGAGCCCCTCCAATTAGTCAAGACTACATTTTCTAATATATTCTTCGTCTTTTCTCAGATACAACATGGAGCGTCTTTGCAACGGTCTGCAGCGCGTGCGTCGCTTCCAGAACTTCCGCGAACCCATCGAAGAGGGATACTTCCCCAAACTGGACTCGCAAGTAGCCAGCAGGGCCTGGCCACCCAGGTAATGATAACACTGCTGGATATACAGGCTGGTAATTTGAGATATCTGACGTTTCTAGTACTCCAACTTCTGGTCTGGAAGAGTCTTCTGATCCTTATGGGAATTAGGATCGATTGGCACCATAAAAATGTTTTGTGAAAACTGCCCTTTTTCTCGCTAACTGTATTTTTTTTTCGAAATCTGTGAATGCAGATAGAAATCATTCCAAAAGTTAGGGGTGGTCTTCTAAGAACGTTTTCCTGTAGCTACAATGGTTAAGGTAGCTGCCCTTTATGACCCATCTCAAATTACCAACCTCTCCAAGTCCAACAAAACTCTTGGTCCTCCGTTGCCAGAAAACTATCAACGCTTCATCATCTGCCTAGCCTTTTCCCAACTATGTTGGGGTCGGCTTCCAGTCGAACCGGATGCAGCTGAATATCAGTATTTTACATGGAGCGACTGCCTATCAGACCTCCACAACCCAGTAACTGGGTAATACGATACTCTTGGTAAGACTGGTTGTCAGACTTTCTGGCTTCTGACCAACAGTAACGACTGTCAAAGATCTACAAATGACAGCCGGGACCAACGGCTTTACGTGCTTTCCGAGGCACGGAGGAAACTCGCTATGGTAAATGGTCACCCATCCACAGACCAACCTCGGCGAGCGTGGCTTAACCCGGAAGATCGGTCTATGCGGCTGTCATTATTTAGCCACGAGCTCCTCTCTAAAAACTATCAACGCTTCGTGGACTGAATAGTTATTGAATTGTGTTTCAGGTTCGCGGGAACTACAATCCGTGACCTGGACCGTCCAGTGGACCAGATCAGAGCTGATGTGTCGGAGTTGGAGACCTGGAGGGACCGCTTCGTGCAGGCTGTTGAGAGCTTATCCATTACCTTGGTAAGTTACGCGAGAAAGCCTATGGTTACCCAGGCTGTAAGGTTTCTACTGGGCTAATATGGTAGGACCACAACACCCTAAAAATCACTGTAAAACATATTTCGACAAATTATCGACAAACTATTGGTGTAATCAGAAGCCCAATTCTTGTAATTAAAAATGTTCAAAATATGGTTTCAATCTAGTCTCAGTCTAGTCTCAATCTCATAAATATGACAAATGGTATTCTTGTTCTTTAACAAACAACGTCAAACGTGAGATTATATTGAAATGAGATTGAAAGTTGATCGAAGCCAAAAGGGTATTCTGGTTACACTAAGATCTGAGCCATTTTGGCAAGTTGGAATTCTCACTTTTTTTATAGAATTTCAGTCTATGACTGTTGATATCGGTAATAGATTTTAAGTAGATTGAATTGACATCATATCGAGATAGACCGAGATGACACTGAAACCGGACCGAACTTTAAGTGTACCAAAATACCATTTTTTATTCAATTCATAATTTAATCTCAGTTCGGTCAATCTTCAGTCTTACTTCAAATTAATTACGAGAATTGGGCTTCAGATCTTCGCTCGATGATGCGGTTTTGTAGACACGAGGTGTCCGGGCCAAGATGAGCGCTCATTCACCAATACGCACTTATATCTTTTAACCCTTTACAAGGCAGTGGCAATATTTTCGCCACCCACTTTTTTGGAAGATGTCCCGAGAGTCTACATGTTACATTTTTGAACCTGGCAATTTTACAATTTTTAGCTACTTTCTACAAGAACAAAAAAAAGTACAAAAAATTTTTTTTTCTTTTTTTTTTTGAATTTCCAAATTTTTCTGATATTTACTTTTCCTAAAACCTTTTGCCTTATAAAGGGCATCGACAAATTCTGGTATCTTGATAATAATTTCGACAAAGTAACGACATTTTCACTATGTAATCAGATTTGGAGTTTGAGATGGTGGTCGTGCCAAAATGAGTTTTTATTTCTGGTGCCTAAATCACACTCATTTCTATGCTTATTCTTCTAGATACCCTTTGCAAACTTACTCTAAACCCCTAGGCATATATTTTGATCACTAGTACCTTAGTGAGTGAAGTTTAAGATTATAAAAGAAGCACAAATGTTTATAATCTGCAATGCAATTCTTCTCCACAATCCAACAGTTTAAAATATACTTTTTCTCCTCAGCCAAACGGCCGCCAAATGGCTTTAGACGAAGACAGAGGCATCGATATCCTCGGCAACATGATGGAGTCGTCCATCATCAGCCCCAACCGTGGGTACTACGGTGACCTACACAACATGGGACACGTCTTCATCTCATACTCCCATGACCCTGACCATAGACACTTGGTGAGTCATCACTTTTTCTAGTTGTAACAGATGAGGACATCAATATTTCTAAACGAACTTCGAAGAGTCATCCAAGGTAGACTAGTTGGAATTTGGTAGAGTTTCAGTGCGTAAGAATTGACTTAACAGTATTCTGTGATCATCTGTTCTATTAAATATAGTCAACAAGGTTCTACCCATAGAAATATAAAAACATTATATCTATGGTTCTACCATTTCTACCATCGACCACTCGATCAAACACAGCTAAAAAAATAAAATAAAAAAATACTGACTGTAACTGCCCCACTGCAGGGCCAAGGTCTTTTCTCATACAGAGAAGGAACGAGCATTGATTACCACGCTTGCTCACTGCGGGTTGGCGATTTTAGACAATTAAGTCCAGATTTCCTCGCGATGTTTTCCTTCACCGTATGTCAGTGGCGTCTCAGATTAACTAAGAAAGTACATATGACATTGGAAAAGTCACATTGGTACATGCCTGGGTTTGAACCCTACCAAGACATTCATAGCTAAGACGGAATTAAACAAAAAAAAAAAAACCTTCATCACTATTGCTTTATTCTAACGAGTAAAATTTAGTATCAATTAAGGACCCCTCGACGGGTATAGGTCTTCTTCAAGAACTTTCAGCTTTTCCTATTTTTTGCTTCCGACAACCATAAAATTCCCACCATTTTTTTTTCTTCTTTTGTACTTCTTGTTGATGGTTTTTGCGGATCATTTCTAGGTAAACGAGCAGTTATTGGTGAGACCTGAAGGGTGTCTAGTCAAACCCACCATTTGTGCTACCTCGTCTTGCTATCGTTCCACTGAACTGCCTCTTTACCTCTTTCCGTTTGGATTATAGACCTTATCATAAACGTTATACGTCTAGAATTTGTCTGCAATTGGCGAATTAACGTAGGTCAGGGAAGAGACTTGTCATGATATCAGCTTATAAATGAAGTATCTATTACCACACTAACTATTTGTACTGTTCAGGAACAATTCGGTGTGATGGGAGACTCTGCGACTGCGATGCGTGACCCCATCTTCTACCGCTGGCACTCCTACATCGATGATCTGTTCCAGCTGTACAAGTACAAACTGAACCCCTATACTGATGATAAGGTAAGGAACGGTTCTTAAATAATATTCTAGGAATTAGAGGAATCATCACTTGTCTTGAAGCCAGTGGCTATGATTGAGCAAGGATGAATCGAGGCAGAGACATATTAAGGGGATTAACGCTGGATTTTACCAACATTCATTCTCATTATTCATTAGGTATTTGAAAAATATTCTAGAATTTCAAGTAAAAGATCGTTTAACCAGAGAATAATGTTCGTAAACACCAGCTTTAATCAGATAGGTTTCTGTATTTTGGGAGAATCTCTCATTACGGTATTTGGATGACCACCGGGTATCATGCCATGAGATATGGTGGAATGGTGGTCACAGTTGGACTTTACTAGAAACATATTAAGCTTTAGTATCGGAGGCTTTAAGGAAAAAGGGTTATTGCACCATGGAGAGATCTGGAGATCTATCCATTATTGAGAGAGGCTTTTGCTTAGCAGTGGGATATTACACGCTATCTCCTTCGGCAAAGAGAATATAACTAGTTCCTTTGGTAACAACGATGTCACGTGTCTTGTCTTCGAATAGGCTGGAACTGTCGTGTGTTTTAGTGTCAAAGTTTGTTGTTAATATGCTTTGTATAGACTAACCGAAGGAAGGTGAACGAACGATAACGAACGAACGAGAACGAGTGGGTGTGGACACAACAGCGAAGGAAAGCGAGCGTTCGGTGTTTTTCGTACGCCTTCGTTGATCTGTACAAGGCATTAGTAGATTTCTACGGCCACACGCGCACAATATATATAGCTAAAGCAGTTCACTTCAACTACTTACAATCGTTCGAATTGACACATTCACACAGCCATGCACTGCAACAAGACTTCTAAGGACATGACAAAAAGTGCATTATACTCAGTATACAGTGCGTGTCTGTGTGACTGTGTCAATTTAGGCGATTATAGTAACTTTAGTTTATATATCTATCTATACGACTTCGTTTCACTCAGCCATTTCCCTAACTCTTCGCTTTCCCCTCAGCTTGACTTCGCGGGCGTCCGTGTGTCAGGAGTGAGCCTCGAGGGTCCAGCAGGGAACAACACCATCGGGACCTTCTGGGAGCTCAGCACTGTGGACCTCGCCAGGGGACTCGACTTCACTCCTAGAGGCTCCGTACTCGCACGGTTCACTCATCTGCAACATCAGGAATTCAACTATGTGTGAGTAGATTGTAGCAGATCAGTGCTGCGTGTTCTTACACGCAAGAATCCTTTCTTTTGAATGAATTCTTTTCCCTATGGAGGGACGGGTTATAATATAGGGTGTAAACGAATTCGTGTAATTCCTTCAAATCACATGATCTATTATTGGTATAGATTAACCCCGCACGAAAGTTAGTTTTTTTTTCCCGCTTAAATTTTTTATGTGATAGAAAATATCGATGCCATGCATAAATCAATGAAGGCACAGCGACACAGCTGATGGGCACGACTAGCGTGATATCGCTCGCTGCAGTCAGTTAACTTGGGACGCTAAAATTACTCAGATAAAGAATACCATGTTTCGTTTTTTGAAAATATTTTATAAACTTTATTTGTAGATTCTGAAAAAAAACCTATGCTGGATCAATCAGTGTCACCAGTAGATCACGCGGTTTGAAGGAATTACACGAATTCGTTACACCCTGTGTAAGACTTCCTCACCGCATGCTGGGAATAGACGCGTATTGTAAGATTACAAAATACAATACGCTTGGTAGTCCGTCTGGCTAGCTACCAATTGAACATTAGTGTTCCCCAGTGTGTATGTGAAAGCCAGAGGGGTATAGGGGAATCCTTCTATATCTTTGTTACTTGGATTCCTGTGCTCCATATTAGACCTTGTCTGCGCTTATTATCAGACGCTACTAGTGTTAAAGTCGAAAAAAAAATTAAAAAAAGATAAATCCCAGTGGGACTTTGAAGCGAAATGGTGACGACAGAGACAGCTCTCTGGCATCTGGAAAATGGTATTGAAGCTGCAGAATCAGGACTTAAATTATGTGTGAGAGAAAGTATTTTAATCTAGCATTAGATTGAGTAAAGACAAAGGGACAAACTAAAACGGATATGACGTAACTATACGGGTTCTATTTTAGCCATTTGGATACGAAACCCAGAAAATGTGTGGTGGTAGTTCGTAGATTTAAATTAATTGTACTTTTGAGTAATGAATTGTAACGATACCGAAAAACAAGTGCGACTATTTCTTAGAAAAACATTCATTCATATTCTATCTCCTTAGCATCGAAGTAAACAACACATCGGGCCAGGGTCTGATGGGTACAGTGCGTATCTTCATGGCGCCCGTCTTCAATGAGAATGGAGAGCCTCTGGGCTTCGACGAACAGAGGAGGGCGATGATCGAGCTCGACAAGTTTACTACTGGACGTGAGTATTCATACCCTTCAGACAATCTACAACACTGTTTTGCAGTACCCCTCTACTACAGTTAACAATAGAGTTAGATATACAGTACAACGACGGATATCCATGCACTATACAGACAATTGTGTGTTGTAATTCTGTGCATTATAATACTTCATACGCAATACTCGCTCAAGCAAGTAATGGCAAAAATTTGCTCTTTTTATTTCTATGTTGTACACCATAACCTTTTATGAGTTAATGTAATTGGTTGTACAGTGCTAAATAAATAGATAACTCTATTAAACTACGAATGTACAGTCTCCGGCAGTAAATATTACACATCTAGCTTTAGAAAGAGATCTCAGTTAGCTTCGACTTTATAGAGCGTCATCTCTTTCGCACGAAGCACTAACAGTCCGGTATCTATCACATAGGTATGAGTGACAGAGACGACGCTCTACGAAGACGAAGCTAGCCGATATCTCTTTCTAAAGCTCGATGTGTAATATTTACACTTATTTCTTTGGTTGATTGTACGAGTTTGCAAATTTCAAAAAACGGCAATACTTTTCGTGAACTCGTTAAACTCTATCCCCTTATTACAAAACATGGTTCAAAAACCCAAGTTTTAAAATAGCCTCATCTCCTAATCGTCTGCTTATAATTTAAAACTGTATTTGTAAATAAACATTGTTTGTATTGTCAGTGCGTCCGGGCAACAACACGATCCGTCACCGCAGCTTGGACTCGTCCGTCACCATCCCCTACGAGAGGACCTTCCGTGACCAGGTATGTGGACATCTAATCACACTGAGGTTCTACCCAGCCTTTTCTCAGTTGGGTCAGCTTTCAATCTAACCAGATGTGGCTGAATACCAATCTTACACGGAGTGATTGCCATCAGACCTCCGCAATCCAGTTACTGGGCAATGCCGATATCTTAAGATTAGACAGGTTGTCAGACTTTCGGGCTTCTGGGAACCAGTAACGACTGTCATAGGTATTTGTATGACACAAAGGACCGACGGTTTAACCACAGTGTACCTACTTACTACATACAGTGGGTCAACGCCCACACATTTGACAGGTCCTATGAAATGTCAAAATGATGTAGGGGCGGAGGTTATGTCCCAAGCTGCAGTATGGCTACTCGGGACATAACCTCCGCCCCTTCACCCCGCAACCCCCCGCACGATTGCTCTGTGACAATGTTCTACGTTGACCGACTGTAAGGAGTAAGATATAGGTAGACTGTGGTTTAACATGTTCTTCGAGGCATGGAGGGGTCTCGATGTGTAAAGAATGGTCACCCATCCACGGACTGACAGCGGCAAGCGCAGCTTAACCTTGCTAATCATATGATTCGTGCGCGTGATAATTAGCTACGAGCCCCTTACACACAATCATGGATCAAGACCCCGTACAGAAAATATATTTTGGGGTTCAAAGATAAAATAGTAGGAGGGGTCTTTGTGAAAGAGCTCGTCCGGGGAAGTACTACCATCATATCTATTTCTGCCGCTAAGCAACTTTACTATGTTCCGGTTTGAAGGGTATGTGTGCCGGTAAAAGTACAGGAATATGAGGCTTTACAACTTTGTCTGTAAGGTTGGCAATGCATCAGCAATCTTCTTAATGTTGTAGATGTGTATAGGCGAAGGGTAACCACTTTCCGTCCACATCAGATGGGCCGTGTCGGCTGTTCTGCCTAGCCTTTTCCCAATTATATTGGGGTCATCTTCCAGTCTAACCAGATGCGGCTGAATACCAGTATTTTACACGGAGCGACTGCGATCAGACCTCCGCAACCCTGGGCAATGGCTTGTATGCTAAGCGATTATATAAAAAAAAGACATTTGCACCCTAGTTCTTCCAAAATCTGGATCTCTCATTTAAAGAGGTCTACGTACAAAAGCCATTAGATGCTGACTTCCCTTTCCTCTTCAGACTACTCGTCCCGGTGACCCCGGTGCGGCGGACTCAGCGGAGTTTGACTTCTGCGGGTGCGGCTGGCCTCACCACATGCTGATCGCGAAGGGGAGCCCTCAGGGGTACCCCGTCGTACTCTTCGTTATGGTGTCCAACTGGAATGAGGACAGGGTATGTTGTTCTTGTTATTACTATCTACAGGGGTTCACTTCATTTCATGCTCATCGCGAAGGGATTTCCTTGAAGATATATTGTTCTGGTTCCGTGTGGTGCCAGTCTTAAAGAATAGCGCTACCCCATCTCTTCTGGTGTCGTAAAAGGCGACTAAGTATTCACTAGAGGATGGGCAGCAGCGTTCTCTGAGTACTTTAACAACCATACTGCGATCGCCAACCCGCCTGCCAAGCGTGGCGATTATGGCAGTCCCAACTCCCCTATTGGGGGAGGCCTATGTCCACCAGTCTTTCGACTGAATCGTCATATTGTTCTGCTCATCATGTCATTATTATTAATATTACATCAATGTCTACTTCTGGACATAGGAATTTGCAATACGGAACTAGAAAGGAGTTTGGTGATCACAGAATCAGCTCCCTTGCGATCTGTGACTGGTTTCAGATATTTTATTTAACAAGAAAACTAAATAACATTGCACTTGCGTAGGATAACAAAGCCACGAATGCATTATGGGGTTGAATCAGTCTTACTCAAAATCCAAACAAATATTTTATAGTATAATCCATACATGTCAAAACTGGCAAATGTAGGTTGTAGCTGAGCAGATAGTCCTATTGGCACTTCTGTTCTACTATTGTTTTTTCTTTACCTTTTGAATTGTTTGTGCCAGTAAATACATTTTTATTTCTATTTATTTAATTCAAATTCAGTCCCTCCGAAATTATAATATCTTACTGAAACTCCTATCCGAAACCAAATCTCACCTTTCTAATTGTCTGGTTTGCTGGACTCTTACCTTCTAAAACCTCACGGTGTTCCTCTTCCTCTTGACTTATGGCGGAGTCGTGAGATTCGCAGCTGCATGCACCGCAACCCCGGCAGGCCTCGGTCTGCCAGCCCATAACGGACCTTTCCTTGGTTCTCAACCCTTGTGTTTGTTACCGCACTCTACGCATACTTATAAATTATAATCTTATCATCTTCACCAGATCGAGCAAGACCTGGTAGGGTCATGTAACGACGCAGCATCGTACTGCGGCATCCGTGACCGCAAGTACCCTGACCGTCGCGCGATGGGCTTCCCCTTCGACAGACCAGCTCTAACAGTCAACACCCTGCAGGACTTCCTCAGGCCCAACATGGCCGTCAGGGAATGCAGCATACGGTTCACTGACACCACTCGACCGAGGCAACAGCGCCGGTAGGTTGATACTACAGAAGTACGGGGGGTGAACGGGGGTGTAGGGGGTGAAAGGGGGTGTAGGGGGTGAAAGAGGGTATAGGGGGTATTTAAGATAGAAATGTGTTTTTGGTTGAAATTAACACAAAATGGGAGAAGATTTGAAAAGGCTGTTCAATTGGGTAATTAACTATACTGTGACGTCATGATGTACTTATCATCGCTATTATTATGATTTGCGATATTCATATTGCTGTTAAGTTGTTTTGCTATCACTGTTTTAGTTGTAGCAGTTAGATAAAATAAATAATAATAATAATTTATTCTTTCAAAAAGTACGATAGTAAGATAGATTGGATACGAAAACATGTTGAAAGAATACAAAGTATAATAACATCAAGATAATAGTTACACCCCCTCCCACCCCCTCACCCCATCTCACCACACACGCGTTAAAAAAAACAGTAACAACGTGAAGTAAATACAATGAAATAACAGTTACAGTTAGGTAATTAATTAATGTTAACTAATTCCCTTTCTCGGATCAATAAGAGCTGTAGAAGAATAGGTCATGCCGTGGTAAAAAGAAGGCTGAATGCTGCCTGTACTGTGCCTATTTGAAATAAAAAATCTAGAAGGAATATGATTGAAGTAACATCAATACAAAAATCATTGCAGAAAACATAGGTATATTTTGGTTATCATGATAGATGGCGCCACGAATTTTATTTAAGGCTTTTTTGATTAATATAATTTAAGTTTTATTTCTCTACCTCACATTATTTTTCTTAGTATTTTTTTTTTCTATTATTTTAAGTAATTTTAGTAAAGTGGTGCCATCTATGTATAGTAAACCAAACTATATGTGTGTAGGTCTGCCCCGTCTGACTCGTCTAACCTGTCTGACCGGCTCGCGGAGGCCCAGCGGCCGTGCGGGTGTCCGGGTCGGGGGTACGCCCCCGGGGAAATTGACGCCATTATTAAGAAACCTTACTATTATTCCAAGAGCGAGCATAAAGACTATACATGTTACTATCCCATTGCTGGGCAAAAGATTTCCTCTAAAAAATCTGGAAAAAGCGATAAATAACATCGTATCTTTTAACAAAACACATCTCACTGCTGGGCAAAGAGTTTATTCTTGTAACAAAGTAGGTACGATCGCAAAACAGCTTATTGATTAAAAATAAAACATTAGGAAAAGTAATTAGGTATTAGTAAATAGGTACTTAATGTTTTAAGTATTTACTAATACCTAATTACATCGGTTACTAACTTTTTTTCTTAATAAAGAAGTTATTTCCTGCTTCTAGACTGATTATTATCTTCTTTTCTCAATTTTTTGCTTCCTTGCTCAGATTTGTAGCTCTCAAAACTACATAGCAATTTTTAAACTTCTCGAGCGATCGAAAAACATCTCAACTAGCTGAATTGTTTTCAAACACCATCATAATATTAATATAAACATCTTTCACTGTTCGTGGATCTTAGTAACACAAAAATTATTAGTAATAATGCTGTTTCACCTGTCTTCAATCCCACAGACAATAAAACAGTTAGCCGACAGATAATTAAATAAAAATCAATTAACGATTTGTCTAACGACAACTACAAATAGAACGTGTCATTATCATTTATCGCTTAATTTTAATAGATAACTAAAACAGTTTTTATTTAAAAAACCGCTAGAATGCTATTATTACAATTTACATTTCTGTGGTTACCATGTCAGATAATAAACGGTTTTGGATTCATTTTGGCACATAAACTTATCCTGGGGGCCTCTTCATAAACCGTCGAAATAACCAACGATTTCTGATCAACACTTTGTGGTATACGTCTAATCCAATTTGCAATACTACAATGCAATAAATTTAAAATACCTTTTGACGTTCCACATTCGAGCACTGGTGTGCCGAAGCTCGCCGAACAATCCGATTGGCTAGTGGATAATTCGGCAGCCAATCACGGCATCGAAGACATGCCTAGTCTAATCAAATCTGACAGCTGTCAAAATGTATTAGGTAATTAGATTTGTTGAACTATAATCATGTATTTTCTTTTTAAAACAAGCAGAATAAATATAACTATTTAATAAGTTTGTAGGAAAGTAGAGCTGACTTGCGCAATACCGTTTAGTTCAGGGTTCAAGTGATAGCCCAGGGGCCTGTTTCGCTTAACTAAATAAGTTCAGTTTGGATACGTTGTTACTGGAACGACTTCGGCTATTTGTTAACGGACTCCGATTTTAGTTTTAGTTTTTATTATTATATTATATAAGTTTAGTTTTAGTAAATGGGTCTGTATATACTTTAAATAGTTCTAAATATTATGTACATTGTGTAAATACTTGTGATTCTTGAGACTGAATAAATTAGCCTTTTACCAATATTTTGTTTTATTACCTCGACTTTAATTTCACGATTTGGATTCCTCATATCTTGGTCATTATTATGCACACATGCCAAAACGAATCACACACACACAGACTTGGACCTAATACACATCTCAAAACTCATTTATTCAAATTAGACTAGAATTACCTACTTAGTTCTTTTTGAACGTCGGTTTTACAATATAGACATCCCCCAAAAAGCCCTCCCTCTCCTCCATCTGTAAGTACTTCTACCATAACGATAGTAAATAAAAAAAACTTAATGCCGAACTTAAAAGAAACTGAAAGAAGTAAAATAATTACTATAAATAGTAAAATAAAAATCATTTATTTCAGACCACTGAGTAATAGTGTTAGTAACAGAAAAACTTACAACTTATGTTAGTGGGCTACACGAAAAACAAAATACTAAAAACAGAAACTACTTAATATTAGTGTCGATTCACTAGTTCACACCTCTCACATGCAAATCAATGAATCGACTGAGGACAGCTGAGTCCAGTCTATCTGCTATCATCTTCAAGATTTCGTTGCCGCTCCTCCACACACCTTGCATGACAGACGCAGTTTTCTTACGCATGATCGCATAAAAATCTTCTACATGCGCATCTATATGTATTTAATTGTGTTATACTATTTATTTATACCTAGATAATTTGTTGATTCCCGATTTTCATTAGATTATAAATTTGTACGCTGCAAATTACCCTTTATATTTTTCTTAACAGGTCTTTCCATCCAATGGTTGTCTGGAAGAAATTGCTTTATGCGATAAGACCGCCATTTGTACTGTTCTTGATTACCTGTATTCCTTCTGTTTTATTTCTTTTAGTGTACAATAAAGTATATCTATCTCATCATCTGCCGCCTAGCCTTTTCCCAACTATGTTGGGGTCGGCTTCCAGTCGAACCGGATGCAGCTGAATATCAGTATTTTACATGGAGCGACTGCCTATCAGACCTCCACAACCCAGTAACTGGGTAATACGATACTCTTGGTAAGACTGGTTGTCAGACTTTCTGGCTTCTGACCAACAGTAACGACTGTCAAAGATCTACAAATGACAGCCGGGACCAACGGCTTTACGTGCTTTCCGAGGCACGGAGGAAACTCGCTATGGTAAATGGTCACCCATCCACAGACCAACCTCGGCAAGCGTGGCCTAACCCGGAAGATCGGTCTATGCGGCTGTAATTATTTAGCCACGAGCTCCTCCAATAAAGCATATCTATCTATCAATCTATATTATTATAAAATTAATAGTTTCAGAAGTCGGAGCTAATCCACGTTGAATCAAATTAAATGCACCTCTGAAACTGTTAATTTTTCATGGTGATTATTTTATTCCGTTTTGTTTTTTTGAAGCAGGTTTTCCCTCTTTTTAAAGTTATTTTATTTAATGCTTTTTAGTGCCACAAATTACAATTGCAATAGTGAACAAATTCGTAGACCACTCATACTACAATACGAGTCGTATTGTAGTATGAGTACAAGGGTATTATACGACCGACGTATCTTGGCGAGTCTCAAGTTAGTTGTGTGGCTGCGCAATGAATCTTTTAGAAACAAAATTGTCTACTGCGCAGCTAACCAGCTAACTTCAGACTCGCCAAGATAGACGTATCTTGGCGAGTCTGATGTTACGGCCGACGGGCCGTATTCTACAACTAAACTATCGTCTAAACAAGGTCAGTCGGCAAGGGGGTACTAATCCGAAAGAGTGTTGAAGTACACATAATAATGAGTAACTTTTGTTCTTCCACTTTCCCCAAAAGTCAATAGTTTAAGAGAAATAGCTAGTAAAAAATTACATAAAAGTACGCTAAATCTGTCTATCCTCAGTTATGATCAGCTGTGTGTACATTTTACGTCATATTTGGGGTCACGAATTAGAAGCTCCATTTTCTGAATTCGTAACTAAAGTACGGTGAATATTTTTTGAAAAAACTAAAACAATAAAAAAACTTTAAATAAAAGTAAAAACCGATTTAAAAAAAAAAACTATAAAAAGAATGAAATAATTAACATGATATAAAATTAACAGTTTCAGAAGTCATAAGAGACGACGAACCTTACACCATGAAATTGTGCCCGGAAATGGTAATAGGCTCTCCACCTATTACATAGGACTTAATACAAGAGGCGAAACGTGGATGTACAGACTCCTGTAATACGAGAACATCTCTGCTTACCCTTTCGGAGATTCCAGGCATGAGTCCTACATGTATGTATGTAGATATTACATGAGTCCCTGTACCTTGTGTCAATGGTAAACTGTGTTAGTATAACAGGGGCCCAATTCTCCTAAAATAAATTGTTGCCAAACGCAATCGAACCACAACCGTCAGTCAGTTTTTGTTTTCGAAAACTTTCAAAATGATTGATTTTGTTTTTTGTGTCAAACAATTTGATAGCTTTTGAAATTGAGAACTGTCTGAATGAACGGTTCAGCCTTGGTTCGGTTGTGATTTATCAAGATTTATTTTAGGAGAATTAGGCCCCTGTACAAATCTGCCGATATCCTCAGGGAAAACAGAATAGTAGAGCTCCTTGTGAAAGAGTTCGTCGGTGGAAGTACTACCTTGATACTTTCATACCTAGTTCTGCCGCCAAGCAGCATTGCTGTGTTTGAAGGGTATGCCGGTGAAATTACAGGAACATGACACTTTAAAACTTTGTCTCTAAAATTGGCAACGCATCAGTAATCCTCTTGGTGTTGTAGATATGTATAGCTAATTAAATGCCTGTCTCGTTGGTCCAGTGGTCGCAAGCGCGAATGTTGAGCGTAAGGTATTGGTACTTGTATTATTTATTCTGTGGTATTGGGTTCAGTCTCCAGGTCGAGCAAAGTGTTATTAGGTTTTTCCGTGTTGAATTTCTCAGTAGCAACTCGCAGTCTGGATTTGTACTCGGTTTATGGCAATAGGCTCGCCCCCTATTACATGTGACATTAAACATATAACGACGAAATGAAGGTATACTGTACACTTCTGCCGATACCTTCGGGGACAACAGGATGTGGTTATATGTAAAATAAATTGTGCTAATAAGATGTGATAAGCAGCCGTAGCCTAGCGATTGAACGCTTGCCTTCCATGAAGGAGGGTCGGAGTTCAATCCTGGCCCGCACCTCTGACTATAGAGTTCAAGTGAGGAACAGTTCTCGAATGTGTGTAGTCCGCCAACCCGCACCAGGCTCATCATTCAGCCGAAAGACATCCACTGCTGGACTTAGGCCTCCCACAAGCATCGCCAATATCCATGTTGGGGGGTTTGCCATAATCGCCACGCTTGGCAGGCGGGTTGGCGATCGACCAAGGAGGGAGCGGAGAGGGAGAGAGAGGCGACTGCCACTCTCCCTTCCCGCGCCAGACGCACCGGGCGCCGCCGGAGGGCGCGAGACGATCTCCGGCCACCCTAGTGTGTGGCCTGCGGGCGGCGGGTTGGGGGACCCGTCGCCCGACCAGTAACAGGCCCGAGAAGGCGGCGCGCCGTGTTCCACGCGCTCCTCTCAGGAGGACGTGGGGCAAAAGGGTAAAGCCCCACAGAAGGAGAGGTCCGCCAGGGGCTGGCGGACCGAGGCCTGCCGGGGTCGCGGTGCATGCAGCTGCGAATCCCGTGACCCCAGCCATAGGTCAGGAGAAGGAACACCGTGGGTTTTTAGCCGGTAAGAGTCCGGCATAACCCTTCGCCTTCCCCGGGCGGAGGGTATCCATGAGGATTTTCCCCCGAGAAAAAAAAAAAGGCGGGTTGGCGATCGCAGTATGGTTGTTAAAGTACTCAGAGAACGCTGCTGCCCATCCTCTAGTGAATCCCTTAGTCGCCTTTTACGACACTCATGGGAAGAGATGGGGTAGTGCTATTCTTTACGTCCGGCACCACACGGACGCACGCACGCACCAGGCTAGCGTGGTCTAATGTCTAAATCTTTCTCATTCTGAGAAGAGACCCATGCCCAGAAGTGGGACAGTAATGGGCTGATGATGATGAAGCTGCGATAGCCTAGCGATTGAACGCTTGACTTCCAAACTGGAGTGTTCGAGATCGATCCTGGTCGAACCTCTGACTTTTTAGGGTTCCGTACCCAAAGGGTAAAACGGGACCCCAAAAAAGTTAGAGGTACTAAGACTCCGCTGTCCGTCCGTCTGTCCGTCTGTCACCAGGCTGTATCTCATGACCCTTGATAGTTAGACAGTTGAAATTTTCACAGATAATGTATTTCTGTTGCCGCTATAACAACAATAATAGTTACTAAAAAACAGAATAAAATTAATATTTAAGGGGGCTCCCATAAAACAAACGTGTTTTTTTGCCGTTTTTATAGATAATGGTACGGAACCCTTCGTGCGCGAGTCCGACTCGCACTTTGCCGGTTTTATTAATTCAGCCTCCACGCCATGCCTCCACGAGTGACGATACTTAAGTACGTCCGTCGCACCCTGGGCAGTCAGCCCCGCTACCAACCTTGCTGACTGGCTAATCTTTTCACCACAGCATGAGCTGTTTTCGTATAGCTCTTGCTGACACGAGAGAAGAAGATTAAATTCATGTGCCGATCATAATTTGATTATCAGTTGCGTTAACGGTGAACTTCTTCTGAAGGAAAACATCGCGAGGAAACCTGCACACTTGAGAGGGCTCCATAAAGTTCTCAATGGTGTGTGCCAGCCCACTAATGGGCACGGCCATCTTCGCAGAGCTTAATGGTGGCACGATGGCCTGTTGCGGGTAGGCGGATTACACACACAATCGAGAACATTTTAGAGCCTTCACTCTCTAAGGTTTCCACACAAAGTTTTCCTTCATTTAACGCAAAAGTAACTAAATAATCTAATTCTGATCCACGGAACAATTCGAAGAGTTAAAGGTGTGGGCGGTGCGGGCAGCAAGTGTTTGGAAGTGAAATTCTAAAGGAAGTTGTTCATCTGCTAACATAATTACAATATGTTGTGAAGAAAAAATACCTATGCATAATATGTTTAGTTATTAATACACGTAGGATAACATTTTTCTTATTTTTGTCAATATGTTGTGAGACAATATGTTGTGAGAAAAAATACCTATGCATAATATGTTTAGTTATTAATACACGTAGGATAACATTTTTCTTATTTTTGTCTCTTTTCTATTTAACAACCACGCGGATCATACGATTTGCTAGGTTAAGCTGCGCTTGCCATGGTCAGGCCTAGGATGACCCATCCGTGACCGTTTGTTACACTACGAGACTCCTTCATGTCTCGGAGAGCACGTTAAGCCATCGGTACCGGGTGTTATACGAATACCTATGACTATAAGTGGTCAATCAGACCACTAGCGGGTGCGGTGGCGGGCGCGGGCGCTCGGGTCTTGGCGTCTGCGTGTTCACAGTAGTGCCACACGCGCAGTCACCTAAGAGACGCTATATGACTGTGAATGATACGAGCGGACTGAGCCATTAGAAACACCCGCGCCACCCGCGCCCGCCTCATGCATGCGCGCGACTCGCGGGCGCACTGTGAATGCAACTGGCGTCTATATTATCTACATTTGATTTACACGCGCCCGCGTTAGCACCCGCGCCCGCCTCCACTCTGAAATACGGCTATGACAGTTGTTACGGGTAGTCAGAAGCCCAAAAGTATGACAACCAGTCTAACCTTAGGATATCGGCATTGCCTAGTAACTAGGTTGTGGAGATCTGATGGCAGTCGCTCCGTGTAAAATATGGAATTCAGCCGCAGTTGATTAGACTGGAAGCTGGCCCTAACATAGTTGGGAAAAGTCTAGGCAGATTGATTTTGTCTTATGTATGAAATTCTACTCTATGGCAGCGCCTGGGAACTAGTTCTCAGGCCGATTTTTAGGGTTCCGTACCCAAAGGGTAAAACGGGACCCTATTACAAAGGCTCCGCTGTCCGTCTATCTGTCCGTCTGTCACCAGGCTGTATCTCATGAACCGTGATAGTTAGACAGTTGAAATTTTCACAGATGACGTATTTCTGTTGCCGCTATAACAAAAAATACTACAAAACAGAATAAAATAAATATTTAAGGGGGCTCCCATACAACAAACCTGTATTTTTTTCTCGTTTTTGCTCGATATTGATAACGGCAACAGGTAGACGCTTGAAATATTCATAGAATATTTAGTTACATATTTACTTTAAAAATAAATAATTAAATTAAAATAAAACAAATATTTATGGGGGGCTCCCATACAACAGACATGATTTTTTTGCCGTTTTTATCGATAATGGTACGGAATCCTTCGTGCGCGAGTCTGACTCGTATTTGGCCGGTTTTTTATTTCAGAGTTGATATGAACGGAATGATTCTGATGAACGGTATGATAGTTCTATGATTATAGATTTTTTACGGGGCAGCCGCTTAATTATAGCTACGGGCCTTAAACCATTAGACGAGAATATCTGTCATTTTGTTAAGCAACATTGGCTATTAGTATGGAACAGCATTTTTTTTTACGAATTCGTAGTTTATCCCATAGTAGGTAAAAGTTGTACAGAATGATCAAGTCAAGTCAGTCAAGCTGTATGAACATAGTAAGAAAAAAGGGAGTGCCTCCGTTGCCGGCGCCGGCACCCAATAATAACGCTATTGGGAACCGGCGGTACTTTACTGCTGTACATTATTGTTCATCATCATCATCATTCAGCCGAAAGACGTCCACTGCTGGACATAGGCCTGCCCCAAAAGGTAGGCTTGCCGTAATCGCCACGCTTGGCAGGCTGGTTGACGATCGGAGTATGGTTGTTAAAGTACTCAGAGAACGCTGCTGCCCATCCTCTAGAGAATCCCTTAGTCGCCTTTTACGACGCCCACGGGGAGAGATGGGGTAGTGCTATTGTTTAATTTAAGTCCAACAGCCGAGATTAAAAACATCGGCTGCCGGCACCCAAAATGGACACCGGTGCCGGTAACAACTTGTTAGTTCAAAGGTAGGTTAGATTTTGGGCCAAACACTGTAACGTGGCTTCCAACTGACTAATTTCAAGAGCGAGCGAAGCGATCTCGTTAATTTGGGGCACCCCGACACGGATAGATTAGGTTCGAAGGGGATGCGAACGAATCCCCCGTCATCCCCTTCGTCTTAGGTTACTTTAAACCCTGCAGACAAAAATAGGAGCCCCGCCCAGCGGGGCTCCGTAGACTCTGCTTTGGAAACCCAAACAACATTACAAACATCCCCTTAAGTTTTTCATTTGTTTTTGTTGTGAAAATGAAAGTGGGTGACGAATAATCGTCTCATGAAGAGGACTTGAAGGTGTATAAAAACAGTGTATGTAGTTGGTGCGGCGCCGGCAGCCAGTTTGGTAACCGGCGCTGGCACTCGTAATGGCAACCGACACGCCGGCAGCGGAGTAACTCCCAAGAAAAAAAACTACATTTTTCATCTCAATTGCAAGGTTGTCTCCAAACTCCAAAACCAAGACCATACTCAAATATCTCAGCAATAATTACATCAATTATATGACAATTAAATACCCATCGAGTTCGGTTTGACAGTTATCTAGCGATATTAACGTGTGTACAGCTAATTAGAGACTTTCTTTAAATTGTTGTGTTGTCCACCATTGAAACACACTTCGAGCAGACATGGTGAGGAGTACACAGGTAAGATAATAACAATTATTATTATATACTTGGAAGAAAATAAATCGAGCCACTTCTATTTTTCACGTAGGTATAATTGTTATTATTTTTGGTATTATGGAACAGATCAATTCTAAACATATATCGCCTAAAAGGTTATTTGATAACCTTTACAATGAGGGTAGTTTTTTGTATTTTGAATTATATAATTCATGAAACCAAAACTAATAATCAGGACACGTGAAAAAAGGAGTAGCTCGATTTCTTTGCTCCCAAGCGTATTTGTGCAGTGTTCAATTCATATTTGCTAGTTGAAAATCGATTCAGTTTTCGATAAAGGCAGAAGCGTGGTAAGTGCTAACATACCATAAAATCACGCCTGTATTCTTCGAAAGGTTGTTTAGAGGTGTATTATATAATACACCCTGATTTGGTTTAAGTCCCATGCAATAGGGCGAGTCTATTGCCATCAACCGGGCACAAATCCAGATTCCGGGCTGCTACTGAGAAATTCCACATGGAAAAACCCAACTGCACTTGTGTAGTGTAGTAACTACTCATCATCATCATCATCTGCCTAGCCTTTTCCCAACTATGTTGGGGTCGGCTTCCAGTCGAACCGGATGCAGCTGAATATCAGTATTTTACATGGAGCGACTGCCTATCAGACCTCCACAACCCAGTAACTGGGTAATATGATACTCTTGGTAAGACTGGTTGTCAGACTTTCTGGCTTCTCACCAACAGTACCGACTGTCAAAGATCTACAAATGACAGCCGGGACCAACGGCTTTACGTGCTTTCCGAGGCACGGAGGAAACTCGCTATGGTAAATGGTCACCCATCCACAGACCAACCTCGGCAAGCGTGGCTTAACCCGGAAGATCGGTCTATGCAGCTGTTATTATTTAGCCACGAGCTCCTCCTTCCTCCTTTAGTGTAGTAACTACTATAATGGCTTATTCTAAATCTTCCATAAGTTTGTAGTGTGAGATATTCTGAATTGAAAGTTTTGGAAACAAAAGCTCCAATACTGTCATACGAATACCTATGACAGTCGTTACGGGTGGTCGTAAGCCCGAAAGTCTGAGAACCGGTCTAAACATAGGTTATCGGCATTGCCCAGTAACTGGGTTGCGGAGATCTGATGGCAGTCGCTTCGTGTAAAATAGTGGTATTCAGTCGCATCTGGTTAGACTGGAAGCTGATCCCAAAGTCGTTGGGAAAAGAGATAGGCAGAAGCTTTAAGACCTCCCATCATCATCAGTGGCGTAGCTATGTAACCAAAGGCCCCAGGGCAAAAATAAAATTAGGGATCTATTTAAACCAAACTAAATACTTTGAAGGTGCAAAACTACTTCATCATCAGTTCCTTATCGCCCACTGCAGGGCATAACAAAGCAAAGCTATTTACTACTAAGCATTATGTATAACGCAACAGATAATTATTCAATCGTAATTCCTAATAATATTATAAATGTGAAAGTTTGTTTGTTTGTCACGCTTTTACGTAAAAGTCGTTGGTTAGGGGCCAAAAAGTTACAGTCAAAAATTCTTTATTCAACTAGGATATTATATAAGTTTTTCGAACGTCGTTCATGGAGGCCGAGGGGCCCGTCGAGGTTGGGGGCCCCGGTCTGCCGTGCCTAGCCATACGGTAGCTACGACACTGATCATCATGATGCTGTATTGTTTCAAATGAATTGAAAATCAGAGTAAAAAAACGTTGTCAATTGTATGAAATTCCACTCTATGGCAGTATCTTTTGAAAGTCAGCTCCTAGGCCGCCATGTTGGGACAGGTTTATTGACACGGAACTAAAAGTAGTAGCACTAAATTGAGATTTGCTAACATCATCTCATTGTGATTTTGTCATTCTATTCATTAGTGTAAACAATTGTCTGAACTTTATGTCGTGTTCCCTTTATATAACATCACGCCTGTATACCCCGAAGGGTTGGGCAGAGGTGTATATTACACCCTTATTTCGTGGTTATGTTTAAGACCGCCGCCGTCCGGCATACCGTCCTCGCCGACGAGGCCCGTTGCGACGTCCCACCGCCGCCGGTCACGATCCACCGAGCTCTCACGTCGTAGAGCCGGTCATCTCTTCAGACTCCGCAGTCACACCGATAATTCAGCCCTCATCAAGCTGTCTCTCCCCCCCCCTATGTCTACGCCAGCAACGCCCTAAGCCGAGGTTCGAGTCCCACTAGGGGTCGCCCTTAGTGCTGTTGTTACAGGTAGTCATGATGTTAGTGTAGTACAGTAGTTAGCTTAGTATTAGTAGTAGTATTTTACTTCCCCCCTCCCCATTGGCTGGAGACCCTTCAGGTCTCGCCAATAACTGCCCGGTTACGTAGAAACCGTCTCCTAGGACGATCTACAGCAGTCAAATAGAAAAAAAAGGTTATATTTAAGTCCCATGTAATAGAGGGCGAGTGCATTCCCTTTCTTTATTTCAATCTTCGTGCAAGAGCCTAACCTCCGGTTTCTGAATTGACAATTCGAGATAAGCAATACTTAAAGTAGTATTTGAGTACGGAATTGTCAAAAAAATGCTTTGAAATCCATGATTTTTTTGACAACTCCGTACTCTAATGATACTTAAGTACTGCTTATGCTAGAATCCTCAATTCAGAAACCGGAGGTAAAGCGCTTAACCCACTGGCTTTGATTGTGCAAGTAATTGCACGCAAGTGTTCGCTTGGTTCAAAAGTCGACTTGCTGCATTGAGTCCACAGTTTGAAAGTCGATTGCAGAAACTTGCTGTTGAATTTGGCGCTGAACCTTTCAGAAAACATAATTTTATCCGTCATTCTTGTTAATTCTCAGCTATGTATTATGCCTTATAATTTGAACGGTCTTATTCTACACTATATTATTATGTACTTCTGTGCTTAAAAGCAATAATACAATAAACTTGTCTTTGCCAGCCCTATTCTCCAAGTGTATTCTGTTGCACATGCGCCTGATTAGTTATCCAGTCCATTATTCGCTCTGTTGACATCGAGACCCGTCTTACAGAGGGCTATCCTATTAATAGTGGGTTCTACATGTATTTCAGCACGACCTAATTAATCAATCTAGCTTTTTCTATATTATACAAGCTTAATTGGAAAGGGGGTACTAATCCGAAAGGGTGTTAATGTACCCATAATAATGAGTATCTTTTGCTCTACCACTTTTCCCAAGTCAATAGTTAAGAAGATATACAGGGTGTAATCGAATTCGTGTAATTCTTTCAAACTGCGTGGTCGACTGGTGACATTGATTGACCCTGCATAGCAGTGGCGAAGGCTCCGTACAACTCGATTCCTATCGGCTTCCCTTTCGAAACGAGTAGTTACTGGAATTCACGCATCACATTTGAGCAACGTAAGTATTTCTTGGTCTTGCTTCTCTTTTAAGAAAGTTCACCCATCGCCACTGCTGCATAGGTTTTTTTCAGAAACAACAAAAAAAAGTTTGCAAAATATGAACCATGGTATTCTGTATCTGAGTAATTTTAGCGTCCCAAGTTAACTGACTGCGTGGAGCGATATCGCGCTAGTCGTGCCCGTCAGATGTGTCGCCATGCCTTCATTCATTTATGCAAGGCATCGAAATTTTCTATCACATATAATTTTATTTGGGAAGAAAAAAAGTTGTTTTTTATTTTTAATCAATCTAAATCCCGTGCGTGGTTAATCTATACCATTAATAGATCATGTGGTTTGAAGAAATTACACGAATTCGTTAACACCCTGTAGTTGTTCAAAGTTGTCTAAAATCTACCTATCCTTAGCTATGAGCTGTGTTTCATTTTAGGTCATATTTGGGGTCACAGATTTGAAGCTCCATTTTCTGAATTTCTAATTAAAGCAAGGATGACAATTTTTGAAAAAATAAAACTAAATTGACAATCATCTTGAATGGAAATAAAAATTATCGAATTTTAAGATTTTAACACTTGCTTTAATACAGTCTTTTGTGATACTTTAATTGGCCCGCGGATTAGTACCCCCTTTCTAACTAACCTTATATACAAGGTTAGTCGGAAAGGGGGTACTAATCCGAAGCCCACTTATAGTATCGCTGATGACTGTTTGAAAGCAAGTGTTAAAATTTCAATATTCGATATTTTTTTCCAAGTAAAATGATTTTTATTTTAGTTTTTTCAAGAATTCTTCATAGTTACAAATTCAGAAAATGGTGCTTCTAATTCATGACCCCAAATATGACGTAAAATGTAAACACAGCTGATCATAACTGGGGATAGATAGATTTCTGAGTTTTTTTTTTGAGATTTTTGGACAACTGTTTCTCTTAAACTATTGAGTTTTGGGAAAAGTTGTAGAACAAAAGTTATTCATTATTATGTGTACTTTAACACCCTTTCGGATTAGTACCCCTTTTCTGACTAACCTTGTATACAACGTCATTTTTACTTTATGCGAAAACCGAGACACCCCAACAAGATTTTCATCAGAACTGCCTGAATATGTGTTTTTTTTTAGTAAATCTCCAAGTTACACCTTAGTTTATGTCGCGTTAAGTTCGCTAAAAAAGTGTGAAATGCCTGAGTTGTGCTATGCAGGGGTTGTCTAATACACGGAAACTGACCGAGCGGACCATTTCAAGCCTCAAGGTGTCTATTCCCGTCAACTGTTATGGGTAGAAACTTACTGAAACAAAACTGAAATTTATGAAAAAAAAAAACAAAAAAAAAATGTGGTGTAAAAAATATGTCAATCGATTCTCCTAGTGATTCTGAACAAACTAGTTTCAGGTTTACTATATACTAAAACTAACCTTGTATATCTGTAAGAGAATTTCATCCATTTTGATGTAATAAATTCCTGGTCAATACTTTATAAAGCTTCCTCCACGTGCCGTTAGATCAAAGGATATATATTTCATCGTGCCACAACCTCTATAACATGTTAGTTCATATAAAATGTATGAGGAGATTCGCTAGCGGATTCTGTAAAACCCACACTATTCCGTGCTAGGTATATAACCTAGATTAAAACAGTTTCAACGGGATAACTTTTAGAATCTATTACTTTTAAGCATTTTCATTCAATTGATCATGTTCTTTTTTTGTGGCTCATGGCTTATTTATTTCACAATTTAGTTTACAGAAAACTTATAGAATAGGTTATTCCAAACATACATAGACCCTTGTAAGGGTCACAATAATAGAGATTATAAGTTATTCAATTATTAGGAAAATTAATCACATTAAAATAAGGTTAGATTGGCGATTACATTAAAATTCTATTACTTAGGTGTATGGGTAAATTGTTTTATTCATGGTTTTTTTTTTATTTAACATAATAGTAGGTAGGTATTTTTAGAATTAGTATTCTATTACTACATATATACAGTGTGTCTGGTTATGGACTAGCGATATTCTAGGTACTTAGATAACAACTATCCTAGTACTCAAATACACTTTACACTAGGGTCCAATTCACTTCCATTTTTTTGTTGAGATGTTCTGTACGTGTGTACAAAAAAGTCATATCTCTCAAAGTTTTGGTCCTACTGTACTACGATACAATGGGTTCACATGTTCATAACTTTAAGATAGAAAATATCTCAACAAAAAAGCAAAATGACTTCCAAATAGCGGGGAAATGGATTGGTCCATAAATTCTTTAATAGTATAATAACATTTCTCTAACAACATGCGCTTTAGTTTCATTTTAAATATGTTTATGATTTTTGTGTCTTTATTAACACTTGCAAGGTTAAGCTGCGCAAGTCGCGGTCACCCCGTGGATGGGTGACCGTTCGTTACACATCGATACCCCTCCGTACCTCGGAGAACACGTTAAACCGTCGGTCCAGGGTGTCATACGAATACCTATGACAGACGTTACGGGTAGTGAAAAGCGTGAAAATCTAACTTTTGAAATCTTAGGATATCGGCATTGCCCAGTAACTGGGTTGTGGAGGTCTGATGGCAGTCGCTCCGTGTAAAATACTGGTATTCAGCCACATCTGGTGGCCTACTCCCTAAGTCCGTCAACGAAGTTAGTCGCCCGTCCGAAAGTAACCCGAAACGTAGGAGTGAACAAAACCAGTGTCAAGTTCAACTTTTCGGACAGGCAAAAACACATCGGTAGTAGGGACAACTGTCAAATCGTGTTGTCATTCATTCTTAGTTCGGGCCCCGAAATAATCATATGTCCGTAGGTGATAGGGAGTAGGAAACGCTCGTTTCTAAGACCGAAACCACGGACTTTGTGCTTAGGGAGTAGACCCCCTGGTTAGACTGGAGGCTGACCCAACATAGTTGGGAAAAGGATAAGCAGAACATGTCTTCTTTTGTGTCTCATCTCATCCTTCTCATTTTTTATTCGTCCTGGGGCCTAATTCTCCTAAAATAAATCATGATAAATCACAACCGAACCAATGCCGAACCGTTCATTCAAACAGTTCTAAATTTCAAAAGCTGTCGAAGTGTTTGACACAAAAAACAAAATCAATCATTTTGAAAGTTTTCGAAAACAAAAACTGACTGACGGTTGTGGTTCGATTGCGTTTGGCAACAATTTATTTTAGGAGAATTGGGCCCCTGGGCTAATAACGCCTCGTTTGATGAAACATATTTCGTTTCATAGTAATCATAACTAGAAGTAGACTGCACATTCAGTCGCAATAACTGTAGGTAAACTATGCAACTGACCAATGCAGCTTGAAGGCAATTAGGATGTAGTCAGTGCAACTGCGTGACAAGTGCCGACTAGCGGCCGTTTTCAATAACCTATCCATCGGCGGTTTGGCCTACTAGAGATAGAAATTTGACATAAGCTCCATAGAAGTAATGTCCAATTTCTATCAGTAGTAAGGCAAACCGCCGATAGATAGGATATTGAAAATGGCGGTAGATGTGCAGCTTACTAGCAGTTATGTCTACGAATATAATAATAATAATTTATTTACCAGAATAAGATCGATTACATTTCCTTAAAATATATTATATAATAATACAACAACATTACATACCGGTGTATTAATTTTATATAAAAGGAAACATAATTTGTAATATTTTAACTTCTGGACTTCACACTACGTCGAGCCTGTCTCGTGGAGACCTTGAGAGGTTTTAGCAGTTGGTTTTTCTAGGGTCAGTCAATGTCAGGAAACCCTCCGATCTGAAGACATCTCGTAATAATTCGGTACTATACATGTTATACAAGGTGTAATATAAATAACGCACAACCTCTTAAGGGGTCACTGTACTCATCATTATGAACAACTTTTACTATGGGACCAAACCTGAAATCGCGAAAAAAAAAACAGCTGTTCCCTACATTAATGTTCACATAACTCGTCAAAATGTAGGAAACTGCTGATTTTTTTTCGCGATTTCAGTTTTGGTCCCATAGTAAAAGTTGTTCATAATGATGAGTCAAAGTCAAAGTCAAATAGTTTTTATTTCAAGTAGACCAGATCCCTGGTGCTTTCAAAAGGTCAACACTAGGGGCTCGGTTCCAAGTAGTAGGTCCTTTGGAGAAGAACCGGCAAGAAACTCCATAGATAGAGTACAGTGACCCCTTAAGAGGTTGTGCGTTATTTATATTACACCTTGTATATTATCATTAAACATTTCTTCTGGAGAATGAAGGTTCGTTTGAGTTTGGCAACAATTTCTTTTAGGAGAATTTGGCTTTTGTTGCCGTAGCTAAGTCCATTGTTATGATGTTACTTAACCACTTGAATTTTCTTTCGCCCTGTTATCCACTGAGTTAGATCCAAGCTACTCACCCAGCTTCTACCATTTTATTTGTACCTCAACCCGTGCCTACCTTGTTAAACAATCTTTACAATTATTTAATTTGATAGTATTCATTTAATTGGTTAGTATATTGATTAGTTCTATTAATAGGTCTTACTATTGGAATCCGTCATATGAATTAACAAAACTTCTTTATTAATTTACAAATTGATCATTCTTGTTAAATTGCTAACGGAAATGTCATTCGATTCCGAAAAACGGGTTTTATTTTATAAAATTTAGTGGATTCGAAATATTTTCTTTCTCACTGTGTTCTATCTACATTTATAATAGAAATATCTGGCACCAACCCTTCTCTATTAAACTATGTAGATTATCGCAGTAAACCCGCAGCTGCTATTTCAATGGGTATTGTCACGCCACTTAACACTGGCATAAAAATAAATTAAAAACCAAATAATTACGATAGCACCTCAATTTTCAGATCCTGCTTGTGCTCCTGCTTGTAGCGGCGGTGCAGTGCTATGGCGGTCATCGCTACAGTAATGGTAGGTCTCACGGGCGGTATCGACCTAGAAATGACTATTACCACCACCGGGGCGGCAGGCACAATGATATGAACCCCCACGACAGCAAACATCTTAAACATAGGACTTCAAGCCTTCAAAAAAACTCGAATAAACCTGGAAATCCGACATTCATATCCCCAGTAGCGCCGGAATATGATTCAATAACTGGTTCGGTTCCACATCGTGTGCAAGATGAAGAAACGGGACCGATCAAAGTTCCACTTGTGAAAAGCGAACTGATAACAAAATATCATGATCCGGTACGGAATAGCGACCCTGCAAGCGTTGACCATTCAAACCCAAATAGTAATGACTCAGCCTCCAAACAGGCGGACTTGATAGACACGGTGAACAATGACAGGCCAGATGATGTTAGTAATATACGCCCTGATCCAATGCCCCCGAGTCATGAAGAACCTGTACATAATGATGGCTCTATCAACTTAGATGGGCTCTCACCAGGACGCAACGATATTGCTAGTACTATAAACGACAATGGGATGTCACCAACTGGTTCAGATGAGCTACCAAACGGTGGTGGTACTATAAACGATGATGGACTGTCGCCAGGTGGGGATGAACATAAACCTAACGTAGGTGGTAACATAGGTAGTGATCCGCCAACGGTACACTTAGGTAAGCCAGATGGTACTATTAGTATAGATGGGCTGCAACCTGTTCATGATGATAATGAAATCAATGGTTATTCGTCAACTGGTGACAATAATAAGCCAGATCACGGAGGTAACTCTATAAATATCGATGGAGCAGCACCGATGGGTAGCAACGATGTAGGAATGCACGGGGATGGTAACATTAATGTTAATGGGATGTCATCAATCGGTAATGAGAGACCGGGGCCTGGTGATGGCAATGTAAATATTGATGGAATTTTACCTAATGACAAGCATAAGCCGGGCAATGATGGCAACGCTATTAATGTTGACGGAGTATCACCAAATAGTGATGATAACAATTCAGGTGTTAATTCTATAAATATTGATGGATTGTCCCCAGGTGGTGACGATGATAAATCTCACGGTAACGGTATTAATGTTAGTGGCTTGTCACCAGGTGGGGACAATGTCAATGGCCACGGCAACATAGGCAATGGAGGGCTGCCAAGCGAAGGTTTAGGTAAGCCAGATCACAACGCACATGGGCTAAAACCCAATCATAACAATCATGATGATCATTCCATTTATAACCCTGATACCGGCAATTCAAATAATGGTGGATTACCCTCAGGTGACGGATCAGCTGGAGTGCATATCGACTTGCCGCACGTTACAGGAAATATAGGTGGTAATGGTAGACCAGAACAGGGTCATCCAGGACATATTGACAATGGTGGACTAGAGCCGCCTCTAGAACCGGAACATCAAGGTAATAATATTGAAGGAGGATTGCAACCAGCTCTAAAACCGGGTCAATTTGGACAGAAAATTGACAATGGTGGACTTGAGCCGGAACCAAAACCGGCTCATGAAGGCGATAATGTTGAAGGTGGATTTGATGGTAATAACCCTTCAGAACAATTTCCATCTCGGCCTAATCACGACAATATCGTACCTTATCCCAGACCGATGCCGACTATGGAATATCCTGATCATTGGCTAAATGAGAACCCTGATGGAATCAACAACGATGCAGGTGGCAAGAAAAACAACTCAATGTTAATACCAATTATGCTGCCAGGCGGTGGTCATGCTTTTGTGTACCCTAGTGCATTGGGCAACATGCCTTCCTACATTATTGTGATGATCAACGGCCAACCAACGCTTATACAGAATCCAGGTGGAATTGGAGGTGGAAATGGAGGAACTTTGGATCTCAGCAAACTTATTCTTGGAAATGGTCTATCGACAAACGGCGGCCTTGGTGGTGTTATTCACGGAGGGACAATGCTACCCAACTGGGTAAACTTAGGAGGAATTGGCGGCGGTGGTGGTGCCGGTATTGGCGTTTTGCCCAACATACAGCAACCTATTTGGTTTGGTTCTCAATTCCCTAACTACGGAAGCGGCGGTGTTACCGGCGGCCCCTTCCTCGTTCCTAATCGAGTTCCTGTTCAAATTCCCATTGAAAGACCAATGCCTGCCCCGCGACCAGTAATTCCACCCCCACAACCAATCCCGATTCCTGAACCGGTAGATCCAGGTTTCAGCGGCAATTTTCCCAACAGTCAGTATCCTGGATTTTCTTGGCCATCTCAATGGAACATTAACCCACGTAACCCTAATGTTAAAGTCAATCTAACCCACATGCCGTGGCTGGAAAATCCGGGATCCAATGTAGATTGGTCTAGTCTTATTAATTTCTTATTAAACCTTGGTTCTCGTTTTCCAACGAAACAACCAAAGCCCACTCCCGAAGTGCTTCCTACCCCCCTACCGCAACCTAACCCTTGGCCCATACCAACCAACCAACCGCCACAACCAACCCCACCAAGCCCGCCTTACCCCTACCCGCCATACCTACCACCGTACTACTACCCGCAACCACCTTACACCAAGCCGCCGTACCCATACCCGCCTTATTACCCATACCCCCCTATTGTAACTCCAAACCCTGGAAATAATGGTCCCGAAGACGACAAAATTAAACACGATAAAGACACTGCAACTCCTACCGTATCAGACCCTAACCTCACACCACAACCAAAGCCGTTGCCAATCCCCGGCCCGACCAACCCCCCTCCAATGCCTCAGCCTCCACAAACAAACCCATCCATTGAAGAACCTATTTATGAGCCAAAACAGCCTGGTAGAGAACCTATAAAACACAAACCAGGTCATGAGTCAAAACAGCCTGGACCGAGGCCTCCGAAACACAAACCCATAGGTTACCGACCGATAGGTATTCATAGGCCAAGACAGCCGCGACCAGAACCTACTGAACGCAATCCCTTTGAGCCAAGTACACCTAGACCAGAACCTACTGTACACTATCCGGTTGAGGAGCCAAGACCGCCTCCACCAGAACCTACTGAACACAATCCCTTTGAGGAGCCAAATACATCTAGACCAGAACCTACTGTACACTATCCCATTGAGGAGCCCAGACCGCCTCCACCAGAACCTACTGAACGCAATCCCTTTGAAGAGCCAATTACACGTAGACCAAAACCTACTGTATACTATCCCGTCGAGGAGCCAAGACCGCCTCCACCAGAACCTACTGAACGCAATCCCTTTGAGGAGCCAAGACCGCCTCCACCAGAACCTACTGAACGCAATCCCTTTGAGGAGCCAAGACCGCCTCCACCAGAACCTACTGAACGCAATCCTTTTGAGGAGCCAACTACACGTAGACCAGAACCTACTGTACACTATCCCGTTGAGGAGCCAAGACCGCCTCCACCAGAACCTACTGAACACAATCCCTTTGAGGAGCCAACTACACGTAGACCAAAACCTACTGAACGCAATCCCATTGAGGAGCTAAGTACACCTAGACCAGAACCTACTACTGAACGCAATCCGCTTGACAGGGAAAGAGAGCCTAATCACAATTCCGCTGAGAAGCCCATTTATGAGCCAGAGTATCCTAGACCACCTCGGCCATACCCGCATCCTCACCCACATGATGGACATGAACATCATCCAAACAATGATGATATTCATATCTCACTTACTGGAAAACCTAGCAAAGGTCATCATCACAACGGCCTCATTGATATCCTCAACGTCCTCCTCAAATTCCCCAACGAAAATTCTGAACCACCCAAGAATCTGGGACCTTTGATCAACTTATTACTCACAATCCTTAAATCTGGCAACAATAACCAACATTTGATTCCAAGCCTGAAAGAAGGTGTTAATGGTGAGCCAAACCTTGGAAATCTCAGCCATCTTCTGCTCCAACTTTTGGGTGGCCAGAAGGAGCAACCAAATCTAAACGTGTTAGTCGAACCTGGAATGGATGAAAGCTCACGAGAAAACTTGGTACTTCTCTTGAAGCTTCTGATGAACAATTTAGGAAACTCTTACTCCGAAATGGGTTACTATCAGCCTGAGAACCCATTGCTGTATTTCTTGGGCCACTTCCCTTGTGATCATCCTAATATCCAAGCGTTAACTGGAATGCAATCCAACTCCAACTCCAACTCCAACCTGTGGCAGTTGTTAGCCAACATGTATGGCCACAACTTTGAACAGCCAGAGATGAGGTTAGAAAGATCAGCGGAAGAGTCTGAACATCAGACTGCCGAAGGTGCTTTAGCTTCCGAAAATACACTATCTCCCGGATTTACACTAGCTCCCGGAAGTCCCGTATCTTCCGGAAATGCCGCAGCTATCGTAGATATCAGAGCTGCCGAAGATTATTAAAAAACACTTCAGATGAACGGAGAATAAATTGACAACACTAACTTATAAAAGGGAGATTAAGTTTTATGTTCTAATTAATTGTCATGTCTATAGTATATACTGTATACAATGATATTAAATACAAAAAGAAGTAGATAAAATATGTTACGTTCATAGAACACTGGTATCTCTAGTGAGTAAGACGAAGATACTAAATAAATACGAGAGTGAAAGAGATAGCTATTTCCAATTACAACAATTGGTGTAATTTTGAATGGTCATTTTTGGCGCGTCAATGACATATCTACTTCTTTTTGTATATAATATCATTGAATGTATATATATCTAAATACTGTAAAGTAGAAGAAATAATTAAACTTGTTTATTTCATAATATGAAGTGTATTATTCAATTTCCACCATCAAAACAACCTTAACTACATATTTCCTAGCATATTTCGATCAACTTGCACTCTAAAGACATGCAGCTGAATATTAGTATTTTAAACGGTGCGACTGACATCAGACCTCTGCAACCCCTGCAACTGGGCAATGACGATATCCTAAGGTTAGACCGGTTGTCAAACGCTCGGGCTTCTGACTACCCGTAATTACTGTCATGGGTATTCGTATGACACCCGGTACCTACGGCTTAACCTGCTTTCCGAATGCACGGAGAGGTCTCAATGTTAACGAATGGTCACCCATCCACAGACTGATTGCGGCAAGCGCAGCTTAACCGCGCGGTTTATAAGTAACCACAACCCCCTCCTGACGTCACAAATATGTAGTATGCGGTACTAAAACTTTATGAAAACTAGCTTTTGCCCGCAGCTTCGCTTGCGTGAAATTTTGAACCCATTAAGTGACGATTTTCCATGCAAACTTTCATCAAAGTCAAAGTCAAAGTTTTTTATTTCAAATAGACCAGGTTACAAGTACTTTTAAAACGTCAAAACTAGGTGCACGGTTCCAAAAGGTAGGTTGCATGGAGAAGAGCCGGCAAGAAACTCCAAGAACACTCTTTTCAAAATAGTACTTCAGGATAATTCCATTACAGTAGTGTGAGAAATAGAATGAGAATAATGCAGGTTAATGTAATAAATAAACTCACATAAGAGTAACAAATAGAAAAATATGCCTTCTAGGATTGCCACAGCAGTTTAGGGCTGACCAGTCCCGACAGACAGCACCCGTTCACGAGCATGACGTGCACATCCGTATCGCTCAGCTCAACCATATTGTAGGGAACCCAATCGCATCGCAATCGCATCCGCTATTTAACCCCCTTAGGGGTTGAATTTCGAACAATCCTTCCTTATTCCTTGTCTACATTATAAAGGGAACCTATGTGCAAAATTTCAGCTTTCTAGGTCCAAGAGTTGGGCGTTGATGAGTCAGTTAAGTCAGTCAGGACGTTTCTTTTTATTATTTATATAGATGATGTCGTTTCCCAAATTCCATGTGAGCGAAACTGCGATCAAAAGCTAGTATCTTGATTCTAGATCCATTAAAAAGTCTGTGAGGAGTTAGATAGAGACGTAGGTCATAGATGCAGTGCTTACACAGATAAAACGGCACTAAAGTACCATCACTATATCGGTACTGCGGTACTTAGGTACTCGAACAGCGGCCGAGTGCAGTACTCAGTGGGTTACAGCCGTGAAGTGCTTATCGCTATAAAGTGGTGCCACTATCGAGCTCTTACCGGTTCCTGGTACCGACATGAGTGGGTATTAAATGTTAAATGTATAAGTAGTAGTAATGTTTATAGGTCCAGCAGACTATGTGGGTGATTATGGTAAACATCCAGTTTCATGCAGGAAGTCAAACCTTTGAACTAGAAGCACCAGCTGTGGTGTAAATGAATTCGTGTGTTCCTTAAAACCACATGATCTACTGCTGGTGTAGATAAAAGGTTAGTCGGAAAGGGGGTACTAATCCAAAAGGGTGTTAAAGTACCCATGATTATGAATAACTTTTGTGCTACAACTTTTTCCAAAACTCAATAGTTTAAGAGGAATAGGTGATCAAAAATCTAAAAAAAAGCGCTAAAATTTATCTATCCGCAGTTATGATCAGCTGTGTTTACATTTTATGTCATGCTTGGGGTCATGAGTTAGAAGCACCATTTTCTGAGTTTGTAACTAAAGCAGGGATGAAGAATTTTTGAAAAAAAGTAAAACTAAAATCATTTTGCATAGCAAAAAAAATACCGAATTTCGAAATTTTAACACTTGCTATGACAATCATAAGTGATAATTTAAGTGGCCTGCGGATTAGTACCCCCTTTCCGACTAACCTTGTATAAGAAGCAGCTAGAAAAAAAAACTTACGGTAGTTGTAAGTGATCGTATCTAAACCACCTAATAAGGAGGCAATAAGAAAAAGGAAAAAGAAAACTTTTTTTTTTTTGTTATTTTATATTTCTTTGCCCCTCATAAATTAATTAAAGCACGGCGACACCGCTGGCAGGCACGACTACCGCGATATCGCTATTTGTAGTCAGTTAACTAGGCGCTCTAAACTTACTCAGAAATGGAACAACATGTTGATTTCAGTGCAAATGAATTACTTATGTCTGAAGATTGAGAGTTACAAATATTAGTAAAATCGTTACTGCCTTAATGTTTAACAAAATTATTAATTAAATGCGTTTTTTATTTACCGTGGTTTTTTGTGGGCGCAAAATTTTACTCAATACTCAATATCTTTATTGCTTTACCATAATGTGTACTTAGGTGGTAACTATATAAATGAGATCAATTATGGACCCTGTAGGGCACAGCAAAAGTGAAGGAGAGAGGAAGCCCTGTTTTAGGAGATAATGAAACTTTTACTATTATCCTGGGCGTCTTTGACCCTAGCTTCGACAATGATGGTTAGTCCTACAAGTGCGTCGACTACTCTGCCGTGACCGTGACTGTTTGTTACACATTGAGACCCCTCCGGAGAGCACGTTAAAGGATGACTCACAGTACACCAAGCCTTGTCCGATCCTTGACGGGAGCTCAGCGTTGCATATATTTTGTACCGAAGCAGGAGCTCCGTTACTTCCGGGCTGGTCACTGACGCTAACCAGCAAAGAGCGACAGGGGTCTTGCTTCGGTACAAAATATATGCAACGTTGAGCTCCAGCCCGGTCAAGGTTCGGACACGGCTCGGTGTACTATGAGTCATCCTTAAATCGTCGGTCCCGGGTATCATATGAATACCTATGACAGTGTTACGGGTAGTCAGAAGCCCGAAAGTCTGACAACCGGTCTAACCTAAGGATATCGGCATTTCCCAGTAAAGGTACGTTGACACGGCGTCGTGTGTTTCTCTACCGAATCGGTTTTTTGCAGGATTCGGTTTACTGGCAACAGTATTTCAGAGTTCACACATGCATTCAGTTTCAACACACGGCAAAAAAAACGAATCTTGCTGAAGTTGACATCCGATTTGGCGACTACAAACCGATCCGGCCGTACTGCAAAATGTAGGATCCGGTGCAGTGGCATAGCGCATTCAATACATGCGTTCATACGATACAAGCAGGTGTAGATTCGGTTATTTGCCGGATCTTGAAACCGAATACATGTCGAGTCGCACAAGCGAGGGAGTGGGTGGTGAGGGACATGGGACGTCTGTTGACACGGGATCCCAATTCAGGGCCGTCGTATACGGCAACGCAAGATGTGCCGTGTGAACACAACATTCGGTTTTTCCAGATCCGATGAAAATAAGATTCGGCAAAACGTGACTCCGTGTGAACGTAGCGTAACTGGGTTGTGGGGGGTCTGAGGGAAGTCGCTCCGTGTAAAATACTGGTATTCAGTCGCATCTGGTTAGTCTGAAAGTTGCCCCAACATAGTTGGGAAAAGGTTAGGCAGAACTTGTCGACAAGTGACTAAATCTATCGTGATTTTCTCGTTCATTGTTAATGACAGCACCAAACGATACCCCCAGGGGTGTGGTTGCCAAAAAGGATTTGTTAACGACAACACTAATGAATAATGGGGTGCGTGAAAAGAGCCTCCACGAGTGACGATACCTAAGTACGTCCGGCGCACCCTGGGCAGTCAGCCTCGCTACCAACCTTGCTGACTGGCTAATCTTTTCTCCACAGCATGAGCCATTTTCGTATAGCTCGTGCTGACACGAGAGAGAGAGACTAATGAATAGTGTTGTTGTCCTTCAGGGCAGCAACGAGTTTGTATATAACTAACTCGCATACTATATTATTATCAATTGTGGCATCCCAACATTACGAGCGTGTCCACATCTCCACGTCACGACGTCGCCAACGTGGAAAGGTGCGGTAACGTGGCACGGTGCGTTGACGTAACGTGCAAATTTACGTTACCGTATCGTAAAAATGCACGTCAGGATCATTGTTAGATTTATCGTTGACCATGTAGATCCTGAATTTTAATAAGAGAAACAGAAAGGTATGGGTTTAAAGCATCAGAGCACATAGACGGCGACTAACTCTTGGGCGTGGAGAGATAAAGATAAAGATAAAGAATCATTTATTTGGACACAGCACAAAGAGACACAACATGTGAAAAAAAGTGTTAAAAATAAAAAATTAAAAGTCTTGGGTATGTGTCTCACGGCTGAACCAAAAAGGTGTCCAGAGAGCGCGGGCGGAGCGCATATATGTGTGCGCTTGGGGTTAGAGGCGGAACGTGTTACGATACGGTAACGTAAATTTGCACGTTACGTCAACACACCGTGCCACGTCACCGCACCGTTCCACGTTGACGACGTCGTGATGTGGAGATGTGGACAGGCCATACGGTGGTGTCGTTAACAAAATCCTTTTTGGTAACAACAACCCTGGGGGTATCATGTGGTGGTGTCATTAACAATGAAAGGATTTGAGTAGCATTGTGTGCGTAGTTTGGTTGCTAACTAGTTAGTTTTGAACTAGTTAGTAATTTAAGTTAGTATTCAGTTTAGTTTCCTTTGAGAACGGCCTCATTCAGGTGATTTAAATTCACTACGCGCTGTACATCAGCCTAAAAGGAATATTTCACCCAATCCTGGATAGAATACCGCGAAGTTTCGTGCCAATTTTACTTCCAAATATAAAACCCATAAATCTTTACCTACTTTAAGTAAAAAAGAAACTTTAACTGATACGATCTAAATCCTTCTGAAACCGCTATTCGATACATAAAACATTACCCATAAGTACACATGGCAAACGAGTTAGGTGTGAAGGTAAAAATCTATGCAGTGAGCAGGCAACTGTCATTGTTTATTTATTGTGTGCTTTAGTGATTAATATAAATTAATGAACCAGGCAGACGATTGACACGCCCGGGTGTTATGACTGTGAGGATCTCCCGGAGGACACGGTGGAGCATACGGTGGAGGTCTGCCCTGCTTGGGGTGGCGACCTCTCGCGTCCGGCCCTAGTTCAATCCATGGTCCGAAGCGAGGGGGCATGGGAAGCAGTCAGCTCCTTCAGCGAAGCAACAATGCTAGCGAAGGAGGAGGCGGAACGCGTGAGGGAGAGGCAAACCTCACGCCCCAGCCGCCGCAACAGAAAGAGACGCCCCGGGCGTCGGGAGTCGCAGGGCGATTCCCGGCCACCGTAGGCGCGGGCTTGCGGACGGCGAGCGTTGGGTGGCTCGCCGTCCAACCAGAACCAGGTCGACGACGCGTTGTGTTCCACGCGCGCCTCAAAGAGATGTCAGCTTAGTAGATGGGGCCCGCTAGGGCTAGCGCCTGCCAGTGTTGCGGAATTTTTTCGAAATGTTACCGCGGCTCTGGAACGCAAAGGGCATTAGGAGAAACACGGATGTGTTTTAGTCAGTAAAAGTCTGACACTCCCTTCCGCTCCACCTAGAGCGGAAGGAGTTGATAAAGTTCAATTAAAAAAAATGTCAGCTTATACTAGTGATCGCAAACTTTTTTGATGTGTGTAGCTAGATTATCCATGTTTTGTTTTTTAAAATATTTAATATTCTTTGTACGGTAACATTTTTGTAGAAAAATGTGCACAACTTTAAAGGGTGACTTTGAGTTAACTGTTGATACTTCTTAGGGTTACCAGGCATCAAGAAAGAACAAATGCAAACAAAAAAAAAACTTACTGCACGATACCTAACTGATAAAGAAAGAAAAACGCAAACAAAAAAAAAACTTATTGCACGATACCTAACTGATACAGTAGCGAAGAGCGCAAACGTAGCAGGTATCTTGGTATTTACGAAGAGGTCCGCCAGGGGCTGGCGGACCGAGGTCTGCCAGGGTCGCGGTGCATGCAGCTGTGAATCCCGCGACCCCGGCCAAGGGTCAGGAGAAGGAACACCGTGGGTTTTTAGCCGGTAAGAGTCCGGCATAACCCTTCGCCTTCCCCAGGCCAAGGGCAATCATGAGGATTTTCCTACAAAAAAAAAAAGTTGTCTTCGTATCTAATAAACTATCAAGTTAAAGTATTTTTTATTAGGTAGAATGTGTTCTACTAATGATACCTAGCAACCCTGAGAAGTTCCGCCAGTTAATTTGAACTATATATTTAAGTTGCTGGCTGCAAACTTGGTTTATTTTTTCTGCCTACCGTACCAGAGTGTTGGTATAAATTTGCATCGCGTTGCTTATACGTCATACGAGTGTTACCCTCGGGAAATCACTGGGCAAACGCCCGGGCAAGCCTCTGGGCAACCCCTTAACGTGTTGGCAACATGAGCTGCGAATAACTAGGTGAATATGAATAATTTATGTGTATTTACGCCGAGAAACGGAATTTGGAAGTAAGTACGGTTTGAAAAGGTGTGTTTGTCTGTTGGACGAAGTTTATCCTGTTTAAACCGGTAAATACAGGTTTTTGTGTGCTTTGTTAAGTAAGGGTTGTTTAGAGAAGTGTCACGTTTGACTGAAATGTTGTTTATCTTAAATTATGTGTAAATAAACTGGTAGATACCATAAATTCTATACTTATATACACATATGTACATCCGGCGCACTTTGGACAGTCAGCCCCGCTACCTTGCTGACTGGCTAATCTTTTCATCACGGTATGAGCTATTCTCGCATAACTTGTGCCGATATGGCGACATAAAGGGACGAAGGACGTATAATTCTCAGAGAATTTCTTAAAAACGTTCTATACAGGGTTTTTTTTTGGCTGGAATGAGCTTCTCTGATTTCAAGACGAGCTATACGAGGAAAGCATATTCCGTGGTGAAAAGATAAGTCAGTCAGCAAGGTTGGTAGCGGGTCTGACTGCGCCGGTCGTACAGTACGCGTAAAATCACTTTGCCACTCTGAAACCAGGCTTTCAGCATTCTGTTCCTCAATTCAGAGTGACAAAGTTATGTGGTACTCGTAAAATAACTTTGCTGCTCTGAAACCAGGCTTTCCACGTTCTGTTCCTCACTTCAGAGCGATAAAGTTATTTGGTACGCGTAAAATAACTTTGCCGCTCTGAAACCAGGCTTTCAGCGTTCTGTTCCTCACTTCAGAGGGGCAAAGTTATTTGGTACGCGTAAAATAACTTTGCCGCTCTGAAACCAAGCGTTCAGTTCTGTTTCTCACTTCAGACGGGTAAAGTTATTTGCTACGAGTAAAATAACTTTGCCGCTCTGAAACCAGGCTGTCAGCATTCTGTTCCTAACTTCAGAGTGGCAAAGTTATTTTATTCCTACTTCTGTATCGTCGCTTGTGGAGGGTCTTTTAATGCACCGTTAACTTTGAAAAGATATCATGACTCTAAAATGTTTAACGCATTATAGTTAATGTTCTGGTTTAACTGACGTATTATTATGTGGTTAATTAAATATCAATTAAAGAGACATTACATTGGTTTCTCCATTACTTTGGTTTTTCCATTTTGTTTCATTAAAATTATCCATTCTGTGATTAAGCTATCATTTGGTAGCTCGACATGGCGAGTAGCGTACGGGTATGTATGAAAAATTAACTTAATGTTTGTTTCATCATTTATCATAATCAGAACATTACTGTTCCACTGCTGTGCGTTGGCCTCTTCTTATAATGAGGAGGGTTTAGGCTTCAGTCCACCAGGTCTGGTGTGCAAATCAAGAACTTTTGTTTTTTTTTTAAATACTCTTCGTTGTCCAGGTTTCCTTACTATGTTTCTCCTCCTTCATCGTCTACTGTTTTTGTTTTATTTTAATGATTTACGAAAAACATTTTTTTGTTTGCTAATTTTTGTGTATAGACATAAATTCGGTGGAAAGTGGTTTTGGTGTGTGGCTCTCAGGAAAGTATAGTCAACTTCCTTTCAACGTAAAGGCGACTTAAGGATCATGTCATCAGGATAGACCAGCGTCCTCCCATGTGCCGTGTTTGCGTGCATGTGTGTGTGGGTTTGTGTGAGTATGTGTGAGGGTGTATGTGTGTGTGAGTGAGAAGGTGGGTGTTTGTGTGTGTATGTATGTAACAATATATAACCTATTCTTCTCCTAATGTGGTGATTATGGCAATGTAGTTGACCCATTGTAGCAGTCATTGGTCGTGGACGTTTACCTATGGACTAATATTATGATAATATCACAAACATTATTGCCTAAGGCATTAAGCCCACCTCTGTACAGTTTTGTGCATAAATAATGTTTTACCTAGCCCTTTCCCAACTGTTGGGGTCAGCTTCCAGTCTAATCAGATGCAGATGAATACCAGTATTGTGCATATAAATAAATAAATATGTACATCACTACTCAACACGGTCTATAGTTTCTCAAACTTGGTCTATTGTCTGTTCATAATCTTAGCTCTTGTTCTCCTAGCTAACTTTGACGGCCATTGTTCATAACAGTTCATCAACGAGGTTAATAATTTTACAATGGACTTTGCAATGTAGCCGACATCCAACCTTATTGCATTCTAATGACGGCTTTAATAAGCGGTCAAAGATGATTTTACTGTAATTAACGCGGTTGGTAAAAGGATTGGTGATCGTAGTTTCTTTTGCTGAAAGAAAGAACAGAAGAAAGAAAATATATTGTAATCAGCCAAGGACACATTGATAGCATAAACAATAAAAGAAAGTTTTTTTTTTATGTAATCTTTGCCCCCCTCTACTCTTTTTCCTGTATCGTGGGTGCGTTTACAAACACAAATCTCACATACACAAACGCCCAGATCCGAAACAACTCTACACCTCTGTAGGCTCTACAAATTTTTGTTCCGTGCGGGAATCGAAACCACGACCCGTAGCACAGCAGCCAATCGATCTGCCACCGTACCAAACGTGTCGTCTAATTTTATGTGTCGTTTAATTACTATGATTTACCGAGCCTTATTGGTAAAAATTAAGTCTCTTTTACCGTATTTCTTGTATCTTTACCAATAATGAAGCAAAGACCCCATAGTTATACATAGTAGACACTTCCATACATTACTAACTCTCACAGGTACAATTAACTTACTAGACTTTTTTTTTTTACTTTTCCCCACACTAAGATTTCTCTTGTATCGTGGGTGTGTACAGACAATAAATCTCACAAACAAACGCCCAGAACTGAAACAACCATCTGTAGGTCGTTTTTGTTCCGTGTGGGAATCGAACCCACGACCCGTGGCGCAGAAGCCAATCGCTTATCCACTGCACCAAACGTGTCGTTAAGTCTATTTATATGCCAAGTTTGGCAATGAAAATGCTACCATTGGTAAGCAAAACTATTCGATTTTGGCCATAGTAACCGGGTATTATAGAATAAAACATACTTTTTATGCTGTCGAGTATGCCCTTGCTAAAAGGGTCGCCAACTCAGCATAGTAATATGCTGGGAGCCAACACCCAACTGCTAACATCCTCCTGAAGTAATGCCACTGTCGTCTTTTAACAGACAGTTACATGTGAGGAAAGGGTGGCCTTTTCTTTCCCGGAAACCAAATAGGACAAGTCATGTATAAGGCCACGGTGTGCCTTCTCCTGACCGTTGGCCGGGGTCGGGATTCGCACCTGCATGCACCGCGACCCCGGCAGGCCTCGGTCCACCAGCCCCTGGCGGACCTCTCCTACTGTGGGGCCCAGCCCCACGTTCCTGAAAGGCGCGCACGGAACACTGCGACCAGTAACAGGTCCGAGAAGGCGGCGGCCTTCTCGGACCAGTACCCCAAGTGTGAGTTTTTTTCGTTAACTACTGTAGTTGCGTCACGACAAAAATGTATGAAAATTTAGGCTGCAGGTCTAGGCACCCCGTTCAATTTACGCGCGAATAGTAGTATTGAACGGTGCGCCTAGAGGCGCAGCCTAAATTTTCATACATTTTTGGCGTGACGCAACTACAGTAGTTAACGAAAAAAACTCACACTTGGGGTACTGTTACTGGTCGGGCGACGGTGGCCGGAGATCTTCGGGACGTAGTACTTCCCTGGACGAACTCTATCACAAGTAGTTCTAAAACTCTTAAAAGTCTGCCTTATTATAGAGTGAGCTGATTAACACAATATATAATTATAATTACATTTCGCTCCGTAAGAGTTGTTAAATACAGACTTCATATTAAAGATAAATTACATCGCCAATCCTTAGGGACTTAGCATGGAGGCACGTGTACAAAATACAGATGATGTAATTGTATTTTTGTATTATAACTTTCGTGAGACACATTCTTATTAATGATTAGTTACGGTTTACTCACGTGCATTTTTCGGGATCGCCTGACTAGTTTCGGACCCAAACGGAGCCCTTATTCATGAGCTGATCACGTGGCGAGGTCGCGAGTCAAACTAACGCTGCATCCATCGAAATCAGCCGTCATCCAAATTTCAATAGAGACGGTGGTTGGACACTGCCATCTGTCTGGAAACCAGCTCTGAAGTCTACGTCATATAAAAGTGAGTTAAGTCTGGAGTGCGACACAGTAAGCGCGGTATGCACTCAGTACGTCAATAACCCGGACACGACAAGTGACGAAGACGCACGAGCAATACCGACACAGAGCGCTCCCCTCTCGTCGCGGGCGCAACGCTACGCGGCGCGGTGCAGCGCCAGTTCGATTCGCGACCTCGCCGCGTGATCAGCTCATGAATAAGAGCTCCGTTTGGGTTCGAAACTAGTCGGGCAATCCCGAAAAATGCACGTGAGTAAAACCGTAAATAATCATAAAGATGTTATTACATGTTTTGTTTCAGATACTGCTACCTCTTATCTGCGTGGCTTTAGCGGAGGCCCAGTTCAATCCAAACTTGCCATTCTTTCACATACCAGGCCTACAACCCCTGACTCGGCCTAACGAAGATGTGTCCAGAAATGACCAACCGACCAATAAAAATGTAGATAACGACTATGACCATGATTCTTGGCAGCATCACGCTGTGGGGCGACAGAGACGCCCAGAATCTTCGGAGGAAAACTACTATCCCTACGATAGACACCATAGACGTAGGCCATATGAAGAATACGACCCCTATCTTCACGGAGGTATGGATCCATATTTTGTAAGGCCTTATGGTATGGGCTATGACCCAATGGCAGATGTAAGGTTTCCTAGGCCAGCAATAAGTAATGTTTTTAACATACCTAATCACGGCTATCTACAAAGACGTCAACCACCACACCCTGGTGTTAACGTAAAACCACCACGAAACAATAATAGCGGTGTTAAAAATCCTGAAGGAAAACCAATTGGGGTTCCACCAATTGACACAAAACCAACGTCACAGGAAAACGTATCAAAATCAAGCGGAGTTAATAACCTAGCTGTGAAAAATAGTTCAGAACTCAAGAATAATTCAGACCCGACGATTAATCTAGGCATGAACATTGTTCCAGGCATGAACAATAATCCTGATATAAGCAATAATCCAGGCTTGAACAATAATCCAGGCATGAACAATAATCCAGATACAAACAATAATCCAGGCTTGAATAGTAATCGAGACATAAAAAATAATCCAGGCATGAACAATAATTCAGGTATGAATAATAATCCTGATGTAAGCAATAATCCAGGCATGAACCATAATCCAGGCATTAACAATAATCCAGACATGAACAATAATCCAGGCATCGACAATAATCCAGACATGAACAATAATCTAGGCATGAACCATAATGCAGGCATTAACAATAATCCAGACATGAACAATAATCCAGGTATAAACAATGATCGAGATCTAAATAATAATCCAGGCATCAGCGACAATCCAGACATAAACAGTAATCCAGGCATGAACAATAATCCTGATGTAAGCAATAATCCAGGCATGAACAATAATCCAGGCATGAACAATAATCCAGGCATAAACAATAATCCAGGCATAAACAATAATCCAGGCATAAACAATAACCCAGGCATGAACAACAATCCAGGCATCAACAACAATCCAGACTTGAACGATAATCCGGGCATGAACGGTAATCCAGGTATGAACAATAATTCAGGCATGAACACTAATCCAGGCCTCATGGATAATAATCTAGAGGAGTTGCCTCCAAAAACGAATGAGATCAAGAAGAATGAAGGCCCAAAAGATAAGGATGATAATCAAGTAGGTCTAAACAAAAAGAAAGATTACTTACTGGTTGGATCAGGCAGCAATGGAAATAACGTTTACCTTTTACACGAGAACAATCCTAACCCGAACGTAGGAGGTTATCGGCCCAATGGTTATCAGCCAAATGCTTATCAGCCTAATGGTTATCAGCCGAACAACAACGCTATATATGTTCCATACAACCCAGGACAACCTAACAATCAAGTTTATCAAGTTGTCAATGGACAACCTGCTCCAATGAATCAACAATTGTCACCAGATAAAATGAATGCGAACAGAGGCTATAATAATGCCATTTCAGACCCTGGACAACCTACTGTTAATTTGAATTCAGGTAACCAGAATCCTGGCTATGTCTTGGTCTATTCTAATGGACAGCTGTTACAAATACCTGGTGTTGTCGTAAGTCCAGGACAAAATAATGTACCTTTACAGAATGGGAATCTGGTACAAGGAACGAATTACATAGTAGCAAATACTGTTCCCAATAATATGCAAAACCCTGGCACAAATGGCATTTATACTACTTTGCCAAATCAAGGTTCAAATGGTCCATTGTATGTCCAAATGCCGAACTGTGGGAATGCTTTACCCAATTATAGCTGTGGTTCTGGGGCAATGGTACAAAATCCAATGCAAGGAGTAAACAACGCTGCTAACACTATGCCAAATAATGGTTTAGCTGGCAATGGGGCTGGCAATCAGCAAAATCTGAATGTGGGACCTCAAACGACAGGAATACTTCAGCCAGCGGTCGAAATGCCAGTTAATGGTAACCCAAACTGGTACAACCAGCCCATAGTTTCAAATCAAGGACAATTGCCAAATGTAGCAGGGAATTTGCCAAACCAGGGAGCTATGCTAAACAACCAAAATGTACCATACCAGAAAGCAGTTTTAATGCCAGTTAATGGCGATTCAAACTGGTACAATCAGCCCGTAGTATCAAATCATGAACAAGGGCCAAATGTAGCACGGAATGCACCAAACCAAGGAGCTATGCTAAATAACCAAAATGGACCATACCAGTCAACAGAAGAAATGCCAGTTAATGGAGGTTCAAACGGATACAATCAGCCCATGGTAACAAATCAAGGACAAGGCCCAAATACAGTAGGGAATGCACCGAACCAGGGAGCTATGCCAAATAACCAAAATGGACCATACCAGCCCGCAGTTCAAATACCTGTTAATGGCGGCTCAAACGAAAACAATCAGCCCATAGTATCAAATCAAGGACAAGATTCAAACGTACCAAATCAGGGACATATGCAAAACAATCAAAATATACCATTACAACCAGTAATTGAAATGCGAATCGATGGTGGCTCAAATGGATTCAACCCGGCACCAAATCCAGAAGAACAAGTGAATACTGGGGTCCTAAATATCCCAAATCATGACGCAGTAAATCAACCAGGAACTGAGCAACCACTCGCAATACCAGCTAATTCCCCTTCAAATAACGATGCCATGGTTTTAGATAATGATAATCTGTCATCGTTGGGTGCCCAACCAGCTATCATGATTTCTTCGTTTAAAGACAAAGAGGGTCATCAGAAAAATAAAGAGAAGACTACAGATAGCAAGGAAAAGAAAGATAAAGATAAGAAGAAGGAAAAGAAAACTAAAGATGCAGACAAATCGAAGGAATCGGAGCCAAAGACAAATGAGAAAATTCCATTTTCTAATTTGGCAACAACTCCAAAATAATAATTATGCAATTTTTGTTTGTAAATCTTTTTTTGTAAAGAATTAAATGTTTTGTAAAGAAGAATAAAAAACTTTTTGTATATTCCTACGTTAATAATATTTTGTTGTTTAATTTATCTTTTTTTAAGTCACTACCCTTTAGAGTTTCTGTGGAGACAAAATATCAAACAAACCACAATGTATGGGACATGTGTGAAATGGTTCCACAAAGAGTCAATCAACTATAGTTAATTGTGCTGTTGACAGTGACGGATTTTTAACTAACTGCCTGCAAGCAAAATAATGGGTTACTGTCAGTTTATCATCAGAAAATAAATGAGTTTTTATGAAATATAAAAACATTGAGGCTTGTATTCACAAACAACACTCAGAGCGGTTACGCACTGCATTCGATCCGAATCCGAGAAAATACGTTCCGAAGTAGTCATAGAACTATTTGTATAGTAGTTTATGCACTAGATCCGACTTCCGTCATCCGACTTCTCTCCGTCATACGTGAGTTTCTCATTCGGAAAAAAAATGACGGACCGAAGTAGCCGTAGTACTGTTTGTATGAACGCTTTCGCATTACTTCGGATTCAAATTGGACGACTACAGACTTGATTGACTACAGGGTGCTCTCTTAGAGGGCACCTGGCACTGAACGTGTTAAGGGGGCCCCGGGGTTTGAAGCCCCTGTTGCCCTCGCCTAAATCAAGCCCTGCTCGCCATAATTAGCAACAATTCGCATTTCATTCATAAAAAACGGACATTTTCAATACACATACGCATGGTTTCACCTATTTGCATCGGCTCAGTTTACTCATGTAGTAAAATGCTTAGCAGCTGAATGCACATGATTTCACAAGTGATGCAGAAATGCCTGTTTAAACAGCTTTTTGTTCTATAAATTCAAAATTAAAAAAAAAAAAAACAGACAATTTAAGTAATAAACGAAGTAACCAAATATCGGTAGGTATCACTTGCAACAGTTTCATTCATGAAGCTACCAACCACCAGCCAGCTGTTAAGTAGCTGGTTACTTTATTATTAACTAAGTATTTTTTCTACTACTTTTCGTTCTATTTTATTGTTATTTTTATGATTACTGACCACTAGCCCTGACCGTGTGTTAAATTAATGTCGCCATTGTTGCTGCACGCTGTATAGCGAAGACGAAAGATAGATATAACTGCGCGTGATTCTAAAACAATCCCATTATAATTTGTTTTCTATTATATATTAAATCTGATGAAGACTTGGCAGTTCGACAATCTCCGACTTTCAAACTATCCTTTGACCACAAAATCCTCTGGAACTTTCCGACAATTTGTTCTTTGAAATCCTTTACAAGATATTATCAAATTAGTTTAAAACTTAAGGTCGTAGCCGACTTATATGACATCGCTCCCAAACAGCAAAATAATGTTAATTGAAATGTGAGCTTCAGGGCATCCTCTGTAGACATACTTTACTTTGACAACACAAATTAGCAGATAGTACGTTGTAAGCGAGCTTACTGCCATCGTACCACTCGATAGTTAACGTCTCGCTTACCGCATGCTTACCACGCACTTTAAGCGAGCGACCCGCGTGGTGTACGCACGCAGACTGCTCGCTTGAAGCACGTTGCTAGCTTGTTGGTGCGCGGGAACCGATAGCGGTCGGCGCGTGGACAGTGTAGAACTTCATTGCTAGCTGTAAGCGCGTGGATAGCTGGTTGCCTGCTAGCTGTCGGCGCGTGCACAGCTAGCAGCCATCTCCGTTTAAGGCCTCGTTTAGAGAGTCGCGGGGCGTAGCGCGGCGCGTGTAGCGTCGCGTCTCGCGGTCTAATCAAACATATTATTATGGTAATGTATGAGAGCGTTCCTAAAGAACCGTCATCACGCGCGTTTTGTTTGATATTGAGCGCCACACGAAGCAGGGAACTACGCGTATGCCGCGGCTGCCGCGTGTGTCAGTTTGTTTTTGGCATTGAAGGCGAGCGAGCTTGTTGTATGTTACAATTATCTTCTAGTAATATGTCGATGATATGATACTCCATTGTAACACGTCTGCGTTGTGAGATGTCCAAAGAAGACTGCCAAAAGCGGAAGCTGCGGTGTCCGCTGCAGCGGCAGCAGCGGACACCGTTATTCCCAAGCCCCGCGCCACGCGCCGCACGACGCTCCGCGTCTTCATAAACGGAAACACACCGTACCATAATTATGTTAGTATTTGTGCGTGCAACGCTACGGCTGGCGCCGCGGGCCCCGCCTACCGCTTTTGTGCCGGTTTTGTGCGGGAGCGGTGTTCGAGCGGGGTCGTATAAGTGAGCTAAGACCTTTACGCCGCTTCCCCGTTGATCGTTTTCAGTCGAGCGATCAAAAACAAGGGAAAATCAATCGTCCGCTGCCTCGGGTTAAATTTTGTGTATATGGGAACAACCTTCGAACTGTCTGTTTGTGTATGTACGTACGTATCTATGTTGTGTATTGTGTGCATTTAATTTTGTTTGATAGAAAAATTTGATGCCACGCATAAATGAAAAAAGTCACGGCGACACAGCTGACGGACCCGACTAGCGCGATATCGCCACAGTCAGTTAACTTGGGACGCTAAAATTACTCAGATACAGAATCATCATCATCATCTGCCTAGCCTTTTCCCAACTATGTTGGGGTCGGCTTCCAGTCGAACCGGATGCAGCTGAATATCAGTATTTTACACGGAGCGACTGCCTATCAGACCTCCACAACCCAGTAACTGGGTAATACGATACTCTTGGTCTTTCTTTCTATCGTGTCGGCACGAGCTATACAAGAATAGCTTATGCCGTGGTGAAAAGATTAGCCAGTCAGCAAGGATGGTAGCGAGGCTGACTGCCCAGGGTGCGCCGGACGTACCGAAGTATCGTCACTCGTGGAGGTTCTTTTCATACACCCCCTTTCCCCTTTCATACTCTTGGTAAGACTGGTTGTCAGACTTTCTGGCTTCTGACCAACAGTAACGACTGTCAAAGATCTACGAATGACAGCCGGGACCAACGGCTTTACGTGCTTTCCGAGGCACGGAGGAAACTCGCTATGGTAAATGGTCACCCATCCACAGACCAACCTCGGCAAGCGTGGCTTATCCGGGAAGATCGGTCTATGCGGCTGTCATTAAAGAATACCATGGTTAATTTTTTGAAAACTTTTTTTTGTTGGTTCTGAAAAAAACCTATGCAGGGTCAATAAGTGTCACCAGTAGATCACGCGGTTTGAAGGAATTACACGAATTCGTTAACACCCTGTATTATACAGGGTGCACACGTGATCTACTGGTGATAGAGATTAACCGTAAATGAGAATTTTGGAAAATCAACGAAAAAAAATTTAAAAAAAAAAACTTGATTTTCTATTTCTGAGTCATTTTAGAGCCTTGAGTTATCTGACTGCAAAGAGCGATATTGCGTTAGTCGTGCCTGCCAGCCGTGTCGCCCCGCTTTCATTAATTTATGCGTGGCATCGAAATGTTCACACAAATAAAACATTATTTTTTGCAAAAAAATTAAGTCTTATTTTTTTACTGAATCCTTTCTAGGTGGTTTAGATTCGATCGGTAACAAAGCCGCATGAAAAAATAATAATGTTATTTTTTTATTTTTAATCAAGCTAAATCCCGTGCGGGGCCTGTCTACACCAGTAGTAGATCATGTGGTTTTGAGGAATTACACGAATTCGATAACAGCCTGTATATTATTATACAGATCAACACCAATTTAAAAAATCTTGGTGGTTTTTAAATGACGTGTCAGCATCACCTGTGAAATCGTGTGCTTTGAACTGCGAAAGCTTTTTTCAGCACGCATAACGTATGCAAAAGCTGAATTGATGTGAAAATGTGAAAGCATACGTATCCATGTTTATGAAAAATGCACATTTTCTATGAGTGAAATGTGAACTGGTTTTTATTCATTTAGAGTTTACCAACATTTGTTTAGGATTCTGTTTGTCAGACCGTATAAGGAATAGTGTATTGCGCTCCAAAACTCCAAATTGGTCAGAAAGCCGCAAGCTTAATCAGAAAGCTGCTGCATGTCGGACGAGCTGTGGACAAAACTCATCACTGAGTGGAGCCCACGTACAATGTGTCCGGTTATGGACTAGCGATATTCTAGGTACTTATATAGCAACTATTCTAGTACATAAATACACTACACACTAGGGTCCAATCCACTTCCCCGCTGTTTGGCAGCCATTTTACTTTTTTGTTGAGATATTATCTATCTTAAAGTTATGAAAATGTGAACCCATTGTATTGTAATGTAAACGATAGACAATATTGTTGCCAGCCGAATAAGCCTACTTTTATCTCAGTAGGACCAAAACTTTGAGAGATATGACTTTTTTGTACACACGTACAGAATATCTCAACAAAAAAGTGGACTTGGATTGGATCCTAGTGTATAGTGTATGTACTAGAATAGGTGTTATATAAGTACCTAGAATATTGCTAGTCCATGACCGGACACATTGTTTATGCGTACGAGGGAAAATCCTAAAAAAAATATATTTAGTTACTTAATTCTTTCTCTAGTGAAAACGTTGATTAGTTCTAATATTAAATAAGAAATGCAGGTGTAAAAAAATTGCAAGCATCATTTTAACTTATTTACTTAATTTTTTTAATGCTAATTATTGTGATTTTCTCGGTTCTTTGTTCATTGGTTTTATACTCGTAATGCTAGTGATTTGGTGAATAACATACTGTAGGTATTACAATAAAAGAAAAAAAACAATGGCAGGAAAAACTATGATAGCTCGCAATAATGAGGCCGTTTGGATGTGTAATTTAAAATTAAAAAAAATAAAATTGTTTGCTCTTTTTCTGGGCAATTTCTGGGAATCATATTTTAAAAGTATACTAGGTTAGTCAGAAAGGGGGTACTAATCCGAAAGGGTGTCACCCATAATAATGAATCACTTTTATTCTACTACTTTCCCCAAAACTCAATAGTTTAAGAGAAAGAGCTGTTCAAAAATTGCAAAAAACAATGTGCTAAAATTTATCTATCCTCAGCTATGATGTGTCATTTTAGGTCATATTTGTGATCAAAAACTAGAAACTTCATTTTCTGAATTCGTAACTAAATTAAGGATGAAGAATTTTTGAAAAAAAAACTAAAATAAAAATAATTTGACATGAATTAATAAAAATGATCGAATTTTGAAATTTGAACTCTTGCTTTACAGCGGTTACGCACTGCATCCGATCCGAATCCGTGAAAATACGTTCCGAAGTAGCCATAGAACTATTTGTATGGTAGTTTACGCACTACATCCGGCATCCGTCATCCGATTTCTATCCGTCATCCGTGAGTTTCTAATTCGGAAGAAAAATTGACGGACCGAAGTAGCCTGAATTGTTTGAATTTGGATCAGAGATCGGAATAGTGCGTAAGCAACATCCGAATTCGGTCCGAGATTTTTACTCTAGATCGGTATTTTCACGGATTCGGATCGGATGCAGTGCGTAATCGCTCTTAAAATAGTCATCAGTGATACTTAAAGTGGCCTGTGGATTAGTACCCCCTTTCCGACTAACCTTGTATACAATGTTAATTTATGCTGCTGCTAAACAAAATACTTGGCTCGGGTTTCATACCTATAGTCAAAAATAAAAGACAACAATATTTCGAAAGTGTTTTTATTAAATTGTTAAATATGAAACTTCGATAAAACCATGATAATTCTCGGGTTCAAAATTTTATTTGCAGTTGTGTTTGTGTATCGTTCATTGTGCGACTTATTATTATTACGACTATTATAAAAAAGGAGATTGCAGTGATGTTGAACGGTGTCAATTTAGAGTGAGCAATATAAAGAGCAGTTCATACTACGCTATACCTACTATAAAGTATTGGCTTGCTGTACGCGATAAACTTGAGCGATTCTCAGAGCTATATTGCATGATTTTCCGGTCCCCGCCTCACTTCTACCCCGTCCGTCGCCCGACGGATCACCGTCATATAACTTGATATACATAGCAGACCGGCTTGCGATATAGCGTATAGTGTGAACGTCATGCTATGTAGTTATAGCTTATGACGCAATGTGCTTTTCTATGTAGCGAAATAATATAGCGTAGTTTGAACTGCGCTTAAAGCTTAGTTTGTACGTTACAAAATTATTGAAAAATTTAATTCTGTCTTGGAATGAAAAGAAAACACAATATGCTGGCTGCGTCTCAAAATTTTGCATATATCGTATTAAATCCGCCTTCCAATATTCGGTCTCTGATTTTTCGCTTTATAAAATATACTAACGATTGATTGGAAAGCGAAGCAAAGTTAAAATATGCAGTAAGTACTTACTACCAGTAACATGTAGGTAAGTAGTTCTTTGTTCTTTCTTTGTTTAAGGTGAATGCGATCAGATCAGAAGGCCCGAGATTGTTTTTTTTATATTTTATGTCAGAATTGAACATCTTTAAGACGTCATTTTGTTTATTCATTTAACTAACTTATTAAATAAACTTTTAAATATTTCTATAAAAAACAGAAAACATTTAAAAATATAAAAAACAGTAGCCCACCAGCATCGGGAACAGGGTCCAAGCTACCGGCGGTCAGAGCTAAAGAGAGAGAGGAACTTCCTAACGATACGCGCCGTGTCCAGAAGTACCGCTTTCTGAATCAAACCCTTGATCCAGCTGCCTAACGAGAGCCTCATCAGATGTTGGTCGAGGCTCTTGGCTATTAAGCCATTGGCTGTAACGACTATCGGCACAATGACTGCTGAGTCAACATCCCACATGTCGGCAACCTCGTGTGCCAAATCAAGATATTTGATTTTTTTATCGTTTTCGGCTTTCACGAGATTCTAAACGTCATTTTATTATTAGCGCAGAGAATGTAATATTTAGTCTGCGCTAAAAAAATATTAAAAAAAAAACTAAAAAAAATACGCGGGCCGACTGACCGCATTCACCTTAATTGCTTAATTGAAACCGCATTGGTTGCGTTTGGAGAGACAAGTTTCACATGCACAAACATCCAGATAACAACGTACCCCCGTATCTCCCCTTGAATCTGCCCTGTCTTGTAGCTGTCCTATAATGCCTACAGTATTGCTCCATTTTGACGATCGACCACAAAATACTTGGTAATCAGATCTTAGATTTTCGATCTTCAAATTCGAGCAAGTCTGCTGGCATTTAGAAACTTTATATTACACAGCCGACTAACTTTGTGTTTTTTTTATCTATGCAATTTTTTTATCTGTTCAAATACTGACAGTGTTCAACATCATAACCAGAATGTGATTTTAGTTCAACATTGCATACATTTAAATTCATATCAACTTATAAATAAACTAAAAACTTACAAATTTTCACAATATTTTACTTAAATTAGGCACAAAACATTACAAAAAAAAAAACAAAAAACAAAACAGATCTTTTAAAAACCTATCATTAAAATCTTTATCGCAAGATTACTTTAAAAAGTTTTCGTTTTTATAATATTAATAATATTTTTTTTTTAATCTGAGAGATAATATTTTTTAAAATGTTTTAAAATTTCTTTTTTTTTAGTACTAGTTAGAATTAATATAAGCATACCTTCGTCCTAGACTATCACAACATTCAAAGGCATAAGTTTGGACCTTCGCTTGCAAAGGATAAAGGGATGTTCTCTGACCCCCGACTGACCTTCATTAGGCACTTTGCACACTAAGACACTTGCAAACTTACCGGAAATAACCGGAGTGTTAGTTGAGTGACATTGAGGCCGTATTACAAACAGCTTTTATTTGAGAGATTCCTCTATAGTATCGTTTTAAAACAAATTGAAATTAATTTAATAAAATGTTGTCAAATGTATGGAGTTGTCAAATGGATGGAGAGGAAGTGGGAGGCGAAAGAAAAGATTGATGGATTGTGTGAAGAATGATATGAAAGAGAAGGGAGTCAGTGATATCATGACGGTTGACAGGACGGAATGGAAGAAGAAAACGTGTTGCGCCGACCACAAGTAACATGGGATAAGGGCACGAAGATGATGATGTTGTCAAATGTATGGAATTATACATTATGGTAGATACTCTTGGGAGAACTCAAAAACGAATTGTTTTGCTTACCAATTGTAGCATTTTTCATTGCCAAACTTGGTATCTATATAAATAGAATCGTAAGCTAATTTTAAATGCAATAGCTACTAACGAGTGGGTTTACTATACTTTATTAATGGTAAAGATATAAGAGTTTTAATTTGAACCAATAACGCTCGATAAATCATAGGAATCGGCCTTTAGTCACTTGTAGATACCAAATTAAGTTGAAACATTAGTTTTAACTACAGTCCGGTTGAGCGACGTTTAAATTACGACAGACATAATTATTATGGTTTTTAAGTCGATCTTAAACGGAGAACCTAAGTGTTCTTTAATCTATATCCACAGTTTGCTTTTAAACAGAATTAGGATGCCGGCTTAAAACCGACAAAAAAAATGTAAGCTGCACATTTTCGGATTGATAAATTGAGAATTGTATGCCACAATATTTAAATGTTGAACATTTAAACCCATAATAAATCTGAACATAGCGATCTGAGAACTGGCTACAAGGCGCTGCCATAGAGTAGAGTTTTGCCAACGAAAGTTGACACTGGACATTACTGCGAAATTAAAAAAACCCGACCCAAAAACTCTCTTAACACTCAATACAATTTTTTTATAATTCGTATTACCTATGTAATTTCTCATTATTTTTCAAATTAAACTAGCCAATTTATAAAAAAGTCTTTTAGAACGAGTGTTTTTGATTCAAGTTTTTTTTGAATTTCGCGATGATATTCAGTGTCGACTTTCGTTGGCAAAACTCTATGGTAAATTTTTGTTTATCTTCCTTTCAAGATTTCGAAACGACATGGCGGCGCGGTGGTCCTGTCTGTCAGACTTTGAACTTAAGGTAAGCTCTAACCTCTCTAAAGTAAGGAATGCTCGTTAAGTGTCGTAGTTCTAGAATTTATAGTGTGCTAGAAGCTTAAAGTAATGGTCAACAGAGACTAAGTTGAGAACATTTACTTTTAGAACACTTACCGAGAAAGTTCTAGTAAATTCGAATTCAGAAAATAGCGAAGTCTTTGCAAAATCGCGATCGTAGTACGATTGGAAAATCGCCCGCATCAGCAACCTCAAGTAGCTAAGTGTGCAAAATGCCTAATTTTTATAAGAATTTCATCGAGGTAAAATAAAGAGAAATAAATATATTTAAGATATTTCTTAAACAAATTCTTTTAGCTCGTTCCATTAACCTTGGCGTTAATGAATTATATTTATGACTAAAATCTTTGGACTAAATTGATTAATATCTTAAGAACGTTTTAATATTGTTAAATTGTTGCCGATTAATCAATTAACTTCAAAGAAACAAAACACGAGAGTTGCCATTATTGCTCATATTTTAAGGAAAAAAAATCCTTAGATTCTTTGTTCACAAATATTATTAAATAATAAATCTATTTTGATAGTATCTATAAATAATGAACGCCGTCTTAATAGATAAAACTATTTGCGGTTGCAAGACAGTCGCATACAATTTTATATGAAATCGGTGCCTTAAATCGGTATACATTTTCAAACTCATAAAATAAACATTAAGCAGCAACAACGAATCATAAAATGTTAGTTATAAAAACAATTTTTGTTTAATAATGGCATCTTGTTAATAAAAAAACAATTAAATTGTGTTTTTATATAAATTTAAATACATTAATAAAGTATAAAAGATAAAGTGGATAAACATAATAAAAAAAAAAAAACTTAATGTATGGTTTGACACCACAAAAGTAAATAATCAAATAGTATAATTATAATTACATCAGTGATGATAATTTATCACATAAAGTGACTGAAGAAATACAATTTTAATGACAATAGTGGCACAAACAATTAAATACGTACAAAAAAAAAAACCTTATCGTATTAGAAATTATGTCATCGTGTTTGTCAGAGAACAGCGCAGCAAAACGTGGACAATAAAATTCCTTTCACCTAATATCTAAGCTTGGACAAATTTGTTAATTAAAATATTAATAAAAAACTTTTTTTTACTTAACTTTACACAAAAATCGTAAGTACTTCGGTGATCGGGACCCTGTACACTAACATGCACCTTATCTATGATTTTATTCGTAGTCTGTGCACTGTATTATCTATAAAACCTTTTTTTTTGTTACTTTTATGGCGGGAAACCTCTAAACACATTTTACAGGGCTGAGGTTGTACAAAGAATTGTTGACAAAATTTAATTTTACTTGTTTACTATTATTAAATCTATCTTGGAAATATTTGCCATGATCTAACATATATAGAGTAAATTATAGCATGAACACGTTGAACTACCTTGTCAAATACCAAATGCTTACCAAAACATCGAATTTAATCGAATTTCCTCGAAATTATTGCCACAATCGAATACCTGAATTTGCCATTAACTTCCGCCAATTCGCACGAATTTCGCGCCATAATTTCCGCTTGACTTACATGCCAGAGCTGTCAACACAATGCACAGACTATAAAAGCGCTCACGACTCAATAGATGGTCATTATAATTGAAATTAATTTGACAGTGAAAATTGGTCAATCTCTTAACGTAGCTGCTCGCTATTTACATGCGCTTATAACCTGTAATCAGGGCGCAAAATGGTCTAGGGGACTGGGCATTTATAATATAAAATATTATTAATATTGTTTATTATTATTTAGTTATTTCAAATTGGGCAAAGCCAGGCACTAATAGACTTTAAGAAGTCGGTCTAGGTGCATTGAATATTGCATATAGGTTCGAAATTTAAAAATCGAGTTCTTTGATGTAGACTGCCAAATAAAAAAAAAACTTGTTATTTGGCGCGCTAAGGATGCAATCCCCAAAATTCTTTTCTTACTATAGTGCATCATATTTATTTGAGATTGTGACTCTGTGGTACAGCCAAGTATATTTTAATAGTTTTTTTTTTCAATTTATCTCTTCTTAGTTGTTTTTTTTCGGCAGGAATTGACGTTTGAACTGACACTTCATTTAAAAGCAAATCCCTAACCGTAAATACCGAGTTAGATCAGCAATTCCGGATCCGATTCCTCATCCGGTTTCCGGAAGCACGCAATATCGGTGATTTATAGGTGGTTGCCACTGCTCGCCGCAAACCAGTGCTTACGACCGGCTATATTGCCGGTGGTTTAGAAACAATACCGGATGGAATGCAGTCAATTTACGTCTTATGACGATGGTATAAGATAAAACACATTTGAAAAATTGCCACATGAATTAAAATAACAAATTATTTTTTTGAAACATTAAAAATTAAAAGCCAGGATTTATAACGAGACACATACCGACATTTTAAAATGCCGATCATTAAACGTGCCGTTTAAAAATATCGCGTATATCGTTTCCGTGAAATTCGTTCGTATTATTATAAATGCCCGGTGACCCCTAGACTTACAAGGTTAATAATTAAAAATTATAGTTTCAGAAAAATACAAAATAGCAATGAAAATATTTTAATTGATGTCTTTGTTTGTAGTTATCACAGAAATATTTTTTTAGTTCTGGAATAACTTCAATTTTGATGTCTGATAAATCATTAGATTAATGCGAATTGAAACTTGATCTAATTGTTTTGTGAAACTAAACATTTTCTGAAAAGTTCATCAAAAAGAAAGAATTATGACATTAAGAAGAAAATATGAACGCGTAAAAATATGGCACCTTAATTTATTCAAAATTCAAACCTTCACGTTCCTCGGCTTTGTTAATAAAATATTATACATCAAACATCGTTTAAATATCGCATTTCATTGCAAGACAGATCATATCAAGCGAAATATCAACATGAAAGACTCCATTATATTTTGTATTTTTATGAAACGCTTATTTAAACCTAAAAGCTTATATTATTTACAATGATATCAAACAAGCATTGAGCAATTTTTTATGAATTAATATTATAAATATGCTAAAATATTTACAGTAAAATGGCCTTTTGTAAAAGTTTGCTCTGAACGAGGCTGCCTCGCGAGGCACGTAGTTTAAGACATGGCAACATTTTATCTTGTTTTATCTGTCATTTTTTTTCTATGAATAATATACGTCACGTATGGAAAGAACGCGCGGCCAATTCGACGAACAAAATTGTTGCCAAGGTTTTGTTTTTTGTGTTGTGGCGAACCACCTTAATATTAATGTATGTTTTATCTGTGGTCGCCCTAATAGTTTAGTGATGACAACACTGATTGTTAGCCAATAGCACAGTCTACCTATATCTTACTTCTTACAGTCGGTCAACGTACAACATTGGCGCAGATTAATCGTGCGGGGGGTTGCGGGGTGAAGGAACGGAGGTTATGTCCCGAGTAGCCATACTGCATTCTTGGGACATAACCTCCGCCCCTACATCATTTTGACATTTCATAGGACCTGTCAAATGTATGGGCGTTGACCCACTGTATGTAGTAAGTAGGTACACTGTGCTAATAGTAATCATTTAATTAATTTTCTCGGACATCATAGACAAACATAGAGTACTATGTTTGTCTATGATGAGAGCAAGTTTGAACTCGCACGGCTTTACGCGGTAATCCGCAATACGCATTCATCCCTTTTTCCGTTTACGGTCATCGTACCACACTGTACCTGTACTGCATTATAATAAGTTCTATTCATCTCCTCTCAGTATTCTGTATCGTCATGTTTATATTTACAAATTATACAAAGTATCCTGGACCCCGTATTTTATTCAAGCAAATCTGCCTGCAACCCAAGCGCCATATTGGTGACCCCGACAACAATTTGACAGCTTTTGAAATTGAAAACAGTCTGAATTAACGGTTCGGCCTTGGTTCGGTTGGGATTTATCAAGATTTCGTATAGTAGAATTGGGCTCCTGTGACAGCGGTTACGCACTGCATCCAATCCGGATCCGTGAAAATAAGAATATAAAAAACTCGACCGAATTCAGATATTGCTTTGCGCACTGCATCCGATCCGAATTCGTGAAAATACAGATCTAGAGTCTAAAAACCTCGGACCGAATTCGGATATCGCTTACGCACTAATCCGATCTCTGATCCAAATTCAATCAATTCAGGGGTCATCTTTGGCTGTCCGATTTGAATCCGAGGTAATGTGAAAGCGTTCATACAAACAGTACTACGGCTACTTCGATCCGTAAATATTTCTTCCGAATTGGAAACTCACGGATCACGGAGAGAAATCGGATGACGGAAGTCGGATCTAGTGCGTAAACTACCATACAAATAGTTCTATGGCTACTTTTGAACGTATTTTCACGGATTCGGATCGGATGCAGTGCGTAACCGCTCTTACTGTTTTGTTTTTATTATTCACGGAGTGTTGCTCTATTTTTGTAGGACAGTAAGTATAAGCAGTAATTGCTGTGTCTAACTTGGCTCATAATCTGTAGCCGTAAGTCAATTGAGCCTTAAGTGACTCCGCGAAACAGCCTCTTTTTATAGACCTAATTATCTTAATAAAAATATTTAAGTGCTTTTTAATTCAAAGAGGAAAAATGTTATTTTTAAAATATTTACAATATTAAGTGAATAAGGACTAGCGGATGAATGAATTAGTAATTTTAAGTGAACTTTTAAGTTTTTTTTTCGATATGCTGTCGTCAAAATCCGAATAGAGTCAATATAATTTTTATTTTAACTTTAAAAAGTTTATAATTCTCGTTTATTAACACTTTTCACATAGCAGCCTAAAAAACCTCAGATTCTGACGTCAACATTAATATTAAAATTATTAAAAAAATATCAATTCAATGCATTTTTCAACTACGAATGAAAAATTTGAATGCTTGCAACACTTCTTTTAGAGCGGCAACATTGCTTTACCGATATCCAATTAGCTAGTCGAATTCGAACACGATTTGAATGCGGACGAGCCATTGGTCGGCGGCGGCGGTTGGGGGCGCCGCGCGTGTGGAGTATCACCGTGCGGTTGTGTCCTCATTCTCCTGCTGGCTCTTGTCCTTAGAAGCCACGTCCTGACTCTGATTTTGGGATTCTTGGACTGATTCCAGCCCAATGTCAAATGAGGCTTGCCTGCTGAAATATGGTTTTATTAGATATTATCTTTAGTAAATGTCCAGAAAGGTTTGTCAGCGTGGAATTAGATCACAAGTGCCATTTTTTTTTCATTAAGTCTCGCGTTTGTCGCATTTTCGGTTGATATGTTAAACGAATTATTCTTATCAGTCTATAGCAGTTCACTTCTGGACATAGGCCTCCCCAATAGCACGCCACTGAACTTAATCTTCGGCCTCTCTCATCCAGCTGCTACTAGCCACGTTGCGGAAAACGATACGTCATCTTCTTCATATACAAAATTACATGATCTAAAATGGAGCACTCATTTACTCTAGAATTTAGCTTTTATAATGTTTGATAATTTAATTTCTAGGCTACCAACCTTTCAGTCAAATAGTTGCCAGGAGCTGACAGTGACCTGCCAGCTCTCGCTAGGCCTCCTCGCTTGGTGGCTGCTGTTGGCTTCTCGGAGACCTCGCCGCGAGCGCTGGTAGACTCCCTGCGAGACGTACTGCCTTCTCTACTGCGGAGGAACGGGTTCTGGGGACAAAGGAGTATGTTAGGCGGTAGGAAATAATGCTTGAAGTAGATCATTGATTGATTTATGAAGTTAAGTATCCGTGACATCGTCAAGTCTTGAATGAATGGTTGTTGATTTCTTTAAGTCCCTTTAGGCTGGCTTTCCACCAGGGATATGCGTGATAGCTAAGCGGTGCGAGAGGGCGACGCTAAGCTGTAAAACGATGTGTTTTTTTCCACCAAAGCTAAGTGGTGTAGCGGAGCGGGTATGTTGCGCAAAGCAGCTGTGTGAGGAAGATGCGCGATGCAGTTCGGGTCTTCTCTCGTCGTAGTCTACCCAGTTTTGCTCTGTCACTCGCATAGCTACATAACCCACATCTCTCGTTTCAGCAATTATATAAAAAAACTTCGCTTCATTGAAACCCTTTCTATTAAAGCTAAGATGAGCTAAGCTATGAAAATGAAACGATCCTATTGGCGGGTTTCACGCACATCATTCGCTACGCATCTTCATATATCCCTGATGGAAAGGCAGCCTTTTGCTGGAGGTCTCAACTGTCATGCGTATAAAATCTAAACCAGTCTTCATAGGTAATACATACAGGGTGTCCCTGGAAGTATAGATCAAATCGAATAGGGGCGTAGGCAAGGTCATTTCAAAACTTGAGTAAAATTATTGCCAGACCAAAAAAGCCTTTGTAGTATAGTAAGTGTTTTTTTTTCTTATTGAACACATGTTTTCTAGCTGTGTATTACCACAAGAAAGGCCTACTGTTCGCCAAAGTCCTGAAAAAAAATGATAGCTCTGATAGTTTTTTTATGATTGTTTTCTATGCAAACTGACAGAAAAAAAAAACAATAATTGGTCACAACTTAAAAACCGTAAAAAATTGCACCGACATTCTCAGGGTTAAAAAGTTTGGAAATGACATTGCCCACGCCCCTATTCGATTTGATCCATACTTCCAGGGACACCCTCGAGAAGCCTCGAAAACTAATATCTCATTGTAATACCGGTGTCGCCCACTAGTTGAGTTACAGAGTTGAGTGACCCCAAAATACTTGGAAAGGTTAAAATAACGATGAGACTTCAAGATGATTATGGAAGACGAACCCGAAATTCCCTCAGGCGTATTTTGCTCCAAAAGTAGTATCTTACCTGGAAGCTATGCTTCTTGAGCATCGTCTTGATGAGTATGAGCGTGGACAGGTTGGGGATGGAGGTAACGACCTGCGCCATATCCTCGTCTGTTACTTCCACCAGCCTACAGTTCTCTTGTTCTGATGGCAGAGGATCCTTGCCTCCTGCTGTTATCCACTCGTGGTCCTGGGAGAAATAAAGGTTCCTTAGCTAAAGGAGATGTTTGATTTTGGGCCACCACTATGTACAGTATATAGAAAAATAGGGGATTACCATAAAAATACAAATAAATTAATTTGAAGAAGAGTACTCTTGTACTGGAATTATTATTTGGGGACGTTTTTTAGTATGTTAACCCTGTTTTTCTGGTAGCCATGACAGTTGGTTTGACATTGAAATGACTTTAACAACTTTGACAGTCCTAAGTTTCGTGATGAGTGTGTGACGCAATCGAGTACAACACCTGTAGTTCTATTTTATTATTATCATATTATATTATATATATTATTATATTTTATATAATTATAACGAAATTCAAGTATTTTCGTCAATAAACAACGTAGATAGGTTATGTAAGTTCACAACAAATAAACACTATGGGTTCATTGAGATGTCAGCAATTGTCAAAATGACATTTCACATAATTTCGATCCACCATATTTTTATGTGTTGTGTTGCTCTCCTTGACCAAGATATCTTGAATGTACAATTAAAGTAGAAGAAGTAAAATTATAGAAAATTAACATTAAGAAACGGTTACTTTATTGTATAACTGTATTTACATATAGTGTACATGGTGCTGGCCCAGACTCCATACATTTCTGAAACATCTCCTTTCTTACAAACAAGGATTTATCCTGTATCGTGGGTGCGTTTACTAACACAAATTGAATGTACCTATCTACAAATACCCAAATTTCGAGCAAATATCTGTGGGACTTACGGATATTTAGTCTTTTTGCTTAGCGCTACCAGCCAGTTAGTTTTATTTAGTGAGCGAGCTTGGTCAAAAAAAATCTAGGTACATAATTTGTTTCCGCAAAGGTCCGGCGACATGCAGCGTCTTGCATGCGCAAACCGCTTGTGCAAAAGTTTGCGCAAACGGTACTGACTGTACGCCAACTGCGCGGTATGCTAACTTGTGCGAATTAAAATATTGTGCAATTAAGATTCTGTGAGTAGTCAGACCTATGATGTACAAAGACGTCAATTGTCAATCTGTCTTTAGGCGTGAATGTAGCGGTATAAGGAAACGGTCTAGATTTAACAATACGAATAGACTTGAATAGATTTATACATAAGTCTGTATAGCAAATGTAATCTTTAAGAACAAAAGAACTAAGTTGATTTTAAAAAGACAAAACATTTTGGAAAGATCTTATTTTACTTGCAATATAAATTGGGACTATTTACAGTGAAGTTAAGGCTTATAATCCTAAAGCTTGTTAATCTAAAATGGTTGAAATAGACACAATTAATACGAATACTATATAACTTTAGCCTCCAGACAAAACAAATATTATTTTTCGTTCTAAGTGTTATTAGATCGTTACTAATCCAATCAGTATCTCTACCAACCTTTAGTTTGTAAAGGTCAACCGTAACAATACAGATTGGTCAAATTGCTGTACTAATTGAGTAAGCTAAGACAATTTGATTATTGTTGGCCAACGACGCCATACTGTAAGGTCTCATTTACGAAGACGCGGGGCGTCGCGCGTCGCGTTGTGCGGCGCGGCCCACACTGTATTCAAACATATGGCGTTGTATGAGAGCGTTTACGGAGATGCGATTTTACACGCGTTTGCTTGAAATGCAATCGGAGCCCGCGGATGGCATCGCCGCGTCGCACGCGACGTTTATCGCGGCGGCGCACGCACCGTTGCAACCAGCTATTCCTGTAATTCTCCGTCACGCGCCGCATCTTCATAAACAACATCGTACATTGCCATATGTTTGTGTTTGCGCGTGTGATGATGCGGGCCGCTGCACGCGCCGCCGCTCCGTAAACAGAAAAATCGTACGACGCGCCGCGAGACGCCACGCTGCACGCGACGCGCGACGCCCCGCGTCTCCGTAAATGAGGCCTAACAGAGACGGATTTGAACTTTGACCTTTTGGTTAAGAATCCTTATCCTTATTACTGTAATAACATCTTGTCTCGACTGGTAGAAATAATACAGCCGCCTGATTTGTAAAGGGCCGTTAAGTTAGTAAATCTAATTTTGAGTTATGAGTAGGGAGGAATCTAATGGGAAAACAATGATAGAGACGGGTCATTATTTTTATCGAGTATTCCAGCTATCGATACTTTTTAGTTTTGAATTTTATTGCATAATTAACAAATACTTGTAATTGTTATTATTTACACATAAATAAACTTTTTTTATTTTTATTAAACCTAAGTATATTGTTCCACTGCTGGGCAAAGGTCTCCCCCATAGCCTTCCACTCATCCCTATGCCTTGCCTTCTCTGGCCAATCTCCCATAAACAAATCTAAGTCATCACGCCAGCGTTTCCTAGGCCTCCCTCGGCGACGACGCCCGTCTTCCGGAACCCACTGCGTGACGACTCTAGCCCATCTGTATGCATTCTGCATACATGACCCGCCCAATCCCACTTTTTTCAATCACAGTTTTGTCTTATCTATCAAAAAAATCTGATAACTACCGCGACTCGGGAAGTTTACCCTATAACACTATTATTGTACGTTTTGGTTATTCGCACAGAGAAGAACGACGACCCATCCTCTCAATATCTTTCCAAATATTTGTTTAACTTGATATAACGCTACAGCATCCTACCCCTTACCTTAACTTCTTGCATCGTAGCTCTTGTCGCTGGATCCTTATCCAGCATCCTATTGAACAGGTGTCGCAACTGCTTCGAAGGTTGAAACCTGGGAGGATACATCAGGGGTTCAGCCAGGACCTTCCGCTGCAGTTCCACGGCAGAGCTTCCAACCCACGGCACCTTGCCCGTCACCATAGCGTAGAGAGTGACTCCGAGGGACCAGATGTCTGCTGCCTGTGGGGATGGAACGGGAGGTTAGTCTGAGGGTTACTAGGTCGAGTTTTAAGTAGTCCAAACAGAGGCGGAACAGTCTTTCTTGTCGTGTCAATGGTTCATTAAATAACTCCTAAATAGTATGTGGACATCTAAATAGCGTTAGGAGTGGCTGCACAGAGATCGTCTCTCGTGCAGGTGTTCAGGCACAAGGGACACACCAGCAAGTGTGACATGGATTGCTCTGGATCACCACAGTCACATTGAGCAAGATCGGGACCCCTGAACCCCGAGTTCAGGATGTGACGGTGGTAGTGGTGGCGACTGGCGGGGTGCTCGTATAAAAGGTCCGGCACGCTGCAGTTTGTGCTCTCTCGCCCCTCAGCAGCTGCCACTTAAGTTATTGACTACCTACACCTGAAGACCTTGGACTCCTCGTATCGTTAAGAACCACGCCCTGTATCTTAATTTGTAATAATTATAAACTATATATTTTATGGTTAAAAGTGTTTTCATTATTCTTCTGTAAGTACACGCCTGCTAAACTTCTTGGTAGATTTTCTGATTTTATGTGCATATGCTCGTTAAGGGTTGACTCCTCAAGCCACCCTTAACCGCTAATCGTGACAAGGAACCTTTTTTAATACCAACGTAGGATCCATCACGCTTTGATATAAGAAGACTGTACTGTACTGTTCAGTTTCAATGGCATAATCGATCGGGGTTCTAGAGTTTAGATATGTTAGTCGTTTGCTTTTGCCACATGGTTTTGGATTTTAAAATGCTGCAATACTCGTACAAATTATAATCCTTTAAGACCTGTGTCGCTTCGCAACTACGGCTGTGGAGAGCTAAGTAGACGTTTGAGTTTCCGCAACCACTTTTGCTGAAAGCAAGGTAGTTCTTAGGAGAACAAGCTTTTAGCAGGAAGGAAGTTCTTCACAAGATGCCATCATAATATTACACACTCTACTATGTCTACATTATTCTTGGTGGTAGAATCTATACGGTCCACCTGGCTAGCTATCATCCTTGCATTAAAGTCAAGCAATTCACTGAGTGCCGTCGTGTGTATGTGAGAGCCAGAGAAGTGTATGGGAATCCCTCTATATCTCTGTTACTTGAATTTGTGTGCTCCAACTTAGACCTTGTCTGCGTTTACCATCAGGTGCGACTAGGGTATACCCAACCAAGTCATATAATAATTAAAAAATGTATCTAATCTCAGTCGAGAGGATGAGAGTACCACGATCTCCGCTAGTGCAGATGTAGGCTTAATCACTATAACCTCTTCAAATCAAGCTTCTTACCTCTCCACTGTACCTATCAGCTGGCGCCGCAGCCTCCGGGGCCCTGAAGGCCGGCGTCCCGACGGTTCCAGACACCCGGCCGGCCGCCGCCAGCTCACCACAGGCGCCCAAGTCTGCCACCTGCACTCGATCCTCGCCGAGCAGTAAATTAGCTGGTTTGATGTCCCGGTGGGCTATGCGCTGGTAATGCACTGTGGGGAAAAAGAACATAGTATAGTCTTTTTATCTCACGAAGACGCGTCGTGTGTCTTTTATTACAAAGACATAAGGTTCATATTACAATGATTCACGCGTCTTCCTCAGATAAAAAGAGTAATGGCAATGTAAAACTAAAGTTAAGTTTCAAATCAAAAAACATAACATCACGCCTGTATTCCCCAAAGGGTTGGGCAGACGTGTATAGTACATCCTCATTTCACCGTTATGTTCAAGTCCCATGTAATTGGGAGCGAGTCTATTGCCATCAACCGGGCACAAATCTAGAATCCGGGCTGCTACTGAAAAATTCCACACGAAAAACGCGATAACACTTTGTTCGACCAGGGGATGGAACTCAGGACCTCACACTCAGAAGTTGCGCAGTTAAATTTTAAAGTTTTTGGTATAGTCAAAGATCAAGACCACAGATATAGAATTAACTAGATAACGCAAGTTGACCTAATTTGCATGTCTATAGCTATGTGATGAATATAAATGTGGACGGATGGAGAGGAAGAGGGAGGCCAAAGAAAATATGGATAGATTGTGTGAAGAATGATATGAAAGAGAAGGGTGTCAGTGATATCATGACGGATGACAGGACGGAATGGAAGAAGAAAACGTGTTGCGCCGACTCCAAGTAACATGGGATAAGGGCAGGAAGAAGAAGAAGAAGCTATGTCTACACCAGTGCACTTTCGTGTTCATCCTGAGTCCTCGAACAAGTCGTAATGTAAGATTCTCACAAAACCTAAACCGCTAAAGGTAGAACTCGCGATTTGGAGAGTAGCGAAAAGACACACTTTTTATTGCTGGGTACTGAAACTGTTGTGTTGGTGATCAGACAGCGTTATGCCCTCAGTAGATAAAATAAAAGTACCTATGATACTACGCAACCAATAAATGCCCGATAAATGTCTTCAGCCTTGGTCCTGATTACATTAGCACAATAAATATTGACTGTAGTATGTGATGTATGCAAGTAATATTCCATGATCTTTGAGAGGAAATGTTAACATGTTTTCCATAGGAATGTTTGTTTTGGCAGAACTGATGTAGTACTGAATATATATGTGGTTTGATGAGAAATAAGGACGAACAAGGATATGTTATGTTCCGAATGGGATAAGGGTTGTAAGTGGAGCAAGAAGTTTTGGGAAAAAACATGATCTTTTTCATGATAATTTGGGAATGAGGGAAAAAAGTTTGAGGGCAGGGGCGGATTTCCCTATAGGCCAGTTACAGTGATTTTCTTTGTAATGTGTTTTGATGACAATAGAATAGAATAGATTAGATTATTTATTTGCACAGAAAGCAGGTACAAGTTTCAGATGTTAAATTTAAAATGATCCGTATACTACCTTAACTAAGTACTTTCTGTATTCTGAGACTAAGGCATGCAAACAGTTTAAGCTATAATAACAAAACACACTCATTATAATTATCATTATCACATTCAATCAAATCAATACAAGTTTACCATGTCAGTTGTTTTATATAGTTTAGCGTCCTTTTACCTTTTGTAAATGTGAGAGCTTTGTAGACTTGCTAGATGCCTGGATACCTAGTTAGTTTGTGACCATATTTTTCATTTTGTTTTTTTGTGTGGTTCTCTTAAGTCTATTTTGCTCTCTCATAACTATTCCAAGTCATAACTGTACCCACTCAAATTGTTAAAGATATGGATTTTAAAAGAGTAACCATGGAGTTTCTTGCCGGCTCTTCTCCATGGGAAACGACTAATTTGAACCGTGCACCTAAATTCGACTTTTCATAAGCGCTTGTAATAGTTTATGTGAAATAAAAACGTTTGATTTTAGTTTTTTTTTTGCCAGGTAGTCGAAAAACGAAAGTCCAATAAAGTCATTTTTTTTGTACCTTATATATCAATTTAGTTCAGTATCTACTTCCTTGTAAATAATACCTTATGTTGAACTGGCAACATTTATAAATTATCGTGTGAGTGGATAAGAAACTTCTCACTTCACAACCCACCCCGACAAATAAGACATACGGCGAGAGAGGTATGGTCAAATCAAAAATCAAAAAAAATAATCAAAAATGTTTTATTTCATTATTACACGTTGTACATTATACAGTTGGTGGCGTCTCCTTTTAAGCATATAGATGCCTGTGCCAGGAGGCGCCGCTCTTTTATATCTTACAATTAGTGTAACATGCTAAATTAAAATTAAAGTTATAAAAGTATCAAAAGTGTGAAAAGAATCTAAGTTACAAAAGTTTTTGAATTTATAATTTTTATTTTTATTTTCATTTTAATTTACTTACTTATATTTATATTTATTTATTATCATTAGTCTGTTGGTGTACGTGCGTGCGATGGTGTGTGTATGTGTGTGTGGTGTGTGTGTGTATGTGTTTGTGTATGTGTGTGCGTATGTGTGTGGATGTGTGTGGTTGTTTTATACGGAAGCGGTTTTACCTTATATTTAATAGAAGATTCTCTACTTCATCGTAGCATAACTTATTTATCCACTTAATCAGCAGCATTTTGCATTCTTTAAACGATTTAGTATGTATATCTATTTGTTTATTTATTTTATTATATAAGAAAGATGAGCGTTTGTCGTACTGAATATTAGCAAATTCTGTTTTTACAAATGGGGTGGAAGCAATATTGTGTTTCCTTCTTCTAGCTAGTAGATTAGGATCTAAGGGTAGGGTTTTGTATTTTTTTAGTACTATGTGTATAATATATAGCTTTCGGACTGATAGTAGATTACTTATTTGGTATAATTCATAGGTGGCAAAGGTCCTTTTTTTGAAGTACATTACTTTTATTAATGTCCGTTGCGCTCTTTCAACATCAAGGAAACGTGTTTTACGCGCTCCCCCCCAAATGGAGATACAATATATTATTACAGATTGAACTAGCGAGATATACACTTCATTTAAAAGATTTTTTGCTAAGCCACTTCTTGGGACTATGTGTCGTAATGATTTAAAAATCCAAACAAATTTTCGTATTCTCGCAGTAATTTGTTCAATTTGAGGATACCAGGAGAGGCTTTGGTCCAATATTATACCTAAGTACTTGACGTGGCTAGTTTTACTAATGGTTGGACAATTGCAGTCGTGATCAACCGTCCTCCTACATTCATGTATTTTAATGTTGAAATTAGGTTCTGGTTGGACATTTTTATAAATTGAGAAGCAGATATAATTAGTTTTACTCGTGTTCAAAGTAAGGAGATTTGTTTTTAGCCATGATGCTACTTGTAACATACCATTTTCTGTGTTAGTTTTGGTTTCAGCCCAGGTTAAGCCAGTGAAGACGATTGCAGTGTCATCGGCGTACGTAAATATTTTTGCTTTATTAATTGTCATATTACATAAGTCGTTTATATATATTAAGAATAGGGTAGGACCCAGAACGCTTCCCTGAGGTACGCCGCATGTTACATCGACGTCTTCGCTGACAAAATTATCTAGCTTAACCTTCTGTTTTCTATTTGTCAAGTAATCGGTAAATATAGATAGTTGTGTTTCTCTAATACCAATTTTTTCTAATTTTTTGACAAGGATGGGGATAGAAACCGTGTCGAAGGCCTTTTTTAGGTCTATAAAAACTGATAAACACCTAGTTCCTTTGTCGAGTTCCTTTGTTAGTACTGTAGTTAATGACGTGATAGCGTCTTCGGTAGAAGTACCGCGTCTAAAGCCAAATTGAGATGGAGATAAAATGTTGTTGGTTTCGAGATAGCTTAATAATCTGGAATTTAAAAGTTTTTCTAATATTTTTGCTATAACAGGAATAACAGAAATTGGTCTATAGTTATTAACGTCACCCTCCTGCCCACCCTTGTATACGGGGGTTATTATTGATTTCTTTAAAGAGTTAGGGAAGGTGCCTTGTTTAAAACAAAGATTAGCTAAATGCGTTATGATTGGAATTATTTCATGTTTTACATGTTTAACATACCTAGTGGAGATATTATCCCATCCTGGGGCACTGTCTGATTTTAGAGAATTTATTATACTATCTACTTCATTGATATCTGTATCCAGCAGAACAAAAGATTTAGAGAGACTAGGTAAGGACTGTAGGTATAGATTTAGGTCATTCTGGGTTACGGTTTGTTGAATGTCATTTGCTAATTGGTTACCAATACTTGCGAAATATTTATTAATGAAGTTTGCTGATTCCGTGGGAGATGCTTTTAGATTATTTAATTCAGAATTCGTTCTAGTAGATTTATTTGTATATGTGATAGTTTTCAGGTTTTTCCAGAGAAGTTTGTTGTTGTTTAACGATTTACTAATAAGATTTCTTTCATATTTCCTTTTTAGTTTTTTTATAAGGTTGTTGCAATGATTTCTATAACGAGCATATGTAATTTTTTTTATTTCATCTTTAGGATCGTCTCGAAATTGTTTTTGGAGCTTATTACGATTTTTTATACATCTTAGTATGCCTTCAGTGATCCAGGGCTTAATTATTCTTTTACTTTTAGGGATCTTGTGTATAGTAGTATTTATTTTTAATGACTCAATAAGACCCAGTGTTAAACACTCTGTTATGTAATTAGGGTTTTCACAAAAAAGTAATGTCGATAGATTTTTTTCTTTTAAATATTGCAAGGCACTTTCAAAATCAATTTTGGTAATAATTTTTGGTGTAGTTTGGTAATGTTTTGTTTTAGATAACGATAGAAAGGTTGTACGGTGGTCTGTAATTGTAGTGCGTAGGATGGCAATAAAAGCAGAATGCCGTTTCCTGTTAATTTTTAACATAAAGTGATCAAGACAATTGGTTTCCCTTGTAATTAAGGTGTGACCAGAAAGAATACCATGACCGGATAACATATCCAGATATGATGTTCTATTTTTTAATTCATATGTTTGTTCAGTGTGTTTAGGTCTTATGTTGATATTGATGTCACCAGCAACTATAATATTACGTTTTTGAGAATTTAGGTTATCTAAATGGAGTGCCAAAGAATTTATAAACGGTTCCGCGTTAGTATTTGATGGTGAACGATAGATACCTAAAATGATGTTATTCAATATATTTAATTGTAGGCATGATGCGTGGCTTATGCTTAATTCAGTAACACTGGCCTTTAAGGTATCCTTGATATATACTACAACGCCGTCGTTTTGATTTAGTTGACGAGTTGTGGCGTAGGAGCGATACTTGGATAATGTCGGTATCGGTTTATTTGGATCAAGCCGGCATTCAGTCAGAATTATAACGTCCGTTTCAAAATTGAGGCAAGACATATTTACCAGGAAATCATCGAAATTGCAATATATGCTCCTAATATTTTGGGAAATTATGGTAAGGTCACTTTTATTTATGTTATAGTTGTGAGCGAGTTCACTACAATCGCATTCTATCGATCTTGCAATACTCAAATTATCGATGTCATTTAAAGTTTGAATTAGATCACCCATTATTATGTTTTATTAAATACACGGTACATTTTAGAATCAGGGTATTATTTATATATAATGTTTGAAGGCGTATGAACACCTGCCATACATTTATTAATATGAGTTTTAGGGATGTATAATAATTATTTTGTAGTAATTTTATTTTTGTGTAAATATTAATCAATATATTATTTTTAGTTCTTAGTAAATTTTTATACATTGTACTGTTTAGTTCCCTGTAATGAATTAAAATTGACTTATTTATGGTATGACAAAAGTCGCAACGCCGCGTTCATAGGACTTGTTACCTACCATAGATATTTTTTTATTAGAGTCAAGATCCCCCCCCTGCCAGCTAAATGGTTAGTTTTGGAGACGTGAAAAAATTCACGGTAGTAGTTAGGGATTGCAAAATCCGGTTTTTTTTTAAATTCGGATTTCTGTATTCTTGTCCGATTAAAATCCGGATTATCCGGATTTTTCGAACTTTTTAGTGTTTTAAGTTGATTTGATATAATTGGAATAAAATAGCATAAATTATTTAAAATCGGTATTTATTCGCTCAAATCACAGCACGACAGAATAAAATCAACTAATATAATCAACAAAACTTAGGGTATCAGTCATTTTTCCCGTTATAAATTTACATAAACATAAGTTACATAAGTAACATTTAACATAAACTGTTCTTAAACTTTAGATAATTAGATAACATAACATAAACTTAAGATAATTGAGGTATCCTCCTCTTTTTTATAAAAATGCAGTCTCAAGAAAAAAGTTTAACGTAAGTCAGTTACAAATATAATAATATCATAATAGTAATGCGTATTTTAATCAGTCTTTTTTAAAAAACGAGATCTTAAAAACATGAACGCGTATAGTGTCTCATCGTTTAGGCGCGATCTTATTTTATTACAGAACATGCCAGCAGTAGAAAAAGCTCTTTCGGACTCAACACTGGTCGGCGGTATGGAAAGCAACCCGTTCAGAGCTTTTTTTAGGATTTCTCCACGACCTCCACCGTTTTCAAATAACGCCATTTCAACGTGAATCATTGAAGGCAAATCAGTTGCGTTGATCATACTCGTTGACTGGTGGTGATGATCACTACCCACACTTGCAAGAGAAAGTTGACGATTGAGCTTTCTTTTCTTGCTTGAATTTCTTCATAAGTAGGTTTTTTAAACGTGTCTTCGTTTTCCTCAGTCACATTCAAAAATTGATTAGGGTTGTGTAAGTATTGTAAGGCACCGACAACAGTATAGAGCCGTCTCTCTTTGATTCTCGTTTTCAATGAATTTGCCAGTTGCTTGGCAGATATCGTGTCTTGGCTGTCTAATGATTTTATCAAAAATTTAAAAGCTGTATCGGCCGTTAAAATGGTGGCATCTCTGCGGCAGAGTACTTCCACCGTAGTTTTGATCATGTCCAAACAAGTGTGTAGGTTTTCTAGACATAACATTTCTATATCTGAGAATGTTATAGCAGATTTGACATCAATCAATGCCTTCTGTACGCATGATTTTAGTTTTAAAAAACGTTCCAGCATAATTGATAAACTGCTCCACCTGGTTTTGCAGTCTAGGAGTAGTTGTAACTCTTTGCCGAATTCCGCCTGTACATATTTTTGGAGTGTGGCGTCGTTTTTCGTCGGTGAGTTTTTAAATATCTTCACCACTGACCGGACTTTTTTCATTATTTTCTTATATTCATCAGTCAGCACTCCACGTCTTCTTGAACGCTCGATAACAAATCCGTCATCATCAGAGTTTTGTTCATCTGAGCCAGAGTCTGAGCAACTTTCCGCATCCTCATGTGTTTGTAGATTATTTTTGTATAAAACATCTTGCACAGCCAGTTGCACACCGTGTGCAAGGCATAATTGATGAAATGGTACCGGCAGAATACGCCCAAGCTTCGCCATGACAGCTGCGCCATCAGTTGTCAATCCAATGATGTCTTTATCCAAACAAATTCCGAAAGAATCTAATCTTTTGTCTATGAGGGAAACGCAAGCTTCGGCTCCCATAGACCCTACAATCAATTTGTACATGCGCGAACACGATAGACGACACACAATTCAACACGACCACTTTCTATAAAACTTACTAGCCGACTGAGGTGACTGAGCGGCGCGCGGGGTGCGAGGCGCAGGCGGGGGGACGCGCGCGTCTTGGCGTGGCGCCGCGCTGCTTGGTTTTATGGGCATAAACTGTATCTATCACGGATTTCGCACCAAATTCGCGCAAACAATGCTGCTGCCTGCACCTAAGCCTACCAATTCAAATATTGTTCGGATTTGCACATTAGACTAGGTAGGTAATATCGATCTACCGATTACTTACACTGAATATTTGTAGATAAATATAAATATTATCCGTTAAAATCGGTTTTGACTGAAATCCGAAAAAACCGAAGTTGAGTCTTAAAAACCGGATTTAAAAATGTCGAGAAAATCCGGACTTTACAGTTATTTTCGAATTTCGAAGAATCCGGATTGCAATCCCTAGTAGTAGTATATACAACGAAGTTAAAAGGAAAACTATGACAGCTAAGTAGGCTTTACAAGTTTACCAACCGGAAACGTAAAAATTTCGTACAAATTCCATCGAAAAATTACTAAGCCCTCTTCTTAGGCCGCATTATTGTGCAACTACGGAACCCTATTACTGCGCGTGGCCCGACACGCACTTGACCGGTTTTTATTTACAGAGTTCTTGCTTTTGATACCCCTAAATTGCTAGGGGGTATTTGTAAAGCCTTCAAAAGAGTAATTACCTTTGCGTACGAGGGGTCTATAAAATCAATTGTTATGGAAATGTACCAGTCAGCTTGTTTGTCGGATAAATTACGTATTTGCGGAGAAATTTCGTGATCGGCACTTTGTTTTTAATGTTATTTGCTTTTCATTAAGTAAATACGCTTGAGTTTTTCCATTCGATATAGGTACATAGTTTACTTAGGTATATATTTTTTTCTCTACTATTCATGAGCATGTCTACCCTCTGGTGCCCGCTTATCGTTGAATTTTGGGACACGTTGTATACAGGGTTAACTGAAAAAAACCGACATCCTCTTAACCCTTTATATGGCAGTGGCAATGTTTCCGCCACCAACTTTTTTGGAAGATATTTCGAAAACCTCCTTGTTATATTTTTAAACCTGGCAATATTACATTTTTTTCCTATTTTCTTTAATAAAAATAAAATGACACCTAAAAATTTCTTTTTTTTTATTGTTTCGTAAAAAATTGCCAAATTCTTTTTTTATTTACTTTTTCTAAAATCTTCTGCCTTTTAAAAGGTTAAGGGGTCATTGTACTCATCGTTATGAACAACTTTTACTATGGGACCAAATCTGAAATCGCGAAAAAAAAACAGCTGTTCCCTACATTTTGACGAGCAAAGCGAACATAAATGTAGGGAACAGCTGTTTTTTTTCGCGATTTCAGATTTGGTCCATAATAAAAGTTGTTTATAATGATGAGTACAATGATCCCTTAAGAGGTTGTCGGTGTTTTTCAATTAACCCTGTATAAGTACTTACATAGTTTATAAAATAAGCTGATGAATATAAACGCATTTAGTGCAATAAATCATTTATTAATTTATTTACTTTACGTTCATGAGGTAAATAAATTAATAAATCGTAGAGACGGTACAATAGCTGCTTATTTCTCTGATAGAATGCTTTCGTTGTCAGAGGGAAAAATGAGCCAAAATCGTAGTGATTTATTTCAGCTTAGCAGAAGGACAACTGTTTTTTTGTTATTCGCTTAAGGAGGATTTTGCTGAACAATTATCTCCTCTTAGACAATCTCCTAAACGGAAACCCTAATCATTTAAGCGAATCTAGAAATCAAACTCAGGTCTTAACATCTATACCTACACGTAAAACAAGACTGTAACTCTCCCTCCCTACAACCTCATCCAAATAGTCTGTTATTAAAATATTACGACATTTTTACGACTAGATGGGGGGAGGGGTCTGACCAAATCACCCCCCTCATTCATTAGCTGACACGAGACTCGAATAGATAATATTGTCCTTCATATAAATTGGACATTAGGTTGACACTGTTAATGAAAACATTTATTATTTGGGTTAATAATTTATTTTATTGCCGGCTCATTAAAATTGACATCCCTGGCCCACGTTTTAGGAGAAGAAAAGAGGTAATTTAATAGACGCTTTATCGACGACACTCTCTTGAATGTCTTGCCAATTTCCCAAAATTGCGACTCTTTTTAACCGACTTCAAAAAGGAGGAGGTTCTCAATTCATCTGAATGTTTTTTTTCTTTTTGTTTTTTTTTTTTGTATGTTTGTTACGCGATATCTCCGCCAATTATGAATGGATTTTGATGATTCTTTTTTTGTTTAGTAGGCCATACTTCATAGGTGTCCCCATATAAATTTTATTGAAATGGATTCAGCACTTTTTGAAAAAATCAACAAACACAAAAAAAAGTACACAAATCGTATGTAGACGACGTTCTAGTTATAGTGCTGGTCCGAGAATTTGTACACTATTGTAATTGTAATTTGTGGCACTAAAAAGTATAAAATAAAAAAAACTTTAAAAGAAGTAAAAACCGACTTCAAAAAAAAAACTAAACGGAGTAAAATAATTATCATTTAATAAAACTACCAGTTTCAGAAGTCGGTGTTCTACGCTGAATCAAATTGAATGCACCGACTTCTGAAACTGGTAGTTTTATTAAATGATAATTATTTTACTCCGTTTAGTTTTTTTTGAAGTCGGTTTTTACTTTTTTAAAAGTTTTTTTATGTTGAGATTGTATCAAGAACATCCCGCAAACACATACCAAGAGGTTGCAGAACTTCCTACATACCAGGGCTGTCGACAGAGTCCGTTAAGCTATTAAGCCAGTACGTATTACTGTTTCGTACCGACCCCTTTGTGAAGGAAACAACTCTGGCTGGAGATTTGTTACTGGCTAAGATAGGTGAAAATAGGCGGGAGAGGTGGATAAACACTGTCACTAATATCGACATGACTCACAATTTATTTAATAGACGGTTTATGAACAAACATCACACTTGTATTCCATCCACATTTCGCTATTATGTTTAAGTCCCATGTAATAAGAGGCGAGCCTATTGCCATCAACCGGGCACAAATCCAGACTCCGGGCTGCTACTGAGAAATTCCATACGGAAAAATCCAATAACACTTTGCCCGACCTGGGGATCGAGCCCAAGACTTCACGCTCAGCAGTCGCGCTTGCGACCACTAGACCAACGAGTCAGTCTTACTTATTTGGAATAATAAGATTAATTTATTTTAGTGCTCTGGGTTATTAAAATTGTCATTCCTGTTCCACGTCTTTGGAGAAGAAAGGAGTTAATTTAATAGACAGTTTATGAGTTTAATCGTAATTTGATTATCACTTGTTTTAACGGTGAAGGAAAACATCGTGAGAAAACTTGCACAACTGAGATGGCTCCAAACAGTTCTCTATGGTATGTGTAGCAGTGGCGAAGGCTCCATACAACTCGATTCCTATCGGCTTCCCTTTCGAAACGAGTAGTTACTGGAATTCACGCATCACACTTGAGCAAGGTAAGCATTTTTTGGTCCGGCTTCCCTTTTAAGAAACTTCACCCTACGCCACTGATGTGTAGTCTGCCTACTCGCACCAAGCCAGCACTAAGATGGAAATCCTTCTTATTCTGAGAAAAGGCCCGTGCTTAGCAGTGGGACAGTAACAGGCTGATGCACAGAACTTATAATAAGAGAATAGAAATGGTATCATTTGTTTTTCCTTCTGGAACCGATGTCGCCGCTTTTTCTCATCTGACTCATACATAGAAAAAACTAGAACTATAACTACGCAATATTATGTTATTTTTTAAATTACGGTATTCACAAGTGAAATGTAATTCTTTTAGAAGCACAGGCACCCTTTCCTGAACCATTTCCACAGTTGGATACGCTACATTATCCCATTTTATTGAACAGTTGTCATGACGGCGGTTCGTTTCAGACTGAGCCCGGTAAATCAAATATCTGGCTTTTCAGCCAGATAGGCGCCTCGCGCTTTTAGCATAAGTAACATTTCTATTCCTCTTATTATAAGTTCTGTGGGCTGATGATGATGTAAGTTATAACTTACTTACTTATAATATAACTAGAGATTGGTATGGAATTGGTATAATACGGCAAACTTACGTAGTGTCTTGATTTACTAAGCAATACGTTTCTACGACCGTACGTACTTAATTGTTCGTCAGATCGTCGTTAGTTAAAACTTCTAGCTATCAATGTCGAAAAATATTAAGTTCCGATATTTAAAACCATCAAAAATTAATTCAATTTAACAACATTTGTCGGATGAGAAAGGTCAGGACTAAAAATAGACTCCCCTTGACTATCGTAAAGGCGACTGAGAGACTCGAGGAGGATAGCAGAGACTTTCACTTATAAACTTAACATTGTACTTAGTTTTATGACTCTTCAGGGGAGAGTTGAGTTGACCTTTCTTAATAGCGATCATTGAATTAAGGACTTTTCTTCCTCTTTTAGTTATAACTGCAGATTCATGCTAGAAAAATGTTGCAAAATTCTTGTTTTTACCCGAATACGGAAAGCAAAAAGGAGGGTATATGATTTGGACCGGTATGTATGTATGTTCATCTGTTCTCTACTAACTTCCAAACTACTTATCATAATTTGACAAATGAGGTATCGTTGTAAGCGTCTTAATCGTCCGCTGGTTATAGGCTATGTGACGTCACATTAAATTGAATATGGCGCCCTCTAGATTACATAAAGTCGTGAAGTGAAAAAAATATGTTTTTTAATGAAGCCGTGTTTAGTATCAAATGAAAGAGCATAATTAGCACATTTAAAAATAAATGTCAGTGTCTAGCGAGACGTCGTGACGTGCGCACGTATTGTATCGCTTGAACATAATTATCGCTTGATAACCGGTATTTTTTTTTGGCCTCCGGGCTTTGTATTATGTCGGAAGCAGATGTTGATAATGAAGACAAAAGTGATTCAGAGATAGTCAATCAATGTGAGCGTGAATTACAAGAAATACGTTGGAATGCCGTAGAATGTAATGTAAAACATGATAACATTGAGAGAATTTCGGGGAAAAGGTTGAGAGAAACAATAAGTGAGGAAAGTAGTGAAGAGGGCTTTATTGGGGTTACGAGAAAAGGTAGAAAACAGAAGAGATTAATAAATGAGACGCAAGCTGAGATACACACTAGTCAAAAGTCGTCCGATTTCTTGGATAATATAGAAAGCAGTAGTGAAAAAATTGAGGTTTCCTTATCTTCGTCGGAAATACTTCCTAAACAGATGGCCTTAGCGAAGTTATTAAAAAATGAAAACATTTTAGGCATTATAAGAATAAGTTATAAAAGTCCTTTTAAAGCTTTTATACAGTTCAATGACATGAAACAGGCCGAAAATCTCATTAAATGTCAAAAATTATTAGAACTTAGTGTGCGTGCGCAACTCACTAGCGATATTGTAGTTTCTTATGGAATTGTTAAAGGAGTTGATCTAGAGATGACCGAGGAGGAATTTTTGGATTCTTTAAATTGTTCAGTTGATATATTGTCTGTGAGGAGATTAAAACGAATGGATTTCGATAAAAATTGGGTTAACAGCGAAACGGTTAGAGTATGTTTTAAAAGCAATTCATGCCCTTCATTCGTGTATGCATATGGATGCAGATTTCCAGTAGATCGCTATACCTTTCCAGTCAATCAGTGTTCCAATTGCTGGAAATTCGGACACATTAAAAAGTTTTGCCCAAGTAAGAACATTGTTTGCCCTAAGTGTGGAAAAAGACACGTAAATTGTGAAATAGATTTGTTTTCATGCCCCAATTGTAAAGGTGCTCACATGGCTTTAGACAAATCATGTCCAATATATACAGGGTGTTAACGAATTCGTGTAATTCCTTAAAACCACATGATCTACTACTGGTGTAGACAGGCCCCGCACGGGATTTAGCTTGATTAAAAATAAAAAAATAAAATTATTATTTTTTCATGCGGCTTTGTTACCGATCGTATCTAAACCACTTAATACGGATTCAGTAAAAAAAATAAGTTTTTTTTTTTTGCAAAAAAAAATGTTTTTTTTGTGTGAACATTTCGATGCCACGCATAAATTAATGAAAGCACGGCGACACGGCTGGCAGGCACGACTAACGCGATATCGCTCTTTGCAGTCAGATAACTCAAGGCTCTAAAATGACTCAGAAATAGAAAATCAAGATTTTTTTTTTGAATTTTTTTTTAGTCGATTTTCAAAAATTCCCATTTAGGATTAATCTGTGTCACCAGTAGATTATGTGGTTTGAAGGAATTACACGAATTCGTTAACACCCTGTATAAAGGAGAAAAAGATTCGCTTCATTATGAGTGAGCAAAACGTAACTTATAAAAAGGCGTTGGTTGCGTATTTGGAGTCTGAAAAGAAAAATAATAGGCATCATGTAAATAGTGAACCAAAATTAATGTTGTCTTGTGAGTCTAATATTGTAATATTGCCGAATGAGACAGTAAACTTATCAGGAGGAAAAGTGGACGGGAATTGTCAAGAGATCTTAAGGGGGCAAAAAAAAGTTGATTCACTCTTATATGGAGATATTACCAGAAAAGAAAAAAGGAAACCGAAGAATGGGGTAGAGGAAATTCTTATAATGGAAATGGATAATAATTTTGAAGAACAGAGTCAAGAATTAAGTGATGAAACCGAAAAAAATGAGGAAGAAAGGAAAGAGCGAAAGATGAAAATACAAAATCTTAAACAGAAAATCAAAGAAATAATTATAGGTAAAGAGAGTACAATTTTTTAAAAAGTAGTATTATTGTTGAAAATAGTGTATGATGAATGTAAAGTATTTTTAGTGAGTTTATTTCGGGGAGAAGGACTATTAAATATAATATTGAATTTGTTTAATGGATAGGACAACCAAAAAGTTTACGATTAACATATGTCAATGGAATGCGCAAAGTCTAAAACCAAAATTATTAAGTTTTGATGCTTTTTTAATGCAAGAGAAAATACATATTGCTTTTGTGAGTGAAACATGGCTAGATCCGGATTCTGAGTTACATATTAGTGGGTATAATATTTATAGACATGACAGATTTGATGCTTACGGAGGGGTAGCAATTATTGTTCATAAGTCGTTACAATCTAAAATTTGTAATATTAACCTACGTAATCCTGGTATAGAAGCAATTCATGTCAAGATATTTAATTGTGGCGACTTGGAAAATATAGTTTCAATTTATTGTCCACCTTCGATACATACTACATCGTCAGATTGGGATAGTCTTTTTTCTGTAGCATCTACAAAGACGCTAATTGCAGGTGACTTTAATGGCCACCACAGCAATTGGTCGTATAAAATCGATCAAAGAGGGAATCAGTTGTTGGATGCATCACTAGATTGTGGGTTTGTCTCTTTAAACAATGGAGATGCAACAAGAGTTAAATTAGTTGGCCGGGCCATACAAAAAACTTCACCTGACATCACTTTTGCGTCAGTTGATTTAGTCATTAAGTTAAAATGGCAAGTTTTTAATGAGACTCTTGGAAGCGATCATCTTATTATTAAAATGTCATTGAATTTTGAGCAATTTGTTCACCTTATAGAAAAACGGAACTTTAAACGAGCTAATTGGAAAGCATATTGTGAAGATCTTAAGAGCACTTTATATAATGTTAGCTTAACAGATAATAACATACAAGATTCATATGATTTATTTGAGACAAATATAAATATTTCAGCTAGTAGAAATATTCCAAAAATAAAAGTATGCAGCAGGCCAGCAGGTAGATTTAAGCCAAAGGGGTATTGGGGACCGTCGTTATCTGAGGCAGTAGCTGAAAGAAGATTAGCACTTAAAAAAATTAGGAAAAATCCAACACCCGATAACTTGCTCAAGTTTGAAACAAAGAAGAAAAAAGCGAGTTTAGTTATTTATCGAGCTAGATCACGAAGTTGGAATCAATTTTGCACTAGTATGGATGAAAGTACATCTGTGTCTGATATGTGGAATAGGATGAGCTGGCTTAAAAATCACCGTAAGCCATCTTTTTTTGTTCCTGATAGTGATCAGAAACAGTTATTATTATCTCTTACACCAAACACAGCAGCAAACCAGCAACACAAAGCTGTATTCAGTAACGAATTACTAGAGGTACCTTTCAAAATGATAGAATTAATTAAATGTTTGAAGAGGAGGGATACTTCCCCAGGTGACGACGGGATAACATATTCTATGGTTTATAATTTGCCTGAGGTTGGAAAAATGGTTCTTCTCGATTTGTTTAATGCTATTTTTGTCTCCGGGATCATTCCACATCAGTGGCGGACTATCTTAATAATTCCAATACCAAAGGCATCTAATAGTAATAGTTCGGAAATTAAACTTAGGCCGATTTCTCTTATATCATGCATTTGTAAGATATTTCACAATATGTTGTTAAGAAGAATTGAATGGTATGTTGAGAAGAATTTAATTCTATCGCCGTACACATCTGGGTTTCGAAAAGGGCAATCGAGCCTGGATAATTTAGTTAGACTGACTACACATATTCAGGTAGGATTTTCCAATAAAATGTCAACAGTAGCTTGTTTTCTAGACGTCGAAAATGCCTATAATAATGTTCTCACAGAAAAAGTGTCATTTTTGAGTGCAAGATGTTTAACTATTAAAAACCGTTATAATAATGAAATAATTGAGTCAAGGTGGACTGGCATGGGCTTAGCCCAGGGGGACCCGTTATCACCATTATTGTTTAATTTGGCAACGTATGATTTATGTCAAGATGTTGAAGATAGTCGTATTATGGTCTCCCAATATGCCGACGACTTTGTTTTTTATATGAGTCACAAATACTTAAACATTTGTGAAAGCAGTTTACAAAGACTTTTAGTGCTAGTGGTTAACAGATTAAAAAATATTGGTCTTGAAGTTTCCACGAATAAAACTAAGATATGCGTATTTAGCCGGACACGTAAAAGACAAAATATTAATATGAAAATTAATAACAATACAATTTTGTCTGTAGATAATATTAAATACTTGGGCTTGTGGTTGGATAAGTCATTGCTTTGGACTAAACATATAAACGAAATTTCCTTTAAAACAGCAAAAATATTAAATATATTTAAAGTCTTATCCGGTCCTTCCTGGGGGGTTCATCCTAGACATCTGCGTAATCTGTACATTGCTTTATTAAGGAGTAGACTTGATTATGGTTCTTTTATGTATGACTGTAGTGCGAAATCTCATTTATTTAAACTGGATAGAATTCAAAATCAAGCTCTGAGAATAATTGGTGGATTTATTAAAAGTACCCCTTTACATGTAATGGAGTCTGAATTGGGTATTACTCCACTATCGATTAGAAGATTGTATCTCGCAAACAAATATTGCGTAAAGTTGATGTCCAGGTCCAATATTGTTACAACTAGTCTTAAAGATGACGTAACCATTCTCAATCAATGTCGGTACTGGCAAAGTAAAAGAAAACCGTTGCTCGCAACTGTATACAATGATTGTAAAATATTTAATATTTATTCTTCTTATCCACTAGACATGTTTTCGTTAGATGTGTGGATTACATATATAGATGAAAAGGAAGTAATTAAGAATTATTTAGATTGCATTGATGTAGCTAAAAGAAACATGGAAAACACAACTATTTTACCTGAAATTATAAAGGAATTGCACGAAAAATACGATGGATGGCATAAATTCTTCACCGATGGCTCTAAGTGTAGTAATGGTCAGGGGGCTGCATATTTTGATACAAGTAATAAAAATTCAGCCATGTTTAAAATTAATAACTGTAATGCTTCGATTATGACGATGGAGCTTATTGCAATCTCAGAAGCTATAAAAAGTAGTAGCAATGCAGGTAGTAGTAAAGTGGTAATCTTTACAGATAGTAGGAGTGCATTGCAACACATAGCTCGTAGCGCCTCTGGTTTCAGAGGTGCACCGATAGCATATGATATCTTGAATCAAATTAATAAACTAAAAAATATTGGCAAAGCTCTGAGGCTGCAATGGGTTCCGTCTCATACTGGTTTAACAGGTAACGAGGAGGCTGACAAGCTAGCAAAATTAGCAATTATTAATGGTAATGAACTTAAAGTTAAATTATTTTACACAGAATATCTTGTGAGAGTTAAAAATACGTGTTTCGAAGAGTTTAAAGAATATTTTGACAAAAGAAGTAAAGAGAAAGGAATTTGGTTTAAGACAATACAATGCCAGCCTTCTCGGATACCGTGGTTTATGAACTATAGAATAAGTAGAAGTAGTATAGTTATAGCACATAGGTTACGGTCAGGACATTATCCTTCTAGGAAATTTGGCTTCCTTATGAAAAAAGTCGACTCACCAAATTGCGAGATTTGTGGAGTACTTGATGATGTCCAACATTTACTAATGGATTGTGTCAAATTTCGGAAAGAGAGGGATTTACTGGTGCGTAGGCATAGATTGAATCTGATGGATGTAGGCACCTGGTTTTCAGTTTTAGCAAATCCCACATCAAATGCTGCATTAAATTTATATAAGATTTTTGCGCAGCGGTAATTACTTTTCGTTAATATTTAGTCGTAGTTATAAGAGAGGAACTACGGGACTGACTTGTTCAAATGTGGAACGGAAGTCCCTTAAAAAAAATAAAGATAAAAAAAAAAAAAAAAAAAAAAAAAAAAAAAAAAAGTAACCTCAAAGTAGTTTAAATAAAAAGTAAGTTTAAAAACTAAAACCCGACTGCTTTAAAATGAATGAAACAAGAAAATATTATCATCTGAAATTGTTACGTGCAAACTACTCAATATTTATCGTCTAATAAATAAACAACCTACACGTAATATATTTTAATGTATTTAATACATACTCATAGTGATGTTCAGAGAACAGCCATGGTCCGTGGTCTTATGCTACTTTGCCCTAAAGCTTATGGTCGCCTACTACTGTTAGAATGTATTGTTTTGTTATCTGACAAACATTGGTGTAGACACCTCTCTGCAGTGACTCTAATTGGCTACTTAGCCTTTTTTTCTATTTTAAGGATGGGAAATCATCAAATGACTTCTTTCGCTCTGGGCGGAGCAGAAGAGAGTGTCAGACTCTTACTGACTAAAACTTATCCGTGTTCCTCCTAGTGTCCTTTGCGTTCCAGGGCCGAGGTAACTCTTTTGAACAAATTCCGCAGCTCCGTCTACTATGCTGACATCTCTTTGAGGCGCGCGAGGAACACAACGCGCCGTCGACCCGGGCCTGGTTCTGATCGGACGGCGAACCACCCAACGCTCGCCGTCCGCAGGCCCGCGCCTACGGTGGCCGGGAATCGCCCTGCGACTCCCGACGCCCCGGGGCGTCTTCTTCTGTTGCGGCGGCTGGGGCGTGAGGTTTGTCTCTTCCTCACGCGTTCCGCCTCTTCCTTCGCTAGCATAGGCTACTTAGTCTATTGTATCTACTCAGATAGAATGTACTCACGGTACTCAACTCCCAGCAAGGCATCTCTGATGTATTTTCTCGCGAGGTGTTCGCTCAGCGGGTTCTCAGTCGGGATGTCGATGACAGGTCCACCTTCCAGCAGCTGGAATACCAGGTAGAGGTGGTCTTCGGCTGGGTCGTCTAGCACCTGGTAACGAAGATGTAATGAGTATATTGATATTTAATGTTGAAATGGATGAGAATTTTAACAGAATGCGGTTTGCGAACGAGGTTGAGGTATCGGCTCCGGGCGTGAAATACAGGTGGTGAATGAATTCGTGTAATTCATTAAAACCACGTGCGTGATCTACCTATTACTGGTATAAATTAACAAAGCACGGGATTCTGCTTGTTTTTTTTTTTTTCTTCGTTTATTGTGGTATGTTATCATATCTGTGGAGAAACAAGGTGTGGTGTTCCTCCAACCAAAGGGAGGATCCTCCAACCAGGCGGAGTCTTGTGCCTGGCGGGCTACTGCCCACCAGTTGATGTTGGGAGGTTGTATATATACTATCTGCGTGTTAAATCTTGATTGCGCGATGTAGGGATAGTTCGCTAGTTCGCATGTGGCGAGATAGATGCCGCCACATCACTCCCCCCCTGAGACCGGAGGTCGATCGTCTTGATGAGTCAGCGGTCGTTGAGTCTTGAGAACTTGCCAGGGCCAGTGAGGGGTTCCTTTGAGTCGAAACTGTGAGTGGTGGCTGTGGACTGCGTCGACCAGGAGAGAAGTGCCTCTGCTAGTTGACCGGCCGAAGTGCAGTATGATGCGCCATGATGCTGAAGTGGGCTGAGGGTCGTGACCAGGCTTGAGCGTTCGCTGCAGGCTAGTGGTCACATCACCCGTTGAAGCCGAGGATGCTGGCTGGCTGTGAGACTCGCTGCTTGCTGCTCGATTGAATGCTGAGCTGCTGAGGGAGTGATGATGTGGCTGCCGAGGCTGCGAAGGTTGTGTGTGACGTCACCCGTGTGGAAACACTGTCTGTGACGATCACGTCGGGGTAACCAATGTGGAGAAACTTGGTGTGGTGTTCCTCCAACCAAAGGGAGGATCCTCCAACCAGGCGGAGTCTTTGTGCCTGGCGGGCTACTGCCCAACGGTTGATGTTGGGAGGTTGTATATATACTATCTGCGTGTTAAATCTTGATTGCGCGATGTAGGGATAGTTCGCTAGTTCGCATGTGGCGAGATAGATGCCGCCACATATCTAAACCAACTGATAAGGTTCAAATAAAAAAAGAATCATTTTTTTTGTGGAATCTCTTTTTCCCCCTTCCGTCATTCTTGCACGACTAGCACGATATCGCTTCGCGCAATCAATTTATTTGGGGCGCTAAAATGACTAGCGTTAAGAACACCATGTTTTTTTTGCATTTTATTAAATCTTCTTGGAGCTCATGCTGGTTCAAACTGTGTTACGTGTAGATCACTACGTTTGAAGGAATTACACGAATTTGGATACGCCCTGTATATACCTACTTATGAACCATCTATTACGACACCAGTAGCGTCGTGAAACTTCGCGAGTAAGCGATTCGTAGAAATAAAACTGGTACTCTGAATCGTCACCACATTTTTCGTGTCGTGACCATTGGAAAAATGTCCTAAACCCAAGCAGTCTGATAATAAGAAAACATCAGACACACGTTACCTTAATAATATGAGAATGAAAGAAAATAATTGCGTCATATTTACCGTCACTAATACAAAGAGTCAACAGAGTGAAAGGTCACTGCTGTTTATTAACAATTAACTCACATCCTCTTGGTATTTACCTTTCTATATTATTACGATTATTACAAAGTGTTCTAATAATTATTATTGGTAACCTTAATAGCCCAGTCGCCGAATCAGTCGAGTTTCGTACAAATGTATCTATACTCCAAGAAGCCTTTTTCAACATTAGTACAAACTCGCATGTCTCTGTACCTAGCGATTGATCATGCTCTGCGTTTTAACGAATACATTAAATAATTAGATCTACATTTGTTCTATCGAAATATGCATAATACGAAATTTGTTCCGTTTTAGTTTTTATAAAAAATTACTTTTTCTATAACAGTTAGCCAGCGATGTACTTATTAATTACGCACTTTAAAAATCAAAATCTAGATAGGCGATTAGTTCTACAGTAACTCTAATTACTTATCTGCTTTTTACTTATAAAATTCATTACTTTAAGTTAAAAAAGACAATACAAAAAAGTAAACCTAGCGATGTATTGTAAAATAAATTATTATTATGATAATGTTAATGATCAAAATTGTCTCTACGTTTTTAATTTTAATTATGTCATCCCATTTTATGTGCTTTTAAATTGCCAGGTAATTTCTAGAAGTAAATGACACTAATAGTTTATTACAAAAAAAACTAATCTAAGCAGGTATTTCAAAATTCTAAAAAAATAAAAATGAATTGTAATGGGGACAAAACTGTCACATTATAAGCGAAAGAAATTCATTTGCTTAGAAATACATCGCTAGGTTTACTTTTTTGTATTGTCTTGGTCAATCGCTAGGTACAGAGACATCAAAATCGCATACTCAAGTTTTTCGGACACGTCTCACGACGGGGAAATGACTCCATAGAGCGTTTGGTCGTACAGGGCAGAATGGAAGGCACCAAACCGCGCGGAAGGTCACCGATGCGATGGACCGACCAAACAAAATCAGCCGTGGACGGGGGATTGTGCGAGCGTACCAGAATGACCACCAACAGAGAGAGACATCATGAGACGAGCCACGTCAGCTGCAGTAACTCATAGTGATATATGACGAACACGACTTAACGACGTCACTACAAAGTATAAAACAAAGTCGCTTCCCGTTGTCTGTCTCTATGTATGCTTAGATATTTAAAACTACGAACGGATTTTAATGCGGTTTTGTTTAATAGATAGAGTGATTCAAGAGGATGGTTTATGTGTATAATACATGCATATTATAGTAGAGAAAAACGCGGAATACTCGATAAACGACATCCACGCGGGCGAAGCCGCTGGCGAACTCTAGTAATGAATAAGAAGAAGAATAGCACAGTCGCCAGGTCGCAAAAAAGGGGTATACCTTGCAAATAAATAAAATAAAATTAGTTTATTGCAAGTAACAAGACTCATATACAAACAAATACATAAAAGGATACAGGCAGGATAACAAGCACAGACAAAAACGAACACTCACAAGGTAACAATATGTCTGTTGCAGCATTGCCGGATATATGGGCAATCCAGTCTGTTGGCGATCATCGCCAGGACGGTGTTGGCGCTGCCTCGCACTCTGCGCACCAGAGACGCGCACCGCTTGCGCATCGTCGCGTAAAAGCAGTCGGTGCGCGCCTCCGCGAACATGCCCGAGGCGCTGCAGTAGTGGGGCAGCCTCAACACCGCCCTGAACGCGTTATTGAACTGGACGCGGAGGGCGCTGTATGCCGCACGAGTATACTTTGCCCATAGGCTGCACGTGTAGAGGGATGTACAATAAGCTCTAAAGAGCGTTATTGTAAATGGTCACTCAGTTCTGAATTTTGGATATGTCGGTTGTCCCATTTCAAAACCTAGTAAGGGACACTTTTTACAAAAATATTTTTATTGTATAATCTTGCTAACCTAGAAAGTCTCTACCAAATACAAAAACACTAGCTCTGAGAACTCACATAATAAGCAGATATATTTAAGCATCGATACCTAGTAAATGCCATTCATTGTTTCTGATCATTTTAAAACCTAGTAAGTCACTTTAACCACATGGTTTTACCTAACATAAATACTTTTCAAAGGCTGACCGATTTAACGTTTATGCGCTCTCCTGTAAAATTTCGTTTTAAGACCTTACTAGGTTTCAGTGGCGTAGGGTGACGTTTCTTAGAAGGGAAGCCGGACCAAAAATGCTTACCTTGCTCAAGTGTGATGCGTGATTTCCAGTAACTACTCGTTTCGAAAGGGAAGCCGATAGGAATCGAGTTGTATGGAGCCTTCGCCACTGCTAAGTTTTGAAATAGGACAGCCGATGTGTTATGGTTAGGAGTTCTTATGAAAATTTCAAATTAACAATTCATCAGTTATTCTTAATCAACATAACAAAGTACTTTATCTCACCTCAACTAACTTAACGACATTAGGGTGATCCAGTTTCTTGAGCACGGCGATCTCGCGGTAGACCCTCTGCAGCGGGTCAGGAGGGGGACCGGGCCCTGGTCTCCGGGGGGGCGCCCTCCCGAACAGGCCAGCTCGTCGCATCAGCTTGCGTTTTGAGAGGATCTTCATCGCCTGAGTTAAATAAATAAGTAAATAGACTTGATGGTACACTAATAAAAATTACAGAAAGAAACACAATTGAGAACAGTACAAATGGCGGTCTTATCGCGTAAAGCAATTTCTTGACCAATGGAAAAATCACGTGATCTAGCTATCACAGGAAGACGCTAACTTATTATATCAAGGATTTATATAGATCTATCTTCTATATAAACTGCTGGACACGAAGCAAATACAAAGAGGAGATGGCATAAGCAACTGTGAACCGTGATACCAATGTAGAACCATTCCGTCCTCACGGTGGGCGTGGCCTATCAGTCTGTCGGCACTCGTCTTGTAAACATTACGTTCCCGCTCCCATTCCATTTTATCATTATTTATTATTTTCGTTGTCATTTAAAAGAAAAAGATGAAGTGTTGTGTGTTATCTTGTAAAAACTACTCAGATAAACGTTTTGGTACCATGGATGGCATCACATTTCACTCGTAACTATTTTTTTGCGATATTTATTAGATTCGTTCTAGAAAAATCTATTGATAACACGTCTCGTACAATAGTTTTACTGCTCGACAAAAGATGGCGCACCCTATTATAACATGAATAACTAACAACTACGTAAGAAATATTCATTATCTTTATAATTATAATGAATTAAAACAGATTTAAGATTTTTTAAAGCCTTTTTGTTTACAAGAATATCGTATTATTGTGTTTTATCACTATTTTAAACCGTGATATTTCGGTCGCCATCTATCGTGGAATAGTATAAACAATATGAATAGACAGGTCCGTACTTAGAATTCAATTATTTAATTACGATGTGTGGTGATACGTGACGTTTTAATTTTTATTCAATAATGGTGAACGAGGCCTGCATAGTTCCTTGATATTTAATTAAATTTAGATTATACTCGTATTTCAGATTTCCACCCGAAGATAATCTCAAACAGAAATGGATACAAAAAATTAATAGACCATGTGTATGTAATGTATGTGAAATAAAAAATACTATGTCTTAATTTTTCAACATTGTTTCGTAATACTTGTGTTTTATTTATTCCGCATCACACATACACCCGTCCTAAGCGATATCAACTTAAACATAATCCGTCTTATTTCTAGCGATGGTTTAAGAAAATCCCAGGTTTTTAAATAGCCGGTATAGCTGTTTTTTATTAAATGACATTGAGTATATTTTACATCTGGATTTACCTTAGTTTTGGCTTAAACCGCCTTTTATACTAATAAGGGGGAATTTGTACAGAGTTTCTTTTTATTCACTGCAGTAAGCAGTAATTCAGTCCAAGAAACTATGAGTACGAAAAAAATTGACCATCGCCCATCGCCGTATCCATTTGATGTAGGAACTCGATTTGTTTTTCGAGAATTTCAATTTTAAATTAAAAGTACACAAAAATAATTCTGTAATAAATTTCTGTAGTAAATTGTGTACTGTATGTACATTATAGGCATGATTTCTTAATTATTTTCACTAAAATCTACAGTTAACAAAAAATCGACTTGAATACAATTATTTAGCGGGGTGGTTACTTATTACTGTGTGAAGATTTTTCTTATTTATTACATTTTTGTTCACAATATTTTTGTAATTTTTAAACCAGCTCTGCCGTAGGCTGTTACAAAAATTCTAAGTACGTCCCTGTCGTAACATACTACTACAACTACGAGGACATCTAGCGTGAAATAGCTGAAACACGTATTAGTTACCGATGTACCCGAAGCGTTTAGTTTTTCCTATTCACTACTAGATGGAAAACGTGAAAGTAGGCGTAAGTAGGCGGGGTGTAACGTTCCCTTCACCCCGCAAAGTATCACGCGTCGTATGATAGGAAAATCGAATTACACCATCTCCTCTTTGTATTTGCTTCGTGCTGCTGGACCTATTTGGCTATTCTTTTTTGAATGTTCGTAATATTAGGTTTTTGTGGAAAGAAAAATTGGGAAAGTTGCCCGTTAAATTGGCAAATTCGGAAAAAAATGAGTTTTTTTTCTATTGGATTTTTGCAAGAAATCAAAAAATATGGAGATAAACTTCTTATGCGTGCAGAGCCACGAGGGCACCGTTTGTAGATAGTAATTGAGTGTAGTTATATAGTGACGTGACCATCGACGAAAAGCGCGTTTTGAGATATGGCCGTTTTAAGGTATTTTGGCTGTAATTTTTATCACCATCATCATTCAGCCAAAAGATGTCCACTGCTGGACATAGGCCTCCCCCAAGCATCGCCACATCAACCGGTCTTGTGCTTCTTACATCCAGCGGATTCCCGCGACCTTCACCAGATCATCGGTCCACCTTGTAGGAGGCCTATCCCTCTTCTACGTCTTCCGGTCCGTGGTCGACAATTCAGAACTTTTTTTTTTAATTTTGTTCTGTAATCAAATAATAATAATAATAATACTAATGGCCGCAGGGAGGTATGGCGGAGCAAGGAGCTTCACGGACGCTTCTACCGGGCCCTTCATGGGCCCGATGTAGATTTTCTAGCGTCCGTGGCCTGGCTACGTTTCGGTGACCTATTTGGGGAAACCGAAGGTTTTGTCTGTGCAATTATGGACGAAGTAATGATGACGAACAACTATAGAAAATATATTGTGAAGGACGGCACGGTTGACATCTGTCGGGCATGCCACTGTCCCGGTGAATCTATCCGACATATTGTCTCTGGTTGTTCTCGTCTTGCTAACGGCGAGTATTTGCACAGGCACAACCTCGTAGCTAGGATTATCCACCAGCAACTTGCTCTCAAATACAACCTTGTGGACGCAGAAGTACCATACTACAAGTATGTGCCCGACCCAGTTCTCGAGAATGGTCATGTCACATTGTACTGGGATCGATCTATCATCACCGACAGGACTATTGTTGCCAATAAGCCTGACATCGTGGTGATAGATCGATCAGAGCGTCTCACAATGATTGTTGATATCACGGTTCCGCATGACGAGAACCTTGTGAAAGCCGAGAAAGATAAAGAAATTAAATATCAAGACTTGGCACACGAGGTTGTCGCCATGTGGGATGTTGATTCAGCAATCATTGTGCCGATAGTCGTTACGGCCAATGGCTTAATAGCCAAGAGCCTCGACCAACATCTTAAGAGGCTCTCGTTGGGCAGCTGGATCAAGGGCCTGATACAGAAAGCGGTACTTCTGGACACGGCGCGTATTGTTAGGAAGTTCCTCTCTCTGAGGCCCTGACCACCGGTAGCTTGGACCCTGTTCCCGATGCCGGTGGGCTACTATATTTTTATATTTTTAAATGTTTTTTTTTTTTGTAATGAAATATTTAAAAATGTAATTTTATATGTATTTTAATGAATAAAGGGAATAATAATAATACCGGGCCCTCCATGGGCCCGACGTAGACTTCCTAGCGTCCGTGTCCTGGCTACGGTTCGGTGACCTATTTGGGGAAACCGAAGGTTTTGTCTGTGCGATTATGGATGAAGTTATCATGACGAATAACTACCGGAAGTATATTGTGAAGGACGGGACGGTTGACATATGTCGGGCATGCCACTGTCCGGGCGAGTCCCTAAGGCATATTATTTCCGGTTGTTCTCGTCTTGCTAACGGCGAGTACTTGCATAGACATAACCAAGTGGCCAGGATTATCCATCAGCAACTTGCTTTGAAATATAACCTTGTGGAATCGGAGGTACCGTACTACAAGTATGTGCCCGACCCAGTTCTCGAAAATGGTCATATCACGTTGTATTGGGATCGATCTATCATCACTGACAGGACTATTGTCGCCAATAAACCTGATATAGTGGTGATAGATCGATCAGAACGCCGCACAATGATTGTTGATGTTACCATCCCGCATGATGAAAACCTCGTGAAAGCTGAGAAAGACAAACAAATCAAATATCTTGACTTAGCGCACGAGGTTGTCAACATGTGGGATGTGGATTCGGCAACCATTGTGCCGATAGTCGTAACGGCCAATGGCCTAATGGCCAAGAGCCTCGACCGACACCTCAAGAGGCTCTCGTTAGGTGGCTGGATCAAGGGCCTGATACAGAAAGCAGTCCTCCTCGATACGGTGCGTATTGTGAGGAGGTTCCTGTCTCTGGAGCCCTAACCACCGGTAGCTTGGACCCTGCTCCCGATGCCGGTGGACCTCTATTTTTACATTTTTAAATGTATTTCTTTCTTTTTTTCGTTTTTATAGAATTATATTTAAAAATGTAAACGTAAGAATGAAAATGAATAAAGACGATAATAATAATAATAATCTTTATTGAACCAATAACCTTAAAATTTACTTAATATCTAGCTCTCGTTACAATTTGTGAAAGGTGTCCAAATTTAAATAAATAAATGTTTTTTTTTTATTTCTTCACTTGGTTGCGTTTGTCCCTCGTCGCACCTGATGGTAAGTTCAGATAGGGTCTAAGATGGAGCACACGAATCCAAGTAACTAACAGAGATATAGAGAGATTCCTCTATACCCCTCTGGCTCTCACATACACACGACGGAACACAGTAAACTGCTTGGCGCCGGACTTTAATGTGAGGGTGGTAGCTAGCCAGGCGGACCGTATAGATCTCACCACCAAGCGTGCTGTGTTTTGTATAATCTTACAACACACGTCTATTCCCAGCGTGTGGTGAGGAAGTTTTATATTCCAGCTTGTCCTCACACGGGGTAAAAGAGATTTTTTATTGAAAAGTCACATTTATATGATGATGTGAAGAAGACGGATGAAAAAAGATTGCATGTAGCGGAGATGAGAATGTTGAGATGGATGTGTGGAGTGACCAGAATGGATAAAGTCAGGAATGAGTATATTAGAGGAAGTTTGAAAGTAGCGCCAGTGACAGCAAAGTTGAAAGGGAACCGTTTGTCTTGGTATGGGCATGTGAAGAGGAGAGATGAAACGCATGTGACGAAAAGAGTTATGAATATAAATGTGAATGGATGGAGAGGAAGAGGGAGGCCAAAGAAAAGATGGATGGATGGTGTGAAGAATGATATGAAAGCGAAGGGTGTCAGTGATATCATGACGGGTGACAGGACGGAATGGAAGAAGAAAACGTGTTGCGCCGACCCCAAGTAACATGGGATAAGGGCAGGAAGAAGAAGAGTACACATACGATGGTCGCTTTCATCTTAACTAAGCTCAATTATGCTTTGTTGTACACCTGTTGTTTGAGCAGTAAAGATATAACACAGTTATGTAATTAGGCGCACGGTTTAATTTGATTAAAGGTCTTGTTTGTATGTCCGTCAGATGAAGTTTTGGAAACTGATTTACGTTCGCCAGTGACGTTTGCTGACCTAAATAGTGCTAGAGATCGCTCTAATTAGCGCTTGCTGGGCGCATTTTAGACTGCAATATACAGGTTGACTGGAAGTTCGACCCAATCCATGAAAGGGACTATACTATTTATTTATTTATTTAAAAGCAATTGCTTACTGTACTTACAGTTACCCAACACGTACAGTAAGCTAACATGTTATTTCTTATTAAGTATAATTTTAAACATGATTCTCAATCATCAAATCATCAAGAACTCGAAACAGTAAACAACAAACTGTTTAAGGTTGTTGTTGAAAATATCAACATCTGGCTGCTGAGCAATCAGGGCGTTGAGCATTGATACCGCACGACTTGTGGGAGCGTATTGAGCAGTACATGTACGTACCGGCGGTGCCGCCAATAGACGACGCTTGCGCAGCCGAGTGTAGTGATCAGGTGCTGAGAGGGAACAACGAGCAAGGGTTGTAGGGTTGTTGACCCTGCTATTTAACACTAGGTAGTAATGGATCATCAAAGCACATTTACGCCTTAATTCCAGTGTGTTCAAACCCACCATACCAGAAACGAACAGCGAAGGATACAAAAAAGGATAGTAGCCGAATAGTTTTTTATATAAAAAACGAGCAAATTTTCTTTGAACTTTCTCAATCATTGTCCGATACTTTACCTCGTGTGGATCCCAAATAACTGAGTTATACTCCAGGATACTGCGCACATAAGTAAAGTATAGGACCAAGATTGCCCCCCTATCCTGCAAGCGTGCTGATTGCCTCATAATAAATCCCAGTGACTTATAGGCTCTAGTACAGATAATAGGTATGTGAGTGTTGAGAGTCATACTAGTGTCGAGAATGACCCCCAAATCCCGAATTTTTGTGACACGTTCAAGCGGAAAGTCAGAGACTTTGTATGTGTAAGCGTTGGGTGAACGAGATCGAGTGAACGTTATGGTTTTACATTTCGTAAAGTTAAAGTCTAAAGAGTTGCACGCACTCCACGCTACAACATTATCAATGTCCCGCTGGAGCGCGTCGCTGTCTTTTATGGACCCGATGCCTAAGAATAGCTTCAAATCATCTGCAAACATGAGACATTTGGCTGTCCTGACGACATTCGGCAAGTCGTTCACCATTATGAGAAACTGTGTCGGTCCCAATGTACTGCCTTGACTGACACCAGAACAAGTCTCATAAGGGTCAGACCGATAGCCGAGAAGTTGAACGTATTGTTTACGGGTTTTAAAGTAATTTGCAAACAACTTTAAAAGATTTGGCGTAAATCCTATGGCTGCAAACTTTTTCAAAAGCACGTCATTATGGACACGATCAAAGGCTTTTTTAAAGTCAAAGTATGCTGCATCTACTTGCTTATTACTATCCATTTCAGTGACAGCATAATCCACAAAATTCACCAAGTTGGTAGTGGTTGACTTCCCAGCCCTGAAACCATGCTGGCAGTCACTTAGTAGTGGGTCAACCTGCCTAGTAATATGCCGATTCAAAATTGATTCAAACAACTTCCCGAATGCCGACAACACAGCAATGGGTCTGTAGTTAACAATTTGTGATTTGGAGCCATCCTTGGGTATAGGTGTGACACGTGACAGTTTCCATAAAGCTGGATATGTTGCAGTCTTTAAACTTAAATTGAAAATGTGTAAAAGGGGCTTTTCAAAGGCAGATATGCAGTCTTTTACGATAAAACGTGGTATGCCGTCAGGCCCACCCGATGAATCAGCCTTCAGTCGCTTCACAGCAACCGTTATATCAGCCGAACTTATATGGTCAAGTGCAATCCGGGAAGAGCATAAGGAACTAGACGCTTCACTTTCAGCAACGTCAGTAGACAAATTGGGCTGTTGAGATAAGAAAACTGATTTAAAATAACTAGCAAACGCATTAGCAGCACTGCAACCGGTCACAAACTCACCCTCATACTCATACTAGTGATCATTGTCAATATACCTCCATCAATAGTGGGTCAGAAATGAGCAGTTTCCGACATATTGTTTTTTTTTTACTTCTTATCGAAAAGAATAGGTACTTGTAAAAAAACTACTCATTTTTGGGTACTCAATAGATACTTTTCTAAAAACTGGTAAACTAGCAATCACTTTAGATAAAAATACCGACTCAAAATTTTCAATGTGCCAGAAATAAAAGGTTTCAAGTAAGAAGACTTTTTATTGTTACTTTTCTTTCGACCCACCTTTGATGGGGTTTCATTTATTGCCAATGATCTCTAGTACTTATAACCCCTTTCAAGGAATAGATCGAATTACCAGTCAAACTGTATAGTGTGTTTTGTGTTGACATCAAGTTGCAGCCATTAAATCATTTGCTAAGGCAAGAAGTCGTTTTAAAAGGAAATAAATGTCAAGTAATTTTTTTTGGCCATGGTTTATAAGTTTGGCCAATAATTGTTTTTTTTTTAAAGAAATATTAGAGTGGTCTTTTCAGCTTAGTAATTTACTGATATTTTTCTTAAATTCAAACTAAGGAATAAGTAAAATTAAAGGTAGCTAATTGTACTGAGAGATGTCTTGAAATCCTCTGTACTAAGACATATCATATGATATGATCACGTACCTACCCCAACCGAAATATTTTTTTATTCTGGGCTAATCCTATACCCATAAATAATAGATCATGTTTTAAGAAATTACACGAATTCAGTTACACTCTGTATACTTCCTAATCCCTTTTTTTAATGTGACTGCTGCTATTCTATGACCTTTAATCCATTATTTGAACAATTGTGATTTATTTATTAGGTTGACACTTCGACTACAAAAGCTGTGCAAATAATTACATGACGACATATTACTTTCTGACATATAGGTGGTATTTGTGGTTGTTCCGAATTGCGGTGCAATATTGACCACGTCCGGGTAATATGGCGGATGTTGGAACAGGTCTAATCCACTTAAGGTGATGGATTGTTGTGTTGTACGATGTAGGCAGCTTAGCCTTACTTATCCTGCTTATTAACTTGTAATGGGAGGTCCAACGTAAAACGAAAGTAATTATATGGTAGCACTATCGTACTCATGAACCAATCAGAACGAGTTACCTTGATAAAGACATTTTAATTCTTAATCGGGCATAAGGTTTTAAGACACGAAACAACAGAATAAATTGGCATTTGTTTTATAAATATGAAAGAATAAATATTTTTTGTGTCATTTTCATTTTGTTTTTTTACCCTTTTTTATGGATGGGAAATCATCATATGACTCCTTCCGCTCTGGGCGGAGCGGAAAGGAGCGTCAGACTCTTACTGACTAAAACCCATCCGTGTTCCTCCTAATGTTCTTTGCGTTCCAGGGCCGCGATAACTCTTTCGAACAAATTCCGCAACCCTTTTTTTTATCCTACGTATCATATTTTACCGTATTTTTATATTGAAAGTTGCTTTTATAATGGTCGACAAAAAAGAAAAAAAAATGCAATAATAAAACAGGTATTAGCAATTTATAAAATTACAAGGAGAATTTCGCAACATCTTCCATACAATTTGGTAGCAAATACAGGGTGTAAAAAGACCCATCACATAGCCGAAATCTACGCACTCTGTACATCAAACTAAATTACATTTACCAAAAATAATTGCTGGGAAACGACTTTTACTTTTAGACATAAAAAACGCTGTTTTTTGTAGCGCGCAATGTAATGCACGTAACCGATTGTGCCTGTGTGTGTTGTGCAGCGGCTACACAGCTGAGCCAAGGCGGTCGTGTGCGTTTGATATTCATTGCGTTTTTATAGCTTCAAATGCGTAATTTGTTAGGAAAAATTAAAAGTTTTGATAATGTTTGTTTGGAAGAAAGTTTAGTATTATCACTTAGAATTCGTTTTAAACTACTAAAAAGAAAAGCATACTTTTACCTTCAATATATCCAGAACCAATGATACCTGGGAACAGGCATGGTCTAGAAGAAAAAAAATGATCCTAATGATGGGTAGAATACGTGGTTTGCATTATCGTTAAGAGTCTTCTTGAGCTCGATATGCCCAAAGCCTTATTAAGGGTTAACCAAAGAAATTGCTTTGGTACCAGCGATGGTAGAGCCACAAATTCTCCAGTTCCACATTACATTCTCTAAGATTGTGCAGGATAAAAGTCGATAGCATTGTCTATGACATCATACATCTGCCTACGCCACGAATTACGGCGTAACCTTTATGTTATATTTACTTAGTATACTTACATAATGCGTGTCGTCCTCCTCGTTGTAGGCTAACTTAACAATACCGTAGGAGCCCTGAAACAAATGAGTTCACATAACTTATTATATCGACAAACTTTGGGCTAATTAGCGGAGTTTAGCAACACTGCCGTTTGATTTCTAAAAGGCTATTAAGTTAATAAACCTAATTTTTACCCGACTGCGGCGAAGCCAAAAGGAAGGGTAATGATTTTGGCAGTCTATGTATGTACCTGTGGCGGCATCTATCTCGCCACATGCGAACTATAAATCCTACATCGCGCAATCAAGATTTAACACGCAGATAGTATATAATATACAACCTCCCAACATCAACTGGTGGGCAGTAGCCCGCCAGGCACAAGACTCCGCCTGATTGGAGGATCCTCCCTTTGGTTGGAGGAACACCACACCAAGTTTCTCCACATACCTATGTATGTTTGTATGTTCCACCGTAGCTCCTAAATTTCTAAACCGATTTTAATGAATGAGGTGTCAATAGATTCGTAATAATGGCCCGGGTAACATAGGCTATATAATTTTTTTAAGACAGAATTTAAACATACGATTCTAACCTCAAAAAAATTTAACTGAGATAAGCATCACGTGTTTAGTATCAAAAGAAAGGTCTTGGCGAGTATATTACAAATATGTATACCATATTGTTTAAGTCAACATAATGTTTAAAATGCGGTCGTACAGTTCGCGCGGTACAGTCGTTTCAGTTATTTACTCATTTAAGTAAATAACAAACCAACATTACGTTAGAATTGAACAGACATGGTATGTATAGTATACAGTGGGTGCGACCACGGCTCTACCTTGACCATTACCTATGGATTTCTATCTGAATTATTTTCTTGTTTCATCCTTTTTAGACCCCTTTTTTACGTAGGTAGTCGGGTTACAGTGTTTGACTTTATTTTTTGAGTTATGAGCTAAAACTTAGATATAGATAGTGTTGTCCCTTAGAAATTCTGAAGACATACAGATGTTTTTGTTATACCAAATTATTGGGCTACTTTAAGCTCATTGTATAACTTTTAATGAGTTACAGGACCAATATTGTTTTTTTTTAATTAAAGTTTTTGTTTCTTAGTCATGCTTTTCTGTACTGAAATGTGACCGTCTATAATATGGTATGGTATATGTTAATGTCTCTACAAGCTTAGTTTTAGTATATACTAAACCTGAAACTAGTTTGTTCAGAATCACTACGAGAATCGATAGACATATTTTATACACCACATTTTTTTTTTCATAAATTTCAATTTTGTTTTCAGTAGGTTTCTACCCATAACAGTTGACGGGAATAGACACCTTGAGGCTTGAGATGATCCGCTCGGTCAGTTTCCGTGTATTAGACGACCCCTGCATAGCACATCTCAGGCATTTCACACTTTACTAGGGAGCTTAACGCGACATAAAGTACAACCAGACTGGTCGATAGAGAAAATGTTGCGCTTTTACGTAGTTTCATCATCAACATCATCATCATTCAGCTGAAAAACGTCCACTGCTGGATATAGGCTTCTCCCAAGAGGGGGGTGTTTGCCGTAATCGCCGCGCTTAGCAGGCGGGTTGGCGTTCGCAGTATGGTTGTTAAAGTACTCAGAGAACGCTGCTGCCCATCCTCTAGTGAATCTCTTAGTCGCCTTTTACGACACCCACGGGAAGAGATGGGGTAATGCTATTCTTTAAGTCCGGCACTACATGAGACGTTTACGTAGTTTATAAAACTCAAATTTGACAAAATGTTACTTAATGGTCTTTTAGAAATCGGATCGCAGAATATTACACCTTTTGTTATAATAAGTGGTTGTTGTATTGTGTACTTAGGTCGTTGCCCTTGTTTTTGCTACGATAGGTATACCTACATGTTGTATTTACTGTGAAAAATCGATGTGTTTGTCCAAACATTAACACAGTACACACCTTTTTGTTTTTTTGGGTGTCTTTAGTCATATGTTGGTAGTGTCTGTCGTCTAAAAATACAATGATAAAAATCTAAAGCTGGGTTCAGATTGTGACGGGACTTAGCGCGACTGTTAGAGCGATTACGCACTGTATCCGATTCAGATCCGTAAAAATAGGGATATAAAAAACTCGGACAAAATTCGGATATTGTTTTTCGTGCTGTGTCCGATCCGAATTCGTGAAAATACGGAACTAGAGTCTAAAAATCTCGGACCGAATTCGGATATTGCTTACGCACTAATCCGATCTCTGATCCAAATCCAAGCAATTCAGGGGCCATCTTTGGCATATTATGTCCGATTTGAATCCGAGGTAATGCAAAAGCGTTCATACAAACAGTACTACGGCTACTTCGGTCCGTCAATATTTCTTCTGAATGAGTCTCCAACTCACGGATGACGGAGAGAAATCGGATGACGGAAGTCGGATCTAGTGCGTAAACTACCATACAAATAGTTCTATGACTACTTCGGAACGTATTTTCACGGATTCGGATCGGATGTAGTGCGCAGCCGCTCTAAGGCGTGTTTATGCTGTCATCATCAACGGTAATGAAAATTCATCATCATTATTCAGCCGAAAGACGTCCACTGCTGGACATAGGCCTTCCGCAAGCATCGCCACATCGACTGGTCCTGTGTTTTTCACAACTAGCGGATTCCCGCGACCTTTACCGCAATGAAAATTGAATCTATTTAATAAACCAGATTCAGAATTTCGTTAAGTAGGTAATTTGTCGAAAGATTCGGATTGTTATCTCGTTTTCTCTCCTTAAGAAAAAACGAGATAAGAAATCTAATGGGTCGACAACTGACTTGAACCCGTCTGAATCAGGGGATAAAGAGAGGTTCTTGAAAAAATTATAGAACATTATCCAAATCATATTGGTGCTCCGCATCGCTGCCATTGCGGTGAAGCCGTCGACAGCCTCGGACACCACGGCTTGTCTTGCAGCAGGAGTGCAGGTCGTATAGCACGGCACGCCAACTTAAAGAATATTATCCGTCGTGCTCTTGTCACCGCCGGCGTTCCAGCTGTATTAGAACCCAATGGCTTGGCACGTGACGATGGTAAGAGACCAGATGGCATGTCACTGGTACCATGGAAGATGGGTAGGCCTCTGGTATGGGACGCAACGTGCGTCGATACCCTTGCGCCATCCCATCTTCCTAGCTCGGCAGGCTGTGCTGGCGCTGCTGCTGCAGCTGCGGAGGCCCTCAAGCGGCGAAAATATAATAACTTCATCAGTAATTATATTTTCGAGCCGTTTGGGGTCGAAACACTCGGGTCGTGGGGTCCGAGTGCCCAACTCCTATATAGAGAGGTTGCGAGGCGGCTGGTCGACGCTTCCCGTGACCCGAAGGCTGGTCTCTACTTTGGCCAAAGGATTAGCATTGCCATACAACGTGGCAATTCTGCCAGCCTTCTGGGCACGTTACCAGTGGACAGCGATGCGGAGGAATATTTTGATGCCGTATTTTAGTTTACAGTTTTATTAGGATATAGTTTTCGTTATTTGTATATATTTTTAATCATATTTAAAGTTTCCTAAATTCATGACGTTCTTTCAAACTTTAAACTTTTACCCCCTTATTACAAAAGATGGTCTAAGAAAAACCTTGGTTTTAGAATATCCCCGTCTCTTTTTTTTATATAACATAAGAAAGTGACGGGTATATTTTAAACCTGGGTTTACCTTAGTCTTGGTTTAAACCATCTTTTGTAATAAGGGGGTTAAAGTTGAACCTCACAAAAAGTAAACTGTAAATCCCAGGGTGTCTCAATCTCACCGTCAACCCGGGAACAAATGATAGGCTGATTATGACACTTCAATTTTTTTTTAAATACTCTTTTAAATGTTAGATTTATGGTTGCTTTGCGGAAATCTATAATAATATACAAATACAATATTTAGCTTTAAATATTGTATTTGCAAACACAAATTTTACACAAACATTAATTTGGCGGGTTTAAAACTAAATATTTGCATATTTGTACGTCAAACTTTAAATTTTTTATGTTTTTTTCTGTACATTAATAATCTGACCTATCATTTTGTTCCCGGCCTGACGCTGATTTTCCGGGCAACCAGTATAGTTTTTCACAAACCTGTCCAATAGGCTCCAACAACCTATATTGGTTAAGCTGCACATATCCCGAGGCCTGTGCCAGCGACACACGGCGCGACTCGCGAGGCGCGCGACGTGGTCGCGGCGACCCCTGACCGCTGCATTCCGCTGATTTAGCCGCGTGCGACCGGAGCAGTGTTGAGCGGTCGCCCGTCGCTGGGTATGTGGATAGCCTAAGGATTAGAAAATTAATGTCATTAAAATTACATATCCCATCACGCTTGTAATCCCCGAGAGGTTTTGAAGAGGTGTATAGAACACACCTAGCCAGCGTCCTCTATTTTCAGTTCCTCAAACTAGTTCTGTGACTCTAAAAACCAGTCCCTTACACTTAACCCTTACCCTCATCAATAAAATATTACAGTATGATGAATCGCTAGATGCCTTTACAAGCACCGAACTGAGTTTCCTGAAAACTGCCAATGCTTAATCTGGAGTATATTGCCACTCCTAGCACTATCTTCTCGTCTAAATTTTATTGATGTTTTGATAAGTGTGTTAAATTTATGTTCAAAATTTTAAATTATTTTCTAACTTACTTAACTGATATCTTGTTTAAATGTATGTTTTATTAGACCTATAACTTGTATGTGTAGTATTTAAGCTGTTAGTATAAATTGGTCAATAAATAAATAAAAAAAAAACAATCATTTCGCCGTTATGTTTGAGTCCCATGTAATAGGGGGCGAACCTATTACAATCAACCGGGCGCAAAAATGTAGACTCCGGGCTGCTACTAAGAAATTCCAAACGGAAAAATCCTACAATACTTTGCACGAGCTAGGGATACCCCAGGACCTCACGTTTAGCAGTCGCGCTTGCGACCACTAGAATAACGATGCAAAAAAAAGAAAATGAAAAAATATTATTTAAAATTATACAGGGTGTTAACGAATTCGTGTAATTCCTTCAAACCGCGTGATCTACTGGTGACACAGATTGGCCCTGCACAAGTTTTTTTCAGAAACAACAAAAAAAAGTTTAAAAAAAATGAACCATCGCATTCTGTATCTAAGTAATTTTAGCTTTCCGAGTTAACTGACTGCGTGGAGCGATATCGCGCTAGTTGTGCCCGTCAGCTGTGTCGCCGTGACTTCATTAATTTATGCATGGCATCGAAATTATCAAAAACATAAATAAAAAATTGGATAAAAAAAGTTTTTATTTATTTTTAATCAATCTAAATCCCGTGCGGGGTTAATCTATACCATTAATAGATCATGTGGTTTGAAGGAATTACACGAATACGTTAACACCCTGTATACAAGGTTAGTTTTAGTATATACTAAACCTGAAACTAGTTTGTTCAGAATCACTAGGAGAATCGATTGACATATTTTTTATACCACATTTTTTTTTGTTTTTTTTTTTTTCAAAAATTTCAGTTTTGTTTCAGTAGGTTTCTAACCATAACAATTGACGGGAATAGACACCTTGAGGCTTGAAATGGTCCGCTCGGTCAGATTCCGTGTATTAGACAACCCCTGCATAGCACATCTCAGGCATTTCACACTTTTTTAGCGAACTTAACGCGACATAAACTAAGGTGTCTTGGAGATTTACTAAAAAAAAACACATATTCAGGCAGTCCTGATGAAAATCTTGTTGGGGTGTCTCGGTTTTCGTATAAAGTAAAAATAACGTTGTAGATAAAAGAAATGTAGTGAGATATTTTCTAAGAATTATCGTGGTTTTTCGTCTAGTATATTTACTCATATAATTCCCTATGGGCAATTCGATACAGGTGGCAATTAATAACTAGACAACTTTGAGCTCATAATAATACCGTGAAACTTGTAATTAATTTATAGTATACTGTTGTAAGTTAAATATATTAAGCTGGGTGATCATGTTAAGATAAACTTCAACTTCAAATCTCTTTTATTCAAAATAGTCTAGAATTACTTTTTTCTTTTTGAACGTCAATTTTACAGAAAACAGCCCCCAAAAACGACCGCCCTCCACCGCTTCCAAGTATTTATGCTGTGAAGAAGAAACGGCGCAACAAACTCCACAGCAACACAGTTCTGTCTGTCAGGTGAATAAATAAAAAAAAAAAAAAAATGGGAGTGCCTCCGCTGCCGGCACCGGTTGCCATTACGAGTGCCGGTGCCGGCTTCCAAACTGGCTGCCGGCGCCGCGCCGACTACATACACTGTTTTTATTACAACTTCAAGTCCTCTTAAAACTCTTCATGACACGATTATTCGTTACCCACTTTCATTTTCACAATAAAAACAAATGAAAAACTTAAGGGGATGTTTGTGAGGTTGTTTGGGTTTCCATAGCAGAGTCGACGGAGCTCCGCTGCGCAGGGCTCCCATTTCTGTCTGCAGGGTTTAAAGTAACCTAACATGAAGAGGATGATGTGGGCTTCGTTCGCTCGCTCACTCTAGCCCCCGTAATCCCCTTCGAACCTAAACTATCCGTGTCGGGGTGCCCTAAATTACCGAGCTCGCTTCGCTCGCTCTTGAAATTAGTCAGTTGGAAGACAAGTTAGTGCTTGGCCGAAAATCTAGCCTACCTTTCAACTAACATACCTACCAAACAACTTATTACCGCCGCCGGTGTCCATTTTGGGTGCCGGCAGCCCATGTTTTTAATCTCGGCTGCCGGCAGTAATGTACCGCCCGTTCCCAATGGCGTTATTTTTGGGTGCCGATGCCGGCAGCGGAGGCACTCCCTAATATTAATTAATTATTATAGTGAAATTGTGCAAATTGAGGACGATAAAAATATACATATTCAATGAATTCCGGATGATAAAAGCGACTATCATCATTAAAATTGATTATTTTCGTTAATTAACAAAATTATTCAGTAAAACGCATCACCTGTTAATTGCGGTATTTATGTCAGAATGTAGTTTGATACACAATGTACTTTATACAGTGTCTGTTGACCACAAATTGATAGTTACACAGTTTGTGGTTGAGCTGTGCACGCAACAACGCGCACTATGACTAAATAGTTTTGACACTTTCACTACTTACTTTGTTTAAAGGAATTTTATTATTAAATTACACGTTGTGAATAAACCATAACTACTAGGTATAGAGGCTGTCCCGAAACTGAACGTCAATCCGGGAACAAAATGATAGTGCACTTTATGTAGTATCATATTTTTTCTTTAAATTTATGGTCTTTTTTAAGAAAAATACATTTTATAATTAGATATACGAGGTAATAATCTATTTATGGTAACTTTGAAACTCGAAAAAGATTAAACTTTTTTTTATCGAATATTTTGTTACTGGTTTGACGTTGAGTTTCGAGACCCTCTTTATAAGATTATCTAATGATCTATTGGTACACTATTATGTTTAAATAAAAAACCCTAAATAGTGCGGTGGATTTGATACAAAAGTGAAGTTTTCGTTGAATGACCTATACACTTACAGCGTTTTTATTTTCATCTTTGTGCTTAGCATTATCAGCCCATTACTGTCCCACTGCTGGGCACGGGAGTTAAGGCGTTAGTCCACGACACTGGCCTGCTGCGGTTGATGTACTATTTATTTTTGCATGTGAATGCGAATAGTTGAATGATGAGACCAAACATGAAATTGCGAAAAAAAAAACAGCTGTTCCTTACTTCGACGGCAGCAAAGAACAAACGGCTATCTACAAAATCACTAGTTTTCAGGAGAGCGTTTTTAACGCGAAAATGTAATAACTTCTACAAAAATAAAGCTAGCCTCTTCAAATTTGCAATAGTTATATTATTCGGCATTTTGAACAAAACTATGAAGGTCAATTAACTGATATATATTTTTTTTTCGAAATACGGCAGATGTCTTTTTCTACTTCGCACAAAATAAATAACTAACTGAGTCAACTGCCATATGTTCGCTTCTACGTAGGACTTTGTAATTACTGATTCCCAAACAATTTTACTTATAAAAGGAGATATTGTTATTCTCTTTTATAATATATATCTAACTACGACAACAAATAAAGGGTAACTATGACTGACACCAAGATATTGTAGTTGTCTCAAATTACTTCGTAATTCTAAAGGTTCAGATATTGATATTGCAGATAACATGCTATTAATATGATGAGCTTTTGGAGTTCAAGAAAAGAATTAAGTTATTCTTAGTAATTTGTTCTTTTTTAATCATCGTAATCATATTACAAAGTAACAAAAATGCAATATTTGTAAAGAAAATAAAATTTCTAAGGAGTTACTATCTTCAAAAACAAATCAATAATCGAATCTTATACAAGCTATTATCATACAAAAGCAAAGCATAGGATCAAAGGAATTGAACCCGTGTTAATACACGTAAGTAAAGATTATTTTATCACAATAATCAAACTTACTGAACAAATAATAATTTCTTCCTAGTCTTTTCTTCAAGAAATAATCAAATTCCAAACTAAGTTATTGAAGGTTTTTCTTGCATAAAATGAACAGTCGGTAGTCTGTTTTTCTACCGTAGCACGTTGATGATAGCTTCAGCAAGTGTGTTTTAATGATTCTGACCGTGTTTGGACGTGCTTTATCACGCATAAGCTGAAACAAAGCACCCAACTGGGTCCGCAAAGAAATGACAACATCCGAAACAATCATTTCAGTGTAAATCTATGCATTGAGATTGCCTCTGATTCAAATCAGTTCTGTTCTTCCATCGATTCAAATACTCGGCCATAACAATATTTTTCCACGTTTTTAGCATCCTGAGGTCCACCAATACATCTAGTATCTGGTCTTATGTCAAAGCGAGATTCATCAGAAAAGCACACATAACGCCATTTTTCTTCTGCCCCATTTCTGTGTTCACGAGCCCATTGTGAACGGGCCCTACGATTGCAGGGCTCAATCAGTAGCACTCGTAGCGGTCTTTGCGAACAGAGATTGACTTTGTGCAAACGGTTTCTAATGGTTTGATCGCTTATTAACAACCCTGAAAAGCGATGAAGCCTTTGAATGCTCATCTTGCAAAGCATGAGAAAAATAAATGTATATTTCATTGAATAATGTATTTACATGTTTTTATTGTACTGTGCGTTCAGTCCACGAATACGCGCCCCACTCCTTTTTGCTGTTGGAAGCCGCGTGGTGCTTAAGCATACATTTCTTTTTATTATCTTATTTTAGTTTCCTTGCCTCGGAGAGCACGTTATGCCGTCGGTCCGGGTATCATACGAATACCTGTGGTAGTGTCGTTATGGGTAGTCAGAAGTCCGAAAGTCTGACAACCGGTCTAACCTTAGGATATAGGCGTTGCCGCGCAACTGAGTTGCGGAGGTCTGATGACAGTTTCTCCGTGTAAAAGACTGGTGTTCAGCTCACCGTTTAGACTAAAAGCTGACCCCAACATAGTTGGGAAAAGGCTAGGCAGAACGAAGAGCGATGAAGCCTCGTAATCACCATCATCGCACTCATTTTAGGATTCCATCGAGCAGTGATATGTATGTAAAGATCTTGTCTACCTATGGTGATGCGAGTTCATCCTCCATGACGCTCAGCTACGCTGCCAGTGATACGGTAGCGTGTTCAGAAGTGACTTATTATACTCTGCGTAGTGCCCAGAGCGATGGCCACAGTACGTTTCCGAGAGCGAGATTCCCACATTCTTACGGCTCTGATCGTTTTTCCCAACTCAAGTGACATTTTTCGTCCTTAATAGCGTTCATGTATATTGATCTGACTCAGAAGTGTAGTAGAAACGGTTTTGTCTCAAAACCGTTGCAGGATTTTATAGGAAAACGACTTGACAGAAGATTTTCAACTTTTAATCGAAATTCAAAAACTTTCCTTTTTTATACAGCGTGTCCCAGAAAGTAGTGTCAAGCGGAAGTCCAGAGGTAGAACATCCTTTGAGGTACCCAAATCACCCCCATGTATGTTCCGCGATTTTTTGTAGTTTTCGAGTTATGAATGTTTTTCATGTTTTATAATCAAACTCGGACTATAACGACATTTTTGATCATAGTGACGTGAATAGTTGAGATACATGAGTAGTTTTTTTTTCTAAATTAGCTGCTTAGTGACCCTTTTGAATGCATAAACATTTGTAACCATAGATGTAACGAACGCCTTACAAAAAAATATTGAATTGTCATAAAGTTAAAATCTTGCATGTTTCCTAAATCTTTGTGGGTGATTTAAAAATAAATCTCCCTAAACTTTTTTTGTCAGATGTATTTTAAAAACTTATCCATTTTATCAGCTATTTACCCTGTAAATTTCATCGAGCTATCTCTACGACATCACAATAAAAATTTCATTCAAAGCATACAATATCGAAAATTTCAGTTGTAAAAGGGTGAATGAAAAATTGATTAAAACTAACTAATAACTTCTTTTTTAGTAACCCTCGACGTAAAAAGAGGGGTGTTATAAGTTTGACGTGTGTGTCTGTGTGTCTGTCTGTGGCATCGTAGCTCCTAAACGGATTTTGATTTAGTTTTTTCTTTTGTTTGAAAAGTGACTTTATCGAGAGTGTTCTTAGCTATGATTTAAGAAAATCTGTTCAGCCGTTTGAAGATCATCAGCTATTTTCTGGTTGTCGAAAGGATATGAGCAACTTCTACTGGTCTGATCGTTTCGAAATTTACTATCCTGTGACTTCAATGATATTGATGACATGTGACAAGAAGAAGGTCATTACAACTTATCATAAACTTAAAGAATCAATAGGCACACAATACCTCTACTGTAAGTTGGGTATCATGCTGTTTCGGATGATGCTTGAGTATCAGATCAAGGTTACCATGTTATTGTAATATCATTGAAGTCACAGGATAGTAAATTTCAAATCGATCAGACCAGTAGAAGTTGCTCATATCCCTTCAACAACCAGAAAAAAGCTGATGATCTTCAAACGGCTGAACAGATTTTCTTGAATCATAGCTAAGAACACTCTCGATAAAGTCACCTTTCAAACAAAAGAAAAAACTAAATCAAAATCCGTTTACGAGCTACGATGCCACAAACAGACACACAGACACATAAGTTAAACTTAAAAACACCTCTCTTTTTGCGTCGAGGGTTACTAAAAAGACGTTATTTGTTAGTTTTAATCAATTTTTCATTCACCCTTTTACAACTGGAATTCTCGATATTGTATGCTTTGAATGAAATTTTTATTGTGATGTCGTAGAGATAGCTCGATGAAATTTACAGGGTAAATAGCTGATAAAATGGATAAGTTTTTAAAATACATCTGACAAAAAAAGTTTAGGGAGATTTATTTTTAAATCACCCACAAAGATTTAGGAAACATGCAAGATTTTAACTTTATGACAATTCAATATTTTTTTGTAAGGCGTTCGTTACATCTATGGTTACAAATGTTTATGCATTCAAAAGGGTCACTAAGCAGCTAATTTAGAAAAAAAAACTACTCATGTATCTCAACTATTCACGTCACTATGATCAAAAATGTCGTTATAGTCCGAGTTTGATTATAAAACATGAAAAACATTCATAACTCGAAAACTACAAAAAATCGCGGAACATACATGGGGGTGATTTGGGTACCTCAAAGGATGTTCTACCTCTGGACTTCCGCTTGACACTACTTTCTGGGACACGCTGTATTATGAAGAGGTCGCTAAATAACTATGAGGAGTCAAAAAAAAAACAATTTAAGAACTTGCAGTAATTCGCTAAAATGTGCTTTATCCCTAGACACGTTTGATGTGTGTATTATGAAATGTAGATTAACAAAATTGAGGTCGTAGAAAGAGTAAGTATGCAAGTTAAAAAAAGTCAACTGCCCCACCGCCCATGACAAAACGGTCATGTGACTGATATCTTTGTTTATCGCATGCGACGCGCCGAATTGTACGACGTACACACGGACAATTGTAGATGTCCGTGTGTACTTCGTTACTTTGTAAAAAAAGGTGTAGTTGTCTTTAAATACGCGACAAAAAACAAAGAAAAAATGAGATTTTGTATGAAAAAAAAATATCACTAGATAAAATAAAGAATTCTGAATTCAATTATGTAAAAAAGTGATTTTCGCAAAAATGCAGTTGTCTTTTTGTTCTTTGCGGCCGTCGACTTAATGTTCGCACAACTCGTCAAAATGTAGGAAACAGCAGATTTTTTTTTCGCGATTTCCCCTTTGATCCCATAGTAAAAGTTGTTCATAATGATGAGTACAGTGACCCCTAACGAGGTTGTACAATTATTTATGTTACAACTTCTATAGCCGACACGAAAGAAGATGACTGTTTTTGTTACATAACAGACAACCAGTAAATAGGGACAAAAAATAAAATCACATTACTATACTTAAATTACTGTTCACGCCAATAATTCATAGTCATTATGACACAACACAAAAATCCTTGTAATTATTTTTATACTACGAACAAAAAGTCTTGACACTCGACTATGACCCGATAATTACTGTAATTAAATGTCTGGCATTTTTTGTGGTCACAAATAGGTTAAGTCATTAATCTCTGTAACATCCACGACAGACTTAGAAAAACATTCTTTGATATAAAAATCTTTTGTTAAGTTGAATATATTTAAATGTTATCGTTGTTGGTGTCAAAACTTTTGTATCAGGTCATAAATTATGACTTGTGTGGATAACATGGATCAGTCTAATGGCCCGGCTACACGCTCCGTCTTGCTTGCGCAGTCCAAAACTGCGCAGTCAAAAAGACGGAATAAAGTACAATGGCCACACGTGCCGATAAGATCGTGCAAACTGGACTGTGCAAACCTCATAGTGTTTTGAGAGCTCGTCACGTCACGATATGCTACTTCTTACATCACTCATTGAGTCGTCGAAAATAATTTTGTCGGACTGAAGCACGGCTTGAATGATCGGACACAAGCCGCAAGCCAAAACTGCGAAGTCCAAAACTGCGCAGTCCAATCTTCAGCATGTCAACGATTGCGCAAGCCACGCTTTCGGGCTTGCGCGAGTTACCGTCTTGCCGTCCACACGTGCGATCTTACCTGCGCAAACTAGTTTGTGCAAGCATGCTTGCAGGCAAGACGGAGGGTGTAGCTGGGCCATAAAAGACTTAAAAAAATGATTCTCGGGTGGCGTTGATGAAATCATTGTGCTTGACTTCAGTTAAGTCTCGTAAAATTTAATTTTCCAATGGCCAAATAACTAAACGCTACTTAATTTTAGCTTGTCGTAAGTCTCGCGCTGTCACTGTCACTTTAAAGCGAAATGACAGTGACAGCACGAGACGTAACGGCAACATAAAATTGAGTAGCGTGTCGTGTTCCTCTTGATCCTAGAAGAGAAGGATCTTTACTAGACAGTGGTGTCTTGTATGTGTATTTTGTAATTGGGCAAGGTGGAATAATTCCCCTTAAAAAGAAAATATTAATCAAGTAGTCTTTTATGGTTGTTGTCAATTACCTCTCAGATTAGATAAGAATGTAAACAACTTTCTGGGTAGTCTACTCTTTAGTTTTATGTTTTCAGAATTGCTTTTCAGTGATAATTTTATTTTATGACATTTTCTTTTATAAGGGGAATTATGGAACACGTTGTATAGATTTCATAAAATACGTAACAGCCAATGGTTTGGCCAAGAGACTCGATCAACACCTCAACAAGCTCGTTAGGTGGCTGTGACTGGATCAAGGGTTTGGTACAGAAAGCAGATCTTCTAGAAACGGCACGTATAGTGACGAGGTTCTTGTCTCAGGGGCCCTAACCACCGGTAGCTTGGACCCTGTTCCCGATGCCGGTAGATCCCTATTTTTATACAGCTTTACCGGAACTCAAAGTCAAGCTGGAAACATATGATAGGGCAGTTTATGACTGTCCAGAAAGAATGTAATTTTTTTTTAGTTGTATACTTTTTTAAAAATACATTTCGTAGTTCCTTATTTTTTTTATGGGGTTTTTTCTGTTAAAAATATGTCTTAGTTAGATTTATGAAGTAAATTTTTATTCATGGTAACTTTGAAACTCGAATACTTTTTTTTTCTTTTTGTCCGATGTGATGTGTGTCCCTATCATTTGTTCCCGGGTTGACGTTGAGTTTCATAACATCCTGTATATTTATTACTATTGATTGTTTTTTTTTAAATATTACTTACAGTAATAATAAAATACAATTTAGAAGAATGTTAGAAACGAAAAAAATACCTCCGATGTGTGTTAAAGAATCCTTTGTATGACTCACAGGAAGGTCACGAAAATTACTTACAAATCTATCCCCTTATTATAGAGGTGCACTATAAATAGAGGTGAGGATAAATGTGATCCCCGCTGATAGAGAGATTTGTACCAAAGCCTAGGAAATAACACCTCTGATAAATATCTGAGGGATCACTGTGGATAATAACCTCATTTAATATGTTATGTTATATTTATATTAGGATTAGCAAGCTCAACATACACGAATGGATAAAATAAGAAACGAGTACATAAGAGGAAGTTTGAAAGTGGCATCGATCACTGAAAAGTTGTGTGGAAATCGGTTGTCATGGTATGGGCACGTGTTGCGGAGAAATGAGAAAAATGTAGTGAGGAGAGTTTTGAGTATGAATGTCGATGGCTATAAGAGTAGGGGAAGACCAAAGAAACGATGGATGGAATGTGTGAATGATGATATGGTTAGAAAGGGGGTGACTACCGAGATGACGACTAATAGAGAAGTATGGAAGAAAAAGACATGTTGCGCCGACCCCAAATAAATTGGGATAAGGGCAGGAGAATGATAGCAGGCTCAACATACTATCTTACTCTCTTTTGTCCTAATTTACTTACTGTCAGTTAAAACATAAAGGTGTCATACCTATGACAGTCGTTATGGGTAGTCAGAAGCCCGAAAGTCTGATAGCCGGTCTAACCTTAGGATATAGGTATTGCCCAGTAACTGGATTGCGGAGGTCTGATGGCAGTCGCTCCGTGTAAAATACTGGTATTCAGCCGCATCTGGTTACACTGGATTACCCCAACATAGTTGGGAAAAGGGTAGGCAGAACAGTCAGAAATCTCGAAACTATTATAAAAATAATAAGATACAGTGAAAAACTATACTTGGGAGCAAATAAATCGAGCCACTTCAATTTTTCACGTAGGTATAATTGTTATTATTTTTGGTATTATGGAACAGATCAAGTCTAAACATATATCGCCTTAAAGTTTATTTCATAACCTTTACAGTGAGGGTAGATTTTTGTATTTTTGAATTATATAAATCATGAAACCAAACTAATAACCAAGACACGTGAAAATTGAAGGGCAGCTACCTTAACCATTGTAGCTACAGAAAAATGTTCTTAGCAGACTACTCCTAACTTTAGGAATAACTCTAGTACTCCAACCTCAGTTGGTCCGGAAGAGTCTTTTGATGATTATAGGAAATACCTATTGTCATTATAAAAATGTTTAGTGAAAACTGCCGTTTTTCTCGCCGACTGTATTTTTTTTTTCAAAATCTGTGTATGCACATATAAATTATTCCTCAAGTTAGGGTTGGTCTTCTAAGAACGTTTTCCTGTAGCTACAATGGTTAAGGTAGCTGCCCTGCATGCCCCATCTCAAATTACCACCCTGTATAAACACAAAACTCATTTATTCAAAATAGACTAGAATTACTTAGTTCTTTTTGAACGTCAAATACAATAGACAGCCCCCAAAAAAGCCCTCCCATCACCACTTCCTAGTGTTTATGCTATGAAGAAGAAACGGCGCAACAAACTTCCCAGCAACACAGTTCTGTCTGTCAGGTGAATAAATTGACTGAGTCTAATATGTTTTTTCTCCAAACAAGTGAATTCAGGCATGCTGTGTTAGGATTGTATAAACTACTCCATGAAGGCAAAAAAGACCGACATAGTTCATAGTGCTACAATTAACTTAGTGTCTGGGTACGTTCTTACCCATTCTCCTTTCACGTGCAAACGACAGGGCCAAACTTGAACAAGTCAAAGAATTAAAAAAACATTTTAAATCTGTTAACTCTTCTAGCTAAGTTAATTACTGGTGCTACGGGCTGCCGGCTACACATTTCACCGGATCACACTTGACGTTTTCATTACGACTCAACAAAATTGTCGCAGGATTACAGTGGAAATGAAATGAAACGATATTTATTTCTGTAAATAAAGAAGAACGGTCATTTGTGACCCAGACCCGACACGAAAGAGACATATCTCAATTTTTATTTTATTTTATCCATAGCTAAAATATATATTTTTTATATTCGAAATCAATGGCTAACACTAAAATATTGCCTTATGTTTTTGTTCAGGCGGTATACATTTTTTGTACCTGTTTACCTACAAAAACTTAATGACGATACAATAATTATGGAATTCCAGGTGACCTGGTGATGGAGCTGGATTGTGTAATTTTTAAACTTCTAGTAATAACAATCGAGTTAGGGTTCATTAAAATCGTCTTAATCGGTGATTCATTGCAGATTATAGATTACGGTATCATTAAGAAGCTGGCCAGATAGTGGAATATTTTGGTACTAGGTACTAAACACACCGAGTTTGAGCTTATCAATATTAAATCTATTTCAGTGCCGTTTGTGAAACAAAAATAAAAGCGTTATTGCTATTCGTTAAAAAAAATTAAAAATATTTTGTCTGAACAAAATCCAATGGCAATATGGTGTTAGCCACTGATATTCAAAATAGTGTTAATTTTTTTCTGTTATATTTAATATAACAAAATAACTGAGATAAGTTCCTTTTGTGTCGGGCCTGGGTAAATTTTCTATGGGCTGTGACCCTTCTTCTTTGTTACAGACACTTTTACAAGTCAATGTAATGTTTTTTTTTAAGACTAGATGGCGCCAGCATTTCCTATCTGACTAGCTCTGAGAAGAAAAGCCGAAACAAACTCAGAGGTCAAGGTCTCTTTTAAAGTCCAGACATTGTAGTATAAAACTATGTGAGTGTAACAATGTAGGGCAACGTCTGGAATGGCCTTTTGAGGAAAGAGCCATAGCAGGTTTGAGTTGACCTGTCCTAACTGACGGCACGGTGGCTTCTTTCAAAGGGTGACAGAACGTATCATTTTCATCCTAACGTTTTTGGCAGCGTTTTATCAGTATTTAAACTTAAAGGTCACTTAACCGCTAATGTCCCAGCGCCACCGATCAGCGGTGGAATTTATTGTTTATCTATTGTGTCTCTGAAACTAGTTTTCAATGAGTTAAGGCTGTGTTTTTATAGAGTAGGAAGACAAGACAAAATTTCGCCGAGCGTCATATACTGTGTGTTCCTAGATAATATGCACAGACGGAAATGGGTGAAAGTAAAAAGTCGACAAAAAAAAAAGGAAAAACATTTATTTTTTTAAATGTACGGCTCTTTTTTATATGTGATTTTTATTTATAATTCAACATCAATTGTTTGCCATCATTATCGTTTTTATTTAAACGAAGTAATTAAAATAAAATAAAAAATTAGGTATCATTTTTTATATATTTCATTATTATAGATATTACATTAACTTTTTTTGATTATTATTTTTTTCCTTTTTTTTGATAAATTATTTTCTAGTTTCACCCATTTTTCTTCTGTGCACGTTATCCAGGGACGCACTGTATTTCTATGAACCGGTACTTATCAACCAAAAAACAAAATGCAGGCTAGCCCAGAGCACAAGCACCTCATAATTATGAAGATAAGTATTTAATAAAGTAACGTACCTGTTCCTCTCATGGTCTCTGCTGCCTCCATTCGACACGTCCACCGCTGAATGTCTGCAACAATACATTTCACTAATTAGTTTACGTTTCATAAGACAATTCCAATTTATTGCTAGTTAGGAAGTAGAAAAAACAACCGAGTAGAATACTGGAAGGCAAAAGGAGCAAGCGAAGAAGGAAACTAGCCTGGATTGATAACATCAAATGCTGCTGGAGCAACATCACATCAATGATGCTACAAGTCTGTGCAGGCAGGCACAAGAAAGAGACGAGTTCTGTGTGGTGGTCGCCGACATCCGTTGAGGATTTAGGTACATGATGAAGAAGAAGGAAGTAGAACATGCCTTATATATTCTTTTATTGGCGTCATAGAGCGAAACTTATACAAGGTTAGTTAGGATTTTAAAGCAAGTGTTAAAATTTCAAAATGGTTCAGTGTGTTTTTTTTTATTTTATTTTATTTATGGTATATTTACACATATTTTTCTTGATAAATGTCAGGACTACGTGTGACATCAGTGTTACCTACACCAAAATTCGTAAAGCGATATATTTTTCCTGAACTATTTCTTGTGTCACAAGATACACATAGTTATTAACTCCAACAGCACGTGTGTGAATTACATTCGTTTACACGTTACTTATAAAAGGGGGTAGGCAGGGCAGCAGCTACTACGTGACACACGTACGTGTTAACCGCGGGCCGGTGGACATAAACGTCAGAATGTCATGTTTCATATGGCACGGACGTGTTTTTGCAGTAATTGTACTAATATTCAGCTTATTTACGAGTAGGTATATAGGTAATATGTAGAGGTAAATTGGTTAGTTTTTTTACTATGGGTCGCTGAATCGATCCCCTTACAGAATGCTGTGGTCTTTTGATATTTAATTTTGTACCGAGTCAGGGTGTTTATGTATGTTGTTATTGCATTTATATATTTTCATTTTTTACAGGAAAAGAAAATGTCCGGCTTAAGAGGAAAGAAATTCAAATTTCACCCCCACTTCCTCACTTCCCCTGCATGTATCGATGCATACAACTGACACGATTACATTTATTCACAAACACGGTGTACAATACAATACCTACAATACAATACAAATAAGGTCATATTTTGTTCAGAATGAAATGGTACTAAGCCTTTTGAAACTTATTTTATACAGGGTGTGTCGTAAATAGTGGTCCAACGTTAAGGGGTCGACATCAGCTATCACAATACCACAATTTGAACCATTTTTTACGATGGATCTGTTTTTTTTTTTATTATCTTCTCGTGTTACTAATTTGACTGTAATTTCAACCAAATACATTATTTTCCTATTTTGTTTATAACTGCTGAATACATGGCGCTCTATCATAAGCAAGTAGTAATAGGAAAATAATGTTTTTTGTTGAAAGTACAGCCAAATTAGTAACGCGAGGCGTTAATTTTTCTAAAAAAAAAAAAAAAAACGATTTATTCTGAGATGTAAGGTGAAAAATTGATCAAATTGTGGTATGTGATAGCTGAATATATCGCGGATCGACCCCTTAACGTTGGACCACTATTTACGCCCCATTCTGTATATTATTTGTCATGATCTACTATTTTAAAAAGAGTTTTTCATTAGTTTCTTGCCGGCTCTTCTCCATAGAACTCCATACTCCATATAAACTTTTGGAACCATGCACTTAGCTTTGACGTTTGTAAAGTGCCTGGAATCTGGTCTATTTGAAATAAAAAACCTTTGACTTTGATATTATCATGTTTTTATAACTGCGCTTTAGCAAGCAAGGTTGCAAACTTTGACTTCTGCAACCGATTTTCAACAATGCACCCGCAGCAAGTCGACTTCTGGAAGTTTTAAACAAATTCAGAGAGCATTTTGTTGCATTAACTTGCGTAAGGAGATGGCTAAAAATCCAGATACCTACTAAAAGCCCAGAATCGACAGCACTGAAATGTTTACCAACGGGTTAGGTATAATAGGTATTTGATGATACCAAAGGGATAACCCGGAAATCGGTGGGGTTTAGGAGCTATATCATTTCATAAAAATATTTTGAATTGATGTTGCATTTGTGTGTAATTGTTGACTATTCTGTTGTTTCGTGGTTCTGCTACGGGTTTGGTGTACGTATTATGTAAAATATATTTATATTATACAGGGTGTTAACGAATTCGAGTAATTCCTTCAAATCACATGATCTATTAATGGTATAGATTAACCCCGCACGGGATTTAGATTGATTGAAAATAAAAACAAACTTTTTTTTCCCAAACAAAATAAAGTAACAGCCAACCACTTATGTTCACCACTTAAAGCAGTCAGTGAACTTTTAATTTCAATTTATAACCTCCATAACACAATGTAAACAAGCTTTGCGACAGGAACAACATGACATTTTGATATCCTTGCAAATAATAAGATCACTTTTCGTTATACTTCTTCCCACATCCAGTCAGAAATTGATATTATCACGTAGGCGAGGGTTAAGTTACGTTTTACCCTGAATAAAGAAGTAGGCAGGGCTCTAACGTCACGTAAAAATTTTAGATAAATTGTGGGATGAATTCTGTAGTGTATCTTGTTACGAGTCTGTGGGGCGAATTAAGAATACAATTTAATTTCTCTCCGTCGCCAGGCAAGCGATTTGTAAGAAGAGGCGATGAACCAGCAACCATAATCGTGCCAGAAAAATGGTAATCGGCTCGCCACCTGTTACATGGGACTTAATACCAGAGCAGAGGCGAAACGTGAGTGTACAAGCTCTTGTAATAGGAGAACACCTCTGCACACCCCTTCATCGATTAAAGGCGTCAGTATACAGTACTATATACAACGTGTTACATAATTCCCCTTAAAAAAGAAAATGTTAATCAATTAAGTAGTCTTTATGGTTTTTGAGTTGAGTTGAATGTAAATAACTTTCTGGGTAGTCTACTCTTTACTTTTATGTTTTCAGGATTGCTTTTCAGTGATGATTTTATTTTAAGATTTGTCCAAAAATTTTTTTTTGGTTCCTACTTTTTTTTTAATATTTCCAATATACTCTTTACAAGGGACCTTTTAATCCCCTTTCGACTATATGGGTATTTTTGTAACACGTTGTATATGTGATGCCCTCTCAGGTTTGCAGGTTTCCTCATGATGTTTAGTGATAATCAAATTCTGATCCACATGTATGAATTAGAAATGTCAGAGGTGCGGACCGGGATCGAACAGAAACCTTCCTGCATGGAAGGCAAGCATTCAACCGCTATGATTACTGCGTTTTTACAATTTGTTTATAACGGTCCTTGAGCCAGACAGCTTTAAGTACAACACTCTACACAAGTTTAGAGCTACACCAGTTTGTCAAACTTTCAGAGCTCCTGTCTGCTATCTCTGACAGTCGTCAAAATGTTCTGAAACAAGGCTGACAGTTTAACGTGCCCGCTGAGACTTGGACTTGGATCCATGACATGAGAGATGTATACAGGGTGAAAACGAATTCGTGTAATTCCTTCAAACCACGTAATCTACTGGTGACAGAGATTAACCCTAAATGGGAAAAATCAACTAAACTAAATTCAAAATAAAATCTTGGTTTTCAATTTCTGAGTCATTTTTAGAGCCTGTATGAGTTATCTGACTGCCAAGAGCGATATTGCGTTAGTCGTGCCCGCCAGCAGTGCCGCCGTGCTTTCATTAATTTATGCGTGGCATCGAAATGTTCACACAGATAAAATATTTTTATTGCAAAAAAAACCCCGGTCAAAGGTACCCCGATGCGACATTATAGCGCCATTTCAATGAACAAACTTTATCGTGCCATCCATTAATTTCTATAATTAAAATATAGTATACAGGTGTTACTCAATAGAATTTGATGGCTTAACGATACTTAAATGTTCGCTTTTTATTGCGTTGGGTTTTTATTTAATTTTTAATTTAATATTTATTTTGAACGGACAGATTGTTGAGACAGCCGATAGTTAAATGTTCGTTTTTTTATTGCGTTGGATTTTTATTTAATTTTTAATTAAATATTTATTTTGAACGGAGAGGTTGTTGAGACATCCCTCGAAATCCTTCACCGCTTCTTAGTGTTATTGCTGGAAAAAAGAAGTGATGCAAGAAACTCGCCAGCAACTACATGTCATGTAGGTAATTACACTTTTTTAGGGATTCACGAGTCATTTTCCTTGCGGAAGAAGTTCGGTCCTTTTGAAGGCATACGGGGGACAGGTCCAACTCCATAGGAGAACTTTAATCTAAAATGAGATGGGGCACCAACACGGGACTATCCACGACTGCACTAATGGAGTTCAGTCATGGATCGTCTCGGGTGGGTGCAAAACTTGTAAAATATGGTAAAAAATATCTTATCTATAGAAAGGGGTGTCTAGTGGACTAGTTAACTTCTATTGCCAGAAGAAAACGGCGTCTGCCTTTCAAGTTTAAAATTGAATTGTATTGGCAGACGGTGACTCGCCGGCTCACTAGCTGGGCCCCCTGAAAAGCCGCCAGTACGTAATAGGATACTTTACATCTAGGTGCATGAAGTAGATCCCTTAGGATGCGAGGGAAACTGTGGACAACTACTTGTATTTAAGTAAAATCAATAATTAAACCCTGCAAATAACCTTAACCTTGGTAACCAATCGATGGTCTATAACCATTACCGATTCCTTCTTCAGTTCTAATTTTTCCTAGAAACTGCACCAATTATGCCTGCCTGCCTTATTTAAGTGGTTGACTTGCAACCGTAAAGCACATGCTACAAAGAAACGAGGTTTAATAATTAATGGTGGAACTGTAGTGGATATGTAGTCTGAGAACCGCCTTAGGAGCGCCGACTGGTTTAGTATGAATAGTTGCTGCAGTAAGATGAATTAAATTGACCAAAGTCCCGGCTAAATATACTAATATTATAATTGCAAAAGTAAGTTTGTTTGTTTGTTTGTTACCTTTTCACGCCTAAAACACTGAACCGATCGTCCCGAAATTTTGCATATACGTTGTCAGGTACAGAAACGGACATAGCGTTTCCTTTCATCCCGAAAAAAAGTATTGTTCCCGAGGAAAATATCAATAACGTTCTTATGATAAGGCGCTACGTGTCTTTCGAATCATGATTGAATTATACTATCCCGAAAAATACGGAATACGCAATAAACGCGAACACGCGAGCGAAGCCGCGAGCGACCTCTAGTGTTATATAAATAAAGTACAGTCAAAACTTTGATAAATAAAACTTCTATTACAGTTTCTATACAGGGTGGGTAAAAAATCGTGGATCAAACGAAACAGGACGATAGTTGGCGTTATTTGCAGTAAAAAATAGCTATGTGGCAGAGCCCTAACTTGATCTCCTTAAAAGTTATGACAATTTGAGTGTCTTCAAGAAAATACCAAAATAGGCAATTAGAGTAAAATGGGTACCTATTTTAAAACCAACAAATGGTGTTTAGTTGCTTGAAAGTGCTTTTATGACAGTGGGTATCATGATTTAAGAGTATTGGCACTTTTTTCAATATCTTTTAAGTCAACCGAAAAATTATTTGTAACTTTAGAAATTTACTGTAAAAAAATTGTATGTACTACCAAAAATGCTGCAAATAACCCCAACTATCGCCCTGTTTCGTTTGATCCAAGATTTTTTACCCACCTTGTATACAAAAACGAATCGTTTTGCTTACTAATGGTAGCATTTTTTATTACCAAACTACATACAAATAGACTCAAAATGTAATTTTATCTGTGATAGCTACTAAAGTATGGGAAGCTCTACTATGCAAAGCGATGGGGGTCCTTGCTTTATTATTGGTAAAGATACAAGAGTCTTCAGTTCAACTAATAACGCTCGGTAAATAATAGAAATCGGCCATCAGACGTCAGTTTTAATATTTTTAATCCAAAACCTATAAACCTAACGGACCGTACGAACGTTCAATCCATTTAACCAGACAGTTAAATCTGAACCTGTCGCCGTTTGACGTGGTTTACGGGTATTTTACGAGCTCTGTGTGTGCTCACGCCCCGTCTCGACGCCGTAAAGATATTTAAGTATCACGTTTTATTGAAGAACGTACTTGAATCTTGAGGCAAATATTTAGATTTTTCTCTCGGGGTAATAAGGGTTGTAGGCGGAGAGAGAACCGTAAAATGGGGTCATTCAATAACCAAGGGAGTAATAAGAATTCAGTTAATGAATGTGCTTTTTAAGGATGTATTGATAAATCTGCAATACAGGGTGTAAACGAATTCGTGTAATTCCTTCAAACCACATGATCTATTAATGATACTTATAGATTAAATCCGCACGGAATTTAGATTGATTAAAAATAAAAAAATAAGCTTTTTTTTCCCTTATTGAATTTTTATTTATATAAATACAATAAGTGCGACCTCGGCTCTACCTTGACCATTTTTGTACCTATGCATTTTTGGATTTCTATTTGAATTATTTTCTTGTTTCGTCTTTTTTAGACCCCTTTTTTACGTAGTCGGGTTACAGTTTTTTTAACTTTATTTTTAAGAGTTATCTCTTGCCCATAAGTCTGACAAAATGCATACGAATCTATTATGCATTAAAGAAACGTCTTTTGTGTAGCAAAGTAACAGATGCGCACGCGCATTAGTCACAAAAGTGCACAGACATCGCTTGTGACTGAACACGTGTTCACAAAGAGACATTGATGCAAGTGTTGATCTTATCACATGTGTATGTCAATAAATAAGATCATTATATAAGTAATAAATATATTATGGTTAAGATTGTTCCTATGATGTGAAAGTCTCAAGCTCCTGTGAATGTGGTATACTTATATTTTACTAGCTTTTGCTCGCAGCTCCGCTTGCGTGAAATTTTGAGCCCTCGTTAAGCCCATTGTTAGGTGTAGTTATAAAATCAAAAAAATCTTTCATCCCTATTTCACCTCTTACGGGTAGAATTTCCAAAAACCCTCAAACACGTGTATATTTATTTCTTACCAAGAGCCTACATTTTTAATTCCATGCTTCTTAATTCAAATGTAACAGATTTCTCATACAAACTTTCACCCCTTATTTCACCCCCTTAGGCATCGAATTTTCAAAAACGCTTAAACACGTGTAGCTTTATTTCTAACCAGAAACCTTAACATTTAATTTCATGCTTCTTACTTAAAAAATGACGGACTTACATACAAACTTAAATCCCCTATTTCACCCCGTTAGGGGTTGAATTTCGAAAAATCCCTTCTTAGTGGATGCTTACGTTACAAAAGGAACCTACTGTCAAAATTTCAAGTTTCTAACCCCAGCGGTTTAGGCTGTGCGTTGATAGATCAGTCAGTCAGTCAGTCAGCTTCTCCTTTTATAGATATAGATTGTTTCAGGCTTGCCCTATCAAAGTAAAGCAGTGCTAAATTATAAATCATATTCATCTACCAACGGAAATTAGTGGTGAATTAATAAACAGATGCGGTGTGGACCTAGCCCGAAATTTTAGAGGGTTTCGGATTAGTAGATTTTCTAAGTTGTGGGTAGTATAAGAATAATATAGATGTTTGCAATTTATAATATTTATACAAGGTTAATCGGAAAGGGAGTACTAATCCGCAGACAACTGAAATTATCACTGATGAGTGTTTTAAAACAAGTATTAACATTTCGAAATTCGATAATTTTTGTTCCATGTAAAATATTTTTTATTTTAGTATTTTCAAAAATTCTTCGTCCCTAATTTAGTTACGAATTCAAAAAATGGAGCTTCTAATTCGTGACCCCAAATATGAGCTAAAATGTAAACACAGCTGACCATAGCTCAGGATAGATAGATTTTAGCGTATTTTTTATGTAATTTTTGAACAGCTGTTTCTCTTAAAACCTATTGACTTTTGGGGAAAGTGGTAGAACAAAAGTTACTCATTATTATTGGTACATTAACACCCTTTTGGGATTAGTACCTCCTTTCTGACTAACCCTACATTTTGACGAGTAATGCGAACATAAATGTAGGGAACAGCTGTTTTATTTTTCTCGATTTCATTTTTGGTCCCATTGTAAAAGTTGTTCATAATGATGAGTACAATGACCCCTTAAGAGATCGTTAGTGTCTCACCAATTATTCTGTATACAGGGTTACGGGGTAAGTCGTACTGAATATTAAAGGACGTTATTATTCAAGTCATTTCTGATGGATTTGATTCTGTAATATGGTATCCGAAACTTAACCGTTTTGGAGATATTGAATTTTAAAGATATTTTTCAAAAATCCATTATTTTTTGGCTTTTTTGGGATTAGAGCTCCTAGGGTTTGATTTTTTGTATCTTGTTAGAGATGTCAATTAATAAAAATGATTAACAAAAACTGAACCTACTACTAACAGCTTAAAAAGACTGCTCGACAACGGTTAGAATTAAAGAATTTTCACTAAGTGTTTTTAACATACAAAAATGTATGGAACTTATTCTGCAAATAATTTTAAAAACTTCTACGTCTCTTTAGCTATTCAAAAAGGTATAACATCTACTAGGTATGTTCATAAAATTTAAAAAAAAGTCATTTGAATAGGCCCACGTGTTGCTACACAACATAAAAAATATCTTTAAAATTCAATATCTCCATAACGGTTAAGTTTCGGATACCATATTACAGAATCAAATCCATCAGAAATGACCTGAAAAATGGCGTCTTTTAATATTCAGTACGACTTTCCTTGTAACCCTGTATACAGGATATCGTTGCTACTTGGATTCGCTTGCTCTATTTTAGTCCCTGTCTGCACTTAACATCAGATGCGGCATGAGTCAAATGACATACACAAAGAATTAAAAAAAAACAGTCTAATTACTGACCTCTTTTCAAAGCTATCTTGTCCCTTAGTACCTACTCTATTATCTCTACCTACCACCCATAGGTCATGGCTTAAACACCCACAGCCTCATTAACATGCCCCAGATAATAAACAACCATTTCACAGAACCTTTTAATCTCTAGGGTGGGAGCACCTGTTATCGGCATCGTTTGTAATTTTGAAAATTTTGTTTGATTAAATTATTTCGGCTCATTAATTCGTTTTACTCGTTTAGCGGTAAAAGCCTTCAGATCTACTACTTCAGTGGTACTATTGTAAAGGATTTCTAAATTTGAGCCTAGACTGGAATTATGAAAGTGCCTGTTATATTGAGTGAAACTTAGAAACTAAGTTAATCTGTGTGTGTCTAGGCCGGACATCCTGATGTCTCCATAATATTTTTTACGCCTTTTACCTTAGAGCCAGTGTAGACAATATCGTTTTCGTATCGTTCATTTTTTTTTCTTTGGCTTGTCATGTCCCACCCCCCCCCCCCACCCCTAGTTCTTCCATGTACCCTTTTCCTGCGCCACCTCAATCCAGCCCTCGCGGTACGCGTCCAGATCATCTGGCCACCTCTTTCTGGACCGACCTTCACGTCGCCGTCCGTCTTCAGGCACCCATTGTTTGGAAACTCTTGCCCAGTGGTCGTTATGCATACGGCTGACGTCAGCCAAATTTATTTTGTATTACTGTTCGAAACACAATACGCTCCAAAACTCAAATTGTCGACGTGGCTGAAAAGGCCACCCAGCTGAAGTGGGACTGAGCAGGGTCATATCTGCCGTATGCTGTGGGCTGTGGGCCCGTATGGCACAAGAATGGAGCCCTGAGACAGCGAGACGGGGTCGCGGCAGACCGCGGAGAAGATGGCGGGACGAGTTGGATGCCTTTCTTGAGGTTTGGCATGAAGTTGCACAGAATTGCGACAAGTGGAAGGAACGGAGAGAGGCCTTTGCCCAGCAGTGGGACAGTACAGGCTAATAATCACTTTTTTTGTCCGACCCATATTTAAAACGTTAAACCTCACAGCGAGGCGTTTAATTCCCACTCTGTAACTATTAGGTGGCATAGAGTTGTCTATTAAATTATTTACAAATACGTGGCCAGATTCCATTGTTCTAATATTAATGATTCACAGTATTCCATCGTTAATTACTGTTGCTGAAATTACAAACGCATTAGAGGATAAACTTTCCATTGCGTGATTGTTAAATTACCTAATAAGTGATTGTAAATTGAATATAGGAAAGTTAGTAATGTTTTTTTTTGTTTTTCATAGTATGTTTGTGTTTTTTTTTGTGGCTAGAATCACTTTTAGGAGTGAATTTATCTGTTACAATGAACAAAGCTTGGTGTATGAATTTTGGAAGCAAAAGAATTACTCGTCGTTCAATATCTGCTTGTTATGGGAGAAGATATTTCATATATTATAAGACAATAAATAATAGAATGGGTAGGAAAGGATGAACTGTCATGAATATGCCCTTTTCCCTATTCATATTAAAACCCTTAAAATTATTGTGCCACAGTTCCTCACAACGAATTCGAGTGTCGGTACAATCATCTTAAGGGTGAAACATTAGAAAAAGCCAGTCACGTCCTTTCTTTTTTCTTTTTAACTCGCGGACTCGTGTGAGTTACATATTTAGCAATTTTAATCTTTTATTTTGTTTTTTTGTCTCAAACAAATAAAATAAAAATAAAGTTCCTAGATTGCCTAAAACATTTTTTTCTCAATTTTGTATGCAAAAATGAGACGAATAATAATAAATAATTTTGATTCTTTTGTTTTTCCTGGCGTAATTAATCCCAGCTTTTGCTCCGCCTTCCTACTGAGCTGTTTCCACGTTGCTCTTTATAATTTATCATTATCTACTCGGCCAGTAACAGGGGTTTCTACCGCACTGCATGTATCATTACTCGTAAATGTAACAAACAAGTAACGTACAATAATTTGCATGAATATGTCCTGTAATCATATGCTTACAGGCTTGACGGGCACTCATAAAAATTTGCATACAGAGTGCTTGTAAGCGGATTCAATGACAAATCTGGTGGTAACAGAGAATTATGGTATCTATGTTGTTTTCAGCTTGATTAGCCAGCGCTGCTTTTCCCGTTGGTGTTGACTTTATGTGTCTTTTCCACGTCGGGTTTAAATTGCGATATACAACGTGTTGCATATTCCCCTTAAAAAAGAAAATGCGAAAATGCCATACGCGATAAACTTGAGCGATTCTCAGAGCTATATCGTAGGATGGGTCTCCCTTGTTTTACCGAAAAGAAATTGCCAAATTATCACTTCCCAAACAAATTTTCGCATAATTTCATTTGCCAAATTATTACTTACCAAAAAATCTCTTTACAAATAATTGTTACGAAAACCTATGTTTAGCAAGTGAACGTTTGAACAATAACTTGTTCACCAACTAGTAATTTTACCATTTTTTATCTAGTCAAATATTTCAGTTGGTATGACATATTTTACGCAAAATAAAAAATATTTTTCTAGCACTCGCCGGCCGCTGCCGCGGCACGCTCGCTTCGTTCGCTCGGCTCGTGCGTTGTATGGTCACAGTTCTAACCTAACCTAACCTAGCTGTTTCGACTTAAAAAACATTTATGCGTGTTACAATAATTTGACTAAATGTTTATTGTCTAAAGATTGTTTGCTGTAATAAATCATTTGATTAAAGACCAAATGCCTTAATGATATTATCCTTGATAATAATCTGCTAAGTAAACATTTGACCAAATGAAAATGTGCGTACTAAAATTATTCCAAATATTACATTGGTATAAAAAAAGGTTGCTAAAATTTGTTTGGGTAATGAAAATTTGGCAAAATCTTTTCGGCAAAACGGCAGGATCCCCGTAGGATTCTCTGGTCCCCCGCCCGCCTCACTTCTACCCTGTTCGTCGCTCGACGGATCGTGGTCAAATAACTTGCAATTTTTTTTTCACGAATTTTTCTTTTTTCTACGTGAAAGTAAAAAATTGTACAGAATAATGAGCATAGTTCATAGTTTTCGGATGTAAAGTCAAAATCAAAGTCAAAAGTTTTTATTTCACATAAACCATTTCAGGCGCTTATGAAAAGTCGAATTTAGGTGCACGCCGGTTCTAATTAGTCGTTTCCTATGGCGAAAAGTCGGCAAGAAACTACATGGTTACTCGTTTAAAATCCATATCTTTAACAATCTGAGTGGGTACAGTTATGACTTAGAATAGTTATGAGAGCAAAGTAGACTTAAGAGCAGGAACCACACAAAAAAATAAATGAAAAATATGGTCACAAATTAAATAGGTATCCAGGCATCTAGCAAGTCTACAAAGCTCTCACATTTACAAAAGTAAAATCCCAAATTAAATTACCTCCTTTTTGATCTCTGATCACCCAGTAATAAGAGTTTAATCATAAATACCCTCCAATTTCCTCATAAAATATTCACCTACCCGCAGTTTAACATAGCCTCGGGATCAACCACAAACCGGTATTACTGCTGCTAAATATTTAATGAAACTACTCTCAATCTATGATGTTCGGGGTATTAGGTAGCGGTAATGAGCTGCGGTTGGGATATGGATGGGTGGCTGTTAACCTGAATGTTGGGTGCTTTAGAGAGTAGTGATTTAGGTCAACGAAATTAAGGTTTTATGGTGAATTCTTTACTGTCTACTTTTAAACGGTAAATTAAACATTTAGCTTGCATCACAAATGATGTTTGACGACATGTTTGGTGCAGTGGCTGAGCGATTGGCTTCTGCGCTACGGGTTGTGGGTTTGATTCCCACACGGAACAAAAAATTGTATGGTCTACTGTATTCTGAGGGTCTACAGAGATTGTTTCGGGTCTGGGCGTTTGTGTATGTGAGATTTGTGTCTGTAAACGCATCCACGATACAGGAGAAATCCTAGTGTGGGGCAAAGTTAGTTTAAAAAAGTAATAAAAAAATGTGATGCTCAATTATGATTATGGCGGCATTTTTTTGTATTATTTGGCTTCGTCGCTTTTGCCCCTAGCCGTACCTCATGGTAAAGGCATACAGAGTCTAAGATAAAGAACACGAATCCAAGTAATAAAGATATAGAGGGACTCCCCTATACCCCTCTGGCTCTCACATACACACGACGGAACACAGTAAACTGATACTAATCTATTTATATAAAAATGAATCCCTATTTCCCTTGGTCACGGCATCACGCTTGAGAGGCTGGATCGATTTCGCTAATTTTTTTTTGTTGTGTTCGTGATTGTCAGGAGAAGGTTCTTATGAAAGAAAATGTTGATATTTAAAAAAAAAAAAACAAATTATCTCAGTATGTCCGTATTCTTCATTTGTTTACTGCATGCATGAAAATGGTTTTAACTTTTTCTTTCAACTACGTAGTAATGTCATCATTAATCGCTACAAAACCGATCACAAAATACGTATTTTCTGCTTAGAAGCAAAACAGTGCAGAAATGTTGTATGAAATCTCATTACTGCACTGCAAACAGTGCAGAAATGTTGTATGAAATTTCATCTAATGCACTGTTTTTCATTAGTGCAGTTTTTTTATTATCATTACCAAATCCAAGATGGCGGCCATGAAAATTTTCGTCTAATAATCATGGGTGTTAATTTCATGGTTTTCGGGGTCACTGATGCCGAAAATAACTTCAAAATCCAAATCCAAGATGGCGGCCATGAAAATTAGTAAAGTAGTCGTCATGGGTGTCAAATCCAAGGTTTTCTGGGGTGCGGATGCCGAAAATGAGGTCAAAATCGAAATCCAAGATGGCGGCAATAAAAAATGTCAAATTAGTGGTCATGGGTGTCATTTCCATGGTTTTCGGGGGTACTGATGCCGAAAATGAGGTCAAAATCGAAATCCAAGATGGCGGCAGTAAAAATGTCAAATTAGTGGTCATGGGTGTCATTTCCATGGTTTTCGGGGGTACTGATGCCGAAAATGAGGTCAAAATCGAAATCCAAGATGGCGGCACTAAAAATGTCAAATTAGTGGTCATGGGTGTCATTTCCATGGTTTTCGGGGGTACTGATGCCGAAAATGAGGTCAAAATCCATTTCCAAGATGGCGGCAATAAAAATGTCAAATTAGTGGTCATGGGTGTCATTTCCATGGTTTTCGGGGGTACTGATGCCGAAAATGAGGTCAAAATCCATTTCCAAGATGGCAGCTTTTAAAATTTCAATTTAACCATCATGGGTGTCATTTCCATGGTTTTCGGGGATGCTGATGACGAAAATGAGGTCAAAATCTATATTCAAGATGGCGGCCATGAAAATTTTCAAGAAAAGTTTAAAAAAATGGAAATAGATAGCGATATGAATTCAAGTCCAGAAAGTATAAAAACAGCTGCAAATGAAATTGTTAATAACCTTTTGCCGCAAAAGTCGCAGGATAACCTTGTTTTCATTAACTTGAGTTTTTATTTTGAGTAGGTATATTTTATCACGGTAGGTAAATTGGTAGTTGAAAGAAAAGTAGATTACGCACCTTGCTGAAGTGAGTGATTAATGCACTCGTGCTAATTTAGTGCCCTCGCTTGCGCTCGGGCACCAACATAACACTCGTGCATTAATGACTCACTTTGCGCTCGGTGCAACAATCTACTATTTGTTACTAAGTATTTTGATTTGTTTCTGAAGGTAGGTAGTAAGTAGGAAAAAGTGCATTGCAACACATGCCGGGTACAGCTAGTCATATTATAAATGCGAAAGTAAGTTTGTTTGTTTGTTACCTTTTCACGCTTAAACCACTGAACTGATCATCCTGAAATTTTGCATATACGTTGTCAGGTGTACAGAAACGGACATAGGGTACCTGCCATCCCGAAAAAAAGTACTGTTCCCGAGAAAAACAACAATAACGTTCATAGATGGCGCCACGTGTCTTTCAAATCACGATTGAATCATATTATTATAGAAACTTTAGTAGTGTGTTAAGAGTTTTTTTGAGCTTAATTAACGCGAGCGAAGCCGCGGGCTATAGCTATTTGAAAATAAGTGGAAATTTTGCTCGGGATTTTCCGACTTTTCCGATTTTTCTTTTCACGAATTTTACATTTCTCTGCTGCAAAATAAGCAATCCTATTAGGACACAGCACGTTGCAAAAATAAAATGTTTTTTTTTTATAAATCGGAAAATTCGAAAGATTTCGTTGATATTTTCTACGGATTTTCAATTCAAATTAATGAATTAAATTCACTGTGTTAATTTTTGGTAACCTGTCATTTACACTCAGTGTCATTACCTGTCAAAACACTTATTGAAATACAATAAAACACAAGTAGGCAAATTAGCAATTTCTAGTAAATTCCGAGAAAAAAATTCACTTATTTTCGATTCATATTCATTTATTTTGCATTCCATATTGTAAAAAGATGTTACAAAGGGCTTAAAGCTAGGTACATAAATATGGACCCCGTAAGGGCACAGCAACGTAGGAGACTGTGATTCAGAATAATGGGCTGAATTCACTGTTTCAGTTTTCGGCACACCGTCCCTTACACCCAGTATTAAATCTCTCACTGTAGTATTCAAATTGAGACATTCTAGATATCTATATTTTACGTAGTTGTACTTGTACATTTCGTAATAATTATTTCCTTTAGTCGATCTAGTTCTGAATTCTGGAGTTCTATTCATAATATTCTATACTGTTTGCTTTGTACTATAGGAGCTTAACTCTGGCTTCGATACTGAAACTAATTACTACGGAATTTCATCCCAGTTGAAATGCAAAACAGTTCTCTAATATTAGAAGATAAACGAAAGTGGTTCAATTCTAATAGATACTATGGTCCCTCTCGTCGCGAGCGCAACGCTACGTGGCGCGGTGCAGTGCTAGTTCGACTCGCGACCTCGCCGCGTGATCAGCTCATAATTAAAGCCAAATTTACATTACGAAACAAGTTTCATGCATGATGAAATTAATTTCATGATACTAATTTCAGTACCTGTGAAACTAGTTTCATTAAAATTAATAGTGTCGTGAAATCCACAGTATGTCTGTGTTCATGGCTCCGCCAACATTAAAGCTTTATTCTCTTTATTCGCTGGTGTTCATTGATAAATTTTATATTTTTATCAGCTGTCCAACGTTGGTTTGACATTTTATATTTTTTTTGACTAACACTGCTCGTGCCACAAGAACTACGACTAAAAAAACACATGTCCTATCAGCGCAGGCGCTTTCGCGACACTAGTTTCGCGTCGCGTATATACGATGACATTCTTTGCATGACACTAGTTTTATTCAAAAATCGCGCGACACGAAACTGTTTCAGTGTCGTGAAATCGATGCATGCATTTTAAAACTTGACGTTTACACGTGAAATTGTTGATGAAATTAATTTCACGGAACTACTTTCATGCCACTAGTTTCGTAATGTAAATTCAGCAATCCCGAAAAATGCACTTGAGTAGACCATAACTACTCATAAATATTGATGCCAATGTTCAAAGAGTCTCAACTCCTAACAAGAAGTTCACCTTCCCGGGCGAAGGGTAACAATGAGGAGGAAGCCACAATAAAAAAAAGTTATTAAACTACGTTATCTCGATATTTAATACTGTTCGAACGATGTGTTGGTTCGTTAAGAAATTCATTCGATTAAATGGTCGTCGAAGTAAAGATTGTTTAAACAAATTGTTATTCGATTGAAAACCCTTTCGACCATACGTTAATGGAACACGTGTCTCTCGAAATAGAGTTTCCGACCGATTGCAGACAGAAAGACGTTGTTGTTCATCTTTTTGACGTTATCTCTCAAGTGCCGTTCTTTTGAAGAACGTAAACCCTACTCCAAGAACAACAGGTTTTTCAATTTACCCTTAAATTTTGTTCACAAAACAGCAAGTAAATTGTTTCCTTCCTACAAAATTTAAAAGTTAATATCGTGTGTTTATGCAAAGCGCTGTAATATCCGGCGAGCCACTTTATGAAACGTGCTAAATATGCCGCCTGGGTTAACCGTATAGTCCGTAGCGGGCCCCGAAAGGGGACAAACACAAGAACTACCGTAAACTCGTTTTCGACCCCGATCGGGGCCCAGAATTAGGTCATACGACATCCTAATTAATAATGTGAACATTTAATTATCTACTTATCGGATCTTGTTATTGGATGAAATTTATAAGAACTAAATAAAAAGCTCAAGTTTGAGTACCATTGAATCAATCCTATTTAGCGCACGAGTTTTAATATTTACCTTTACAAAACTCAATGTATAAATGCGATAACCGCCATTTGATGACAGTCGTAGTGGACGCTAAAAATCATAAAAAGAATGGATTCTGGACTACCATACATCACAAAATGAGTAAATCATTTATTAATTCGAGGAAATCATCCATAGTTTTGGTAAATTTAGTAGTGATAACAAAGTTTTTGATATCCAAAGTAAAAGCTTCCCGCCAGTTGAACTTTTGTTGTTGTTCATTTATCACTAATATCACACATTACTTATTAGGCGTGGTTAAAAACATTCCATCACCTATTGACAAATGCGATATACTACTAGAAAAAGCCCATGTTTTAACGTAAAACGTAAACGTACGTAAAATATCACGAAATCTTTGTTATCACTACTCAATTTGGGATTCGGAATCAGCCGCCATATTACTTTTTTATGGTTAATGATGTGAGAAAGTGATTATGTGAATCGATTATTTCGTTGTGATTTTGTTCGAATCGATTTAATAAAAAATAAGTAACACCAAAAATCGTTTTTTTTATTATAATAAGTATTTTACATGTTTGATGTAATTTAACATTCTATCTGTGTTAAAATTATAATCAAGCAATCAAAGATACTTTTTTTAAATATCGTAATAAGTCAGTAAGTACATTTTAATAAAATAAATTGATTTAGATTCATCATAAATCATAATCCTCTGTGGCTACATCAATAAATATTCGTACCGAAACTTCACTGTGGAATCCAATGCATCCGTAGACTGATATTCTTTATTCAAAATTCAAAAAATAAATTCTAATTTGACGCAATATCGGCAGTAAAATAATAATTATCTACGAAACGATCCTTGTAATAAGGTTTAAAATTGTTAAACGGGATCTTAATAGTGCGAAATCCAGGTACCTCGCCTATGCCTTCATGTACTAATTTTAAATTGCATAGGTATGTACCTACATAGAATATTAATTTTATTATGTCCAGGCTGGTTAGAGTGCGCGTAAGATAACTCTGCGCGCGACTGAGGGCGTCCTCAACGTTGCAATCATCGCAAAATTTCAAATTACCGCTTTTAAGCTTATCTTTTTTATCGCTAAACATATTTTTCCCGTTAAAAATTCCTACAATCGTGTAGTTCTACTATCAAAATTAATAAAACGGCACACATTTTGGTGGACCATGATTAGTTCCGATTTCGGCCGCGCGCAGACTTATCTTGCGCGCACTCTAACGGCTGTGAATAAGCGAAAAAAAAAAACAGAAGAGAGGTGAAGAGGTCATACATCATACATTATAGACTTTATTTTTTGAAGGCGTAGATGGTATAGGGTGCCCAGTATATCTGACATAGGCGTAGTGAGTATTTGATTTCGGGGAAGATTTAATGGCGGAAAGCTTTGGCATTCTCGATGCGAGACATTGATGAGGCCTTGGGCCACGTTAAGTCGGATGCTGACCGGAAGCATTTACTTATAATGTAGTAGTTAGAATTCGAATAAGTTAGAACTTAAAACGAGCAATGAACATGCTGTTAAGTCAAAATGGTGAATAATTGTAACATTACACGAACTCGTAGGTAAATGTTTCACCTCAGATTAGGCACCTCTGGGTTTTGAAGTAGTATTTTATTTCGAGATCGATTTTGAACGCAAACTTATGAAATTTTGGTCGTTTTATTTGGACAGGGGTGCATGCAAAGGTAATAGTAGTCATTTTCTGCAACAGGAGCCATGAAAACCATGGAAATATCACCCATGATGAATAAGTAGTAAGTTTTCGTAGCCGCTATCTTAGATTTAGAAATCGATCTTAGCCATCTTTGTTTTGTGAACCGACCTTATATCCTCTAACATTATTAAAACCTGATTATAGTAGTACGTCCTCTATCTTATGAACTATTTCACTTCTATTTGAAATCAGGAAGCAAAGGCCCAGGAATTTATGTCCTGAGCTGCGGTATGGCAGATTGGGATATAAGCTCCGCCTCTCTGCAGCTCGCTTTCCTCAGCAAGCCCTAGCACGAATGCTCTGCGACAATGTACCGCGTTGACCGACTGCATGTAGTAATATAGGAGAGAATGTGGTAATACATTCTAATTATGTCTATTAGATACTTAAAATATCTTCGTGTTCATTCTACTTGTACTAATATTTAATCTGTGCCAATACTTTAGGTTTTTGAAAAATACCTTCTATTCACGTGAAATTATTTATTTGTAGCTATGCCGCAAATAAATAAATGTCATTAATTAACTTTCGAGCGATTTTATTTATTTAATGATTATTTTTCGATTAGGCTGAATGAGAATCGATTTGGCTGAATGCAACATTTGTATTGTATGAACAATTTTGGATTGATGGTCAGCACTAGGTTCGAATTAAGTCGACGTACAATTTTTACTAAATTGAATTGTGTTTTTTATGCGTTTTTGTATTTGAATAATGGTAAAAATGAACATGAAAAGAAAAAGAAACTATGTTTAGCTTGTCCCTTCAGCGTTTCAACACGTAACTAGGTACGTTAATTATTGTTTTTGGGCTAATCTAACTCAACTAATATTTGGTTATAGGTATAATAAATATCTATTTTATTCTAATTTGCAGTATGTTGACGTAGCTTCACGTAAACAGCACATTTTTAAAGAAATTTACTAGACATATTAGGTACAATATTAATGAAATAAAATAATTTTCACATTAAATTCATACTTAAAACTTGCGTGCAAATTCCTGCATTTAGTGACTTAATTCGATTAATTAACGCGACAACTCCCCGAGTCAGCGGATATGACAAATGTCAAAATCTCGTCGAGCCGAAGGGTTAAATTGAACTGTGGCCTTTTTAGGGACATTTTATAGTTATGTGTTTTTGATAACCTGTATAGGCTTGGGACCTGGGGCCCAATTCTCCTAAAATAAATCTTGAAAAATCACAACCGAACCAAGGCCGAACCGTTCATTCAGACAGTTCTCAATTTCAAAAGCTGTCGAATTGTTTGACACAAAAAACAAAATCTATCATTTTGAAAGTTTTCGAAAACAAAAACTGACTGACGGTTGTGGTTGGAGCTTGTCGGCGCTGGTTTTCCACACAGTATAGAGACTACCTGCGTCGACTAACTGCGCGGACCAGCACCGACAAGCGGTTACAGAACGGCGCCGGCAACCCGCTTTCTACGTGTATACGCACTTAAGCATTAATAATTCTAATCTAATTTTATATTTTATATACCACCATTCTATGTACCCTATTTATTGCAAATAAATGATTTGATTTGATAATAATCACAAATATGAATGTGTCTAGTGAGACTAGTGACTACTAGTGAGTAGGGTCACCAGACGTCAGGTTTTGTCCTGACATGTTAAAATTTTTAGGCACAAGTCAGGATTCCAACTAGAGATGGGTAGCTATTCTAATAACTAGCTAAATAGCGGCTATTCAAAAAATAGCCACGGCTATGATATCCGTCAACACGATAACTAGCTACTGGCTAGCTAGAGTAGCTAGAATAACCGACAACTTTACGGCACAGCGGGAACTGCACCACAGATTATAAAACAACTACGTTTTGTTTGCAGCCACCCCGGTAGCCGATAGCTGAGTAGCTGGCTAGCCGGAGTAGCCGGAGTAACTACGTCCAATTCTAGCCGAAAGCTTGTTATTTTAGTAAAAACCATACGAATAAAGAAGGAAGGAACATCTAAAAAAAAAAGTACTTATCAATAAAAACGAAATCGTAACAACAAACTTATTATTATCATCTAAACTTATTGCCGCGGTGAGGATCGAACTCGAATCGCCTAGCTAGTTTAGCTACGCCGCCGCAACCGCTAGTCGGTTAGTGAGCCAGTTATTCAATAGCCAAATAACTAAATACCTGGCTAGCTAGCTGGCTATTTCACCACGAATAGCCGGCTAGCTAAGTTATTGGAATTTCGGCTAGTTACCCATCTCTAATTCCAACCGGACTTTGAAAATGTTAGGGTTTTAGATTATTTAATGAAATAAATACTGAATGTTTTTTTGCCAAGTCGGGGACAATTGCAACTTTTCCGCCACAATTATGGTAAAACAGGTTTTACCATCACCGTCTTTACGGTTTAGAGCCCAAATACACGTCTGATACTAGCCTCCGATAGCCGGTTCCGATAGTCTGATCAGACTATCTGAAGGCCTCCGCGTCATACATTTGTTTGAACATGAGTTACACGTACGATCAGACTATCGGATCGGATGTCAGAATCGTAAGCATCGTCCGGGCGTCGTCGTCGTCCAGAAGAAATCGGACACGAGAATCGTACGTGTATTTCATGAATCTGATCAAATATTCGGATCTGGCTCCCGGAAGCAAGTACCGGACGTGTATTTTGACCCTTAAAATGTAATTGCTCCACGTAAAACAAGTCGAGGGTTAATATAATCAGTAAAAAAAATCTCATCACCAAAAATCTTAATTTTTAACAAGTATCTAATACATTTGATTATTCTTTTATTCCATTATCTGAACAGAAAATGACTTACTTACCAGAATTAATTGCCTCAACTTATAATAAAATATTCTAAAAATAAATTCAAATCTCAGTCGACAAAGCCGCAGGGAAGAGAAAATATTTGTGTCTTAATATTAACAAAACAATCGCTCGTTCTTTTGGAAATACTCGTACAGTATATTTTTTAAAGGTATTCGAGTGGGTTGTAGTTATACAACGTTATTTTTACTTTATGCGAAAACCGAGACACCCCAACAAGATTTTCATCAGAACTGCCTGAATATGTGTTTTTTTAGTAAATCTCCAAGTTAAACCTTAGTTTATGTCGCGTTAAGTTCGCTAAAAAAGTGTGAAATGCCTGAGATGTGCTCTGCAGGAGTTGTCTAATACACGGAAACTGACCGAGCGGACCATTTCAAGCCTCAAGGTGTCTATTCCCGTCAATTGTTATGGGTAGAAACCTAGTGAAACAAAATTGAAATTTATGAAAAAAAAAAAAAAAAAAATGTGGTGTAAAAAATATGTCAATCGATTCTCTTAGTGATTCTGAACAAACTAGTTTCAGGTTTCGCATATACTAAAACTAACCTTGTATTTATAGAAAAGAAAAATATTAACTTTCATTGCGGATAACTCAAATTGTCAAGGGTTGTGATTAAATCGTTCATTGTAGGTATAATGGTTGGTTTACACAATGGCAGTGACTGGACCCCGTGACTCGGATTTTCGGCGCCAGTCACTGAGTACATGTAGACGAGATCTGCCAATAAGTCAGTTAGCTGTCATTTTTTGTGGGAAAACCTACTTAGTCCGAAAAATAGAACGAGTGGCTAGTCAGCTGAACTGACTTGCGAGCACAAAGTCAGGGGGCTTACTATGACCTCTTAAAGCAGGACAGAAGTTGCCTAGAAGTTGAACTGCCCTGATGCCCTGATACTGATCAAATATCAAATGTCCCTTCGTCGTCGTTATAAGCAGACTCCACTGTACCAGTATTTTACTCAAATATCCAATTAAAATACTATAATATTTTTTTAAGCCAAACACAGTATGAGAATTTAACTGTCCAACGGCTTTTAAGCCGAGATTTAACATTTTATCTGACATGGACCGTCAGTGTCCATAAAATCCCTCACGTTTACCCCCTTTCACCCCTTACTCCTTTCACCCCCTGCCACCCGTTTCACCCCCTACTTTAATATTTACAGTTGTACGATCTCGGATACTAAATTTTCAGTCCCATGTTTTCAGAGTAAATAGGAGCATTTTACGCCTGTTTTAAGCTTTAAATACTCTTTCCACCCTTTCAAGTCAAGCGGGTGGTTTAAAGGGTACTTGAAAGCTAATAAAACTTTTATGGAGCTTGTGTTTCCTTAAAAAATGTAATAAAAGTTGTAAAAGTTATTTAAGTTCGTTACAAATTAAACAGTTACGAGTTTTTCAATGAATAAGTAAAAATTATTATGTTTGCTATTAATTATCTTGCAAATATTTATACAATGCCTTCTATAAGGTTAATCTGCTGGGCAATTGTGTTAGGGTGTTATAAAGGAAGCAGGTAACCAGCGCCGACCTACCAGCGCTTATCGGTACTGGTCCGTGCAGGTAACCGCTACATAAAGTGGGTAGAAGCAGAGGCTGGCATTTTTTTAGCAAAAATACGCCTTGTTCCCTTGCAAATACAGCAACAAATGACGGCCTACCAGCGCTGATCGGAGCAGGTCGGCGACGGTCGGAGCTTGTCGGCGCTGGTTCGCCACAAAGTATAGAGACTACCTGCGCGGACCAGCGGAGAGTACGGAGCGGTGCGTCGTATCCACATCACACACCCTCATAATGCGGCTTCCCACGGTGCGTGATTTTACGGGTGATACCACGCACAGCCGGTGCGCGCTACCACGCACCGTGGGAAGCCAGCTTTACATGAGCGCTGCTTATTAATACGAACATTATGTAGTTATGCATAATAATATTAAGTAGTCACATTAACTAGTACTTAGTAGCGTGCGTTTAAGTGCTGTATTGTGCTAACGTTTGACAAATTGTTGTATCATCGTCTCCTCGTTTAATAAGATTATAGTGGGTATATCCGGCATGATTTATAACTAGTGTGGTTATGAGACATGATAAACGGGTAATAGGCCTTATATTAGTAGGTACCATCATACCTATTTCTACCGCCAAGCAACATTGCTGTCTTCCAAATCAAAGAGTTTCAAACTAAAGCGAAAAAAAAACAAACTATTACAGGCGCCTATGAAAAATCGAATTTAGGTGCACGATTCCAATTAGTCATTTCCTATGGAGAAGAGCCGGCAAGAAACTCCATGGTTTCTCTTTTAAAAAGGATATTTTTAACAACTTCAGTAAATACAGTACTATGATTTAGGATAGATAAGAGAGAACATTGTAGTCTTGAGCACAGAGACCAGTAAGAAAGTAAATAATGAAGTACGATAAGTCTTGAGTACGAGGATACACAAAAAAAGCACTATGTGAATAATAGTGATTTATAAATTAATCTCTCAATCACCGTAAACATAGACACAATAGATAAACAATAGCGGTGACGGACGCGTCCATTGCGCGATAGCACACCGCACCGGTTAATGTAGCTATGCATCGAGCAAGTCTAAGAAGTTCTCACATTTACAAAAGGTAAAAAGGAATTGTAGGAATGTTTTCCTGCATTGTGAATGATATGTTGATAAGATCGGTGTTTTAACTCTTGCTATTAAAACAACCGAAATGCTTGATAAGAGCTAGTGGCTGCTGATGCCTGCTAGGTTAGGCTGCTGGTGCCTGATGATGTGCATGGCATTCTAACTAACTGATGTGATAGAATAAAACAACCATGCTGCTTGAGTGCGCTTGATACACTAAAAATATATGATTCATTAAATGCTATGAAAATGATAACGTTTGTTGCTACGTATGTAAGGACCGCCTAGTCATCAATATTATAAGTTACTAGCTTTTGCTCGCGGCTTCGCTCGCGTTAATTTATAATTCTTTGATCCCAAAATATAGCCTATAGCACTCAGGGATAACGTTGCTTCCTATTGGTGAAAGAATTTTTGAAATCGGATGTGTAGTTCCGGAGATTACTTCCTACATACAAACAAACAAACAAATTCTACCTCTTTATAATATTAGTATAGATAATTTAATTTGTGTTACACGTAAAAGCTACCCCGAAGGATAGCTAATAAAAAAATTGAATTTACTAATAGGATTAATAGCTTTTTAGCTTTCTGGGGTGATTCTATCATTACAGTTACAGCTACAGTTACAGCTAATATCAATATGTAAGTATTGTGGGCAAGGTAAATGGAACAAATAAAACCAACATAGACTCTCCACCACTGAGAGTACTTGTATTTGGGTTAGTGTTAGTAACAAGAACTAGATCTCAATATAATACTTTACGCAACCATTATAAAGATCATAAAATAAGAACAAGAATCTTTAACCAAAACAAATCAACTAGTATAACAATTGTGAACGTCCGTCCCATTCGACGGTCTGCCCAAGAATGCCCCCTCTATTCTGCCTCTGTCAACTTGTTCTTATTTATTACAATCCGTTGTCAGTACTTCTTAATCATAAACAAGTTAAATAAATAAGAAATAATTATCCAAATATAATTCTTACAATTTTAGACTATTCCTACATATATTAAACATATTTTGCTTCACTTTTAATTGTAGTCAAATAACATACTTTTAAATGTATTCTATTAAACGTTTTTAAATTAAACATAAATAAATTAATAAGCCTAAGTGTATATAGTTCCGAATAGTAGCGGTGTTAAAGGTATGATTACCCTTAATGCTAACATTCGGCCTTTCCTGACAATAAGTTTGTCCTCAAACTTAACAACAGGTAAATATATATAATTCTACGTAAATCTATTCTATTACATATTATCTCAAAATAATTAAATATCAAAAACACCCATGGATCTGTCAACATGGTCACTCAATATTTCAACCTTCGCAATCAAAATGCTGATTGATCTATCAAAATCAAACATTTTAACCGCATTTTCGTACCTTTTCACTCTTATCACATCCACGAAGAGATTGAAAATACCCATGGATCTGTCAACATGGCCAATATTTTCAATCTCCTTTCATTGGCCAGAAAAATGTTGATTGCTCTATCAAAATCAAACATTGCCATTATATTCACTTTAACAATATCACACAACATTCGTTTTTTTTTTTTTTTTTTTTACATAGGTATTTAGCAACACATTCACATTTTGGGCGGCAAGTTCATATGCCACTCATGCCCAATACACCACTTCGACTCACATTCGCGATAATGAGTTTTCTCATTTGGGCGACAAAATCATATTTTTGTTAATCTATCTTATTCTCATCATCTCATATTCATAATTATTGTACATCTGCTACCCACTGCATCGCAAGCTTCACTGGTCAAGCTCTCTCACATACCAGCCACTGTACGACTTCCAGTAAGTAACCTATGTATCCTGCATTTGCCACAAATTGCACCGCAAGCTTCACTGGTCAAGCTCTCTCACTTTCCAGCCACTATACGACTTCCAATAAGTGACCTATGCCCGTGATGGTGAAACAATATTACATTTAATCACACTATTTTAATCCTATATTCATAATTTCATCATAACATCCTGCATTTGCCACAAATTGCACCGCAAGCTTCACTGATCAAGCTCTCTCACTTTCCAGCCACTATACGACTTCCAATAAGTGACCTATGCCCGTGATGGTGAAACAATATTACATTTAATCACACTATTTTAATCCTATATTCATAATTATTGTACATCTGCTACCCACTGCATCGCAAGCTTCACTGGTCAAGCTCTCTCACATGCCAGCCACTGTACGACTTCCAGTAAGTAACCTATGTCTGTGATGGTGGGACAATAATACATTTAATCACACCATCTTAATCCTGTATTCATAATTTCATCATAACATCCTGCATTTGCCACAAATTGCACCGCAAGCTTCACTGATCAAGCTCTCTCACTTTCCAGCCACTATACGACTTCCAATAAGTGACCTATGCCCGTGATGGTGAAACAGTAATACATTTAATCACACTATTTTAATCCTATATTCATAATTTTATCATAACATCCTGCATTTGCCACAAATTGCACCGCAAGCTTCACTGGTCAAGCTCTCTCACTTTCCAGCCACTATACGACTTCCAATAAGTGACCTATGCCCGTGATGGTGAAACAATATTACATTTAATCACACTATTTTAATCCTATATTCATAATTTCATCATAACATCCTGCATTTGCCACAAATTGCACCGCAAGCTTCACTGGTCAAGCTCTCTCACTTACCAGCCACTATACGACTTCCAATAAGTGACCCATGCCTTAGGTGGGAGATGCACCGTGAGACTTCACCGGCGGTCGACGACTCAACGTCTTCCAACCGTCCATAGGTTGCAACGTGAGCTTCGCCAACCCTAACAAGCCGACCACCCCACGACTTCCATCTCACCATATATTATCACATACATCATCATATATTATCATATATATCTGGTAGGTAAGTATAACCATATTCCTATTCTCATTTTAACATAATCAAAATAATACAAACAATCTCTCTTTTTTTTCCTGTTAATAACTTGATTTCTATAATTACCCAATCATAAAATTCATGAATGATACTTAAAAGTGTCAGAAAGGTCGTCTATGGTACTAAACAGCACCATAATCGCTTTTTCATATCTATTACAGTGCAACACTTTAAATATTCTTTTGTATGGTCCTGTAAGCGTTCTAAGAGCTAAATTATATAACTTAAATGCTCTGTTCTAAATCTCATTGTAACACACATAAATAAATCTCATGACCATTTCATATTGCAATAATGGTAATCACATATCTATAATTCCTCAATGATGTTCATCAACAAAATTCACTATTACATTTACACCTCTGTGCAATGTAAACAAGGGAGTGTATGAACCACACTAGTTAAAAGGTTAGACAGAGCCCTCAGGTTGTCTTTAAACATAAAAATAATTCACAATTACATTCACACCTCTGTGCAATGTAAACAAGGGAGTGCATGAACCAAACTACTTATAAAGCTTAGACAGAGCCTTAAGGTTGTTACACATAAAAATCATCGTAAAAAAAACATGAACTCAAAATTTAATCTAGCAGTCTTTAGGTTACCAAAAATAGTAGGAGTACAGAGCTCTTAGAATAAACAAAATACCAAACCACATCCTCGTTATATTTTCTTCATTTCTTTGCTGCAGGCAGAAGCTCATCATAAATCGATGAAAGCCTGGAACGATGCTCGGCGTTGCACGGTGCCACGGGCTGTGCGGTAGCTCGGTATCACCTCATGTACATAAGCACGGCTCATACTCGTGACTGGCAGCAACTAGACCAGGCGTGGTTTCTTAATTGTCAAAATCCTCACCTGTATTACATAAAAGCACACATTTTGAATAAAGCCACAGGTATCTTTTTAGCAACGCAACTTGCTAAAGAGAACTCGTAAGACCACGCAGGCTTACGTAAACAGCCAATGAGAATTAAGCACTACGTTAGCGATTTCTCATCGTTATCAACAGGGAACACGAGAAAGAAACACGACGTTAACGTTTCTCTTCATCAACAGGTAACAAGAGAAAGAAGCACGACGTTAGCGTTTCTCATCATCAACATGAGATAACACAACATTAGCTCTCCTTACGACACATGTTACATAATTTAATGAAGCACTTATTTTTCTTGTTAAACTTTTCATTATTTTACTCGTACAATGTTGACTTGTACAAGAGCAACTTCACACGTTACCATGTCTGCTGGACTAACGTCCAATACACATACACTATGTGTCTGCAGGACTTATGCCCAATACACAAACACTATACGCTTACTCAAATACAAACAAGCAAAAATAAATAAATTTGAGAGTCCTTATTTTATAACTCTCCAAACATTACCAGTTCAAAGACCATATAATGGTAACTCCAGGTGATGACGCGCCAAACACATATTGAATACACAGATCACGGATTAGAGGATATCTCGTCCGCATCCATCTAAATTACACTCATGATCTACCTCACTACAAGTTAAAATCATTAAAAGACGTATCGGGAGGATGAAATACAAATGGTTCAATCTTACCAGGCTTATGGCATTGATTGCAATCATAAGCTTGTCCGTTACCTCGCTCGCACTTCAGTACCTGACGGCGACACACATGGTGGCATGACGCAATCACACATCATGTCACACTGGGCAGCAGCACCGACAAGTCCATGCGAGGTTCGACGTGTTGCAACAGGTCGGCAGATCCTCTGTCCCGTGTTGAGAGTCCTAGAATCAACTTTCAACACATTTAAAATAACAATTACGATTAGACAGATTCGTAAAAAGGAGGAACGTTCACAATATTTTTTTTTTCGTAGGTAGGTATACGTTTTTTTTTTTTTTTTTTTCTTTAATTATCTTTCTGTCTTGTAATAACTTGTACTCTATATACAAATCTACACAGAAAATAAGATAGGCAATGGAGCCTATCCCACTTCTGATAAAAGCTACCCCGAAGGATAGCTAATAAAAAAATTGAATTTACTAATAGGATTAATAGCTTTTTAGCTTTTTGGGGTGATTCTATCATTACAGTTACAGCTACAGTTACAGCTAATATCAATATGTAAGTATTGTGGGCAAGGTAAATGGAACAAATAAAACCAACATAGACTCTCCACCACTGAGAGTACTTGTATTTGGGTTAGTGTTAGTAACAAGAACTAGATCTCAATATAATACTTTACGCAACCATTATAAAGATCATAAAATAAGAACAAGAATCTTTAACCAAAACAAATCAACTAGTATAACAATTGTGAACGTCCGTCCCATTCGACGGTCTGCCCAAGAATGCCCCCTCTATTCTGCCTCTGTCAACTTGTTCTTATTTATTACAATCCGTTGTCAGTACTTCTTAATCATAAACAAGTTAAATAAATAAGAAATAATTATCCAAATATAATTCTTACAATTTTAGACTATTCCTACATATATTAAACATATTTTGCTTCACTTTTAATTGTAGTCAAATAACATACTTTTAAATGTATTCTATTAAACGTTTTTAAATTAAACATAAATAAATTAATAAGCCTATATAGTTCCGAATAGTAGCGGTGTTAAAGGTATGATTACCCTTAATGCTAACACACGAGTTTACAAATTTGCTGAGCATACCTATAAAAATATACGAGTGGCTCGTACAGGAATCTAAACTATACATTAAGGTCTTACTTTAATAATCCACGTTATTTTGCAAAGTGCCTTAGTAGAAGCTAAAGATGATGTACCTACCACAAAAAAATAAATCTGATGGTATAAACACTTATATTTAAAAAAAAAACAATCATTTAATTTACTAGTTCTTTTAAGTGTAATAGCATGCACGGCGCTAGCTATCAGCGCGGCGCCATTTTACAGTTTACAGAATTACAGTTTTTTTTGTTTTCACATTAAACGGGTTCGATTCCAGGTTCAGACAGGCGATTATTTAAAATTCTTTGAATGCAGTTCGTATTTGTTTTTAAAATAAAAATGAAGTCTTCATTCAGTTTTTTTTTCTATCTACAGTATTTATGGTACTGTCCCTGCATGTGGCAAAGTCGTGGGACGCCCTGTATAATGCAATCATGATCAGCTATATCGTGATGATCATTACAGTAACTCCAAAATATTATTCATTGTAAGAAGATGAAAAGTTCGCATTCATTGATAAAAAACGATTTTAATAAGAGTATTTCGCTCATACATTTTAAAATTATTTCGATACACATCGTTTTAACGAAACCGCAGGGTATTGGCACTCATATTCAGCTCCGGATTACCGATCTCGAACGCTTAACAAAGGCTTGATTGACAGAACAAATATTTCAATTGAGTTTTAAAGCCTGTGTCAATAATTGGTACATTCACCCTATACGGTTATAAATTGTGAAGGGTATTTGGATATTATTGTGAATAATTGTTTGGATTATGATATGTGACAAGCTCCAGGGATGAAGCATTGTTATATGTTTTATTAGTATCCATTTAATTTTTATTTATGTACAAAAACATTATTCATCTAAAATACCTTTAAATTATATTTTTGAATTTATTTATTTATTTAAAAAGCAATTGCTTACTGTGCTCACTTAAGAATTACCCAACACGTATTAGCTACACATAAAAGTTCTTATTATAATTTTAAACATGATTCTTAATCATTGGTTCAAGAACTCGAAATAGTAAACAACAAATTGTTTATGTTTATTACTTGAATGATATGAATGAAGGAATACATAGCCTCGCCGTCTACAGATTCTAAATGCAGCTCTGCCACCGGCATTGGGAGTAGGGTCCAAGCTACCGGTAGTCAGGGCTCCAGTGAGAGGAACATTCTAACATGTCCAGAAGTACTGCTTTCTGTATCCAGCCGCCTAGCGAGAGCCTATTTTAGGTTGATGGTCGGGGCTCTTGTCTATTAAACCATTGGCCGTAACAACTGTCAGCACGGCTGAGTCGACATACTGGGAGGTACCTATGAGGCGTTCATAGCTACGAAAAGTGAAATAGAGCATCGAAAAAAAAACACAAAATAAAATAGTTTTCCTTGGTGCCTGCAGATCTAAATGAGGCCTTGCTGCCGGCATCAGGAGCAGGGTCCAAGCTGCCGGTGATCAGGGCTCCAGGAGAGGAACATTCTAACAATATGCATGTCTAGAAGTACTGTTTTCTATGTCAAGCCGCCTAACAAGGGCCTATTTTAGGTGTTGGTCGAGGCTCTTGGCCGTATCAACTATCGGCACAATATCAGCTTTGTCAACATCCAATATGTCGACGATCTAATGCGCCAAGTCAAGATATTCTTATCATAATCTAACCGAGCCTCTTTGATCCTTAATAATATACCTCCAAATTACAATGAGACCTCATTTCATGTCTTTTATATCGCAATTTCATAATTCGCAAATGACATGGTACAAGCCCCGAAACTGATTACTTACTGGTTTATATTATGTGATTTTTTTTGTGAAATCGAGTTCAGCAGGAGCTCGTGGTTCAAGGTTAAGCTACGCTTGCCACGGTCAGTCCATGGATGGGTGACCGTTGTAATATCACCTTTTTTATCACCATCCTCATCTCCATTCTTTTGATACTAAACCTTTTTTTTCTAACACCCAAAGTGTAATGTAGAAGACAGCCCCAGGATCTCCTGCAGCATGGGTCACGTGTGCTACACCAGTTACAAAGAATCGCATTGAGCATTCAATACCTAATACAGATACATAACAATACTAAAATGCTTATAGAATAAGAGGCAATATAGCTTTACGTCCCTTGGGGTAGTCAGCGAATTCCTTCGTTATAAAGCGCCATATAGATGGAGAGAGTTTCTCGACTCGCAGATACGATTATCGAAAGAAGATTAAAAAAGTTTCTTCGTGTAAACATTCACGATTATCGCCCTTCCCCTTGGGCGACAATTGCCTCGCAATAGAATATATCTGTCTCCTGAAATAATTGTAAATTACTGGCCACCAAAGAAAACTATTAGTTACATATATTTTTATATTATAATTCGTTTACAGAATTCGTGTAACTCCTTCAAACCTCGTGATCTACTGTTGACACTGATTTACCCTGCATAGGATTTTTTCAGACTTAACAAAAAAAAGTTTTCAAAAAATGAACCATGGTATTCTGTATCTGAGTAATTTTAGTGTCCCAAGTTAACTGACAGCGTGAAGCAATATCGCGCTAGTCGTGCCTGTGAGCTGTGTCGCTGTGACTTCATTAATTTATGCATGGCATCGAAATTTTCTATCACATAAAAAAAACATTTGGGACAAGAAAGTTTATTTTTATTTTTAATCAATCTAAATCCCGTGCAGTGTTAATCTATATCATTAATAGATAATGTTGTGTGAAGAAATTACGCGAATTCGTTAACACCTTATAATATAGACAAGTTGACCGCTACAAACTTTAAAGAAACCAGATTTTAGTCACTATATATAATTTAGCTGGCCACACCTAACCTTCACATTTTTTTTACATCCAGTCTCCATGATAAAATATAATATTTTACTACAAAATCTATCAAAAACAAAGATGGCGTCAATCGATCACGTAAATTTTGCACTATCAATCATGTTGACTGATAGTTTTATTATTTTACTAGCTGTACCCGCATGCGTTGCAATGCACTTTTTCCTACTTACTACCTACCTACTACCTACCTACTACCTACCTACTACCTACCTACTACCTACCTACTACCTACCTACTACCTACCTACTACCTACCTACTACCTACCTACTACCTACCTACTACCTACCTACTACCTACCTACTACCTACCTACTACCTACCTACTACCTACCTACTACCTACCTACTACCTACCTACTACCTACCTACTACCTACCTACTACCTACCTACTACCTACCTACTACCTACCTACTACCTACCTACTACCTACCTACTACCTACCTACTACCTACCTACTACCTACCTACTACCTACCTACTACCTACCTACTACCTACCTACTACCTACCTACTACCTACCTACTACCTACCTACTACCTACCTACTACCTACCTACTACCTACCTACTACCTACCTACTACCTACCTACTACCTACCTACTACCTACCTACTACCTACCTACTACCTACCTACTACCTACCTACTACCTACCTACTACCTACCTACTACCTACCTACTACCTACCTACTACCTACCTACTACCTACCTACTACCTACCTACTACCTACCTACTACCTACCTACTACCTACCTACTACCTACCTACTACCTACCTACTACCTACCTACTACCTACCTACTACCTACCTACTACCTACCTACTACCTACCTACTACCTACCTACTACCTACCTACTACCTACCTACTATCTACCTACTACCTACCTACTACCTACCTACTACCTACCTACTACCTACCTACTACCTACCTACTACCTACCTACTACCTACCTACTACTATCCTATGTCCTTCTCCTGGCTCTAAACTACCTCCCTGCCAATTTTCAGCTAAATCGGTTCAGCCGTTCTTGAGTTATAAGTGAAGTAACTAACACGACTTTCTTTTATATATATAGATATGCAAATCCTTCGCCTCCGCGATGTTATCCTTTTTTGTTGATCTCAGAAGCGTGATAAAAACAGGAAAATTGCCTATAGGGTATGTACACAATGGTTGAGGATGGTTACACTTCGATAATATCTCAAAAAAGCTAGTATAAAAATCGGCCAAATGCGAGTCGGGCTCACGCACGAATAGTTCCGTACCATTATCTATAAAAACGACAAAAAAATCACGTTTGTTGTGAGCCCTCTTAAATAGTTATTTTATTACATTTTTTTTGTATTTGTTGTTATAGCGGCAACAGAAATATATCATCTGTAAAAATTTCAACTGTCTAACTATCACGGTTCATGAGATACAGCTTGGTGACAAAAGGACGGACGGACAGACAGCGGAGAGTAATAGGGTCCTGTTTTGACCTCTGGGTACTAAACCCTAAAAAGATGTGTAATTAAAACCTGTTAGAGGAAAATTATTAGTCTACCTACCATTGATAATAACAATGAAGTATAATTTTTAAAACGATACATTCAGTTCGAGCAACAAAATCAATAATAGACAATAACTATGGGAATTTGAAGATCGAGTCGAGTGGCCACTTTTAAGAAATAAATAAATTCAATTTGAGATTGAAGCACTTCGCGCTTGACCGTTCCTTTGTTACAGGAGTACAATAAAGATCAAAGGTAAAAATACATAGAATTTCTGTCTTAAAGTTAAATCAGGAATCTTAGCTTCGTATAGATTTCGTATTTTATAATTGGGTTATTTTCAATACGAGGGGCGAGATTTGGGATTTAATCAAGTAGGGATCATTGATGCCAAAATGCCGGCCAAGGGTCTAGAGAAGGAACACCGTGGGTTTTTAGCCGGTAAGTGTCCGGCATAACTCTTCGTCTTCCCCAGGCGAAGGCCATCCATGAGGATTTCTCCAAGACAAAAAAAAAGGAGTTAGAAGACCTTCACAATCTTTAAACAACTCCGATAGGAGAAAGATAAACTTCTGCAGCCTCTCTTTAATTCGTTATCCGTAAAGGAGGAGGAATCTCCCTCCCCCTGGACTAAGTTCTAACAAAGACTTGAGATAATTGTATTTTTGTTTGTAACTTAAATCTATAAGTTGTTGTATTGTTTAAATTTAGTTCGTCCGTAGTTTTATAAAGAAGAGGTTTCTTGAGTTTCACTGCTACGATAAATACCACAGATAAAGTTAAATGATTTTTATTTCTGTTAAAATATCTGTTACTAGCTTTTGCCCGCGATTTCGCTTGCGTTAATTTATGATAAAAAAAAAAACTATTGACACACTACTAAAGCTTCTATAATAATAATTCAATCATGATTCGAAAGACACGTGGCGCCATCTATTATCATAATTGTTGTTTTTCTCGGGAATAGTACGTTTTTTCAGGATGAAAGGTTCAGTGGTTTAGGCGTGAAAAGGTAACAAACAAACTTACTTTCGCATTTATAATATTAGTTAGGATAGTTAGAAAGTTAGGATTAGGAAAGTAAGGATTAAGATAGATAGACACTTTTACAAGTCACAACAATTATACAGGGTGGTTCAAAAGTCGTGGATCAAACGAAACAGAGCGATAGTTCGGGTTATTTGCAGCAGTTTGTGGTAGAACATTTTTTTTACAGCAACGTTCTAAAGTTGCAAATATTTTTTCATGAGACTTAAAAGATATTGAAAAAAGTGTCAATACTCATAAATCATGGTACCCATACTGTCATAAAAGCACTTTCAAGCAACTAAACACCATTTATTGTTTTAAAATAGGTACCCATTTTACTCTAATTGCCTATTTATTACAAATTTTGATATTTAAAAAAAAATACTCTTAGTGTCATAACTTTTAAGGAGATCAAGTTAGGGCTCAGCCACACAGATATTTTTACTGTAAATAACCCCAACTATCGCCCTGTTTCGTTTGATCCACGACTTTTGAACCACCCTGTATATCAATCATGGTATAGCTCAACCTTATATTAGGGAGCTCAACAACCCAACGCACGACGCCACCAATCAGCAGGACATTTGCGTAGGTCACAAAAAATACTCAAAACCGCTAAACAGTTACGAAATTCAAGTATGATACTAGTCCAAACGGTACTCACATTCACAGTAAAAAAATCAAAAAAAATCTAGAGAACGCCGCGAGTGCGTTCGTGTCTGTCGCCACGCATACACAAATTGCCAATGTGATCGAATTGTTACAAAGTGCATGAAAATTGCGTTTGTTAGAAAATTAAGTGGCCACACTCGTACGCGTATTGAGACAACTCACACCATAACATGTCACAGATATTTATGGAAAGTAAAGATTTAATAAGAATTTTTCTCCACCCAGCAGTGCGAGCACTGATCTTTTGTCGTTTCATCTACTTATTACTTATGTCAAATTTGACGTTTAGATTTACATTTCTTGAATCGACTCGATAAAAGATCGGGCAATAAGTGTGAGTGGAGCGAAAATAAGCGAATGCTATTGGTTATTCGAGCAGGAACATCGATGTTACTAGTTGTGTTGTACTGTACATATTTTGCGAGAACCATACCGGTATAAACAAAAGGTATTTTTTTCAAAACGAAGCCATCGGCTTTCAAAATTTCAACGCTCTGTTTCAAATGTTGTAAATTGTAAAAGAAAAATTCATTAAAATTTCTAACTTTCTTTTTCATCACGAAGTTGAGTTCTTTTTTTGTTTAACTTTTATGTTTCTTTTAAACTTTTACGAGTGGTGGACGATAATAATAACGTTAAATGAATTGGAGAGAGTATTTCTACGGGTACATATCAAGCTATTAAGTCCAGTATAAGCTGACCTCTCAGTGTACTGAAAGTCTATGCAGTGCGAGATCAGCTTATACTGGAAATGTTTACCTTCACAAAACTAAGTTTCGATTGATTTAAATGGCATAGTGCACCTCATTTCGGTAGACACCTATACTCGTACAAACCTTCACTCGTGGGCTGGGATTAGGGTTACTAGATGGTCGGGATATGTCGGGATTCTCCCGACATTTTATACAAGGTTAGTCGGAAAGGGGGTACTAATCCGCAGGCCACTTAAAGTATCACTGATGACTGTCTTAAAGCAAGTGTTAAAATTTCAAAATTCGATAAATTTTGTTTCAATGCAAAATGATTTTTATTTTAGTTTTTTCACAAATTCTTCATCCCTGCTTTATTTACAAATTCACAAAATGGTGCTTCTAATTCATGATCCCAAATATGACCTAAAATGTAAACACAGCTGATCATAACTGGGGATAGATAGATTTTATAGCTTTTTTTTGAGCTTTTTGATCACCTATTTCTCTTAAACTATTGACTTTTGGAAAAAGTTGTAGAACAAAAGTTATTCATTATTATAGGTACATTAACACCCTTTCGGATTAGTACCCCCTTTCTGACTAACCTTGTATAATGTCCCGACTCTCGACAAAATACAAAATCTCCCTAGGTACAAACAGTTAATCGTAAAATTCTATGCACGAATATAATTTGTTTTTTTATTTTAAACCTTCTCTTCTTCTAAAATTTAACTCATAATATTTATTTCTCCAGACAAAAACCCCAAAATTCCGACATTTTGTAATTTTATCCAGATATTTCGGTTTTCCGATCTGGCAACCCCAGCTGGGATTAATAAATAAATACTTGACTGTAGCAGTCCCACTGCAGGGCAAATGCCTTTTCTGATAGATGGAAGGTGCAGGTGGGCGATTACCATAATGTAACGATTCACACCTAGCGAAGCGCAATTTACAATGCAATAAACGAGAATTGATACTGCTTATATAAATAAAAATAAAAGTCCGGACTGACTGACTGATTGACTGACTCATCAACGCCCAGCCCAAACCCTTGGACCTAGAAAGCCGAAATTTTGCACAGAGGTTCCCTTTATAATGTAAACAAGGAATAAGGAAGGATTTTTCGAAATTAAACCCCCAAGGGAGTTAAATAGGGGATGAAAGTTTATATGGAAAATCGTCACTAACAGATTCAAAATTTCACGCAATTGAAGCTGCGGGCAAATCTTAGTCTATAATATTAATTCAAGTATAAAAATATAAAACGTAGTAGCCCACCGGCGTCAGGAACAGGTTCCAAGCTGGTCAGGTCCGGTGGTCAGAGCTCCAGAGAAAGAAACCTCCTCACTATGCGGTGCAATGACAAGAAGTGCCGCTTACTGTATCAAGCCCTAGGTCCAGCCGCCCACCGAGAACCTCATGAGGTGTTGATCGAGGCTTTTGGCTATTAGACCATTCGCTATCCAGTCCGAGTCCACATCCCACAAGCCGACAACTTCGTGTGCTAAATCAAGATATTTTTACAAGCGCTTATTTCATTATGACATTGAAAAAGTCACATTGGTACGTCCTGTAACATCCAGGCCACCACGAAATTTTACTTTAGGCTGGGATTAGGGTTTCTGCTCGAGAATTCTCGAGTCGAGAAATGTCGAGAAATCATACAAACTTCGAGACGAGAAAAAATACCTCGAGAACTCGAGAAATCATTGATTAATTCTTTTATTACTGTACAATTGGCTTAAAAGTTACGTAATCTTTGCATTCTGGCTTCTGATCGTTCTTCTTACGAGACACGAGTAAGCGAGGCAAGCAAACAGACACATAATATAGCTACAACTCCAAGTACTCTTATTATAATGTGACAAAAAAACGTCAAATAAATAAATAAATATTTTTGGGTCATTTTTACACAGCACCATCTAGTCCCAAACTAAGCAGAGCTTGTACTATGGGTACTAGACACAAACACTCATGTTCACCACATAAATATTTGTGTTGTGTGGGAATCGAACCCACGACCTCGTGGTCAGCAGTCCGACACTCGAACCACTAGACCACAGACGTCGGCTGTTTTTTATTGTTAACTAGCAGTACCCGCATGCGTTGCAATGCACTTTTTCCTACTTACTACCTACCTACTACCTACCTACTACCTACCTACTACCTACCTACTACCTACCTACTACCTACCTACTACCTACCTACTACCTACCTACTACCTACCTACTACCTACCTACTACCTACCTACTACCTACCTACTACCTACCTACTACCTACCTACTACCTACCTACTACCTACCTACTACCTACCTACTACCTACCTACTACCTACCTACTACCTACCTACTACCTACCTACTACCTACCTACTACCTACCTACTACCTACCTACTACCTACCTACTACCTACCTACTACCTACCTACTACCTACCTACTACCTACCTACTACCTACCTACTACCTACCTACTACCTACCTACTACCTACCTACTACCTACCTACTACCTACCTACTACCTACCTACTACCTACCTACTACCTACCTACTACCTACCTACTACCTACCTACTACCTACCTACTACCTACCTACTACCTACCTACTACCTACCTACTACCTACCTACTACCTACCTACTACCTACCTACTACCTACCTACTACCTACCTACTACCTACCTACTACCTACCTACTACCTACCTACTACCTACCTACTACCTACCTACTACCTACCTACTACCTACCTACTACCTACCTACTACCTACCTACTACCTACCTACTACCTACCTACTACCTACCTACTACCTACCTACTACCTACCTACGTTAGGAACACACCTACATTGCTTAGACAACAGTGAGTGCTTGTAATTTAATATGAACTTTATACCATAGCAATAAAGCTCAAATTGACTACGTTTTAGTTAGAAATCATTTGTATGGGAAAAAGAAAAGGGCTATTTTTAGGGTTTTTCCAGCAATAATTCTAATTTTTCTCGCCGTAAAAACCATCCTTGAACTTCAACGAACATTTAAAAAAAAGATTTGTCCAAATTGGTCCAGGCGTTGTTGAGTTATGCGCTTACCAACACATTTTGCGATTCATTTTTATATTATAGATTAACTGTAAGATAAACTCCGTTCATCTATTGTTGGGTTTCTGAATACATAATCGACGACTAGATAACTCATTCATTCATTCATTTCTAGCCTGCGTCATCCCACTATCCAAACAATAAGTAAGTTTGTAAATTGACCACTAGATGGGGTCTCTTTTTAAAGCCCAGCTAAATATACTTTTCTCGCTTTAAACTTTACATCTTTTTGCAGTTAGGCCCCAAGTTTAAATGAAAAGCTCCTCTGGTTTTAAAAACGTTCGTTTAAAAATCATATGCAATGATTTTTAAACGAACCATTACATACATAAAATATAAAATTTAAATCACAATATTTTCTCGTTGTTATTTTTAATCATGGCAACAACACAATAAAACTATTAAAACAAAATAATTAGGTTTTTAACTTTTTATTGTAATTTATAATATTGGGCAGTAAAGTTTAGAAATCTGAAAAAAAAATCTAGACTATTTGTGGTATAAAAAATTAATAGGTTCTAGGGCAGGATTGGTTATTTCACAAAGGTATAATTATGTATATCATAGTGCCCTTGTTAAAATGATATCTCTTGTTAAACTCTTCATACGTGAACATTTCGGATGGATTTTTCGATGCCTTTTTTTGGTACTGATATATTTGAAATAGCCTCCAGCACTTCCAAATTAGACTCCGATGAACTACTCAAGTCCATTTCGCTGGGAGTCCAAAACTCACTATCCAAAATAAAATACTATTAATAAAACTCCAAATACTCTTGTTGTATTATGATATAAAACGACAAATAAAGTTCTGGAACCGATTAACACCCCAAATTGGTCAGTCAAGTTAACTGAAGTTTGAGCCAAGTAAGATCATCTTCTGACTGGGGTGTTCAGAAACGTAATGTGTCAGTTTATCGAACCGATAGCGGTAGAATAGATAAACTACGGTTAGGAGTATCTCAGGAACCGGAAAAATAAGTTATCTGAAGTTTGAACTAGGATTATCTTCTGAGTGGGGTGTCCAGAAACGCAATGAGTCAATTTATCGAAATAATAGCGCTATTGAACAGATAAATTACGTTCAAAAGTACCCCAGAAAACGGGCGTAAGCTGATTTTATAAGGTTTTTAAAAATTTCTCGAAAGACCCGAGAAACCCGAGAAATCGGGCTAGAGAATTCTCGAAACCCGAGAAAAAAAATATGTCGAGAAAACAGAAACCCTAGCTGGGATGCATTAAAATAAAAGATAGAGTAACTAAGGAAAATTATTACAAAGGGTGTTAATGAATTCGTGTAATTCCTTCAAACCACATGATCTATTAATGGTACAGATTAATGCCGCACAGGATTTAGATTGGTTAAAAATAAAAATAAACAACTTAAAAAAAAAAATGTGATAGAAAATTTCGATGCCATGCATAAATGAATGAAGACACGGTGACACAGCTGATGGGCACGACTAGCGCGATTTCGCTCCACGCAGTCAGTTAACTTGGGACGCTAAAATAACTCAGATACAGAATACCATGGTTAATTTATTGAAAACTTTTTTTTGTTGATTCTGAAAAAAACCTATGCAGGGACCATCAGTGTCACCAGTAGATCACGCGGTTTGAAGGAATTAGAATCCGTTTACACCCTGTATTGTACTCTGACCCACTTGATCTTTTGACCAAATTTTTATAGCTCTAAGCAACACCAAATAGCACCTAAAGAATTCAATATTCAAGCCATTTCAACACATTTGGGTGCGGCGTTGATCCCAAGGCCTCGACTCACGAGATGAAAGGAGCCGGTAAATTAAATATTAAAACAGAGTTACATAGAACACTGCGAACATACTGAATAAGGACGAAATGTCGGTAGAATGTAGATTGGGCAACACCACAGAGTTCTTAATACAATTTTAGATGTTCGTGAGTGGAATTCGTGTTTAAACTTGTGTACTGCTTTGTGTAGTCACTTTCGTGAGTTACATTTATACATAAGTATTTATTATTGTTTACAGTTTGTTCAGTATTCAGAGTGTTCAGATTGCATAGTCTGTCTGTCCGTCTGTCACCAGGCTGTATCTCATGAACCGTGATAGTTAGACAGTTGAAATTTTCACAGATGATGTATTTCTGTTGCCGCTATAACAACAAACACTAAAAAACAGAATAAAATAAATATTAAAGGGGGCTCCCATACAACAAACGTAATTTTTTGCTCGTTATTGCTCGATATTGATAACGGTAATAGGTAGACGCTTGAAATATTCACAAAATATTTAGTTATATTCACTTTAAATATAAATAATTAAATAAAAATAAACAAATATTTAAGGGGGGCTTCCATACAACAGACATTATTTTTTTGCCGTTTTTATAGATAATGGTACGGAACCCTTCGTGCGCGAGTCCGACTCGCACTTGGCCGGTTTTTATTCATATTATCTCTCACAAAATCACAAAACACTCCGTTTTTGACGTACCTATCTAGTATTCACATTGTGAAACGCTGCAAAATATACATTTTTTATTCCATAATTTACTGCCCCTAACGAATATTATCGTAATCGTAACATTTAAATTTTACAGGAGAAATAAAAAACGTGTTTTAGGTGTTTTTTTAAGGTATTTTTGACAACCTTACCTCACCATGTATTCTGTCATAATGATTTTAAATTATTTATTACGAAAATAGAGCTATTAATGAAAATACGTGGCTACTGTCTGCAAGGCAGCGTTACGATATTATTCGGGTAAAATCTAAGTAGCAGTGTGTACATTAATAGCGTATCTATATTTTATTCGTCGAAGTAAGCTAACAAAAGACAAAACAGTAATGTGCTATATAGCTAGGCCACATTCAGGGAAACAATACATATTATTTAATTCGGTAATACTCGAACAAATCGTAATCGTAACATACGGTAAGAGTTAGTCATTGTAAAATCCGCAATTGCCTGTAACTCTTTTTTTCGAGTATTACAGTGTATTTTTATTATATTGGAATAATAATGATAAAATTAATTGCGATTTTGCTTGGCAAAAAACAATAATCACAAGATGTAATTGGAGTTCTAAATAACGAAAATGCTATTTATAAAACGCAAAACATCGTAATAGTGCATTACGATACTATTCGATGGGGGCAGCGAATATCAATTGGAATGTGTCACCGCGGTTGGTGTGATCGAGTCCTTTAGGACACGTGTGACGTCGACACTCTTAACACTTCTATGCGACGTCTATTTACTTCTAGATCTCTGTGGGCGTCACTTTACTTTTTTTTATGCACAGAGAGGTGGAATTGTTTTTAGGGTTCTGTATCTCGTTTTATGTTGTGGCTCCAGATTAAATTATAAGCTGAATTTTTTATCAAGGCAAGTGTTTTTATTTTAGGAAAGGTTTAATTAATCCTACGTGTGTGGAGGCGGAGGTAAAAACAAGGGGAAGAATGTTTATTTTCTCGTCACTTGATAATAACATAACATAATATTACGCCTGTATTTGAGGAGCTCGTGGCTAAATAATTACAGCCGCATAGACCGATCTTCCGGGTTAAGCCACGCTTGCCGAGGTTGGTCTGTGGATGGCTGACCATTTACCATAGCGAGTTTCCTCCGTGCCTCGGAAAGCACGTAAAGCCGTTGGTCCTGGCTGTCATTTGTAGATCTTTGACAGTCGTTACTGTTGGTCAGAAGCCAGAAAGTCTGACAACCAGTCTTACCAAGAGTATCGTATTACCCAGTTACTGGGTTGTGGAGGTCTGATAGGCAGTCGCTCCATGTAAAATACTGATATTCAGCTGCATCCGGTTGGACTGGAAGACGACCCCAACATAGTTGGGAAAAGGCTAGGCAGATGAATATTACGCCTGTATTCCCCTAAGGGTTGGGCAGAGGTGTACAGTATACAAGGTGTAACTTAAATAACGCACAACCTCTTAAGGGGTCACTGTACTCATCATTATGAACAACTTTTACTATGAGATCAAAACTGAAATCGCGAAATAATAATCTGCTGTTCCCTACATTTATTTTCGCACTAGCGACCCGCCTCGGCTTCGCACGTGGACGTTTTATAGCTTAAAACCTTCCTCTTGAATCACTCTAGGTATCTATTAAAAAAACCGCATCAAAACCCGTTGCGTAGTTTTAAAGATCTAAGCATACATAGGGACAGACAGTGGGAAGCGACTTTGTTTTATACTATGTAGTAAAAACTCAATTCAATTCAATTCAATGTTATTTATTTGCGTAATATGGGTAAGTACACATGGTGTTACAATAAACAAATTATAATGATCGCCACATTCAGGCTTACGCCATGCAAATTTTTTAAAAAATACATACATTTAAACAGATTATTATATAGATGTCAAATGAACAGACAGAAAAAAAAACGAAATAGTATCAGCACAATAAATATCAGTCATTCCAATACTAACTTAAATCCTATCTTCAAGAAACTCTGCCACCGAGTAATCAACCGAATAATCAAAACTCGTCAAAATGTAGGGAACAGCAGTTTTTTTTTCGCGATTTCATGTTTTGTCCCATAGTAAAAGTTGTTCATAATGATGAGTACAGTGACCCCTTAAGAGGTTGTGCGTTATTTATGGTATATACCCTAATTTTGCCTTTATGTTCAAGTCCTCTGTAATAGGAAGCGATCCTACTACCATCAACCGGACACAAATCCAGACATCGGGCTGCTGCTGAGAAATTCCACACGGAAAAACCCAATAACACTTTGGCCGATCTGGGGATCGAACCCAGGACCTCACGCTCAGCAATCTCAGTCTCTTGATAATAATATTTTTGAATTAGAACTTAAAACGGGATATTTACCATGTTTATTATTTGTTGTGAGTTTCCGATATTTCGGCACCGTTACAAGCGCCACGATCACGGATGAAGAGATAATGGAGTTCATCCATGATCATGGCGCTTGTAACGGTGCCGAAATATCGGAAACTCACAACAAATAATGAACATGGTAAATATCCCGTTTTAAGTTCTAATGATTGTGTTAGTGACCATGTCAGTTTAAAAACTTATAATGTTTTTGAAGTCCAATGTCTTCCAGCTTATTGCTTGTTGGACTTTTTCATATAACAGAACTGTCAGGGTTCGAGAGCGAACTATTGGGTACTTCTACGCACCAGGATCTGCCGGGGTTGCAATGAATGCACTAGCGAATCCTGCAACCCTGGCTATAGGTCCTCGGAGGAATACGGTGGTGCTTTTAGTCCGTAAGAGACCGGCATATCCCTCTGCCTTCCACGAGTGGAGGCTATCAACGAGGATAAATTAGCTCAGGTAAAAAAAAAACAAATGGTACCTTTCTAGGAGCTCCAGGAGTTACGCAAAGCTAGAAAAGGAACTGCCCTCTGGAGTCCACAACATATTAAGAAAAATAAAAAATTAAGTTAATCTTTCACGCTAAAAGTTATTTATAGAATTATACAACGTACATTATAATTCCAGAAAACGCCTGCCAAAAATATGACAGTAACATCGCACACGGGCAAAATTAAGGCGCTCTTATTCCCCAGGCGCCTCGGGCAGCGAGTAGCGTAGGTATACTATATGTATAACGACGAGAAAATAATTTTCATGAAACCCATCTTGCAAAAATAAAATATTATAATGACCATATTTCGAAGTTTATGTACCTTTCCTGAAACAATCTTTTATCTTATTACTTTGCAGGTAAAAAGGTATGAGGGCTAATAATTTATAACACAAACTTTGAACTTTCAACAATGGCCATTGCTCTGTATGTTGTAACAATCCGTCTTCTAAACAACTGCACCACGCAAAGAATACCTATTTTGTTGTATTGTCAAAATAAAAGCTATTGCAATATCGCAGTTAAGAAATAGAAAAATAAGTGTAAGCGCCCATAAGGGCACTTCCATTTTTTTTTCTATTCGAATGAATGACATGTTGTAAATATTCTATCTCACACATTTTCACCGGCAATTTTTTTTTTTGCTTTTCTAAAGTTTCGCGTTTGACCACTATCTCGCCTGATGGTAAGCGATGAATGTGGTCGACGGTGAAGCACGCTTGCCTAGAAGTAACCTATTCACTCTTGACTTAAATACCCCAACGTTGTAGCTATCAGGAAACACAGACTACGGCAGGGAATTCCACTCCCTAGCTGTGCGAACAATGAAAGTGTTCGCAAAACGCTTTGTACGTATGAGTGGGATGTCCACCATGTACCGATGGCGCATTGCCGTACGTCTTGTAGTCCGATGATGGAAAGGGCCAGGCAGAATTAATTATTGCAGTTCCATCGCACACTCCCCGAAGTGTAACCGATAAAAAACCGACAGGCTGGCAACTCGGTGTCGATGTTCAAGGCTCTGGAGCTTTGAGTTGACCAGTGCATCGTTGCCGATAAGCCTCTTGGCTCGTTTGTCGATCGACTCAAGTGCATCGAGTTGGTATTTGGCAGATCCGTTCCAGTGGTGAGAGCAGTACTTCATGCATGACCGATCTTGCGCTTTATACAAGTTGAGCAGTTGTTCAGGCGTGAAGTGCCGACTCACCTTTGCAAGGATTCCCAACTTTTTAGCAGAATAAAAAAAGTTTCAATGGATTCACGTGCTATGTTATCGCAGTTGATTTTAGCTATTCGCGTGAGCCAGTGTTGCGGAACTACAATAATTGCGGGGGCACTTCCAGTTGTTTTTCAGTCAAATAAACTAAGGCCTCATTTACGGAGACGCGGGGCGTCGCGCGTCGCGATGTGCGGCGCGGCCCGCACTGTATTCAAACATATGGCGTTGTATGAGAGCTGTTACAGAGAAGCGATTTTACACGCGTTTGCTCGAAATGCAATCGGAGCCCGCGGATGGCATCGCCGCGTCGCACGCGACGTTTATCGCGGCGGCGCACGTAGCGTTGCGACCAGCTATTCCTGCAATTCTTCGTCCACTGTAAAACGTAGCGGCGGGGCCCGCGGCGTCGCACGCGCCGCATCTTTATAAACAACATCGTACATTGCCATATGTTTGCGCGTGTGATGATGCGGGCCGCTGCACGCACCGCCGCTCCGTAAACAGAAAAATCGAACGACGTGCCGCGAGACGCCACGCCACACGCGACTCGCGACGCCCCGCGTCTCCGTTAATGAGGCCTTAGTTCCACAAGTCAGTTTTGCCGTCACTCCATTTAAAATAATAAAATGCAGGATAATCTTAATAGCGACTGAGTTTTACTAAGATTTTCACTACAACTTTCAAGAAATACTGCGTTTTACGAAGCCATTTATACGCGAAGAAGCGGCCACTCCGTTATGAATATGTATGACAGTGCAACTGATTAACATCCCAGCTGTAGGTTACTAAGAGAAAATGCACTGGTGCATTACTAAGTAGCCTAAGTTAGTACATGAATTCTAAAAGTTAGAGGTGCGGGTTGGCCTTGGTCACTCCTATATCAGCCGGGGGTTGTGGAAGTATCATAAGTTCTCGCGACCCTCGGCGCAGGTGTGAGATAGAACACCGGGGTGGTTTTTGTCAGTAAGAGTCTGACAGACCCCTCCGCCCACCCCAGGGCGGAGGATATCCATGAGGATTTCAAACCCGAAAAAAAATAATTGTCACTCCTATATGGAAGGCGAGCGATCAAACGCTAAGCAATTACTGAAAAAACTAATTATGATAATTTTTAAAATTGTTAATTATTACTTTTCCTTTATTTGCATAATTTTATTATTGTAAAAAATATGATGATTTTCTTTGTATAGAGTCAATTAATTTATTTACCTGACAGACATATCTGTGTTGCTGGGGAGTTTGTTGCGCCGTTTCTTCTTCACAGCATAAACACAAGAAAGCGGTGAAAGGAGGGCTTTTTTGTGGGCTGTCTATTGTAAATCTGACGTTCAAAAAGAACTAAGTAATTCTAGTCTATTTTGAGTAAATACGTTTTTGAGTTTGAGTTTATGCACTATTAATTACGTACACACCAGTGGCGTAGGGTGAACTTTCTTAAAAGGGAAGCCGGACCAAAAAATGCTTACCTTGCTCAAGTGTGATGCGTGATTTCCAGTAACTACTCGTTTCGAAAGGGAAGCCGATAGGAATCGAGTTGTATGGAGCCTTCGCCACTGGTACACACGATACAATAAGGTATTTAGAACAGAATTTTAATATTAATATTATGTTTTGTAACGCCCGACGAAAAAAGAGTTTTTGAAGGCTATGTTTGTCTGTGGCATCGTAGCGCCCAAACGGATGAACCGATTTCAATACGAATTCTTTGTTTAAAAACTGTTTTAATCGAGGTTGTTATAGGCTACTAGCGACCCGCCCCGGCTTCCCACAGGTGCAATGTATTATACATATAAACCTTCCTCTTGAACTATTCTGTCCATTGATGAAAACCACATCAAGATCCATTGCGTAGTTTAAAAGATCTAAGCGTTCAGGCGGTGGGAAGCGACTTTGTTTTATACAGGATGAAATTGTAAACACTCGACAAACTGAAATGGGAGATTGTACTCATCACTATGAACAACTTTTACTATGAGAAAAAACAACAAATCGCGAAAAAAAATCAGCTGTTCCCTACATTTATGTTCGCATAACTCGTCAAAATGTAGGGAACAGCTGATTTTTTTTCGCGATTTCAGGTTTGTTCTCGTAGTAAAAGTTGTTCATAGTGATGAGTACAATCTCCCATTTCAGTTTGTCGACTGTTTACAATTTCTCCCTGTATAGGTACTATGTACAGACGTTTAATGGAAATCGGTTCAGCTGTTTTTAAATGATTAGCTTGTTTCACAGTTGATGTAGGGATTTCAGATAAACAGTGGGTATTTATTTCACTCTCGCTTGTCCCATTGACTTGACGTTTAAAAAATAATAAGTGGGTATGATCGGCTCTCCACAATGACTATTTATAAACCTATCGTGTTTGAGCTCGCATGACTCCTTATGGAAAGAACTTTTTCATCGCATTAATAATAATCGCTAACAAGGACCGACAGCCACATTACCATGCCGGGGGTATTTTTATATAAATATTAAAAAAAAACTATAGTAGAGATCGCTGGCGGCTTCGCCCGCGCATATGTCGTTTATCGCGTATACAGAAAAATATTTCGGTATAAAAGTAGCCTATGTCCTTCACCAGGTTCCTGATTATCTCTGTACCAAGGATCATCAAAATCGGTTTAGCGGTTTAGGCGTGAAAGGGTCACAGACAGCCAGTAGGGATTATGTATGTATAGAAATGAATAAATGCTTTTAATATAGCTTAGCTTCATTTCATCGTTTGTAAATGTGAGAACTTCGTGGACTTGCCTATACATATAATTGTGTAAATTACTATTATTCATATTGTGCTATTTTTTTCTTTTTGGTTAATTTTTGTATTCAAGACTTGGTATTTATTACATTACTCACAGGTCTGTGGTCAAGACTACATTGTTCTCTCTTAACTATCCTAAATCATAGTACTGTATTTACTGAAGTTGTTAAAGATATCCTTTTTTAATAGAGTAACCATGGAGTTTCTTGCCGGTTCTTCTCCATATAGGAAACAACTAATTAGAACCGTGCACCTTAATTCGAATTTTCATAAGCGCCTGTATTGGTTTATGTGAATAAAAATGTTTAATTTGATTTGAATGGAATATTATTAATATTATCCCACGTAACAACACCGAATTAAACAGGCTTAACACCATTCCTAGCATCCGAAGTACTATTCAGATCTCTATTCAACCTAATATTAAGCCAATTTGTACCCAAATTACGCTAATTTGGTTATCCAAACATCGTTTCCTAACTAGTAACTACTAAGTATATTAATTCATAGATGTTTGCTGTGCCCTTTGGGGTAGTACTAAGAAAATAACCCGAATAGGCTCATGAAAGGGAGGGAGGCAAAAAACATTTTTAGTGGAACTGTTTTAAATGGTTGACCGACTTTGGGTGGATGAGAAAGGTTTTTTTTTGGGTTTTATTAATTTGAGTCCGAACAAAGCTTTATGCTATTCCTTCCTAAAGAGGATTAACAGCCGTTTTCAATAACATAATAATATCTCTCTTTAGGCGCTATGGAGTCCGCCCGTCTTGTCCGTGTGGTGCCGAAAGTAAATAATAGCACTACCCCATCTTTTCCCATGAGTATCGTAAAAGGTGACTAAGGGATTCACTAGAGGATGGGCAGCAGCCTTCTCTGAGTACTTTAACAACCATACCGCGATCGCCAACCCGCCTGCCAACCAACTATATGGTTTATGGCACCCCCCCCCCCCCCAACATGGAATGTGACGATGCTTGGGGGAGGCTTATGTCCAGTAGTAGACGTGTTTCGGCTGAACGATAAGGCGATGGAGTTTATTTCAAATTTATATTTCTAGTAAGGCAAACCGCCGATAGGTAAGATATTGCAAACGGGCCTAATGGGGCATTTACACGGGTCAATTTTAGCCGTGCGGCAAGTCACAAGTCGCACTGCTTGTCACTTGCGGCCTAGTCGAATTGTCATGTACACGGTCGATTTTCGTCGTGCGGCCTAGCCGTGCGGCGAAAATCAACCCGTGTAAATGCCCCATAAGTGGTCCAATCGGAGTGAAACCATCTGGATCTCGCCATAAATATCGTCACGTAATCTAAGCGTCCCTTTCTAGATATCTCAAAACTTTTCTTTTTATCTTGCGAAATTCCTCTTGGATACCCCTCGTCCTCTTCCTCAGGGAAGGCGAAGGGTTATGCCAGACTCTTATTGGCTAAAAACCCACGGTGTTCCTTCTCCTGTCCTTTGGCCGGGGTTGCGGGATTCGCAGCTGCATGCACCGCAATCCCGGCAGGCCTCGGCCCACCAGCCCCTGGCGGAACTCTCCTTCTGTGGGGCCTCGCCCTACGTCCTTCTGAGAGGCACGCGCGGAACACGTCGCGCCGCCTTCTTGGGCTTGTTACTGGGGGCCTCCTTCCTAAGTTCGTCAACGAAGTTAGTCGCCCGTCCGAAAGTAGCTCGAAATGTAGGAGTGAACAAAACAAGTGTCAAGTTCAACTTTTCGGACGGGCAAAAACACATCAGTAGTAGGGACAACAGTGTCAAATCGTGTTGTCATTCATTCTTAGTTCGGGTCCCGAAATAATCGTATGTCCGTAGGTGATAGGGAGTAGGAAACGCTCGTAACTAAGGCCGAAACCACGGACTTCGTGCTTAGATCTCCCAACCCAGGAGTAAGGTAGGTAAGATGTAGACCTGGAGGCCTCATTAATACCGCATTTGGTGAAACATATTTCGTTTCATATTCGTAATCATAAATGCAAGTGAGCTACACATGCATTCGCAATTATATCTAATGTTTATCTTAATGCATGCATCCCACTAACCGTTGTACCTTTCGAAACCTAAAAATAGTCTGTCTATTCTTGATCAATGACTACCCAGCCTAAACAATACCGTACATACCTAGGTATCTATATACTGATACCTAACAGCCAAAAAGGGATAAGCGGCATTTTTTGCGAAATAGACTTAGATACAAGGTTAGTCAGAAAGGGGGGGTAATCCCCGGGCCACTTAAAGTATCACTGATGACTGTTTTAAAGCAAGTGTTAAAATTTCAAAATTCGATCATTTTTATTTCGATCCAAAATGATTTTTATTTAATTTTTTCAAAATTTCTTCATAGGGAAAGCAGGGGCTTCAGTTACGAATTCAGAAAATGCAACTTCTAATTTGTGACCCCAAATATGACCTAAAATGTAAACACTGCTGATCATAGCTAACTACATTAGATTTTATCGTATTTTTTTATGAAATCTTTGAACAGCTATTTCTCTTAAACTATTGAGTTTTGGGGAAAGTTGTAGAAGAAAAGTTACTCATTATTTATGGGTTCTTTAACACCCTTTTGGATAAGTACCCTATTTCCGACTAACCTTGTATATTTCGTTGGAATCGTCTTTTTTTTCTGCGTCGATTGGTGTAAGTCTCATGACTCTACGAAATACTTTTTGTCACTTAGGAGGTATGTAAATTAAGGTCCTTAGCCTAATTTCTTCGTCGTAAACGAACTTTAAATACAGGCTCTCCCTGGAAGTATGGATCAAATCGAATAGTAGGTAATGTCATTTCCAAACATTTTAACCCTGAGAATGTCGGTGCAATTTTTTACGATTCAAAAGTTATGACCAATTATTGTTTTTTTTTGTCAATCATTTCGCAAAGATAAAAATCACAAAAAAACTGTCAGAGCTCCCATTTTTTTTTCAGGACTTTGGCATACAGTAGGCCTTTTTTGTAGTAATACTTTTACGCAGCTAGAAAACATGTGTTTAATAAGAAAAAAACATTTACTGCAAAAGCTTTTTTGGTCTGGCAAAAATTTTACTCAAGTTTATACTACTTACTACAAGTTTTGAAACGACCTTGCCCACGCCCCTATTCGATTTGATCCATACTTCCAGGGACACCATGTATAAACCACTCTCCTGTAAAGTTTTTAAATTGGCCCTTATCCCTTGTTGACTGTTAGGCATCAATACGTAACACAACAAACTGACCTATGTTTGTATAACATTTTCGGTTCGTAACTGCAACGTGCGCACGGGCAGGAATTCATATAAACCGTATATAAACAATGTGCTTTGCAGATTTAAGATTTATAAACTTTAAAATAAACATAGTTATTGTAAACTATGATTTATTACGGTTTTTGAAAGGTTACCTATTGTTCTGCTTAGCCTTTTCTCGACTATGTTGGGGTCAGCATTAGCGATACCCGATATATCGCTTTGTATCGATATATCGTATCGCAACTGATTGTATCGATACACGATATATCGGGTGTAAAAAAACCCTTAACGATAACGAAAACCACATATTCTACCCATCATTGGGAACATTTTTTTCTACCAGACCATACCTGGGAAACCATTGGTTTTGGAGATATTGAAGGTCAAAGTATACATATTTTTTTTAGTTTTTTCTTAAAATGTATTCTAAGTGATAATACTAAACTTTCCTCGAATCAACCTTATCAAATTTTTAAGTTTTTCCTCACAAATTACGCATTTGAAGTTACAAAAACGCAACGAATACCAAACGCACACGACCGCCTTGGCTCAGCTGTGTAGCCGCTGCACGCATGCAAACGCGCAGCATCGCCACAAACACACATTGCGCGCTACAAAAAAAGCGTTTTTTTTATGCCAAAAAATAAGTCGTTTCCCAGCAATTGTTTTTGGTCAATGTAGTTTAGTTTGATGTACAGAGTGCGTAGATTTCGGCTTTGTGATGGGTCTTTTTACACCCTGTATATCGTATGCCTCTGTATCGATACTGTAAAAATCGTATCGAAATATCGTATTGGATTAAAGAAAAAGTAAACATCTCATCTCAAATGTAGGTTTGCTTTATTAAGATCGATATAATGCATTCCGTTGTATCGATACACCAAAATATCGATACGTATCGAGCATCGCTAGTCAGCTTCGAGTCTAACCAGATGCGGCTGAATACCAGTATTTTACACGGAGCGACTGCCACTGGCAATGCCGATATCCTAAAGTTAGACCATTATGTCGTGGTGGCCTGGAGGTTACAGGGAGGCCCCCTGTAACCTCCAGGCCACCACGACATAATGGTCTAACACCCTAAGACCGTAAACGAAATTAGTCGCCCGTCCGAAAGTAGCCCGAAACGTAGGAATGAACAAAACAAGTGTCAAGTTTTTTTTTTTTTTAATTTATTACTATGCCTGCGTTTGGCTGCCATCTCGCCTGATGTTATGCGATGATGCGGTCTACGATGGAGCACGCTTGTCCAGAAGAAACCGATGCACTCGTTACTTGAAGACACATAGATTGTAGCTGTCGGGGAACACCCACTCGGGCAGCGCATTCCACTGTTTGGCGGTTTTCACAATGAAAGTGGAATCAAAGCGCTTCGTTCGGGTTTTTGGTATATCAACCATGAACCGATGGCGCTTTTTCGTGCTTCTGGCCGTCCGATAGAAAAAAGGGCAGGGGGGAATTAGATCATGCAGGTCTGAAGCACACTCTCCGAAATGTGTCCGATAAAAAACCGATAGACTAGCAACTTTGCGCCGATGTTCAACTTTTCGGACGGGCAAAAACACATCGGTAGTAGGGACAACTGTCAAATCGTGATATCATTCATTCTTAGTTCGGGCCCCGAAATAATCGTATGTCCGTAGGTGACAGGGAGTAGGAAACGCTCGTAACCAAGGCCGAAACCATGGACTTCGTGCTTAGGGAGTAGACCCCCAGATGCGGGTAATTCATCAACTCGTCCTACATGCCTACGGCCCATTTAGGACGACTTGCAGAACATCAAAATAAATAATATTTTCATTCTGCAACTCGTCCCACGTTTCTTTTTGTGTGGAACTTTAAACTTTATCGACGTTCGGTACAGTTAGTAAGACAAGATTTAACATTATTTTTTAAGAATTTGTAGGTTCTACTTTCGTTTTGTTTATAGATTATTTGACGGAGTCGCACTACGGCCGCTACGCGTAACGTCGTTTATATTATATTTATAACGGCCCTTATTCTTGAAGGTGCATTTATCTCGGATCAGTCGCGTTACAGCCGTTCTACCTAAACACTCAACGGTAGAAATACCTGTGATGAGAAAAGAATCACACAGATCACATTAACATTTTGTGAAGCATGATACCAGGCGAGCAGACTTATCAGGAGATACTTTTTTTCGCCCACACACACGCAATAATGTTGACAATATTCTATTGGCAATATTATTTGCAGCTTTAATCAGACTGTTCGCCAATCGTTGCCTGCGGTAAAATAAAATATGGAATTAACATTTTGTGAAGCATGGTACTAGGCGAGCAGACTTATCAGGAGATAATTTTTACGGACGCTACAAAGTCTACATCGGGCCCATGAAGGGCCCGGTAGAAGCGTCCGTGAAGCTCCTTGCTCCACCATACCTCCCTGCGGCCATTTAACTGTTGATCTTTATGACGATTGCTTATTATTTTATAATTTTAGGTTTATTTCAATACAAAACGGTTTGAGTCCACCTCTGAGGTGGGAGCTCTATTTCTCGTCAGTGTTCACTCCGGCCGGCCAATGAAGGCAAGCCAGAGATGAGGAACAAGACATCTCCCGGGAGATCAGGTCCGTGTGGGGTCGCTACTGCCCAACAGCTCGCCATAAGCTAGCCTGCGAGTTTAGGTTTATTATTATTCAAGCCACATGTATGAATGTTACCTCGTGTGTTAATTGGTGTCACATTTGTGATGATTTAATCTTTTCTGTTTATATGTGACAATGTTGTGATGATTAAATATTTTATAACAATTTTTTTTTTATTATTTACTCAGTAACACTTTTGCTACTGATTGTACCTTTTCTCAGTTTGATAGTAATGTGGGACGAGTTGCAGAATGAAAATATTATTTGTTTTGATTTTCTGCTAGTCGTCCTAAATGGGCCGTAGGCATGTAGGACGAGTTGATGAATTACCCCCAGATGCGGTTGAATACCAGTATTTTACACGGAGCGATTGCCATCAGACCCCCGCAACCCAGTTACTGGGCAATGCCGATATTCTAAAGTAACGAGTAGATCAGTTGCATCAGACGTTCGGGCTTCTGACTACCCGTAACGACTGTCATAGGTATTTGCATGACACCCGGGACCGACGGTTTAACGTGCTCTCCGAGGCACGGAGGGTCTCGATGTGTAACGAACGGTCACCCATCCACAGATAGACCGCCAAAAGCGTTGCTTAACTTCGCAAATCGTATGATCGGCGCGGTTGTTAATTGGCCACGAGCCCGTCTTGACAGGTTACGTATTAAGCTATAATTTTCATAAGGTGACGTCATGAAAGATTTTATTAACCTTTAAGGTCATGGCACATTATACCGGCACCGCAACTGCAGAGCTGCAGCACGGCGTCGCCTCGAATTTAGGCTACGGCTAGCCGCCAGCGCGCTAACTACGAGTCGTCCGCGAGGTGTAAGCTCGCAGTCCGCGTGCCGGCCGCGAGGTGTAAGCTTGCTGTCGCCGCGAACACAGTAGTTATAAAGCATTTGTGATTGAACGCCTACACTTACACACGCCTAGGACTTGCACGTTTTCATAACGACGTTGTTTTGCTGGCGACTCGGAGTCGGCGCGCAGCAAGCACGCGGTCCGCTCGCTTGCAGAGCGCAGGCTTCGAGTCGAGTTGTATGGTAGCGGCAAGCGCGCTGACTGCCCGCCGTTGGCTTTTTCGTATTGACATTATGAAATATATTATATATGACACACGATTTAATGCTCTAATTTGAATTTAATTGCTGGGTTGGAGCGGTGCCGTTGCAGTGCCGGTATAGTGTGCCATGACCCTTAAACTGCAGCGTCACTGCAACTTGATCGGCGCATCTTACGTGAATTAGCCTACAGGCCCTGCACGCGCGAAACACATAAGCCTGCTTTTATTGTCACGCAGTTGGATAAAAATAAATCGGGTCAATTATCCTGTTTGCTTGTATGTGCACAATTTAGTAATTATTATGTTATAAATGAATACTAATTGTAGTGTTATAGAGACACTAATTGAGACGGATTGATGGAGCTTGATATTAATTGTAGCTTGATTTGAACACTTGAATAGCTTGGGGAATTCTGTGTCTGTTCATCTGTCTATCACAGTCAATAATAATTTGTTAGAATATTAAATGTCGGAACATTGGAAATAACCGTTTGTAGGTGATACCATTAACCCTTATGGCGTGGCGCGCAAAACGCGCGATGATCGATGTTGGTGTCTTTTAATTCGCGGTTCTATAATATATAGCTTATAGCAAACATTGTATAACACAACGACATCGCTCAGCATACATTTTATATACAAGGTGAAACATAAATAACGCACAACCTCGGGTCACTGTACTCATCATCATGAACAACTTTTATTATGGGACCAAACCTGAAATTGCGAAAAAAAAAATCAGCTGTTCCCTAAATTTATGTTCGCATAACTCGTCAAATTGTAGGGAACAGCTGATTTTTTTCGCGATTTCAAGTTTACAGTACGAAAAATTAATCAATACTAAAAAAGTATTGAATTTTATTGCTTAGTTACCTTAATACGTAGGTACATTTTATTTCATTTTTTTAACAGCTGTGTCGATGTTAGCCATTTTTAGAAGCACAACAAATAGAGAAACACGTGGTGTAAAATTGAAATAGACTATACCCTACAATCCTAACTCAGATAATTTATGTAAACAAAGGGGATAACAGATCCAAAAAATATCTTATTAATGGTAATTCACTAAAAATGCCGGAAAAAAAGGTTAGATTCTCTTTTACGTATTGATTTTAGAAATAATAATTTAAAAAATACCATACCGTAATTATTTTTGTAAATTTTCAGTTTTAAACAAAGTTATTAAAAAAAGGAGATTTTCTGGTATAAAGTATTTTATGATACTGGTAACACTGTAGGAGTACCAAACATTTTCAAATTTCGTTTGACAAAATTTCAAAGTTGTTTTCTTAGCATCATAACTCATAACAATACATTCGTTTTCTTTTCCCGTTTTCGCTGCGTGTTTGTTAATTTTGTTATTGTGCTATATTATCATCGTGTTAAGTTTTTCATTTTGTTGTTGTCATTGTTTCATCTGATTCTGAAAGTGATACTTATTCAGATTCAGACACATCATGAAAAAATATTTCATAATAGTTAATTCTAATCGAAGCTACTGATTTGAAATCAGATCTTGAATCAGATGTTTTATTTAACTACTTACATCTTCAACAACACACATAACTCTCATTCATAGATTAATTTTGTAAGTAGCAAGTCTTGCCACATGTTGTATGATTGGATGAAAACGACTGTAAACTGTTCCAAGTGGAAATTTGGTCCGATTTTGAGAAGTCTAATATTGGACTTAAAAGGACTGATTAAAATGATTATAAGGCGCATCTCCGACACACTACATACACAAGACATTGTTTGGCTACGGTATTTCGTTTGCATTGTTCTTATAGTTAACTTTAATTTTTTATGTGATTACTTAGTAAACATTTAACGATAAAATGTTCTGTACCACTAACCTGTCATTTTGACGATGACATTTCTTTGTTTACATAAATTATCTGAGTTATGGAATTAGGGTATAGACATAATTTATTTTTATTGCTATATAGTACGATAATCAAAAGAGATCAAAAATCGTAATAGTGTTTATAAGGTTAAATTCCCGAATCGCGGTAGTTATCATAATGTTATTGATAGAATAAGAAAACAAGTTGTTTTATTTGTTTCATCATCAAGAATAAAAATTAAACGTACGTGTTAAGTTAATTAAGCAATATTCAAGAATTCAAGCCAACGGTACTAAAAAGTATCAATAGCTTGAATACTCGATAAAAAACAATACACCCAACTCAATATTTCAATTGTTTTGCCAATATTTCGCTCTCTGGTTAAGTCTGATGCAACATGTGACTGATTTAGTAATCGAACAGTTTCTACATTCCCGCACTGCAGTTCTGCTTACACTGTTTTGAGTAAAGATTGAACCAAAACAACAAACAACATATGCATGATGTTATTCTAGTCTTCAGTTCTATTTCCTTCGCACTCCTTGTCGCAGACGTCGTTGGAGTTTAAACTAAGCTCGTATAGGGATTAGTAGTCATGCAAACGAGCAACTTAGTGGCGACTATTTGTGGTTACGGTTGCTTATACGTGAGTGTAATTAGTTGCCTATGTGCATAAGATATTATGGAATTTTAAATTGAAGTTGCCGAGAGTAAAGTTCCGGAATCCATGCTCAGGTAGTAAAAAAACCAATTAAATTTTATCAACAACTAGCTGTACCCGGCATGCGTTGCAATGCACTTTTTCCTACTTACTAACTACCTACTACTTACCTACTACCTATCTTCAGAAACAAAATCAAAATAGTAAACTATTTTCATGCATGCGGTAAATAAATGAAGAATAAGGACATACTGAGATAATTTCGTTTTTTTTTAAATCAAAATTTTCTTTCATATAAGAACCCTCTCCTGACAATTACGAAAAAAACAAAAAAAAAAATTGCCACATCCCACCAGCCGCTCACGCGTGACGCCGTGACCAAGGGAAATAGAGATTCATTTTTATTTATATAGATGTCAAAAAAAAACTAATTTGTTTGGTCCCTTCAGGAATACTAAGTTTCCTCAATTAATGTACCTATCCCCGCAAAAAAAAAAAAATACTAACTGTCCTACTGCAAGGCACCTTCTCACACAGGTAAGAAATGAGCATTGATCACCACGCTTTTTCACTGAAGGTTGGCTATTTGAGAACATTAAAATCCAGGTTTCACGATGTTTTCCTTCACTTTATTTCAGTGGCGTCTTATCCCGGCTTCCCATGGTGCGTGATAGCGCGCACCGCGAAGCACGAACTCGCACCGACGCACCATGGGAAGAGACTCGTCCGTGGTAACGCGGACACGTGCGGAGCGGTGCTCCGTATCCACATCACCCACCCTCATAATGTGGGTTCTTTTACGGTGATTTTACGGATGATACCACGCACAGCCGGTGCGCGCTACCACGCACCGTGGGAAGCCAGCTTCAGATTAACTAAGAAAGTACATACTTACTTCTCATTCTTTCCATCCAATGGTTGTCTGGAAGAAATTGCTTTAAGCGATAAGACTACCATTTGCACTGTCCTTAATTACGTGTATTCCTTCTGTTTTATTTCTTTTAATCTATACATATAATAAAATACATATAATAAAACAGTAAAAAAACTGTGTCTGTACATTGAATATATTATAAAAATAATAATTGAGGGGGGTTTAGAAACAGTTACAGAGCACGAATCCAAAAAAAAAATCTGTCTGTTTGTCTGTGTGTCTGTTTGTTTGTACACGCTAATCTTCGGAACTACTGGACGGATTCGAATGATATTTTTTTTGTTGTGTAGGTATTAAGTCTGGGCAACATATAGGCTATAATTTATCTTGGAAACTTGAACACCTGATGCAGAACCGCAACAGACCAGCTAAACTATAAGAGATACAAAAATGGTATCCTAGCAAAAATTGTTCCACGTGATGAGCATTTTCTGCTGAGAGAATAAATTTGAAGATCTGGAACACCTGATGTGGAACTCCAAGAGGCCAGCTACACTATAACACATATAGGAATGACGTCTTAGCAAGAGTTGTTCAGCCTGATGAGCACTCTCTGTTGACGTATAAAAATTGAAGATCTGGAACACCTGTTGTGGAATTCCAAGCGCCCAGCTACACTCTAACATATATATAGGAATGACGGTTTAGCAAAAGTTGTTCAATCTGATGAGCACTCTCTGTTGACTTATAAAAATCGAAGATCTGGAACCCCTGTCGTGGAACTCCAAGAGCCCAGCTACACCATAACACATATAGGAATGACGTCTTAGCAAAAGTTGTTCGGTCTGATGGGCATTTCCTGTTGACTTATAAAAATCGAAGATCAGAAACATCTGATGTGGAAATCAAAGCTATAATTAATTTCACTGTATAATTATAAAACAACATAAGCTGGGAGTACCTCCACGCGGTGAAGGCGGTAACAGTTTAGGACTGATTTTTGATGACGATGGTATATCATTGAAAATTTGACTCTACTGGCCAAAACTCCCATTTATTTTTTATTTTATCGAATAAATATGCTTTCGGGCTTATGTTATTTGAGTGATTCATTTCCTTTTCCATTTATCTTCGTGACACGGTAGCCTACCCGGTAGCGCAGGGGAGCAGTCACTTAGATTTTAATTGATCAGATATCTTCACAATAAAACTATAACCATGTCTTGAAAGACGTCAAATCTTTCACAATGTTCCAAAGGAGCTAAAAGATTGAGGATCATAAGATCCCAAGAATCTACCGAAGAGCGTCAGGAGAGACTTGATGCTGTTCGAGAACATCAGACTGTAACTCGCTCCGTGGAGACCTTTTCGGATCGCGAAGCACGCCTGCGTTCTCAGCGTATTTACGCATCTACATCCAGGTCTCTAGAGACCAGTGAAGAATATGATGCGCGACTGACTGCTGATCGCGAACGTCATACATTGTCTCGCGAGTCGGAGACGTTCACGGAAAGAGAATTACGCTTGAGTTCCAACCGTATCTACGCATCGACTTCTAGGTCTCTAGAGACAAGTGGGGAACGTGATGCGCGACTGACCGCTGATCGTGAACGTCACGCATTGTCTCGCGAGTCGGAGACGTTCATGGATAGAGAATTGCGCTTGAGTTCCAAGCGTATCTACGCATCGACTTCTAGGTCTCTAGAGACAAGTGGGGAACGTGATGCGCAACTGACCGCTGATTGTGAACGTCATGCACGCATTGTCTCGCGAGTCGGAGACGTTCACGGATAGAGAATTGCGCTTGAGTTCCAAGCGTATCTACGCATCGACTTCTAGGTCTCTAGAGACAAGTGGGGAACGTGATGCGCAACTGACCGCTGATTGTGAACGTCATGCACGCATTGTCTCGCGAGTCGGAGACGTTCACGGATAGAGAATTGCGCTTGAGTTCCAAGCGTATCTACGCATCGACTTCTAGGTCTCTAGAGACAAGTGGGGAACGTGATGCGCAACTGACCGCTGATTGTGAACGTCATGCACGCATTGTCTCGCGAGTCGGAGACGTTCACGGATAGAGAATTGCGCTTGAGTTCCAAGCGTATCTACGCATCGACTTCTAGGTCTCTAGAGACAAGTGGGGAACGTGATGCGCGACTGACCGCTGATCGTGAACGTCATGCATTGTCTCGCGAGTCGGAGACGTTCACGGAAAGAGAATTACGCTTGAGTTCTCAGCGTATATACACATCGACTTCTAGGTCTCTAGAGACAAGACCGCTGATTGTGAACGTCACGCATTGTCTCGCGAGTCGAAGAAGTTCACGGATAGAGAATTGCGCTTGAGTTCCAACCGTACCTACGCATCGACTTCTAGGTCTCTAGAGACAAGTGGGGAACGTGATGCGCGACTGACCGCTGATCGTGAACGTCATGCATTGTCTCGCGAGTCGGAGACGTTCACGGAAAGAGAATTACGCTTGAGTTCTCAGCGTATATACACATCGACTTCGAGGTCTCTAGAGACAAGACCGCTGATCGTGAACGTCACGCATTGTCTCGCGAGTCGAAGACGTTCACGGATAGAGAATTGCGCTTGAGTTCCAAGCGTATCTACGCATCGACTTCTAGGTCTCTAGAGACAAGTGGGGAACGTGATGCGCGACTAACCGCTGATCGTGAACGTCACGCATTGTCTCGCGAGTCGGAGACGTCCACGGATAGAGAATTGCGCTTGAGTTCCAAGCGTATCTACGCATCGACTTCTAGGTCTCTAGAGACAAGTGGGGAACGTGATGCGCAACTGACCGCTGATTGTGAACGTCATGCACGCATTGTCTCGCGAGTCGGAGACGTTCACGGATAGAGAATTGCGCTTGAGTTCCAAGCGTATCTACGCATCGACTTCTAGGTCTCTAGAGACAAGTGGGGAACGTGATGCGCGACTAACCGCTGATCGTGAACGTCACGCATTGTCTCGCGAGTCGGAGACGTTCACGGATAGAGAATTGCGCTTGAGTTCCAAGCGTATCTACGCATCGACTTCTAGGTCTCTAGAGACAAGTGGGGAACGTGATGCGCAACTGACCGCTGATTGTGAACGTCATGCACGCATTGTCTCGCGAGTCGGAGACGTTCACGGATAGAGAATTGCGCTTGAGTTTCAAAGCGTATCTACGCATCGACTTCTAGGTCTCTAGAGACAAGTGGGGAACGTGATGCGCGACTGACCGTTGATCGTGAACGTCACGCATAGTCTTGCGAGTCGAAGAAGTTCACATATAGAGAATTGTGCTTGAGTTCCAACCGTATATACACATCGACTTCTAGGTCTCTAGAGACAAGACCGCTGATCGTGAACGTCACGCATTGTCTCGCGAGTCGAAGACGTTCACGGATAGAGAATTGCGCTTGAGTTCCAACCGTATCTACGCATCGACTTCTAGGTCTCTAGAGACAAGTGGGGAACGTGATGCGCGACTGACCGCTGATCGTGAACGTCACGCATTGTCTGGCGAGTCGGAGACGTTCCCGGATAGAGAATTGCGCTTGAGTTCCAAGCGTATCTACGCATCGACTTCTAGGTCTCTAGAGACAAGTGGGGAACGTGATGCGCGACTAACCGCTGATCGTGAACGTCACGCATTGTCTCACGAGTCGGAGACATTCACGGATAGACAATTACGCTTGAGTTCCAACCGTATCTACGCATCGACTTCTAGGTCTCTAGAGACATC